>CM033390.1:4651207-6030932 GCA_019426215.1 Buddleja alternifolia
TCAATAATTCTCACCAAAATATCATCCCAAAACATAACCAAACATAGCCTGAAATTTTAGAATACGACTATTATTTTTTATATATATATATATATATATATATATATACACACACTAGAGCAGAAGCGCGGTGGCATATGCCCACACTAAATATTTGAGGGGGGAATTTGGAAATCTATATTTATATCTATATCAATATCTATACTACTATAAAAGTATGGATTTTGAAAGTTGTTTCTTCCAATTGTGATATTACAATATTACCCTTACTTAGATTTATTATCACCTTTGTTTAAATAATTATTTGAAACTTTACATTAAGTCATTAACTACCCTTGCATAATTAAATAATTAAATTAACAACATTTGAGAGACTACAATTTCTTGAAATCTTTCACCTGAAACTGTCGGCAAGCTCAAAGGTCCACTAATGAATTCTAGTATTAAGAACTATTGAATATTTTTCTTTAATAGGTGTTATAGCATACACATTATATTTTGACAATACACCACTAAACTTTTTATGAAAACGTACTTACCATTATGATATATTGATAATTTTACCATCATTTTTATTATAGCAAATAATTATATAATATTTAAAATAAAAATTTTTGTTTAAATATATATTGAAATGGTTGTTCATGTGCAACGCACATGCACTTTATTAGTATTTATAAATTGATAGATAAGAGTGTAGTAATTGTAAAATGAAGGGACTATTATGATTAGGAAAAAACAAAGAGAAAAAGGAATCTACTGGCAGAGTACGACTTTGCGTGGCAAGGTAGGGCACAATAAATTATAGCGCAAACGTGTTATATGAAGAAAATTGAGCTTGGGGTTTGTTTTTTTTTTTTTTAAATATGCCTGCGGTTCAATGCCCATTTAATGCTTAGTTTATTAAATTATGCTGCATAAAGTGGTCTTCCATGTGTTGGAGTGTGCACACATTTGGCTCTAAGTTTTGTATCCTGTATTGTTTCAAGGTTAAGCTGGAGCCTTCTGCATATTCAAATCACATCTGTTGTATACTTGATCTAAACAATTTTGTCATTTTTTAAGTAGCTAAACGCTTGCATTCTTCTGTGTTTGAGATTATTTGGCAACCTTCTTTTTTTAAATTGATTTCCTCCATATATTTTTCTCGTCTACACGGTAAAAAAAAAAACAACGCAGTTAGACTTAGCTATCCGAATACGAAGAATGGTTTAGAAGTGAAAATAAAGTTTAGATCACTTACCAAATCTTGGTATCGTGTGCCCCTTAGGATGACGAATCACCAACGGATCCACACGAGTCTAAGAGTTCAGTGCCGTATTGCTTCAAGAAATCTTGCTCCCCTGTTTTATAAGACAAATTTGTATATCGCAAAAAAACTAAAGATAACAGCAGTAAATTTTCTTAAAATTCCTGTGTTGGGGTTTCCAACACTTTGTTATGTATACACCTTTACGCCATCACATACATTTCGATAGTTAAGTATATGCATATGGATTACAAGCATCAGTCAAGATATATCTAGAAGGAAAATTTGAAGAAGAAAATAAGCGTTAAATGTTACATTAATGTGCTACAATGTGCAGATAAATATTCTATTTGGTATAGCCAAAGTGACAGTAACAGGAAGTATTATTACCGATTACCATGTAACATGTAACGGAAGAACCGAATATTAGATAAATACATAGATAAACTTAAAGAAATATAAATCAGATTTTTCTTTGACTCTCTGTGGTAAATGTAAGTGTCAAAATAACCACAGGGTTGTGGTGGAGCGGCAAAGGCTCATTTCCCCTTAACCAAAGGTCGAGGGTTCAATCCTCACCTTTGGGAATGGAAAGAATCCCTGTGGCCAGCAGTCCCATCCTTTGAGGTGCAAGTCATCTGCGAAAGAAATTAGTCACTGCAGTCGGCGATGAAAACCCTTGAGAAACCAAAAAAAAAAAAAAAAAGTGTCAAAATTTCAAACTGGGGTTCGGCTATGCACCAAACAAAAACACCTTTGTAGCTTAGTACAGCAGCGAAGCAGCTATGATCCACTAAGTTGGCTATGAATATGAATATTCACATTAATAGTTAGGTAGTACCTATATTACTGCTTGTACAAGACTAACATCTCTTAATAACAAAACCATTTAACATCTAAAAAGTTGGTCCTCTTATTAGTACTTGTTTAGTGTTTTGACTAATCGCTACATTTCAAAGAATTTTTTTTTCCGTTGGAAATCTTTAGGTAAAATGGTCCTTTTTCTTTTCACTCCCGATTCAACTTAAAAGCATGGTTTTCAATGGTAACTTGAATGCTATGAATGTAGGAGTAGGCCCGGTTTATTACATTCTAAAAAGGACATTTCACTACACATCATTGAAAAATCAGCCAAAGTTAGGACAGCAAATTCAGATTTGGACATTGAGATCTAGAAAGTATATCGAAGATGGCGTTAGAATTATCTAAGAAGTGAATAGATGAGCACTGAATTTTTGAAGAATATGCCTTCTCAACCACAAATGGATTACTGAATTTAGCTCCCCGATAATCACCACAACTTTTATCTCGGGCACCTTTGTGAGAGCAACACCCTTCAAAACAAAACCATACATAATATCAAATAATTTCCCTTTCACCAAACAATTGAAAGAAAGAAAAGGCGAAACCACGCCCGAACACTACAAGGAAGCATCGCTTACATTTGCTTGTAATCCGGGCAATGCAGCCGACAAAATTGCTCCCTAATTTATGAAATATCAGATACGAATACAAATTAACTACTACTACCTAGTAAATAACATATTGAAATCGGATTATGTCACATGAACCTTAATTTTACTACCCTATTGGAAAATTCAAATCGAATTCAAATGATGGTGCTAACTTTTACTACCTTATCAAAGAACAACCAGAAAAAAAAAAAAATTGCCAATTTATGCAAACTGTGACTTGCATGCATAATAATATGAAATGCCAATTTATTTCCCATAAACGTGCTAGAATTTCCCATATATGATGTTGTATGTATATCTATATATACAAGTGTTTGTCCGATTTAATATCTACGGAACTTTAAATTGCTTTAACCAATCCATCCAACTCCCTAGGTAATAATAAACAGTTAAATATATCAAATATACAATAGATCTATACACACACAAGTTGAACAACTCGTATTCCTAAAGCGACTATTCAGTCATCAACGCATCGCCTAATCACTCTCATTCCTTATTTCTAATCCTTGTGATTCTTTCTTCGTCATCATTTGTCTCTTACACCACCATTGGTTTTTTTCATTTGTCACGGCATCTATACACTTTTACATTCCCGTCTCTTTTGTCCTTTCTAATGTTTCTCTTTTCCATGCTAGTCTCAACTTGTCACTAATTCACCTAGGACGGAGGGCAGGGATACTGGGGATACCCGTCCTCAACTTTGAGAAAATTATATTTTCACCCTGTAAATTTTTTATATTTGCAATTTCACACCCCCACAAATATATCAACATTTGCTCCGGGCCAAAATTTCTAACTTCGTCCCTAAATTCATCCAGCAGTGGCTTACCTTGACATCGCCGCCTCTACCATCAAATTGCGGTCACATTTATTGGGAGTCACGATGTTCTCATTAAGCTTCTCAATAAGATACTTTTCTTTTCATGGAATGGTGGGGGTAATTGGCAATATGATATGTCACATATTCATTAAAACTGAAAATATTATGGTTCACTGAAAGTGTTGCTCCTGGTGCACTATAATCACATATTAAAGAGATGGAGGTGGTTTTTTTAGGGGTGGTGGTTGATGAAAACCACCCCACCCCATAAATATGTGGTGATAGATGCACCGGGAGCAACACTCCTAATACACCATAGTATTTCCCCATTAAAACCATATTTGGGGCTTATTGATATTCCCTAAATATTTGATACTCGTATCAAATTTGCATCAGAGGATCTAAGCATATATAAAGTTAATTAAGGGCCCGCCCCTTCCCTCACCCTTGCAACGATTGTCTTAGCTGTAGGATTACAGTCAAGTATGCCACTTGAGCTATTATATTTATTATATAGTACAAAGAATTGGCCTGCATCAATGCTATCATTTATAAATTTTAAAATTATGGCAAAAGCTCAATTATATAATAAGATGAGATCGTATCCATATAATTGAGAATGTTTCCATTATAGTTGATGTGTGAAAAGTGAATTAGGGTCAAGGTAGTCAACTCTGATCAAAATATTTTGGGAAACAAGTTAGGATGGAATGGATCTGACCTACAACACAACAAATGATAAAGCGAAGGTTTTTAGAGTAATTAGATTTTTCACCTCAATTATCTTCTTTTTTTTTCCTACTAATGAAGGGGCTACCTTAACGATACTAATCCAAAAAATCCAGACCAATAGTCAAATCTCTCAACTAGGGGTGGCATTGGTTGGGTCTGGTCTGATCCAGACCCAATACATTGGGTCTACAGCTAGACCCAGGCCCAATGGGTCTAATCATTGGGTCTACTTTTGAGACCCAATGTTTTGGGTCCAGATCTGGGTCTGGACCCAATCTTTTAGGTCTAAGCCTAGACCCAATTCCTTCTTGTATTTTTTGGTCCTTTTTGTGTATTATTTTTTAGTTTTATTTGGGTTCTATTTTTTTCAAGTAGCAATTATTTCTCACACCCAGCTTTGAATGAGTAATATATATATTTTTGTCAAGATTCAATATTTTAAATTTAGTTTACATAAATTATAAAAAAGAAAAGAAAAAATAGTTCACACGGGTATCTTTTCATTATTGCAAAAGATATTGTTAATATAAACTTAAATCTTTCTACGAAATAAGAAAAAAAAATTCCCTTTTTTTTGTCAATTCATACAAAAATTGAATAAATAAGATTTCTTTAATTTTTCTTTTCCGTAGAAATTAAAGACGTGTTCATAGTGCTTACACCTATAGCTGTACTTCTCATTACCTGAAAACTACAGCTATCCATAATCCCTATATTTATTTGATAAGATCCATAATTCCTATATGATTATACGAAAATAATATATACATATTTTTATATATATATGTATATATATATATAACGCTGATAAATTTTCACGGCATTCAAGTTCATTGAACCTGGACGGAAATTGAGTGTATCTCCTTCTTCTTCTTCTTCAGTTGCAATAATTTAGAATTTAGAACCTGGACGGAAATTGAGTGTACATATTTAAGTCTCGGCGGCGACGGGGAGAGAGAGGGGCGCCGGACGAGAGAGGGAGAGAGAGAGACTGAGAGATAGATGAAGAGAGAGAAAACAATAGCTTATAAGGATATTTGGGTCTATGAGTCTGTGGGTCTAGGCCTAGACCCAGGCCCAATTAAAAAAAGTTATTGGGTTTGGGTCTGGGTCTAGACCCAGCAATTGTTTTGGGTCTAGGCCCAGACACAGACCCAAAGTTTTGAATTTGGGCCAAATCCAACAATTGTTTTGGGTCTAGGCCCAGACCCATATCCAAAGTTTTGGATTTGGGTTTGGGCCAGACCCAACCAATGCCAGGCCTATTCTCGGCCATCTCATGCCTAATAAATTATAGTTGTAGAAATGTGTACTCCCGGACTGTATTTATTCCCTCTTTGCCAAACTATCCGCAACATAATTTGCTTTCCGGGTATGTGATAGAGATTCGCCACCCAATTACGCTTCATTATGTCCCGAATTTGTTTGATTGTGCTTATTGGGCCTTGGGCCTTAACCTTTTTTAATTTAGTCAATAAGAATTACAAGTCATGCCTTATAATTCATAGCTCGTTTATAACAAGGCCACATGTATGTTATCATTTAACCTTTAATTTAATCAATAGAAATAACAGGTCAAACCTTATAATTCGTAATCCATATATACCAAATCCGCCACTGGTCACTGTAAGACTATTGATCGGGGAGGGGAGGGGGTAATTCTTATTAATGAGCCATAATTGCAATGTTAAAGTGGACCACAAGTGGCATTTGTGGCTTATATCTTAGTTTGAACTCACTTGCTTTTTTTGCATTTCTAATATTTATATTTACAATAATTTCAATCACTTTTAATTTCTAAATTTGTATTCTTACTACATTATACTTGTGATTTATTTCTATGTTAAAACTAGAAAATAATTTTTACTCCTCCAAAATTTAAAAATATCCAATTTTTCCCTTCTTTTTTATTCAACCCCCACCCCCCACCCCACCCCACCCAACCGACCCACCAAAAAACAAATCGTAAATTTTCGCTCCATCTTGACTACATGGTAATAAAACATAATCTAAGCTCTTTTTTTTCTTCTTTTTAATTCAAGACGAAAGGGGATACCCTAAATATCTAGTTCGACAAGCTTGGGTTGATAGTCATAATCTTAAGTCATGAAAATTCTATCTAACTCCATAAAGGGAGTGTTTGCAAACTCTACTACTTTTAGAGAAGTGCTTTTAAGTAAAAAATAAGCAGAATCACTTGAAAAGCAAAAGTTGGTAGTGTTTGCAAAGACAAGCAGAAATTAAAAAAAAGTTACAGGGAGTGTTTGCAAATAGAAGTGATTATCAATAAGTTTTTTTTGCAAAAAGTACAATGTTGCCCCTAAAATAAAATAAAAATCATATTTTTTTCACATTATGTTCCTGCTATTTTTTTAACAAAATACCCCTAAAGACATAAGTTTATGAAATAATAAAGATTTTTAAAGGATAGTTAACATATTCTACAAGTGTCCGTCACATGTTCACATTCAATTTTTGCATTTCTTTTATCTTTCTTTTTAAGTTTTTCTAGACCTCATTAGCTTGCAATAAGCATTTTGGCTTTTGGCTCATTAGTTTTTTTAAATTTAAAAAGCACCTAGAAACACCCCTACCCAGCTTGGAGCTTTTAGCTTCTGGGAGCTTAATTTTAGAAAATCAGAAGCAAAAACAGGATTTGCAAATATTACAAAATTATTTTTTTTAGTTAAAAACTCAAAAGTGCTTATGTTTGGAGTTTGCAAACACTTCCAAAGTAGGGGAGAACCACAACTTGTGACAGTGTGAATTCGAACCCAGGAGCTCTCACAAAAAGTGAGGGGTGGATACTACTAGGCTTAGAGGTCTTTGGTAGCTCTTTTTTTCTTTTCTTTTTTTTTTTTAATTCAAGAGGGAGGAGGATAACCTATATATTTAGCCCGACAAACCCGGGTTGATAGTTATAATCCTGAGTTATAAAGACTCTATCTAGCTCCATAAAGGAGGGGAGAGCCACAATTTGTGGCAATTTGGATTCGAACCCAAAACCTCTCACATAAAGTGGGAGGTAGATACCACTAGACCAACAGCTCTTTTTTTCTTTTAATTCTGAACAAAGAGGGGTAATTTAACATGACAAACCTGGGCGATATTATTTAATCAAACATTCTCCACAAATCCATATTCATTTCAAATAAGGCCCAATATGATAGACAGATGTATGTCACTTACAAAGCACTTAAAAATTTATCCACGCATCCGTCAGACAGGGAATTTTATTTGGGGCCTGTCACATAAGGCCCAATACGCAGGCATATGTTGAATACGCTAGATACTTCTTCCCTCTTCTAGTCTTCCCAGAAGTTTCACGACTTCTCTCCATCTATCTCTCTCATGCCACACACACACACACACACACACACACACACACACATATATATATATATATATAAATGTATAACCATCTTCTCAGACCAGAAAGCAATTCCAATTCAAATCGCCAATAACTCAACAAAATAAGTTCTCCAGAAACACAGCAAAATCAGATAAAAAATGTCGCTGATTCCAAGTTTCTTCGGCAGACAAAGCAACGACCCATTTTCGTTCGATCTTTGGGACCCTTTTCGTGAGTGGCAGCCTCTGATCAGATCCTCCTCCGACGAGGCGTCGCAATTCGCCGCCGCACGCATAGACTGGAAGGAGACGCCGGAGGCACACGTGTTCAAGGCGGATATCCCGGGGCTGAAGAAGGAGGAGGTGAAGGTGGAAGTGGAGGAAGGGAATGTTCTTCAGATTAGCGGCGAGCGCAGCCGTGAGAAGGAGGACAAGAATGACACGTGGCACCGCCTCGAGAGGAGCTCCGGCAAGTTCCTCCGCCGCTTCCGCCTGCCGGGGAATGCCAAATTGGATGCGATCAAAGCCGGCATGGAGAATGGTGTGCTGACTGTGACTGTGCCCAAGGAACACGTCAAGAAGCCTGAGGTCAAAGCTATTCAGATTTCTGGCTGATCAGGAATTTATACCTATTGCTTTTTCTTTTATATACCTATCTATATATATATATACACGAGATGATATTGTAGTATTATGTATGTGTGTTTGTGTTGTGTGTCAAAACTTTGTATTCGAGGCTTGGATATGTACTGAACATCCTGTGTAATGAGAACAATGGAGTTGAATAAAAAATTGTGTTTAAAATAAAGCCAATATGTGTATTTTGTATATAATTTGATAAAAAAAAAGTATTTTTAAATATGATGCCTCATTGATGTAGATAATAGATAAAATGTGTATTTTGGCTCGAGCTAAAGATTTAGACAAGTGACATTGAAGGATAAGTATTTGACTTTACTTTCTAAGGATAGACTCTACAATAATAGGTAATTCTATGGTACACTCGGACTATCGGAGTCGGTGCCATTATTATCACATATTTGTGTTGGGATGATAAAAATCACATATCCCAACACAAATGTGTGGTAATGATGGCACCGGCTTTAATGGACCGAGTGCACCATAAATTTTTCCACAATAATATGAGTCTAATATTAACTTAGATCGTGATTAGATTATTAAGGCTTTTTTGAGCATTTAGTCCTAAAATTGGTATATGCTATTATATGAGCTAAGGCCCACATTCTGCAAATTTATAAAAATTAAGGCTTATTGCAGACGTTTGTGAAGGGAGAAGACGAGATTCAAAAAATACACGGTGAGAATTTATGTGCATCACTTATATATAAGGCTCTTTTGACAAATTGTTTTTATCAACCATTATATGTAGGCGTCCTAGAATTAATTACAGTAAATTGAGGATCGATTAAATATTTTGAGTTTCAGTCCATGACGAAAATTTAATTATTGAATTCACCCATTTACATCTTGAAGTTTTACGTTGGATACCTTCACAAAAAAGTACCAATAATTGGAAAGCTTAATGACTTCTATAAGCACAAGCTAAACGAATCATATGGAAGTAAGGTGAAATTAGCTTTTGCTTGCACTAACCAAATCTCCTAATCAGTCCACATTTATTCCGTGGAAATGATATATGAATACACAAATTGATTACTCTTTAATATTTAATTTAAATCAAATTAACTTATTACTAAAATTATTTTAACGAAAAAATTATGTGTTAACACATGAGATAATAACTAGCCAAATAATAATATCAGTGGGCTGTTTCTTGGATTGTCTTTTTCATGTTATTATACAGATAGACAGATAGATAGATAGATAGATAGATAGAAGAGGTTAACCCCCTCAGCCCAACCCAAAAACATCCAGTGTGGAGCAGAAGGCCCATACAAGATCAAATTCAACAATTTACAAGGTACAGCCCAAGTCTTTCGAGGGAAATCTTGAAGAATTTAACAGCTGGACTTCACTAAATTGATGTGACAGCAATTTACATTTGTTCAAGTTTAATTCTCTATATCATCAAGGCCCAACATAGTTGGTAAATAGCTGAGTTCTTTTGTTCAGGGTTCAATCTCTGATCTTGTGTATGAAAAAGAATCTGTTGGAAGAGGTTGTACCCACTTCGGTGATCTCTCTGCTTTGAAGGGACTAGTCTCAAGCGTTCAGTCGAGGATACCCTTGGTTATAAACCAAAAAACAAAAAAAAAAAGGTCTAATTCTCTATTGTAAAATAACATATCATTTAATATTCCATTTCATCTAACATGTAGGTGTCTATAATACTTGTTTAATTTAAAATATTCCATACACAAGCTGATAATAGTCATATGTAGGTGTGTATAATACTTGTTAAATTTATACCTATTGTTTTTCTTATGTGAATCATGTCCTTATATATATGAGGTAATATTAATTATAGTACTATATATGTATGTGTGTTTGTGTTGTGTGTCAAATCTCTGTATTGAGGCTTTGGGGTTGTACTGAATATCATGTGTAATGAGGACAATGGAGTTGAATAAATTTTGTTTTGATGTGTGTGGTTCACTATAACATTAACAGTTCTCAAATTCAAGTTAACTTTCCTGTTAATTGATATTTTCGATGAATTTTCGTACTCAAATTGAATTTTCGTGCTCAAATTTGAAACGTCCCCTTTTATGTTTGTAAGGGGGATTAAAGTGTGAAAAAAACCGCTATTTTGGGTGCCAAAAAATATCATTCGGTGAGCAAGTCGACTTAAATTTGAGGATTTTTTTTTTCCGTTTGACGGGAAAATTGCCCTTCAATTTGGAATTTTTTAAGGGATTTAGTTTAAATACTTTCAATTCATTTTTTTTTCTCTCTTTCCTTCTTTTTTTAGTTTAAATTTTTTTGGAAATTTCAAATATTTTATCAAAATCATCTTATCTTTTGTTTATCATAAATAAAAAATTTATAATTAATAAATTTATGGATAATATTAAAGTTAAAAAAGAATTTGAATTAAAAAAATTTAATATTATATTCTGACTTTTTAAAATTGTTTTTATTTTATTTTCTTCTTCTTTTTTTTTATGATTTTCTAATTTTTCTGAGTTTTAACTAATTTATTTTTTCTTAATGCAAAGCGCGATTAAATGTAATTTTATTTAAATTTAAAGTTTAGTTTAATTTGGACATTGATAGACCATTCTTCCGGCTTTTTTGGGGGATATAACTGTAAAAACCTGAAGAAAGGACTAAAGTGAGACAAAAAATCCAAAAAAGGGATCAAAGTGAGACATGAAAACCTAATATTACCCTTTTACCCCTGAAAAAGCACACATGTGGTACACGCTCTGAATTTTGGCCAAAAAAATCGGAAAGGACTAGAGTGAGACAAAATAGCAACTTTGGGACGTTAGCGCGTAACAAATTTGAGTTTCGGAACGTAAGTGAGACAAACGTGAAACTTCGAGGACTATTAGTAACATTAGCTTTAGTAAAATTGAGAGGAAAAAAAAAGTGTATTCTTTTTGGGAGTGGAGGGTGAGGTATATTTTATGCTATATTTGGTGGATATATATTGGGTGGTTGAATGTACGATAAGTGTCCATAATTTTGTTTCAAATTCATAAGTTATAAATGCATGCGACACTTGTCGTACATTTACTTACCCAGTGCACATGATCAGATGTTACGTCTAATGGATAGAGTGGAGACATCAGGGGGTTTGATGCTTGAATAAAGTATCAAAGGCTCAAAAAATGGCCTCAGTAAATTGACTATGAAATTACAATACATGTCCTCACTAGCACTTCGCTAGTAGCTCTATATATGTACAAAATTTACCAAACATCACAAATTTCTACAACTCTTCATCACATCCGAACATTTCCAAATTTTCCTTATCAATAGCTACAACTTTTGTGTAACCTTTTACTCCCATAATCCTTGAAGAATTAGCCAAAATCTTATAACCTAATCCCCCAGTTTTCGTCGTAACGTCACCGTCATCAATCACGCCGCATCCTTCATCCTCCCTCTTCAAGTCAGCCGGAGGCAAGAAAAAATCTCTTGATAATCCTCTTACATTAAAGTCAACTTCCTCAATACTCCAAATCTCCTCCATTCTTGTTCTTGTATGTCCTTCATTATTTTCCCCGAAACGAAACAATGATACCGATGTTTTTCCAGCATGTGCTATGTTGACACCATCAATTGTTCTATAATCTTGAACTAATGTCTCCATGGTTGTCTCCCAAAAAACGTCGTTTCCCGGGGCTTTTATCCTCAGCAAGTGAGAGTCTTCTAGTTGGACTAGTAGGCCGGTTTTTTGGCTAAAACAACCCCAAACCGTGTGCCTAATTATCTCAACATTGGTGCTACTTCTTGCCCTCAGGGTGGACGGGTCTGATTCGAGCTTCAACACGAAGCAATCTTCGTCGTTTATTATCTTCTCACCAATGCAGATGGAATTGGAGAATAGATTTGCAGTGGATCTTGGGTCAAGTCCCTATTGACATGATTAATCACAAAAAGTCAGTTCAAATTGCTACGTTCAATGTAGATTTTACGTATTTAAGACTAATTATTTTCATTGGGGTGAATCAAATACTTAACATCTCAATCGAACACATTATTATTTTTCTGAACCCGAGCACGTGAGATCCTTTATTATAAATTGGATCGTGACACAACTTTGAACACATGATCATTGTTTGGCCTTACTCACATAGCATAATGAAAAATCATACTCCTAAAATCTTTTAGTGGAACAAAAAGAGATTATTAACTTGAGGTAGACCTAAATACCTATGCTTAAACAAAATGGCTCATTGCTGGATTGCAAGTGAGATTAGGTGAGATTCTTGGAATTAATTAAGGGGAAAATTTTCAAGATTCTTGGAATTAATTATGGAGAAAATTTTCATACTTTTACACCAAGAATACTATGTGAAGCTTCTGATTAGGTAAACATAAGACTTGTGGGGTGAGCTGGGGACACATAGACCAGAAAGAATCAGGACAAAATTTATGAGTTGTTAACAACATGATAATCTCTTTTAAACCCACTTTTCTTCTCTTTGTCAAATATAAGTAGCTACCACATTTGACAAAATTATGAGTTGTTTTAAAGTGAATCTGAAAGCTGGCTTTACTCCCCTAAAGTCAAAAAGAACCCAAAAGACCACTTTGATTAACTGGTTCCTATCTTTCCGATAGAGACGGAGTCAAAATTTGTAGTTTTAGAGATGGTTTGGTAACTTAAAGAGACACGTAATTTGAATTTCACGGCACTTATATACAAATAATGGACAAGCTAGTAACTAGGCGATCCCTAGATTCAGACCCAAAAGTTATTATTATTTTACTAGCATTATTTTCCTTTTTCTACTTATTCTTAATCGAGATAGAAAAGAACGTAAAAAGGTCAGTAACGATCAAAATTGATAGAGATTAACTACCTGTAAGGATCGACGAAGAGGTCTTGGTGGACCGCGAGAGGCATGAGAATGTTGCCATGGGGTTTGCCTCCAAGCCACCTTACCATCACTACCAGCACTAATTTTACACCCTGAAACCATCAATTCTAAGCTCCACAAATCAGGGCTTTTTTGCCACAACACGAATCCTCCTATTTCGCCCGGCCCGTGTTTCATGTTCTTCACCTTCATAGCCTTAGTATTATTGTTGCTGCTGAAATCCTCTCCAGCCACAAATTCTGATGCAGCCATCTTCACCTTTCCCATTGCATACATACTATCAATAGAGTTCAAAGCATGTTCTCCCCCTGCAGCTGCTATGTATTGTTGCACAATGTATTTAGCCATAGAACACTCCTGCATAACCATATATTCATAAGCATATATTCAATGGTGAAATTGTAATTTGTACTTACTGACGCGAAAGTTATGATAATTTCTCAAATCTCGAGGTTTTTTTTTCATAATTAAGATCTCATGCAGGGTGTCTAAAGTAGTTTATCCAAATTTAAACTTTGACATGTCTAGATGTAATACATAATTTGGCATTCAATAGCAGAAACAGAAGCAAGGTGCTTGTATATATATGTGCAAATTAACGAATATGATCATACTCGATGACTACTTTAACTAGAAGCTAAATGAGAATCTGGACCAGACAACCGCCTCTCAGTTGGCATAATTTCGAATTTGATATATAACTATATAAATTTTAAAAGTATGACATCTTGAATTCTAGTATATTGTTCACATATTTGAACGAGATCATGAGTAAAGACTAATATAGATGACTTACAATGGGATAGTCTTTGATGTTATCATTAACGGTACGATCACACCGGATAGGAAGAGGGATCAAAGGGGCTCCAATGACTCCGAGCAAGAACTGAATCTCTGGCCCACGACCTCCAAAAACGGAGACGTGTGGCTTCGCCATCCAAGACCTCATCGCTTGCCATGGCTTGTTCTTGTTGGAACCAAACATTTCTTCGGGGATAGGGACTTCGAGCACCGTTTCGAGTGCGTCTTCTCTTTGGAAGTTGGGGCACAATGTCCTCATTGGGAGAGTGTTTAGTGTTTGTGCAAATGATGAAAGTTGAGAGAAAATTTTGAAGAGGAAGTATGGGAAAGAAGAGGTTTTATGTAGTATAGATTAGTGGTTAGTAGATATGATATATATTTTGTAGTGTAAGATGTGGGAAAGAGTGAGAAGATGTGCCGACCATGGGCCGCCACCAACGTGCGAGACTTTGTTGATGTCGTGAACGCACGCTTATTGTTTTGTTTTTCTTCATACTCTATGGCCCGGAGACAATTGCCTTGTCAAAGGAATATAATAATCATCATTAATAATAGTAACAAGAATTTAAAGAAAACATTTGAGATTAGACCATCAAACTATATATAAGTGTGTTAAAAAGAATTGATTTCACCATTTGGTGTATAAGGGTTAATTCTCCATGTAGAAACTATTTCTTCGAGGGCGTATTCTTGGTTGGGCCGAGATCACCGAAGTGGGTTTTGCCTCTCGGTCCATTCACAGCCGTCGGATCAGTCAAAGGTGGGTGAAATTGATAAATGACCCCTACCAACTGTGTTGGATCTTGTTGGTTGTTAAAAAGAATTGATTTCACCATTTGTGTTAAAGTTAATTAACCCCTCCATGTTTAGAAAGTGAAATCTTAGGTTATAATAGAGAAAGATAGCATACTTCTAATATTATAGATCAAGTTTGATTCGGTATAGAATTTTAGATAGGTGTCAAAAAAAAAGGTGGAATATAGATTATTTTAATAATATTGCATTAATTTTCACCTGTAAATAAAATATGGATCTTTTTCTAGTGTCATAATAGTTACCCGTTAATTACATTTTGTTACAAACCGTAAAAAGTTGATTGGTAGACGGAGGTAGAGTCGGTAGGGCTAGGGCCTGTCGCCCCCCATCAACTTTTAAAATTATTTTTTTAGCCTACAATTTTTTTACTTTTTAAATTTTGCTCCTCAATACTAAAAAATATTAAATTTTCCCCTCATTTTTCGTATTTGTCCACTCGGATATAAAATCCTAGTTCCATCCGTTTTGGTAGGTGTCATATATAACGGTTGGTGATTGATATTCAAAATTTAATTAGTTAACTCAAGAAAGCGAATAGTTAATTATGACATTTTTTTATATCGACCTATCTTTATCTTTATACTTTTTTTTGTATATTATTGACTCTTAAGGAAAGCTACTTCATATGTCTAAATTTTCGGTACTAATGTAAATAATTTCCTCATATTGTATGAAAGCAAAAATACCTTTCATGAATTACAACTTGCTAGTCTTGAACAACTATTAGCTTTGAATTTCAGCCGTCTTTTTTTTTTTTTTTTAAGAAAAATCGGTCTTATATATCATTCAATCGAAAGTTTACAACGTTTGAAATTACAATTATTATGTAGTAAAATGAAACACTAACTACATTTTTAGATAACCTTGACAACCGAACACAAGAAAATGTTCAATGAGAGTCCCTCATTTGAGAGTGAAAAAATTCTCATACGAGAGAGAAAGTAAAATACTAAGCATAAAATCTCTATATTTTGCATCAGTTTCATCTCGTCAGACCTGGTCTCTCTCGTTGATCAGTGTTTCGTCAGATTTTTGAAGATGTTGTACAAGTTGGTGCTTTTTGGCCAACCCAACCCGCCGACGATGGTGGTGGCCAGTGGTGGAAGAACTTCACTCAAAATCGATCACATATGAAAAAAAAAAAATATGATTTGAGGAACGGTAATGTTAATTTTTTCATTTGAGGGACTACTCTGACACTTTCTGGCCAGTTTAGGGACTAAAAATGTCATTTTTAATTATATATTATAATGATAATAAGGAATGAAAAATAAACTTATAAAAGATTTGATAGAGATTTACAAAATAGTGAGGCCTGATTGGGAATCATTACATATGTAAATATATATATAAACTCATAATAATCAGATGTCAGCTCAGTCTCTTTTGTCTTTCACACTGTTCAGGAGACACATTTTTGTCTAGCACATAATTTTATTGCTTAGCTGACTCATCGTAATGATTTTATTTGTATAATTGTTGTTCTCAATAATTATGATATAAAACTTGTTAATTATAATAGAAAAGAATAGCTTTGATATAGTTTGATTGATACGAGATGCATGAATAGAGCTTTAATAAAGAAAAGTAGAATTAATGCTATTATTTCCAAAAGAGAATTATGTATGTGATATACCAAAATTGGCATTCCCTACGAATATTGTGATACCTATGAATTATACCTCGTATTCTTTAGTGTACCGTGTTACTCGTTAGAGCCGTAAGAAACTTGTATTAATAAGTAACATATATACAGTTACAAGAGAAAGAATACAACGAGGTAAAAGTAAGGTAATAAGCAATATCCGGTCTAACTAGGAAAGCAATAATTATAGTATCTTGCAATACACTACAGTCGAAATGGGAGGTCTCGCGTGTTTTTGTAGACTCGGATAGCGATCGGTGTTACGACCCGGTAGTCCAGGCATCGAATCTGTGCCATTCAATATACATTATTCGTGGAGTAGTTTCGCCTTGAAGGATCAGCAGTTTGGAAGACGTCCTATCTGTCATTCACTCTACAGTACAGCGTGGAAACTCTATAAATACCATCATTTATGATTTCCAAGTGGCGGGATAATCAGAGAAATAAATACTACTAAACAGATGTGCGCTCAGATTATTCGAAGACTTGAGGATACAAGGCGGAACGATAGATATCACAGGTACCGAATTCGAACTACGTTTAGACTTGATCCTTGTTAGGTACGTAGGCAGCTCGTTAGTATCCGAGTGCAGTCTATAATTCGAAGGGCCCATTTATTGTTGTGTATTAGAGGTATTCTTGACTGAGAGCGAAGGGTAAAATCTGAGCTGAATCAGTATGTATGTATTGTATAATTGGCATTCTACAATGAATACATATAAGATTATGTGATACTATATATCATTATATTCCATCATGTACTTAGTGGACAGTATTGGATGGTTCGGTATATATTACATGTCCTATTGAATAATGAAATGTGCCTTGGATATTGAATCACTCGATAGTATCCATCAATTAAAACATCGAGAAGCCCATGATGTCTTAGCCTATTGGTAAGATTGAGGTTGTTCGATCCTACCAGATGTGTGGTTTATTTCTTTACTTATATAGTAGTTCTTCGTTTTTAGTTTGTAACTCGTTTTTACTAGTTTGTAATATAAATTGATGATAACGATTGTTAATTCGATATTCGATATAATGATGTAACCGTTTCAAAAAAAAATTAAAATATCGAAAAAAACATGTGAGATGTGTATTTACTTTAAGAGCTCCCCAACATTGTTTCTAGTGGCAAGGCTAGCTTTTGGATGATTTAGTTAGTCAATGATCAGTTTGTGAGGCTGATCGACACAAAGGACTAATAAGAAGTTATGAGAGTTAAGAGAGTAGCTAAAAGGGAGCCAGAGCATAACTATGGAGCTGGCGGACTTGATTCGCCACAGCGGAAAGGTAATTTTACCGCGGCAACCGCAACTATCTGGCGGAACTTTATTGCGTGAGTTTGACTTGTTTCGCAATGGCAAAAGCGGCCTTGGAATTGTTATTTCTTACGTTCTTTTTGCTTGTGTTTGGCAATTGATTTGTATTAATTAAGATTATTTTTTTTTAGTTGCCTAGAAGTAATAATGTGTTTCATATTCAAACCAGACTTTAATTTTTTTGTATATCAAGTCTTTCACTCTATAAATATGTGTGTGTACATTGTATTTGCGAATCACACTCAAAATAAAGATGTAAAATTTAGTGTTAGCTCGTAGATCTAAGCAATTTAATCAAATTATAATAATATCCTTGTATCATTTCAGAAGCTAAATCTTTTTCTTATTTATTTCTTCATACACAGACGTTCGCATCCCTAACAACCCAAGTCGCACCCCATGTAACTGAATGGATGAAAATACTATTTGTGAAATAGTCATATAGTAGGTTAAACAATTAAAATCAGATGAATGTCTTGGTTCATTTACCTTTCTCAGTTCTAATTTAGTATGGGGTAATGTGACATTTGGTCCTTTCATGTTTTTTGTTAGGATTACTTTAATTCCTCGTGTTTAAAATGTGAGTTTAGCATTCCTAATGTTCTAATTTTGTTTCGTTCAAGTCCTTTCGAATATATTTACCTTTAAATTTAGTTTTACTTTAGTCCCTTCATGTGAGTAATATGTGCTCACAGTTAAGGGTAAAAATGTCCAAAATGACCTAAATAAAACCAAATCTGAATATTAGGGATACTAAAGTCTCGATTTAAACATGAGAGATCAAAGTGATTTTGTCATTAAATAAGAGAGACCAAAATATCTATTTAGTGTTTTGTACTATATTGCATATACTAGATTAGAGGTACTTATAGTTTTATTGACGATCAAATCAAATCCAGTTAAAATCTCGGTTCGATCTTCCATTATTTGCAAAATAAATTGATTTTTGGTTTAGTTTTTCAAACCAAATCGAGAACCGAATAATTCATCACATATTTTAGTTTAGTTTAGTTTTTACATACATCATTGAATTTTATACAACTTTTTACTCTTTTAGTCACCAGAATTAAAAAAATAAAATAAGCAAAAGAAAAAAAAAGGTGTTGCATATTTTTATCTTTTCAGAAAATAATTTAGTTAATCAAATCGAACCAAGAATAAATCAATAATATACAAAATTGATTAATAAACGAACAAACCGCTTCTTGTTTAGTACGAAAATCTAGTTACAAATATACGGGGTGATACTTGGTGGCTCCTGGGAGTCCAACTTCCGGGAAATATCCACCACACATAATATTAAAACATGTGTGGGATCCACAAATATATATATATATATATATATTATATTTTAACAATTTGTGAGCCAGCAAGTATCACCCAGTACGCGTCAAATATATAGATAAAATCTGCATCTCCATGTAAAATAGTGTGTATTAAATGAGACCCAAAGTTACCAGTAAGGGTGAGTGTATCTAACAATTGTAAAATGCACTTAACAATTCATTAATACAACAGCAACAAAAAAATAAAATAAAATTTGATTATCATCTAATTTGTCGGCTGTAGCCAATGACATGTGACCGACATCTTAAACTTACGATAACATGGTTGGTTAGTTCAGACGACAATTGATCCATGTCATTTTTTGATAATTAAAATCTTGATTCTTGATCTTGGGAAATTTATTAATGTGTATCATTATTAAAATGTTTAACGATAATTAGATTTCATCTCCTATCTTAATCTGCCACATATCTCATTTGACGAAAATTAGTTGCTTAAAAGCCACTAATCATGTCATGCACGTTCTTAGTAATTAAGTTAATTACATCTTTGAGTTAGCTTTTAGCATTCTTTATTTATTAGTAATATACCAGACTAAAAAAAAAGTACTTATTTAATAGGAGGTCCTATCCTTAATAACCCCAAAAAGAATCCAAGGGACAAACTTTTTAAAGGGATTTCAGGTAGAATCATTTAATAAATTAAACTTAAAATCTCGACATAATTACAATAATTTGTAACTGAAATGATCTCTCACATTAACAAGACTCGATAATTGGTTTATCCGTTATTATGAAGGTCACATGATCTTGAGTAAATCAGATTTAAAATAGCATATCATCTTGTATTTTGTAACACTTTTATATATCAATTATATATAAAAATTTCATGTTATCTTCAAATTTTTAGCAATATCGTATGCACTTAACGTGCATATGTGAAGTAAAATGAGATAAAATAGAGTTTTGTTACCAAAAAAAATCCGAATTGGGTCATGAGTGTCATGTAAGGGATAAGGATAAAATTTTCTTGTAACAAAAGTTCATTGTATCTCTAATCTCGAGGGGGACAACATTAGTTAATAGCATGTCTTGTTGGGCACTTGAACTTCCCTCTAAATAATTTCAAAGATACGTTATAATGGATTTCAGGTCCAAGGAACGGGAAGAAAAAGAGACGACGAGGAAGCAAAAACAAGTATGATAGAGTTTTCATTAAGAATTGACAAGTTTCAGGTGAGATTAAAAAAGAAAAAAAAAATAGAACTTTTGGTATATTGATGGAATAAGTGACAGTTGCATTGTTTAACGCTGGAATTTCAAATGATCGTAATTTTTGATCTGTGAAGAATTACGGAACGAGTCATCTATGCACACACTCATCTTTCAAGGATATTCTAATCTCATTCTGCCATTATCGATGGAGCCACCATCATTGCAAAATTCTATTGTTTCGACCCTCATCCAGAGCATTTGATGTTTCTACCCATTTTTTTCCATTTTTTTTTATCTGTAATTTGTTATTGTTGTCGTTTGGACCGGAGATTTGGCCACAAATTGCTCGCTTTGTGAAATGTTTTTAGCTAAATTTTAGGTCTCTTAGAGTTGGTCAGAATTTTATTTCTACTACTATCTTTTTGAAGTAGAGTTAGAATTCAAGTACGAGTCCTAATTGAGTAAGAATAGGAATTTTCAGTTGTTTTCCTTTAAATATGGCCGAATTTTGTACTTCAACATTCATTATTCAAGTAAGAAATTTACATTAGAGATTAAGTTTTTATCCGAAAGTATTGAAGAAATGATCGGTCAATTTATTTTACGTGTGGTGACACTTTAGAAGAATATACTTTCATTCTAAGAAATGAGATTATTTGTTCACAAGCCAAAATAAAAGGAATCGACTTGATAGAACTCTTTGGAAAAACAAAATAAGATATAAAGAAATTTAAATTTTGATAACACGAGTAATAATTGTAATTTAATTGATATTCTACTATTTATCTAATTGAAAAGTATATCGATTGATTGAAACCAATAATTCTTAGAAAGTATAGCTAATTCTATTATCTCCATCTGGCGCCTCATGAATGAAAAAGCAATGGGGTCTAGTGTGATGGAGTGATCAAAAAGAAAGATTGAGAAATAGAATCATCTGATTTAATTCGTTCTCAATAGCCATGAAATGATCATCTTAGGGTGATCCTTTTGTCGACGGATGCTCCTATTACACTCGTAGTCTCTGAAGGATGAGAACCAACTATGTAGCATCTACACAACATCAACATTACGTTCTACAACTGGATACAAAAAGATTCATATGAGAAAACATAAATAAACAGGCCTCCAATTGAGCCTCCAAAGATCGAAGAAGTACATGAACAGGCGTTTGATTCACCAAAATCTGTACTTAATTACTTGGACGTATACAAAATTACAAATAGCACGCCCCTCAACTAAAACGGGCAGGATTATGTTTACGCGACATTTTTGTGACTTGGTGGTTCGAGCAAAGCTCAGATTGTAACTCAAGAGTTACTACTAGGTAGCAATTTGCAACCAAGTCATAATTCTAACTCAGGCTGGTTCAGCCGAAATCCAACCTAATCACTGAATTACACTTGAGAATGTAAACTAATCATATATCAACTATTGTTTCACTTAACAAGTGATTAATTGGGTTCAACTAAACCTAATCTGGAAAGAATTTAACGATTCCAACTAGGCCTGTCATTAGGCAGGTCTTACCTAAACCCAGTCACCCAGAATATGCAGAACCAACATAAGAGAGGTAGTATGAAAGTGGCAGGTCTAAACAATATTGCACAGAACAATATATTATCATCAATATTATACAAATAATGAGACTAATACAACAACAAATACCAAATCTCACAGTATTCTATCACTAATATACACAGCCCGGTACCCCGATTATCATCGAGCCACAGAGAGAGAGAGAGAGAGAGAGAGAGAGAGATGATGCCAGAATATTATCCTTGATGCACATTGCGAGTTTACCTTTTCTTAGCTTCGGTAGTTAACTCACGAGGGTACGTTGAAGTGAAAAAGCCAGGAGATGACAAATGCAAACACCATACAAGCTAGCAGAAAATTTAGAAACCGGTGACCTTGCCAAAAGTTTCTAGACTCTGATACGGGTGCAGATGTCCTGCCTGTGGCAGTTCCCTCGCTTGTTTCGTCATTCCAGAGATCAGTCGATTCGGTTTCGTATATACCAGAAACATTTTGTGCTATTGATCCACATATCTCACAGGTCCTGCAAATCGGAAAATATATTAGCATGAGAGCACTTCTGAAGATGTACATGACGTGCAAATATTCAAATACTTTCGTATTTGGGATACCAAAACAAGAGCAAGATTTACCGATTTATTTGGAATTTGTGTAAACGTTGAGAAGTTTTATTCTTGAATCTAGAGCGAATCATATTTCATGAATTTGTTATAACCAAGACGGCAATTGGTTAACCGTTTTGTTAAAAGATTTATGTTCCGCCCTTCTGGTATCTTTACAATGGATTGATTCTTAACCGGCCGCGGACTCTAAGGATCTGTTAGGCTCTGTTTGGATGTGTTTTCATTTCAATTTCAACCATGAACCATCATTTTCTAAAATGTATGGGGGAATGAGTTTTTTTATTTTTGTGTGAGAAAAGTTAAAAAAGTAGGTGAGTTTGGTTGTGTTTTTAAAAATGATTGAAATTGGTGATTGTGATGTGCGAAAGGATTGAAAATTAATGATTAGATGAATAGCATTGGATTTAAAAATTTTAAAAAGAGGAGAGAGAAAGGTTTAAAAAATTGAAAGGAGATGAGAGAGAAAAGTGATAAAAAGAAATTGTGAGATAAGTGATGTGAAATGTAATTTTAAAGAAATGATTGAAATTTATTGAAAACGGAAAAACGAGAACGAAAATGAGAATATTTTCAGTTAAAAACAGTATAAAGTGTGTATTTTCATTTTCAGATCAAAATAAAAATGGAAAAAGTGTTTTGAAAACACAAACAAACAGGCCATTGGTGAGAAAAAGTAAAAGCAAAATGAGAATGGTCAAAAAAACAAATCAGAAAGTACTAAAAAATAGAAGCACGCATAATATTTCTTTTCTTTTGTTTTTCCTCACCAAAATCCAAGATCCAAACATAGCCTAAGTCTCGATATAATCAAAACCACACTAGTATAACGGCCCCCACGTGGATCCAATCACATGCATGTTTGAGATTGCCCTGGAAATCAGAGTTCAGGAGCTCCTACGAATGACACTTTACAGTGCACAACCATAGACAGTTTACATATGTTTTCTAACATAACTGCTTTCGACAAAGTTGACACCTTCAACTTCCAAAAACAAAAAATAATAATTGAGGTTCCGTTCACTACATATTAATATTAGAGGATCAATTTGAATGCCAAAGAAACTGTAAAAAACACAAACTCGATGACAAGAAATGGGAACCGAAAGATGTAATGAAAAATTTGAGCACAGCATCCTTGATGTGCAAGCCAGAGAAAATAGAATAGGTTCGATTTACATTAAAATTCGATCTTCATGTTTCTTGACTGCAGAAAACATGCAATGGTCAATTTAAATTTGACATAGGACCCTTCGTGTGAAATCATAATGACTTCTGAAATTAGCTCGAATTATCCGAATCCATTACAAGGTAAATGGACATCTCACTTAATTTTGTAGAAAAAATTACATCTATTTAAGAGACTGTATTATGTACTTCTGTTAAGAAACAATTCATCAAAGATCATTCTTATTGACAAGTTTTGTACATTCAGCACTAAAAATGGGAGAAATTTTCTTTTACTTCTATTGGATTTACACGAAACCTTACACAAAAGTCCAAGACGGGCAAAACCATAGTACTAAAATGATAAAGTGGCAAAAATGAGTTACTTGCCAGCATGGCAAAAACTAATTAATTACAGTTATGGTCCCTCTCGTATGGCGCTCGTCAAGTCAGGTGTGAACTTAATTAAGTTTTCAATCAAATCCGATCCTTGTGGTCAACTCTCCTTTAATTTCCCAACATATTTGCACATGTATGGAAAACCTAAATCATAAACCTATCAGACTTAAGGTACCAAAACTATAATAAACTCAAACTTAAGAGATGAAACTATAACGGGAAAGGGGAGAAACAAGGAAAACTGTTTTGATTGAAAAATGGCGCGCACACCATGAGAAAACAATGGATACAATTTTACAAACATAGAACATAATATTATTATTTGAGAAATATTATAGTACCAGCTAAGTGGAATTGTGAGATGTTGGATGAGAATATGACGATGTAATAAAATGAAATGTTGACACCGCTTTGTATAATCTAACCATTTACAACCTCACTTAAAGAAAACTCAAGTAGGTGCAACTGGAGACGATGTTACAGGCATCAAGAAATCACATGGATATACCAACAAGGGGAGAAACGGAAAAAAATTATTTGAGAAATAAGAAAATTGATAATGCAACTTAATATTAGCAGCTGGGAAAGTTTTAGAACTGAAACATATTAAGACAATCAGCAGAGCAAAGACAAAGGCTCAATCATTACATGCTTTAATTTGAAACTCAGAGAGCAAGAACTTGTATGTGTAGCTGAATGAAACTTCCAAGACCTATAAGACCACCATTTTCAGATTAGATAGTAAGATGTTTGTGCCTCTTGTAAAGTATACTCTTAAGAGTAGATATACTTTGCACATATCAACAAGAGCATCCTCTTAATTTGAGAAATATAAAAGTTAACGGATTACATATTAGATTTTGACCCTCTAGGGCTGCACTGGATTAACCGGAAACTTCTTATATAGACTGGACGTGAAAACGTCAAAAGGTTCGTATTATATCACATCACATTATAGGAGTGAAAGCATGCCAATGTGCTAAAAGTCGTAGCAGTTCCACATGTTGAATGTGGGCTCACCACGAGGTGAGCCGTTAGGTGTTTGACTCAATCTTTACTGTTTGGTGTTTGCACACTCAGTTCATATAAGAACTTTTCAGTCAAATTGAACTTTACGTTAGAAAATTAGAAACCTTGAAAACTATTATTAAGTATCCGAATTCAGGAACCATCGAAGACAAAAGATGATTAATCAAAGTCAAAGAGCAAGTGTAACAAGAACTGTACACAAATGACAAGCAAGTCAAAATAATTTCCACTCCAGTAAATCCAAAAGCGAAAGTGAAATTTTCCAAAACACAAAAAAAGTAAAGAATAGTTGGCCAGAAAAGTAGAACTTCCTAGTGCTAAGTGCTTTCATCTTTTTCTCTGTTTTAAAGATTCCTTTTTTTTTTCTTTTTTACACATATTGTGCTTTATTGCCGAATCCTTTTTTCCCCTTTAAAGTTACATCTATTGTTCCATATAAAGATAATTCACTATTTTCCACTTTTACACTGCAATAATTAAGCTCATAGCTCACAAATTACACATAAACATTTAAAAAAAACCTAAAACAAAATCATGACAAAACCCATTGAAAGAACAAACATTTCATCAACTCATGGAATTTAAACATAAAAACAACAAATTGCTATATACCGAGGAAGGATATTATAGGTAGGGACGGAGCAAGGGGCTGGAGGGTGCGCTCCCCGATCAATTTTAAAAAATTATTTTTTTTACCTTACAAAATATTTGATATTTGAATTTCGTCCCCCAAAATTAAAAAATCTCCCTTTTCTTTGGGTTCCCCCCACATAAAATTTCTGAGTGCATCCCTAATAGGTCTTGGATTCGACTCCCACATAAAGTTCTTATCGGATTGTAATGTCGTAATTTGATATTAATAGCATGTATCTGGCAACCGAATCATTCAAAAACGAAACAACAAATTGTCACAAACATCTATGAATCAAGAGATAAATATTTCCAAAATTGAAATTTCAATTTTTTTTTTCTTTTGGTACTTACTTGTTACCCTTAATCTTGAACCAAGCTTCAGCACATTGTTTGTGAGCAGCAGCCAAATCATCTTTACAAGAACAACCAAGTTCTATGGGTACCCCTGAGTCCTGATTGGTTGCATCCATGCTCAGATGGCATATCCTACAATCCCTCTCAATTTTGGCCAAATCCAAATTAATCTTTGAATCGTGCGGCCCAGATTCCAGATCCAAAATCTCCACCGAACACTCTGAAACACTAGATTCTCTCCTCTCATCTTTTTCTTTCTTGTTATTATTACCAATATTGTCCGAGACTCGAACAATCTCATTCTCATCACCGGAGATTGGCCCGCCGCTGCTCAAGGTGGCAACCTGGGGGTCGTTGCCGCCGCCGCCGCCGCCACTCAAGGCGGCAACTTGGGGGTTGTTGCCGCCGCCATCACTCAAGGCGGCAACTTGGGGGTCGCTGCTGCCGCCGCCGCCGCCGCCACTAACCCTACCACCGTCATCACAATTAGCTGATTCTAAATCAACGTCAGGCGAGTTTTGTAAAGTTGACATTTTTAGATAAACCCAGATTAAGAATCTTCATGTAAAGCAAAAATGATACTTGGATAATTCTGTAACACCCTTACTAGAGGCGGACGCAAAACCCTTTCTCTCTCTAGACCCCCTCTCTCTCTCTCTATATATATGTATATATATATCTAGTTCATTGACGAGGTACCAGAAAAAATTTGAGGAAGAATTAAGGGTTCTACATAAAGGGGAAAACCCAAAGTGAAACAGGGGTGGAAACCAATGGCCGCTGGCTTTCTATTACAGGGAGATATTGGAAAATCTTTTAGACAGAGGTTGGGTGATGAGAGTAGTTAAACAGCCAGCTTTCGACAGACATGTGAGATTGATCATCTTTTTGTATGTACACGTTATTAAACATGTGATTTTTTATGTCGGCTAGTGGTTGTTGAGAGTTTAATGGAATCATGGGAGTGCAAATGGTATATTAGGTGCACTTAGGTGAAATGAAAGCCTTGCTGGTTGCTAGTTTTATTATTTTGGGGAGAAAGTTCGAATATTAAAAAAGATGTATTCGAGACGTCGTCTCAGAAGTTCAGATAACTTTAACGACAATGTCTCTGACTGTTTTCTAAAGATGTATTAAGATATCGTCTCACAAGTTGAGATGACAACCTTAACGACAACGTCTCTAATAATTTTTTAAAGATGTATTAAGGGAAAAATCTATGTTGGATCGGGTGTAATGGAGCTAGTGCCCATTACACCTTATATTTGTGTTGGGATGTGTGAATTTTATTATCCCAACACAAATGTGTGGTGTAATGGGCACCGGCTCCATTACACCGGATCTACCATAGAATCACCCTGTATTAAGCTGCCGTCTCAGAACTTCAGATGACAACCATTGCGATATTGTCTCTAGTCGTATTTATGATCCTATAATTTTGAATGATTTCTTCTTCTCTTTTCAAGTAGTTTGTTCGATAAGCATGAATAGTTGATGAATGCTTTGGTCAATTAATGTCGTTTTTGTATGTTTCGAATGTTGGAACGGTTATGATATACGTGGATATGGGAAGTTAAATTTACTTTATGCTCTATTAGGATACTTAATTTATTGATTCATTGTCCATTTTGTTTTGAGTATTTTACAACGGGTTAAAATTATTGTACATTTTGTATATCTATACGGATTGTATGGGACAAAATTCAGATTTCGAACATTAGGTTGCAAATTACACTTAACCCCTTATGTAATCTTACAAATACAAAATATCCATGAGGAGTTACAATCTACCCCATGTTCTTAATATTACAAAATGCATAAGTAAAGGTTAAACATTACAATTCAATCCTTTAATGTTTTAAAAACTATATCTAAATCCATCAAAATATTTTGGACATGAGAAATTATACTAATTTTTTATAGGTGCATCTTTTAATGTTCGCCAATAATTTTGCGATGACGTCAATATTTTGTTAATGTTGTGCAGGTAATTGCAATTATACAAATTAATGAGTAAGTTAATGACAATAACAACAATAAGAGGGGTGATATATGTAAATACTAATAATATTATCTTAGTAGATGTAATATTATTGGATTGTATATGTCGGCTAGTAAATTAAGAGAGTTTAATGGAATCATGGGATGGCAATGGATTGGGTAAAATGAAGGCCTTTCAATTTTATCAATAAAAAAGAAGAAGGCCTTGCTAGTTTTAATAATTGAGAAATAATATTAATTTGAGAGAAAGTCCGAATATAAAAAAGTGTATTGAGATACCGTCTCAGAACAAGTGACAACCACAATGACACAGTCTCTAATCATTTTTTAAAAAAGTATTGAGATATCGTCTCAAAAGTTCAAATGACAACCATGGCGACATCGTCTTTGGTCTTATAATTTTGAATGTCTTCTTCTCTTTTTTAGTATTTTCTTCAATAGGCCTGGAAAATTGATAAATGTTTTGGTTGATTGATTATTTTTTAAGGTCTCGAATGTTGGAATGTTTATGACATTTATGTGGGATGTTTAATTTACTTTATGCTCTATTAGATGATTAAATTATTGATTCATTGTCCATCTTGTTTTGAATATTTTACGACGGGTTTAAATTATTATATATTTTGTATATCTATAAAGATAGTATGCGTCAAAATTAAGATTTCAAACAATAGGTTGTAAATACTAAATAATGGTTAACCTCTTAAATTGTGTTTCATCAGCTCTTCTATGTACTTATAAGTATGACAAGTATATAAATATTTTTCTTAAATAAATAAGTGATATGTATTTTATACTTTTATCATAAACACGATTTGAAATAGAGAATTTGGTCTTAAAAAATATCTGAAATGATGAAGAACGTTTCTTAGAAACATATTTAAACTTGTATTACTAACATGGTTCAAAGTTTCTTTTCTTTTTCACCAAAATATCCGAAAAGTTTCTATATTTCAACTTATCGAAAAGAAGTCACCATACCGTTTCGAAATTACATTGTTTCCTAGGAAACTATTAATGTTTCCAATATTCTCATGAAAACTCTCAATGTTTCCATGTCAGTTTCAAAAAGATTTCCATGAAAACCATGAAAACATTGAGAGTTTGGTAATTCATTTTCAAAAAGATTTGCTCTCTCGCAAATACAACAGAGCTCTCAAATCTCTCAATGTTAGGGAAAAAAGTAAAACGAAAAAAGAAAAAAAGAAATGAAGAGTAATAAATCTAACAATCAAACAAATATTTATTTCACCGAAGAGCAACTTTTTATCATGCGACTCAAGAGGAAGATTATTGTATTATCGATTAAAGTAATTTTTTCATATCATTTGTAGATATGAAACAATGGTATCATCTAATTAACTTTTTATTTTTTTCGCTACAACACTTTTAAAAAAAATTATTTCACAATTTAAGTTACTAAAATTTTATCAATTATATGCTCCGTAAATGCTAAACTTGAATCAAACATTACCATTTTTTATTTTTTTTCACGACAACACTTTTAGATTTTTTTATTGGGATAATTGCAAAAAATCTCTCTGTGTTAATGCGAAATTGCAAAAAAACATCTATGTTAACAAAATAGGCTAAACACCACCATGTGCTATTTAAAAGTCTGCAAAAGTCACTTTTTGTTAAAAAGATAAAAAGAAATATGTGTTTTTTGAGTGAAATAACACTATTTTACCTTTTATTTTATTTGGAGAGTATATAAATGACAAATAAACATGTTACTAAAGGTGAAAAACATAAAAAATACACTCATTTTTTTTTCTTCAAAAAGTAACTTTTTACTGACTTTTGAATAATACACGGTGGTATTTAGCCTATTTCGTTAACATAGGTGCTTTTTTGCAATTTCACAATAACAAAGGGGTTTTTTTTTGGATTTATCCCTTTTTTATTTCACAATTTAAGTTAGTAAAATTTTGTCTGTGTTTCGTGTTTTCGAACAAACTAGCCTAGGGAAGGATTTCGAATGTTCGATGCAAGCCCCGTGATAATCCTCAACCTAAAATTATCTAATAACCCCCCGCCTATGTGTGCTAATGGTGGTTTACCTTACAAATAACTTTCGTGATGTAAAAAATAATTAGGAAGATACACTGAAATTTAAGTAATTAATCAACACTTAAAAACTTTAAAAGTAGATATACCTCCATGAATTCTTCGATGAATTCTTCTTTACACGGAAATGAAAAGCTCGAACATACTGCTGCTAATGAACTAATCTACGATTACAGACTAATTAACCTAAAATCTAACTACTCTAGATGTCTAAACTAGTCTAATGATAAAAAGAGAGAAATTTTCTGTGATGATTGTTGTTTGTCTTCTTCTTAAAAATTTCCCAACTAATAAAGAGAGATCAAAATTTCCAAATTAAAAATATGCCACAAACATGATTAAACTCAAAGCAACAGTAACATTTATATGATTCATGAGTAAGGCCGACTCTTCATTTGCTAATAACATAGTACGGATTTTTTTGGCAACTTAAAAAAAAGGATATATGGCAAAATGCAATATTAAAAAGAATTCACAGACATGAATAAGGCCAACATAATAGTAATATTTTTGACATTAATGCAAGACTAACTTTTCAATTGTTTATAATAGAACCAAGAATATCTATTGCAATGGGGCAAATCAATTAAGTAACAACCTTGTATGGAATCTTTCCAATTAATAAAAAAATCTTGATAAAATGCAATATTAAAAATATGCCGAGTAGAGCTAAAGAAATAATTAAATTTTTCGTGAGACAAGAACATTTAATGCAAGCCTTTCACTGGGACAATCTAGTTTAGCAATAACTTTGTACAGACTTGTTTCCCCAATCAATAAAAAGATCTTGGCAAATCAAACAATTAAAAATATGCCACAAACATGAAGTTAGTCAAAGTAATAGTAACATTTCTGTCACTCATGGGCAAGACTAACTCTTCAATTGTTTATGACGGGATAAGAATCTCTCTATTGCTAGCCTTTCTTTGGAGCAATTCAATTAATTAACAATCTTGTATAAAAACTTTTCCCAACTAATTAAAAGATGTCGGCAATATGCAATATTAAAAATATGCCACAGACATGAATAAAACCAACGTAATGGTAACATTTCTGCCATTCATGGGAATGCAAACTCTTCAATTGTTTGAAACGAGACAAGAATATCTATTGCAAGCCTTTCTTTGGGCAATTCAATTTAGTAACAACCTTGTAAGAAATTTCTTTTCCCGACTAATGGTTTTTTTTTTTTGACAAAATGCAATGTTCAAAATATGTAACAGACATAAGTAAAACCAAAGAAAGAATTAAATTTCTCGTGGGACAAGCAACAACTTTGTACAACTAGTTTCCCCAATCAATGAAAAGATCTTAGAAAAATATAATATTAAAATTATGCCACGGACATGAAATAAGTCAAAGTAATAATAACATTTCCACCACTCAACAGGAAGGCTAACTCTTTAATTATTTGCGACGGGGCAAAGAACCTCTATTGCGAGTCTTTTTTGAGGCAATTCAATTTAGTAACAATCTTGTGCGGGACCAATGAAAAGATTTTCACAAAATGCAATATTAAAAATATGCCACAGACATGAGTAGAACCAAAGAAATATTTAAATTTCTCGTGGAACAAGAGCGTTTATCGCGAGCTCTTTCTACGACAATCTAGTTTAGTAATAACCTCGTACGACTTGTTTCCCCAACTAATGAAAAGATCTTGTCAAAATGAAATGATAAAAATATGCCTTAGGCATTAATAAAGACAATGTAATAGTAAGATTTATGTCATTCATTGGAGGCTATTTCTTCAATTGCTTGTGACGGGACAAAAATATCTATTGCAAGCATTTCTTGTGAATTCAATTTAGTAATAACCTTGTACAATTTTTTTCCCCCAACTATTAAAAAATCTTGACAAAATACAATATTAAAAATATGTCACAGACATGAGTAGAGCTAAAGAGACAATTAAATTTCTCGTGGGACAACAACTTTTATTGCAAGCCCCTCTTTGAGACAATCTAGTTTAGCAACACCTTTGTTCGACTTGTTTCCCCAATCAATGAAAAGATCTTGACAAATTAAAATATTAGAAATATGCCACAAACATGAATGAAGTCAAAGTAATAATAACATTTCTACTACTCACGGGCAAGGCTATCTACTCAATTCTAGTACGACTTGTTTCCCCAACTAATGAACGATCTTGGCGAAATGCAATATTAAAAATATGCCACAGACATGAATAAAGCAACATAGTAGCATTTTTGCCATTCATGAGAATGCCAACTCTTCAATTGTTTATAACGGGACAAAAATATATATTGCAAGCCATCAATTCAGTAACAAGCATGGGACTCGTGAAGAAATTCTGACAAAATGCAATATTAAAAATATGTCACAGACATAAATAGAGCCAAAGAACCAAATAAATTTCTCGTGGGACAACAACTTTTATTGCAAGCCTTTCTTTAGGACAACCTAGTTTAGCACCAACCTTGTACGACTTGTTTCCCCAACTAGTGAAACGATCTTGGTGAAACGCAATATTAAAAATATGTCACAGACATGAATAAAGCGAACATAGTAGTATTTTTGCCATTCATGAGAAGGCCAACTCTTCAAATGTTTATAACGGGACAAGAATACCTATTGACGCCTCTCTTTGGGGCAATCAATTTAGTAACAAGCCTATGCGGGACTAATGAAAAAATCTTGGCAAAATGCAATATTAAAAATATGCCACAAACATGAGTACAGCCAAATGGACAATTAAATTTCTTGTGGGACAACAATTTTTATTACAAGCCTTTCCTTTGGACAATTTAGCAACAACCTTGTACAACTTGTTTCCCCGAGACGATCGTGGCAAAATGCAATATTAAAAATATGCATAGACATGAATAAAGCCAACATAGTAGCATTTTTGTCATTCATGAGAATGCTAACTCTTCAATTGTGTATAACGGGACATCTACTGAAAGCCATTTTTTGGGACAATCAATTCAGTATCAAGCACGGGACTAATGAAGAAATCTTGGCAAAATGCGATATTAAATATATGCCACAAATATGAGTAGAGCCAAGGAACCAAATAAATTTCTCGTGGAACAAAAACTTTTATTGCAAACCTTTATTTGGGACAATCTAGTTTAGCACCAACCTTGTACGACTTGTTTCCCCAACTAATGAAACAATCTTGGCGAAATGCAATATTAAAAATATGTCGCAGACATGAATAAAGTCAGCATAGAAGCAATTTTGCCATTCACGAGAAGGCCAACTCCTCAATTGTTTATAATAAGACTAAGAATATCTATTGCAAGCCTCTCTTTGGGGCAATCAATTTAGTAATAAGCTTGTGCGGGACTAATGAAAAAATCTTGGCAAAATGTAAGATTAAAAATATGCCAAAGACATGAGTAGAGCCAAAGCAACATTTAAATTTCTCATAGGACGACAACTTTTATTGCAAACCTTTATTTGGGACAATCTAGTTTAGCACCAACCTTGTACGACTTGTTTCCCCAACTAATGAAACGATAGCGAAATGGAATATTAAAAATATGTCACAGACATGAATAAAGTCAGCATAGTAGCAATTTTGCCATTCACGAGAAGGCCAACTCCTCAATTGTTTATAATAGGACTAAGAATATCTATTGCAAGTCTCTCTTTGGGGCAATCAATTTAGCAACAAGCTTGTGCTGGACTAATGAAAAAATCTTGGCAAAATGTAATATTAAAAATATGCCACAGACATGAGTAGAGCCAAAGCAACAATTAAATTTCTCATAGGACGACAACTTTTATTGCAAGCCTTTTTTTGGGACAATCTAGTTTAGCAACAACCTTGTACGACTTGTTCCCCAACTAGTGAAACGATCTTCGTAAAATGCAATATTAAAAATATGCCACAGACATGAATAAAGCCAACATAGTAGCATTTTTGCCATTCATGAGAAGGCCAACTCTTCAATTGTTTATAATGGGACTAAGAATATCTCTTGCAATCCTCTCTTTGGGGCAATCAATTTAGTAACAAGCTTGTGCGGGACTAATGAAAAAATCTTAGCCAAAAGCAATATTAAAAATACGCCACATACATGAGTAGAGCCAAATAGACAATTAAATTTCTCGTGGGACAACTTTATGGCAATCCTTTGTTTGGGACAATATAGTATAGCAACAACCTTGTACAACTTGTTTTCCCAACTAATGCAACGATCTTGGCGAAACGCAATATTAAAAATATGCCACGAACATGAATTAAGCCAACTTAGTAGCATTTTTGCCATTCATGAGAAGGCTAACTCTTCAATTGTTTCTAACGAGAGAAGAATATCTATTGCAAGCCTCTTTTTGGGCCAATCAACTTAGTAACAAGCCTGTGCGGGACTAACGAAAGAATCTTGGCAAAATGCAATATTAAAAATATGCCACAGACATGAGTAGAGCCAAAGATACAATTAAATTTCTCGTGAGACGACAACTTCTATTGCAAGCCTTTCTTTGGGACAATCTCGTTTAGCAACAACCTAGTATGACTTGTTTCCCCAACTAATGAACGATCTTGGCGAAATGCAATATTAAAAATATGCCACAGACATGGATAAAGCCAACATAGTAGCATTTTTGCCATTCATGAGAATGCTAACTCTTCAATTGTTTATAATGGGACAAAAATATCTGTTGCAAGCCACCAATTCAGTAACAAGCACGGGACTCATGAAGAAATCTTGGCAAAATGCAATATTAAAAATATGCCACCAGAAGCAAAGGGGTGTGGCTTAGTGGTCACAAGGCTTTCAGCCGTGAGAACCCACTCGGGTTCGAAACCCAGAAGAAGGGGATGGAGGGTTTACTCCTACATCCTCCCCTACATTCTCCTCTGGGGACCCCTGCGCTTATTGAGCCCGTCGCATATGGGTAACCTAGGGTGGCTTACCTCCATACATGGTTTGCGGGCTATTGCGTATGGACAGGTTTGCTCTGAGTGACTGGCGGAGATTTACCCTGAGATTTCAAAAAAAAAAAAAATTCCACCAGACATAAACAGAGCTAAAGAACTAAATAAAGTTCTCGTGGGACAGCTTTTATTGCAAGCCGTTTTTTGGGACAACCTAGTTTAGCACCAAAAACCTTGTACGACTTGTTTCCCCAACTAATGAAACGATCTTGGCGAAATGCAATATTAAAAATATGTCACGGACATGAATAAAGCCAACATAGTAGCATTTTTGCCATTCACAAGAAGGCCAACTCTTCAATTGTTAGTAACGGGACAAGAATACCTATTAAGCCTCTCTTTGGGGCAATCAATTTAGCAATCAATTTAGTAACAAGCTTGTGCGGGACTAATGAAAAAATCTTGGCAAAATGCAATATTAAAAATACGTCACGGACATGAGTAGAGCCAAAGGGACTATTAAATTTCTCGTGGGACATATTACAAGCATTTCCTTTGGACAATCTAGTTTAGCAACAACCTTGTACGATTTATTTCCCCAACTAATGAAATGATCTTGGCAAAATGCAATATTAAAAATATGCCACAGACATGAATAAGCCAACATAGTAGCATTTTTGTCATTCATGAGAATGCTAACTCTTCAATTGTTTGTAACAGGGCAAAAATATCTATTGCAAGCCATCTTTTGGGACAATCAATTCAATATCAAGCACGGGACTAATGAAGAAATCTTGGCAAATGAATAAAGCCAACATAGTAGCATTTTTTGCCATTCATGAGAATGCTAACTCTTCAATTGTTTATAACGGGACAAAAATATCTATTGCAAGCCATTTTTTGGGACAATCAATTCAGCATCAAGCACGGGACTAATGAAGAAATCTTGGCAAAATGCAATATTAAATATATGCCACAAATATTAGTAGAACCAAATAAATTTCTCGTGGGACAAAATTTTTTACTGCAAGCCTTTTTGGGGACAATCTAGTTTAGCACCAACCTTGTACGACTTGTTTCCCCAACTAATAAAACGATCATGGCGAAATGCAATATTAAAAATATGTCACAAACATGAATAAAGCCAACACAGTAGCAATTTTGCCATTCACGAGAAGGTCAACTCCTCAATTGTTTATAACGGGACAAGAATATCTATTGCAAGTCTCTCTTTGGGGCAATCAATTTAGTAACAAGCTTGCGCGGGACTAACGAAAAAATCTTGGCAAAATGCAATATTAAAAATATGTCACAGACATGAGTAAAGCCAAAGGGACAATTAACTTTTTCGTGGGACAACAACTTTTATTGCAAGCCTTTCTTTGGGACAATCTAGTTTAGCAACAACCTTGTACGACCTCTTTCTCCAAATAATACAACGATCTTAGCGGAACAAAAATATGCCACAAACATGAATAATGCCAATATAATAGCATTTTTACCTGACAAGGCCAACTCTTCAATTGTTTATAACGGGACAAGAATATCTATTGCAAGCTTTTCTTTTGGGAAATCAATTTAGTAACAAGCTTGTGCGGGACTAATGAAGAAACATTGTCAAAATGCAATATTAAAAATATGCCATACATATGAGTAGAGCCAAAGAGACAATTAAATTTCTCGTGGGACAACAACTTTTATTACAACCTTTCTTTGGGACAATCTAGTTTAGCAACAACCTTGTATGACTTGTTTACCCAACTAATGAAACGATCTTAGCGAAATGCAATATAAAAATATGCTACAGACATGAATAAAGCCAACATAATAGCATTTTTGCTGTTCATGAGATTCAATTGTTTATAACGGGACAAGAATATCTATTGCAAGCTTCTCTTTGGGGCAATCAATTTAGTAACAAGCTTGTGCAGGACAAATGAAAAAATCTTGGCAAAATGCAATATTAAAAATATGAACATTTCTGTTACTCATGGGCAATGTTAACTTTCTAATTTTTTACGAAGGGACATAACCTCTATTGCGAGCATTGGATTAGGGCAATTCAATTTAGTAACAACCTTGTACGGAAAATTTTCCCCAACAAATGAAAAGATCTCGGCAAAATGCAATATTAAAAATATGCCACAAACATGAGTAAAGCCAAAAAAACAATTAAATTTATGGTTGACTCTTCATTGTTTATGATGGGACAAGAACATTTATTGCAAACCTTTCTTTGAGACAATCTAGTTAAGCAACAAACTTGAACGACTTGTTCCCAACTAATAAAAAGATTTTGGCAAAATGCAATATTACAAAATATGCTACAGACATGAATAAAGTCCATGCAGCTGCAACATTTCTATCACTTATGGATAAGACTAACTCTTCAATTGTTTATGATGGGAATTAAACATCCATTTTTATGATTCTTTATACAATGTTCCTTTGTATTATTTCTAAGAAACACGTTTGCTATATACTTGGTGAAGTTTTTCCATATTTCTCTTTAGCTTGATAAAAGAATTTACCGTATGTAGCTAAGAGAGATGATGATTACTTACCGTAGCGGAAATAGTGGTGCCGGTGGTGTCAGATGTAATAGCATCCAACTGTCGAAATTTTTAAAATTGATGCCCGCCCCCTTCGCTGGAAGTTATAACTATTGACGACTGGTGTGTGATTAAAAGTGGATTGCTGCGTGATCAAAAGTGAATAGAGAGAAACAATTACTATAGTGGCTCAAATGTGTGAGAAATATAAAAGGAAAGTGTGATTGTGTGTGTGTGTTTTAATGATTAAAAGTGTAGCGAATCTCTATTTAGGAAAGCGCCACCTAGGTGGGTGGGATAATTCTTAGGGCCTGTTTGGTATGAATTTATATAAACCATGAATTTAATCTAGTGATCTGCATAACCCATGCATTATTGCACATATAATTAAACAATATAAAATTTTCATTTTAACTATAAAGATAATTGCATACATTGGCACAACTCCAACTGTGAACTGGAAACACAGAGCTTTCAACATGTTCTGAGCAACTGGTGGTCTTACTGTTGCCTGTCAAGAAAACGAATGAATAGAAAGACGTTTTCGGAAGCAATAGTTTCTATAAATATAAGAATATACAATACAAAAGATGATGAATTTAGCATTGCCACACTTGATAATGCTAAATAAATCATGTCATTTATCTCGAGATTCATATAAATTATGCCCACCTGTATTTCGGGAAGCATTCCCGTATAAAACATTAAAACAAGATTTGCAGATGCACCAACAGGTGTAAAAATCTTTGCTTGTTTTCGTGCCTGTACTGTCGTAATCTCGGGGAGGAGCTCCAATGCCTACAAAAAGTACAGGATTATCTCAGAAAAATTAACGCCAAACGAGAAATAAGTTCATTAAAAATAGACAGATTTTAAATTGTCTTCATCAACAATTAATAAAACTTTATGGATTTTATATTGAAATGTGAAACATTTTGGGATTGTTAACATGAAAAAAAGGAGACCGTAACATCTTTAAGAGCCAGAGCAAATCCTATAACAATGTAAACCAGACTAGAGAGTGTTGAAAATCCAGCCAAAAACGCAGCGCTGACAAATGTTGTATGAAAAAGGCAACTAAAGCACATGTAAACCCCGATACTGCAATAAAGTGTGGAAGCTTCATAGTGTTATCATATCTAAAAGGAACATAGACAGCCTACATATAATTTCATCAAAATCAAAAAGAATAAGCTAAAGCCTTCAGATTTTTGTCAGCTTAGTCCGATGTCTTCTAAACTTTGTAGAAGAGATCTACTGATCTACACAATATATCAAGAAGAACTCAACTGCACCTTAGAAGTTACTTCTGAAACAGAATCGAACGTGAAAAAGAAATTCGGCTACATACCTATAAGAATGTTCTATGTATCTTGCTACACTTTGTTACAGATATTAAACATTATGTCTCACCTTATCTAAAAGTTCAAATGTGCAAGTTGTTAGAAGAGGAATACTTAATATTTAGAATCTCTAATTCTGAAACAACCAAGGGAGAACAGAAGTATCTTACTTCCCTTAAGAGCATTACCGGCTAATACGATATATCCAAAATTGATCATGAAGAGATTCACATACTGCAGTCCCCATAAGATTTCTACCTACATTACAAAGCATCAATGCACAAAACAAGATTTCAGAATTTTCAAAAGATATATTAAATTCATCTTACAATGGATGATATTCGACTTATTTTCACAATAATCTTTATTTCCTCTTACTTACTACCAAATATAAATTCCGCAAGGTCTCTATATCCGATACGCTGCTTTCCACCAAATTCATGAAGCTTGGCAAAAAGTGAATTTGCATAAAAAGATGCAAGTGTTAGCAGTATATTTTCTGTACATATATGTATTCAATCGTATTAATTTAGTTTCAAAAACAACAATATTGGATTGATAAATTATAATAAAACGAGATTCAATTACAATACAAAACGACGCCGTCTTCATCATCTTCCACGAGGCGAGTCCGTCGCCGATTAACGCAATCTTGACATTGTCTTACAATCTTTACACTAGAGAAGATCAATTGACGTTCCGAACTCATATATATATATATATATATATATATAATGCGTGTGTAGAAAGCAGTATTATATTTTCTGTGAAGAAGAGACTGTGCTTCGTACCCGTTGACGAGTCGGACTCTCTGACCGACTTAATCGGATGGTATAGGGTAGGATCTCTTAAATCCGGATCCAAGTAGCACCCTTTTATTTTTGGTGATTTTGTTTTTGGTTAACTATTTTTGGTAATTGGGTTTAATTAGTAAGTCGGTCGAAGCTAAATATGACAATTTACCGTTGGGCTCCGCATGTTTTGCTTGAGATCCAAACTTAGTAGCTGTAATTGATGAGTCGTTTTATACCTCATTATTAGGTTATTAATCGTAACCCCGTGCTAATTTAGGGGTATTGATTACGTACAAAAGGTTATATGTGTGTATATATATATATATAAGATATGGATCAAATACATCTCTTGCCATTAGATAAGATCTAAGACTCAATCTAAACCTTTGATTCAAGTTGATCCCAAGGTCTACATTTAACACATTTAATAGGTTTTAATAGGTATACTGATCTTGTAGGAAACGTCGTTTTAAAAATAACTCAGTATACTTCAATAGGTTTTAATAGGTTCGATTCTCGGCTGATGTGAGGACAGCTGTTGGTGGGCGATCTGTAAGTTTCCCAGCGCCGTAGAAAGCGTGTGGCATGCCCTGGCCCGGGTGGGGGACCGGCACCGATCCCACCTGAACTTTTTTGTACCAAAAAAAATAAAAAAAAATAAGTATGCTGAGCACCTCCCTATCGGGTCCAAATTCCATCGTTTTAATAGGTTTTTTCGCGTTTTTGTGTTTCCAGTAGGATTTTTATTTTTATTTTGATTTATTTCTATTATTTTCGTACTTTACCTTGTTTATATTTAACGTATATTTGATTATTAACTATTATATAATGGATTAATTAGCTATTGGATTCACTGTATAATGGCTTATATGATACTGTATAATAGGTTATAATATACTGTATAATGTAGTACAAAATGCTGTATAATATATTCAACTGACTGTTGAAAGGTGCACAATCACATGTTGTATATCTCTATTGCATGAACTGTATAATGTAATATAATACGCTGTATAATTTAATATAATGAGTTGTATAATATAATATAATACGCTGTATAATGTAATATAATGAGCTGTATAATGTGTTCAAATCACAATATATGGTATATCACCATTATAGTTTACTAATTTAAGCAATATACAGAAATAACAGAACATTCAAAAATAAAAAATCAAAGCAAATAACAATGATGTAAGCGAAAACATGTGGAATTCAATCTTTTCAGATTCTGGGTTTGCAATCTCGATTTTCAGAATTTTTTCGTGGGTTTCAGAATTTTTTTTTTTTTATAATCAAACGAAATCCGAGGTTAATACGATTCTATAAATTGAATGCGTTAATATCGGGCTGAGATTGTGATAATAAATGGCTGAGTTCGTGGGTATCAGTTTTTGAGAGATTGCAGGAGATGATTGCCGTTATTTTTGGTAAATGGGTGATGTATAATTTTGTCATTTTGTCCATTATACCCCTAATCCCTATTTTCCATTTTTTCCTGCCTGTTTATTCCTTATTTTTTGGACTGTTGGATTTAATGTATCCAATGATGTATATTGGGTTTTAGATCTTATCTAAGAGAGGGTATGTACTCGATCTTGACCCTATATATATATTATACATAATTTATTGTGTTTATAATTTGCAACATTAAAGTTTTGATTCATTTTTTAGATTATTATCGAAAAGTTCGGCATTGAATTTTAAATCATATTAGTTTAGTTAAAAAATAAATAATAGATAATCATCATTACTAACAAATATTAAATCATATTAATTTAGTTAAGAATAAAATAATTGATCATTACTAACAGCTATAGGAAAATTTAGTTTTTTTATTTAAATTTGAATTATATTGATTTATCTTAAATTTTAGATTTTTTGTTATATTTAAATAAAAATTGATAATTATATATATCCAATTTTAATTACTTATATGATATAATTGAGTCAAATTAGGTTATTTATATATGTGTTTACTTGAATGACAACAAAATTTGTATTTGACTATATATATACTAGTTAATTATATAACCCATGCCAAAGCATGAGCACGGATTATGCCAAATCGGATGACTCAATCGATATAATTGAAGGATGAATAAATAAGTAATTTTAGCGCAACAATTGAGGAATATTTCATCACCTCAATTAATACTTTAGTTTGGTGGACGTGCAACATAACTTTTTTTTTTTTATCAGCAACGTGGAACATAACTATGAAAACAATCTCCACCATTGGTAATCAATGATTCTAATTTCGTTTCAATGATAAATTTCGAGTTTTTAAATATAAGAAACGTATCGAAAACGTTGTGAAAAATTTGAAAAATGCTAGAAACAAGGTAGAAATCATGAAAAAAGAAGTAAAGAAAAGTTGCTTCCTCTTTTCACTAGTAAAAAATAATAGTTGTGTAAAATATTTATACATCTACATCAATAATCAATCAAATTACACTAATAAATAAAGTGGTAACGTTTGATTCAAGTTTAACATTCACAAAACATATAATAGACTGTTTACATATAAGAAAAAATGGAATTTGGGCCGGTAACACATATTGAGCCCGAAGTGCAATCCTAATGAGGTCAGATGGGCCAAAAATGGGGTCTTTCAACTGTGGGGCCCAGAACCCGAAAACGAGGCATAGAGGGCAAATCTTTAAAAACCCAATAACTATAAAAAAAAGAAGAAAGCAAGAGAAGTTTAAGAAAACCTGATTCGATCAGAAAAATAGGCGCCAAGCGGAACAAATTTAAAAGGGGAGTTGCAAGCGGTTTCTGCAAGTTGGTGAACGTGGAGGTTACGAGAAAACCAAGACGGAAGGCTAGAGTATATATGCGGCGAAGAAATTGTAGAAGGTTGTAGCTAAAGTTGCTTCTAAAGTGGAATGCCCCAATGGAAGGCTTGCAAATTGTCCTTTCATGAACAAAACTTGAGTTAGCCTCACACGCGAATGTCATAAATGTTACTGTTGCTTCCATTTTACTCATGTCTGTAGCATAATTTTAACTTTGCATTTTGCCAAGATTTTTTCATTAGTTGCGGAAAAGGAAATATACAAGCCTGAATTAAATTTTGGATATGCATTATTGCTGAATTGTCTCTGTCTGTTTTAAAAATTTTGCTAGAATGTTGTGCCATCTTTGAGCGTTTGCTAGTACAAGAGTTCTCTCCCGTGTGGATTGGCAGCTTTCATGAAGATCAACTGCATGAATTTAGATGAATTCTCTGGTACTTGTGTTATTAATAAGGCCAAACTAAATTTTGTTTTTATTTTCCTACACAGACATGGTAAGGAAAGTATGAAGAGTATCCCATCTAAAAATAAAAGAATTACAGAAAATGGTACACGTCTAGAAGCAAGATGTCAATTGACGATTTAAATAAATGCTGATGAGAGAAGATCACAAGCCTATGCCTTTGAATGACAATATAATGTTGAGAAATTTCGCTTCTCTGTTGGACAAGAAATGGAAAGAGATGAATTAACTGATATTGAATGAATGAATTACATAAATGTTTGTTGCTTTAGCTTTTTCTCATGTTTGTGGCGTAATTTTTATATTGCAAGTTCAACAAGATCTTCTTTTTAGTTCGAAAAGAATCCATAGAAGTCTGATTTGGAGGAACATATCTTAAGATAATTTTGGATATGCAGTATTACTGACTGTCCTTTGTTCCCCTTAACTGTCTGTTTCCTTTGTCTTCGTAGAACTTTGGTCTCGTGTTGATTGGCAGCTCAAATAAAATCCAGTCCCTGCGCCGTTAATACCCATTCGATGAGGTTTGTGTGACTTCGTCCTTAGCTCTCATTGCTTGCCATTATAGTTTTTCATCAGCTTACTCTCACTACTAAAAGAATTGCCATCTGCTTGCAAGCTCTTATAATTAATGTGTTGGAAATATGTCAACTTTCATGTCCAAATTTGTAGTTATAGTTGTTAGTTTGCCATAAGTTGTTTTCTGTTCAGTATTTTATGCATCACAGTATAGATAAAGTGATTAATATAAGAAAAAATTATTGTTTTTAATAACAAATAAGGAGATATTATATATGATACCTGATAATATTAACAAGGTATAACACATTGTTTGATTTGTTTGAACTGGCTGCAAACATACTATTTTGTTTATCAAAGGTTACGAACAATCATATTAGATTCGATGTTGTTCATTAAAGTTGTGTTTAGATTTATGGGGTTTGAGCTAAGCATTTCTATTGAGCTTCTTCAAATAGTTTCATGTTAAAATGGGTTTTGATTTCTTGAGCTTCCATTTTGAGTTTATCTCTCGTCGTTCAAACTTAGTGGAGGACACTTGATGCGAATATGTTTTCGGATGTCAGTATGACTTGGAAACTACATAATCCTCTTTCCGTCGATGACAGTTGGAAAGTACATAACTCCTTTTCTTGGTAAACGTCATGTATTCGAAAATTATGTTTCATCTAGTATTTTATTCGTTTTACACAAGTCACGTGTACAAAGTTCACTTTACTTGTATATTTACGGAAAAAAAAATAACACTTAAACATGCATCTAATAAATAAAATACGAAACGAAACATTATTTATAACAAAATATCCAATTTGTTCTTTGTGAGGTTCTTGTACGAGCTTTCTGTTCACATGCAAATTTGCTTTCCTTCATTGAGCACATTACACCAGTCCAAATTTATTCTTAATTATTAAGCTGAAGTAATTGAAGTTGCGTGATTGCGTTTAAATGTCCACATCAAAATTCAGTAAAAGAGTATTCTATATTTCTCAAACTCTATATCATGTTTGTGACATGTTTTGTCTAGTTTTTGCTTTTATTCCTTTTTCCAGTAATTGACAAGTTTTGCTTCAACATGCATATTAAGTTGCCATGTGTTCATTGTTAATTGGGTTAATTGCATTAAATAACCCCTCTTATTTAGTGTCTAACTCGTTTATTTTAGTCCCAAGAGTTGGCCGAGTTAGTTTGGTAGGGTATTTCCTATCAAGTCAACTTGGATTTAAATTGCTCTGGGAATGAGCCCGTCGCACAGGATTTTCCTAGTGCAGCTTACCCCTCATGTGGTTTGCGGGCTATTGCATGATGACGGAGTTTACCCAGAGCGCACTTTCGGGTAGCGGTTGCGGGTTCACTAGTTAAAAAAGAAAAACTCGTTTATTTTGAGCTATGACAAGTACTTGTCTTATAATAAAATATTATATTGACAACCCCCCCCCCCCCCCCCCCCCCAAAAAAGAAATTAATGACTATTAGTCAAACTTGACAAAAAGTGTAACATGACAATTTTACTTTTGTTTCAGGAAAAAAGAAAGCATAATTACACTAGCTACCCTCCTGATTGAGTAATTATAGTTCAGTCCGCTTATTTTGAATATATAACAGTTATTCATTCTTATAATAAAACTTTGTATTCACTCCCCTACTGTTGTTCATCATTTATCTTCTTTTTTAATTAAATTTTTTTTGGGCTTTATATTATAACATAAACATTTTCTTATTTATTGTTTATTATAACATTATACATACATATATATATATGTAATATTTGTTTTCTCAACTTATTTTAATTTACTAATTTGTTTCATATTTAACTTACTAATTTAGATTTATTTTTATTTAATTATAATTTTGCTCTTAAAATTAACCGAAACTTGATATCTATTTTAATTTTTTGAAATTTTTTATATTCAGTTCGATTACCATTGGAGTTCGTTTGTTGATCCAAATACAAAATATCATTTTAATATAATTTGTCTTTATTTTAGTTTTTGAAAATAAATAATTTACCAGTTTATCTAAAGGTTGGAAGTCACAATTATCAAGATGTTAATAAATTTTTTTACGAAATCATGTATTTAGAGATGGAAAGTTACTTACATCCTCTTTAGTTTGAAAAATTGCATTCACTCCCTCAGGAATTTTTTGGTCAAAGAAAAACAGATAACTGTGGGCAGAGCAAAATAGATAATTTTAAAAATATTTTTTTTGATGATGTCTACAAATTTCATTAACCTTCTAACAGAAGGATCCGATTGAAAAGTTTTATTATAAGGAGTGTCTGTTACGTACATAAAATAAGCGATTAGACTGTAATTACAATAAATAAGATATGTAGTTAGTGTTTAATAACATCAATTCATACGTATATAAGTCTTTATGATCTTTTAAGGTTTGACATGGCATTTAATATTTATCAACCTATTATCACGTATAAATTAAAATCCAAATATTTAATTTACAGTGTTTTTTTGGTAGAATTTAATTTACATATATACATGCATACGACACTACATATATATTTATACATAATAAGTAGGCTTTTCAACCTCGATGTAACTTAAAGAAGTTCAAGAACCACAAAAAATAAAAAATAAAACCTCGATGTTGGGCCAAAAACTCCTGTCAAAATGGCGGAAGGGTTTCTGGCCCAAAAACATTAACATTCCAAACAATGTTTGGGCGCTAATTTTGACCAAAATAGAGGTCGAAACATAATAAACACAGCTCTTGTATCACATACAAAACCATAAATAAAAGAGGAAAAATTACTAAAAATCCTTTAAAATAAATTTTGAATAAAAAAATACATGATAATATTCTTCTATACAAAAACCTTTTTCCATTAACTTTTCATTTGGAAAAACAAACATTTTGAGTTAATAAATAAATTTGGGCTTAATTGTCCTTAGTCTTCTAGATTAATAATAGTTAATCAATTGTATTCTTATATAGAAATTTATTTATCTAAAACTTTTAAATTGATAATTGATATTAATTATGGTTTTAGTTTTAAATTGCAATTTTTTTTGTCTTTTAAAATATTTAAATATCACCATGGTATTTTCTAGATATTACCAAGTTAAAATAAATAATAAATCATATAAAAATATTTGAAATTCAAAAATAAGATTTCTCTAAAAAAAATCAATTCTCAACTTCATAAATAAAGGATAATTAAGTACAAAAGGTTGTTAATATTAATTTTTAGATTTTTTTGTGTGAAAAAGTTGTTGAAGTTGAAAAATATTTTAGATATAAAGATTTATTTTACGGGTAAGTTTTCCAATTTGTTCACCATAATTCAACTTGTACTTATGAAATTTATAGTATATAATTTTAAAAGTATTCAACTTGTATTTATGAAATTTATATATAATTTAAGGGGGCATTTTGTATTTATCCCTATCAAAAACGATAATTGGGCAGAAAGATTAATCCACAAAAAAACGACATACAAATACAATCATCTAAATTCAACACTTGTCGATCGGGAGTCTGAAAAATCCAATAGTCAGAGCCGCAAAACGGCATCATCAACCCCAATCAATCCAAAGACAAACGATATATATATATATTAATGTCGTATTTGCGTATGTATATATGATATGAATTTGTTGTTTTTCTTTTTTTCTTGATTGGATTGGTTGTTAATTAATAATAATGGAGGTAAGTGATATACAGAAAGAGCAGATGTATTGGAAGAGGAGGAAAGAACGGTGCTATTGGGAGACGAAGAAGAAGAGGCGCATGGGTTGGAGCTGGAAATGAGAGGAAACGACGTCGTCCTGGAGGGGTGTATTGAAAAGGTCGATTCTGATGATGATCACTTGGGTGTTGAAATTCCAGATACTGCCCATCAAATTAGCCATGGTTTTCTTTCCCCCTTTTTTATGTTCCTTTTTTCCCATTTTCATTTTGTTTGACTTGTGTGTGGAGTTTTTGTGAGGTTGGTGGATTGGGTTTATTGGTTTTTGCTTGATGGGGTTTGAGATGCTTTCTTCATGTGTTATCTAATTGCAGGGACGGAGCCAGTATTTTGGTTCCGGAGGCGAATACAAAAATAGGGGAAATTTTGATATTTGTAGGTTTTTGAGGGGCCAAAATTTAAAATATTAAAAATTTATAGGGGAAAAAGTATAATTTTCAAAAGTTGAGGGGGGGTGGCTGCCACCACCACCCCTCAGCACCGCCACTGTTTGATTGGATTGAATGTTTGTTGCATTATTATGTGGTAAAAGTAGTGATTTTTATGCTAAATGTTGCCAATGATAGGATGATTTTCGCTATAAATATTATTTACTTCCATTTTGTGTTGTGCGCTATGTGTTTATGTTACACTTGCCATGCATATGTGGTGAGTCATTTGCTATCCTCTATTCTATATTGTGGTGAGTCTTTTCCGTCAAGTGTAAATGATCTACACACAAGGTTATATTTCAGAAAATATTTTATATGTTTGGCATACATTTATTATATACAATACAAGATTAAACTTGAATAGAAGGATCCAAACTGATACGTAGTGTGATGAAACACCAAATTGGAGTAGAAGATACGGAATATTTGTATGGTTTCTTTGGTTTTTATTCCTGGTAGATTGAGACTTTGAGTGATGTTAAAAGTTTCATAATTTGTTAATTTTTGTATTATCCAAATATTTTCGGCTTATTAAACTTGTAACGTAAATATAGATTCGTGGTTTCAAGTGGGATTTGTTCTCACAACCGGGATAAACAGTGCCTATGTGCTGGGATATTCTGGTGCTGTTATGGTTCCATTGGGATGGACAGGAGGTGTGGCTGGACTAATTCTAGCAACACTTGCTTCTTTTTATGCAAATTCACTTATTGCCAAGCTTCATGAATTCGGAGGAAAGCGACATATTAGATATAGAGACCTTGCAGAATTTATATATGGTGAGTAAGAGGAAATAAAGAATTATGTGAAAGTAAGTTGAGTATGATCTATTATAAGATGAATCTAATCCACTTCGGTGATGTAGGTAGAAAAGCTTATTCTCTTACATGGGGACTGCAGTATGTGAATCTCTTCATGATCAATGTTGGATATATCATTTTAGCTGGTAGTGCTCTTAAGGTAAGTTACTTTTGTTCTTACTTGGTTGTTTCAGAATTATAGGGTTGATTGACGTGAAAGTCATGTTAGATATACTAAATATTAAGTATTTCTTTTCTAACAGCTTAAGCTTTTAGATGAGGTGAGACATGACATTTAATACCTATAAGAAAGTGTAGCAAGATACATAGACCATTTTTATATTATGTAGGAGAATTTCTTCTTCACATTTGATTCCGTTTCAGAAGCGACTTCTAAAGTGCAGTTGAGTTCTCGAATGTGTTGTGTTTATATCTTCTACAAAGTGTAGAAGATGTAGAGCTGAAGTGACAAAAACCTGAAGGCTAAAGCTTATTCCTTTTTATTCTGATGAAATTATATGCAGGCTGTCTATGTTCTTTTCAGAGATGACAACGCTATGAAGCTTCCACACTTTATTGCAGTAGCGGGGTTTACATGTGCTTTATTTGCCATTTCCATACCACATTTGTCAGCACTGCGTGTTTGGCTGGCATTATCCACACTCTTTAGTCTTGTTTACATTGTTGTCGGATTTGCTCTGGCTCTTAAAGATGGTGAGGCCTCCTCTTCCCCTAGTGTGCACATTTTGATATAATTGAATTATTAAATGCACACATCTCATTTATTGAGTAATTATCACGAGCCCTTGAGGTTTTGCAACTTATCTCGACACTCTGTCATTTGCAAATTATCACGGCACTCTGTCATTTGCAAATTATCACGACACCCTGTCAAATCCTGACAACTCGAAAATATGAGGTGAAACTGTAATGCTGTAATGCTTTTTATATACAGGGGGAGAAATTGTACTATGTTTTTACTGAGAGGGAAGTTAGGATAATTTCTCAATTCTCAAGGCATTATTCGTAACTAGGGTCTCATGCTGGGGTGTCTATGTAATTTACTTTGTAAAATCCATGAAGTTTTATTAACTTTTGCTGAAGATGTTCTCTCAGTTTTATTGAACAAATTTCTCTATTGGTGTTAATTATGCTAAGTGAATCATGCATTTATCATAGGCATTGAAGCTCCTCCCCGAGATTATAACATTCCTGGAACAAAAACAAGCAAGATTTTTACAACTATTGGTGCATCTGCAAATCTGGTTTTTTCGTTTAATACGGGAATGCTTCCTGAAATACAGGTGGGACAGAAATTAAGTGAGTCTTGAGATAAATGACATGATTTATTCAGCATTAGAAAAGTGCCAATGCTAAATTCATCGGCTTTTGTATTGTACAATTAATTTTTTTATCTTTATAGTAAATATTGCTTCCAAAAAAAGACACCATTCTTTTATTTTCTTGGCAGGCAACAGTGAGACCACCAGTTGTCAAGAACATGATGAAAGCTCTATGTTTCCAGTTCACAGTTGGAGTTGTGCCGATGTATGCAATTATTTTTATAGGATACTGGGCTTACGGATCCAACACATCAACCTACTTGCTTAACAATGTTAACGGTCCGATTTGGTTGAAGACGATCGTTAATATTTCAGCTTTCTTGCAGACAGTCATCGCTTTACATGTAACCATCATCCTTATTCTTAGTTTTCCTTTGGTTGTTTCCAGAATTCTAGGTCTTGGGGGCGAAATAGATATTTTAGCTCATGTGGGAACACAAATTTAGCAATTTGGAGTTTCATATAAACATATTAAAGTTGAAATGATACTGTTTTGAGGGAGCGGGATGACTGCCAGGTCCAGCCCCCTTCCTTCCCTGTCTTTTGTCCCACTGTTACATGAATTCATACAAAGACTTCGAAATATCTCATCTACTTTTTTCGTGCTAATTGGTGTTTTTGTAGAAAAAACTACAAGAGAATAGAACATCAGTTACAAAATCTCAAAGTTGTTACTAGTTATGTATATTAAGTAGCACGAAATTTTGTTTTGTCACAAAAATAGTTTTCTCTTGCTAAGTAGTTGTATACAAGTTGTCACTTCTGCTAATCACTTAGTGATGAAGAAAATATTGTCTCTAGTGACAGTTAGTGATGCATGAAGCATGCATCACAACAAGTAGGATTGTAACTATATATGGATTGTCACTAAGTCGTCACTAAAACATTTGTCTCTAATTGTCAAGCCAACCTAAAAAGAAATTGTCACTAAAAATTATTACCTTAAAAAGCAAATATTTTTGTCACTCGTTATGTATATCTAATGACGATCTCTACATTTTCACTTCAAATTTTGTCACTAATATTGTTGTTTGTTGTTTGTGTTTTTATCACACTTTGCTCTGTCACACCAGTGTATCTATGTATCATGGATTGATGTGTGACGCCAAAAGTCTGATTAAGCATCTCTTGTTTTTGTATCCCTTATCTTTCTTCTTTTGGTGATCATATAATATACTAAACAGAATGATCTTTTGCTCTTTTCAGATCTTTGCGAGTCCAATGTACGAGTATTTGGATACGAAATATGGAATAAAAGGAAGTGCTCTATCTCTTCGCAACTTATCTTTCCGAGTACTAGTTAGAGGTGGTTACCTTGCGATGACAACATTTGTTTCAGCCTTGCTGCCATTTCTGGGAGATTTCATGAGCCTCACGGGGGCTATTAGCACGTTCCCTCTTACGTTCATTCTTGCTAACCACATGTATCTTGTAGCTAAGAAAAACAAGCTTAGTTCTATGCAGAAGAATTGGCATTGGCTTAATGTTTGTTTGTTTTGTTGCATGTCTGTTGCTGCTGCAGTTGCTGCCTTGAGACTGATTGCTGTAGATTCCAGAACATATCATGTTTTTGCTGATTTATAGTTTATTCTTTTTTCTGTTTATTGAAGGGAAGCTGTAATTCCTCCTTTGTATTTCTATTGAAATATTCATCCTCATGATAATGTAACTTGTAAGTAATCCTTAGGCTATGTTTGGGAGTGTTCTTGGAATGTCATTTTCACTTTTGAACACGAAAATCTTGAAAATCCACACGCCAAACTCATTTTCAGTAGAAAGCACAATGGAATTTATTTTTTTCGTTTTCAAATATCACATTCTCCAATACGTACATATTCCTCAATGAAAGAAGCTTGGCTTTTGCAAATACAATTATCCAAATTATCATAACCATACCATAAGTTAGAACTATTATTTTACTGCATATTTCGTTAACATACACTGGGTGGCCAAATGTACGATAATTGTCTTCATCGTACCAAAATAAGTAATCATTGAATTTAAAAAATGGGTTGGAATGGTAATCAAATAATTACACATGCTATTGAAGAGGGCAAGTGTAGTTTCTTAACGTTTAGGGGGTAAGTGGTGCTAAAATACATTTAGGAGGTGTTTGGTGCAAGCAATTTAGTTCAGGGGCTAAAGCGTATTTAACCCTATAGGAATTACATGATTTCTTTTAAATAACTGAACTACTATTAACATAAATGAAATAATTACTTTATAATCTATTTGTTGTGGAACTCAGAGTCATATTCCACCAAATATAGAAATAGCGAGGGAAATATTGTACTAGAAAACCACACTAGATTTAATTCCCAGGAAAGATTGGAGGCGTCACAACGGTCGCGCTTAAAATCCAACCTCCTAGACAGAATTAACTAGACGAATTTAATAGCACAATATAACACTACAACTATAACTAACAATGGCTACTTGAAGAATAGCACAAAATAAAGAACACCAAATTTAACGAGGTTCGGCTAATTTAGCCTACGTCCTCGGACCCCACCAAAATATTTCACTAAAGGACTAAAGTGAAACTATTACAAACTATAGAGGAAGAAAGAAGAAATTGCTAAAAGACTTAGGCAATTTGGGATGTTTTTCAAAGTGAAGAGGTGGTCTCCTTTTATACAACAAATGAGTCCACCCTTTACAAATTCTATCTATGTGGGATATTTTCCTCTTTCAAAATAAGCCACACTTCAACAAATCTCCACCTTGGCGAATTTCAAAATCTTCAATCTCCTCGTCAAACGGGGTCACCAAAACCAATCTTCAAATTTTGACAATGTTGATCAAGTCCAAACAAAATTTGAACTTGATTGCAGTCACAACTTTTGTCAACATATCAGCAGGATTCTCAGTAGTATGGATCTTCTCGATTCTGACTCCACCTTCTTCAAGTATCTCTCTTATGAAGTGATACCGAACATCAATGTGCTTCGTCCTTGCATGATAAACTTGATTCTTTGCTAAATGAATAGCACTTTGACTATCACAATGAATTTTGACATACTTTTGTCCAATCCCTAGTTCACCAAGCAACCCTTGAAGCCAAATTGCTTCCTTTACAGCCTCTGAAATTGCCATATACTCTGCTTCCGTAGTAGACAGAGCAACCGTTGACTGTAAGGTAGACTTCCAACTGACTGGTGCTTTAGCAAGAGTAAATACGTAGCCTGTAGTTGATCTACGCTTATCTAAATCACCAGCATAGTCTGAATCGCAATATCCGACTACATACTGACTATGTTCCCGCTCAAATATCAAACCAACATCAGCTGTGTCATGGATGTATCGCAAAATCCATTTCACAGCTTGCCAATGTTCCTTTCCAGGATCATGCATATACCTGCTCACAACTCCCACTGCTTGGGAAATATCAGGCCTCGTACACACCATAGCATACATCAAGCTACCAACAACATTTGCATACGGTACTTTTGACATGTATTCCCGTTCTGCATCAGATTTCGGTGACAAAGCGGCGCTAAGCTTAAAATGAGGAGCAAGCGGAGTACTAACTGGTTTTGACTTTTCATCAATGCCAAAACGCCTCAACATCCTACTCAGATATTGTTTCTGAGTCAAACAAAGCCTCCTCAATTTTCTATCTCTGAAAATCTTCATGCCGAGAATCTTCTTCGCCTCACCTAGATCCTTCATCTCAAACTCCCTTTTCAAATGAGTCTTCAACTTCTCAATTTCTATTAGACTTGGGGAGGCAATCAACATATCATCAACATACAGAAGAAGATATATGAAGGATCCATCTTGTAGCTTGTGCAAATACACACAATGATCGTATTTGCTTCTTGTGTACCCAATTCCCATCATAAACTTGTCAAATCGCTTGTACCACTGCCTCGGAGATTGCTTCAATCCGTACAACGATTTTTGAAGTTTACAAACCAAATTTTCATTTTCAGCAACTTTGAATCCCTCTGGCTGAGTCATATAGATTTCCTCTTCCAAGTCTCCATGTAAAAATGCAGTTTTTACATCCAACTGAACTAGTTCAAAATCCAACTGTGCTACCAAAGCCAACAAAATTCTAATGGAGGAGTGTTTTACAACTGGAGAAAACACCTCATTATAATCAATGCCCTCCTTCTGAGCGTAACCTTTGGCCACCAATCTGGCTTTGTAGCGAACATCACCTTGGCTAGGAAATCCATCTTTCTTTGCAAATATCCATTTGCATCCAATTTCCTTCTTTCCCTTCGGGAGACTGGCCAGTTCCCATGTTTGATTCTTATGAAGGGACTGCATTTCTTCACTCATGGCAATCCTCCACTTATCTTTCTCTGGTCCTTTGACTACTTCAATATAAGTGGTAGGAACATCATCAGCGGCAATTGCAGATGCACAAGCCACCATATCATCAAAGTGAGCAGGCTTTCTGATTGTCCTCTTTGGCTTGCTAGTTGCAATTGATTCAAGTTGCTGTGGAAGTTCTTGGGGTTGAACTTCCTCTTCTTCAAAATCTCCTTCTACCATAGGAGAATGATCAAGAGTTTCTTGATCTGCTGGGACAACAAACTTTTCAAACTCCACCTGTTTGGGAGTACCATCCTGTTGTTCTGCATTCACCTTTTCCAACACGGTAGATTCATCAAAGGTGACATCCCTGCTAAAGATTATTTTCTTTGTCTCTGGACACCAAAGGCGATAGCCTTTTATACCAGAGGTGATCCCCATGAACACTGCTTTCTTTGCTCTAGGATCCAACTTTGATTCCTTAACATGATAATATGCAGCGGAACCAAACACATGTAAGGAATCATAATCAGCAACAGGCTTTCCAAACCATTTCTCAAATGGTGTTTTTCCATCAATAGCAGTAGATGGTAGACGATTAACGAGATGACACGCATACGTCACAACCTCAGCCCAAAATTCTTTACCCAACCCAGCATTGGATAACAAACACCGAACTTTCTCCAGCAAAGTCCGATTCATGCGTTCTGCCACTCCGTTCTGTTGTGGTGTATGTCTAACAGTGAAGTGTCTGACAATGCCTTCATCTTCACAAAATTTTTGAAATGGACCACTCCTAAATTCTCCACCATTGTCTGTACGGAGACGTTTGACCTTTTTATCAGTCTGAGTTTCCACCATCTTTTTCCAATTGAGGAATACCTCAAACACTTCATCCTTTGTCTTCATCGTATACACCCAAACTTTCTGGGAAAAATCATCAACAAAGGTTACAAACTAGTGCTTCCCTCCCAAAGAACTCATTTTTTGAGGGACCCACACATCCGAATGAACATAATCCAAGATACCATCAGTATTATGGATTGCTGTTCCAAATTTAACCCTTGTTTGTTTCCCACGAACACAAAGATCACAAAACTCCAATTTGGAGTATTTCACTCCTTTTGTTTTGTGAACGACCTCTGATGAACAAAACTTCTGCATCTCCGCCTGAACAAACTTGCTTGTCCTTCTCAGTTCATAACTGTATAGGGCAGCACAAACTTCGCTAAGAGATACAGCAGCAGCCTTCCCATGAAGTAGAGTGGTTTCAAGAAACTCAAACTCCTCAGGAAGGGATCCCAGCAACATCAGAGTCAAATCCTTCTCATCCAAATTTCCGTTCTTTTTCCTCTATATCATTTGGTTTCTTTTCTTCAATAGCTAAGTTTAGACCTTGTTGAAAGAGTGCGTCTACAACTTCGCTTTGCCACATACCAAAATGGTCTGTGCCATCAAAAGACTCCACTGCCAATCGTGTATTCGCCACAGTGGTTTTCGTCCAAATGGACGACGACGATGCTTTTGAGGTAACTTTCATTTTTGGTTACAAATTATTCTTCAATAGCCCTCCAAATGCGAAAGCCAAATAGCCCGGGAAAATTTTTCTGATGTGGAAGATCAGATTAAACTGCGACCACAGAGCATACTCAGAATACCCGAGCTCTGATACCACTTGTTGTGGAACTCAGAGTCATATTCCACCAAATATAGAAATAGCGAGGGAAATATTGTACTAGAAAACCACACTAGATTTAATTCCCAGGAAAGATTGGAGGCGTCACAACGGTCGCGCTTAAAATCCAACCTCCTAGACAGAATTAACTAGACGAATTTAATAGCACAATATAACACTACAACTATAACTAACAATGGCTACTTGAAGAATAGCACAAAATAAAGAACACCAAATTTAACGAGGTTCGGCTAATTTAGCCTACGTCCTCGGACCCCACCAAAATATTTCACTAAAGGACTAAAGTGAAACTATTACAAACTATAGAGGAAGAAAGAAGAAATTGCTAAAAGACTTAGGCAATTTGGGATGTTTTTCAAAGTGAAGAGGTGGTCTCCTTTTATACAACAAATGAGTCCACCCTTTACAAATTCTATCTATGTGGGATATTTTCCTCTTTCAAAATAAGCCACACTTCAACACTATTGAATATATTCTATTACTACATCACAAAATTAAATAATTAATGTACATCACACACAATCATTATTATCAGTTTCCAATTTATTCACATGGACAACACTGTGGCTCAGTGTAGTTTAAGTGATAAGTGTTCGATCGCATTAAGAAAGCGCACTTTTGTATGGAATGCAATTCTACTAACACATGGTATTACATTCAACCAAAGAGAGAGAGAAGGGATTTAGCAAAGTTCATCACTATTATCACTATCACTCATATTATCCTCATCAATGTTATCAATCATGCTCGATTGCAGACTTCGAAACTGATTGATAGCATCTTGTGCATCAAAAACCAAAGCATCTTTTGCAACTTTTACCGAATTAACGTTTAACTGGCTCACCTTTTTATTGTTTTTGCCCTTAGCATTCCTTAATGATTCCGCCTTTCTCTTCGCCTCCCTGCAATGTAGCTGATCTATGTATTTCTCATGCAAAGCCTTGTTTTTAACCTGCTTCAAAACTGGGGGACTAACGAAAGGTGCTTTTGATAAGCTGTTTAATCTTGAAAAGTGCTTTTTATGGGCAGATGAAGACATTTCTCCGAATCTTGAAAGAATCCCATGTTCTTGATTTGGTGTTGGCGATGCAAATGCTTGAATATTGGGAGAAGATGGATTTATAGTCGGCTCAAGAACAGAAAAAAAGTCGGGTTCATAATCTTGATGTTCATTTTGCTGCTTTTGCAATAGTGATCTTACAGTTTTTTGTGCGAGAAGAGTACTTCTTTTGGTGGGTCTAAACCTTTTGGTTTTCCTCGTCTCAGCAGGACTAAGCAACTTACTAGCAGAAAACGAGAGGGGTGATGGTTTCTTCGTGTTTGCCATTGAACGTGTTCGAGGTTGAGATGGGGTTAAGTGATCCGATTGAATTCTGTCAAAACATTCCTCTGCAGATTTTCCAGGCACCTGTACCGGAAATGTAACACAGATTAACATATCTAAAATCTAGGTTAAAGATGTGTCGATGAAAACATTTTCAATATCTGAAAATGTGACAAATCCCTCAAAAAGTCCCTTTAAAAATGCTAAAAAATCAACAGAGATATACAGGCAAAATTATCGCACTTGCGCCTCGTAGAACCTTGCTTTACAGTGTGGAAAGATAACATGATGATAAATGCGGGAATAAGCTTCATTGTATGTGAGAAAATGTTCACCAGCCAGTTCCACAAGTTTTTTAGGCTCGAGCACTCAACTACTTTATGCATTGAAATTATTTCAAATGGAGGAAATCGAAAGATATTTACAGCTAGAGAGATCTCAACAACAACACGACTTCCTATAAAAAAAAGATTTTGTTAAATTCAACCTCTTTACTCTTCATTATGAACAACATTATAATCATGTCTCTCAGTTGTAATTTAAGATGTAACTACCATCTTTTCTTTTCATATCATACGTAAATCATATTAAGCACGAGACCTGGGTGTTAAACTCCATATACCAAAAGATGAATTAGCATATATTGAAGCACACTTCAACATGCACGTAGAATTGTTCATTCGCCTTTTAACTGTCATCTACCTTTGAATCCCAAGTTTGGTGTATCTATGAAGATTATACTATTACTAATCACCATTTCATCAATTTTTAAGTATCTCAGAATGATACTACCTGATTCAATGACCTTAAGTACGTAAGTATTAAGGACTGTTCGAATGGCAATACAAATAATATCTTTTTTACTTCTATAAAAGTTCAACCAGGGAAAGCAAAAATCCACAGTATGATAAACAATGCCTACGTTAAAGCCAGTAATTCTAAAGGGCCCAGCACTGTAGTCAATTTGTCTCGGGAAAATCAGAAAAAAAGAAAAAATCGTATTTCTATTTGCTTTGGAAAAGCATTGTCATCGCCCATGATTATTTTTCAAAATGCTAAGAGAATAAAAGAAAACCAGATATCATTCACCCAGGCAGACACTCTCTCACCATGCATGAAATTGGATTTTGAGTATCTATCCTAAAATCATTTTCCTTCTCGCTTGTTTTCTGCATCCAAATAGGATGTCAAATTGCAATTCCCGATCTTCAATTCAGAGTTAACAGTTGGATCTTTACCACCACAAGGAGACTAAGCATGTAAATGATCCTCATTATAACTCTGGTTTTTGTCACTATAGTCCATCAACAACATTTTGGTGTCTAAATTTTAACTATATTCATCTTTGATACAGCCTACCCTTTTTTCTCTCACGCAATGAACTTGAAAAACGAAAAAAAGGCGTTATAAGAAACCAAGTAAAGGCACATTACCATCCTAGCAACTTTCTTCCAAAAATGAGGAGTCGGCTTCGCAGTTAAATAAGCTTTTTGCAATGCCAGTTCTTGTTCCTCACTCCATCCTTGAACAGCCTCACACTCTTCCTCAACTTGATATCTCTTCCTCTTCTCACCAATATGCATCTTTCGTTCAATCCCACATTCTTCGCCATCCTTTATTCGTTCTGAGATAATGACCCTTTCATGTGGAGTTTCATCGCTACCCTTCTCAACCAACGCAACATTTCTTCCTTCACTAGAGCTACGAGTAACCCTCTTCTCAATCTTCCCTATGCTATACTTACACAAATTAACACCAACATTTTCCTTCTTCTCCTCAAAACTGCACCCATTCACCTGATTAATTACAGATTTTTCACTTCCACGAACCGAACCCCTCGTCACCCTCTTCTCTATAACGAATTGCTTCGGCGAATACAAGCCTTCCTCATTTCTACGAATCGAACTCCTTGTAACCCTCTTCTCTTCCACATATTCCTTCCGTAAGTTCAAACCCTTTTCATTTTCACACAGATTAGCTCCATCGTCCAATCTCCCTAACCCACTAGACCCAATTCTAGTGCCATTTTTTCCTCCCTTCTGTGAAATTTCACCGCATTTTGTGCGGGTTTCGGTCATTGAGGAGCAAAGAGGAGTACGAAAGGAATCATCAGGGGCCTCGATTTTCCTTGGCGCAGTCTTGGTGGTCCTTGGAGTTTCTATGTCGGATTGATTGACATGAAGAAATCTGGGGGATCTTCTAACAAAAATGGTGGGTTTTTGTTCTTCACACTTTCTGGATTTTCTATCGCGCATTTCTACAAACAGATGCTGTGCTTGACAAAAACAGATGAAAGATGGGGTGTACTCAATTCAAACTCCAAAAGTGGCTCCAACTTTTTAAGGCCTAATTTGTTGGATATATAAATCGGCCCATTTAAGTTGAATCTATGGATTGCTATTGTTCAATTGTAATATTGAAACACCACAATTGACCCAACCCAAAGATCAAAAAAAAAATTGTGATAGTGAAAACTATTAAAAGCAAATGTATATGTAACTACCCAAACGATTGTGAAAGTGAAAATTAGAAGGAAAAAAAATTGAACATAAAAAAACAAAAAGTTAAGAACATATAATAATTAGATCTGATAGTCAATGATTCTCCACATTTATTTTTTCCACAGTTTTTTTTTCATTAATAAGATATTTGATAGTTTTAGAATTCAATTTTAAACCCATTTTAGTGGGATTTGACAACATATTTTGATTCTTTTTCTAGTAAGATGGATCCAGGTAGCAGGTACATTGTAATTCAAAAAAAATTTATTCTTTTTCTAGTAAGATAGAGCTAGGTAGTAGGTACATTGTCATTAAAAAATTTACATGGGGCTTACCAAAAACCTCTTGTATGTCAATGGTGGTTCTACGTAACAAAAACATGAATCTCAATGTTGAAATGACATAATCATCACAATTCAGTACAAAATAATAAGGGCGATGAGTAAGGATAAGGCTACATGAATCTCAATGTTGAAATGACATAATCATCACAATTCAGTACAAAATAATAAGGGCGATGAGTAAGGATAAGGCAAGCTAAACGGCGGAAGGCAGGACTACCCATGTACAAGAATTTTCCCTTTGTAATCAACTAAAGCCATAATACCTAGTCAAAAGGAGACAAAATAACATCGAAAACTCTTGGCTGCACCAACACACACCAACAAACAATAAAAAAATCTGTGACTTATTATTATATTGAATACACATTGTTTATTGTTTTTTGGTTTGTGTTGGTGCACCCAAATGGATCCCACACCGAGTGCACCTAAGAGTTTTCCATATAACACAATGAAACACAGTTTGAGGGGTGGGGTTGTGGGGGGATGCACTTTGTACTCAACAAAAGTGATTAAACAGTCGAGGAAAATATGGTCCGCCCAAAATATGGTGGCATACTGTTGCAGCCATAACAAACCAGTCAATCCACTACAAAATATAGTAACACAAGATAAAACTTGACATTCTAAAAAAAAAAAATCTACAATGAAACATTAAAAGTAGGATAAAGATCTTGTTTCAAACACATTGTTCCACTCTTCTGAGAAGCATCTTCTTGAATAAACCTTCAAAATCCATTTTCCTCTTCCCTGTATCTGATACAAAAGACAATAAGGTCTAATTCAATGGTATTACCCCCAAAAATGTTGTGTACTGTACTAGTATCAAGCAATCCAATAACCAGCTATCTGAGACGAATAAAAAGAGAAACCACGCTATTTGAGGATGTAAAAGACAAAAGCAGTACTTGTATTTTCTGAAGGGTTTCGGACAGGCTTCATATGCAATAATCAAGCCAAACACAATTCAAACATCAACAATATTTTATAAATACAATTTTAGAAACGTGAGTTTCTGTTTCTATCAAATTATTTAGATAAGATCTTATAACGAAAAAGCTTCATGAACGAAATTTATTTAAAAAGATAACCTTCTCCTATGATTATTAATATTCCAAACCTTCTCCCAATCTGAGGTAAGACAAAATTAATCATCGATATCACGAGCCACTGCAGTCAACTTTACTCTTCTCCTAGAAATAGAGCAACTTATATAAAAATCATTTATCTCGGCCCTGTTAAAGAAATTGTTCCACTGATTTTCTAAAGAAAGTAGACAACTTAGATCACTTGTGGTGGCAACCCTAAAAGATACATTGAATTTAAAATGTCACTAAGACAAATTTGAAACCTATAATGATCAAACTATCTTTATCCGCATAGTGCAAAACTCTCTAATCGAGAAATCTGCAGTGCCAAATGAGGCTCCAAATAATCTTTACTCATCCTTATTTAATATTCTAATTTTGATGATGTAAAAGTAGACTTTACCAATGATCGGAGCAAAGAGAGAGAAGGATCCTTGACCCTTCGACATAACATAGAACAATCCTAACCTGGATTTTCTCATACATATCCTAATTACAGTCAAAGAAAGGCAGGAATCTAAATTTAGATTCAACGACATACCAAAAATTGTTGGAACAGGAAAGGCAAAATATTAAAATTATTCAGGAGTAAGGAAATAGTGGAAGCTGTTCTAATTATCTATAGAGAATATAAGATGAGAGACAAGAAAGCATGTTCCAACAGCTCACCAAATAAAAACAAAGAATGTGAAGTCAGGCCAAATTAATTATATTTTCAGACCTACTTATCAGGCTTATTCTCTAAAGTATGGAGGACAAACAATTTCCACCAAACGCCTATGCCATCATTGGCAAGAGCATGTGCACTTGTGAGTTTGTGAATTATTATAAATATTAAAGACACATAGAACAAAGTGATGACACATATATATTTGATAAAATAAATTTTTGAGAACTTCTGCATGCGTATTCTCAACAACGAGGGCAAAAGATAAAATTCACTAGAAGCAGGTCCTAACTCCTACATTGACTTTCGCCCCAACAATCAGACATCTGTCATACCAAAGAAACCATTAAACAGTGATATTAGCTTAATACAAATGAAAGTGGCATAGAACCTACTTACCAAGCAGAACACGCCCCTTAATGAAGTGTCATCAAAGGAAAATCACCCAGACACCAGTTTTACAATGATGCAAAGCAAATTGAGAAGTATAAGAGGAACTCTTAAGTACTGGGTCGCATATATAAGACCAAGAATCTGCCCTTTGAATGAGTTTCTTTTAATTCCAGAAAACTCTTGGAAGCTCCATCCTCTGGGGGCAAGGAATCGATCTTCATTTAGTATGGCAAGTGCATTTGCAAGAAGCAGGCAGCCCTCTAGCAACGTCCACAACCCCATGTCCTGCATCACACAACAATTTAATAATCTCCCTTATCCAGATCCTTTTCCGAATTAATACAATTGCCCTCTAGCAGCCACACATGATATTGACATATACAACTAGAAGCATAATAACTCATGTCGTAGTCCTTAACAATGAGTTGGGATCCAAATTTGAACAATACTATGATAAAGCAATACTTGCCAAAATGGCTTCTAGGGCAGAATTTGAACAAATTTCAATCCTCATCCATCAAAACACAATTTCGAAAAGAACTTTCTTGGAATCTACAAATGCAGGAGAAGCACATTTGGCAAACATCTCAGCATTTAAGAAGAGTACTTAATTGGCAAAGGATGCTGGTTGCAATAATAAGTAAAACGCGGCAGCTAGGATCCAAAGAACGCACGAATAAAGGGAATTTATTTTCGCTAACTAAACACCACGTGATCCAAAACCATAAATTTTGACTAGCAGTAAGCATACAATTTATTGATGCAAGTAAAAACTTATTCAGATTTTCGGTCTTAGGTTAAAAAAGAGGAATTTGAAAACCAAGCTCAATCTACGAACTGAACTGAAACAACGAAGATTTAAGATGATTACGTCCAGATTCAGTTTGATAATTTTTGTTCCTCATTTTTCTATTACCAATATTTGTCTTCCAATTCGAATCTTCACAAAAATGCTGAAACTAAAACACTAAAAACTAAAATAATTCGCGCTTAAAAAAAAAGAAACACGAGAAATGTTGGTAAAACGAAAATCGATCCGGGCTTTCGTTAACAGATGAGTTCATTGATACACAATTAAAATCCTTGTAATTAATTTGAATAAAGTAGTTATGTGTTCATGAAAGAAGAACGTCTTACCAATAAATACAGAGCAGAAATGGGATGGATTTACAACAGCCAGGGCAGAAGACGGATATGAAGAACCGATCACCGGAGAGAAGAAATCTTCGATCGAGGGGTTTGCAAATCAATTGTAAATGAATGAATCAGGCAGTGATCCAAATCTTACCCGAATACATTTGTTTGAGTATGGGTTTAGATTTTGGGTTGTCCAGACTCCAGAGACAACTTGGGCTTAATTGCGTAAATTATTTAACTCGGCTTCGAGAAATCGAAAGCCCACAAATAGACCCCTAAGGATTTGCTCACATATATTTGGAAAATTCGAAGGTGGACTGTTGGGAATACGTGACTTACGTGATTTTTAGCGTCATCTTATCTTTATATCCAATGATTTTTAATATGTCAATTTTATTGGATTTGGTGCATCTTAGAATCACTCCATTTACATGTGTGTACATATATATATTTTATTTGACGGTCTATGCAAAAATATATAAATAATAAATATTTACATACATGTATGATGTATATTCAAATATATCTCATATAAACAACAAATAACATCAATAAAAGTACTAAAATTGAGTGCCAAGTAAGTCTGTAAATGAGTTGAGTCGAAATAAATAAGTTGTCATTTAAATTTGGTTTAATTATTATTGACCTTTAAAATTTGTGTTTGAGTTTGGTTTGATAGTTAACCTAACCGAGCTCAAACAAGCTTTAATAGAGTAGAGCTCGAGTAACTTAAATTTTTCGCTCATATTTTACTACTTTTAACTAATCGAGCCGAGCTTCAAAACTTATCAAACACAAAACTTTGTCCAAGCTTGATTTGATATTTCAAAGAGCAAATCTCAAACGAGTTTTTAGTGATTGATCTCAAATCGAGTAACTTAGTTTAATCTTCCAGCCCTAGTGACAAGTCTCGGCCATTTCTCTCTTAAGATAATTACTTAAATCCACAATCGAATAAACTTTAACGAAAAATTTTACAAACTAACTCAGATCGAAACATATTGTATAAAAAAATCATATCACGTCAACTTTAGTATTACATTTTTTTCCCTTCTAAAAAGCTTACATCCATAAAGACATTATACATATTTTCCTATACCTATGGTTACACTTTTTTCTACAAAGCGAGGCATGACCAAACGCCAACTACACACTCTCATTGTTATCTATGGCATAAAATTTTAAAAACTAGAGAAAAATGCATAAACATATGCCCGGTGACCATAGCAAAGGAGTAATCGTGATATTAACCCTCAAAACACGTTTTAAGTGTTAGATCTCCACAACCAAAAAGCGAAAAAAGAAAAAGGAAAAGATCTCCACCATTTTCTTCCTCTAATTCCTTTCTTCCCAATTTCATGGTCTTCACTCCTTTGATACTGCTGCCCTAAGTCCTTCTTTGATCGTCAAAAAAAGAAAAGAAATTTTCTGTAGTTTAACGATTACAGGAGCAATTCCGAGCATTATTTGATTGCGGATTGCAGGTTTTTGAGCGGCGGCCATAGCCATCGCCGCCGTCGTCAAAATTGAGAAGGATACGAAGAGTTGAGCAAGAATTCTCTCTTACTGGAAATTCAATCAATTACGAGTGCTTTTTCATCATAAACCTTCCGATTTTTCTTCAATTGTCGTCTGCCCTAAGTCCGGCTTGTGTAAATCCATCAATTTTCGACTGTTATTGGTAAATGTTCCTTCTTTTTCAAATTTCAATCGCATGAGCACGCAATTTGGTTCGAATTGACGAAAAAAGGTTTTAATTGTGCATCAAATAGTTAATTGAAAGCTCGAATCGTTTTTCATTTTTTGTAAGGCCCTTCGTAATAGTAAAAATGTTGCTTTCGCTGCCTCAATTTGTGTCTACGTATTAGTGTATCTCAATGTACTTTGTTTCTGCTGAAAAATCTTGTATGAATTTCAAGATCACTAATGAGAAGGGTAATTTTGATCTCAGTGCGAAGTTGATTGCATTTGTCCAGATAATGTTCGAAAGATGTGGATTTTTTTGTTCATTTATAACGAATTTCTCGAATAACGGCTCTTTTCATGTCTGTTAGCTCAACGTTTTATTGAACTGAGTTCTATTCCATTTGTTTCGTTCTTTGTGTGATCCGTTTTTAAGGTTTGGTGAAATGTTTTATTTATTATAATGTAAATGAGGATATCTCACTCAAAGGCTTTCCCCCCTTTTTGCAGAGATTATTTTATCCTCCCTGAATCAGATTTGAAGGGATGGTAAACGCTAGAGATAGAACTGAGGACTTTAAGGATGCTGTGCGCCGAGCCGCACTGAATATGGATTATAATGAGGTTCTTCTCCTAACTGAGTTTGTTAATTTATTTCTGTCAACGATGGTATATGCTGGCTAGTTCTTGATTTCTTAATTCCTGAAGCATTTTTCCGAAATCATGGAATTCCTCTCTGTTGATTTTAAATATTTATCTATGAATTTTTGTTTTCTCCTCTATGATATACATAATGGTTTTTCCTTTCTCTGAGTTATGTTTTTTTTTTGGCAGTCCAAAACCGCAGCCATAATGGCTTCTTTTATCATGCATAAAAGTCGGGAAAGATCACCTTTCACCAAAGCGGCGCTAAAAACGGTATATTTATTTTGATAGCCTGCAAATACCCTTAAAGTCAGTGTTGCTCACATTTATGCCGGCTTCATTTGATGCGATTTGTTTCACATTTATGCCAGCTTGAAAGCATTGGGGCTTTAGAGCAGTTCCTCATGAAGCATAAGAAGGATTACATTGATCTACACCGCACCACTGAACAAGAGAGAGATAGCATTGAGCATGAAGTAAGATATCTTCGTCATTTTTTTTTCTCCTTGCTTTACATAAAACTAGGCATCAGTGGTAGTTATTTAAGGTAACTAATTTTCAATTTAGATCTCTGCTAATTTCTTATGATAAATTCTTGGCTGTGGAAAAAGTCACGACTCTATGATGTTCACCTCTTATTTTTGACACTATCTCAAAAAAACGAATTTCTTTAAAATGCTCGATATAACTTACAATGGAGAAGGGTTTATGATATTTACACTCTTTAAATTTGTGACTGTGTGGTTTGCTGCCAAATGTTGATTGATAGGTTTATGCATTGTAGCATTCACATGCACATTTTTAAACAAACTGTACTATATGCAGGTTACAGTCTTCATCAAAACATGCAAAGAGCAAATAGATGTCCTCAAAAATAGCATAAATGATGAGGAAGCTAATTCAAAGGGGTGGCTTGGTATCAAGACTACCAAGTTGAATGCTGATACTATAGCACACAAACATGGAGTGGTATGACTTAGATATCTGAGTTGTTTGAATTCAATAAATATTTTGCTTGGCTTATCTATCTCCTAGATGAACAACCACTTGTTTGCTCTGTGTCATTACTCCAATTGTTAGTATCGTACAGGTGGTGACAGAATTGTGGAAAACATAGTTGTTGACTGCCTGATACTTAATATATGAAAAGAGTAAGACCCTTGAATTGTTTCTATTAGTGACCCCTAAATCGGAGTCAGCTTTGCTTGTTCAAAATTTGACAATACGAAGTTATATCAATGGTTAGTAGAGCAGGCTAAGGTGGTCTGGTAAATGACAATTGCTGGTAGAAACGCAAATAAGTAACTCTTTCAACAAACGTAAGTTTGCCCCAAGGTTAAAGCTCGATCTACTTAACTAAATCTCTGAATGAATACTAAAGCTTAACCCCTAAGCTATTTATACTTGACTACTGACTCCTAATTAAACAAGGAAATGACCTACTAAATCAACAAGGAAACTTAATTAAACTAGGACTCCAAACAAGGAAATAAAATAACAAAACATAAATAACTAAATCTGCTTCTTCTTGCGTCTCACATAAACCTTCCATGGAGTTTCTTTCTTTCTGCCTTCACCCGTTTCGTACAGTTGCTGTCTTTTTTATGCTTTTTCTCAGTCTTTGGAGTAGACAGTTATACCAATGTCAAAGATATTCTTTTAAAGTCATCAGGCTTAATTTCTCATTTTCTCTATTTTACACCAATTGCAGGTATTGATTTTAAGCGAAAAGCTTCATTCAGTAACATCACAATTTGATCAGCTTAGAGCTGTACGTTTCCAAGATGCCATCAACCGGGTAACACCAAGAAGAAAACCGAAGCGGACTGGCACTGCAAATACTGCAGAGAGCTCTAGTTCTGGAAATATAAAACCTGAAGAAGTAAATAATTTAGAAGTGAGACAGCCAGATGATATTCAAGCAGAGCCAATTAAGTTCCAGCAACAACTGTTAGATGATGACACACGTGCCCTCCAGGTAAATCAATCATATAGCGACCAGCAGAAACTTTTGTCTACACATAAACATTTTAAGAATGTCTTCTCATTGTTGACACAGGTAGAGCTGGCCAGCATGTTAGATGCTGTCCAAGAAACTGAAACAAAAATGGTGGAAATGTCTGCGCTCAACCATCTCATGTCCACCCATGTTCTGCAACAGGCCCAACAGATAGAGTATTTGTACGAGCAGGTCAGCTGTATATAAGTTAATCACACGTAATCTTTTCCGAGTATTTGAGAAACAAACTACTGGCTTTTACATGGCATTTTAGTCTAATTCATGGTTCTAGCTCACTCACGTCATCTTTTATTATGTGTTCAATGTGGCAAGAAAGCCTTCTCTTGCTGCTTTATTACTTTAAATTAGCTGTGTCTCATCCATACGCATCCAGAGAAACCAAGAGACTATAAGATGAGATACTAGAAAGAGTTGCCAGACACCTTTGGAGAATATTATCTTTTTCACTTTGTGCTGTTTGAAAAATCAATGCTCTGAGGAAATTTATATAGTACTTAGAAATATAAATAGAGTTTCACCAAGAGGGACAGATATAAAATGAAATATAGGGAAAGTAAACCATTTTATTTGGACAAAGATGCCTATGATATGTTTTGGAAGTGCCTTAATCAAGAAGATCGCATACCAAGTATATCTGGTTTTGATCTAAATCAAGGATTTCGACAATGAATATGCTGAGATTGAGATTGGAAGTTCAGATGGGGTTTACCCTGTTCCACACTCATTTTCAGAGATTATTACATGGAGACTTTCAAAACGATCATGAGTCACACTTGCAATGACGGAATCTTAAACTCTTGAAAAGAAAAATTTATCCAAAGAGATCTTGAGGACTAGGAGCATGGGCCTTTCAAAAGAAATTTAAGTCGTAGCAAGTGAGGTACCAAAAGCTCATGTGTGGCAACTTTATGTCTGAATGTTGTTTCTTTAGATTGTTTTAACTTTTCCTATGATTTTAATGTATTCGACGTCAGGTTGTACCCCCGAAGAGAGTACTGGTTCCCATCTCTATATTACATGCATGGCTCTTGCAAGAATCCCAACCTTATTTTATTCCATCTTTTAAAGAACAGAAAGAAAACTGTTGGGTTAATGCTGATCTAGCCTGATATTATTCACAAAATACAGCATGCCATTCTTATTGATTCATAATCGCTTTCCGACATGCCATAGGTGGAGAAATCATTGGTCGCTCCCCATGTCATTGCTGCTTTGAATCAAAAAGTTCAAAAGTGAACTTGTCCCACCCTGATAGAATGATATTAGTTTGATGGCTAAAGTTGTTACTAATACTTGCTTTGCTTTTCGATTTAACAGGCAGTTGAAGCAACAAAGAACGTGGAGCTCGGTAATAAAGAATTGTCGCAAGCAATCCAACGGAATAGCAGTAGCAGAACTTTTCTTTTGCTTTTTCTGTTTGTTCTTACATTTTCAATTCTCTTTCTTGATTGGTATAATTAAATGGAAGATTGATTGTACATGTTATACAAAATCTAGCGGGGGGCGTATATTGACTTAATTCTTTTTCCAGAAATTGCGAAGTTGCAATCAAGTGTTTGTTTTGCTGGTGTTTTGTGTCTGAAGTACCGTCATCTGACAAATAAAAGTGTTGGTATGTCAATTCAAGTTGTTGGATTATATAGCTGCTGATGAAAATACATGATGAGGTGCAATTTGCAAATCATTGATGACAATGAGAAAACTGCGACTTTTACACACAGAAAAAGAAAAGAACAAAGAAAAGAAGAAACGTCATTTCTTACAATAGTTTATTTCTTGATGGCTTTTGATCTGTTTTCAATTGTGCTGAGAAGCATTTTACTTTTTCTGTCATTTTCAGCAAATTAACTGACCTTTGTTAGTTGGTGTTCCTGGTACAAGTTCTATGCTGTTGATCTTGTTTTGTTTAGAATTCAGTAAGTTACAATATTATGCTTGTTGCGAAAAATTCACCGTTATTTATTAGGGTACTAGAGGTCGAAAAATTCCACGTTATTTATTAGGGTACTAGAGGTTGTGAGCTGTTGAATGATAATACAGTAATGTCATATTTATTGACATCATTACTATACGTAATATAAGGACTCAAATTTGCATTTAATGTCATATTGATTGACATCATTACTATACGCAATATAAGGACTCAAATTTGCATTGAAATAATACCGAAATAGTGAGCTGCTGAATGATAATACAATGATATCACACTTATTGACATCATTACTATATGCAATATAAGAATACAAATTTGCATTGAAATAATGCCGAAATAGGTAGCATCTCACGTACGCATTCTCGCATGCAAAATGCAGGGTAATTTTATATCAGATCGAGTTCAATGGTCTGAGTGTGAATTTTGTATTTATCTTTCTCACAAGTGTGTGTGGGGATTATACACAATACACTTTAATGTGTGGTAGAGATAAACACTAGGACCATGGGATTTGGTCTGACATAGATTTTTCTCAAAATGTAGACATGTAGTGTAGGCACAAGGCTCACATGCGGCACTGATAATTTTATGTTAGACTGGGTCCAATGGTCTGAGTGTAAATTCTGTGTCTATCTCTTTGACAGAAGTGTGTGTGGGAACCACACACAATACATCTTATTGTGTGAGAGATATAGACACTAAGATCATTCGACTCGGTTTAGCATAGATTTTTTCTATCCATCGCTATGAAAAATAGAATTAACAATAATAACAACTGTATCATCCATATATAAAACATCAACATAATCAAAACAAAGGTTTCCCCACAAAACAAAACACTTACAAAGCCAAACCGGCAACTACATTATAGCACAAGAAAATAATTTCCAACAATGAAACATATATATAAGAACTGATGCCTTAGCATATATGGGGTTGAATAGTCATATATACCCCATACAAACAAAGCATATATTAATTAAGCGCTTGAAAGTTGAAATCCAAAGCACTACTAGTACGTCACCAAGGCTTTGGCCTAGTGGTACCACCTCCCACTTGTGAGTGGGAGGTCTTGGGTTCAAAGCCCAGGAGTCACAGTTGTGTGGCTCTCTCTCCTTTATGGAGTTTGATAGAGTCTTTATGGCTCAGTTGAAACTATCAATCCGGGTTTGTCGGGCTAGATATATAGGGTATCCCCCTCCCTCTTGTATTAAAAAAAAAAAAAAAGCACTACTAGTACAGATCACTCTTTGCTAAAATTTCTCTCTCTAAAGTAACGTTGGAGAAAGTGGTCTTCCACTAGGCCGTGTCTTTCGGCCGAAAGCAAAAAGAAAAAAAGGGCTTTGTCCTTTCCTCCGTCGCGCTGCCTCCGTGCATGGAGGAGGTGGACCCTATCCAACCACCTTCTCTGGTGGTAACTCCAAATAAGACGATCAAGAAACTCAAGCGCCGATTAATCGGGTCGGATTTCCCCACGAATCCTTGCGAGCATGCAGGGGATGAGACCAAGCAGTCTGAAACTGCGCACCAAACAGGCGGTGACGCTACCCGCAACAATGATGAGAGAACCTCGTCGGAGGCAGTCGAAGATCACCCGGGTGACAACACTCCAAACGCTTGGCACAGTGATAACCTCCGGCAAAATTGGCATAGGAAACCGGTTGCACCTGTTTTCTACATGGGTGAGGGCGAGGAAAATGATGATGACTTGGGGGATGAAAGTGAAGACGAAACCGACGCCACGGTTCTGGTCTACAAAATCCCAGATGAGGAAATCCGAAAGATGGTGTCTCCCAGTCGCCGGGCACTAGTTGTGAAAATTCTTGGCCGGAAAGTGGGATACTCGATACTTCGCCAACGAATGAAAGCTATATGGAAATTGTCCTACGATATAAACCCGGTTGATATCGGGAACGAGTTCTATCTTGTCCAATTTCGATTTAAGGAAGAGTATGACAGAGTGTTGAATGAAGGACCATGGATAAAGCTAAACCTCCCACCACGTATGGCCCATGGAATATAGTTCAGAATCGCCAACGTCGAGGGGGCAAAAACAAGGTAATTGGTACTGACAGGCAAAAGGTACATAATGCTGCAGTTTTTCAATTCGGGGCAAACACTCAAACAACCCATCAAACCGAAGTTGAGAAGGTGAATGAGGGACCCGGGAGGACAACTGTAAACATAAGGAACCAGACACGAAAAGATAATGCACATACTCGTGCGATGGGGAACCATAAGTCAAAAACTTCAACGAAAACATCGAATGGGTCAAGGTTCAATGTCCTACTGGACACGGATGAGGAACTGGAGATAAATGGAAGTATGGCTACTAGGGATATGACGGGCAAAGTGGTTTCTAACACAAAGGAAAGAAAAGTTTGGAAGAAGAAAGACAAAGAGCCATGTAATCAAAGTATTGAGACTTTAGTGAACACAGAGAGGATCACACCTATTGCCCGAGGTACTACGTATCCCATCGTCAATAACCGCATTCATTCATCGATAGAGTTGGATCAGGATATGGTAGATTCTACATCAGTACATCAGAGGGACTGGGAAAATCCGCATCCAGTCAAAATTACTCGATCGGACTCTCATTTGGGGCCCACTCGACCACCGGATTTTCAGCAGGAGGGGTTAATAAGCTCGGATGAGGAATCAGATGATGAACATGAAGATTCTGAGATGGCCACTAATCAGGGAGATATGGGAATCCACAATATCGGAACGCTCGAGTTTTCAGTCAACTTGGAACAGGACGTTGTTATGACTACAGAGAGGGGGGTTTTGACCCCCCCCCCCCCCAGGTATGATCTTTTTGTTCTTACAGAACTCCCCCCTCTGTTTGTTAATTATGACATCTATATTTTGGAATTGCAGGGGTGCAGTGAAACCGGAATTTCAAAATTCACTACGAGAAGTTCTTAATCGGTATAAGCCGATGATTCTAGTATTGGTGGAGCCAAGGACCCAAGGACACCAAGCAGATGTTATTTTGAAGTTTAGTAAGTTCGATAGGGTTGAAAAAGTGGAAGCGAGAGGTTTTGCGGGAGGGATATGGCTTTTTTGGAACACAATGGAGGTCGAGTTAGATATAGTAGAGGCAAATGAGCAAAGTATTACCTCTATAGTGAACCAAAAAGGAGCGGTACGATGGGTTCTTACAGCGGTGTATGCGAGCCCTGAGCGGAGAAATTACCTATGGGATTACCTTGTTCGGATGAGCCCTCATATTCACGGCCCATGGGTTATTGCAGGTGATATGAATGTTGTGACGTCTCAAGCTGAAAAAATGGGTGGGGCTCCTTTTCAGTTATACAAATGTAAGAAGTTTTTGGAGTGTGTCAACAAGTGCAGTTTTATTGATCTTAAGTATGTCGGTTCTCCATTTACTTGGGCCAAGGGGGGTAATTCAAATCTTCAGGAACGATTGGACCGAGCTCTTTGCAATGCTTCGTGGAGACTGAGCTTTCCGCAGGCCACAGTTCACCATCTTCCACGGATTGGCTCAGATCATTCACCGGTTATGCTGAGTCTTGCCGAGTCTCCGAACATCAGAACACGTTCAGATTATTTTTGATTCCAATCTGCATGGTTCACACATCCTAATTTTCATGACATGGTTTTGAAGGAATGGAGGGCAAAACGACAGTTTGGTTTACACGAGCAAATCCAGCATATTCGTACAGCGGCCCACTCTTGGAATCATGACACTTTCGGAAATATTTTCAGGAGGAAACAGCTCCTTGTGGCCCGTATCGTAGGCATCTAGAAGGCCCAGGGGATCCAATTCCGGCTGTCTCTTCGGAAATTAGAGAATAAGTTGCAAGCCCAATATGTCGAAACTCTGAGACAAGAAGAATTGTTTTGGAAACAGAAAGCTCGGGCTCATTGGTTAAAGGCAGGGGATCTGAACACACGTTTTTTTCACATCTCCACTACTACTCGGCAGAACAAAAGTCGAGTTTGTAGTCTCGAGAGAGCAGATGGGAGTATCGAATCGGACACTATAGCTCTGAAACAGATGGCGGTTGACTATTATAGGGAGCTGTACGGCCCGGGGCAGCCGGTTCAGCCATACTACCACACTCCCGAGTTCCCGTGTCTGCGGGAACACCATTTGGACATTCTGGCTCATCCAGTTACCAAAGAAGAAGTCAAGCGAGCCTTGTGGGATATGCATCCTGCAAAGGCTCCGGGACCAGATGGCATTCAACCTATGTTTTATCAACGATGTTGGGACATAGTGGGAGAGGACGTCTATCGCTCGGTTCAGAATGCATTACAAACTGGTAATATCGATCCTTCTATGAACTGTTCTCGCATTGTCTTGATTCCTAAAGAAAAAAATCCAACACATCTCTCTAAGTTTCGCCCTATTAGTCTGACTAATGTAAGCTTGAAAATTATAACGAAAACCTTGACTAATAGAATTAAAGAATTTATTGATGAGTTAATCCCGCAGTCACAGAGTAGTTTCATACCGGGTAGACAAACGATTGATAATGTGCTAATTACCCAAGAAATTATACATGACTTGTGCCGGTGTAAGGGGAAGAAAGGTTTTTTTCTTGCTAAAATTGACTTTGAAAAAGCATATGATCGGATTAATTGGACTTTTCTTAGGAATGTGTTGGAAGAAATGCGGTTCCCCGTCACTTGGATCACGCGCATTATGGAATGTACCACTCGAGCTCAACTTTCACTTTTGTGGAATGGTGAAGCTACTGATTGGTTCGTGCCTCAGCGTGGTTTGAGACAAGGGGATCCTCTCTCGCCTTATCTGTTTGTGTTTTGTGTGCAGAAACTAGGTTCTCTCATAGATATGGCAGTAAAGGACAAAAAATGGCGCCCCATTCCCACCTCTAGGTCTGGCCCGCGTATTTCTCACTTAATGTTCGCAGATGACCTCCTTTTGTTCGGTGAGGCCTCGGTCCCTCAAACTCGGGTGGTTATGCAAGTTTTGAAGAATTATTGTGACTTATCGGGTCAGGCTATCAATGACCACAAATCGAAGTTGTTCCTTTCGAGAAATTTGGGTCCGGAGATAAGAGGTAGAATTGGAAACTTGGCTAAGCTTGGGCTTACTGACAACTTGGGGAGATATCTCGGCGTCCCTCTTCACCATGGGCGGGTTCTACGGAGAGACTATGATTTTCTAGTTCAAAAGGTGAAACAGCGATTGAAAGGATGGAAGCGAAAAACGTTGTCTTTAGCGGGGCGCGCGACACTGATAAAGTCGGTTACTGAGACTATTTCGTCATATCATATGCAGACCATGCGCCTTCCACTTGGTACGTGTGATGCAATTGATAAGACAAATAGAAAATTCCTTTGGGGTGGATCTGATGAAGAACGTAAATTGCACTTGGTAAAGTGGGACACGTTGTGCAAACCTAAAGAACACGGAGGGTTAGGACTGAGAAGCACTCGAGTGACTAATATAGCTCTCCTGGGAAAGCTAGGCTGGCAGCTTCTACAAGATGAACAGAGACTTTGGGTCCAAGTTTTTAAGCTGAAATATATCCTCCGGCACAGGGCTCGAGCTAAGGCAGCTACTTCAACCACATGGAAAGGGATTTTATCGGTGCTTCCGATGATTAAGTCGGGCACGAGATGGATTGTGGGAAATGGCAACTCGATTAGCTTCTGGAATGACACTTGGGTGGGTAATTCACCCCTTAGCACACGGCGCACCCAACCTTGGCAGGAAAAGGAACGGGAACGCTCAGTGGCGAGCTATTGGATTCCAGGGCTAGGATGGGATTGGGACAAGCTGACAACCCTATCAGATGAGGACAGGATTGCACTGCTTGAGATTGACCTCGATGGAAGCTCAAATCATCAAGATACTCTTCAGTGGATTTTCTCCTCAGATGGGAAGTATAGTTGCAAAAGCGCATACAAGGCACTTACGGAGGTCCAGACGACTCCGGTGGAAGTTAAGGCTTGGTCAAAGTTGTGGAAAATCCCTGGCCCACATCGTCGCCGAATGTTTTTGTGGCTCCTCCGCCATAATAGAGTGATCACAAACTCGGAGCTTAAGCGGAGAGGCATAACGGATAACGACTGTTGCCCCATTTGTCACATTGTCGTTGATACTCCCTTGCATGCTATTAGGGATTGTGGTTGGATGAAGAATATTTGGAGCCAACTTATTTTACCTCAATTCCACTCGTCTTTCTTTTTAGGAAATGCCAAGGACTGGATCGATTGGAATCTCCGACATGCAATAAATAGGTATGCATCTTGTGATAATTGGCCTTTTGCTTTTGCTGAGACAATTTCTTTCATGTGGCAGGTTCGGAACGAGGTGACTCATGGGGTCCGAGATGAAGTCCCGCACGGGGGACTAGATATGATACTTAAAAGAATTGACGGGAACATCAATACCCTTACTTTCGATCCAGACGTGATACAATGTCAAATGCACACCGGATGGACGAAACCGTCGTTGGGTTTAGTGAAGCTCAACGTGGACGCCGCGGTGGCCGACACTAACTCGCACGGCCACCGTGTTGGAGTTGGGGGAGTCCTACGAGATGAACATGGAACATGGATAAGGGGGTTCAGTGGTCACATTGACGCACGTTCGGCGCTGGAGGCGGAGATGCATGCCATTCTATTGGGACTAGAAATGGCGTGGGACTTGGGCATTAAAAAAGTCATCGTGGAGTCGGATTGCCGAGTAGCTCTGAAGAGCATTGTGGAGGCCTCCAGAGCACATCACCATTTTGAGGTGATCGCTAACATCCATCGTGTGCAAGCTCGAGACTGGGATGTCTCCTTTCAGTACATTTGGCGCGAAGGGAATCAAGTAGCTGATGCTTTAGCTAAGAGGGGCATTAACACCCCTATGCACCACATGGATGCACCTATTTCACATATCTATCAACTTCTAGAGAACGATAGAGATGGCCTCACTTGGCCCCGTTTTGTGACTATTAACCCGGGTTTGTCGGGCTAAGACATTTGTACTTGAGTAACCCCCCATCATTTATTCAATAATAAAAAAAAAGCACTACTAGTACGATGGTGGTGGAGGAGGAGGACTCAAATTACTTCTCTTATAGTGAGGATGCGTATTGGTCACCGGAGACGGTGGGGATGGCTTCCAACCTCCACCTCTTTTCTCATGATTAAGAGGCAGTGGTGGCGCCTTTCTACCTCCGCCTCTTCTCTTCACCATCTTCATCAGGAAAGATATACGCCCCGCCATTGCAAAGGAGGAATTTTCGACACATTGTGTACTTAATAGCAAGTATGCAAATAAGAAGAAGTAAAATGCTTTCATTTTAATGTGTATATTAATTTAGTGATATTGAGTTTATTTAAGAGGCAACTAGTGGCTATGAATGCAGCAAAATGAATATGAATGTCAATCACAAGACTTTGAAATTTCTTTCCATGAATACAACCTGGAAGAAATGCATCATTGCCAATTTTCCATGACTAATAGGTTTAGCTTTCACACTAATAAATTCACATAGTATAATGCTAAAGTTTTATTGCTCATATTTTGACGATATTGTTAACATTGAAAAGATGTACTACAATAAAAAAGTTATCATATATATAAAAACATTTGGTTTGTTTTCAAAATTGTATGTAGATCTAGAGATAAAGATTTGAAATTCTTACGAAAAGAATGGGAGAAAAATGCCTAGGCTTCATAATTATCGTTCAGGGGCAAAGTTGAAGGAGTTCGAAACACGGATGTAGATGAGTGACACATGTTTGGAAATTGATCTAGGGTCGACTGAATTGGAAGAAATCAGACATGTATCATTGGCACTCGTCTAACATCACAATACAAAATGCAATAGGAATTTACAATAGCAAATCCCATTTGAATAAATAGGGGGAGTTGGTGAAGTGTAATTAAGAATTAAGGTGCACAATTTTTCAGAGCACATAGCTTCCCAATATCTTATTTTAAATTTTAGGTTTTATCCGAAATTTTTTTTAAACAATTTAATATATTTTGTTAAATGTCTTAAGAAACTTTAAAGTTTAAGCAACCACCTTCTTAGTGGGATTAGCATTAAGATTCTTTGGATCTTAGGATGTTAAGTCTAAGGTTATACTCTTAATTAAAACCCGCTTTCATGAGTTTTTAGTATGTAGATTGGTACGACGTCTATTGATCCATCTTATGAGGTCCAAATCGGTCAACATAATCTACTACGGGGCAGGATTTAAGTAACTCAAGGGCCTATATTTACATAATAAACTTAACATTATGAATTGTTATTGTTCCATTCTCAATATTGAGGATTTGACTCTTTAGTAAGGCTAAGTATATATCTATTATGCCCATAAATTCACATTTTAATGCAGAAAAACGAAAAAGAAAAATGCACAAAAACACAGTGAAGTAGTGTTGTGACAATCTAACTTACTCTCGATTTGCTCATTTGTATATCTTGTTATCTTTTCGAAATTGTTAGGTTATGATCAAAGACTTTTAAGAAGTTAATTTCCCTTTTTCAATTAGGAGAGTTTCACAATTGTTTTCTTTGATTATGTTTTTTTTTTTTTGGTTACATCTTTGATTGTGGTTGGAATGTCTACTTTGTAGAGCGTCAAAGATTAACTTAATTTTAATTAGAAAGGCATTTGGTTGATTCAATTGATTGAATCATTTGAATTTTTGTTTTCGTTTATATTAAATTGATAATTTATTAGAGAAATTTGAATAAATTTATTTAAAATTCTTATGAGCATTATTTAGACTTATAAAGTGTTATAAAATATTTTATAGATATATCTTGAATTGTGCAGATAAAATACGATGGGACCTCATAAGATTTTAGCAATGGCAATTTTTGTAACTTAGTCACATAGAGAAGCTTGTTACTATAGAACATTAACTAAAACATCCTTAATCCTATAATATTTAAGAGCCTCTAAGATTACATGTCATTTATTGACCTTATAAATTCTTTTTTAAAAAAATGGGCAACATTTGAGGACATGTTATAAATTTTTGAACATTTTATAAAATATTTTAAAAAATTATAACACCGGGAAAATACCTTATTTTCTTTGAGTTCCTAACCGCCGTGGGTGACTAAGAATCAACTATACATACATATGTAAGTTGGTGTAGTAGATATATTTGCAATTTCATTACATGCTTGTGACTATGAGAAGATTTGTTGACATTTTTTTCTATCAAAAAAAATGTCAACAAATCTTCTCATATTTGTATGTTTGTAGTAACGGTATATTAATGTTATCAATTTCATTACTCTTTACAAACATTTTCAATTTCTTATTTTGTACAAAAGGGCTGCAAAATTACTTGCGAACATATAATTTAAGGAATTTTAATAAATCCCTTGCTAGAAAAGAGTAAATAAAAAATACGAGTATTTTGCAACCAGACATGGAGCTAAAGGTGGACTCGGTGGTGTTCTTCTTTACTTGTAGTTGTATAAATCACGAGTTTTATACACCTTTCGTATCACAAAAGATTTCCATTGATTTATTTTTATAGGTTTCAACATGTTTATCCTTCACAATAAAGTGAATATACATTGTATTGTCTGACTATATTACCCTTTATTTTAAATGAGAAAGATTGATTTTTTTTTTATTTTGCTATAAAATAGTAACCATATTTAAAGGAAGAAAGTTTTACCTATATGGATATAATTGACAACAATTATAAAATTAAACTAAAATTGTGACATGTTTTGGAAGATAAATTTGATTATTTTTATTTATTTTATGAAAATGTAATTTTGGAATAAAGTATCATCAAATTGACTTTTGTTAAATTCTAATAAAAGTTAAATGAGACATCTTTTGAGACGGGTGGAGTAATATAGATTAAGGAGAATTACCATAAAAAAAACTCTAGAATGTATTTCAATATGAAATGCCCATTCCACGGATTTTCATTTGAATAACCACACATTTAAGGTTAATAGTTTCTTGAACTAAATTAATCTTTATATCTTAAGTTAAAAACTAATTAATTCATTTTTGATAGAGATCTTTTTGTTTGAATTTTTAAATTGATATAATGATCATACGAATTTGACATTTTTAATATTATTATTTTAAGACTTTCTATAACTTTTTCTTGTTTAACATGTTAGTTATGAAAAATATATTTTTTAAAAAAAATTTTAGAAGAAGAAAAAACTTGAAGTTTTGAAATAAATTCATAAGTATTACTAGTTGTCAATTTAAAACTTTTAAATAATGATTTATACAAAAAATGCAATTGATTAACTCTTGATCAAGAATGGTGAGGGCAATTAAGTTAATAAACTTCTTAATCCTTATAACTATCATTGAATGAAAATTTGGTAAAATGAGTCTTTTGGTTGAAACATATTATCATGAGTTGTTGGATATAAAAAAAACACTTTAAGGATTTTTAACAAATTTTTCATATAGGTTAAATGAGATTCTTATTTTGTTCCATACAAATTTCTAAATTACCTTTTACATAAACTAATATACCTATCTCGTCCCTGGAAATTAATAGTTTTGGCTCCGTTCCTATCTACGATCATGTATCGTTTGAGTATTGTTCTTTTGCATATAGAAGCAACCATTTTAACTTTGCAGGTCTTTGCTTCTCCGCTATTTTAACATGTTTATTAAGTACAACAACCTACTAAATGCACATTGTATTTCCTAAAATTAAGGGTAGGCATGGTGTCATAGGTATGAATGATGCTTAAAAAAATTTGATTTGTGTATAGGAGACTTTTCCACCTCTTTAAGTAAAGGTTCACATTTTCAAGGAGAAGAAAATAGGAAGACAAAACTAAAAAATTATACAAGAAAGAATGATATTACCTGTAAAATATGTCAAAATTGGAGTGAAAATTATTATTATGACGACGAAACCTAAATGTGGAATTATCTTTAAAATGTCACAGTTGATAATTAGTTACAAGTGTATAGTGAAAAATTATTGACAACACAAATATAACGACTTAGTCGTCGTGATAATTTTTATTGTCATTGGGATCTCATTATACATGTGTCACTAGTAGCTACTGGTGACAACTTATATATGATTGTTGTGTCATAAATTAAGAATATAAACAACTTAAACACAATTTTTTATCACTAATTAAGATATTGAAAAATTCATTATTATGACAAACGTTCTTGTTAACTTAGAAATATAGTTAGTAATTATCACTGTATGGCCAGCCAATTCAACCCATCAAACGGCGAAACAAAGCTGGCTCAATTTTTATTTTATATTTCAATTTTTTAATTTATTTCAATTTTCATATTTCAATTTTTATTTTATTTCATTTTATTTTAGTTGCTAACTGTTTTATCACCTCTCGTATAAAAATTTCGGTACCCTAAATTTGTCGTCTTTCTATTGAGATAATTGTCTTTGGTCCTTTTAGTTGGTTATTCTTAATCGGAATCATTGGATTGATCTAAACAAAATAAATTAAATTGAGTGAAATGACTGGTTGTTTTTAAAATAAAACAATATCAATATATTAAATTCACGAAACATTCCAAATATTAAAATCATGAGAGTCCATAAATATTGTATTGTGTTTGTCACTAATTCGACGTGCAAGGCATACACATATCAATCTTTCTATGAAGGTCAGCACATATTACATTTTTGTAGTCTGGCCGACCATTATAGTAAATTGCTTTAGCTTTTGTTTGAAAAAATAAAAAAGAAGAAGAAGTTTAATGGTACTTATAAAAGCTTTAAGTGTAAAGGGAATTAGGATTTTATAGTCAAAATTTAGGTATTTAATTTGGACTTTGAAATTCTTTTGTTTGCTTATGGATCGATTCAAGGTTTTGAACATTCAATTACATTCTTTAATTAGGAGGTTTATATATATATATATATAATTGTTGTTTTTATTGAGTTTTGGTCAGGATATCTATTTTGTTGATCAAAAAATAGAACTGAACTTAAATTAGAACAACATTTGATAGATTTCATAGCTAGAATCTATTATATTCTATTTACTTTTTAAGTATTGCATTAATAATTTAATTTAATATAATTTCATTCGAATTCTTAATGTCATCACCATTAGGAGTCATCCATACATGTCGATGGAGGTTATATAATATAAATATTTTCTTCAATTTTCCCTTGTTACATGCGTCACGCGTGCAATTTTGAAATAAATCAAACAAGAAAATACAATAAAGAGACTTTATTCGTTTAGTCACATATCACTCAAGTACAATTTGTAGTTAATAAGTCAATTTTGTTAGTTAACAAGTCAATTTTGTTATCAATTTCAAATTCACCTCGTCACGTAATAAATATTTCTCTTGAGACTAGTTAAGAATTGGGTAAATCTAAGTAAATTGTACAAGAATTTGACCATTTCCCCTAAAAGTGCAACTGAAAGAAACTTTATGAAGATCTTATTGGTGCCTGTCTTGCTCCGCATCTTTCTCTAAACCCTAATTTTTTTTTCCTCCGTCGGCGATTGCTTGGTAAAACAATCGTCTACTTCACCACTGTTACCACCACCATCGTCAGCGGATTGGGTTGCAGCACCCTTCTTCAAGTTGTACATCACATCTTCAAATCTGACGAGACGGATATGGATCTAACGAAACAGAGATAGATCTAACGAAACAGAGATAAATCTGACGAGATGAAGACGGGTGATACATAAGTTTTTATATAGCATTTTAGATTTTTTGTTTAGTATTTTATTTTCTATCTCGTATAAGAGTTTGTTTTCTCTCTCGAATGAGAGTTTCGTCTCTCCTTGAATAAGAGTTGCACAAGAATTTTCTTGTGTTCGTTTGTGAGTTCTTAAGATTTTTTATCTTCAAGAAACTTAATAGTTGGTGTTTCAGATGCTCTTACTACATCGTTTGAATCGATATGAATTGTATTGTTCCAGGTGTTGTAAACTTTCGATTGAACGATATATAAGACTGATTTTTTTTCAAAAAAAAAAAGAAACTTTAGGAAGTAATTAATTTATTATATATTACCCATAAAAGCATAGTATTTTAGCAATTTATGAATTACTCAAAAGTATCTTACTCGGCGTAGTGTGTGTTATTCGGGATTTGGTGAACTATATTTGAATGGAAAACTTGTTTGGTTGTATAAGTTATGGCTCAGGATTATGACTATCAACTCGAATTTATCGAGTAGATATTTAAAATATCCCTTCATCTTGAATAAAAAAAAAAAAATTGTCTTTTCAGAACGTAACTAATCTCTCACTACTATCTCAGTTAGGGCATGGTCCCATAGCAAGATTACATGTTTTCGTGTGGACATTTTTCTAGTTTTCTAATTTCAGAAATATTTCTTTTCTTTTTATAAGTTTTAGTTGTCTTTTTGGATCCATACTTTAACACGTGCATTGTCATGAATTGGGATATTTTTTGGCCTAGTTTCATAATTTTATTACTAGCTCCAGTTTAAACTTGTTTCACATGTATTTTTTGAATGAATCGCTTACCCAATATATATTATGAATATTAAATAGTATTAATTTAAAACTAATTAAACTGTTACAATTATCTAATAATAACAACTATTATAAAAGTATAAAAAAACCTACACGCTTTATGTGGAAGTTGAACCCAAGATCTATATTATCTTGGAGTCTCAAGTTTGTCAATAAAATTAGACTTCATCGTCACTTATTTGACATATATTAGGTCTGTCTTATTGGATCCATGTTTGAACTCTATTTTTGTAACTCCTACTCAAGATTAAAACTTGTGTTATTGCATGCTCTTAATTGTTCAAACTTGCATCATTTCTCCGTTCTCATTTTTTTGATGAAACCTTAGAAGGTAATAAAATTCAATTTAATTACGAAAATCTCTTATGTTTTGACCATGTAAATAAATTGCAAGATTATTTCAAAGAAAACATGAAGAAAATTCTTTTGAGTTGAGAAATGTATCTCTTTTTTTCGATGATTTTCAAATATAACAAATAATATTTTAAATTAACATTTAGTTGATAAAAGATAGAAGATGAAATTTAATTTCACTTTTCTTTGTCATTGAACTCTTTCCAAACAACTATTAGGGGAAAAAAAGAAGTCAACATCATAAATTACCATAAGAATAAAAGATTTACCACATACACCAGTTGTCAAATGTCTTTCTTTCCAATGTTGGTAAAAATAAAATCTTTACTTACCCTTTGTAACATTTTACTATTTTTGAATTCTAATATAAGTTATTGATATAAAAAAAATAGTAAAGTCAAACCACCACTTTGCTTCCACTACAAATATTTACCCCCCCCCCCCCCCTCTACCCACCCCACCCCACCAGAAACGTTACATGCAATCCTCCTCCAATAAAAAGCAACTAATTTAATTTTTTAATAAATTCATATTCCAAAGTATTTATATCAATAAGTAATAACCCCTTCATTAAATTAATTAAATTCCACCTTAGTACTAAACATATTAGAACCCTTTCCCCTTCTCTCTCCTCTCTCTCTCTCTCTCTAAAAAGTGTAGACAAACTCCGCTTTGCTCGTCCTCAAAACTCGAACACCGCCACCGCGCCACCGCCGCGCCGCCACTATCACAGTACTCTCCGGCTCGTACACTGTATATATATATATATCACCAATTCCACGTATTTGTTGTGTTACAATTCCAAAAACTCCGAGATTTTGTTTCGGATTTTTGGTTTTTACGAATTTGTGCTAAATCAGATCCGTTCATTTCACAATTCAATCACGAATGCTTCTCTCAGATCTCTCATTGTATTTTCTCTCATCGCACCTTTGTTCAATCGTAAAAGATAACGCCCTAAATTCTCCATAAAACCTACCTCAAGAATTTATTTATAGAGTGTGTACGTATTTTTTCCGGTTACTTTTGGTTTCTTCAGATTCTTTTCAATTTAAATATGTCGGCGATTAAATCAAACGGCCGATTTTTCACGATCGGATTGGTAACATCGTGGTATTCATCCAACATTGGGGTTTTGCTATTGAATAAGTATTTGTTGAGCAATTACGGGTTTAAGTACCCAATTTTCTTAACGATGTGCCACATGACGGCGTGTTCGTTGTTGAGCTACATTGCAATTGCTTGGATGAAGATGGTGCCGATGCAGACTATAAGATCTAGAGTTCAGTTCATGAAAATCTCGGCTCTCAGCTTGATTTTCTGTGCTTCGGTTGTTAGTGGCAATATTTCGCTTAGATACTTGCCGGTGAGCTTTAACCAGGCGATTGGCGCCACGACGCCTTTCTTTACTGCGGTTTTCGCTTACTTGATGACCCTGAAGAAGGAGGCGTGGCTGACTTACGTTACGTTGATACCCGTGGTTACTGGAGTTATCATTGCAAGTGGGGTATGTTATGTGTGATCTTTTTGATTGAATTGATGGATTGATTCTTGTGCTTTATAATAAGTATATTATGGTATTCCGTTTGTTGATTAGTTATTATGCTTTTGAATTGACCTTGGCATGATTCATGATTGTGTTACTTTTGCTTAGTTGCAAGGGCTTGGGGAATTGTATGTTCATCTGCTGACGCGTTTGATGAACCGACTGGAAAACTATGACCGAGAGATTATCTTGTGTTATTAGATACCTATAGTGTGTGAAAATTGATAAAGAATTATTCTGTTATTGTTAATTTGATGGGCAAACATTCGTGGAATAACTTTGATTCTTGAAAAAAGAGCTTCGTGTGCCTCGTGTATGACAAAGTGCACGAAAAGATGCCTCTTAGTCAGTATTTAATGGAGATCAAGTTTTGACAGTTCGAAGATCATTTGTATATTAATTTTTCTCTGATAGACGCTGAAGATGAAGTTTTCATCTAGGAGATGTTGCGTTTGTCATGATCATACTAGGATTAACTTTTCAGAGGCTACTTTGATGTCAACGTCCAATGTTCCATTTCTTTGACAATAAGAATCAGCTCTATTAGTTTGTACTATGCTTTGAACGCAATGTAGGTGGATTCTTCTCACTCTTTCCCTCTTTTATTGGTTTTAGGGTGAGCCGAGTTTCCATTTGTTTGGATTTATCATGTGTATTGGTGCAACAGCTGCAAGGGCGCTCAAATCAGTGGTTCAGGGTATTTTGCTTTCCTCCGAAGGGTAATTATTCTATGCTCTAGGCTACATTTTGGTTATGGTGAAGATATATTAGGACTTCCAGTATGTTGCATGTAAAATAATCAAGATATGAGTCTGAAACTCGCTTTTTTTGTTCTAAGGGAAAAACTGAACTCTATGAATCTGCTCCTGTACATGGCTCCTATAGCTGTAGTACTTCTACTTCCTGCGACGCTCTTTATGGAAGAAAATGTTGTTGGTATCACATTGGCCCTGGCAAGAGATGATATCAAAATTATTTGGTTACTGCTGTTCAATTCTGCACTTGCATATTTTGTAAATCTGACCAATTTTTTGGTCACAAAGCACACCAGTGCTCTTACTCTTCAGGTATTTTCTTGCTTCCTTTTGCCCTCAAATCCTTTTCTTTTGCCTCTTGATTTCAATTTTTATTCTGATTTTAACTTGCAGTTTTAATTAGAATGTGAAAATGTGAAACCATGGTTCATGATCTTTATTTCAAGGAAAAAAGCAAGACCCTTATATGGATATTGTAGTTTTTGGAGCAAGAATGAGTGTTAATATCTAATATATGGGAAAACAAATATAAGGAACTATGGGATGGCCTTTTTCCTTTGTCTATCCGTAATCTATTACGGTATTTACGTAATTTTTCATGACTAGATGGAACTATCATTTTTATGTCTAACTGTCTCTTTTTCTTTCATGAAGATACGGTTAAATCCCAGTAACATAACCATGTTATTGCATGCACAGATGTGTGACGTATAATAGTTAGAATAATAGGATGTGGAGAGAATTTTCAGTTTTTGCTCCACACCGCGTCTTTTTATCACTCTAAATGCTAATCACCCATGTATACACTTGTCACACATCTGTGTTTCTATAGTTACATAATTGTGTAACAGAGGATTTGGGTTGCAGAATATTATAGTTACCCATTATGCTTTTCGTATCTACTTGTTGAAGGAAAGTGATTATAGGTGTTAATTGATCTCAGCAATCAGCATCATCTGAAACCACCACTCACTATTTCTTCCATTTATCCCTTCTCGTATCAAACCACAAATGTATTTTACCCAGACCGCAATTTGCTTAGGAGCTTGAGAATGTGGTTTTCCACATAATTTGAACACCTTTTGTTAATAGTCATAACAGTTCAAAGAAATATATATCTTGGTTGGAATCTTGTGATTTGTTTTTCAATCAGAATGTATAATTTCCTTTTTCTGTTACTAGTTTCTTTGCTGAATATCCTAGGGATGTCTCGGTTACTGATATGATTATTGCTGGTTCTTTCAGGTCCTTGGAAATGCCAAAGGGGCAGTAGCAGTAGTTGTCTCCATATTGATTTTTAAGAATCCAGTCTCTGTCACAGGGATGCTCGGGTATAGTCTGACAGTCATGGGTGTTATCCTCTACAGTGAAGCCAAGAAGCGGACTAAATAAACGAGCAAGCATCAACCATGTGATGACCATCCATTTTGTAATATGAAGATCTAATGGAGGTAAATTCGGTTATGTTCCGTGTGAATTTTGTGACGTATTTTTGGCCCGGAAGCTAGGAACAGAGGCTTCAAGTTGTACCAGCAAACGAACACTTGATTAGTAGAGTAGAAGTTTTAATTAATAAGTGATTGAAATGTGTTGATTCTTTCCAGTCTTTGGTTATCAAAAAAAATCTCTCTTTACCTTTGTATACTTTCAGGAAATGACAATACGGGCTCACATAGTATGTTATTATTCAAAAAAGAATATTACATCAATTCAGTAATGGAATTTCTGGCCATCCTTATTTAATCGTTCGATGATGTGTGTCATTTCAGTAAAAAGAAAAAAGAAAAGGAAACAAAATCCCTGTGATTATCATTGAGAATTTGGCGCTGGTGATTAAAAGTGAGAGAGAATCAGAGATGAGCAGAGTTGAAAGTCAGAAGAACATATTTCATACTTAACTCGAGATTGATCATTAAAAGTTCATTTGGACACGATTTAACATATTATATTATGTGCAAACAATTTTTTGTTTTCGATAATTATGAAACTCAATGAGTTTGATTCGATTGGCGAAAAAATGATGAAATATGTTTAAAAAGATTAAGTTACTCGAGTTAGATTCAATTAAAGCTCGTTTAGCCTAGATTTTATACGCAAATTTGCAAGCTTGATATACAAACGCTTCTAAATTGCCTGTTTTAGGAGCTAGAAGTTTAAGGCTTTGCTTGTTTATGTTTTTGAATTCCATTTTTTATATCTTGTATCATAATTCCATTTTTTATATCTTGTATCATAATTCCATTTTTTATATCTTGTATCATAAAATTCTAAGAAACAACTCTAAAAATTATTTTCTTCCAAATTTATTTTTTCTCAACTTCACTTTTTTCTTTTCCATATATAATTATCTATCAATCACTGCATCTATCATTTCAAACAATAATCAATTAATAATTATTTACTCCAACTAATACTATTTTCTTTCTCTTTCATATTTTACAACTTTTAATTTATATTTAACTTATCAATACATCAATCAATCATTTTTTATTTGACACATTTTACAAATTTCAACCATTTTTAAAAATATAAACAAATACAATATCAATCAGGAAAAATCTATATTAAACCAAATCCAATGATCTCAGTGTCTATCTCACGCACGGTTGTGTGAGAGAGATAGACACAGAATTCACAGTCGGATCATTGAACTCGGTCTGACATAGAATTACTCTGTCTATTACTTTTATATTAGTTTCATCGAACAATCGTGTTGAACATGGATCAAAATTTCCATACGTCAATTTTCTCAAAAAGGAAAAAGAAAAAAAAAATCATACGTCCATGGAAAACTAGGGAGACTATTTCAAGTCTGTCAATTTTATCAAAAAGCAAAAGGAATAAAAAAATCATACGTCCATGGAAAACTATAACGAGACTATTTCAAGTCAATCGACGCAATACAGCTTGTAAACACTATACTGTGGATTTGAAATTCTTCAATTTCCTTTTTAAAAAAAATTATTTTCTCTTTCATTTCCTACGAATCATTTTAAGTTTTATGTTTTTTTAACCAAATTGTTCTATATGATACTTGCATATGAATTCTTTTTATTACGAATTATATGGATTCTTTTTATTACATATTATTACTTTCTGATCAAAAAAAAAAATAATTACATATTATTACTTAGTATATGGTAATAACATTGTTATAAAATGTGGTTTGTTACACATGCATCTTTTATGTAGGTGATATACGTATGTATGGTTGATTTCAATTTTTAATTAAAAAAATTATACATTATTTAACTGGCGGGTTTAAAAAAACGTTGTAAAACCCATAAATTTTCACTCTTACATTAAAATTTTATTTTCAATCATATTCAAATTGATTTCTTTATCATTATTCTAAACACATTCATTATCATACCAAAAAAAATGATAAAATAAAAACACTATTGAAATTATGGAAATTGACAATAAAAATAAAAATAAAACAAACAAGCCTTTGCATTCGAACTCCGTTCCACATATAGATCTACATAAAACTGCATAAAATGATGCACTTTGAAGGAATTAGAAGATTTATTTACGTCACTATGAATACGCCAATTAATTCAGCAAAAATGTTTAAATCATCCATAAAATAAAATAAAATAAAACAACTTCCCACTTCCCAAATATAAACTGTATATGACTTCAATATTTTGCTTCCAGAGCACTGTAGGGAAATTTAAACATCCCATTAATTGAATAAACAACAACAGAAGTACAATCTGCTGGGCAGAGAAAACACAAAGATCAAACAGAAAGAGACAGAAATCACACCCACACAAACAAGCCCATTTAGATTAATAGATAGAAAGAATTAAAGTGATATCCATAGTTCACGAATCTGGAGCGGTCGCTGCTGGCACAGCTGCTGCACGTTTAATCGATGCAGACTTGATCAAATGGTTGTAACTCCCTTTTTCTTTGAAGAGCTGTGAAAAATGAGGTTTGCAGTATAGGATGCCATCGAGGGCTGCGTAGTTTGATGGAGATAGAGAGCATCCACCGTGAGAGCACTTGAAACAAGACTTGTGATAGCTTTGGCTTTCGACAGTCACCTGAAAAACATTTAATGAAACAAGATAAACAAATGGAGCTACTAACCACTACGCATCAACAGAAAAATTGGATACGTTGAAACACAATTATTTATTCTTCACCAAACAGAAATATAATGAGTAAGATACTCATATTTCTTGTTCAACAATCTACATATATTTATATTCAGTACATTAGTTAAAGGTTAAAATGTTCAATAACTACTATATGAACGCAAATGTTGATATTTAATTTACATGGGTCTGACGAGGTTTCTACCGTATCATTGACATGGGTCTTCTAATTACAGATTTTCAGGTTGTCATTACACGAGATAGACAACAGCTGACTATTTGATATACATGATTTCTCTTCTCATCTTCCGTAAGCATTTTCCTTCCTTTTGCCATTTTATTCTTCCACAAGCCAGAATATCAAAAATTATGAATGGCCTTCGACATATTACGATTTTAACACATCATATTCATCTATGGTGCCTAGAGGTTCTAGGAACTAAAACATAGAAAACTTTAAAGACTCTTCAAGCCCATCTTCAAATATGTTTTGAAGTAACAACATTCTGAAAAGCAAGAGGTCCATACTAAAAAGCTTACTTTAGCCCTTTGGTTATTTTATTTATCAATTTTTACAGGGGGTGTCCAACATAAAAAAGTTTCCAGGGCCTCAAGATACAAATCTGGTCTGCAGGAGATAGCTCGTTAAGAAGTTTGCACTGAACTTTCAAGTTGACTGTTAGAACGAGATTCAATTAAGTGAGATAACTATACCTTCTCTAGCGGGTAAGCTGTTTTACCACAAGTTGCACATTTATCTTGCGTCCCGGAAAACATACCAGCAGCTTTGCTAGGTGATCTTGTCTGCATAATTACAATAATAGGATAAGAATCAGAGGTCACTTTGCAGCATAGTAAGAAAATCTTACGACTATAAAAAGTTACGGAAAAATTTACCAGCTCGGGAGTCAACTTCTCAGCCGACTTTGCAGCTGCAGAAAATTATATCACACTAATTAAACAAACAAAAGAGAAACTATAATTACATATAAATGAAAAGAGAGACTTGGTCATAAAAGAAAAGGCGTACGTGATTGGAAGTTCTTGCTGAAATTGCCACTCTCCTTATAAAGCTGCTCAAAGTGAGGCTTGCAATAGAGGACACCCTCCATTGATGAGAAATTGCTCAACTGAGGAAAAGGGTAGGGATATCCATGAATATACGTGGATATTACAGGCATTGCAGTCAAATACTATCGTCTTCAAAAAATCATACTGCATTTGGAACTTTCATAGACACTTTATCCTTAGCAAATCATAACTTCCCATGAAAATCATGTTGCAGCATTTTTTTTCTTTCTTATTAATAGGTAATCATGTTGCAGCATTCAGATCACACTTAACCAGTCCCGGGACATCATGACCACCCAAATGTGCTTTGAACATTCACATAGGTGGTTGATTGAGATATCTCGGGACTGGCCAAGAATCATTCATGTAATTCAGATCAACACATATTTGCTTTATCAGTTAATAGTTATTCTAAAATTCATTCCTTCACACCCAAAACCTATTGGTCTAATGGTATCTACCTCCCACTTTATGTGAGAGGTCCTGAGTTCGAATCAAAGTTGACACAAGTTGTGGCTCTCCCCTCCTTTATGGAGCTAGATAGAGTCTTTATGGCTCAGGATTATAACTATCAACCCGGGTTTGTCGGGCTAGATATGTAGGTATCCCCTCCTTGAATTAAAAAAAAAAAAGTCATTCCTTCACAGAAAAGCATAACCCGGAAAACAAATACTACAATGTAACAACGAATCGAGATGTAGCTATATTCCAATGCTTAAATCTAACAAAGAACAAAAAATTAATCAAAAAAAAGCTCCCACATTTCATAAGCACATAAAAAATAACATAATTATATACCAAAAGTAAAGCAAAAAAAAACAAAACAGAATTTATACTTTAAGGGTGCCTTTGCAGTGAGAGCATTTGAAGCAAGACTTGTGATAACTAATTCCATCAGCAGACAAAAGCTCAACTGGATAAACTGTCTTCTCACAGGCCTTGCATTTCTGTTGTGTCCCAGTAAAAGACATTTTTGCCCTCTCTCTATCAAATGTCAACACTAAACCCACCAGATCTGGACTTCAATTTGATTTCCCCCTAAATTCTCGCAGTCTTATACAACTCTGACAAACAAAAATGAGCAGTCATTCTAATATACATACATATATATATATATATATAACATTATTCATTCATTTTTTAACAAGAATATAAAATGTAAAGAACGATCTACAGATCGAGGCAACAAAAGGGTTTTTTGAATCAAAGAATTAAGCTCATTTGGTAAGATGTACGTACCTTGGAAAAAAGAATTGTAATCGATCGAGAAATGTTGAAGGAAGTCAAGTGTGAGACCAAAAAGAAAGAAAAGGGGCGAAAAGAGTGGGTTATGGCTGCCCACTTTGTGTATAAATAATATATGTATGTATGTATGTATATATATATATATATATTATATGTGTGTGTGGCGAGAGAATGGATGCAGCGAAATGGGACGATGATGATGAAGAATAATGAGGTGGATTAAGGACATAAATAAATATCTTCGCTGGAAACGCATTTGTTCTTATTTTGACTCGTGCATACGGATCAAATTCTTACATTATGTTTATTGTGCACACGCCCCTCTACTATGACCAAATTACATTTTACCTCTTATTTTCTCAATTGCATCACTTTAACCCCTTGACTCTTAAAGGTTGAAAAATAGGGATGAGTAAGTAGACTAACACATACTATTAAAATGTGTAATTACACATACTACTCTTTTTCTCTTTTTACAATTGAAATCGTCATTAACTTATCCAATAAGTTGTGTAATTACATTTTCCCCAGAGATAAGCAAAATCTTGACATCTTTGAAAAAAAAGAATTGGTGAATTTCTAAAAATGATCCCGTCTGAAATCAAGTGTATTTGTGATGTGGCGAGTGGTTCAAATGTTACAAATAATCAATTGTTGAAATATAATGTTAAGAACATACAATAAGAGATCGTGATACTCATATTGTGTTTGTAATTGTAAGAACTTAAGGTCGTTTTATTAATTTATTATTTGATGTTTGAAATAATGAATTTAAACATTCTTCCGCTCTTGTAATCGAAATTAAATTAGGAAAATATTATATGCCACTGGAGTTATCATAACACTGATTTTCTATCCCCCTTGATTTAGAAAGTATGGATGTGTTAATCCATTAAAATTAATTAATTGCAAATTATTTTCCTACCAAAACTAAGGGGTGAAAAAATGGTGATGTATAAAAGGTGACATATAGCATTACTCATTAAATTATTACAAATATTATCCTGATAAAGTAAACATGACAATTACCATTCATTTAAACTAATTGTAGTCTTGTAGAGGAAGAAAGGGTGAAGTATTTGAGGATGATGATTAGGGCAGAGAAGTCATTGAAGAATTTTGTAAGTCGCATATACGTAGAGGGAGCTAGATATAATTATAAATATACGAGGGATTGATGTGTAATTCCACCCTATTTCAGGGTTGATTAGTGTAATTTACCCTGAAAACAATTTAGTAAAACACAGTGAAAAAAGCGCCTTATTTCTCATTGTCATATATGTTATACGAAGAATGAGCTCGTCACTGCAATCAACCAAAATACCAGTTACTATATGACTGTAGCATAAAATAGTGTGCAATATGTGAGTTGTAGTCGTGAATTCCACTTTTTTTTTGGTTTTCTCATGGGTGTCCGGGCTAGCTTTCGCGCATCTCGACTAATCCCCACTAGCGTTGCGTGGCTGCCGCTGGCCAAACATTATTTTGACAACGCATGAAATCGATCCTGGGAGCACACAAAGGTCGACCACAAATTGTCCCAATGATAGCCTTATACCAATTATTGGACATTTTTATCATGTATTTCGTCATAAATTTTAAAAAATCACTACAATATACTATATATGGTCGTTAATGGTATCAGTTAGATTTAAGGTCACATATTGATGCATCAAATGGAAACAAAGAGAAAAACAGAGATCAAAAGATGGAAAATACTATGGTGGACCGGGACCAATGGTCCCTGTCCACTTTTTACCATTGAATCTGGGGTAATTTATTAAATTACCCCCCTATTGGAGGATCCAAATATCCAATGGTGAAAAGTAAACCGGGACCAATGATCGCGGTCCATCATAATATTTCCCTCAAAGATACTAACCGTAAGAAACAATAGGAAAGATTTTTATTGGTTACAATAAAAGCATGTTATATTTAGAACACGTTTATTACATTGTGATATTCAATTAGTGATTTTTAATTGTAATTTTTTCAAGTTAAAAACTTGTTTGTTAATAGTCACATAACTGATTTATCTATATGGGAAAAAGACAAAAAACCTCCCAAACTATGGTGTATTTTGCATTTTTTTGTATAATTTTTTTTTTTCACTTTGCCTCTTCAACTATACGGGTTTTGCAATTTTTTATTTAAAGGAATATTCCATCGAGATTCCATCATGTGCCTGGTATGTGCACTATTTAAGGGTAAATTTGTCATTTAAATAATTAAAAAAATTTAATTAAATAATTATATATTAAAAAAAACCAAAAAAATGTTCTTCTTCTTCCTTTTTATTGACTGTGTGTGTCTATAATTATCATACAGTGTATGTATGATAATTTGGGAGGTTTTTTGTTTTTTTCCCTATTTATATATACCACACCATCTATATTATATACATACACTGTATGATAATTTTACCATGATCTTATTTTTTTTATTCAATTATTGCTTATTTATTATTGTATCAAAACACTTATCTCATATTCAATCATTCAATACATAATCATCATGTATAACATTTAAATTGACAAGGATTATGAGGTAGGCCCTGAATCCTTATTTCTCATTCTATTTTGTTTGGGCTTAGTTGAATGATTTTGTTTGTCTTGCTTTGTATACTTTTTGCATGTGCTTTAATTTTATTTATTCTGTCACCATAAGTGAGATAATTGAGTAGGTCAATCGCATTATTAGCATCACTCATTCCATGTCAAAATAACATGAGAATTAATGACTTTCATCTTTTAAGTTTTACCCTATATCTTCATTTCGCCCTAACTATTCTTGAATTTGCAGTCTATTTACTCACTCTCACAATATTTATCATGTAATGAGTTGAGTTACGATAAGACCGAGCAAACTTTCCAAAATGGTGGGAATTTTTAGTTATTACGTAGTCTTTGTTTCCTTTGTTTTTCGCTTTCTTTTTAATTTAAAGACAAACGGTATGCCAAACGGTAAGAACCTCGACGTAGCAAAAGGGCAAAAGTTCCTAAAACGTTTGGTCCCGACTTTGTATCTTATACATTAGAAGGTGAACCAAGGACGATTAAGGAGGCAATGTCCAGTCCAGATGCTCAACTCTGGAAAGAGGCCATCAAAAGTGAAATCGAGTCTATTATGCACAACCATACCTGGGAGTTGGTTGATCTTCCAAAGGGAAGTAAGCCTTTAGGCTGTAAATGGATTCTCAAACGAAAATATAAGACCGATGGATCTGTTGATAAGTATAAGGCCCGTCTGGTAGTCAAAGGATACCGACAAACAGAGGGTCTAGATTTCTTTGATACTTATTCTCTAGTAACGAGAATAACATCCATTAGATTATTCATCGCTATTGCCGCGCTGCATAACCTTGAGATACATCAAATAGATGTTAAGACTGCGTTTCTGAACGGAGAATTAGAAGAAGAAATATATATGGAACAACCCGAGGGGTATGTTGCTCTTAGACAGGAGAAAAAGGTGTGTAAACTTGTAAAGTCCTTGTATGGACTTAAACAAGCGCCAAAGCAGTGGCATGAAAAATTTGATAACACTATGTTATTAAATGGTTTCAAGATAAACGAGTGCGACAAATGCGTGTATGTTAGACAAACACATAACGCATATGTTGTAGTGTGTCTCTATGTCGATGACATGCTAATTATGGGTAGTAATCATGAAATCATCATGAATATTAAAGAAATGTTAAAGAAGAACTTTGACATGAAAGATATGGGGTTGGCATATGTCATACTTGGGATTAAAATCTTAAGAACATCTGAAGGAATCATACTGTCACAGTCTCATTATGTTGAGACAGTTCTGGAAAAATTCCTTCCCAGCGACATTGCGATTGTTAAGACGCCAGTAGACATGAGCGTTCACCTAAGTAAAAACTATGGCGAACCCGTGTCACAGTTAGAGTATGCTAGGGTCATTGGGAGTTTAATCTATATCATGAACTGTACCCGCCCTGATCTAGCTTACTCTATGAGCAAGTTGAGTAGGTTCACAAGTAATCCTAGTTTAGACCACTGGAAGGCCTTAACTAGAGTACTTAAGTACTTAAAGTACACAAAGAGCTTTGGATTACACTACTCAAGATATCCAGCTGTAATAGAAGGATACAGCGATGCTAATTGGATATCAGACACAAATGACTCTAAGTCCACGAGTGGGTATATTTTTACCATCGGTGGTGGAGCGGTGTCATGGATATCATCTAAGCAAACTTGCATAGCCCGATCCACAATGGAATCAGAATTCATAGCTTTAGACAAAGCTGGTGAAGAAGCTGAATGGCTACGAAATTTCTTAGAAGATGTTCCCTGTTGGGAAAAACCAGTGTCCCCTATCTTAATTCATTGTGACTGTCAGTCAGCAATTGGTAGGGCGCAAAATAGTATGTATAATGGTAAGTCTAGACATATTCGTCGTAGACACAATACCATTAAACAATTGATCTCTAACGGAATAATTTCCATTGATTATGTGAAATCAAAGGAGAATATTGCAGATCCTTTGACGAAAGGATTGCCTAGAGATCAAGGAGAATACCTATCAAGAGGAATGGGTTTAAAGACTACAAATTAAAGAATGGACACAGTGGTAACCCAACCATGTTGACTGGAGATCCCAAGATCTTGGTTCAATGGGACAACTAAACTGTGAATATTCGGTGAGGCACTTAAGAGTTTAATTCACATAAACTCTAAACCCATTTCTATGATAAAGAAGTGCAACCTGCAAGTTGTAGCAAAGGTTAAGCTGGGCTTTTAATGATTCCTACACTATCTAAATGAAGTGGAGTATGGCAGGATACTCTTAATTAGGAAGTCACCTATGTAAGTGTGAGGTGTAGGCCGCCTCAACATTGAGTAAAATGTAAACACGACTGAAACCAAGAGGGGGTGCCACGGCCAAAATGGACCCAACCATGAGAACTGAAAAACTGCTGAAAGTTTATTATGTGAATATCGTTGTCTGGGTTTACACGAACGGATGACCAATTCAAGACATCACGTTCATTGGGTAGCCTAGTAAATCCGATGATATTTCACTAAGAAAGGTTCAAAGCCAAAAGCTACCTCTTCTGATGTGATAAACTTTCAATCGAAATCTCAAGAGCATGCATTGCATTAATTTCATTCGTGTGGGGGATTGTTGGAAAAAAATTGGATTTTAAGAGTTTTACAAAGTGTGTGTTCCACCACTTTTGTGTACGAAATTCGAACACCGTACGTATCCGGGATACAAAAGATTATTGGATAATCTTAATCTACGTTCCGAGTAGATGAGATTAGCATTTCGAATTTCTCAATTCGGACTTGTAACGAATGAGAAATTAAGTGTTAAAGTGAGGTGTTTGAACTTGTGTATCCCACATAGGATATAAATCACTATTCAAGTGGGTTTATAATTCTTTACCTCAAGACAAGGGTTTGGCCCTTGGGTCATCCACTTTGGGCCTTTGTGTGAAAGGGGGAGGAGCTATGCAATTGTGTCTAGGCCCAATTTCTTAGCTCCTCATTCGGGTGGTCCGGTGGACCGGACCTCGGACCACAGACTTGGGCTCGGGCTCGGGCCGGGCCGAGGGCCTGGGCCTTGGTCTTGGTCTTGTGGCTTGAGGTGTTTGGTGTGGGCTTGGGCCTCTCTATTATTCTTTTTGGACAAAAGTTTAATTGGGCTCTCCAAAAAATCCAACAAAGCTAAATTTGATTTTATTAAATCAATTTGAATTAATAAAATGCTGGCCACATTTTTTTTAATTCGAATTAAATTTAAATTCAGTCTTCTAGAAGACTATTTCATAACAGCCATAACATCTGATTTATTTGGGCTGTTACAAAATGGTTAATGGCAGAATTAAATTTCTGATTTAATTCTATCAAATTTTTCATCTATATAAAGGGATCCTCAAACATTCTGAAATTCACACTAACTCAAACACATTCTCTCTAGTGTTCTTGAGTTCATCATATCATCATCAAACATTTCTTGAGTTTTTCAGCAGTTTAGTAAAGTTCGATTTTTTCTGAAATTGAAGTGGTTCAATCTTCAGAAAAGGTTTCGTTGTATCTTGGGACACGTTTTGTCAAAGCCGGTACCACCTATAGCCGGGGCAATTTCGTGTTAAGGATAGAGTTAATTCTCGCCTCGAAACACTCTCATCCTTTTCTTGCATTTTTCAAATTGTTCGTTAAATTTGTTCATTAATTATAAACATACCACTCATGATACATTGACAACAATTTAAATTTTAAGGATAATACGGAATTCAACTTAGAGGGGAAATTTGATCAGTGTTTTCTAATTCTGATCGTTTCCCATTATCAAACAATATAGAGATATAACTGATAGTTTGATTGTCTGAAGTCAAGTTAAATGAAATTTATAATGAATATAACTTGATTTAAAATAGTTTGAATACTTTAGCTCTTTTTATTAAGTAGATTTATCTTATGAAAGTTTAAACTGAAAATCGAGTTCAAGCTACTTCTGGTACTAACTTGAAGCACGTTTTTTTTATTTCAAGTCAGGCCCAAGCCTTCGGTAAAAAAACTCATTTAATATCAAGTTGCGTGCGAGTTTAAGCAGGTTTAATTCGTTCGACTTAATTGACCGCCATAATCTTGGTACAGTAGAAATACGAAAGAAATCTACAAGATAAAACCTAAAGTGGATAATGAAACTTATTGAAGAAATTGAAAAAGAAAAAAAACACCAACGCTAAATCAACTGGGGATCATCCCAATACTTGTAGCACTTGACATTTCCCACATTTTACTACACTTATTATTTCAATAGTATGCTCCCCATTCAAGAAATACATTCCAAATTAACAATACAGAAACATGCAAGAACTTGAGAATGACATTGTTATCGTACCGCATCGCCTCAGAGTTGGACAGTCGTCGGCTTATAATCGACGACAAGGTAATTCTCCATTTGAGGACGTAATCTATTAGCAAATGCAACATGGTCGGGATGATCAATATACTCCGCAATGCCTTCTGTACTTTCGAAAGTGGACTCGAAGACACGAGTGAAGCCTTGATGCATGTTCTCAATGCTCACATCCTTTCCCCTGCAACAACACATGCAAACACGAGATTTAAGACCGCGAAGTTACGTACGACATATTTTACGGGGTTACAATCTCGTTTGTAATAACTATGAATAATTACATGCAAATTCCCTAAAGGGGTGAAATTGCAATCTATTTTTACTCATGGGGGAAATTGTAAATTGTAATCTTCTTCAATGACTAGAACTTATGGTAATTTCTCAAACTTCAAGGTGCATTTCGCAAGTAGAGTCTCACGCATGCAGGGAGTGTCTTATGTAATTTTCACCAAAAACTATTTGATCAAAAAGAGAGGAATCATCTGGTTAAAAGCAGAGGTACACTCATAAGGCTGTCAATCGGGTCTTATTAGCCGAGTTTAGTACGGCCCAACCTCAAATATCACCAGGCTTGATAACAATAGGCTCACACTTAGATCATGAATTTTTCTCTTTGGTTGAGTTTAAACTCGACCTATACTTTTTTCGAGCTTCAAGGCTTATATTTTTTTTTTGGTGAAAGTAATAAACTTAATACCAACAAGCAAAGTATTCACATTGCAAAGGCACTTAGTGCCCAAAATTCTATCTACTCAACAAATAGCAATCAAGAATCAATTATAACAATAAAGACTCCAAGTAAACCTCCCCCCTTGGTTGCATTCTTCTAGTCAGGCCATGAGCAAGTCTTATTTGAAGTTCCCCTTTCAAAAGAACAAATACCACTTCACTGTTCCTCTCAGATTGAGCAAAAATTCTATGGTTACGTTCCTCCCATATTTTGTATATCAGTCCAGCAACCCCTGCCCTGATGACCTCCTGCCTATACTTCCAACTTCTAAATGCAAATTTCAGCCATCCTTTCCATCTACTGAACCGCTTAGGGTAGTGCCTAACTTGAAGCCATTGCATTAATTGTGTGACTAGTTGTTGTGCCCAATCACACTCAAAGAATAAATGCCCTATTGTTCCATACCTCCTCGGCATAGTACACATGTACTATCTGGTAAACTCATAAACTGACTCAATCTCTCTTTAGTTAGCAATCTTTGATGCAAAGCTAACCAAAAGGTAAATGAATGTTTAGGGATATTATGTTTGTTCCAAACAATCTCTGCATTTCTAAAAGGTGCTTTTGTCCCTCTCAACCAGTCATACCCACTTTGGATAGTATATTCTCCACATTTTGTGTGCAACCATCTGTTATTAGCAAAGCCCTGTATAAGCCTTCTTTTCACTTTTTCCAACTTTCTCCATACCCAGTTACGGTCTGCGGGTGGGTTATAAGTCCAGTATTCTTGTTCTTTTATATAGACAATACATATCCACTTAACCCACAATGTGTCTTTCTTTTGAGATACTGCCCAAACTTGTTTCCCAACAGCAGCTATGTTCCACACCTTACAACTCTTAATATTCAATCCACCACATTTTTTCTTGGAGCAGACTTTATATCGGACACGCTCACATTATACAAAATTTCTTAAATAAACAAAAGAAAGTACAAATGAAGAATATTCTAAGAGATTAATTAATACATAAGCTAAAAGTTTACGCTTATATATATATAATTCAAAACCTATAAGTAATATCATAAACATTTGAAAATCATAGTGATTTAAAGTCACAAGGTTTACAACAATGATTATCAAAATTTCAAATTTTCTTAAATATAGATGAAATAACATAAAAGTTTTTTATACTTCTCCCGAAATCTCTTTTAAGAAAATAATTTTTCAAAAATATATATGCATTTCATATCCAGTAAGCTAAATAACAAAGTGTGGCTAGTTTAAAAAATAATATAGATATATAACAAGAAACAATTGCATGAAATATTTAAAGTTATCATTTTGATCATATTTAGGCTTGATCACAAATTTATCGAGCCGAATGTGCTGTTCACTTATGATTAGACTCAGCTCAAATAAAAGTAGTTAAACAATGAGGCTTCGAGTTAACCCGACTCAATTGACAGTCCTACTCATAAAGATTTTACATTCATTTGCAAATAGGCCAAATAGATGGAAATTTTATTCAACCAAACGACAAATTTATCCTCTCCAAAATTGTTAGACAGAGCTCATTGAATTTTAGAATTTATTTCTTCTTAGCACATAAATAAAAGTAAGCCCCTAATATTGATCCTTTACCTTAAAATAGAAATAACACGAGTACAAAAAAATCTTGAATAATCTAATATTCTTGTACGCACACATATTCTTATTCAAAATACTAATCCAGATATAAATCCTCAATTTCACACAACAAAAAGAAAAAGGAATCATACTTTAAAAATTTGCAGAAACCCCAAATGAAAAGGAACAAGCATAAGAACCCCAAAAAAACTGCTGTGTGGAGAGAGAGGATTGTGGTAATTCCATGTCAGATCGAGTCCACTAATCCAAATGTGATTCTGTGTCTATATCTCTCACACGCAATTATGTGTGAAGATCGTATGCAATACACCTTGTATAGGAGATATAAACACTAGGATCATTGGACTCGATTTATCATAGATTTTTCGGAGGATTGTACCATTTGAAGGCCTTCATGGAAGGTACAAGATGAACAAGGGTGGCAAATTGCTTTGTTAATTCTTCAATTTGCTGCTCAGTTACGCCATCTTTGAATTTTACAAGCAGGATGTGCTTTACTTCTCCTTTGCCTTCCTCCATTTCTGTTCTCTCTCTCTTTTTTCAAGTTCCAAATGCTTTTTTGTACGACTGGATGGATGGTTGGAAGATGAGGGTGCCCTTTTAAGCATTCTAGTTCGGATTCGGGTGATTCTATAAACAGATTGGGTCCAATAGAGTCCGTCATGTCACGGACTTAGCCTCGATACTAACGTCCCGTGCGGCACTTAGCCCTCCAATCCGCCTCTTGCGAGATTGTGCTAAGTCAGCCTCGACAATCACCCACGTGCTCGTGTGTGAAAAGGGAATTTGGCAATAAAGAGTAAGAAATGTGGAGGGAAGAACACAAGAGTAGAACTTGAGAGAATACTACACTATTACTCTCAATGACTCACAGGACTTGATTCTACACTTGGTTGCTTACAAATGACATCACCACTCCTATTTATACTAATCCATAGAAACTTCCTAACATATCCACATAATTCTAGAAATGTCCACACATCACTACCACTTTCTAGATGCTTCTACTATCATCTAGAATCAACTAGAACATTCTATACGGTTCTACACAATTATGGAACTTTCTACTAGTATCTAGATTGTTCTAGAGTATTCTAGAACTTTCCGGAGCCTTCTAGACCTTTTTAGAATCTTCTACACTTTTCCAAAATACTCAAATAGCTTTTAAACTCTTGTCTCTTAGCAAGATGACACGTCCCGGTCATCTCAAAATACTTCAGACTGTCGGGGCGTGACAGTCAGCTTAAATATAAAGATAAGATAGTAAAAATCATGTAAATCACCTTCATCTAATGATGTTAGACAGATCGACTTTGTTGAATCCGGTCTGTCTTAGAATTTCCCGGATTCAGAATCTAGTGAATAGTATTTGCAATTACATAAAAGAGAAAATTATACAACAAACTCCTTTATTTTAGTATTAATTATTAAAAATTTCCTCACCTTTTTAAAATATTATAAAATCCCCCTCAAATTAAGATATTCATACGATTACAGTCTTGTGTATTTAAAAATTCTTATAAATTCATCCCTATAAACCTTACAAATAGACTCCTTGAGGGGGGTCTCATTGTAATTAATCAAAGTTATGAGGTTTTTAATAATCTCTACTATTATAAAAGTGTGGATAGTTTTTTGAAACTTTTGATGTAACTAATATATCCCCATCTAGCCTATTTTTTTAATGACAAAAGAGTCAAATAATAAATAACAATATATATCAACAACAACAATTAGGTATACTATTTTAATAGGACTCTACAATAAAAATATAAATGGATGTTGAATTGCATTAGGCCACTTTTATTTATTTTAATTTTAAATAGACTAACATACTCTATGATGGAATTTCATATGACAAAAATTAGATGTAGAGTTCTATAAGATCACTAGAATTTATTAATTAAAAAAAAGGACAAAAGTAAAAACTCGTGAAAAAGAAAATTTTATTGATTTCTAAAGCTCTCAAAAGCTTATTAACAAATAAAATATAGAAAAAAGAAGAAATACAAATTAACATTTACTTTATTTATTTATTTTTTTGACAGCAAGTTAATTTTATTATGAGAGACTACAAGAAATTGCAGAACAATCACCTACCAGCAATAATAGGCAAAATTGCAAATTTAGTCTCATGGGATTTGGCCGTTTTTGTTTTGGTCCCACATTTTACGTGATTTTAAAAATAGTCCTAATAATTTCAACCAGTTGCAACAGTAGTCTTTCTTTCATACAATGTTAGTCCACAGTCCGTTAAAAGTTAATGGAAACTAATGAAATATTTTTTCAAAAAATAAAATCATGCCCCCCTAAACTATACAAGTTGTATAAAATACCCCCTAAACACATATTAATGCCCCCTACCCCCTGAAAAATTATAAAAAATTAAAAACAGTTGGAGAAGATGATGTTTTTGTTTTATTTCTTTATTATTATTTTTTTTTTCATGGGGAGTAAAATGACAAAAAAATACGTTTAGAGGGTGTTTGATACAAGGTATATAGTTTCAGAAGGCAAAATGCAATTTTTAGTTGACCATTCCGCTAGAAAATAAAGTGCGGGGTCAACATTGCTTAAAAAAAGGATTGAAATTGCAACTTTGTCAAATTATTGAGACTTTTTCTAAAATCACGTAAATCGCAGGACTAGAATTAAAATAGTCATATCCTATGGGACTAAATTTGCAATTTGCCGCAATAATACCATCAAGTTCAACGCCTTATAAAAAAAAAGGAAGAGAGTGAATACAAATTACAACTAATTTTGTTAATTTTTGTTCTTTCATCTCTAATCAACCGTGAAATTAAGGATTTCAAGGATTATGCAACGATTTTTCTTTTATCTACAGGTGAATCCTTTGTTTTTCTTTGATCATCTTCATATTAATTCACTTGTGCAATGAAGTTGAAGACTTGATGTATATGTCAACCCAGTCACATATAATATTCTATTAACACATATATAATGATATATTTCTCGAAGTGTCTTCACATTAAAATTTTAAGGAAAAATGCACTTCACCCCCTCTATGATTCATCTTTTAGCACTAAACCCCCTTAAAACTTTAAAGAATAAAAAAAGGACTATGACCCCTAGAAAATTTAAATGTGTAGTAACTCGCTAGAAAATAATTGTCCATATGAATTTTTTACTAGAATATATCTTAACCATGTGTACGTCCTTGTCTATTTATATGGTCACAGCAATTACTCTTTTATCTTCGTATAAAAACAATTTTTTGTGGATTTTTTGTCTTAAAATTTGATAATTGTTGTCTCAGAATTCATGTTTTTCAAGAGCGCATAAAGCTGATTTTGAGTTCATGTTCTCATCTGATCACTTTTAGCACCAAATTATGACGGGAAGCAGGGGATGATAAATGACATTTATGACTTTACAGATTCATAATGATTGTCATATGACTGAATATCAGACAAAATTTTCACATGAATATTGATTTTGGGGCAAAATGCTACACATTTAAATTTTCTAAGGGGCATAGTGTCCTTTTTTAGTTTTGAGGGGGTTTACCGCTAAAAGGTGAATTTTACACCTTTTAGCGGAGGTGAAGTGCATTTTGCCAAGTTCTAATAACATTTGAAAAATACACACATTGTTTTATTTGATCTTTTAATCATTAGGTTAGATTGTGTAATGTTTGTTTCTGGTATACTATGCGCATACAAGTTTATATTATACTATAATTTATATATATTAATGATTAACAAATTTGAAAAAATTTGATCTTTTAATCATTAGGTTAGATACTGTAATATTTGTTTTATTTGATCTTTTATTAACACAAATGTTATTATTGAATAATGTGTACATTATTCGGGTTATATTATAGATTTTTTGGAAAATTTAACTTCAAAATTGTTATTGTTGATTGTCAGTACACTTGATTTATAGAATTTATATATATTTTATCAGATTATGTATTGTGTGAACGTTTTCACTTAATGTTGATACTTTTTGTTTATGATTTCATTTCATATGGTTGTATCTATAAAAGCGAAGAAGAAGAAAAACAACACCAACAATCATATATTAATTGAGGGGAATACATTTCAAAAACAATTGAGAGGAATAGATAACTGAAGATCTAGAAGAAAATTAGAAAAAGTATATGAAACAAAGTTAAAGAACAACATCATTGGTCATTAAGTTCAACATAGTTTTATGATTTCTTTTTTCGCGATTTCAATCATTTCTACATGATTTTATCTATTAAAAGGAAAAATAAAAACAACTCCGATAATCATATATTGAATGAACTAGAGGAATAGATAATTGAATATCAAGAAGATAGTTGGAAAAAATATATGAAACAAAGTTAAGAAACAACATCACTGGTCATTAAGGGCAAACTAGAAAATTCATACAAACTTAAAATAATTATATATACTTTATTTAGTAAGAATTTGTTTTAGAAAAAGTATATTTAGATTTTTTGAATGTACAAAGTTTATTTTCTTGAAATATTTTATTTAAATTTTTTTGTTGATACGATCGATGTTTTATAACTATATTGTCTTAAAATATTTTGAATGACATTTAGTCAATTATATTTTCGCAATTATCTCAGAAAGCTTATATATTTAATGCATTTATAGAACTAAATAATTAGTGTTGGTAAAAGGATATATATTTGGAATAGTTCAAAATACAATGATAGAAATAATCACACTATGAAATGGAAAAATATTTCTGTTGTATTATTATTATTTCCTCGGTCGCATTAGCTTTCATGGGCAATACACGTGTTTTTCACTTCCCATATATTTTATCCATAAAATTTAATATTTTTTATCTGTTCAAAAAAAAATATTTTTTATTAAAAGTACACGTACATTATAATAATAGTTAAGCAAACACAATGTAAAACATTATCTACGTCAAGTTTTTGTGATTTTTTGAAGAATGTAATTGAAGTTAAAAATGGAGTCACATCAAGTAATCTTGAGAAGAAACATGCAATGGTTGCTCTAGAAAATAAAAACAAAAAACAAAAATAAAAGACTACATATACATATGTCTAAATTTCTTATAATAATGAAGAGACAATTGCAAGTACACGAAGAATTTAATGAGAGGAAAGAAGAAGAGAGAGTTTGATCCATAAAAAATAAATAAGAGAAGGAACAAATGAAGCATGAATTTACATAAGAATTTATTTACATGTCAATGGGCATGCAATGGCTAGGCAAGTTTGGTATTATTGGCTCACATTCATTGGAGACTTTTACTTATTGAATCTATAACATTTTTAAATTTAACAAATAACATATGAGTATTCTTATGTAACTTTACATCTATTATCTATATGACTATATGTAATTTCATTGTAGAGTCCTAATGAATTTATACTACATATAGTTGTAGAAGTTTTTTTTTAAAAAAATGTTTTATATTTTGTGTTTCACTCTTTTGCCATTAAAAAACTGAACTACATGGCGATATTTTAGGTATATCAAAAGTTTCAAGAAACAACCCGTACTTTTATAATAAAATAGATTACAAAATCATATATTTACTAAATTTGAGAATACGAGATAGATAATAAAAGTTTTAAAGTTCTTAACATGTCCATTTATAATTTAGTTTGCTAAAAATACTTTGTATTCATGATATGGATGAGGTTAATAACAGTATAACAATTGCAGCGATTAATTTATAAACAATAATTACGTATCTTATATTCAATATTTTCACAAAATAGAGGAGGATGTCACAGACATGATTTGATTAAATAAGTTTATAGAAACACATACCACAAGACATAAACTAAAATATCATATATAATATTCTATTATTCTTATTAATATTATTACTATGCATGACTTAAAGAAAATAAAATATAATTTAAGTACCATTAGAATATGTTATAAATAAACTTTTACATAGTAGTTTTTTGAAATTTTCATATATACAATCATATATGAAAAATAAAAATAATAATGATAAAGAGCTCGCAAGCCGGCTCGTGAGCTTATGAACAACTATAAGCGAGTTCGAGCTCGCTTCATGAAGAAGTTTGAGCTCGAAAATCTGGACTCAAGCTCGAAATATCTCGATCTTGAGCCGAGCACGAGTAGCTCGACTCATTAGGGTCATGAACTAGCTCGACTCACCTTACATCCTACTTATAAATGAAGATGTATTCAATAATACCAAAAGCAACAAAAAAAAAAAGCATCATCTACCCCAATCTATTGTGACTCACAGATAAAGAAATTGAGGTTTAAAATACAGACACATCAAATGATCTTGAGAAGAGACATGCTATTGCTATGGTGACTTTAGACAACGGAGAAAAAATTGATTCTAAAATAAAAAATGAAAAGACTACACCAGTATCCAACTTTTGAGCCATAATGGAGACTCTTGCAAGTACACAAGAACTTAATGAGAAAAAAGAAAAAGTGGATCGCTTGAACTATCATAATTAAATAAGATAAGATATAATTGAAGTATGAATTCAAATAAGAGTTTATATAGTTATATTATTATCTAAGTTTTCAATCTTTCAATTATTTTAGTTCCTTCAACTTTTAATTCAGTCTTTCATATCAGTCAACATTTAATTTTTCAAATAGTTATAGGTTATTAATTAATAATTTATTTAGTTATTTGTTCAAGTTTTGGATATATAATACCTTCAAGTGAACCATATCTATTTATATGAATTATTTTAACGAAATTATATGATTCACGTGCAATGCACGTGTTGTTTACTAGTTAATACTAAAATGAGGAGGTGAGCATATAATTATGTAATTATCCCAAAATAAAATTCGAATTAAAATTAATTAAGATTATGCAAAAGTCAATAGAAGGTAAATGAATCAGGAAAAGAAAGCAAGTGTAAAATAAAATTGGACGTGATTAAATATAGGAACCTATTTCCGTATAAGTTGTCACTATAACAGTTATATAGTGGAACAACACAATCAAATCATCTGTAAATACTTCTTATTTCACTCACTTCGGTGGTTAGGAGGAAAATCGTTTAAATTCTCTATAACATATTCGTGTAACACTTTCTACTATATGTACATATGTGTGCCAAATATTTACACGGATGGTTAAGATGTGGAGAAATAACTTTTTAGATTTTCTTCCACAACATAGACTTTTCATCTCCACATCATTTGACTTGTGTTCCAGTCCAAGAAATGTATACACGGGTGCTTAGAATGTGAAGAAATAATTTTCAAATCTTTCTCCACAACATAGACTTTCCATCCAATTCAAATCTTCTGATACACATTCGTGTAACTCTTCATATTACATATATTGATATATGATAAGTGTATACAGCGGGTTACAACGTGGAGAAAAAAAAATTGTGTTGTTTAGAAATTCTCTATATATTCACATCATAACCACTCGTATATATATTTGTACCATATACATAAATATATGATATAACAAGAAGAGTCACATGACTGTATTGTAGAGGACTTGAATTGGTATAAACACCAACTCATCTAAAAGAAATTATATTTTCTCACCACAACCGTCCGAAAACCGTTATCCAATCTCGTTTCCAATTCTTAGTTGTATAGATTAATGTACTTTAAAAAACTGGATTTTATTATAACCAATATACAATTAGATAAAACAATCAGTCACAAAAAGAAATATTATGATTTTTATATTTTCATTGGTTGTTCCAATTTTTGTTTTGGGTAATAAATTGTTGTTTCAATTTTCCAAGCTACAATTGTTGTTATTTTATAGACTAATAGTTGAACTTAGGGAACCAGGGAAAATTATATGCTAGATCAAATTCAATTAGTGTTTATGTTTCACACACGGTAACATATATTGTGTGTGGGCTTATATAAAAGAGATGGACACAAAATACACACTCGTACCATTGAACTCAATCTGGCATAAACTTACTTCGAATGCAGCGGCGTAAATTCAATTTATTCGGAAAGCTATTTTTTAAAATAAGTGGTGGTGCTACGTGAACTTTCTAATTTGGGCTGTGCAGTGTGCTAGTCCCAATAGAACGTCTATAAAATAGATACTTCTTATTATCTCATAGAAGCATTTATTCCCAAAAAAAAAAAAGAATAAAAAATTGAAGCATTGCTTCCTCGGGTGAATTATATACACACTCTCTTTACAAAAAAGAAAAAAAAATATTATCTGATTTTAGTAAATTACAACGAGACCCTCTCAAAGGATCTATTTGTAAAGTTTACAGGGGTGAAATTGTAAAAAATTTTACATACGCATTGAGTGTAATTGTGAGAATGTCTTAACATGAGGGGCATATTATGTAATTTTGAAAAGGCGTGAAGAATTTCGATAATTTGCAAAAGTGAGGAGATATGTATATAGTTTTCTCTATTTCCTATCTTACCTTTTATTAGAGCCTAATATATCTTTTTAGTTTTTACTAGTTCCACCCTTTGAACAGTTTTTTCACAATGATGGGCAACACTAAGGACTCAGATTGGATGGACATTCTATTTATTTTCGTATTTTTTGGAGCAAATATAGGAATATATATAGGGTCAAAATCTAATACATACCCTATCTAAGATAAGATATAAGACCCATTATATACCATTGGATCAATTAAATCCAACAGTCCAAAAATAATCCAGAAACATGCGGCAAAATGGGTTCTAATTCGCTCAAGGGGTATAATTGTCAATTTTTTCATTACACAGCATCATCCTCCCAAAAATAACGGCATAAAATTTTCCCTGAAATCTCTCCATTTGAAACTGCGAAAATCTCACCTACAATCTCTCGATTTGTTACCAAAATTGACTCAAAAAAGTTATAAAATCCTATTAAACCTATAATTCCATCGATTATCACCACAAAAAAATTCTGAAACTCTAAAAAATTTCTGGAAATAGAGATTGCAAACCCTTTGAAAATAGTAATTTGAACACATTATACATCATATTATATTACATTATACACTATCATATAAGCCATTATACAGTGAATACAATAGCTAATTAATCCATTATATAATAGTTAATAATCAAATATACAGTAAATATAAACAAGGTAAAGTACGAAAATAATGGAAATAAATAAAAATAAAAATAAAAATCCGACTGAAAACGTAAAAACGCGAAAAAACCTATTAAAACGATGGAATTTGGGCCCGAGAGGGTGGTGCTCAGCATACTTATGATAAGTATCTGAGTTGTTTTTAAAACGACGTTTCCTACAAGATTGAAGTAGAGCTTGAGACCAAATTCCAAAAACAGTTTTTGCAGTGTATAATGGTTTATGTTGTACAGTTGTAGTGTATAATGGTTTATGTTGTAGTGTGTAATAATGAATCTAATTTATAATCTGTTATACCATTCTATATAGTTGTGTATAAAATTCACAGTGTATAATAGTTTGTATTGTAGTGTATAATGGTTTGTATTATAGTGTATAATGGTTTGTATTGTAGTGTATAATAATGAATCTAATCTATAATTTGTTATACTATTCTATAAAATAAGATTTATAAGTTGAATCCATAAAGAAGAAGATAACACTTGCTATAAGTTCCTGTGTTAATAATATGATTTTTGTGTAATGCATATACATCATATATATTGATGTGTATTTTGATAAGTTACATATATGCACGCTTGCATAATATGCCTACATTTTTTTCAAATTTAATAGAAATTGCTGTCTTATACCACCAATGAATGCCTGATAGCTGTTCACCCATCAAAACACGTCAAATAAATTCTATTAGTGAAGAAAAACAATGGTTTGTGGGAGACTTCCAATGGTTTGTATTGTAGTATATAATAATAAATCTAATCTATAATTTATTATACCATTTTATATAGTTGTGTATAAAATTCACAGTGTATAATAGTTTGTATTGTAGTGTATAATAATGAATCTAATATAATCTACAATCTGTTATACCATTCTATATAGTTGTGTATAAAAATTCACAATGTATAATGGTTTATATTGTAGTGTATTATGGTTTGTATTGTAGTGTATAATGGTTTGTTATTGTAGTGTATAATGGTCCGTTACAGAGAAATAAAGAGAAACTCATTTATTCAAACTCACTATATCTATTACATTAGATCAGTTGCTTAATGATGATTTGCAGACTCATAATTGATAACAGAAGAAGAATTCAGAAAAAATTGAATTGAAAACAGAAGAAGATGATGAATAGGGATTCGATTTCTGCATATCCTTCGATCTTTACAGCCTCGATCTCGAATTTTACTGAAAAACAATCAATTTGATGATGAATTGAACGGGAAAAAAACAATATCTCGTATCAATTTTGTTGGAAAACAACCGATTTGATGATGAATTGAACGGGTAAAATGATATCTCGAATCAATTTTACTGAAAAACAATCGATTTGATGATGAATTGAATGGGTAAAAAAATATCTCTTATCAATTTTGCTGATATATGTGATTATGGAAAGAATATAATGAAATCGGTTATGGCTCGTGAAACTGAAGATTTGATTTGATACTGTGTATTAAATCGAATCTGTTAGTTATAATTTAATGACTAAAATGCCCTGTACATAATTAAAACAAATTATTAAATCAGTTAAATGTGTTAAATGTAGACCTTGGGATCAAATTGAATCAAAGGCCTAGATTGGGTCTTATATCTTACTTAATGGCAAGGGATGTATTTGATCCATATCCTATATATATATATATATATATATATATATATATTTGGTAAATATAGGAATATATTTTAAAGGAGTAGAAAAATGATGTTAAAAGTGTATTTACATTTTTTTTAGAAAGAGAAGTGTAATTATACTTTTGATGTGATGATTTTTTTTTTTATATAAAAAACTCTATGATTGAGTTTTAGTATATTGAAAAATATAAATATATAACTAAAAACATCGATTAAGTTAACTAAAAATACGTCAAGTGGATTACATCATTTGAAATCAAGATATATGATTATTTTAGATATTAGTGGATAAATGCATTTTAATTGTTGGTTGAACTGTCTAATTATGAATGGTGAATTATTTAGAGAAATGCCTATCAAACCCATTTTTCAAGAAACTTTGGGCCCGATTGGATGAACGTTTATTTTTCAATTTCTCATTTTTCATAGATAAAGTAAGAGAAATTATTTTTAAGATAATAGAGATATGAAAGAGGAAGTGTGTTTGGATGAGTTTTTTTGATAGAAAAAAGTGTAATAATTAAGGGTCCGATTGGATGGACGGCTATTTCCAATTTCTTATTTTTCATAGCTAAAGTAAGAGAAATTATTCTTAAGAAAATAGAGATTTGAAAGAGGAAGTGTGTTTGAATGAGTTTTTTTTATAGAAAAAAGTGTAATGATTAAGTGTGATGTGATATGTTTTTTTTGTAAGAAAAAATCTTTTTTTGTGGGAAATTGGTATGGATGAGTTTTGTTTTTGTAAGAATATTTAACATATTTAAGCTAAATTCATCGATTAAGGCATTCAAAAATATGCAAAGTGGATCTTATTTTGTAGCTTACATTATTTCAAATAAAGATATGTGATTATTTTGATGATTATATCAAGATATTGGCGGATAAAGTACTTTTAATTATTGGGTGAACTGTCTAATCATGAATAGTAAAATTCTGACTTTATGAGAAAAATTTGAGAGAAATGTCCATTTTTCAAAGAAATTTGAGATTTTTTTCTGAGAAATTGTGTGCAGTATTTCTTTGGGATATTTTTGGGAGATGTCAAACATATGCATTTTTTATGAAAAAAATCTCTGAGAAATCGAGAAATGGAAAACAACATCCCATCCAATCGGGGCCTAAGTGTGATGTGATATGTTTTTTTTGTAAGAAAAAATCTTTTTTTGTGGGAAATTGGTATAGATGGGTTTTGTTTATATAAGAATATTTAACATATTTAAGCTAAACTCATCGATTAAGACATCCAAAAATATGCAAAGTGCATCTTATTTCGTAGCTTACATCATTTCAAATAAAGATATGTGATTATTTTGATGATTATATCAAGATATTGGCGGATAAAGTACTTTTAATTATTGGGTGAACTGTCTAATCATAAATAGTAAAATTCGGACTTTCTGAGAAATGTCAAGTAAATTCATTTCTCAAAGAAATTTGTGATTTTTTTCTGAGAAATTGTGTGTAGTATTTTTTTTGGTATATTTTTGGGAGATGTCAAACATATGTATTTTTGATGAAAAAAATCTCTGAAAAATCGAGAAATGATAAACAGCATCCCATCCAATCGGGGCCTTTAAGATTTCTTTTAGGAACTATCTATTACAGCGTTTTGGATATATTTAGGAGGTGCCAAACAAGGTAAATTTGATGGAAATAATCTATGAAAATAGAAATGACATGTCATCGATCAAAGTTTAATAGTTTAATTTCCTTCACTACGTTATGCAAATTATCTCTGTTACCCCTCCTCTGTTTTTCTGATCTTGAATCATTTAAATGTTCTTCACAAAAAAACCGGAATCCCAAAGAATTCAACCCCATAAAAAATATACCAAACTTTTGGAAGTTCACCATAATAAATATTACGATGACATCATCATTTTGTTGATCTTAAGGTAAATGTAATTACACAACCTAGTGAGTAAGGTAATTATAATTTCGATTATAAGAGTGAATATACAGGTTTTGGAAGGAGGTGTAATAATTATTCCTAAAAATGACTAATATTGCAATTTTTTCAAATTATCGGGATTATTTCAAAAATTACGAAAAGTGCATGAGTAAAATTAAAACAGTCATATCTTATGTGATTAAATTTGCAATGTTACCTAAATCAACCCAACGACTAGATTTGCAAGAATATAAAAACACACAATTCTTATATTTTTTCAACAATCATGTGACATGGAGAGTTCTAATGCAGAACACACTAGTTCTTAATATGTTTCAAATATGAGAGAATTTTTTTTTTAGTCCGTTAACTTAGCGCCTCTTGTATTTTAGTCCTTTAAGTTGAAGCATTAAAAAATTGGTCCCTTATTTTCTGATTTTTTGTCATTTTAGTCCTTTTGTGCTTAAAAAATTGGTAAATTTAGTCCGTCGATACCCATCAATACCACCATCACACATTATTATTAGATATCATCAATTAGAAGCTAAAAAGCATAAAGCCACAAAACCTTTATTGTATGAAGGAGATAACGTTACGCATTTCAAAACTTAAATTTGCAGTGAAAATCTACCTAATCAGATTTCCCAATTTTTACCAATTGACTATGCCACTGACTAAATTTACCAATTTTTTAGGCACAAAAGGACTAAAATTACAAAAAAGTCCGAAGATAATGCACCAATTTTGCAACACGTCAACTTAAAGAATTAAAATGTAAGGGAGACCAAGTTAACGGACTAAAAAAATAATTTTTCCCAAATATGAGTGTCCCTACCTTCTTGCATAGACAAAATCAAACAATTCAAATGAGCAATTATTTCCAGGCTTCCAAATCAAATCTCTACATGACAAAATGCATTTGTCAATGCCCGATTCTTGGACCATTGTGATTTCATGCCATATTCAAAACAAGCGATTTTTTGTCTCTGCAATCTAATGGAATGAGAAATTAACATATGGTTGCATGACAACAAAGGAACAATGTAAAAAGCTACAAGATGTGATTACATGAAAAAACACCATTTGATAATCTATTCCACTTACGTATTCGACTTCAGGAATGCACGCCTAGTTCCAAATGTATATTTAAAAAATAGGGAAAACTACAATAACACCTACTTCCATAATGGGTAATTGCACAAATTTACCCTCTTATAATTGAAATTACAAATATCTAACCCATTATAATTGAAAATTACATTTACCCCCGTGGAAACCCTCGATCAATGGTCAAACAATACTAAATGACATTTTTGACCTTCATTTAAATTATTAAAAAAATAAAAAAAGGTGAAATAATATTTTTGTTACTGCCGTACCCCCTCTTATAATGTGTAATCATCCAAAACTCCCTCTTGTTTTTGAAATTACCAACACCCCCATACAGGGGGCTAATTGTAATGTTTTTAGAGGTTAAACTGTAAAAAAATTATAAAACATAGGGGGGTGATTGTAAGAAGTGTATTATAACAGGGGAGGTTTTGTGTAATTTCAAAAACAAGAGGGGTGGCTGGTGTAATTTTTCATAAATGACATTTGAACATGGGCATTTTTGGAAGTTTACATGATGACATCATAAAAAATCTGATCACAGGGGGGTAAATATAATTTTCAATTATAGTGGGTTAGGTATTTGAAATTTCAATTATAAGAAAGTAAATTTGTATAATTACTTATTATAACAGTGGGTGTTGGCGTAATTTTCCCTAAAAAAATGAGTCATACACTTATCAAGCAATTTTAATGTAATTTGCGATATTCAAGACGAAATATCAAATTAAAATAAAGCATCAAATCCGGTGAACGACGTACATTATCAGTGCAATAGAAGATGAAAGCTATTTGTCTCACTGTTGAAGCATGCAAACAACTTTTACATTTTGAATGTACATGTCCTAATCTAAACTATCCATAGATTCATCAAAGAATAATGTTATATACAATCGTTTATTTTTCACCGATCCTTGATATGATAAGATATCTATTTCTTATGGTAAATATAATTTACGAAAATAAAAAATCAAATGCATTTATTGCACTCCATTCTTAATTTCTTACCAAATTATAAGAAGTGAAAAATCGGTGATCGGTGGTGTATAATCTCACTCTTCATCAAATAGCAACCATTAACCAAAAAAAAAAAAAAAATCAAATAGCAACCAAATTAATGATACCTAAATCACAAGAATGAACTTTTTACTCAACTTGGTTCCGTCAGTCCAGAAACAAATCAAATTTCCACAACTTTTAGTTTTAAATATTCTCCACTATATAACATAATAATATAGAAAGATAATTGATATTTTGACTTTTCCAAGTCAGGTTAAATGAAATTTTACGAACATAAGTTTATTTTCATCATTTTGAAGTGTTATATTCAGATCGTTTAAGTTAGTAGATTCATCCAACTAGATGTACTCAAAGAGGTAAAAGTTAAAATTGAAAATCCAAGTTGTTGGAGCTCGGCTTGAAGCTCGTATTTATGTTCAAGCAGAACTCAATTCTTGGTTATAAATTAAAGCTAGTTTAATATCAAATTAAACATGAACCTAAACATGCTCGAGTTTCTCTATGTAATTGACGGTCACAGTCGTACGTGGTACACTAGAAATACACCATAAATATGAGGGAAGTCTCCAAGATAAAACCCTAAAGAGGATAATGAAAAATTACTGAAGAATTTGAAAAATAAAAAAGTACAAACAATAAATAGACTGGTGAACATCACAAAAGTTGTGGCATTTTACATCTGCCACATTTTATTACACTTATTATTATTATTATTATTATTATTATTATTATTATTTCAATAATATGCTCTCCGCATAAGAAATACATTTCCAAGTTCACAGTAATATCATACCGTTACATAAAAACTTGAAAATTACAATATTATTATTATCGCCTCAGGGACAGGGAATGTGACAGAGTTTGACCTTCGTCGGCTTATAATCGATGAGTAGGAATTTCTCAATTAGAGGACCTATTTGTTGACCAAATGCTTCATGTCTGGGATCATGAAGATACTTTTTAACATCTTCTACACTTTTGAAAGTGGCCTCGAACACATGAGTAAAGCCTTGCTGCGACGTGTTATCAATGTTCATATCCTTACCCCTGCAACCACACATGCAAAACGAGCGACAGATTTTACGGGGTTAGAATCTCGTTTAGGAAATTACCAAAATATGTCAGATCCTGACAACTCGAAAAACATCGAAAATAAAATCAACCAAAACAATTAGGCTTCAGGTAGATCAAATATAAAATCAACCAAAATAGTAATAGAAATTGAATCTTTGAACAACATTCTAAATCGTAATTCTCTCTCATGTGTGTGTGGGGGGAGAGAGAGAGAGAGAGAGAGAGGATTGTACCATTCGAAGGACTTCATGTAATGTATTTTACGAGCAAGGGTGTCAAATTTGTTAATTATATCATCGATTTGCTGCTGGGTTACGCAATCTTTGAATTGCACAAGCAGGACGTGCTTTATATTTCCTTTGCCAGCTGGGATGTGTACCATTTTATCTCTCTCTATATATTAAAGGCCCAAACGTTTTTTGTACCACAAGATGATTGGAGGACAAGGGTACCTTTTATACATTTTAGTCTGGCTTGGTGAATCTTAATTAATTAATAGGAGTATGATTTATTTCTGTTTTAGTGTTGGTCTTTATATAGACCAAAGTCAAGGAGCACTTCGAAAAATTCTAAACCGTAGATAGTTTATTCGAATCTAAACATTATAATTATAGGATGAGTAATATGATTAACGAAATTTGTTTGACCTCTTAGCTGGTATTTGATTTTGATAGAGTTCAAAGGACGTAATGCTTATGAACTCATGTATATTGTTTGAAATGAAACGTAACCCTAATATACAGATGGGCCGGTCTATAACCTATACATGGGCCGGACTATAAACTATACACTAACACCCCCCCGCAATCTGAGCAGTGGGACCAACGCAAAGATTGGCCCGAAGTTGGGAAAACTTGGTAGGGGTAAGGCTTTGGTGAAGATGTCGGCCACTTGTTCAGCGGTAGGAACATACTTGACCAAAACATCACCGATGGCAACTTTTTCCCGAACAAAATGGTAATCAATCTCAATATGCTTCGTACGAGCATGAAATACAGGATTAAGAACGAGATATATGGCATTAATATTATCACAGTAGACCCGGACCGGATGCGGAAGGAAGATGCCCAAATCATGCAAAATAAAACGTAGCCAGCAAGACTCAGCGACAACATAGGCAACAGAGCGGTACTCAGACTCTGTACTAGATCGGGAGACGGTAGCCTGTTTCTTGGCAGACCAAGAGATAAGATTATCACCAAGATAAACGGCATAGCCCGTGGTAGAACGACGACTGTCTGGACAACCAGCCCAATCTGAATCAGCATAAACAATCAGGGAGTCCACAGTGGAAGAACGAAGGAGAAGGCCATAGTCAAGAGTACCCCGAAGATACCGAAGAATACGCTTGACCATCTGAAAGTGACTATCTCGAGGTGAGTGCGTGAACTGACTGACTAAAGCAACTGCATAAGCAATGTCAGGCCGAGTGTGAGTGAGATACTGAAGACCCCCAACAATGCTGCGATAAAGAGTCGGATCAGAGAAAAGGTCGCCCTCAAGAGCGGAGGGAGTAGACGTCGCAGAAAGAGGAGAAGCAACAGGCTTCAAGCTCATCATGTCAAAAAGCTGTAGAAGCTCAGTTGCATACTTTGTCTGCGAAAGAAACAGTCCAAGAGAGTCCCGTGTAGCATGAATACCCAGAAAATAGTGAAGATCCCCCAAATCCTTCATGGCAAACTCCTGGGAAAGACGAGAAATAAGAGTAGTAACGGCAGTAGAGTCATTCCCAGTCAAGATAATATCATCAACATACAGTAAGAGAACTAATGTGACAGAACCAGAGCGATAGACAAACATCGACATGTCAGCTTTGCTGCTAGTGAACCCAAGACGCAGCAAATACGAGCCAAATTTCTGAAACCAAGCGCAGGGCGCTTGTTTCAGACCATATAAAGCTTTCTGTAACTGACACACATGCGAAGGATACTGGGGATGAGTAAAACCTCGGGGCTGAGCCATGTAAACAGTCTCGGAAAGATCACCGTGAAGAAAAGCATTCTTCACATCAAGCTGTCTGATAAGCCACTGACGAGAGACGGCAATAGAGAGAACAGTGTGAATAGTAGTCGGCTTAACCACAGGGCTGAAGGTCTCACCAAAGTCAATACCAGCCTGTTGCTTAAACCCTTGAGCAACCAAGCGGGCTTTATACTGCTCAATAGATCCATCAAACCGTAACTTTACCTTATACACCCATTTGGAACCAACTAGATTTTGTGAAGGATGTGGTGGCACCAAAGTCCATATGCCATTGGCTTGAAGAGCATTAAACTCATCAGCCATGGCGGCACGCCAAAGGGGATCCTTAGCTGCCTGTGTATAGCATGTCGGCTCTAGAGGTGGAGAAACAGCAGACAGGGAGGGAAGAACACGAGGTTTACGCGTACCATCACGTAACCGAGTGACCATAGGATGGCGAGTAGACGGAGGTGGGACATTTGGTAAGGGGACAGGAGAAGTGGAGACCGAGGAGGAGACAGTACCAGGAGAAGGGACAGGCGAGGACTCAATAGCAGTCGAGGAAGATGATGGAGAAGAGATTGGACTAGACCAAGAAGAAAAGGGAACTGGACTAGAGGGACATGAAGGACTCTGGGTGGACGGTGGTAAATGAGGGGAGTCCAGGATAGTAGGCAGGGAGGAAGCAACGGTGGTGGCAGCAGGTAAGTCAGTGTGACCGAGATAAAGTGGATAGGGAAGAGACACCGGAATAGATCCAGAAGAAAACTGGTGGGGATCAGAGGAGGAAGCGGAAGTGGAAGGAAAAGTAGAGTAGGGAAAAGAGTCTTCATCGAAAACGACATGACGACTAATATGAACAGTATGAGAAACAGGATCAAAACACCGGTAACCCTTGTAATCCGGGGCATAGCCTAAGAAGATACATGAGGCGGAGCGAGGATGGAGCTTATGAGCAGCACGATGACCAAGATGTGGAAAACATGCACAACCAAAAGTCCGAAATGTGGAATAGTCGGGAGAACGACCAAATAGGACCTCATAAGGAGACTTGCGGCGAAGCGTAGGGGTAGGGAGACGGTTAATAAGGAAAATAGCAGTAGAGAGAGCATCGACCCAAAAGGAGTGAGGGAGATGAGAAGTAAGAAGCAAAGTGCGAAGTAATTCAGAAATATGACGATGCTTACGTTCTGACACACCATTTTGTTGTGGGGTGTAGGGGCATGACAGACGAAACTGAATACTAGAAGTAGCAAAAAGATGACGAAATTGAGCATTATCAAACTCACGACCCCCATCACTTTGAAACATTTTGATTTTACTTGTAAAAAGATTTTCAATTAAGATTTTAAAATTACAAAAATGAGTATAGACTTCAGATTTAGGACGCATAGGATAGCACCAAGTAAAACGTGAAAAATCATCAACAAAAATAACATAATATTTGAAACCGGTAGGAGAGAGAACGGGAGAAGTCCAAACATCAGAGTGAATTAAATAAAAAGGTACGGAGCTACGGGTCTCAACATGCTGAAAAGGTAACTTGTGTGACCGACCTAACTGACAAGTTTGACAAAAAGAGACAGAACAATCCTTAGACTTTATATGACCACTACGAGATAAGTGCTGAAAAGTAGAAAGACTAGGATGACCAAAGCGGCGATGCCAAACATCACCAGAGACAGTACTAGCAACAAAGGAGGACACTAGACTAGGGGAGATCGGGTACAAACCACTACTGGAAGGGGACTGCAGAAGAACATGCCCTGTTGTGTTGTCCTTAACACAGAAACCAATGGAAGAAAACTCAACCATACAATCATTTTCATGACATAATTGTCTAACAGACAGGAGATTATGAGACAAATGAGGAACATGCAACACATTAGATAAAGTAAGGGAACCAGTAGGGGTACGTAAAGTACATGAGCCAACATGCTTAATAGACAGAAGTGCACCATTACCAACTAAAATTTTGTTTGTACCAGTATAGGGAGTAAGGTTAGAAAGAGTACTGTCATCCGGAGTCATATGAGCAGAGGCACCACTATCAGGATCCCAGGGTATGCCAGAGGTGGCAGCAGCAGACAGGGCGGAAAAAGGCTGTGGAAGCTCCGCAGAAATATATGTGTGGTTAAACCGTTGGGGACACGAAACACAAGTGTGACCCAAAAGACCACAAAGCTGGCATGTCTGACCAAGAGTAGGAGTCGGAAGTAGACCAGGACCCGAAGAGTACTGAAAAGTATAAGGGGATGAGGACGATCCACGACCATAACGGTCTTTCCCATGTCCGGAACCAAAACCACGACCATGAGAGCCACCATGATCTTTCGAATTCGAGGAGTGAGAGTGAGCGACAAAGACAGAAGAGGTAGATAAGTGGGAGGGGACAGATGAAATCGAGGAAATTGAGTGCGCATGGGGGCGAATGGGAAGAAGAGAAGGCATATGGGGATTGTTGTGTAGAGGATAGGGAATATTGGGGCTGTTTTGGAAATGAGGGATTTGGTGGGGGCAATTATTGAGAGTAGGGTTATTATGGGGGCTATTTGGAAAAGAAGAGATAAGTGGGGGGTTATTTTGAAATGTAGGGTTTTTCTTTAAAATGGAAAGAACGCCTGGTGCGTTTTCCTTTGCGCCTCCAAGAGAGAAATGGTTATCGCCGACGGGGGATGGCAAAACGACGGCGACGGCGGCTGGATTAAGAACGGCAGCGGTGGCGACGGAAGCAAGAGAGGCGGGAGCTGATGGTTGAAGAACGGCAGTAGCGGAATGAAGACAGGCGACGGTAGCTGCGGGAGGAAGACCAGCGGTGGCGACGGCGTCGGCAAGAGGTGGGAGAACTGCGCAATCGGCCGATGGGGAAGGAGGAACACTGGCGGCAGCAGCAGCGTTATGCCGAGAAGCGGTAACACGAGCGGCCGGTGGGGAAGAAAGGGTGACGGCGGCGGCGTGTTGTCCAGCAGGGGACTGATTTTCGGCGGCGGTGGTGTTAGTTTCAGCATAAAATGGAGATGCACCGGCGGCAACAGAGGGAGAAGCGCTATCGGCGGTCGGGGGTTGAGGTGGGTGGTTTCCGACGGTGAGCTGCGGTAATACGACGACTTTGGTGTTTGAGGTAGTGACCGAGGGGGATGGCTTGCTTGACGCAGCCGTAAAGAACGAGGTCGCCGGCGATGGGTTTATTTGAGACAATGGTTGCCCGTGAGATTGTAGCAAATCTGCTATATCTTTAAGAGAATAGTTATAAGGAGGAGACAAAAAGTGATTAATCATGTGTAATTGGAGATTAAAATCATTGACAGTGGTGGAATTTTGGAGAAGGAAAGAAGAAATTTTACAAGTGGGAGAAGATTGAGAGAAAAAAGGGGAAGCAGTATTGTGAGAGGAAAAAGAAGAAGGAAGAGGAAGAGTAGTGGTGGCCATGATGGCGGCAGCGGTGGTGGCGCCGGGTAGGGAGGAGGCCTCAGCGGCGGATATAGGTGCCGAGAGGGCGGTAGAAGAAGCCACAGGCTCGATTTGCCCATTGACTGATACCATGATAGAGTTCAAAGGACGTAATGCTTATGAACTCATGTATATTGTTTGAAATGAGACGTAACCCTAATACACAGATGGGCCGGTGTATAACCTATACATGGGCCGGAGTATAAACTATACACTAACAGGTTTAACCAAATCAGATCTGAAGTAAAATATTTTTGACTCCCAATAATTCTAGATTTGAAAAAAAAAAAACTCTTCTATATTGCGTGTTAGAAATGGATAAATTTTACTTTGGAAAAGACAATAATTCTTCACTATGGTTGTCCTTTTTTTTTCTTTTTCTGAATTCGATTACTTTATTCTATCTATGTTGAAAGTTTGCCAATATATATAATAAGAGAATAATAAAAGACATTCTTGTGGTCCGAAATGTTTTTGCGCCACGAGATGGTTGGAGGATAAGGATGTTCTATTTGGTTCAGTTTGTTTCTTTTTTAATGGACATTTTAGTCTGATGTCGAATTTAAATTAATTACATAGTTTGACTAATAGTTTAGGGATGTTTTTCGTAGACTTATAATTGAGGGGTGAGCACCTTTAAACTAGCTTATTTCTATATTAGTGTCAGTTTTATATAGACGATTAAGTACATGGGCTCCTTGGAAAATTCTAGACAGTAGGTAATTTGATCGAATCTAAATATAATTTATAGGTTGAGTGACTTAATTACATCATAAATGAAATTTATTTGACCTCTTAGACGGTAATTGGTTTAACCAAATCAGTTCTGAAGTAAAATATTTTTGACTTTCAATTTTGGATTTAAAGAAAAAACATTTTTATTGCATGTTAAGTTGGAAAAGACAATAATTCTTCACTATGGTTGTTTTTTTTTTCTTTTTCAGAATTCAATTACTTTATTCTATCCACGTTGAAAGTTTCCAGTAGAAATGACAATATAATAGGAGAATAATAAAAGACATTCGTGTGGTCCGAAACGTTATTACACCACAAGATGGTTGGAGTTTAAGGATGCCTTCTATCCGGTTTAGTCTGTTTCTTATTAATGGTCTAGTTGTCGAATCTATATTAATTACATAGTCTGACTAATAGCTTAGGGGTGTCTTTCGTAGACTTATAGTTGAGGGTGGAGCACCTTTAAATTAATTTATTTCTATATTAGTGTCAGTTTTATGTAGACAATTAAGTGTAGGGGCTAGACAGTAGGTAGTTTGATCGAATCTAAATATAATATATAGGATGACTAACTTAATTACATGATAAATGAAATTTATTTGACCTCTTAGCCGGTATTTGGTTTAACCAAATCAGATCTGAAGTAAAATATTTTTGACTCCCTTTAATTCTAGATTTAAAAAAAAAAAACTTTTTTATTGCATGTTAAAAATGGATAAATTTTACTTTGGAAAAGACAATAATTCTTCACTATGGTTGTCCTTTTTTTCTTTTTCAGAATTCGATTACTTTATTCTATCGATGTTACGTTGAAAGTTTGCTATAGAAATGACAATATAATAAGAGAATAATAAAAGACATTCTTGTGGTCCGAAATGTTTTTGCACCACGAGATGGTTGGAGGATAAGGATGTTCTATTAGGTTTAGTCTAGTTCTTTTTTAATGGACAATTTAGCCTAATTTGTCGAATCTAAATTAATTACATAGTCTGACTAATAGCTTAGGAGTATCTTTCATAGACTTATAATTGAGGGGTGGAACACCTTTAAATTAATTTATTTCTATGTTAGTGTCAATTTTATATAGACAATTAAGTACATGGGCTCCTTGGAAAATTTTAGACAGTAGGTAATTTGATCGAATCTAAATATAATTTATAGGTAATTTGATCTTTGAATTTTATCTCTCTCTATATATATTAAAGCCCCAAACGTTTTCTGTACCACAAGATGATTGGAGGACAAGGGTGCCTTTTATACATTTTAGTCTGGCTTGGTGAATCTTAATTAATTAATAGGAGTATGATTTATTTCTGTTTTAGTGTTGGTCTTTATATAGACCAAAGTCAAGGAGCACTTCGGAAAATTCTAAACCGTAGATAGTTTAGTCAAATCTAAACATTATAATTATAGGATGAGTAATGTGATTGACGAAATTTGTTTGACCTCTTAGCTGGTATTTGGTTTAACCAAATCAGATCTGGAAGTAAAATATTTTTGACTCCCAATAATTCTAGATTTGAAAAAAAAAAAACTCTTCTATATTGCATGTTAGAAATGGATAAATTTTACTTTGGAAAAGACAATAATTCTTCACTATGGTTGTCCTTTTTTTTGTCCTTTTTATGAATTCGAGTACTTTATTCTATCTATGTTGAAAGTTTGCCAATATATATAATAAGAGAATAATAAAAGACATTCTTGTGGTCCTAAATATTTTTGCGCCACGAGATGGTCGGAGGATAAGGATGCTCTATTTGGTATAGTCCGTTTCTCTTTTTAAATGGACATTTTAGTCTGATTGTCGAATCTAATTAATTACATAGTCTAACTAATAGTTTAGGGGTGTCTTTCGTAGACTTATAATTGAGGGGTGGAGCACCTTTAAACTAGCTTATTTCTATATTAGTGTCAGTTTTATATAGACAATTAAGTACATGGACTCCTTTGAAAATTATAGACAGTAGGTAATTTGATCAAATCTAAATATAATTTATAGGTTGAGTAACTTAATTACATCATACATGAAATTTATTTGACCTCTTAGACGGTAATTGGTTTAACCAAATCAGTTTAACCAAATCAGTTTTGAAGTAAAATATTTTTGACTTTCAATTTTGGATTTAAAGAAAAAACATCTTTATTGCATGTTAAGTTGGAAAAGACAATAACTCTTCACTATGGTTGTCCTTTTTTTCTTTTTCAGAATTCAATTACTTTATTCTATCCACGTTGAAAGTTTTCAGTAGAAATGACAATATAATAGGAGAATAATAAAAGACATTCTTGTGGTCCGAAATGCGATTCCACCACAAGATGGTTGGAGTTTAAGGATGCCTTCTATTCGGTTTGGTCCGTTTCTTTTTGATGGTCTGGTTGTCAAATCTAGATTAATTACATAGTCTGACTAATAGCTTAGGGGTGTCTTTCGTAGACTTATAGTTGAGGGTGGAGCACCTTTAAATTAATTTATTTCTATATTAGTGTCAGTTTTATGTAGACAATTAAGTGTAGGGGCTAGACAGTAGGTAGTTTGATCGAATCTAAATATAATATATAGGATGACTAACTTAATTACATGATAAATGAAATTTATTTGACCTCTTAGCCGGTATTTGGTTTAACCAAATCAGATCTGAAGTAAAATATTTTTAACTCCCTTAATTCTAGATTTTTTTTTTAAAAAAAATTATTGCATGTTAAAAATGGATAAATTTTACTTTGGAAAAGACATAATTCTTCACTATGGTTGTCCGTTTTTTCTTTTTCAGAATTCGAATACTTTATTCTATCGATGTTACGTTGAAAGTTTGCTATAGAAATGACAATATAATAAGAGAATAATAAAAGACATTCTTGTGGTCCGAAATGTTTTTGCACCACGAGATGGTTGGAGGATAAGGATGTTCTATTAGGTTTAGTCTAGTTCTTTTTTAATGGACAATTTAGCCTGATTTGTCGAATCTAAATTAATTACATAGTCCAACTAATAGCTTAGGGGTGTCTTTCATAGACTTATAATTGAGGGGTGGAGCACCTTTAAATTAATTTATTTCTATATTAGTGTCAGTTCTATATAGACAATTAAGTACATGGGCTCCTTGGAAAATTTTAGACAATAGGTAATTTGATCGAATTTAAATATAATTTATAGGATGAGTGACATAATTACATCATAAATAGAATTTTTTTGACCTCTTAGCCGGTATTTGGTTTAACCAGAGCAGACCTGAAATGAAATATTTTTGACTCCCAATTCTAGACTTAAAGACAAAACTTCTTTATTGCATGCTACGTTGGAAAAGGCAATAATTCTTCACTATGCTTGTACTTTTTTTCTTTTTCAAAATTCCATTACTTTATTCTAAGTATGTTGACAGTTTGCAATAGAAATGACAATATATATATATAAAAGGCATTCTTGCGGTCCGAAATATTTTTGGACCACAAGATAGTGGGAGTTTAAGAATACAATCTATTCGGTTTAGCCTGTTTCTTTTTAAATGGACATTTTAGTCAGGTTGTTGAATCTAAATTAATTATATAGTCTGACTAATAGCTTAGGGGTGTCTTTCGTAGACTTATAGTTGAGGGTGGATCAACTTTAAATTAATTAATTTTTATATTAGTTTCAGTTTTATACAGACGATTAAATAAAGGGGCTCCTTGAAAGATTCTAGACAGTAGGTAATTTGATCAAATCTAAATAATATATATTGGATGAGTGATTTAATTACATGATAAAAGAAATTTATTTCTCCTTTTTGGCGTTATTGGTTTGACCAAATCAAATTTGAAGTAAAATATTTTTTACTCTCTACAGTTCTAGATACAAAAAACCTATCTTTGCATGGTAAAAATTGATAAATTTTAGGAAAAATTACTAAAATCCTCCTAAAATAAATTTTTCTATCCAAAAAACCAATAAAAATATTTTTCAATCTCAAAAACTCATTCTGCAAACTTTCCATTTAAAAAAATAAAAAACTTAGGATTAACAACTTTTTGGAATAAATTATCCTTCATTTATTAAGTTAAGAATTAACCAATTGTGTAGTTTTTTGAAAATTTTTTTATTTTAAAATTGTCAAACTGATAAATTGCAAACTACGAAATTTTATTTTCAAAATTAAACCCGGAAAGGATTCCTTTAATTATGACCTCACTATCTTTTTCCAAACACACTATATTCTATTATCGGGTGATTTTTCCTTTTCTATTCACTCATGATCTGGACTGGTCGACCCGATCATGATATTGAGGGAAGGGACCTTTTCTAGAAAATCCAGTCCACCCAACGGGAATCGATCCCAGATAAAGTACATGTGGTCTCGTGATTAGACGAAGAGAATACTCCATCATGCGCACCGAAACATATTTTTAAATAATTTATTTTTTAGTTTAATATGGTAATTATAAAAATATATTTTTAAATTTTTTTTAAAAAAGATTAAAAAATCGGAAATTTAAGATAAAAATCATAGTTAGTATCGAATATCAATATAAATTTCTAAATAAATAAATTTATGTAAGAAACTAAAAAAAATTAGTTTTTAATCTAGAAGGCTAAGGACAATATATTAAGTCCATAAATTTATTAATAAAAAAACGTCGGGGTTTTTGGAAATGAAAGTTGGTGAATTGAGTTTTTAAATTGAAAAATATTTTCATGAGTTTTTTGGATAAAAAAATTTATTTTATGGGTTTTTAGTAATTTTCCCTAAATTTTACTGTGGAAAAGACAATAATTCTTCACAATGATTGTCCCTTTTTTTTTCTTTTTTAAAATTCCGTCATTTTATTTTATCAATGTTGAAAGTGTGCACTAGAAATGACAATATAATGAGAGAATAATAAAAGACATTCTTGTATTCTTTAATGTTTATTGTACCACAAGATGGTTAGAGGTCATTTTATTTTATCAATGTTGAAAGTGTGCACTAGAATGACAATATAATGAGAGAATAATAAAAGACATTCTTGTATTCTTTAATGTTTATTGTACCACAAGATGGTTAGAGGACAAGGATATCTTATATTCGTTTCGATCTGCTTTTTTTTAAATGAACATTTTTGTCTGGCTGTTGAATTTAAATTAATTACATAGTGTGACTTATAGTTTAGGGGGTGTCTTCTGCAGACTTATAATTGAGGGGTACAACACCTTAAATTTAATTTATTTCTATGTTGGTGTCATTTTTATATAGACAATTAATTGCAGGGGCTCCTTGAGAATAATCGAATTGAAGCTGCTTTGAAACTCAGAGTTGGCTTGAATATTTTTAAATTTGACACAAAGGTCACCTGCATGAATCTAGATTATAGTCGAACCTGATCGAAAGTAGACACAACTTAAATTGATTTTGGGCTCATTTAGATAAATTATATATATATATATATATATATATATATATTATACTATGTATAAAGATAATATAAAAATACACTAACATGTTCAATAATATTATATCTCATTATTCATAATAAATTTTATCATTTCATGGATAATATGGAGTTTAAATTAGGGGGGAAATTCAAAATCAATCATATATTAGTTTTAAATATTCTCCACTATATGATAATATAGAATGATAATTGATATTTTGACTTTTCGAAGTCAGGTTAAATGAAATTTTATGAACATTAGTTGATTTTCATCATTTTGAAGCGTTATCTTCAGATCGTTTAATTTAGTAGATTCATCGATCTAACTAGATGACCTCAAAGAGATAAAAATTAAAATTGAAAATCCAAGTTCAAGCCGGTTGGAGCCCGGCTTGAAGCTCGTATTTCTTTTTAAGCTGAACTCAATTCTTGGTTATAAAAGCTAGTTTAGTATCAAATTAAACATGAACCTAAGCATGCTCGAGTTTCTCTGTTTAATTGATGGTCACAGTCGCGGTACACTAAAAATACACCATAAATACGAGAGAAGTCTCCAAGATAAAACCCTAAAGAAGATAATGAAAAATTACAGAAGAATCAGAAAAAACAAAAGGCACCAACAATAAATAGACTGGTGAACGTCACAAAAGTTGTGGCATTTTACATCTGCCACATTTTATTACACTTATTATTATTATTATTTCAATAATATGCTCTCCGCATAAGAAATACATTTCCAAGTTCACAGTAATATCATACCGTTACATAAAAACTTGAAAATTACATTATTCTTTTTATCGCCTCAGGGACAGGGAATGTGACAGAGTTTGACCTTCGTCGGCTTATAATCGATGAGTAGGAATTTCTCAATTAGAGGACCAATTTGATGGCCAAATGCTTCATGTCTGGGATCATGAAGATACTTTTTAACATCTTCTACACTTCTGAAAGTGGCCTCGAACACATGAGTAAAGCCTTGCTGCGACGTGTTATCAATGTTCATATCCTTACCCCTGCAACCACACATGCAAAACGAGCGACATATTTTTCGGGGTTAGAATCTCGTTTGTAAAAGCAACAGGATAACTACATGCACGCCTCTTCTCTTATTTGGTAATTATCATGATTCCTTTGAGAATTTGGAAATTACCAAAATATGTCGGATCCTGACAACTCGAAAAACATCGAAAATAAAATCAACCAAAACAATTAGGCTTCAGGTAGATCAAATATAAAACCAACCAAAATAGTAATAGAAATTGAATCTTTGAACAACATTCTAAATCGTAATTCTCTCTCATGTGTGTGTGGGGAGAGAGAGAGAGAGAGGATTGTACCATTCGAAGGACTTCATGTAATGTATTTTGCGAGCAAGGGTGTCAAATTTGTTAATTATATCATCGATTTGCTGCTGGGTTACGCAATCTTTGAATTGCACAAGCAGGACGTGCTTTATATTATGTCCTTTGCCAGCTGGGAAGTGTACCATTTTATCTCTCTCTCTATATATTAAAGCCCCAAACGTTTTCTGTACCACAAGATGATTGGAGGACAAGGGTGCCTTTTATACATTTGAGTCTGGCTTGGTGAATCTTAATTAATTAATAGGAGTATGATTTATGTCTGTTTTAGTGTTGGTCTTTATATAGACCAAAGTCAAGGAGCACTTCGGAAAATTCTAAACAGTAGATAGTTTAGTCAAATCTAAACATTATAATTATAGGATGAGTAATGTGATTGACGAAATTTGTTTGACCTCTTAGCTGGTATTTGGTTTAACCAAATCAGATCTGAAGTAAAATATTTTTGACTCCCAATAATTCTAGATTTGAAAAAAAAAAACTCTTCTATATTGCATGTTAAAAATGGATAAATTTTACCTTGAAAAAGACAATAATTCTTCACTATGGTTGTCCTTTTTTTTTCCTTTTTATGAATTCGATTACTTTATTCTATCTATGTTGAAAGTTTGCCAATATATATAATAAGAGAATAATAAAAGACATTCTTGTGGTCCGAAATGTTTTTGCGCCACGAGATGGTCGGAGGATAAGGATGCTCTATTTGGTATAGTCCGTTTCTCTTTTTAAATGGACATTTTAGTCTGATTGTCGAATCTAAATTAATTACATAGTCTAACTAATAGTTTAGGGGTGTCTTTCGTAGACTTATAATTGAGGGGTGGAGCACCTTTAAACTAGCTTATTTCTATATTAGTGTCAGTTTTATATAGACAATTAAGCACATGGACTCCTTTGAAAATTATAGACAGTAGGTAATTTGATCAAATCTAAATATAATTTATAGGTTGAGTAACTTAATTACATCATACATGAAATTTATTTGACCTCTTAGACGGTAATTGGTTTAACCAAATCAGTTTTGAAGTAAAATATTTTTGACTTTCAATTTTGGATTTAAAGAAAAAACATCTTTATTGCATGTTAAGTTGGAAAAGACAATAACTCTTCACTATGGTTGTCCTTTTTTTCTTTTTCAGAATTCAATTACTTTATTCTATCCACGTTGAAAGTTTTCAGTAGAAATGACAATATAATAGGAGAATAATAAAAGACATTCTTGTGGTCCGAAATGCGATTCCACCACAAGATGGTTGGAGTTTAAGGATGCCTTCTATTCGGTTTGGTCCGTTTCTTTTTGATGGTCTGGTTGTCAAATCTAGATTAATTACATAGTCTGATTAATAGCTTAGGGGTGTCTTTCGTAGACTTATAGTTGAGGGTGGAGCACCTTTAAATTAATTTATTTCTATATTAGTGTCAGTTTTATGTAGACAATTAAGTGTAGGGGCTAGACAGTAGGTAGTTTGATCGAATCTAAATATAATATATAGGATGACTAACTTAATTACATGATAAATGAAATTTATTAGACAATATAAGGATGCTCTATTTGGTATAGTCCGTTTCTCTTTTTAAATGGACATTTTAGTCTGATTGTCGAATCTAAATTAATTACATAGTCTAACTAATAGTTTAGGGGTGTCTTTCGTAGACTTATAATTGAGGGGTGGAGCACTTTTAAAGTAAGAGATAATTGCATAATATACCCTTGTGAAATACAAAATTTGCACACATCCCTCCTATGTTAAAAAAATAGCCTTAGATACTCCTATGTTTTTGTTTTGTTTGCAGACTCTCCCTTCCGTTAGTGCAGACTAATGGCATTATTTTTTTATATTGTATGATTGTTATACCCCTAATGTTAAATCATTATCTTTTTTCTTATTTAATCTCAGCCTTTGGATTATTTGTTCTTAGCCGTTGGATCAAACAAAATAATAATATTATGAAAAAATCATAAAAATATCATAAATAATTATAAAATTCTAAAAATAATTATGAAAAAATAAAAAAGTATCTAAAATAATTATAAAATTCTGGAAAAAAATCCACAAAAAATTAGAAATAAAAAATAAATTTGAAATTCAGGAAATATTCCGAAAATATTTTCATAAATTTGACAGAAAAATCAGAAAATTACTGAAAAATGTCACAAACAAAATAAGAAAATAAATGAATTTTTTTTCTGAAAATAAAAAAATTCAAAGAAATAGAAAACTAATCAGAATATCTAGGAAAAAATATCAAACTTTGAGATAAAAATAAGAAAATTGTGAAAAACTCATAAAATGCATCAGAAATAATTATATAAATTTTTTAAAATAAAATTCAGAAAAGTAGAAAATAATCTAAAAATTCAAAAAAATAAATAATAAAATCTAAAAAGAAGATCCAAGCGACGTGGTGGTGGCGAACGGGGTAGACTGGTGGCGAAGGTGTCAATGGTGGCCGATTTCACTACAAAGAAGGGCGACGGTGTTGGACGGTGGTGGTGCGGCGGATCTGTGGAGACAAGACATAGAATGGTGGTGTTTTTTTGGGGGTTTGAGTGTTTGTAGGGCAGCGAGTTATTGCCGGCATGTTGAGGGTGGTTATTTACAGCGTCGTCGTGGTGATTTGATGCAGCCGATGGTGAAGGAGAAGGTGGTTGTGGGTGACAGATGAAGAAGGATGTGAAGGGGAAAAAGAAGGAAAGAAAAAAGGAAAAAAGAGGAAAAAGAAAATAAAAAAAAGGGCATTTTAGTCTATTATACTTTCATTTAAACCTTTAAAAACCCTAAAATACTTCCCAATTTGCGAGTGAATGCTACTCTCCGTTAGTTTTCAACGAACGAGGGTTTTCTTTCGGAGTTTTTAAAAACACGGGGGGATATGAGGCTATTTTTTTAACACGGGGGAGATGTGTGCAGGTTTCGTATTTTACACAGGAATGATATATAATTATCCCTTAAATTAATTTATTTTTATATTAGTGTCAGTTTTATATAAACAATTAAGTACATGGCCTCATTGGCAAATTCTAGACAGTATGTAATTTGATCGAATCTAAATATAATTTATAGGATCAGTGATTTTTACTCGAGCATCGAAACGACCCAATTCTTGTTTTAAAAAGTAGTTTATGCTCAAGTCTACATTTTTTATGTTCAAGTCGAAACCCGAAAACACACGAAAAATGGAGAAAAATGAGTCGGAAAAAAATAAAAAGTCATTATTCATTAAAAAAAATTGGTATTATTTTTTTTCGTCTTGCCATATTTCTTTACTCAAGCATCGAAACGACCCAATTCTTGTTTCAAAAAGTAGTTTATGCTCAAGTCTACATTTTTTATGTTCAAGTCGAAACCCGAAAACGCACGAAAAATAGAGAAAAATGAGTCCGAAAAAAATAAAAAGTCATTATTCATTAAAAAAAACTTGTATTATTTTTTTTCGTCTTGCCATATTTCTTTACTCGAGCATCGAAACGACCCAATTATTGTTTCAAAAAGTAGTTTATGCTCAAGTCTACATTTTTTATGTTCAAGTTGAAACCCGAAAACGCACGAAAAATGGAGAAAAATGAGTCGGAAAAAAAATAAAAAGTCATTATTCATTAAAAAAAACTGGTATTATTTTTTTCCGTCTTGCCATATTTCTTTACTCGAGCATCGAAACGACCCAATTCGTATTTCAAAAAGTAGTTTATGCTCAAGTCTACATTTTTTATGTTCAAGTTGAAACCCGAAAACGCACGAAAAATGGAGAAAAATGAGTCGGGAAAAAAATAAAAAGTCATTATTCATTAAAAAAAACTGATATTATTTTTTTTCGTCTTGCCATATTTCTTTACTCGAGCATCGAAACGACCCAATTCTTATTTCAAAAAGTATTTTATTCTCAAGTTTACATTTTTTATGTTCAAGTCGATATCCGAAAAAGCACGAAAAATGGAGAAAAATGAGTCGGAAAAAAATAAAAAGTCATTATTCATTAAAAAAAACTGGTATTATTTTTTTTCGTCTTGCCATATTTCTTTACTCGAGCATCGAAACGACCCAATTCTTGTTTCAAAAATTATTTTATGCTCAAGTTCACATTTTTTATGTTCAAGTCGAAACCCGAAACGCACGAAAAATGGAAAAAAATGAGTCGGAAAAAAATAAAAAGTCATTATTCATTAAAAAAAACTTGTATTATTTTTTTTTGTCTTGCCATATTTCTTTACTCGAGCATCAAAACGACCCAATTCTTGTTTCAAAAAGTAGTTTATGCTCAAGTCTACATTTTTTATGTTCAAGTCGAAACCCGAAAACGCATGAAAAATAGAGAAAAATGAGTCGGAAAAAAATAAAAAGTCATTATTCATTAAAAAAAACTGGTATTATTCTTTTTCGTCTTGCCATATTTATTTACTCGAGCATCGAAACGACCCAATTCTTGTTTCAAAAAGTATTTTATGCTCAAGTTTACATTTTTTATGTTCAAGTCGATACCCGAAAACGCACGAAAAATGGAGAAAAATGAGTCGGAAAAAAATAAAAAGTCATTATTCATTAAAAAAAACTGGTATTATTTTTTTCGTCTTGCCATATTTCTTTACTCGAGCATCGAAACGACCCAATTCTTGTTTCAAAAAGTATTTTATGCTCAAGTCTACATTTTTTATGTTCAAGTCGATACCCGAAAACGCCCGAAAAATGGAGAAAAATGAGTCGGAAAAAAATAAAAAGTCATTATTCATTAAAAAAAACTTGTATTATTTTTTTCGTCTTGCCATATTTCTTTACTCGAGCATCGAAACGACCCAATTCTTGTTTCGAAAAGTAGTTTATGCTCAAGTTTATATTTTTCATGTTCAAGTCGAAACCCGAAAATGCACGAAAAATGGAGAAAAATGAGTCGGAAAAAAATAAAAAGTCATTATTCATTAAAAAAAACTGATATTATTTTTTTTCGTCTTGCCATATTTCTTTACTCGAGCATCGAAATGACCCAATTCTTATTTCAAAAAGTAGTTTATGCTCAAATCCACATTTTTTATGTTCAAGTCAAAACCTGAAAACGCACGAAAAATGGAGAAAAATGAGTCGGAAAAAAATAAAAAATCATTATTCATTAAAAAAAACTTGTATTATTTTTTTTCGTCTTGCCATATTTCTTTACTCGAGTATCGAAACGACCCAATTCTTGTTTCAAAAAGTAGTTTATGCTCAAGTCTACATTTTTTATGTTCAAGTCGAAACCCGAAAACGCACAAAAAATAGAGAAAAATGAGTCGGAAAAAAAAGGGGGAAAGAGAAAAGGTGGAAAGAGAAAAAGACTGCCATTCCGCGCCACGTCAGCGAGGAATGGCAGCATTCCGCGCTTACGTGGAGCGGAATGCCTTTTAATATAAAAAAAATTCTATTCCGCGCTTATGTGGCGCAGAATCCGGCAGATTCCGCGCTGACGTGGCGCGGAATGTGCTATTTTTTTAGCACTATTTTTTTGTGTATTATTTTCTTAATTTCGATTTAATTTTATATTATTTTTTTAAAATTCTCAATAATTGTGGGCTTTTGCACCACAAGATGGTTGGAGTTTAAGGATGCCTGTTTAGTTTGTTTCTTTTTTAATGATCATTTTAGTTTGGTTGTCAAATCTAAATTAATTACATAGTCTGACTAGCAGTTTAGAGGTGTCTTTCGTGGAAAATTCTTGTATAAATCGGATTTTGGGCTCCACCTGTGGACCTTGTGGATGTGATTAATCCACATCATTTGTTTTTTAATTCAAAAAAACAAAATAAGTGATGTGGATTAATCACATCCACAAGGTGCACAGGTGGAGCCCAAGACCCGATGTAGAAGTGTTTTCCGTCTTTCGTAGACTTATAGTTGAGGGTGAAGCATCTTTAAATTAATTGATTTTAATATGAGTGTCAGTTTTATATAGACGATTAAGTGAAGGGGCTCCTTGAAAAATTCTAGACAGTGCGTAGTTTCATCGAATCTAAATATAATATATAGGATGAGTGTTACATGATAAAAGAAATTTATTTCACCTTTTTTGCGGTATTTGACCAAATCAGATTTGAAGTAAAATATTTTTTACTCTCTAAAGTTCTAGATAAAAAAAAACTTATTCTTGCATGCTAAAAATGGATAAATTTTAGGAAAAATTATTAAAATTCCCTTAAAATATATTTTTTTTATCCAGAAAACCAGTAAAAATATTTTTCAAAAAACTCAAAATCCCATTCTACAAACTTTTCATTCCAAAAAAACCCAAAAGTTTGGATTAACAATTTTTAGGAATAAATTACCCTTCATTTATTAAGTTAAGAATTGATCAATTGTGTATTTTTTGGGAATTTTTTAATTTTAAAATTGTCAAACTGATAAATCACAAACTACGAAATTTTATTTTTAAAATTAAACCCCGGAGAGGAATCCTTTAATTATGACCTCGCTATTTTCTTCCAAACGTACTCTATTCTATTAGCATGTGATTTTCGATTTTCTTTTCACTCATGATCTGGACTGGTCGACCCGATCATGATATAGAGGGAAGGGACCTTTTCTCAAAAAACCGATCCACATAATGGGAATCAATCCCAGATAAAGTACAAGTGGTCTCATGATTAGACGAAAAGATTACTCCATCATGCGCACCAAAACATACTTTTATATAATTTATTTTTTAGTTTAATATCGTAATTATCTATGAATATATTTTTAAATTTTTAAAAAGATTCAAAAAATCTAAAATTTAAGATAAAAATCATAATTAGTATCGAATATCAATATAAAGTTCTAAATAAATAAATTTATGTATGAAACTACAATTGATTAATTTTTAATCTAGAAGGCTAAGGACGATTAAGTCCATAAACTTATTAATAAAAAATGTTGGGGTTTTCAGAAATAATAGTTGGTGAAATGGGTTTTTAAATTGAAAAATATTTTCACGAGTTTTTTGGATAAAAAAATTTATTTTATTGGTTTTTAGTAATTTTCTCTAAATTTTACTTTGGAAAAGACAATAATTCTTCACAAAAGTTGTCCTTTTTTTTCTTTTTAGAATTCCATCATTTTATTTTATCAATTTTGAAAGTGTGCACTAGAAATGACATTACAATGGGAGAATAATAAAAGACAATAGTCCAAAATGTTTAATGTACCACAAGATGGTTGGAGGATAAGGATGCCTTAGATTCGTTTTGATCTGCTTCTTTTTAAATGGACATTTTTGTCTGGCTGTTGAATCTAAATTAGTTACATGGTGTGATTTATAGTTTAGGGGTGTCTTTTGTAGACTTATAATTGAGGGTTACAACACCTTAAAATCAATTTATTTCTATGGTGTCAATTTTTTATTGATCACTAAGTGCAGGGGCCCTTGAAAATTCTAGATAATTACTAGGTAGACAGACTGATAGAATCTAAATGTAATTTATAGGATGGAGTGATTTAATTACATGATAAATGAAATTTATTTGACCTTTTGGACAGTATTGGTTTGACCAAATTAGATATGAAGTAAAAAGTTTCAGACTCCCTACGGATTTAGATAAAAAAAATTAAAAATTGGCATGCTGAAAATGGATAAATTTTACTTTGGAAAAGACAACGATTCTTCACAATGGTTGTCCTTTTTTTCCTTTTTAAAATTCCATATTTTTTTCTTATCAATGTTGAAAGTGTGCAATAGAAATAACAATATAATAAGAGAATAATAAAATACATTCTTGTGGTCCGAGATATTTATGCACCACAAGATGGTTGGAGTATAAGGATGCCTTTTATTCGGTTTAGTCTGTTTCCTTTTGGGTTAATGACAATTTAACCACCCCACTCTCTTTTAAAGTCATTATCATGTATGCATATATATATATATATACAGTGTACATTTAATAGTGTCAAATAATATTATCATATTTAAAATGAATACCAACCAATGTTTCAATCTCTTTTTTATGTGGATAAAGTGGACTAGTTCTTAGTTCACCATTTAACTTTGATTTATCTTTTAGGTGACATCCTCCATGTTGACTATTGAGATTCGTGGTAGGCTTCTATGGCCTCATTGTCATACTTAAGTTTGATTATATATATATATTTTTTTCCTCTCCTGCATACTACACTTATTTTCCTATCACAAAATCTTTCATTGTTTCTTGCTTACTCTTCTAATATTTATTGTTCTAAATCTGTATTTTATATAATTGATCTCCATTTACTTAATTACCAATTAGAAGTTTGATTTCTCTCCATTTCTTATGCACTATCTTTTTGGTTTATGCATGTTTCCATAATTTCTTAGTCCTCTAACAAAAAGAATAAAAGATGACAGGGAGCAATTCATTATTATATGGGATAATAGCAAACACCCCCCTCAATTATGGGGTGATGTGCACTTCTCCCCCCCCCTTACTTATTGAAATGTGCGCTTTACCCCTCATTTATCATAAAATGTGCACTTCACTCCCTCAGGCAGTTCGGGCAGGGACAAAGTGCTACAAAACACATAAGTCAGGGGGCAAAAGTCCAATTTTTATGATAAGTGAAGTGTCCGAATCTGCCCGAACTGCCCGAGGGGATGAAGTGCACATTTTATAATAAGTGAGAGGTAAAGTGCACATTTTAATAAGTGAGGGGGCAAAATGCACATCACCCCATAACTGAGGGGTATCTGCATTTATCCCTTATTATATATATCTAGGATATCTTTCTGACAGGGCAAAGCTTTTAACCATGATAATTCTTCTTCTAATTGTGCAAGAGTTGCTAGATTTGATTCTTTTTAACAAAGGCGAAGGAGGTAGATATATATGCTCTTTGGGCTAAGAAACTAGGTGATTGTAGAGAGACTATCCACAAGTTTATATATAGGTTATCAATGTGACATTTGATTCATGAAATTTGAATAATTTTTTTGGTTTTCCCACGGGATGTTTGTGCCAGTTTTTGCGCACTTCGTCTAATCCCTGCTTGCTGTGCGTGGCTGCCGCTGGCTAAGCATTATTTTGATAACGCTCGGAATCGATCCCGGGAGCACACCAGGTCGACCCCAAGTTGTCCCAGTGGCAGACTTATACCACTGATGAAATTTGAATAATAAAGTATTAGACTTTGTCGTAGACAAACAATTTCCGTGGTTGAATATCTATAGTGTGGATGTCATTCATTTTTCAATATTCCTTACGATATCCATAAGTTCATGTTAAACAAATATTGTTAGGCATATCAACTATGTAAAATTCAAAAATTAATGTCATTATGATCCTTTACGAGAAAAATAGTAGAAAATTGCTTTTCACCTTTCCATTATATTAATTTCACCTAATGTCTCCTTTAATCTCGATTTATGACTTAAATCCCATTTATTTAGTACACTAATGATGCTTTAAAAAAAATCCATCCTAATTATTAGGATGAGTACTATAAATTGATTAAATCTCTTTGCTTTTATTGATGATCAGAAAACTTCATAAGCAGATGCAAATGCAGATCAGAGACTACTGCGTGATTCTCAAATCAATGGCCTTATACGTGCAGTTCAGTACTTGAATGAAGGAGGAGGGATATTCAAGAACCTTACATATCCCAACAAGTGATCTTTTGTAAAATAAGATACATAGTATTTGATACTTATAAAATATGTTAAGTTAAAATCAGCTTTGTAAATGTTACTGTCCATGAGATATTATGGATATAGATTAACATAATCTCTCTCTCTCTCTCTCTCTCTATATATATATATATATATATATATATATATATATAAATATGTATATATATTAACTGTGATAGTGCTAACCTTATATTTAATGTTAACATAAATTATTTTCAAATATTCAATAATAAACACAATAATTTTCTAACTTCAAAACACGGGTTAAAACTAGTATATATATAATTAAGATTCACATATTGTTAAATATAAAATATAATTATTAATATATTTTTTTATAAATTTAAATTATAAAAAAGTATATATTTATATAAATAAAAGACATTTAATTTTAATCGTTGATTTCGAACAAAATCTACGGTTAATATAAATTGAATTTAGTAAAATACAACTAATTAATGATAGCCGTTGATTTTAGGATATCTGATCCAACAGTTGGTAGATTAGGGGGAAAAACATCTTTTTTGTTGACAAAAAATATTACAATCAGTAGCATAAGATGTGAGTGGCGCGCCTGAGGAGGTAAATTGCCTCTTTACTTTTTCGATGGGGGGTATTTTGTTTTTAAAAAAAATCACAAAAGGGGCGGGTTGATAATTATGACTTTCACAGGGAGGTCATAAGTATTTTGCCCCTTTCTTTTTTACTGGACATTTTAGTCTAACTGCTGAATCTAAATTAATTACATAGCATGAGTGATACTTGGTGACTCATAGGATCTAGCTAGGGTCCCAGGAGATTTACACCCTCCATGAAAATATATACATGGGAAATGGTGTAGATCACCTAGGGACCTAGGGTTCCGGGAACAGGATTGTACCTCAATTAGTTCCCATATAAATGTGGAAAATAGACCCCCTGCCCAAATATTTATGCTTTAGTTTTTGTTAATTGGGATGTTTTGAAATAAAATTTGATTTTTTAAAATGAAATGTTCCCCGACTACTGTATCAATTCTTGAGTTTGATGCTTTTTGGTGGTTTTGTGATTCAAATAGAAATTCTCTTGCTCTCTCAGTGGAGAAAGAGAGTATTAATGTTTGGAAGCATACCACATCATCTTTTGGGCATAAGATTTGTATCCAAAGATCTTTGGTTTGGAAGATTCAATGGAGCCATATTCTTCATCCAAATGAGGTTGTTTTACTTTTCAAAGAATTCTCTTGTGGGAACCCCTGGAACGTGAAGATTGTTTCAGCTTTAGCCTAAGCAATTATTCCAAACCTGTTCGTGGTCGTGTTGGTTGTATCGGTGATGTTCTTTTGCTTCCTGTCATAGATCTCAATATTTATAGTGCTGATTGTCATGTTTTGAGTGTCACAGATGGATTCTTCTTCGACCCCTTTGTCTTCGTTCCATTTTGTCAAAAGAATCCATCTTGTATTCAGGGATTTTGCCCAAGGTTATTATATAATATTTTAATTTATAAAAAAAATTATGTAGTGAAGCAACACAACTATTACACTTGAGTGCATTAATATAAAAATATACAATTATTTTACTTTCTAACCGTCATGTAACTTGTCCGATCAAATGAGAGCTCCAATGGAGAACACTAGTTCGTATTATGTTTTCCACTTTAATCATAAATATGTCTGGCTACTTATTTTGACAAAATCAAACAATTCAAACTAAATAAAAGTAAACTAACTCTAGATTTCCAGATTAAATCTATACATTACAAAATGCACTAGATAATTTCTGATTCTTGGACTTTCATGCCATGTTCAAATAAGCAATTTATTATATCTGCAATCTAATCCATAGCATCAATACATGTAAAAAATTATTTTTTTTTAATGAAAGCATCAATACATGTAACTTCATCAATTACATGTCATAATGAATGGAATGAGTAATTAAAATCACCAATGCATAAGAAAATTGTTCACATATGGCTCCATGATGTGACAATATGCAACATGTTATTCCATGAAAAATTACCATTTCGAATAACATTGTATTTCAACGTCTTCCACCTCACTTCGGATCTTCTATTGCAAACGCTGTTGCAATCTCCTATTGCCTTCACATATGAATGACATGTGTATAAAATATTATCTGAAGTATAAATTTATCATGAATTATATACACTTGTTGGGCAGGCATGATATGCAACACGAGATGCAACACCACTTTGCAATAGAAGATCTCGCGTGCTTCCACCTACCTCACAGATACATGCCTTACTACGGACCATATCTAAGTGTATATTTAAGAAAATTTGTCACACAATCGTCATGCATTCGTGGCACGAAATACAGATAATCCCAAAAGCTAAATAGATGATAAGATGAGTGCAAAAGAAGATGAAGCATGCAAACTATTTTTACATCTAGAATGTACAATTTCTAACTCTCAACCATCCATATATTCATCAAATAGCAACCAAATGATACCTAAATTGGACTTTTGCTTGGAATTTCTGTAAAACAAATCAAGTTTCCACAAGTTTTGCCCACTCATATCAGTAACAAAGGGATCCAAATTCACCTTTTGATCAAGGGATTAAACCCTTCCTACACTTCAATCGCTAAAATCTTTACTAACACAACTAAATCAGTATCATCAGCAGAACACCATATTTTTCAGCAACACTTGCAAATAACAGAGTAAACTATATAGCATTACTTACAGTTTCCAATTCTTCAGCAAAAACCCACAAATTTCCACTCTAAAGCAACATCAAAACACTCACCAAAGAAGCAAGTATCACAAGAACAATCTTCAACAATCTTTTATCAGCTCCAGAGAAATTAATCTTGTACTTCATAGTCATATTGGGATACATAATCCCCCAAGAATGACCTCCTCCTCCACTCAATGCAGCTCCGATTGTAGTACCATTCGCCTCACCGTTAGTACCCTCATCGAACAGCTGATAAATGTAGGCCTCAGCCACCCCTTCTTTCCTCAAAGGGGTACCCAAACCAGACCTCAAATGTCTCACCAATCCCTTTAAGTACATCTCCGCGTAGTTCCCAGCAGCTTGCGCCTCCGATTCGCTAGGCCAACCGGTTTCGGTTACTATCACCGGAATATTCTCCTGCCCGGATACCGCCATTGAGGCGACGATAGCGTCCACCATCATGTCGAACAGATTCCGGTACCTGACACCTGTGATTACGTCGTCGCGGAAATTGAACGGATGTTCTTGAAACAAAGCATACCCGATTGGGATTTCGGAGTTGATTCTGTAGACATTGTAAGGGTAGAGATTGATCAAGAACGAAGAGTTCGTTTCGGATAAGAACTGTAGCAACGGGTGAATGATTAAAGAGCCGATCGGCTCTTGGAATTCAGCGGCGGAGGGCGGAAACGACGTCGTCATGATGTCGATGAAAGATAAGGTGGTTGAAACAGAGATGGTTTTAATGCCTAGGTCAATGAGGGAGAAGTGGAGGTTACGCATAGCGGGGATGATGACGGTGGAGGGGTCTAGGGTGGGGTCGGAGGTGGCGGCGGCGGTGATGGCGTCGGAGCCGGCGGAGATGAGGGAAATGCGGGTGCGGGGGTGGTAGGGGAGGACGTAGGAGTAGAGCCACTGGATGGCGGCGGAGCGGTTAGCGGCGAAGGAGGGGATGAGGTGGTTGGGGACGGAGAGGAGGAGGGTGATGTTGGTGTAAGCGAAGGCGCGGACGGCGGCGGGGGTGGGGTTGATGAGGCGGACGGCGGAGATGTGGAGGGATTGGAAGGTGGAGACGACGTGGTCGGGGGGTGGGAGGTTGGGAGTGGAGGGGTTGTAGGTGATGCCGATGGTGGTGGCGGAGGCGGCGGAGAGGAGGAGGAGGAAGGCGGCGGTGCGGAGGAGGAGAGACTGCATTTTTTTTCTTTTTGGCCGGAGAAAGTGTGTGTGTGTGTGTGTGTGTAAATGTGTGTTTTTGTTGTGGAGAAGGGGTTTATGGTGGGGTTTAGAGTGTGTGTGTAATGCGTGAGGAGGGTGCGTAGTGTGAAGGCGTGCGTATGTTAGTGACAGGCGGGTGGCGGGGAATTCAGTTATTTTGAGGTGGGAGAAGAAGGGAGAAGTTATATGCTGTGTTGTGGTGCAGGGAGTTTGTGGTGTGGGGTTATTGGAAATTGTGTGAGTATTGACTATTTTCAGTGGTTAATTACGAATTTATTTTAATGATAAAAAAAAATAAAGTTACGAATTTATTATTATTATTATTTATAGTTGTGTTTTCCTCGTGTAGTGTACTGAATCTTTTAAGAATTATCGTACCGTTTGTTGAATTGTCGATTCATTTGACTAGATATTGCTCGAGTATGTTTTTGAAATCTATATCGAGTTTGAAAGTATACCTACACTTAGTTTGATTGTTACTTAGATAATAGATTGACCTTCGACGACATTAACAAAACGAACACTAGTTGAATCTAGATTAAGTTTGATAGACAAGGTTCTAGGACAATTCAATAGTAAACCACAACAGAGGTGGAATACTTTTTCACCATTGATATGATAGAGATTAGGTGATGAAAACCATTCATCCAATCATGATCTAATGCTAAAAAATAGATCGACTCTGTTGCACTCGATATATTGTAGAATGACCCCAAGGTTCCATACATATAATCTAAAAAAATGTGGATAAAATAGCGAGTCTATCATATACGGAAGGGGGAGGTGAAAACGAGCATGACTTTATTTTACAGAAAGCGCTCATTGCTAAGTTAGCGTGGACTCTGTGCCTTACCTTAGGCTCTCCGCTCAAATCACATTTCACTTTTGGCAATGCCCTCTTCGTGTTTGGTCCTAGTCTCATTGCATAGGTATCTTATTTTTTTATTTTTTTGGTTGTCCACCCGATTCAACGAAAATTTGCCCTGACTACATCCGAATTCGACTCGAGTCGCACACCCCGCAGTAGTGGGTGAGTCTCCCATCGGAGGTTTTTTGCATTCACAAGATCTCGAACCCAAAACCTTACTTAAGCAGAATCGAACTGCTTACCACTCGAACCAACCCCGTTAGTTATAGGTATCTAAATCAAGGAGACATAACCAAATCAGATAGGTACATAAATTAGTGCGACATACCCAAATCGCTCATGATGAAAATCCACGGACTCTCTTCTTTTGACATTACATGGAAGAGAAGCAGGAATAGGAGGCCACACCCAAAAGATACATATTGGTCCTCTCACATACTTTATTTTTACACTAGTGAAATCGAGTGTACAATATACAACTTTTGCTTAACAAATCAAGCTCAAATACTAGATAAAATAATTACACTTTATAAAGAAAAATATTTTACAAAAAATTACACTTACCAAACCAAGCTCAATCGTTACACTTCCAATTTTTAAATTTTTTTGCCTAAATTGGCTATACATACATTAGAGATAGATAATAGATTATGACATTTACATTCTTGAAACGCCACACAATATGCTTAACTGGAGTTGAATCAACACCTTAACCTTTTTGAAATGAAATAATGATAATATATTTTCTTGCCAAAATTATTTACTCTTCTGGATTCGACTTTCAATACGATCTTCAATACTGTGTCTGGAGATGGGGTTCGGAAGCTTGAAAATGCGGTCGCCTAAACACGGGCCCCTTAGAGCATCCATTTGACTGCTAATCACAGCCACGATTCGCAAGTTAGTTCTTTGCAATGAGATTCTTCTTCTCGATAAGAATTCCTGAGAATCAATTTGCATTTCTTTCTCCATTCTGCAGCAGCAAAAAACCTTTATATATACTATATATTTTGGATAAGTACAGAAATTACATATGGTTAACTTTTCACACTAATTTCCAAGATAAATTCTCAATTATATATTAGGCACATATATTTTAAAAGATAATTTACATAAACTCCTTCCATAAATTATTTTTTCAAACTTCTCTATTTGAATCCTAAAGCGCACTCTTGCACCTACTTGAAGTACATGATCACAACACTTTCTAACGTCTGGTAAATGCAATCATCAAAAAACAAAATTCTAAACAAGACGAAGAAGAATTATAATCTTTCAAAAATTAGCAGTCAAGCTCAGTAATCAGTAGTCTTTAGTTAGCATGTCCTAAGAAGCTAAAGATTTTCAGAGAGATGGATCAAATAAACTTCCTGACAACTTTCTGTTGGCAGCAAATTGAAGTGATCAGTGAAAAGTAATGAGCAATTACCTCATAATAAGTGAAGACCAACCACGACATCCCATTGACATAAGATACTCTACAGTAGCATTATGCAGTTTCTCATGTTTCCTTGAAAACAAAATCAATGGCCACCCTTCAGATTGAAGTTTCAGGTACAACTTCAAGGAAAAAATGTGTTTCAAATAATCTGCACCTTTACTGCTGTTGTGCAAGGTATCTTCATGGATCCTGTATAACAAAAAAAGACGAGCATTTTCTTATTTTTTGTCTCAGCAGTAATAAGTGTTTATGACATCTGATTTTTTTTTTCACCTTATCCATATTCACTTGTTAGATATGCCATTCTTCTAAATTCCATGAACCAGTTGAAATATTAAGGGATACTTACATGCAGACCCTTCATTTATTGGGTAATTAACCACGAGCCCCTTGAGGTTTTACAAATTATCCCATTGTCAAATAGTGATAATTTGAAACACAGTGGTAAAATTGTAATATAGTTTTACCAACAGATTGTGAAATTGTAATACTGACAGAGAAATTTGTATTAATTTCTCAAATATAGGGTGTCTTTCGTTCACACAGAGGTATCTATGTAATTTACTCAAATATTAATCTTCTCCCCTTAATACCACCAATACATGATTAAATATCAAACATACAAGAGTTAGTGAATTCCATAGAACATGATATTACCATAAGCAAATATGTATTCAAGTTTCCAAGTATTATTGGTATATTATATAGCAATACATAGCATCCCTTTTAGCCTCAATTCTAATTATATAGTATTGGTAAAAGAATAGTATGTTTTACTTCTTTTCGTTTCTCATATGTCATATGGATGATAGGAGGAAAACTTACCTATGAGTATACAAATTTTCTATAGCCAAGTCATCGGCATCCATCAGCACAACGTCTCTGCCTTCCTTTTGTGGTCTAATACTACTAAAGAAATCCTCAGCAATTCCAACTGTAATATTTAAGTCTCTTCTGTATAAACCTTCTTTGATATATACCGTATCAACGTCCTTGCAAATTGCAGGAAAAGAGTGTGCACCTAAGCTGTTCAACTCTGCATGCAACGCAAAACTCCTGCAATAATCATAATTGTCCGTATATCTGTACATCTCAACAACTCCAGAATTCTTATTCTGACACGACTGTAACATCACAGTCAGTGACACTAGCAGGGACAATAAAGACACCCCAAATGTTACGAGCCCAGAAATAAAAATCGTTGCAGCAAAAGATGACATGAAAATTCCAGCCTCTGTGGTGTAACGGCTTTCCATTTCTGCAAAAGACCAAGGATAACAACAATTAGGAAAAATATCTTGTCTATTCAGGACAAATCTAACTAAATTAAGATTTCTACATAAATTATAATTATTTATCAATTTTAATTCTGTAGTGTGACTTATACTTGAGCTCGAAAACATATAAGCTCTGCAAAATGACAAACGATGACATAAACAAATTCAATTTTCGTGTAATGTCCTTAAATGCACTATGTAAATCTTTCTTTTAATCAGGGAATAATCTTGTACATTCAAGACTAACTTAAACTAAATTAGAATTCTACATAAATTCTAATTAATGAGCTCATTTTCAAGCAAAGACCTCCAAATTCACTATCAAAAGCTTTGTTTTTTATAAGGAATAATACCATGTATATTCAAGACTAACAAACTAAATTAAAATTCTAATTAATTATCAATCTCAATTCCTCATATTTGTCTGAATGATCCTTGAGCTCAAGTGCATAAATGAAAACACCGAAATAAACAAATTAAGCTTTCATGTAAAGTCCTCAAAGCTTTCTTTTAATCGACGAAGAATATCTTGTATATCTAAGACTAACGTAAACTAAATGAAGAACGCTATATAAATTCTATCAATTTCAATCAGTTTATCTATTTATCAATACATATAAACGACGCACAAAGAGATAAACTTAAATGGAGGAAACTAAACTAAAAAAGAACATGAATCTAATAACATCATCCTTCAAATTCTCCTACCAATATAAAGCTACTAAAACCTCTAATAATTCCACACTACTCATTCTTATTCCTAATCAATACCTGAACCTCCTCTACTCGGAAGACTTTGAGCAGAGTATTCCCGCTCCCACTCCATTTCACGTCCGTACGCAGACATCGCGCGCAATTACTCTACGCTGCAAGCTACAGATCAAGTATCATTTTCCAAACAATACATAGTCGTCTTATTGATAATAACCGATTCGCCTGCATCAGCAACAAAATCAACAGATCAATCACTGATACAATTACAAACAGTTGAAAACTACATATTTCAACTTCCTGCAATAAATAAATAGAGATAAAACTCACCAAACTCAACAGTTCTGCAAATTTTTCACAAATTAAGCAGTGTATTACAACATATAACAGAAGTCATTCAAAATCGAACTGGATATAAAAAAAGTTCCATAATTGGATAATTTTCGTGATTATCCGCAATCATAACACACAAGAATAAAATTACTATCATGTGACCGACTGAAATCGACAGCTAAGAAGATCGGCGAGTCTGAAATTCCTCTTTAAAAAATTAAGATGTTATAAAAGCATAAATGAAAAAATTCAACAAATCATGAACAGTTAAAGATGGTGCACAGTGAATGAAGAGAGATAAACCTGATTTGAAGATCTCGAATAGTCGAGAAAGATACGTACAGATTGTTATTTGTATAGATTGGATTCTGGAGTCGGACTCCATATCCATTACGGGGCGTCATCTCGTGATGCGGGAAAATGGAGCCTATGTATTATAATGGAATCTTGGCTGAGGGGCAGAATTGTCATTGTGTGGGCGGGAGTCTTCAAGTGGGGCCTACAATAATTGCGTATGTGGGACCTATTTCTCTCTGTATCCACCTGGATTTTAAGTTAAGGTTTATCCACAATCCTCTGGGATAATATTAATGGTGGTGGTGTAGAATAAGATTTTTAATTTGGTCTTATTAATTTTCAAAGTTGGAAAAATAGGTCCCGATTGAATGACACGGCTTTTTACTGTTTCTTAATTTTTTAGATTTTTTTCATTAAAAATGTATTTATTTGATATTTTCTAAGAATATTTCAAGGAATGGCTACACTCAATTTTCATAGAAAAATCTCAAATTTTCTTGAAAAATGAACTAAAAGTATCATTTCTCTCAGATTTTCTCATGAAAGTCAAATTATTTTACTATTCATGATTAGACAATTCACTCAATAATTAAAATATCTTTATTCGTCAATATCTTAACATATTAATCAAATAATCACATATCTTGATTCAAAATGACACAATATACACAATAAAATTCACTTTGAATATTATTGAATGTCTTAAGCGATGAGTCGAACTTAAATATGTCTAAATTTTTTTAGAAAATAAAATCACATCCATACCCCATAAAAAAAAATTACAAAAAAGATATCACATACACTTATTAATAAAACATTTCTGTATAAAAAATAACTTATCCAAACATACTTTCTTAAATATGTCTAAATTGTTTTAGAAAATAAAATCACATCCATACCCTATAAAATAAAATAAAAATTACAAAAAAATATCACATCACACTTATTTATAAAACATTTCTATATAAAAACTAACTCATCCAAACACACTTTCTTCGTCAAATCCCTATTCCCTTAAAAATAATTTTTCTTACTTTTTCTAAGAAAAATGATAAATGAGAAATAAAGGCCCGATTGGATGGACGTCTATTTCTTATTTCTCATTTTTTATAGATAAAATAAGAGAAATTAATGTTAAGGAAGTAGAGTTATGATGGAGGAAATGTGTTTGGATGAGTTTTTTCGATAAAAAAAATTTAATGATTAAGTGTGATGTGAAATGTCTTTTTTTGTAAGAAAAGTTTTTTTTTTTTTTGTGGGAAATTAGTATGGATAAGTTTTGTTTTTATAAAAAAATTTAGACATATTTAAGTTAAAATCATTGATTAAGGCATCAAAAAATATGCAAAATGGATCTTGTTTGGTAGCTTATATCATTTCAAATACAGATATGTAATTATTTTGATAATTATATTAAGATATTGGTGGATAAAATACTTTTAATTATTGAGTAAACTGTCTAATTATAAATAGTAAAAAAATTGATTTTCTGAAAGAAATTCCACCTAAATCCATTTTTCAAAAAAATTTGAGATTTTCTTTAAGAAAATTGTGTGTAACATATTTTTGGGATATTTTTAGAATATGCCAAATAAATGCATTTTTGATAAAAAAAAATCTTTGAGAAATTGAGAAATAAAAAACAATGTGCCATCCAATCGGGGCCTAACATCTCATCCAATCGGGACCATAGTCTTCAACATTCTTTTTTTGTAGTTTTTGTCTCTTATGTTAAAAAATGCATGAGATTTCACGTGTGGCATGGACAAGCCTTTTAGAATTTAGAATAAATTGAATAAATAAAGTAGTGATCACGACATCACGTGCAAGACACAATCATCAAAATAATGGATTCAATTTGTTTTTTTTTAACGTTGAGACTAAAAATATAAAAAAAGTACGCCATGTGTTACTAATTTTGTAAGTCTATAAATGGAAAATTCAATGCTACATTAAGTTTAATGGTCTAAGTGTCTATCTTTCACAAATAATAAAATGTATGGTGTGCTAGTTGTGTGAAAAAAGGTAGACACAAAATACACTTGGACCATTAAATTCAGTTTGCCATGGAACTACTCGTTTATAAATCATAGTTTAAAATTGCAAGTTGACATATCCTACGAGACTAATATTGTATTTTTCCTATCTTTTGATTATTTATTCTTTTAAAGAATTAAGAGTTGGTCTTACATCCAATAATGAGATGCATGTATATCAAGTTTAGGGTTGCAAGATTATATTGATTAAATATATTCACAATTTTACCAAATTTTAACTCCAACAAGATGCACTAAAAATACTCAAAATATATATAAGGTTGTGGAGGTTGAGATCATATGTATCTCTTTTTTCGTTTATAGTGGTTTTGTTGGCAAAACTAGTTTTTCCATACGCAAAGGTGAGAAAAAAGAAAGAAAGTGAGTATGATTTAATGAAGTAAAAAATAGTTATTGAATATGTAAAAGTGAAAATGAAAATGAAATGCCATGAAAACACAAGGAAACAAATTCTCCATCATATCTCATAATTGAAGTGCATAACGTGTGCAATCATTACGAAATTGCATACCAACTAAATCAATCTAAATCGGTGGATAATTTTTTTGGAGTAAAAAGGGTTTTCGAATAAACTAAATGCTACTCAAATGTAAGACACATGGCTAAACTAACAATTTCTTTTCATTAACAATTTCTTTTCATTTTTTACTGATCGAGACTAAAAATGCAAACAAAACATACTTTATAAATATAATTGCAAATTTGTGAAATAATGAGACTAAAATAGTAAAACCACCTATTCCACAGACTAATATGCAATTTCCCCTAATAAAAGAGTATAAGATGGTAAAAATATATATATATATATATATAATCTGAAAATTCACCTAATTCAGACATAACACATACAGAATGCGAAAACAGGATTTTCCGCGTATTCGGTTTCGACCGATACATACACTACACTGCACTTGGAGTCCTCCACAAATGAACTCTTAATACGAACGAAATTCGGCTGCGGAGTTTCAATCTCTGCAGCAGACGCCGTTTCCGAGCCCTAATTCAAGGTATTTTTCCTTACCCTCCCCCATTCGTGTGTCTGCGTTGTGTGAATTTGAGTCCATTCGCCATGTGTTTTTTGTTTATTTGATTCCGTTCAAGATTATATAACCCTTCCCCCATCACTGAAATTGTTCGATTATTTTGAGTTGATTGCCAAACTGAGGGTTTCTAATGATTCGGAGTAGATTTTTAGTTTTTTTTTTGTTTTTAATCTGTTTGAAAAGGTTGGTTGTTTCATTGCATGTTGTTATGGTTCGTTTATGTAACTTGAATGGTTGATTGATGTTGGCGGATTTCGAGCCGAGGACGTCGAAGGGTTTACCTGGCTAATTCGACCTCTGCCAACTTATATAGCGAAGTAAAATTTGTCTGAGAGCTAGAGGAATGTTTGAAGATGGAGGTATTTATATATATATATATATATATATATATATATAGAGAGAGAGAGAGAGAGAGAGAGAGAGAGAGAACAGGCAGCATCTGAGATGGAAAGATGTAATAGAAGGCAATCATTAGTTATAGCCCTATGACTTGTCATTCCAATTGTAACAGAGTGGGTGTCCACAGCTCGTGAAACCTTCGGTATTTTTCACTATGATGAATGATAGAATGATTGGCCTGGGTTTTCGTTGTTGATTGAATCCAGCGGTGTACGGAATGGCAGCCATTTTGCAATTCCTCCTGTTACATGGGGGGCACTGAACTTACAGGAGGGAGCCCTAAAATTTCAATTTCCAGCTCCACAAGTTTTCATTCTCGTCTCTTATTGGAGTGTTTTTAATTATTGTCTTTATTTTTCAAGACCTAGGTTTCCATTTTATTGGTTGAAGTATCTAGCATACAGGATAACCTACAATGGGAGATTTTTCCGAGGTGGACAAAGAGTGTTGGTCCGGAGACCATAAGTTCGTTATGTCTATTGGAATTTTAGTAACTATGATTCTAATTGTTATTAACTATGGTTAGACTCCGCATGGTCAAACAAAATAGAAAAGCATAATAAGATAAGTTTCAAAATGTGTCACTCTTCGTAGGATCTTTTACCCGTTCTGGTCATTAGCCCCCAATTGCTACCTCTTTCCGTTACTTGCACGTTCTTCTCCACCATTTATGCCATATCACTCTTCCACCGTATCCACACAGTCTGCCTTCTAAGTTTCTCTTTATAGAAAATATATTGTGTCCCACAAATCAGATTTTCTCTAAAACCTCTATTTTCTCTCTCTTAAAGGCTTTACACAAGATTCTCATATCAACTTTTGTCCCGCAAATCAAGCAAATAGTAACTATTCTTATGCAACATGGTTGAGAAATCCAAGAAGCGAAATAGGGCTTCAATATGTGAAGAAGAAATCTCTGCTCTATTACAAAGGTAATTTCTATTCACTTGAAAGTATCGGAGCATTAGAGGAAACTGGAAAAAAATACTTCACTCATTCACATTCTGTTTTCCTCCCTTTTTCGGACGTAGGTACTCCATAAAGACAGTATTGACATTACTGCAAGAGGTAGCAAAAGTCGCTGGAGAGAAAATTGATTGGAATGCGGTGGTGCAGAACACAGCTACTGGAATTTCCAGTGCGAGGGAGTGTCAAATGCTGTGGCGCAATCTTGCCTATGGCCAAACCCTATTTGATCAATTTGACAATGGCGCAAACCCTATGGTCAGCACATATTTTGTGATTCATACTTCTGCCTTGAATACATCTTCAAGCGTGTTAACTGTAAATTACATTTTCTATTTTCTTGTTTTTTTAGGAGTTCTTATTGGTATGTGATAGTCTTCATGCATTTATGTGATATTGGGAGCCACTGTTGGTGCTTTAATTATGAATAAATGTGTTATGTTGTGTTTTTTAGGAGTATGCAATATGATCTTGGAGTTGTTATTGGCACTATGATTATTCATATGCGTGCAGGCATTGTTTATTGTTATTTCCTTTTATGGCTGAACTTGTTAAACTCAGTGTGTGCTGGCAATCTATTATAATAGCTAGGATAACTCAAAGAAGTTATACGTATCTTATCTTTTTCTGAGTACTGAAGTAACCTTTTAGTTAGTATATTATAATAAGAACCTAATAAGGTTAATTAAGTAAATAAATGTGTTATCTTTAATTGAATAAAAGTATATCTGATATTCAACTCTCAAACCCTTAACTACCAGTTAACTATCTAAGTGTCAAACCTTCAAACTTCCAAGTGGTCAACGATAAGTAGGTCAAGCCTGAATTTGGACCTTGTGTCCCTGTCACATGTAAAAGAATGCAAACATTGCTCCATTACCAGTGCTGAAATTTGAAGAATTTATCTGCCTGAAAATGTGGTGTTTTTCTATCTAGTATCCTACGTTGAAGGTATAAATTTTTTGAAGACATTTTATAGCACGGAAAAAAAATTCTAACCAGATTGGGATTGGTCGAACCCAAACCATTCACTCATTGTGAATTATACTTATAATGTGATCGATATTTACGCAAAGAAGAGAGACCAATCACAACACAAGTGTAAGAAAACTTGCCATGTGATTAGTTAGGTTCAGCCTAGACTAGACAAGAATTGTCTCTTATAGTACAATTAAAATGTAAAAGCACAATACTCAAACTCCAAGAATGTTCCACAATAAATAATTCATGCCTGAATTTTGAATGTTCCACAATAAATAATTCATGCCTGAATTTTGACATCACAACATGTAAAGAATGCAAACATGTCTTTACCCATAAAATTTAAGGAATTTCATCAGTTTGAAAATGTGGCGTTTCCTATCCTTGTGTTTTATGTGGATAGCACATATTTTAATCGTCTTATAGAACAACCAAAATTTAAAAACACAAAGTCCTTGAGTCGAGAAGATAATTATTCATGTGAAAGATTGATTGCTGAAAATATATGAATCTTATTGTACTAGGTCAATTTTGTTTGATGAAATACATTATCATAAGTGAACTTGGATGGTTTACAAAATACTTTTCATGAATTTTCAATGACATTCACCTTGTATGCTTTAAGATTAATCATAACGAACTTTGAAATATGTAGTATACAGGTCAAGTAAATGATAAAAAATTTGATATCATCTTAAGTATCTTATTATGTTTAACTTCCACATGCATGTGTCCTATTATGCTCTTAAACAAATATAATAGAATATTGTCCTCAAACTACGCATGAAGATTTAACCAAAAAACTTTTTCTCAACTTTTTTATATAGACAATTGCAAAGATACAATAAGGGTAGAATTGGATGGTTATCTTATTTGTGAGAAAAGTGTTCCTGAGATATTTCTCAGAAAAATGAGTTTGGTTGACCATTTTCCAATCAAGCCCTAAAACCTACTTTATTCATTTCTGCCAAAAAACTCAATTTTTTGAAAAAATCTAGTAAAACAATGAGAGAATCGCTATTAATGATTAGATAGTCCTCCCAAAAGTTAAAAGGTTTGATCTGGTAATATCTCAACTTGAGTGTCAAGCTAATCACATATTCTTATCCAAAATGACGCGGGTTATGAGTTACCACATAAGATCACTGATCTTATATTTGGCTGTCTAGATTGATGAATTTGGCTGAGTTATATTTATGGAAAATGATATCCAAATTAGTTTTATGAGAATATTTGTCAAAACAATACCCCATTCAATAACATATCTCATAAAATGACATGTCACATCAATAATTCTAAAAAAGAATATATCACATCAAAAATCATGGCTACACTTTCTCTCAAAAAAAAAAAAGAAAAAAAAAAGAGGAAGAAGAACCTGTCCGAATGCATTTCTAATACCATTCTCAATGCTCCAAATAATCTTTTTCTCTAATTTTCTCTGAAAATCATTTCTCAGAGCCGCAATGTCCATCCAATTAGTGCCCATGTGTCGCTAAAAATACTTGGAGGACCAGTAACAAATGAAATTACTAATAAAAAGAAATTAAATGTATCTATGTATGTATATGTGTATGTGTTTAGTATGGAAAGTAGAGAAGTACAGCATGTCATCCAATATTGAAGATGTTTAAGTATCTTAAATTTTCTAATTAAGATATATCCTTATATTTAAAAACAAAGTTCTCGAACTTTACTTAGGAGACAACTAATTTGAGTAAATATCGTAAAGAACAGTAATCTTAATAAGTGAATGAATGTTAATTGAGGGCAACAAGTATTCTAAATGAGGGCAACACTTTCAAGAAATATAAGAAGTATTACTGTCCACGCGCATCACATGTGGTCTCTACTTGTTTACATTGAAAAATCTGTGCCATTAGTGGAAAGTCCAAGGATTCAGTTGCTCCGTTATTATATTTTACCCAATATGGTAGTGTTAAGAATTTGTGATGTATAACTCTTCTGCTTCTGATAATTTTATTATAGGAGGATGATAGTGATTTGGAGTGTGAGCTGGAAGCTTTTCCTGCTCCCAGCCGCGAAGCTTCAGCGGAGGCTACTGCATGTGTTAAAGTAAGTATACCAATCTAATAGAGTGTATCTCCTGGGTCTTGTTTCCAAATTTTTCAGTATGTGAAAGTTGAAGTTGAACTCTTGTTTACTTGATGTCTTTTGAACCAAGAGAATATGGAATAAATTGTTCTAGGGACCAAGCATAATGGGGTCTTTACCACCAGATAAAATAAACTTTCTATACAAACACACACACATATATGGATGCACGCTTGTATCAATTTCCAAAGAGTTACAAGGATTGCGTGGACCCTTTTCTTCAATTCCACTCTATGACTGGACATCTTCAAATTTAAATGACAAATATTTCAAATCTTTCTTATTACCTCATTCCATGTTATTTTTAGTAAAAACATTCTCCTCCAGGGTTTATTTTCACATTAGCATTAAATGAATCACCTTTCAACGCGATCCAGGTAAAATGTGCCCGAACCATTTATTGCTATTATTCCCTGAGGGCTGTCACTCGTGCCATCATGAATATACTTATTCATGTTCCCTTTTAGTTGAAGGCATACATTTTTGTGATGGGACCTGAGTCAAAGTTAGCCAAGTAATCTCACACTTTTGATTCAATCCTTCCTGCATGCTGCGAGATATAGATCAGCCTGTTTGGCGCTTTTCCTCTGTAAAGATATACTCACTGCTGTATATGACCTGACCATTGTCCTGCGGAGCTTCAGTAAAGTGCTTATCTGGAGGAAATTATGGGTACCACCTTGTTTTGTCTTTAATCAGTGATAATGGTTAAACTTTTCAAAAAGTGCAATAAAAAGTCCTCAGTAAAGTGCTTATCTGGAGGAAATTATGGGTACCACCTTGTTTTGTCTTTAATCAGTGATAATGGATAAACTTTTCAAAAAGTGCAATAAAAAGTCCTCGGTGCCATAGATGTGTTACAAAACAGATGGAAGGGAGGTAGGCTCTCAATACATCAGGCTTATGAGCATGCAACAGAACATAAAGAGGTGTTTTGGGAAAAAATTGTGTGGGGAAAGGGAGCTGTGGCTAGACACAGGTTTATTTTAGTGCTGGCTATGCAAAACAAACTTATAACCAGGGATAGACTTAGTAGATGGATGAATGTGCAGGACGACAAGTGTTTGTTGCGTGCAGGTGATGTGGAGACTAGAGACCACATATTTTTCCAATGTGAATTTGCCCAGGACGTGTTGAAACAAAGTTGGGAGAAACTTAAGCTGGTCTGCAGGAAAGTCGAGTGGCAGGAAACTGTCAATTGGTGTTTGAATATTAGTAAGGGGAGAACACGGTTCAGTTGTCTGAAACGTGCAAATTTTGCTGCAATTGTTTATTTTCTGTGGCTTGAGAGGAATAGAAGGGTATATAGTATAGGCAGAAGTAGTGTCAAGGAAATAGTAGATAAGGTTTGGAGTGTGCTAAATTGTAAATTCTGTTAAAGTGTTCTGACAAGGTATGCCTGGTTTTTTGTACACAAACTTGAAAGTGAAATGGATATGCTTCCGTGGCTGGGCGGGGGGTGGGGTGGGTGGGGGGAGAGGGGATGTTTCTGAGAACCCATCAGAGAGTTGAACAATTTTTCCAAAGAGAAACAAGAGAAAATATCTGCAATACAGCGTTAACTGAGTTTGGAAGAGTCACACAGGTGTGATGAATTCCTTTTGTCTTACTTCTAAGCTATTGAGATGTCTGTAAAAGCAAACATGAAAAAGAAGGTGTGTGGGGTTTTTTTTGTGGGGTGGGGGTGGGGGGGTTCTGAGAACCCATAACAGAGTTGAACAATTCCCTTTTGTCTTACTTCTAAGCTATTGAGATGTTTGTAAAAGCAAACTAAGTGAAAAAGAGGTTGGGCCAGTTAATGAAATTACGGGTGCATTTGAATTGTTTGTTATGGTTTTTATGTATTCTCTAATAATTTGTAAATAAAATATGTATTATGCCAGTTAATTTGTCAAGCAGAATACTTGAGCCTTTGTTTAGAGTAAATACAATCAAGTAATTTAATAGGAATATCTTTCAAGATAAGTTATTTATCCAACTCTATCAATACCAATTTCTACTCAGATGAATAAATGAATGTTTCTGCATTCAGAAATGAATATCATCCAAAGGTTGTTTTAACACTAACATTGTAATCTGCGTGTTAACTATTGTTTTTTCCTTTAGCTTTTTTACACTTCAACACTTATAATTGTAACTTCTGAAATAAATTGCGTCTGGTATAGTTTCTCTTTCTTTTGAATGCTGATATGTTGTATTTCTAATTAGGAAACTTTTGTCTTTTGCAGGTATTAATAGCTTCTGATTGTCCAAATAACTCCAATCTACCGAACAATTCGAGTATTGAGGCACCATTGACTATAAATATACCAAGCTGCAAAAATTCCATTGCTTCTTCAGATAGTTCAGTTCTTGCTAATGCTGTGCATGGGACAAATATTTGCATTCCTGTTTATGTACAAAAACAGCCACTGTCTTCTGGAACAAGTGGGGAAAAAAGACCTAACAGTGGGACATCAGGAGTTAATTACCCTCCTCGCAGGAAAAGACGGGGTTGGTCTACAGAAGAGGACATGAAACTCACAGCTGCTGTGCAAAAGTATGGAGAACGGAATTGGGCTAATATCGCAAGAGGAGATTTTGAAGACAGAAAAGCATCAGAGCTATCTCAGGTGCTTTATACTACAAGTGCCTTCTTTCTAGCTACATTTTATGCTTTTTACCGTTTAAGATCAGATGGCCTAACCATTGGAAACTATTTAATAAAGAATTTTTGGTTTTAGAAGTTGATGGAGGTGCCAGTCTGACTTGACTAGTTTTAGTATATACCTATTATACACTCTCCGTTTTGCAATAAATACGAAGGTGATGATGGATGATGGAAGGGTCTGGTTAGGGAAGTATGTGTCAGCTTTTAATTCTTTTGTGATCAATGTTCTTCCCCGTGCTCTCAAAAATGACTATAAGTGGCAAATATGTTTCTATTCTTTCTCCTCAAGCTGCTAAAATGATGAAGGATTGACAGAATGGGCTAACACACATGCGGCCTGGGACTATGAGTTTGTTTGAATTACCTTTTGTCATGAACGACATGTTTGTCTGGCATTATCAGAGATCTATTTCCTAATAACATGGTTGATTGATATCAGGTTCAGTTCTGATGGAAATTGGTTGTCATATCTTGACATCGAGTAGGTTTCGTGGGTTTGATTCACTCAATTTTGCATTTGAGTCATGATTTTCCAAAGCGTTTTTATTCTGAATTTAATGAAGTGCAATGAACATGTGCAGAGGTGGGCCAGTCTCAGGAAAAAACAGGGAAGTTCAAACGGGGGAACCAGTTCACTAAATTCTGAAGCTCAATTGGCTGCTGCGCGTCGAGCTGTAAACATGGCCCTGGATATGCCAATGAGCGACAATTGGAAGTCAACCCGTATGGGTACTGGTAATTATCTCAGTTACTTTTTCGATATGGAGTTCTGGTGATCACTGAGTAGGAAAGTCGACTGACATTATTTGAAAATCACCCTTTGGATGGCTGATATAGTGCGCCTGTGATCTATGGCTATGTTGATGGCGATGAAAAATTAGCATCATAATATATTGTTGGTGTATCTTCTCTTGTCTTCACAATATTAGGCGCAGTTCTGATGAATAAGCCTTATATAGCTATTGTTTCGTTATTTCTGTATTCATGATTTGAATGAAAAATGACGTTTATTTAATAACCTTGCTTTAGTCGAATCTAAATATTCTATAAATGAAAAAAAAAACTTCTTTAAACAGTTGTAGAGTTTTCAACTTGTTCTCCGCAATAAAAGAATCCATTATTATATGATTGTTTACTCAATGTGGAAGTGGTGCATAGAGCATGTACATTTTGTTCTGTGCTTGTGTGTTTTTCAATTTTTCCTATCTTTCTGAACACCTTTGGTTCTTGGATTTTGGTGAGGAAAGGTATAAGAAAAATGAGAATGATAATAAAGCACAAAGTGCTTTTATTTGAAGCCATCAAAGCATTTGTCTTTTGCTTTGCCTCGTCAAAATCCAAGAACCAAACATAGTATTAATTTCTTTGTGTGGATCACCTGTTGGAAAACTGGTAGTACAGTGTCAATCGATGCACTTCATAATTCCTCACATACATTTCCTTTTGAAACATTGTCAGTTGGCACAAAACCCTCGCATCAATCTCAGAAAGCTCCTGCATTGACGCCTAATCAGCAGTTGGCAACGGCGGGGCCTATAAACTCTCAGATGTCTACAAAACGGCCATTTATGAACCCTATTGCTACCAACAGCCCTGATTCAATGGTCAAAGCAGCTGCAGTTGCTGCCGGGGCCCGCATAGCTACCTCTGCTGATGCTTCCTCACTAATCGAAGCCACACGTTCGCAAAACGTCGTCCACATCATAACTGGAGGCAGTTCAGTGATGAAATCCTCAAGTAATGTGCAATTTATGCGCACTGCCCATACTAAGGCACCGATTTCCCCTTATTCTGCTACTCTACCAAGCGTCTCTCGACCTGCTGAAGCTCAGAAAGCACAAGGCTACTCTATGAAACCTGCAGTTCAGGCTGACCTGGTGGCCCCCACTCCAGTGGAGAAAATTCCTGAAGATCGATCAGCTCCATTAGGCAACCAATCAAAGGAGAGAGTTGAAAAACATCAAAGTTGTGCCTCGGGAAATGCATTGAGAGTGGATTTATTGTCTTCAGAAGTAGAAGGTAATTGTAATTTCTAATACCTAAATGCTGTTATTTGCATCAAGATTTTGATCCGAGTTTTGAACTGCAAATAATGCCATCATTTATTGGTTCTTCCAGGTAAAAAGAGTAGTGGTGACATATGTGCAAGCAAAGAAATTAATGAGAGTCCCGGTCCAAACGGAGCGGTGAAGCAAGTATAACAGCCACAGCTGGAGAAGGGGGAGAATAAGCAAAACGACGTCTGAAATCTGGTTTCGACACAATTGACCTGTAATCAAGAATCTCTGTTTTGGCCTCTTTAGGTGCAGAAGTTGTTTTGCCTTCATTGCCAAAGTATGTGCGTCTTCCTCTGATTTGTTTGTGCCGATACTTCAGAGATATGTGCTCTAAAGTAGCGAAACGAGGTATAGGATAAGGCAATTGCTAGCTTAGGGACTTTTTTCGAATAGATGTAGTTTTAAAATAGGAAATGGGATCACAGGATTTAAATTTATTTTTGGTTTTTGTGGTTATTAACAAGCCAAGTTATAGCATTGTGATTGAGCTTAGCACTTAAAAGCTTCAGTAAAACTACAGGAATGTTTCATTATATGTTTGATTGATTTTATATATGAACTTACTGCAAAATCTTAGATGGGATTATGGTAATTCTGCTGGCAATAGTTTATGCTTTGCTTAATATTATACGAGCTTATTGTCCACACTAAATTTGTTTGTTCTTTTTATTTACTTCTTTTTGCTTTTTGGGTGCTGGAAGCTCGAAAATAATTTGAAAATTCGAAGCTGCGAGACCAACAATAAATTTAGGCTCAACATTTTTGCTGTTAATTTTGTGATTAATACAATTAATAAAATAAACCAAAATTTTCTAATAAAAAACCAAGAATATGAAAAACACTCAGAAAATATTAGTAATCACATTCTATACATATGCGATTCTGTAGATATCAATATGGCAAATACGTAGGTTTAAAACACCAATTATTTCTTTATTACAGAAAACATAATTCAATGTGGTACTGTGGTAGGTCTCAATTTTCTAGCTTTTTTTTTCCATATATAATCTTGTTATTTATATGTTATATCTATCTATAAATATTTCGTATAATATATAGAAAATGTTTTATTTATCTAATACAAACCATACTGAATTTAAGTAGAGCCGACATTTGCTAAAGCATGACTTGATATTAAATTGAAGCTTTTGTGCTTGAGTTCGGTTTGATGTAATTTCAAGCTCACATTATTGTGAGCTTCAAACTGGATTGAGCTAATTATTGGATATCTCATAATCACGATTACACACAATTGATGTAAATCTATAAAATGAAATACAAAATAAAACAGAGGATCAAGATGTGATGCATATGTTTGTTTCTTGTTCCTAGTCGCCTTACTCTATCCTTTAACATTTTCCAATTTCAAGCACCAAATCTCATACTTGTTACTCTAATTTACATGTACTCATGTAATAATAGTATATAAAGTTGGAACATCAAACTGCAAAATACAAACAAAATGATGATGGGAGCCATTTGCATACCATATCTCTTAATATTTGAGCCACAAATTTATGAGGGATAGAAATTGACCCTGAAACCCATCATCCACTCTATCCACTAAGCATACGCCACGTGTCACCACATTATTAACTGCTTATCTATCTATTTTCTCAGGCCCCTGCAAACTAATTACAAGCATTCCTCCTCGTTAGGGAAAAAAATAGAAAAAAACTAACATGGAGACTGCTAGTATTGCATGCTGTGCCCATGGGGCAATCTTGCCTAGCGTTTCTTCACAACAATATTCTACTTCACTCGCATCGCCACGTTCCGTTTATTCATCATTTAGCTCCAAGGTTTTCTTTCTTCAAATATTTCGTTTTCGAGCTATTCAGATTATATTTTTCTCATCAATAGTAGCCCCTTTCTAGAGGTGGGAGTTTAGGTTCATAGGAAAATTCTAGTTCAGATTGACTACATGCAATTAGCCACATGACACGTGTAATTCATTTGCGTTCAGACAAACCGGACTAGAATTTTTATGGGTTGTATATTTTTTCAAAGTTTCTTTTAATTGTGTGATTTAGTTTATGGAATTTTTTTTTTTGCATGAATTATTTATTGGAATCTGTAAATGGATTGCAGAGTTTGAAAGCAAGCTCACTATTTGGAGAGTCATTGCGCATTGCGCCAAAATCATCTTTGAAGGTTTCAAAGGCCAATAAATCTTCCCTTGTGACCAAGTGTGAGCTTGGTGACAGTCTGGTGAGTAGCTACGGAAGGAGTAATTCTTGCTAGTCTTCACGACTCGAAGTCTTTGCATAATAACATACGTACATAATCATACGTAAATCACGGGTCCCATTGTATGGATGAATTTTATTGTTTGGAGCAGTGACGGGGCCAAGGGGGGCGGGCTGGTAGAGGCAGCCGCTCCCCCTCAATTCTTGAGATATAATTTTTGGCCCTATAAATTTCTAGAATTTAAATTTTTGCCCCCCAACCTAAAATTATCAAACTCTTGGCCTTTTGTTCTGTATTCGCCCCCGAACTAAAAATCTTGCTCCGTCCCTGGTTTGGAGGCCCCGAGCCCTATTAAGAAGCATGAAAAGAGATCGATTTTTATTTTATTGAAGTTGATTGCAGGAAGAATTTCTTGCGAAGTCGACATCGGATAAGGGACTGATTAGGCTGATGACGTGCATGGGAGAAGCACTGAGAACAATTGCATTCAAAGTGAGAACAGCTTCTTGTGGAGGAACAGCTTGTGTTAACTCTTTTGGAGATGAGCAACTTGCAGTTGATATGCTTGCTAATAATCTTCTATTTGAGGTCACAAAATCTAACACTTTTTCCTATCTATTTTGGACTTTCATTGCCATTTTTGGTCATTGCTTAGGTAAATTTTGAGTAGGATCACAAAATTAAGAGGGTAAGAACTAAGAAGTAGAACGGTTATTTCCGTGCTAAAAGTTATAGCTGATAGGCAAATGCATTATGTGATACAATAAAAATATCCAAACTCTTACAATTTCAATTGTTACTCCTTTAGGCATTGCAATATTCTCACTACTGCAAGTACGCTTGCTCTGAGGAAGTTCCGGAGCTCCAAGACATGGGAGGACCAGTTGAAGGTCTTAAATTTAATTCATGATTTATAGATACTATTATATAGAAAAAAATATTTATCCACGAAATGTATGAAATTTTGAGCAGGAGGATTCAGTGTTGCGTTCGATCCACTCGATGGGTCCAGCATTGTCGACACAAACTTCACCGTTGGTACAATCTTTGGAGTATGGCCTGGAGACAAGCTCACTGGGGTAACCGGAGGTGATCAAGTTGCTGCTGCCATGGGGATTTTCGGGCCTCGAACGACATATGTTCTTGCTCTCAAGGATATTCCCGGGACACATGAATTTCTCCTACTTGATGAAGGTTTGAACATTGCTAATTTTTATGTTGCGATAACGCCTATTAAGTAAGAGACATTATGCGGTTCATTTAAATAGGAGCTACTTATGCCCATTCGCAGGGAGTAGCGTATAATCAATGTTCGCTATAGAGAGAATTTGGTTACATATGGGATAATTACATGCACATTTTCTCACTTTATTGCAAAGACACCTCCTACCAGATCATGACAAGGGTGGACTTGTAATATATTTTTATTGAGAAAGGCTGCTGAATTTGCAATATACTTTTACTAACAGGGGATATTATGATAATATATTAAACTTCGGGATTTTTCACATAATTAAGGTCTTGTGCAGGGGTATCTATGTAATTTACCCTATATATATGCTCAAATTGGACAAAGTTCCCAAAATACCCTTAGCAAAAATATAATTGATTCTGACGGATTCACGAGTTATACAATATAATTACAACTGCTCATGTGTGGCGGACTCGTGTGCATCCCACCACAAGCAGATGGTGTGCAACATCTCATCCCTTCTCACTAACTTCGCTCTTTTTATTAGGAAAATGGCTACATGTGAAAGACACTACAACCATCGGAGAAGGAAAAATGTTTTCCCCCGGTAACTTGAGGGCTACTTCGGACAACCCCGAATACGCCAAGGTTTCATTATATTCTCGACTTTTGTTCTTCATTTTGCAACTATTTATGTTCAAAATTGCGAATATTTTCTATAAGATACTGAGGTAGCATTTGTCGTTCGTAGCTGATTGACTACTATGTTCGGGAGAAATATACGTTGCGATACACTGGAGGAATGGTACCCGATGTTAATCAGGTATTTTCCAGTCAAATTACATTTTTTTTGTATATAGTCTTTGCCATTAAATTAATTACAACTTCTCGTGGAATTTAATCCACCACAATTTCATTTTCATTCAAAAATGATCATAAATGTTCCAACTCTGTTAAGCACTGACATAATGTTACGACAATTCAAAAAATAAGAGCTTCAAAATTAAAAACACAAAAATTTACGTTATTCAGCAATTGTCTATATCCACGAAAGATGAGAAAGTATTTTACTATTGATGAAAGAGGTACAAATTACAATGAATGTCAAAAGTAATAAATTAAAGCTTAGCCCCTGATTTTTTCCTAAAATACACGTGTACCGTACCTCTTCAAAAGTCTGGACGTCTTTTTACACTTGTGGACCTTGAAGTTTGACTTTTTTACAAGTTTAGTCCCTTAAGTTTGGGTTTTCTACAATTAGTGGTCGCATATGTGCAACTCCATAGCAATTAAATACTAACATGAGTTATATAACTGCTCATCGTGTGCATGTGAGTAATGAAAAAATACTATTATTTTGGCCCTTTAAGTTTGATTTTGTTTTTTTGGTTCTTTATGTTCGAACTTTTTTACAAGTTTAGTACTTCAAGTTTGAACATTTACAATTTTAGCATCTCGAACATATGTGCAGCTGTGTTAGCAATTAACTAAGAGTTGACGTCAATAGTACCGAATTAGCGCTAAGTGAAATATACTGAAATTGAATTAGTGATAAAGATAAAAGTAATTAAAAAAAGTATTTTTTTTTTCATTTTTTCTTATTCATTTAACTTGTAACAAATCTTGTAATAAATTCAATTTAGGATCAAAATCTCAATAATATTTATTTTTTTGGATAAAATTTGTAGATAATTGTGAAAGAGAAGGGAGTTTTCACAAATGTGATATCTCCATCAGCCAAAGCCAAGCTAAGGCTGCTATTTGAAGTGGCTCCTCTCGGGTTCTTGATTGAAAAAGCTGGAGGATATAGTAGTGACGGCAAACAATCTGTTCTAGACAAGGTGATTAATAATCTGGACGAAAGGACTCAAGTCGCGTACGGGTCGAAAAACGAGATTATACGTTTCGAAGAAACGCTATATGGATCATCCAGGCTTAAGCTACCTGTTGGAGCTGCTGCTTGAGCATGCTCGCAACCACGAATCCACGGCCCCTTTCTTTTTTCTTTTAGCATTATGAATTTTATGAAATGGGGATTCCATTAAATTAATGGTAGTAAATTATGATAATGTCTTGTTGTGGAACTCAGAGTCATATTCCACCAAATATAGAAATAGCGAGGGAAATATTGTACTAGAAAACCACACTAGATTTAATTCCCAGGAAAGATTGGAGGCGTCACGACGGTCGCGCTTAAAACCCAACCTCCTCGACAGAATTAACTAGACGAATTTAATAGCACAATATAACACTACAACTATAACTAACAATGGCTACTTGAAGAATAGCACAAAATAAAGAACACCAAATTTAACGAGGTTCGGCTAATTTAGCCTACGTCCTCGGACCCCACCAAAATATTTCACTAAAGGACCAAAGTGAAACTATTACAAACTATAGAGGAAGAAAGAAGAAATTGCTAAAAGACTTAGGCAATTTGGGATATCTAAAAGGTGAAGAGGTAGCCCACCTTTATACAAGAATTGAACTCACCACTTTCAATGTTTTCCTATGTGGGATAACAACCAATTCTTTAACCAAATGAAAAATGAGCCATCTTCAACAAATCTCCACCTTGGCGAATTTCAAAATCTTCAATCTCCTCGTCAAACGGGGTCACCAAAATCAATCTTCAAACTTTGACAATGTTGATCAAGTCCAAACAAAATTTGAACTTGATTGCAGTCACAACTTTTGTCAACATATCAGCAGGATTCTCAGTAGTATGGATCTTCTCGATTCTGACTCCACCTTCTTCGAGTATCTCTCGTATGAAGTGATACCGAACATCAATGTGCTTCGTCCTTGCATGATAAATTTGGTTCTTTGCTAAATGGATAGCACTTTGACTATCACAATGTATTTTCACATACTTTTGTCCAATCCCCAGTTCACCAAGCAACCCTTGAAGCCATATTGCTTCCTTTACAGCCTCTGAAATTGCCATATACTCTGCTTCCGTAGTAGACAGAGCAACCGTTGACTGTAAGGTAGACTTCCAACTGACCGGTGCTTTAGCAAGAGTAAATACGTAGCCTGTAGTTGATCTACGCTTATCTAAATCACCAGCATAGTCTGAATCGCAATATCCGACTACATACTGACTATGTTCCCGCTCAAATATCAAACCAACATCAGCTGTGTCATGGATGTATCGCAAAATCCATTTCACAGCTTGCCAATGTTCCTTTCCAGGATCATGCATATATCTGCTCACAACCCCCACTGCTTGGGAAATATCAGGCCTCGTACACACCATAGCATACATCAAGCTACCAACAGCATTTGCATACGGTACTTTTGACATGTATTCCCGTTCTGCATCAGATTTCGGTGACAAAGCGGCACTAAGCTTAAAATGAGGAGCAAGCGGAGTACTAACTGGTTTTGACTTTTCATCAATGCCAAAACGCCTCAACATCCTACTCAGATATTGTTTCTGAGTCAAACAAAGCCTCCTCAATTTTCTATCTCTGAAAATCTCCATGCCGAGAATCTTCTTCGCCTCACCTAGATCCTTCATCTCGAACTCCCATTTCAAATGAATCTTCAACTTTTCAATTTCTATTAGACTCGGGGAGGCAATCAACATATCATCAACATACAGAAGAAGATATATGAAGGATCCATCTTGTAGCTTATGCAAATACACACAATGATCGTATGCGCTTCTTGTGTACCCAATTCCCATCATAAACTTGTCAAATCGCTTGTACCACTGCCTCGGAGATTGCTTCAATCCGTACAACGATTTTTGAAGTTTACCAACCAAATTTTCATTTTCAGCAACTTTGAATCCCTCTGGCTGAGTCATATAGATTTCCTCTTCCAAGTCTCCATGTAAAAATGCAGTTTTACATCCAACTGAACTAGTTTAAAATCCAACTGTGCTACCAAAGCCAACAAAATTCTAATGGAGGAGTGTTTTACAACTGGAGAAAATACCTCAATGCCCTCCTTCTGAGCGTAACCTTTGGCCACCAATCTGGCTTTGTAGCGAACATCACCTTGGCTAGGAAATCCTTCTTTCTTTGCAAATACCCATTTGCATCCAATTGCCTTCATTCCCTTCGGGAGACTGGCCAGTTCCCATGTTCGATTCTTATGAAGGGACTACATTTCTTCACTCATGGCAATCCTCCACTTATCTTTCTCTGGTCCTTTGACTGCTTCAATATAAGTGGTAGGAACATCATCAGCGGCAATTGCAGATGCACAAGCCACCATATCATCAAAGCGAGCAGGCTTTCTGATTGTCCTCTTTGGCTTGCTAGTTGCAATTGATTCAAGTTGCTGTGGAAGTTCTTGGGGTTGAACTTCCTCTTCTTCAAAATCTCCTTCTACCGTAGGAGAATGATCAAGAGTTTCTTGATCTGCTGGGCCAACAAACTTTTCAAACTCCACTTGTTTGGGAGTACCATCCTGCTGTTCTGCATTCACATTTTCCAACACGGTAGATTCATCAAAGGTGACATCCCTGCTAAAGATTTTCTCTATTTCTGGACACCAAAGGCGATAGCCTTTTATACCAGAGGTGATCCCCATGAACACAGCTTTCTTTGCTCTAGGATCCAATTTTAATTCCTTAACATGATAATATGCAGCGGAACCAAACACATGTAAGGAATCATAATCAGCAGCAGGCTTTCCAAACCATTTCTCCAATGGTGTTTTTCCATCAATAGCAGTAGATGGTAGACGATTAACGAGATGACACGCATATGTCACAGCCTCAGCCCAAAATTCTTTACCCAACCCAGCATTGGATAACAAACACCGAACTTTCTCCAGCAAAGTCCGATTCATGCGTTCTACCACTCCGTTCTGTTGTGGTGTATGTCTGACAGTGAAGTGTCTGACAATGCCTTCATCCTCACAAAATTTCTGAAATGGACCACTCCTAAATTCTCCAGCATTGTCTGTACGGAGACGATTGACCTTTTTATCAGTCTGAGTTTCCACCATCTTTTTCCATTTGAGGAATACCTCAAGCACTTCATCCTTTGTCTTCATCGTATACATCCAAACTCTCCGGGAAAAAACATCAACAAAGGTTACAAACGATTGCTTCCCTCCCAAAGAACTCATTTTTTGAGGGACCCACACATCCGAATGAACATAATCCAAGATACCATCAGTATTATGGATTGTTGTTCCAAATTTAACCCTTGTCTGTTTCCCACGAACATAAAGTTCACAAAACTCCAATTTGGAGTATTTCACTCCTTTTGTTTTGTGAACGACCTCTGATGAACAAAACTTCTGCATCTCCGCCTGAACAAACTTGCTTGTCCTTCTCAGTTCATAACTGTATAGGGCAGCACAAACTTCGCTAAGAGATACAGCAGCAGCCTTCCCGTGAAGTAGAGTGGTTTCAAGAAACTCAAACTCCTCAGGAAGGGATCCCAGCAACATCAGAGCCAAATCCTTCTCATCCAAATTTCCATTTTTTTTCCTCTATATCATTTGGTTTCTTTTCTTCAATAGCTAAGTATAGACCTTGTTGAAAGAGTGCGTCTACAACTTCGCTTTGCCACATACCAAAATGGCCAGTGCCATCAAAAGGCTCCACTGCCAATCGCGTATTCGCCACAGTGGTTCTCGCCCAAATGGACGACGACGATGCTTTTGAGCTGCCTTCCATTTTTGGTTACAAATTATTCTTCAATAGCCCTTCAAATGCGAAAGCTAAATAGCCCGGGAAAACTTTTCTGATGTGGAAGATCAGATTAAACTGCGACCACAGAGCATACTCAGAATACCCGAGCTCTGATACCACTTGTTGTGGAACTCAGAGTCATATTCCACCAAATATAGAAATAGCGAGGGAAATATTGTACTAGAAAACCACACTAGATTTAATTCCCAGGAAAGATTGGAGGCGTCACGACGGTCGCGCTTAAAACCCAACCTCCTCGACAGAATTAACTAGACGAATTTAATAGCACAATATAACACTACAACTATAACTAACAATGGCTACTTGAAGAATAGCACAAAATAAAGAACACCAAATTTAACGAGGTTCGGCTAATTTAGCCTACGTCCTCGGACCCCACCAAAATATTTCACTAAAGGACCAAAGTGAAACTATTACAAACTATAGAGGAAGAAAGAAGAAATTGCTAAAAGACTTAGGCAATTTGGGATATCTAAAAGGTGAAGAGGTAGCCCACCTTTATACAAGAATTGAACTCACCACTTTCAATGTTTTCCTATGTGGGATAACAACCAATTCTTTAACCAAATGAAAAATGAGCCATCTTCAACAAATGTGATCCATTTTTAATGAAAATCCAGTTTATTTTGTTCTGGCTTATATAATCTTTATGAATACTTTTAATGAAAATCCAGTAATTTGAGAATATTGATTGATTTCTAACAACATAAATCAATACGTATCTTGATTTGCCTTCCCAATCTGAGGTAATCAAATATTATTCTTCGGGTTTATATGTATCAACTAAAAATCCGACACTATTGAATATTATCTGGCTATACAATAATATTATATATCAACGCAATCGAATACTGTGAGTGATAATATATAGCATTTTATATTATACCGGACTTTGAATTGAGATGTTGAGGCTTCATCTAAAATATATATGTTCTAGATGTATTCTTTAGTGTGGGATGAGCTGTTACTTATAATAACTTCATATCTTAATATTATTTTAAGGGTGTGATCATAACAATTATAGCATGACTATCACATTAATGAAAACTATTTCTCAACTAGATATGTCTTTGTAAGTATACCATTTTAATGATCAACTCTCGAACAGTTTTTCATACCCTTCTGGAAGCATATGCCATATACTATAGGAGAGAAGACCATAAAAGCATGTTCAAATGGTATACCAAAGCCCCGGAACGAGCCAAAATTAGATTTTTTTTTCTTTTTTTTGGGTGGGGGGGGGGGGGGGGGGGGGGGGGGCGGGGAGGATATAAACAAAAGGGCAAGATTTGATATTTTTTGAATTTGGATTTTGTGGGGTAGTTTTTTTTTCTCTCTAAGTCCGTCTAAGTCCGTCTCTGCCTCAGCCAATGATTGATTTTTAGGAAGTTTTGGGACTTGAGATATGATTATAAATACTACCATTCTATTTGTGTATTGTGGACCTGACGTGAGTCCGGCCATATAGATAATTCTAATTGTCTTTAAAGATTGAGTCCAAAAACTCATAAAAATGACCCCTTAAATAATCAATTTTTAGAGTAGGAGCGACTTCGAGGGCGTAGACCGTGCATATATGTCTAAATATTTTTGAGTTACAAGAGTGTGGATACATAGTTAATATAAATGATGGTAAATATAAGGGATAATATCACTAATAGTTCCTGAAGTATTAAATTTGTATCACTTTGGTCTCTAAAGTGTTTTTTGGTTACGCTACCATCCCAAATGTTATAATTTTGTCTCACTTTGGTCCCTCAAGTATTTTCTTATTTCACTTTGGTTGCTTTTTTGATTTTTATGTCTCACTTTGGTCTTTTTTTAATTTTTTACATATTTGACCCCCCCAAAAAACTTTTATTATTTCTAATGCCACATCGAGACAATTCAAATTTAATTGATACTTGATCAAATTACATATAATTAAATTTATCATGTAATTAGTTGAGTTCAACTAAAAAAAATTATTATGTAGTTAGTTGAGTTCAATTAAATTTTTTTTAAAAAAAATCTCTATCTAAAATATATAGAATTTATATTTAAAAAAAATATTATATCAATGGTTAACTGCACCGCTTTATAACCGAGTTTTGATAGAAAAATTAAACAATTTTTATGATAAATATTTATTACTTAAATCTAATCAATTGCATTTAATGTATTAATTTCTTTTATAAAAAACAAAGGACAAGTAGCACCAATAAAATCACAAAAAAATCAATACACTAAATGCAATTGATTAGATTTAAGAAATAAATATTTATCATAAAAATGTATTAAATTTATTTTATCAGAATTCTGTTGTAATACGGTGCAGTTACCCATTGATATAACATGTCAGAGAAAAATTCACTTTTGGTCCAATAGGAGTCGGCCCAAAACACTTTTAGTCTCGTAGGACTTTTTTTGACACTTTTAGTCCTATAGGAGTGAAAAAGTGACACTTTTGGTCCCAAACGTGAAAAAATGGACGGAAAATGGCGATTGTGACATACGCGCCGTTAGTTTTAAGGATAAAAAAAAGAAATTCAAATATTAATTAAATAAATAAAAAACAAAAGAAAAATTAAAAATAAAAGAAAAAAAGAAGAAAGATGACCAGTACTGGTCGTCTTCTTCGCAAACACCACCCCGCCATCACCATCACCGCCACCTCCATCGTTGGCTCCCCTCCAAAGCTCGACCCACTTCTCATTGCTCAACCATCATCTTCTTACACCCTAACCCCCATCCTGTCCCATCCAATCCTGTCGTCTCCCCACCACCATAGCCTCCGTCATCATCAGTGAGGTTTTGGGGGTCAGGGGTTTGGAGGGTGCTTTTGGAGAGGTTTGGGGGCGAGCTTTGGCGGCAGCGGCAGCATAGATTTGGATGGGGATGGGGGTGGAGATGGGGGAGTGTTGGGGGTGGGAAAAAGAAGACTGTTTGTCTTCTTCATTTTCTTTTCCTTTTTTTTAATTAATATTTTAAATTTATTTTATTTTCTTTTTTATTTTCTTTTTTTCCCTTAAAACTAACGGCGCGTGTGATTCAATCGCTATTTTTCGTTCAATTTTTAACGTTTGAGACCAAAAGTGTCATTTTTTCACTTTTGTGGGACTAAAAGTGTCAAAAAAAGTCATACGGGACTAAAAGTGTTTTGGACCGACTCTTATGACCAAAGTGAATTTTTCTCCATATTTTTAAATGTATATTCCATACATTTTAGATAGAGATTTTTTTAAATTTTAGTTGAACTCAACTAATTACATGATAAATTTAATTATATATAATTTGATCAAATAGAATTAAATTTGAATTGTCTTGAAGTTATATTGGAAATAATAAAAGTGTTTGGAGGGGACAAAAATGTAAAAAACCAAAAAAAGGACCAAAGTGAAACATAAAAATCGAAAAAGGGACCAAAGTGATACAAATTTAATACTTCAGAGACTATTAGTGAGATTATCCCTAAATATAATATTTGTATACTATATATAAGTAATGATTTTCAAACAATAATCAATTCTTTAGAAACATACAAATAATTTTGTTTTTATTTGTAAATCGTTAGTAGGAATGTATCAACAAAAAATCTACGCTTAATATATATATATATATTACCAACACAGCAATTGATATTCAAGATTTCTATACGAGTCTATTATCAAAAAGGTCCCATCAAGCATATATACTTTGATAAATGCTAGTAAATATTAACAAAATTATAAGAAAAGAAAAAACAAAAATAGAGCATTTAACGTATATATAAGAAAAATGTACCAAATTAAATGCACTCTACTGATTCAAAAGTAGAGATAAATATATATTTCATGCAAAACGCGCGTAAAAGATACAATAAATGCACCAAAATTAGAGAAGTATTAATATGAAAGAAGTAAGAGACCAAACTTGAGGTTTCTTCTCCCTATGGAATCATTTTTACAATCTATTAAGAGTGAAGCGAAAAATGGAATTCGGTATTCTCTATGAGATTTAATATTGCAATTTTCACTATATTATATATATAGTATATATAAAATTCATTTTAAACATATGTACCGTCTCCTAAATTCTAGTTTGCTCTCTGCTTGGCCGATCCCAAGTGTATTTCACAAAGTGAGTGATAAAAATCACATGACAAGTATAATTCACCCATTTTGTGAAATACACTTATATTCGACCAAGGCGGGAGTTGGCTAGAATTTTCCCATATATAGAATATGTTGCGTAGCGTAGCATGTCAAAAGATTAACTATTTTCTCCATTCAAGTTCTTGTAGTAGCTAGGTTGATTCAAAAACACTTTAAATATGGTTAAAAAAAAAATATTCTCATAAACGACAACTATGGTAATCAATTAATCACGAAATTTACAAAGTACATGAAGAAAATACATTTTAAGAAAGCTAAATATACAGAGGAGACTTATCTTTCGTGGTTTCATCACTTGAAAATGGCAATGAAAGCACAACAATACCCTTCTGAAACTAATATATAATATGCTTGAGACAAATAACTACTTTGTGTAATATGCAAGAAAACTGTACGAAATGCACGGCTGGCTAGTGGTAGTCACCTAACCCCGTAAAACGACGTAGCAGCATGGAAGGAACTTTCTTCTTCCTTTATAAAAATGTTTAAATGTCCGAGGTAGAAGTAATCATAGGACGCACAAAATAGTAATATATTTTAAAAAAAAAATGATGGGATTTCGAGTTATGGCTTTGATAATGTTAATGGCAGTTTTAATGTGTTATCTTTCATGTGTCGAGTCGATTGTTCGTCACTACCAATTCAATGTAAGTACATTCTTTCTTTTTTTGAGTTTTGTTTAAGAATGTAATATATAGATATTAATGGTTGAGCATTAATTTCTGTTGTGGAACTCAGAGTCATATTCCACCAAATATAGAAATAGCGAGAGAAATATTGTACTAGAAAATCACACTAGATTTAATTCCCAGGAAAGATTGGAGGCGTCACAACGGTCGCGCTTAAAACCCAACCTCCTAGACAGAATTAACTAGACGAATTTAATAGCACAATATAACACTACAACTATAACTAACAATGGCTACTTGAAGAATAGCACAAAATAAAGAACACCAAATTTAACGAGGTTCGGCTAATTTAGCCTACGTCCTCGGACCCCACCAAAATATTTCACTAAAGGACTAAAGTGAAACTATTACAAACTATAGAGGAAGAAAGAAGAAATTGCTAAAAGACTTAGGCAATTTGGGATGATTTTCAAAGTGAAGAGGTGGGCTCCTTTTATACAACAAATGAGCCCATCACTTCTAATGTTTTCCTATGTGGGATTCTTTGCTCTTCTTTTGAAAGAGCCATTCTTCAACAAATCTCCACCTTGGCGAATTTCAAAATCTTCAATCTCCTCGTCAAACGGGGTCACCAAAACCAATCTTCAAACTTTGACAATGTTGATCAAGTCCAAACAAAATTTGAACTTGATTGCAGTCACAACTTTTGTCAACATATCAGCAGGATTCTCAGTAGTATGGATCTTCTCGATTCTGACTCCACCTTCTTCGAGTATCTCTCTTATGAAATGATACCGAACATCAATGTGCTTCGTCCTTGCATGATAAACTTGGTTCTTTGCTAAATGGATAGCACTTTGACTATCACAATGAATTTTGACATACTTTTGTCCATTCCCTAGTTCACCAAGCAACCCTTGAAGCCAAATTGCTTCCTTTACAGCCTCTGAAATTGCCATATACTCTGCTTCCGTAGTAGACAGAGCAACCGTTGACTGTAAGGTAGACTTCCAACTGACTGGTGCTTTAGCAAGAGTAAATACGTAGCCTGTAGTTGATCTACGCTTATCTAAATCACCAGCATAGTCTGAATCGCAATATCCGACTACACACTGACTATGTTCCCGCTCAAATATCAAACCAACATCAGCTGTGTCATGGATGTATCGCAAAATCCATTTCACAGCTTGCCAATGTTCCTTTCCAGGATCATGCATATACCTGCTCACAACCCCCACTGCTTGGGAAATATCAGGCCTCGTACACACCATAGCATACATCAAGCTACCAACAGCATTTGCATACGGTACTTTTGACATGTATTCCCGTTCTGCATCAGATTTCGGTGACAAAGCGGCGCTAAGCTTAAAATGAGGAGCAAGCGGAGTACTAACTGGTTTTGACTTTTCATCAATGCCAAAACGCCTCAACATCCTACTCAGATATTGTTTCTGAGTCAAACAAAGCCTCCTCAATTTTCTATCTCTGAAAATCTCCATGCCGAGAATCTTCTTCGCCTCACCTAGATCCTTCATCTCGAACTCCCTTTTCAAATGAGTCTTCAACTTCTCAATTTCTATTAGACTCGGGAGGCAATCAACATATCATCAACATACAGAAGAAGATATATGAAGAATCCATCTTGTAGCTTGTGCAAATACACACAATGATCGTATTTGCTTCTTGTGTACCCAATTCCCATCATAAACTTGTCAAATCGCTTGTACTACTGCCTCGGAGATTGCTTCAATCCGTACAACGATTTTTGAAGTTTACAAACCAAATTTTCATTTTCAGCAACTTTGAATCCCTCTGGCTGAGTCATATAGATTTCCTCTTCCAAGTCTCCATGTAAAAATGCAGTTTTTACATCTAACTGAACTAGTTCAAAATCCAACTGTGCTACCAAAGCCAACAAAATTCTAATGGAGGAGTGTTTTACAACTGGAGAAAACACCTCATTATAATCAATGCCCTCCTTCTGAGCGTAACCTTTGGCCACCAATCTGGCTTTGTAGCGAACATCACCTTGGCTAGGAAATCCATCTTTCTTTGCAAATACCCATTTGCATCCAATTGCCTTATTTCCCTTCGGGAGACTGGCCAGTTCCCATGTTTGATTCTTATGAAGGGACTGCATTTCTTCACTCATGGCAATCCTCCACTTATCTTTCTCTGGTCCTTTGACTGCTTCAATATAAGTGGTAGGAACATCATCAGCAGCAATTGCAGATGCACAAGCCACCATATCATCAAAGCGAGCAGGCTTTCTGATTGTCCTCTTTGGCTTGCTAGTTGCAATTGATTCAAGTTGTTGTGGAAGTTCTTGGGGTTGAACTTCCTCTTCTTCAAAATCTCCTTCTACCGTAGGAGAATGATCAAGAGTTTCTTGATCTGCTGGGACAACAAACTTTTCAAACTCCACCTGTTTGGGAGTACCATTCTGCTGTTCTGCATTCACCTTTTCCAACATGGTAGATTCATCAAAGGTGACATCCCTGCTAAAGATTATTTTCTTTGTCTCTGGACACCAAAGGCGATAGCCTTTTATACCAGAGGTGATCCCCATGAACACTGCTTTCTTTGCTCTAGGATCCAACTTTGATTCCTTAACATGATAATATGCAGTGGAACCAAACACATGTAAGGAATCATAATCAGCAGCAGGCTTTCCAAACCATTTCTCAAATGGTGTTTTTCCATCAATAGCAGTAGATGGTAGACGATTAATGAGATGACACGCATATGTCACAGCCTCAGCCCAAAATTCTTTACCCAACCCAGCATTGGATAACAAACACCGAACTTTCTCCAGCAAAGTCCGGTTCATGCGTTCTGCCACTCCGTTCTGTTGTGGTGTATGTCTAACAGTGAAGTGTCTGACAATGCCTTCATCCTCACAAAGTTTTTGAAATGGACCACTCCTAAATTCTCCACCATTGTCTGTACGGAGACGTTTGACCTTTTTATCAGTCTGAGTTTCCACCATCTTTTTCCATTTGAGGAATACCTCAAACACTTCATCCTTCGTCTTCATCGTATACACCCAAACTCTCCGGGAAAAATCATCAACAAAGGTTACAAAATAGTGTTTCCCTCCCAAAGAACTCGTTTTTGAGGGACCCCATACATCCGAATGAACATAATCCAAGATACCCTCAGTATTATGGATTGCTGTTCCAAATTTAACCCTTGTTTGTTTCCCACGAACACAATGTTCACAAAACTCCAATTTGGAGTATTTCACTCCTTTCAACAATCCTTGATTTATGAGGAGATTCAAGGATTTTCCACCTGCATGTCCCAAGCGCATATGCCATAGCCTAACTGCTTCTGAATTCCGATCATCAACAGTAACTGCTGCTACTGCCTCACAACTGTACCACCCATGTAGTGATAAGTATTGTTGTTCTTCCGAATTCCCTTCATTACCACGAGTGCACCAGAGATGATCTTCATCACCCCATCCTTAGCTCTTACTTCAAAACCTTTCGATTCTAAAGTTCCAACGGAAATAAGGTTTTTCCTCACTTCTGGTGCATACCGAACACCCTTTAGGGTTATGATTGATCCATCGTGATTCTTCAAGCGAACTGAACCAATCCCAAGTGTAGTAAGAGGAGCTTCATTTGCTGTGAAGACAACGTCATTTTGTTCTTTGAAATCAAAGAACCAATCCAAATGTGGTGTCATATGATGACTACATGCTGAATCCAGCATCCATACTTCAGAAGCACCGCTGGATGATGTCGCCAATGAGAAGTCCGATTCGGCATCATCACACGCGGTCACATTTGATTCCGCCACGGCCTTAGAATTGCCCTTAGTTGTCAGCTTTGGGCAATCTCTCTTCCAGTGTCCTGTTTCTCGACAGTAGGCACACTCGTCTTTGCTTAGTTTATGCCTAGACTTGGATCTCCCTTTCTTTCCTTTGTTTTTGTTTTGTGAACGACCTCTGACGAACAAAACCTCTGCATCTCCGCCTGAACTAACTTGCTTGTCCTTCTTTCTCAGTTCATAACTGTACAGGGCAGCACAAACTTCGCTAAGAGATACAGCAGCCTTCCCGTGAAGTAGAGTTGTTTCAAGAAACTCAAACTCCTCAGGAAGGGATCCCAGCAACATCAGAGCCAAATCCTCGTCTTTAAAAGTCTCATCCAAATTGATCAAATCGGTAACCAGTTGATTAAAACTGGTAATGTGACTATTCATAGTGGAACCCGAAACAAATGTGAAGCGAAAGAGCCGCTTCTTCAAATGGAGCTTATTCTGACAGCTTTTCTTCAGAAATTTCTCCTCCAGTGCCATCCACAATTTATATGCCGAGTTTTCTTTCGAAAACGCATATCTCTGCTCTCTGGATAGACACGAACGAATTGTTCCACATGCCAACCGATTCATCATACTCCAATCTTTTTCCTCTATATCATTTGGTTTCTTCTCTTCAATAGCTAAGTATAGACCTTGTTGAAAGAGTGCGTCTACAACTTCGCTTTGCCACATACCAAAATGGCCTGTGCCATCAAAAGACTCCACTGCCAATCGCGTATTCGCCACAGTGGTTCTCGCCCAAATGGACGACGACGATGCTTTTGAGGTGTCTTCCATTTTTGGTTTACAAATTATTCTTCAATAGCCCTCCAAATGCGAAAGCCAAATAGCCCGGGAAAACTTTTCTGATGTGGAAGATCAGATTAAACTGCGACCACAGAGCATACTCAGAATACCCGAGCTCTGATACCACTTGTTGTGGAACTCAGAGTCATATTCCACCAAATATAGAAATAGCGAGAGAAATATTGTACTAGAAAATCACACTAGATTTAATTCCCAGGAAAGATTGGAGGCGTCACAACGGTCGCGCTTAAAACCCAACCTCCTAGACAGAATTAACTAGACGAATTTAATAGCACAATATAACACTACAACTATAACTAACAATGGCTACTTGAAGAATAGCACAAAATAAAGAACACCAAATTTAACGAGGTTCGGCTAATTTAGCCTACGTCCTCGGACCCCACCAAAATATTTCACTAAAGGACTAAAGTGAAACTATTACAAACTATAGAGGAAGAAAGAAGAAATTGCTAAAAGACTTAGGCAATTTGGGATGATTTTCAAAGTGAAGAGGTGGGCTCCTTTTATACAACAAATGAGCCCATCACTTCTAATGTTTTCCTATGTGGGATTCTTTGCTCTTCTTTTGAAAGAGCCATTCTTCAACAATTTCAAATGAGTTTCTTTTTAATTAGTTTTTTGATTATTTAAGTTTTTAATTGTTCCAACTTCTAAGATGTAAAATTGTTTTTTGCTTATAAAAGGGCATGCATAACAATGTTGTGATTATGTGCGCTATATTATACTCCTGGAGCTCCCGAACCTCAAAGTTCAAACAAAAGAACAAAGTGATGCTATATGTAAAGCACGATCGACAATATATTTGTTATATACTCATCTTAGACAAGAAATTGGAGCTCTATCTATATAATATTTTTTTTCCACCTTAACAAGTAAGAATTAGAAGTTTATGATGGATTGATGGAGCCTGATACGCGCGAATAAGAAGGGTATTTGATATACGGCAAAAAGATACCATGACTTGTGGATAAGAAGGGTATTTTGGTCATGTTAAATAGTCATCACAATGCTAAACTTCAAAATTCCACCTATAAACAAATAAGAAACAATTATAAGAACATGCGAGCATGGACATAGGTATTACTCACCGAACAATGTACACACAGTTCAAATAGATATCTCACTCTCGTGGATATATTCTATTCAAGAGGGTATTTTGATCATTTTACAATCGTGAACGTAATAGATATGTCATATTACTCATCGAAACCAAGTAAATCTTTTCTCTTGAATAAATTGTTGTTCATGTTGCCTATGAGCAGGTGGAGAAGAAGAGTATAAGCAGGCTATGCTCAAGTAAGCCCATAATCACAGTAAATGGGAAGTTCCCAGGGCCGACTCTCTATGCCATGGAAGATGATATCGTAATCGTGAAGGTCGTCAACCACGTCCAAGACAATGTGACAATCCACTGGTCTGGTTAATTAATAACAAATTGAAAAATTGAATTGTTTGTTTCAACTATATGTATTCTGAAATATTGCTACCAAATTTAGGCATGGAGTTAGGCAGATAAGGACGGGTTGGGCGGACGGACCGGGGTATATCACCCAATGCCCGATCCAGACGGGACAGAGCTATGTTTACAATTTCACCCTCACCGGGCAGAGAGGCACGCTTCTGTGGCATGCACATATCAATTGGCAACGAGCAACCGTCCATGGTGCTATCGTCATTTTGCCCAAGCGTGGCGTTCCTTACCCGTTTCCCAAACCGGACAAGGAAGAAATAATCATATTAGGTAAGATGTATTCTTGTTGGGATCAGAATTCTAGGTCTCGAAGAAGTAGTAATCATATTAGGCTATACTTACTTATTCCGATGGACAAACTACAATTCTAGGTTTAGTGAATGTGATATTCTAGGTCAAGACCGAAATGACTTAATTTGACCCTCGTTCGAACCTAGATTTTTTCGGTATTTGATTTTTCCTCCTTCACATGCAGGGGAATGGTGGAAGTCGGATGTGGAAGTCGTGATAAACCGAGCTATGAAGTCGGGCATCGCGCCTAACGTATCCGATGCGCACACGATAAACGGACTACCTGGACCCGCTCCGAATTGCACTTCTAAGGGTGCTAACATATGTTATCTATAGAATCTTATAGTTTCATTTAGTGGACAAATATATCGGCTGATAAAATGGATAATTACGTTTTTGGTCCCTCATCTTTATCACTAATTCAATTCCAGTTCTTCTAGTTCGATACTTGACTGAAAATTGATTAGTTTTTGCTCAATTATGCAATTATCAGGCTACACTCTGCACGTCGAAAGTGGCAAAACCTACCTGCTGCGCATTGTTAATGCAGGCCTTAACGAAGAGCTCTTCTTCAAAATTGCTGGACACCAACTGACAGTAGTCGAGGTCGATGCTTGTTACACGAAACCTTTCAAAACCGACACCATATTCATCGGTCCGGGCCAAACCACAAACGCCCTTCTAACAGCAAATCAAAAATTTGGCAAGTTCATAATAACACTTTCCCCCTTCATGGACACCATAGTAGCAACCGATAACCAAACCGCGACAGGCATTATACGTTACAAGGGAACCTTAGCCTTTTCACCTACAAGCCTAACCACCATCCCTCCACGCAACGCAACACCAATGATGATCAACTTTATGGACTCCCTCAGAAGCCTTAATTCACCAAAATACCCTGCAAAAGTCCCTCTAAGTGTCGATCATTCACTTTTACTCGCAATAGGTATCGGGGTGAATCCGTGTGCGACTTGTGTCAATGGGAGCCGGGTCGTGGCCGGTATCAATAATATCACCTTTGTGATGCCTAGCACGGCACTTCTTCAAGCACATTACTATGGCATAAGCGGAGTTTATACCGATGATTTCCCTGCGAATCCTCCTACACCTTACAACTATACGGGCAATCCACCCGCGAATATGCAGACTAATAACGGGACAAAGGTGTATAGATTGACTTATAATTCAACAGTTCAGATTGTGTTGCAGGGCACGTCAATGGTAGCACCGGAGAGCCATCCTACACATTTGCATGGATTTAATTTTTATGTAGTGGGGAACGGAATAGGCAATTATGATCCCGTAAACGACCCGAAAAAATTCAATCTTGTTGATCCTGTTGAAAGGAACACAATAAGTGTACCGACTGGAGGGTGGGCTGCGATAAGGTTCAGGGCAGACAATCCAGGTATATTTTAGTATGGCCTTACGATTTACATTAGCAACTTCTTCCTTTTCAATTCTAGACGAAGGATTATCCTGACCCGGCAAACCCGGGCCTATATTTTTTTAATCATGGTCACACAGACCCTATAAAACTCCAAATGAGGAGAGAAAAACAAAAACTCGTGATAATTTGGAATTGAACCCAAAAAATAACGGATATCACTATGCTAACAAGTCTTGGGTTACATTAGCAACTTCTAAATTTCGACTGAGTGTAGTTTTTGCCCGACGGTTAAAATTTGGACCTAAAAGCAAGGAGTGAATTACGCGATCTTGAAATTTCGGAACTTTTTGGATGAAAAATTGGGGAACCCCCATTTTAAAAGACCTAAAGTGAAAATAAGCCAAGTTACATGACTAGTAATGCAATTTTATTTATTTGTAGTCATTGTAATCTTTTTCACTTTATTATATTAACAAAAAATGCAATTCTACTAGCCTTTGTTACTTTTATTTCTATTTCTTATAGGCGTTGTGGATAAAATGTAGTTTTCATAAGGTGTGAACCATCTAAAGAACTTAGGTTTTCTAGAGCAATCAAATAGGAGAGTTTTCTGCTTGACCAACTTTTATTATAATTATGGATAATGATTGTTTTACGCTTCATCAAAACTATGAAAATGTTTTTATTTTTAAGTTAATAAAAACAAAATTAGAGCGAAATTCTTCAATTTTGTCCAAATCTAGATATGCTCCTTTTGATTATAATGAGACATTTTCCACATTCCTACGGTAATCTAATGAACTTAATTAGGTACTCTACACTAATCAAATGAGAAAATTCTTTTCCTTCACCAGCTTTTGTTGGTTATACACTTATACTTAGGGGTTAAAATTCCGTATGTTTCCATCAAAACTATAAAATAGCTCTGTTTTCAAGTTAAAGGACACAAAAACAAAATGTATTTTCGAAATTTGTCAATTTCTTTTGCATCTCTATTGTTCCGTTATTTAATGAAAGCTTCTATTTTTCTTTGACCAATTTTATTGATTATAAATGAGACATTTTCTTGCTCAAGGAACATTAATCGTTTTTTTTTTTACTATCTTTCGATTTTATTTATCTATAGAAAATGCAAATTCTAGTGCATAAGTTCAATTATTTGACATCAAAATCCTTGTTTGTGTGCAGGGGTTTGGTTTTTGCATTGCCATTTGGAAGTGCATACAACTTGGGGACTTAAGATGGCATTTTTGGTTGAGAATGGAAAAGGTCCAAACCAATCAATATTACCTCCTCCAATTGATCTTCCAAAATGTTGACCAAAATCATGAAATTTAGACAAAGTGGGAAAATTGTGCACCAAAATGAATTTTTATTGAGGTTTTTTTTTTATTATTGTTTGAGAGTGAAGTGGTACAGTACAAGCTTCTGAAGCTGCACTTCAATAACATAAGAAAAAAAATGTACTGGTTTAATTGCATTTTCCTTGTGAGTTTTTTTTGTATGTAAGTTATGGATTTGGGAGGCTTGTTGCAAGACTAGCTTTTACTTTATTGAATTTTTAGATCTATTATGAAATTAGACCTTTATGAATAAATTTCGGACTAGGGTTTAATCTTGTTTATTTGTTTTGCCATATCAATTTTGAGTTATTTATTGTTATCATTATTTCGTTATAATTTATGAGCTAGAAATAGTAATTATTTTTTATTTCTGGTTGAATCTTATCAGTAGAAAACAGATTCTCCCTACCCCATTTTAGAATTACCCAAAAAAAAAAAAAAGATAAAAACAAATATAGGACCCGCGCCAGGTAGGGGTCGAACCTACGACTTTCTGCTTAGGAAACAGACGCTCTATCCACTGAGCTACAGGCGCTTCGTTGTTGGGGAGTGTAGTATTAAAGTTATATATTAAATATTAAAAATACTTAAATTTTACTCAAGCCTAATCGTGTCTAAAGGAGTGTTTGCAAACTCTTAAAACAAGCGATTATTAACTTATGGCTTAAAATAATTTGTTTAGGAGTGTTTGTAGACCTAAATTTTGATTATAACTCTCTTAACTTAAGTGATAATAATTTATAATCTTTAAGTTGGTAAAAGGGTGCTTAAAATTGTTTTATGGCATTTTTGTAATTAAAATAATTTATTTTAGATGAATTAATCACTTTTTCTGCAAACAATCATCTGCAAAAAAAATTCACTTGCAGGTGTTTGCAAACATTAGCCGCTTCTGATTTTATTTTATTTTTTATTATCAATTATAGTTATTTCCACTTATATTCACTTTTTTATAATCAATTGAGTTTGCAATTGTGTAATCAACTCCTAATTATTTTTTCATACAAATGACTTCTTTAAAGAAAGCCACGTCTCTAGATGTCATTGCTTCTTAAAACGTAAATGATTATCAACATTGTATATTGCAGTAGATATGATGTTGTTTCCATCATCGTATACTAGCTGCTTGGTTCAATGACTTCATTTTTTGTAGTTCAACTTTTTGTAGTATTATTTACTGAAGTTTTATCGAGCGCTTCATTATGAGCTATATTTTTCTATATTTCTTTTTTGAAGAATGAGAATAACTTCTCAAAGAATTCAGCATTTGTTCATAAATCAATACTTATATTTCATTAATTATGAGGAAAATCCCCAGAATTACAACAAAAAAAGGGTCAAAGTATCCCCAAGAAACATAAGGTACAACATAAATGGCATTACATTTAAAAGACTCAAATTTTGGGAGGGGTCCAAAGGAGGTAAGAAAGGAACAATTAGTCTAATTACTCAAAATGCAACCGAGTGAATCTCTTAATTTGGAGATCTTTAGAGTTCCAATATCTTGATCCCTACAAGTGGAATTTTTGAGTTGAAACGGAGCCAAATCTTCAAGAAGAAAATCGCTTCAAGATGAGCCCAAAATTTGGACCTTCCAGAAGAGCTTGATGCCAAACTTCATGTCTATGCTATATAACAGCAACGGACCTCTACCAAAAGAAAATATTGTTGTTGGAATAACAACCAAAAACAAGAAGAATAATGCAACACAAAAACAAAGAGCAGACAGAAAACATAATAAAGAAAAAAGAAAAAAAAGAGTAAAGCACCACCAAAGAAAAGACAAAAGTTCTCCAGCAAAAGAGTAGGATTTGAAAATCCCACCTCCAAAGTCAAAAGAAGTTTGTGAGAAAGAAAAGAGGACAGACAGATAGGGCAATTCTATGCCACACCGGGACCATTGTCACACCGGTACCAATGGTCCCGGTGTGACATAGACCATTGGATCCCTCAAATGGGGGGTATTTACTAAACTATCCCTCATCCAATGGTCTATGCCACATCAGGACTATTGGTACCGGTGTGGCATAGAATTTTCCAGATAATTGGGCTTAATTGGCATATTCATCATGGAGAATTTGTTTTAATAATAAAAGTGAGAAAAAGTGTGTTTAGAGATAAAAAATGTGGTGTTAAAAGTGTGTTTGGGTGAATTTTTTTTAGAGAAAAATATGTAATAATTATGGTTGATGTGATATGATTGCTGTTGTGAAAAATTTGTTAGAATTTGTGTTTAGATATAATATTTCATATATGAATTTTATTCAAATTCATCGATGAAGACATAAAAAAATAGGCAAAGTGGATCTTATTTTGCATCTTGTATTATTTTGCATTAGAATATGTGATTAATTTTCCATTCGGAGTTGCGAAAAGCCAAATAAAACCCTTTTAATCGATGAGAAACGGTCAAATCATGAATAGTCTAAAGCTATTTTTTCTCTTTTTCTTGGAAGATTTTTTTCAAAAATTAGCTATTTTTTTCAAATTTTACAAGATAAAAATAGAAACTTTGAAAAAAAAATTTATGAAAAAATCTTGATAGAATGTCATACAAATACATTTTTCATGAAAAAAATTTTGAAAAATTAATTTTCAGAGAGTGGTATGCCAACCCAATAGTGTTCTGTCAGTTAAAATTATGGGCTTCACTATGAGAAATCTATATGACTTACTCTGTAATGCATACATATCCAATGAACTTCTCCTACTTAAATTTTTGTGGGGTGGAGCTATTTAAATAAGTGCTTTGGGGCTTCATTTAGGACCTCATATCTTGATTTTATTTATTGGGCTCTGAATAAGCATGATACAAATTATAGCCATCTTAGTTCAGCCTATGAACCAACAACATTTAGGCTGAATAACTTTTAAAAGCCTTTCTATTGTAGAGTGAGACGTCAGCCCTTGTTGGCTTTTAAGTGGGTTAGCACTCAGAGAATGCCTTGGGCTTGGCTCAAGAGCCCGACTTAATAAGCTGGTTGTAAAAGCGTTAGCCCAATGAAAAAAAATGAAAAATATCTATTTGAGGGAAATTCTACCGCTGACCTGATCGGGCCAAACCCTATTACAACTCGTAAGAGGAGGAGTTAGTGGAGGTACACTTGTCATATAATTTGTTATAAAATAAGTGAATTCAACTTAAGACCGGTCCAATCAAGTTCGTACTAGAATTTCTCCTATAATTAAGTTAAAAAGAGAGACCTATGAAGTTTAAATAGGGAAATAAGAAACAATCTCTTCAAGTTATAAACATGAATTTTAGGTTAATTACCTACAAGCTTTTTAGATATCACAATCTAGAGGCACTTGAATTTTCTCTCTGTTATTTTGTGAGTAACGAGAGCGTTCCGGAGGATTATTCTTTGTGTAATTTTTTGATTATCATCAATAATTTTGAACTTAGATATTATTTTTGTTAATTCATAACAAAAGCCAAATCGACACTCTATATGAGACGGAGGGAGTATCATTTTCACTCTCTTTTTTTTTTCTTTTTAATTGCAAAAGGTCACAAAAAGTAGCATGACAATAGTACCAAATCTTTTTTTAACTTTAGAGTGCTGATAGTTTGCTGACACAAAAAGTGGTTTTCATTGCTAAGCACAACACTTAATAGCAGCCGCACCAAAAATCCCAATCAACTCACTAAAATAATACTGACCAACCATTTAAATTAACTGCAAAATCTCTTACAACCAAAGTTAAAACAAACATCTTACACACTTTGATGTCTCCTGTTCTCTTTGTAATTTTACACTCCTTTGAGTTCATCCACAGCCATTATTCTGAACAACACTGATAATATTACTAGCTTTTCATATCTAAATTTCCTTTAAGTAACACAATATTTTTCTTTTTCAGCTCTTTACTCCTTTTAGCAAATAAAAACAAAATTTATTGTAAAAGGGATTATTTTTAAGAAATATATATAATCCTACTTACATCAAGAAGGAAAATATGGTCTGGGTTTTTATTATTTATTTATTTATTTGCTTTTTTGTGTGTTTTAATATGTAATCATGCATATTTTTCAAAGATTCTGAAAAGGTAAGCATTTTGTGGATTCTTCAATACATGCAACTTGTGGAAAAAGGAGTATTCTTATTCTGATTTCATTTCTTTGTGGATGATAGTAAAAATCCCATCTTTTTTTCCTCCATATAATTATATCTACTCTTCCATCATACTCATCAAGCATTCAAAATTCAAGAAATTTTATTTCAAATGGAAACTTTATTTCCATCTTCACTAGTATCAAGCACAACATGGACAGAAGAAGAGAACAAGAAATTCGAGAGTGCTCTTGCGATTTTAGACGAAAAATCTCCAAACAGATGGCTTAGTATTGCAGCCATGATCCCTGGAAAATCAGTGTATGATGTAATAAATCAGTATAAGGAATTAGTGGCAGATGTTAGTGATATAGAGGCAGGTTTGGTTCCTGTTCCTGGATATTTGTCTTCTACATTTGCACTGGAATTCGCAGATTATCGCGGTTTTGATGCATATAGGAAGAAGGGCAGGGCTTGCGATCAAGAACGAAAGAAAGGCGTACCGTGGACAGAGGAAGAACACAGGTACTCATTATCTTCCTCAACATTTATCTTGTCATAATTTTTAAAGAATCAAATACTCTATGTTAGAAATAAGCACGATGTGATCAATATGAACTCCAAAATTAACATAGAGATTTACGTGGTTCAGTTAAATCAAGATAGGGCGAGGATTTGAGATTTACTGTGTCAAACAAAGAGAGTTCAAGCTTCTGGTGCCTAAAATTCTCCAAAACCCAAAAAAAAAAAAACAGCCTATTTAGATAGTATCGTACAGGCAAATACTAACTAGGGAAACCAGACCTTTTCCTTCCCCTGCTCGAGGAAAATGGCCAATTAACTAGAGAAACTAATTGAGCCCTTTTCCTTTGCCAACTCGAGTAAAGGGCACGTTAACACCATCCTAGGCGACGGTGGCATGAGGTGGCTGTGCCCCAATAAGCACCATGGATCGGGCAATTAGTCCTTGGCCAGTTCGTTCTTCCACGTCAAAGGACGATACTGACAATAAATGCCAACAGGGCAGTTTAGTGGTAGCCTAAAATTTTGAGACAAACAAGACATGTTGGTCTAGTGATATTCACCTCCCATTTTATGTGAGAGGTCCTGGGTTCGAATCCAGACTGCCACAAGTTGTGGCTCTTTCTCTTTTATGGAACTAGATAGAGTCTTTATGGCTCAAGATTATGACTATCAACCAGGGTTTATCGAGCTAGATATTTAGGCTATCCCCTTCGTCTTGAATTTAAAATAAAAAAATTTTGAGACATACCATAAATAACATAATAGAATTGCACTTGCTAAATCCTGAGTTTTGCTGATAGAATTCTCAAAGAAATTATCCATGTTATTGTTATCTTTCATTTACTAACAATTCCATGGTTAAAAAAACTTAGGCGTTTTCTTTTGGGACTTGAAAAGCATGGGAAAGGGGATTGGAGGAACATCTCAAGAAACTTTGTGATCACCAAAACACCAACTCAAGTAGCCAGCCATGCTCAGAAATACTATCTAAGACAGCAGCTTTCTGCAGGCAAAGACAAGAGACGGCCGAGCATCCATGACATAACAACGCTCCATCTTACCGACACTTATACTCCAACCGTAAATATCAAACCTCCTCTTAAGGAGAAATCTAATATATTCGACTCGGAAACCTTCATTGCATATCCCTGCAATATTGCTATGCAAAGTAGTCGTTTTGTTGTTAATACGAGCGCTTTAGGTCCCGGTTTCTACATGCAACCACCGAGATTTCTCGGTTAATGAGAGAAACTTTGTCAAGGATGTGAGATGAATATTGAGATATTATAGTCAAAAGGCACTATACCTATGTGCTTTGATGATGATCCAATCTTATGCTATATGCTTGTTTTGGAATCTTATCTTTCCTTAAATTTGTGTTGATAAGATACTTAATCAGTCTTTTCATCTGCACTAGTTAAATGAATCAAATGGATGGGTCAGCGCACATGTGGTTTAGCCTACGTAGAATCGAGCATTTACTGCTCTGCTAAAAACTATAGTTGATAGCACTTGCAACTCTAACTCTAAGCATCACTTTTCAACCATAGCCCGCGCATGTGGAAAATTACCGTTACACAGACTACCATCTACATTTTATGGTAGACGATTAACGGCGCAAAAGTATCATGTTATAATTAATTTTATAATTGGCCTGATGATCCTCCATTCATTATGTTCATTCACATGAATCTATTAAGTTTTACTAACTTAAACTCAAGTGTGGTCTAACCCAAGCACAATTGCAAGTCCAGTGAATTGCACATGTCACGTGATTGATCACAACGAAAAAATAAAGAGTAAATTATACTTGAATTTGATTAAATCAAGTCAGGACTACAATTTTCACCTATCTGCCTACGGTTTGATCAAGTCACATTAGCTACGATGAGTGCCAATTTCATAAATTGAAGCAAATCTTCAGCATTCTTTGATCCCCAACTCCAAAATGTTTCGACCTTGGAAGATAAACGAATATGAAAACACATTATTGTCATTTGATGAGCTCACTGTTTTCTTCACTAAAATTGAGGTGTGTATATCTTTTCATATATCATATACTTTTCAAAATATCTTTGTTCGTCATGTACCGTGTATAAATCTTCCATGCCACGCTAGACTTGAAAAGGAAAATAGAACTTCCCAACTCAACATGAAATAATGAAAACGATTCTTTTAACGACTATTGATACCTACGAATAAACGGGAAAATTCTAGTTTTGTTGTAGTTTGACGGACTTAAGCAATTCACCATATGAGTGAATAATTATATAATATATGTAATTCATTCATCTTTGTAAATTACAATTGAATTTGATTGAACTCAATATGGCTACAATTATTATGAATGAACATACTGTCAACTTTCAAGCATTCTGATAGGACATACTTTTCTTCAAGTTGCATAACAAAAGCACTTTGCCTCTTCATTTTCTGATAAAATTGCAGCTTTTTAGTGAAATCAGCTAAATTAGTGACACTAAAGTCACAAAGTTTCCATTTACTTTCCTTTCCTAAGATAAACACGAAAGGACAGTTCAATTAAAACAAATGGTGGTGGCCGTTAGTGCTCTTATTTCTGTTATTTTTCCTTCTTAAATTCCTTTTCTCTTTACTCTTTACATTCCAATTTCTCCAAATTTCCCTGTTCTTCTTTGCCCCATTTTTTCTTTACTCTTTTTCCTCAAGAGTATATATACTGTAGGGAAAATTACACTAACACCCACTGATATAATAAATAATTATACAAACTTACTCTCTTATAATTAAAATTACAAATACCTAACCCACTATAATTGAAAATTACATTTAACCCCTGAGATCAATTTTTGATGGCATCATCACGTGAACTTTCAAAAATGCTTCTGTCCAACCCCTCTCTTATTTTTGTAATTACACAAACCTCCCTTGTTATAATGCACTTCTTACAATCACCCTCCTATGTATTAAAAACTTCTTACAATTTAACTCCTGAAAAATTTACAATTAGCTTCCTGTAGGGGTTATTGGTAATTTCAAAAGTAAGAGGGGGTTTTGGTAATTACAAATTATAAGAGGGGTACGGCCGTAACAAAAATATCATTTCAACTTTTTTATTTTCTTAATAATTTAAATGAAGGGCAAAAATGTCATTTAGTATTATTTGAAGTTTGAATATTGACCAAGGGTTTCCCGAGGGTAAATGTAATATTTAGTTATAGTGGGTTATGTATTTGTAATTTCAATTAGGAATAATTGCATAAAACCCCCTTATGTTATTTCGAAAATGCTAAAAAATCACTGTGTTAACGAAATAGGCTTATCACCTCCCTGTGTTCCTAAAAAGTGTGCAAAAAAATCAAATTTTGTTAAAATGATAGAAGAAAATATGTGTTTTTTGGGTGAATTAACACTATCTACCATTTATAAAGTATGAAAAGTATATAAAAAACAAATGAGCATGTCAATAAAGGTGAAAAATATGAAAAACGCGCTCGTTTTTTAATGGAATTTGACTTTTTTGCACATTTTTTAATAACATAGGGGGATGATTAGCCTATTTCGTTAACACAGGGGGTTTTATGCAATTACCCCTTTCAATTATAAGAGGGCTAGTTTGTGTAATTACTTATTATAACAATGGGTGTAGGTGTCATTTTTCCTATACTATAATATTTTTCTTAACCCCAAGAAACATGAAAATGAATGACAAGTTAATTGGATTTGTAAGCAAAAGATGAGCACAGATTGCCCGTGAGGAAAGAATTACAATCTTTTTGACACAACTTTCATATGATAAAGAGTGTATACTCATTACTCGCTGATTAAATATGTTAAAAGTCGGTTGGACCAGACCGAAGGAGGGCTGGAGCAAGCGAAATGTAGACGCACCTCTAAGAAGAGGACACCCTCATCGCCCCGACACGGCTGTCATTGGCGGACTAATACGAGACGGAACTGGTCAGTGGTGCAGGGGTTTCACTAAAGTATTAGAATGTGATTCGGTGCTCGCCACTGAATTGGAAAGCATCCTTCATGGACTCATTTTTGCTTGGGATAGCGGGCGACACACGGTAGAAATCGAAAGCGACTGTTTGGAGGCGATTGATAGCATTACGAATGGGAGCTCCACGCATCGGTACTTTGATATCATCACCAAGATCCGAGCCAAGTTAGCACTACCTTGGCAAATTTTTATCTTACATATTTGGAGAGAAGCGAATAAAGCGGCAGATATATTAACCAACATGGGGCTTTGGGGCTAGACCACGTCTTTACAAACTCCGATAACGTCCCACATGGGCTTAAAGGACATTTTGGACCAAGATAGTGCAAGCATCACATGGACTAGATATCTAAGCTCCAACTCGGGCTTGTCGAGTTAGGACGCTAGGGTACCCCCTTCTTTTTGGAAAAAAATAATATATATATATATATGCTAAAAGTTACCAATGTTTGATAGTCTAGTGTTATTAGCTTCCACTTTCAAGTGGGCGGTTCTACGTTCAACTACAGTCTGTCACAAGTTGCGACTTTTCTTTCCTTATTCAGTCTTAGAGGGTCTGGATCTGTGTAGCTCATGATTAAAAACTATCAGCCCGAGTTTATTTTCTAAAAGTTATTTTCTATGCATCACTATACAATTTAATTTCAATTGTCAAGCATAACTCCAAATATACCAATAAAATCAAACATATGTCCAACTAAATCACTTAATTAAGCGTTCAAAGTTCTACAAACAAGCTACAGAAATTCCCAATACTCAGTCATGAACATTATTGAGCCCGAAAGAGCTCCACAAGCACAGTTGCATCTCAACAACGAAAGAAATCAAATTTATTCATCACACAAAAATCTCTAGACAAAAAATAAAAACACACACCTAAACTTTCAAACTTGCTAATGAACGCACCTGAGGAAGTGAGTATACAAATCTACGCATCACGAATTGCATTTGGATCCAAAAGCGTCATAGTATTCGGGGCATCATTTCTTGTACCAGCAAGGGAATAGTACGCCAATATTTGGGCCGGACTATCAACCACCTCAATTTGGTTTCCATTAAGGTCATGAACAAAGTGATGTGTAGCGGGTATCAACTCAATATTCCAATTTGGCCTAACCATGGGTAAAAGATCTTGACCGTTGATAGAGAAACGATATCCTTGCACCCACAAATACCTTAATGAAGTCAATCGCACAACTGCCGTAGCTAGAGCATGTTCGCTAAAACAACAACCCCTCATTTCTAACTTTTGGAGACTAGGGCACCCTCTAGAAAATTCTAGAAGACCTTCATCGGACTCTCCGACATATCCGAGAAGCATCCATCTCACTTTTGGGCTATATTGCCCTATGTAACCGAGACCTACATCTGTAAGACCGCCCGGGCGAAGATACAAAGCAAATCTTTTAAGTTTATGACAACCTATTAAAAGAGATTGAACCCCGTTGTCGAGGGGCAAATCGGTGATTATTTCCTCCCTGTCGAGTAAAACCAATCGGAAGTCATTTAGGTTTTTTAAGTGTGTGCCTATGCATTCCAAGGATGCATTTGTAATATCAGACACATATACAGCCAAGTATTCCAGTTGAAGGCATCCTTGCGCTAGAGCGATAAGTCCTCTCTGTGAGACAAAGCCTTCTACGTCTTCCAAACCTTGTTCATCATCTCCACGTTCTATTCTAAGTCTTTTTATTTTCTTACAGAATCGAGCAAGAACTTCCAATCCTCTATCTCCAATGACATTTCTCACCTGTTGCATAAAGATGAAAAGATATTTGAAGTTAAAAAACTTAGTATTTATACCAAACATCGAAATAAAATTAAAAAAATTCATCAACTAGAATGAGAATTTCCAAGTCAAAGAACAAAAAGAAGACTTACAAAAATCAATGTCAGGGGCTAGGAATTAAAAGAACGGATAAAGCTATAAGGATCAGTCAATGTGCAAAACCTAAACACACATTAATTCCCTTACTTATATTTAATATACCATAAATTTCAGCACAAGGAAATTCATGAGAATATGATAACTAAAAGAGCCAAGAGATTTTCTAGCGGTATCAAGCAAGGAAAAAAAGTCATAGAGATTTTTTCTTGATCATTCTTTCTCAATGACAAAAGAATAAACAGTAATGTGTATCATTATTTAATTAAACTTACTCATGTTTCGAATAACTTATTATCTGCATTCACTTATAAGAAGAATCTATCAGCAATTTTTTGAAATATCTTATCTTTCATAATGCACATTGCAGTGTGAAAATTCTTAGGACAATCATGTGAATACTTGATCCGTAAGGTAACTCCAAAGTGTAACGTCAACTTCATGTGTTTGATATCCTCGACAATGTAATAAATGACTCAAAACATGACATGAGAGTCAGATTCAAATAAATTACTTGGCCCAAAGAGGAAATTTGAGCTAATTTCTATTAAAAATATACCGCAAAAAACATTAAACCCAATTAAATTTGCATATATGCCATGAAAACATGTTTATGCATGGATTAACCAGACAAAAAATTGACAAAACTGTATAATAGCAAAAAAGTTTAAATAAAGACCAATAAAGTAACAAATTCTAGAAGATGTCAAGCACATGAAACCCTTCATTTGCACAAAGGAACTGCATATCTCTTATGAATTTAGATATAACCTTAGCAGAACTACCTCAAGAAATTCCAAGTTTGGACATCTTTGTAGTAAGAGACAATGTCCTTCTGTGTCAAGCAGAGCATAAAGGAGATCCAATCGTTTAAGCTTGGAAGCAACAGGATAAACAATGGGCATTTCTGCTAACCCCAAGTAAGTAAGACCCAAACGACATAATCTTGGTGGGAAGGCAACAACAGAATATTTTTCAGATATTGCATTAATCACACCTTCACCTATCTGTCCACCGGGCTCATTGAAAGAGCCTCCACCAAACTCTTCTAATGAAGCTGCAGCTCGGAAAAACCCAATAAGGTCCGAAATATCACAATCACTAATTTTCATTGAGGTCAAATGTGAGCATCTTCTTGCTATCAGTTCAATATCTTTAGATTTGACTCTCGTGAGATCAGTCATGTAAAAATTTAAATCTCTAATAACTACATTATTCAAAGCAAGCTCATGCAGCCATTCCCCATCATTCTCAGTAATTATGCTCTCTTCCATGAACAAAATTCTCAAACTCCTACAGAGAACATAGATCAATAAGTTTCCAAAATGCAATGTAAGGAAAAATTTCAATTTTTATACGCTCAAATTGCATACATATTCGCATAATACACAATGCAATGCATATGTTCAAATTTTTACTAGATGCATAAGTGTGTCGAGGCAGACAACCTAATAGCATATTCCTCAATCCAACTCCATATATATATAGTCTTTCTTGAGCCAAATGCCACAATTTGGTTAATCTTTCATTTTCATTGCTTTTAAATGTTGAATCATGGTTCTACAAATGTATTTTACTTTGGGATCCTTGTAAACTTACAAAAACGCACCCAAAATTACGAGTAAAATAGAGGCAAATCATTTTTAAAAAAAAAAACATCGGCTCTAGTAAATATTAATAGCACATATAAATTAAGTTTCACTACCTGCACGAGCGTCCAATATGCAAAAGCCCATCGGTACTAAAACCCGAACACTTATCCAGCTTCAAGATTTCCAAAACATTCCCGGCAGCTGACGTGGCAAGCAGCTCGAGATCGGAATCTTTCACAATCATCCTCCTGAAGTGCAGCACTTTCATTCTCCCAAAAGATCTAGTGACTTCGTCCACCCACGGCGTAACATAGCCGCCCCAGTCTTCAGGAATCAAATTAAACATGGAGGCGCGTGGCTTACCCTTTAGCTTCAGAGACTCAAGTTGCGGGAACCGCCGTGACAGCCGCTGCGGGGTGACGGCGTAGCAGAGCGCAATAGTCACGTGCTTGCGCGTGATGGCATCGATCTCGAACCACCGCTTGCACACAAGCGACACCGCGCCCCGGTCACGCGCGTCCCGCACGTACGGTATCACGCACTCCCATACGGTGTCGTATGGTTCGCTGGTGCTGCTAGTACTGCTACTCGCAGTGGTTCGATTACTTCCACTGCTACTGCAATCGTTCATCTTCATCGATTTCGTCTCATCCATTACTTTACCAAATGGAAGAAAGCGCGTGGTTTACGGAGGCTGATCGGAGATGGGTTTTGAGGGGGAAGGGGTTAAGAGGCGATAATGCGATTGAGAAAAGTTCGTTTGTGCGGCTCCAGAAAAAAACAAGGTGGGAAGAAAAGGACAAAAGTGATGCTAATTTGCCCAATGGGTGTTGGACAGACGCATCATTTTAGTTCATGGCCGAAATGGAATAGAAAGTAGGGATAATTACACTAGCACCAACTTGTAATTCACGAACCTCCTTTAATTAATTGATAATTATAATAATATTTTTCGAAATCTATTTATACATTTTATAGAGAATCCAATCATAAGAATTGTTACATTTAATATCAAGAGATGTGTTTGTAATTATCAGAAAAATTTATGTAATTATTCCATTATTAAAAGGGTATTAAAAGGGTGTGAGTGTAATTATCCTAAAAAGTAACGCAGTTATTATGTGATATTTTCCATCAATTGCCCCTTCTGCCCTAAAAACTTTAAACACCTCCCTCTATTACATTTAAATAAATCAAACACCCACTAGACACATTATAATAAAAAAATACTTTGATTTATAATGATAAAAGCATTTAAAACCTATCTTGTACAATCTATCTAGCACCCTTGATTGATATATCATATAACTATAACTTGAATGTAGCAATTATCGAGTTAGTTAGTTGCACCTACATCTCTGAAGTATTGTACTACGGCAATAATATTCTCTCAAATATTGAAATTTGGCATTGAAAATCTTTGTCCTTTGAGTGTAAAAGATATAATGTACTACCTTATATATATATATATATATTTTTTGTTTTTTTTTTCAACTCCTCATTTTCTTTTTAATTTTCTTGACATTTTTAAATAGAGAAGAAAGAGAATGCTGTGTCAGATTTGAAATCTATTTACAGCAAAATACAATAATACAAATCTATAGAGGTATGAAGTTTTCTTTTTGTTTCTAAAAAATTAAACATTACTAATTTATTAGAAATTTATTTGAAATATTAATAGAATAGTTTACGATCCACACAAGAAACTTTATTTAAAATATTTTTAATTTATTAATTGTAATTGTTTTAAATTAAAAATACTATTTTAATTAAAAGCATGAGTTTCTATTTCTTTCCATTTTTTATATTTAAGAAGAAATATGGATGAAGAAAAGAAAACTAAGAAAATGGAGAGAGAGAAAACAAAAAACGTATGTACAATTTTTATCATTGGTATGGACCAAATTTTAATACGTCACAGTGAGGTCTTTGCCAAATTTCATTCCCTTAAAAAGATGTGGATGCAAATAACCGAGCAAATATATATATATATAATATTATGCTATAATTTTTTAGTATTAACTAATTATTAAAAGATAAAAGTTTATATTATTTTGACTGCTAGGGTACTTTTGTTCCATTCAAATAAAATCAAACACTGTCTCACCAAAGACCGTTTATGAATCATTATCTCAAAATAAAATAAAACACAACCTCACTAAATATACACACTTCCCACAAGTTTCTCATCAAATAATCTCACGAAAATGCAACATCAGAACATACCTACAGTTTTGAAGAAGTACTTTTATAACGTACTTTTACTTTTGCTTATTTTAATTTTCATCTAAAGAAGCGAAAGCACAATAAATGAGATCAAACAATAAAAAACTATTTAACTTTAATAAAAGTTCAAAAACACTTATTTGTATATAATTTTTGCAAGAATGGCCATAATTTAGAAGAGTATTGAGTGACTAAGATATAACTCAAATTTTAATAGACCGGACCAAATCGAATTTGAACTAAAAGTTTTTAATAGAAATACCTAAAATTTACTTCCTTTTGTTAATGATTAAATGAGTATGCTACTTGCTAGTGTTGTAGTGCATCAAATCTGTGCTACAATCAGAAACATCGTGGTATCAGTTTTCACTTTCAAGTGGGAGGTCCTGAGTTCAGTTCCAGACTGTCACAAATTTTAATTTTCTTTTTTTTTCTTGGAATCTTATATGATCTGTATGACTCATAATTAAAAAACTACCAGCACGTATTTATCGGGTTAGGGTACCCTTCATCAAGTATTAAAAAAAAGAAGACAAAAACATCTTGTGAGTTTTCTTACCATCAACTATCAAGGGTTAAATACACTTGGTACTTTTCTTCCAAAATATGCTTCAATCTCGTCATTGGTCCAATAAGATTGTGGAAAAGGGCTTCTATATTTGGTAAAAAAAACATTTTGCACCTCCTAATCCAAATAAAATTCTATGTTAATCAACTAAAAGAAAATATTTCTTGTCTGCAAATCACGTGTGGCACCATACGCAATACTCTCCCACAGGTAGGATTCCCTTAATTTTTCTTTTAATTATGCCTTACTTTAGACGTTAGTGAAATTGACTTTATGACCAATAATGCTCATAAAATAAAGCCACTTTTATTTTTCAATTTGCTGTTACTTCATCCCACTTAGCTGTCATGTGATTATCAAAAAAACAAAAAGGTTAGTTGTCATTAGTCGACTTGGAAAAGATGTTAATTAGGAATTGTTCCAGCTTGCAATTAAAAATTGTTCATAAGATGCCGCCCACTTCGCCTGCAGCCAAAGCGAGGCTGTCAAGCATATTAAATTATACATATTTTACTACTACACTTAATAAAATTATTATACTCTCATTTAATGGTTCATAAATTCCTCGGGTTTATGTATATCATCAATAATATTTGATATTATCCGATAACATCGCTGATTAATGGTATCATTGGTCTTATTGAAATATTATTGATTATAATATCGAGCATCTCAAATATTATTTTCACTAATAAAATTTTTATTTATTTTTTTAAATATGTATTGTGATAAAATTTAGTGGATATACCATTATATAATTACAATACAGTGAAGTCTTGTGATATGATTATCAATAAACTTTGTCTCAAATGCAAATTAAATTCGGCACTAACATTATGTTAAAATTTATTTATATCTAATGCAATATTCCTTTAAACTTGTGGCAATGCATAATAGATTTTAAAGTAAGAAATTTTGGCTCCTGGTCTTAAACAAAGGGAGGAGTTATCCCCTTGGACTTTTCTTTTAGGATTAGATCCTTTTCTTTTTGGGTGTGGGACTAGACTTGATTTGAAATCAATTTTCTGAGGGATAATTACACGTGCACCCCCTCCCTGATGGGTAATTACACAAACCTCTTCACACTAATTAATAATTATAAACACATCCTCATGTCAAAAATTTCTTACAATTACACCCCCTGTGTATGTAACAATTCTTACAATTACACTTCATACTGAGAGTGTGTTTGTAATTATCAATTAATGAAAGAAAATTCATGTAATTACATCATCATTGAGGGGTTGTGAGTGTAATTATCCCATTTTCTTAAATACCTTGTATCATGAAATAACAAAGAAGAGAAAGTATATGACATGTTTAGGGACTCCAGCCTCCAGCTCTACAATCTCAATCATCTATTTTATTTTATGTTTCATTCTATATTTCATTTTATTACAAGTAAAAAAAAAAAAAAATTCATGCTGACATGCATATTCAACAACATAATTCATACATTTGGAATGCAACTATGATGTGTAACGAAACAACTGACATGAGGCTCTTAATGAGTTCAGACACAGGTCTGATACATTATCCTCTGTCTCATCTCGTGTTTTATTTATAGAAGCAAGTATAATAATTCAGCATGCACTTTAATGTTTAAAAAAATATTTTATACACTTGACTTATATTTACAACAGCAAATGCATTATAAATCATCAAATTTTATGATAGATGATCCGACTTGATCTATCCAACTCGCCAAGAAAATACCAACTATTCATGTAGACGTGACGTGACCTAACCTAAGTACTCCTTCGCACATGTAAGTTGGCCTCATTTCGAGGCCCACTAAAGGTTCTCCGGACAAATATGCGTCAGACAGAAACCACTGATTAATTACTTTTGTGGAATACGTGGCTTTCACAAATGGTCCCCACCTTATCGGGGCCCAACTGTTGCTTTCCAACTGAAAATGCACAATAGCCACAACTACTTCTGATGATCATTTTCAATAGGCACAATAACCTCCTCTGAATGATCTCCATCATTTAGCATGTATGTATCCATATGTATGTATCTAAGATGATCATTTTCAATAGGCACAATAACCTCCTCTGAATGATCTCCATCATTTCGCATGTATGTATCCATATGTATGTATCTACATATGTGATGGAGATAATTCGAGACCTCGCAAGTATAACCCATCTCAACGCCACAAGAAGGAACCCATATGAGTTTATGATTTGAACGAGAACCTGGTTAAACCCAAGCCAGCCGAAAAGATGAAGATTCTCGATCACGAAGAACACAGATGCAAAACTGATATCGAGTTTGTTTGAAGAGGTCAAAGATAGAAGATAGATGCTTGTGTATAGAAATAGCTCTCTTTTTTCTTGATCAAGGAATTGAGATGGGATTTAAACCTTGATTCACATATCCTAAATAGCACCTGCACCCTCAATTTCCAGACTAATTAAGTGTCCATTAAAGTTTTACTCTTTTCAACTATCAGTAATATTCATCTGTTACAAGACTAATCTAATCGAAAATCATATATTACTCTTATTGCTTTCAAAGTAAATAGATAGCTCGCCCAATTAATAAAGCACAGCAAGATAAATTATACCATGAATTTCCATGCACTAGAAAATGCCAAGAAACTTTATTTAACCATTTGAAGAGACCTACAACTGCCATTTTAAGCATGAACAAAGATGCATACTTCTAAAGACTACAAAATTACTAAAACTTGTAGTAGTAGAATTGACACTTAGATGGGCGAGATCATTTTAAAAGGTCCAACGACTCCAAAGTACCGAGAAAATCACTACATATATTATACACGGATGATTGTATTGTCCCAAGACTCCTTAAGAATCACTTAATTGGGTGCTAGAATCTGCAGTATGCCGTATGCCATTACTCTTATGGAGCTAAATGTGACCACAAATTAACCCAGCAAGCACACTCAAAAGTCCTTCAACACGATACCTTAAATATCTAAGAAAATTCATTGTCATCCAGCAAGATTTGTTGATTATCCAGGTCAAATTCACTAGTAAACGAAATGAATATTTTCACTTACCTGCCTCCTCACAAACCTGGATGCATATCTTGTGTGTTCAGTGCAGTTAGCAGCCAAAAGCATTTTGAGCTTAAACCTTCTAATTTACATCGAGCACAAGAAACTCAGGTGTTGACCTTCCTTGTTGAGTAGAAATCTGTGTCCAGCAAAGACAACTTGATGCTTAATTCTGAATCACAATCAAAACAGAGAACATAAGCATATGCAATACATATACCATCACATCAAATTAGCTTGGCGCGATAGAAGTGTACATTAATTACATGGCAATTGGCAAGTATGATTCACTCACCTTGTGGATGCCTAGGCTCCAGCTAAACCTGTTTAAGCAAGGATTTGCCATAGAGTCGAGCTCTCAACAACCATTATACACGTAAAACAATGTCAACAAGTGCCACAACGTATAACCAGCTCAAAAAAATTAAAACCAAAGAAAGAAGTCACTATTTTTTCTTTTTATATCTTTCATTGCATAAAATAGATGATTACATTACGCCACGAGCAGACACAGAAAACTGATTACATTTCTTGACACAAGAGCTATAACGCACATATCAACATTGCCATCACAACACTACAATCTACAAGCTGGAAAAAGTGAACATCTTATCTCAATTTCAAGATCTATCTAGACCTTCATCAAAACTAGACGAACCAGAGCTAGATGGCTTCTCCTGTTGATCAATCAAGTTATCTCTGCTAGCACATCTTTTGCCAAAACCACCCCCCATTGATTTATCTGACAACAAAATCAGCCCCATATTGGTTATAGCATCTACGTCTCTGGTCCCACTATAAAGACCAGCAGCAAGTAAATTTTGCTTGTCATTGCTGCTGCTCAAGATCGATGGAAATACGCCGAGCAGTTGTGGGTTAGGTTGGTTGGAGTTATTAATGAGCATGCGAAGTGTGTCCCGAGCACCTTTTTCTACAGCAGATTCAGCAGTTGGCCGTAAAGGGTCCATGAGATTAGGGTTTAATGATGGAATCGTGGTAGACATGGAGGGCCCCGCACTGACCAAATATCCTTGCCCCGACGAGCAGACCTCAATCACTGGAATATGAACAATTGGGTCACATATCAAAGGTGTAAATGTTGGGATCTGCTGTGAAGTTGGTAACCTGACAAAAGGCTCTGGAAGCAGATTGGGGAAATCTAGAGGAGGAAGCTCTGCGAGATTTAGTGATGTTTTTGATGTCAAAAGACTCGAAAATGGAGGCAGAGATAGTGATTCAGTTGACGAAATGGGTAGCTGTAAATTTCCTATGGGTGGACACCAGCAGTAGTGAGGAGAATAATGAGATGGACCAGAGGAAGGAACTTGTATTTCTGGGAAAGGAAGTGGCAGCTGTGATGATTTTCCAAATACATCCAGAAAATTCAATGCAGGTCCATTTGCTTCAAGAAGTTTTTCTTTCTGAAAGGAATTAGAATTAGATGGATCACTATTGTTTGATGAAACAAGAGATAGGCCATCAATGGATGACACAAGATTTTCCCCACGTCGTTTAAATTTTTCTCTAGCAATAGTCCTTAAAGAAGGCAAACTTTTTTGGGGGCCCTCTTTGAATGAACTAGATCTGGGACTGAGACTGTGGAAACGTGAACTCTTCTGAGAATTGAATGAAGATTGAGGGTAACGAAGTTCAGAAGAACCAATTGAGTCATCTGAAGAAGAGGTAGCTGACAGAACACCACTAGCTTGAGCACTAGTTACCATTGATCCAGAAAGATAAGCTCGAAGGTGAGTTGCGAAACAGTTGAGTCGTGACTCACTAATTCCAGTTAATTCAGTAAGTGAAGGTTTTCTCATAAGCAAGTCCTTCATCTATGCAACAAAAGAAAAGATAAGTTTTAGGAATCATTTCACTCTATCGCGCGAAAATTAATGAATTGTTTCCTCGATTTTACCTTTTTGAGTAATTCGTCTCCCAGAAGCTTAGATTTTTCAGAGCACCAAAAATAAGAAGCCATGCTGTCTGAGGTCTTTATGGAGAAAGACCTTCCAGACTTATCAGCAGGAATCTCTTCGATTTCTATAGCTGTGCACTGAGCATCAGTGCTTAGTGTAGCCAGCCTCTCCAGAGTACCATCATCTCCATTAAATGAGATGCGCAAATCAGAAGTTGGCAGAAGCGTGAGACATAAATTCCCTCTGTTCAGGTAATGAACAAATCAAAGGTTCAGAAAACTACCATAAGTATATCAGAAGTAGATTTGGAGCAAAACAAAAGTTGCATCACTGGTTACAGAAAATGCTTTTTTGATCCCTGATCCCCTAATAATACTATGAAATGATGATGGTTAGAATCGAAACCCAAGATTCAAGTCTTAGAAACCTATATCTAATCCACATTGCGTGGGTTGTTGTATCAATTTATTTCATTTTCCACTTCTCCATTTTTCCACCTAACAACATATTCTGTAGGCTATAGTTAATTTTGCTGTCAACACCATGTGTTAGCTTTTCTCCCAATATAATATCAAAAATCGCACTTAATTGCAAGATCTTAGTTAGGCCAAACTTCTACACTGAGAAAATGGACCACACAGATGCCGAACAACACAGATTAAAAAAAATAGAAGTACGCATGTTTATGTTACTCTGCTATAAATTTAATATGTAGAACAGTAGAAGTTATATTAACTATGTTACTTGAGGTGGACTATGGATATAAGAAAATTTGTGACTAAATGGTAGATTGTTCACAACCACTGTAATCTAGATGACAGACGCCGAGAAATCAAAAACGAATTAACAATTAAATCTATTTACATCGTATATAAAATGTACAAGGTGGTTCCAAATGCATGTCCAGATCCTAAAAATACTTGTTCAATAAAATAAAACATCATTTATATACTTTTGGATTTACGGCCACAAAAAATTAACATACCATAGGTAAATACAATCTATAATAGCAAAGGAGTACAGTCAGATTCATGCAATATAGGAACCAAGTGTACAGGAAAAGATAGGACACAACTTTAAGGAACATCGAAACAAAATGATAAATCTAGTAAAAATACAAGAAACAACAGTAACATGAATGACATTGGAAAGATACTGATCCAATGAATAAGAAGTCAAAGAACTCACGCAGAGCATGAAATAATGTATTAACATAGGAGCACGAAGCCACCTTTACTTCTTCTTAATTCCGAGATCATAATAGCCCATTTAACCTACAAGTCAAAAGATATTTCACTTGGAAGGATGAACAATGTTACCATTAACAATCTAAAATACAGCATCCCTAATATTCAGGCATCAATATGGTACAAAGAATAGATATAAGTTTTCATTGGCATCATTTGCATAATCAAGTTTAACATTATCACTAAAGAATGAAACATTAGAATGAAGTATAAAGCTACTGAACAACGAATGCACATAACACGTCATAAAGAGGTCATATGAAACAGGAATAATGAAGCAGGTAAATTTGCTACTTGATAATCCAAAAGATCATCAGATATCATAAGAGAAGCCACTAGAATCACTATTCATTACCAAACTGACAAGCATAAGTTCCACAATCAATCATCCCCGGTATCTCCACGTCATAGGAACCTCCTAGCTATAACAATCATATCAAGACGCGGGGATCTAGGACAATCCAGCATGTGGTGCTAATCAAGAGGAGATTAGTGTCTGCAATTCACATACAAGGCACTCAAAATATGACCCCTAAACAAGTTTAGGGGCCATTGATGATAATGTAGCACTCTATTCATATCAGTCACTTAACAGGTAAAAGGATAATTATGTCCCCAAAAAATTTAACCAATTGGAAAATATTAATATTTCTAAAACAAAAAAGTCAGGACCAGCAGGCATCCATAATACACAAAGATGCAGCATAAAGGACGGAGGTAAAACAGAATAGATCTTTTATGAGCATTACTATTTACTATCATTAAAATGAAGTAAAAAGTAAAGCAAATTCACAAGGACATCAAAAAATGCATAAAAAGCAAGACTAAGTGCCAGACATCAGTACAGGCTCTCAACATAATCCAAATAAATACCATCATATACAGCAGCAGAAGCCACAGACAAAATGACAAAGCATAGTTGGTCTGATTAATTTGCTATTATCATCTCACAATCTATATGCTGTTTGACTGACATATAACCCATATCTGCTTCTAGCATTTACCCTCCAGTTACCTCCTTTCCAGAGTAGTAATGCTGAAATTAGTTCGTTCATTTTTATCCGAGTACAATTAGCACAAAATCTTTTTAGCTCAACTGCTAGATGTCTCTATATTACAATAAGTAGGCCTGTAAATCAATTACACTCAAATCAATTATGGAGTATGCAGTTAATTATCATTTGGACTTGCTCTTATCAACCTTGTCTACCTACTTTTACTTGTTACGGAGCAGATAAAACCACGACTCCCTGGTAAACTGCCTTAGTGCGGTCTTAGAAGACAGAGAATGAAGAAGGAATAGATGAAATTAAACCCTTTTTCCACTAGGGAGTCTCTCTTAACTCAGGACTCAATCCTACTTTTAGCATAAATATAAATATGTTAGTGTCGCCACTCGCCACCACATCTCCCACCCCACCCACCAAAAACCCCAAAAATCAAAATCTCAGGCAAAAAAATAAATTAGAACACCTTTAATAATTCACTTTGTCTTTTCAACAACCTCCATGAAAACATATTTCTATGAAACCCACATAAAAGCAATACATTGAATTGGAACGGCTTCCAGGCACGGTGTAGGAAGAAATTTTAAAGTTATTAGCAGATATGAAACCACACAAATGTCTCTGGAGAAAGATAGGGTTCTTGACACTACCTTGTAGATGCTGGAGACAGAAGTGTTCCTTGCTTGTTGATCTTTCCAACCCGAACAGAAACAAGAGGTATGCATAAGCACCTGGCTAGCATTCCAACTTCTGATGGCTCAAAATGCTGTTACATGCACAATGGGTAAGAGGAGAGCTGAATTAAAACGTGTAAACTCAAGCTTAAACGAGACAAGCTTCTTAATCTTAATCCAAAAAAGCGTCAGAATCTATACAACAGCACAAAAGAAAAGGAAACCTCACGATAATCCCAAACATTATTTCCCAACCCCCAAATTAAATAAACTAATCATTAGCGAGATTCCAATACAAGTCAATAACTTTTATCAAAATTACAGAAACGCAGAACAGATTGATAATTATCAAAGCAAATTATGTATGTAGTACAAAACCGATATTAGAACCCTTCGAATTAGACATAATTGCATAAGAATGTATGTGGTGCAAAACTGATATTAGATCCCTTCGAATTAGACATAATTGCATAATAATCACCAATAAAAAACATCTCCCATCCTCAAGCACTCCCTAAGTACAAACAAACAAACAAAGTGGACGACGAACTACGTTCAATCCATCGAGCATCGATACCTGACTAAGATGAGCTAGCAGACGATCCTCAGCCACACCAGTCTCGACATTTAACTTCAGCAAAGGTTTCAGCCTCTCATCCGCGCGGCAAGCCCCCATCACCTGCATATCCAGAGCGCTAAGCCATTGCAGAACACCGTCCTCTCTATCGCTCCTCTGCATAAGCAGATCCCCATCCCCGTCCTCCACAAATATCTCCGTTAACCTCCGCGTAACCGATTGATTGGCGCTCACCGACGTCTCAGCGCCGCCCGACGAAAAATTGATCGAATCCTCTCCGTTCGACATTTGATCCGCCCGATCTCCGTCGTCGATCTGTGGATCGTTTCCGGATTGCTGTTTCTCAGAATTAACCATATTTTTTACAAATCCTCGAATTTATCGATTAATTGACTTTAAATTCGATTAGACGGCACAAAACCAGATTAACAAACCCTAATTTTTCTTGTAGCAGTCCAAATCCCTTCGCACAATCAATACAACCGATAATAATACTGAAATTAATCACAGATTTCTATAGAATGAATTAATAAAATATGAATCGAGGCTATCGAGGAGGGATTTTAGAGAGAGAAAGAGAGAGATATAGAGAGAGAAAAGTAATATCTCCTAATAATGAGTGCCGTCAACAGCTGCAAAATGGAGCGACAAGAGGAGATCAGGTTATATTTGTAGGTAGGCCAAAACGGACTTCAAACTTCTATCTAAAACCCGATTTAATGTCGGTTTGAGATCCGAAAAAATCAGAACAATACTATAATACACGTCAGATCGTCAGTTTGTGGGCCCTGTGGATTGATAGTGGGGCCCAAAACTCACCAATGGCGGTTCTTGATCGGCGCACCACGTCAGCAGCAGCTCAATAAGACGATTATGATGTTACGGGCAATGGGGGAAAATAATTTAATTAGTTTAATTTAAATTATTGATGAAGATTGAAACAGGAACCTAATTTAAAATGGACAAGTCACTTATGGATTGGATAGTAACATAATTGTTAATTGAGTTAGATCTTGAACCAATTTTAATCGAGTCGAATTCGAGCATTTTGATATTTAACACATGTTTTAGTATTTTTTAAGTAATTGAGCCAAAACTATAGTATCGAATAGGAAAAATATGTTCAAATTTGCTTATTGTGTTATCGAACTAAACAATTTTTCGACGACCTAAAAGAAACGAGTAGATTGGTTTGTTTTACATGTCTTTGTCAATTGTGAATATATTTATATGTCGTTATATTGAAAAAGAAAGGTCTAGAAATAGTTAATCATTAATCAACAACCAATTTGACAAAGCAAGGGGCTATTTATTTTCTCTAGTGCATTTTTAGGGTTTCACAAGCTTTAGGCCCCACTACATTGTTCTCAATTTTTTGGTCCCACGTGACGGACCCATTCGCCTTTTATTATTGTAATAGGACCCACTTGATAAAATTATATTATAAATTCACACTTTTAAAGCTAGTTAAGAAAATCTCGTAGTATTAAAATTATAGTATTTTTTATTTGCCAATTGAAGATGGCTAAAGTGGCATCAATGTTGTATAAAGACGCTAGATTAACCTTTCAAAAAAAAAAAAAAGACTCTAGATTAAGAGATTTTGGATTTGCATTCTAGTCTATTATATTAACAATTTGTTGATTTGGTATTCTTTAGATGCATATTTTAATAGCCAAAGCCTTTTGGTCCAATGGTATAAGGTTATCATTGGGATAACTTGGAATTGATGTTGGAGCTCCCAGAATCGATTCCCGACGTTGTCAAAATAATATTTGGTCAGCGACAGCCACGCACCGCGAGCGAAAATTAGTCGATGTGCGCGAAAGCTAGCCCAGACACCCCATAAAAAAAAAGATGTATATTTTAATTTAGAATTAACAGTTGTGTTTGATTAATATTGTATTAATCAACGTCATTAGTGATGTAATCGGTGGTTCTTTTATATATAAAGAAAAGAAAGGAAATATACTAGTTAATTTTCTTTGCTTTCTTATCACTTGTCTAATATGACATGAAACAATTAATAGCATGCATTTGAATGAACATATGAATGAGAATACCTATAAAGAAAAGATGATAGAAAATGAAAACAAAAACAAAAAAGCTAACTGAAGATAAATGGTACTTCTCAATTGTTGATCATTTAGACGATTGGTATATATATAAATGGATTTGGACGGAAATGAAGGAACTGAGAATGGAATAACAATAGAAAAGAATTTATCTTAATTTAACTCATGCAAAGCGGGACGAAGGGAACATGAAATCTCAAAAAAAAAATGATAATATACTTCATTGATTTTGAGAAAAATCCCCAGAATTACACAAAAAAAAGGGTTAAAGCATCCCAAGAATCGTAAGGTACAAAATTCTTTAGATCTATAGTTTTTAGAAGGTGTATTAATGAAACAAATGAAAATAATTATTATTATCAATTATCACACCAAATTATATTTTGGAATTATTTGATGTAACAATCTTAAGTTACAATATTATAAAGAATCAAAAAAAAATATTATAAAGAATCATGTGAATTTTAAAAAAAGTTCCATGATTGTCTTTTTGACATGTTTAAAAATAAAAAATACGACGTTAAAAAGAATAGTAATTGCAGCAAATTCATTGTTGCCAGACCAACTTGTACATTTTTGTATCTATATAAAAAATTTATACGTATGTTTTATGTGTATCTCGTTTCACTTATCTTCACCAAAAACTAATTTTTTCACTAAATATACATAAAATATCAACTATGAGTGAAGAATATTTGTTATTTATTGAAATGTGGTCTATCATGTTTTAGTGTGTGTGATATTAATTTTTTTAATAATGTAATAGAATGAAATTCCTCTTTAAAGTGGCTATTGCAAGTTTGAAACACGCGAACGTCAAAATTGTATAAATGCTTGTTTGATCTAACACAAACTTTTAGGCTGCCTAATTTGCATTTTCATTTTGTGGATCTCCAAAAAATGAAAATGCACACTTTTAGGTAAATTCTACAAAAAATACTCAAATTTTAAATCTTACTACATATTCCCCTATACAACAACCAATCATTTCACCCTTTCAATCAATTCACAATCTTTCATCATTAATTACACTATCCCACTTTTCAACTAATTATCTTTCTTATTTTATCATATTTTATAATAACTAAATATATATATATATATACACGCACACATTCATAATTAATTCAATCACTTCATATATCAAATCCCAATAAAATTCAACTTTATGTCACATCAAACACCATTTCCAACTATTTTCTAAAAACACGTCCAAACAAACAATAAAAGTCAATATTTTCACACGAATTTCTATAATACATATTTTCTAAAAAAAACTCAGAATTTAACTCAGAAAACATAACCATACGGAGCCTTAAGTTTTTGGGATAATGGCAAACACCCCCCTCAGTTATGAGGCTATGTGCATTTTGGCCCCTAACTTATTGAAATGTGCACTTTGCCCCCTCACTTATCATAAAATGTGCACTTCACCCCCTGGGGCAGCTCGGACAGGGGCAAAGTGCTACAAAATACATAAGTGAGGGGACAAAATGCTACAAAAACACATAAGTCAGGGGGCAAAGTGCTACAAAGACATATAAATCAGGGGGCAAAAGTCCAATTTTTATGATAAGTGTGGTGTCCGAATCTACCCGAACTGCCCTAGGGGGTGAAGCGCACATTTTATGATAAGTGAGGGGGCAAAGTGCACATTTCAATAAGTTAGGGGACAAAGTGCATATCACCCCATAACTGAGGGGGTATCTGCTATTATCCCTAAGTTTTTTGTTAAAAAAGATAACTAGAAACACTATTATCCTCCTAGTTCATGTGTTGCATCCATTCACATAACTTATATATGTATTTCTTTACATACAGAGGCTTAATTCATCCATCTTATCAGTTCCTTCCGAATAGCAATAATATCATATAACATTATATACATATATATATATATATTCTACTATTGTCCCATATTGAGATTGTGACAAGAGATTTGGGAGACTTACAAGCTCCAAATTCTCTCTCCCCGGCGAGACGCTTTTTGAGTAGAATCTCGTCCGACTCCATTCAAAACGGACAATACTTCACGAAAGGACATGTGCATACCACATTATTTCTTGTCGACTGTTGATGTGGGACATGTGCACACCACATTATTTCTTGTCGACCGTTGATGTGAGCATGGTCTAAAATTTCGACCGAAACACCGAAATTTCGGATTTCGGGGGGTTCCGAAGCGAAATCGAACCTTTGATCTAATTTTGCAGAATATCTACCGAAATTTCGACCGAAACCCGAAATTTCGGCAGAAACCCGAAATTTAAAATATTTTTGTCAAATATCCATCGAAATTTCGGCCGAAACCCGATATTTCCATCGAAATTTTACCGAAACCGAAATTTTGGCCGAATTTTTTTTTATATATATATATTTTAAAAAATATCATATAATTAGAAAATTATATTTATACACATAATATGATATTGAGTAGTAAATTTTACTTAAATCTTGATACATTTTATTTTAATGAATTTCCTATGAGATTATGTTATTATCTTACTATTAAATTATATTTATTTCATATTTTTCGCAACAGTTTTTAGTGATATTGTTTAACAAATTCATTATCTATATATTATATATAAAATATTATTGATGTCAAAGATGCATAAGAATAATAATTAAAGTTACCCAAAATTTTATTGCAAATTTTCAAATATTTTTATAAATTTCCATGATTTCTTTAAAATCGAAACCGAAATTTTGAATATCCCTGAAATTTCCATCGAAATTTTCGTAAATTTACTACACCGATATCTATCCCGAAACCGAAATTTAAGACCTTGGATGTGGGCAACAATATTATTAGTCGAATATCCCGTGCCCGATTTCTCAAGGATTGGACTCGTGGGGGCCCCAAAGGAAACAAGAGATTTTATGCAACCTTAAAAACAAACAAATAAAACACAAAAGACAAGTGAATATGACTCAACGGGCAAAGAGATTGTGACTAGCGATTGAGAATAAATTGTGTGGGAGTTCGAACACCCTAAACTTAGCCAAATTAAATTAAAAAGTTAAATTTGAGTAACAAATCCTGAAGTTTATATTCCATTCCCTTTGTTGTGGTTTGTTTTAGGTGACGCCAATTTTTTATTTTTATTTTCAAATTTCCAATCTCTTAAATTTATCAATAAATAACAAATTCAAAAAGAAAAAACAAATTATCGAAGATTTTTCTAAACAATATGAATGGATGAAGTCGCAGTACATGCGGCAAAAAGAAAAGAAAAACATGTGCTCGTACTGTGTTTAACCGCATCCAAGTCAAACAAATGACGTGAATGATCACACATAATTCTAGTCCAAATCTGGTCTGGCGGAAACCAAGTATACTTACAAATTACACTTGAAATCGACCCCACCAAACACGAACTAGAATTTCCCGTCAAACTGGTGCGACCAAAAATCTGATTTGAATAAGAATTTTCATTTGGTTCGGGCAAGATATTCCAATATTATAAAAGCAAATGTTCACAACCATTAACTTTCAATATTCTGAAGAAAAAATCCATCCCAGGGAGAAACACAGTTCAAATTGTGTCATCTATGCTGAAGTAAACTAGTTTTCATGTACTTTGTTTCGAACATAAATCCATTGCGAATATTGTAGCTTCTTGATCTCTACTTGCTCTTCTTAGTTTCTTTTCCATATTGGTTAATAAGACCTTCAACCTCCTTCCAGAAAATCCCCTCAACCAAAACTCCATCCTTGGTGAACCTATAATACTGTGTATTAGTATCAAAAACATTACGGTTGCGTTTGGATTGAACGATTTCGGAGCAAAATATTTCAACCCATAATAGCTCCATTGAACTTGTTGACTATAAACTACAATGAATTTAAATCATTTTTCTCCAATTATTACGGTGGATTTTAAATTCACAAGTCAATTCATTTTTCATCCAAACGCAACCTAATATAAGTAAGAAGAAAGAATATGTATTTGTTTCCATTTTTGGCTGAGAGCTTACCACTTAGTGACGCTTCTGGTGAATTCAACTTGTGGTTTTGCAGATATTGATTGGGGATCAGCACTTGCTATGACAAGTGTGTACATATCTGAGAATCTTGGCAGCTTAGAAGTAACAATCAACCCGGTAGAGTTGAAAGATCCCTGTTGAAAATAATTCCAGCAACATCTCAGTTCATCTTAAGAAAGGCTACTCTGGATGCAATTAAAATGTGCGTCTACATGTAGTAGTCATATAAATGTGATCGGGGAGATAAATCATCGTGATTCACTTCAAACAGAAAATCCCATCTCTCCCCAGCATAATAAATTGACCATTTCATGGTCGATGAAATAGAATCAATACAAACAATATGAAATGAAACATGAATCTGCATATGTTGCATATCCCCCTGCAATGCTTTGCAACATTACTGAATGAACCTTAATTTTATCTGTTACCATGCAATTTATTAACTGAATAAGTTCATACAATAACACGAATAACATTCTTCAAAAGAAACAGTGCAATCAGAACTTCAGGACAGAAGCAAAATAAATGAGAAGAAGCAACCAAAGTACATCTTCTACCCCACAACAATGAATGTATATAATTAACCAAGGGAAGAAGACACTTCTGTGACACCAAAGTTTTACAAACTTCTATTACAATTCAGGGTCATGATAATCATCTTGTCATTTGCAGCAGAAACTCAAGCAAGCGAAAAAGGGACAACGAGCGGATAACAGTTACTTTATTATTTCAGAAAATTCATTTTCAGCTACCAAAAATATTAACATTATTCCTTTCCAGTTCTAAGTGGGTCTTCACTTCCATAGGATGGGTGAAAATAAAAGTAAAACAATCAGAAGTAGATGATGAACCATAATCCCGCAATACACATCTAACCTGTTTGGAGAAGGTTCAATTATTTCTATCCTTTAACAATCAAAAAAATTAACATCGAGAAAACAAAGACCAATAAGGTGATTAAGAAGAACGCAAGCAGCCCAAGCCAGACAACACACTATCAGAGTCATGTGGTTAAAGGCCTATACCAGTATACCACCACCACATCCTACTGGTGCTAAGGCCTAATAGTCATTATAGGTATCGGCTTATGCGACTATGCGAATGTCTGGGTGAATATGCTAGGCCCAGACTCTTGGTGAGTATCGCTATAGAGCAAAAATATTACATGTATATGTGCGTGTCCCTAATTATTCATAAACAGTTTCCCTGTTCTAAGTTCTACTTTACTCTTGGGAAGGTTGCAATTCACATTACAACTTTACAAACAAGTACATGGTGGTGTGTCCATGAAGCAGTTAAGAAAAAAAAAAAGTAGTTAATATTAAAGAGGAGATAAACTATAATGATATTAAGATTCACGGTAGAAAAGAACTGAAATTACTATAGTCGTGCTTTTATTCCATATCTACTCATTTTTCGTTTTTTAGTAATGTATTTCGGAACAGCCTAATCACCTGGGGTCTTGCTTAGGTGTCAGACAGCCATTAAGCCATTACCCTTATGCATTTTGACAACTTTAGTTAAAAGATTCTGTTTACCAGATCTACTCTTCAATTCAAAATTACATAAATGTAAATGTAACTCTATATGGTACAAAGAAATCTAATTAGCAGTGATGTCTCAGAAAAGAACTTGTAAGTCAAATAGCCAGTATTATCATTCATAGAACATGAGTCCTTTTCAAATTAAACAGAACTGACCAATCAATGGCCCTTCTTTAACATTGGCTTCTGTAACAAAACTTGATTGATCATCAGTCAAAAGGTATTAAACTACTGTTAAACCTCATGCCCTCAAACAAGATTAAAAGTTTAACACGAGTGCATAAGATCAGCATTTCAATTAAAGTAAAGGGTCAAGATAAGATAAGACGATATAATAAAATTCATTGACAAACACAGCAGCAAGAAGATAGAAGCAGCAAAACATATCAACAAATAAGTGCTGGTAATCCACAAATCAAATACATGATTAACAGTAAAAATTGAATAACCAAAACTTGCATTGTGCTAATTCAAATTACCAAACAGAATATAAACGAAACAAAAACTTATGTATGCCAAGTGCAGCCATTTAGATTAGAGAGGGCAATAATAGCTTACCGGTGGAGGATAGGTGAATAGGATGGCGTTCTTTTCCTTCACATATATGATCAGCTGTAATATCCCATTGAATACAACATATGTACTAGCGTCAAAGATCAAACAACCAACACACTTTTGTTACAGAAACACAAATGACTCATCCAAAGACAGACCTGAAACAACATTCTAATGATCCGATAAACAAGCATAACTTAGGTACTGGATATTTTCATTTTCTTGAGTTTCAGTTATTAACAATTAAATCACCTTAAACCAAACGCGCTCTGTACATTTCTTTTCTTATATCTGCTATCCTATATTCACTCCAAATTCAACTCTTACGACACATCACTAGCTTATTTCCGAGAAATCAAAATCGCAAATAAGAAAACTAAATAAAAATCCAAATCCGCGTTCACACACATTCAATTTCAAATCTAAATAAAGAGACCAGGCAACAAAAGGATATAACACGATGCATCCGATGAGGAAATTCCGATTCTCCGGAAATTTCTTGTTGTAAAACTGCGCGAAAAGCGCGATAACGATTATGATCGTGCCAATGAATAACCGAATGTTACTCATCCTCACATCTTCAGGATATCCTCCGCTCGTCACGATCTACGACCACAAAACTACTCAAATCAATTGAATTCCAACCAAAAATACAAAAAAAAAAAAAGGAAAAAAATAATAATTGCAGAATTCAATAAAAACTATAAGAGTTGAATTACGCGATTGTGCGTGAAAAAAAATACAGACCTCAGTCACGGATTCATCGAGAATGTGCTTGATGGAGTGATGATCCAAGAGATTTGCCTTCTTAGCGTTCTTGTTGGAAGCCATTTCCACCTTCTTCTCGCTCTCGATTTCTAGGGCTTTTTTGTCTGAAAGTGAGATATTTAACAGTAACGGGAGACTGGCGAAAGACGTTTAGACTTGGAAGAGGACTTCCGGGGTGGGCTTAATTTATGGATCATAACCAGAATGGGCTGGGCTGGGCTTGTACTTGGTAACCCAAATTCGGATATCAAATCCATCACATACCGGATCCATATCAAGAGCCATTGGGGTTGTGTTTGTTAAATTAAGGTGCGTATGGAAGGATCTGGAAGCTATGGATTTTAAGTTTGTCAACAAATAAAGCCGTTTGGTCCAGCTTTTGAAACTCTAAAATTGCGTTTGGACTCTTCATCGCAATTTTTGGTGTGTTTGACCCCCATTCCCTTAATGTCGTTTGGAAATTTTTATTTTACAAAACCACATTTTGGAAAAATTGGACCAAGCTCACCCTGAGTTTGTTTGGGTCATTTCAATTTACAATGTATTTCAAATTCTTTGATACTCATTTTGAGCTAATTTTTCAATTGTGGTGGATTTTAAATGACACCATTTTGAAGTCATTTGAAATTTTTCCTCCAAATTCATTCCACGAATCCAAAATCCATCAATTCGACACACCTTTATTGAATTTGAGGAAAGAATTAGAAAAAGGATTTTAAATGAATGGTAAATTTGTATTTTCTGTAGATAGGGGTTAAACATCTTTGTTATCGAACTTTACAAGTCTGCACATTAGCCTTACGATTTTGAAATTATTTTATATTTAGTTCACGCATTAGTAGCTGCCCCAACAAAACAACTTCGAATGTTCCTTTTAGTAGCTACCCCAACAAAACAAACTTCTAATGTTCCTTTGAGCAAAGTGCTTTGAGACATAGCCATCTAGAACACCACAGCCCACCACGAAATCCTTTTTGTTTTTTTGGTTTCCCCACAGGGAGTCTGGGCTAGCTTTCACTCACCTCGACTAATCTCCGCTCGCGGTGCGTGACTACCACTGGCCAAACATTATTTTGACAAGTTGAAAATCGATCCTTGGAGCACACCAAGTCGACCCCAAGTTGTCCCAATGGTAGTCTTAACCTACCACAGAATCTAAAATGATATAGATAGCCCAAATCACCCAATGTAGATTTAAAGGGAATTTTTTTGACAAAAGCAATTTAGGGGTAAATGAAAAGGCCATTTTCATTATAAAATTTCGGATTTCGGTTATCGGCCACACCACACTTTTCCAAACGAACATTGTATTTCTTACCTTTTGTATATGGAGATTGAACTCAACCAATGTCACAACCTCAGGCATGCAAACTGTAATTAACACATTTTTATAACAAGCCTTCCAAAGAAACTAATCCACGTCAACACTATTACGATTCAAAATAATGACTACTAACCAACACGTAACATCGTTGAACGAACAAATTGTTTAATACATGTAACATTATTTTCAATTATCTATAGTAAACTATAACTTTGGTGTGGAACATGTGTATTTTTTCACCATATTCATGGTGAACCAGTGTACACTTCAGTGATACAATATTCAACCTGCTATTAGAGAAAATTTTGTTACTTTCGATTTTAAACCATACTATGTTTATTAGAAGGTATGACTTTCGCCCATAGAGGAAAAATGGCCAACACCGGTGCATAGAAGAAACATGTCAAAGAGGCTTTGATTTAACCGAATCAATGGCGCCCCTTGTTAACAACCACCTGCTACCCTTAACAAGTTCTTCCTTAACCATGAAAAGAACAGCAGCTGCAAGAACACTTTGTACTATTTTTGTGCCCATCCCTTTGTAAAAACCGTTGAAACCTTCGTGGCGTATCATCTTCAATATAGCGTCCAAGGTGCCTGCAGAACATTGAGAGCAACTCAAAGATCTATATTCGCAAGAGGGCAAACATGGAAGCATTACACTGTTTAGATTCTAATGATCACGTCCAGACTAGACAAATCCAGCCTCTAATCTTTGTTAACTGTTAAATTGAATTCAAGCTTGTTTGTATGTTGAGTCGTTGAGGTCGTAATTTGTATTGAGGGAAGGTTTGGTGCTAAAGATCTCGAATGACCCCAAATATAAGTGGATTTGAAATCGGATTCAAAAACAATAACCCAAATGGTTACTAAAGGATTTCGAAAGGTATCCGAACAAGTGCAAGGGATTTGCTATTATGGATTTAAAATTCTTATCTCCCAAATCATCCAATACAAACACTATGTAAGTCACTTATCTGGAAATATGAGAATAATGACAAAGTCCCACTTTTCATAATAACTATTATTAGCAGGTATTCCAATATCCTAAAGTTTACAAAAAATATAAAATTATCGCTGCCGCTCCAATTAACCTGAGGATGAGAAGGTCACCCAGTATAAAGGGTAATTTTTATTGTGTAGAAAATAACAGTGGCCGAAAAAAAAAGAAGAAAAAAGAATAATATCCCTAGAACCTGTTATTGGAGTTGCCATCTGAGCTCAAGTTCCATGACTGATCAAATCGTATTAGGTTGTGTTTGGATTGAAGGATTTGAGAGCTAAGGATTTCAAATCTGTAACACAAATTCCTCAAGTTTGTTTGGATGATTTTTCCAAAGTGCATTTCAAATCCATTCAAGTCATTTGAAATCCTTCCCTCCAAATCTTTTCCTCAAACCTAAATCCTTCCATCCAAATACAAACTTAAAAGTATTAGAAAAGCCAAGACAGCTTTTCAAAGAAAAGGAAAAACAGAAGACACAATTTATATGATTGTCTTCTCGAACATCGTAAGAAATCGCAGAACGGATTAACACAATGTTTCCATTCTTACTATTACGTCTCAAAAACTAAATCTCACACTCAATGTATGACAGCCCACAGGTGTGTAACAAATGTTGAAGGAGACTTGCAAATGATGGTGATTGACTGATTGGTTGGGTTCTATGTTTCTGAGTTGCATTAATTGACACAACAGTTACAACTATTATTGATTTATCTATTAATGACCAGATGGAACATCTATACATTCTCAATGCCTGAATTCAATCTATTTCCTCCTAATTCTGCTCCCAAGTACTTATATAGTCGTCCTATATTTATCGAAGAGGCACAACAAAATTTGACCAAAAATAGGGGCATTGTTAATTATAACCCTTAATGTTTCAATGCAATAAAAAACTTCTTAGATTAAGGCAAACCAGAAATATAGCTATAAGATACAAACCTCTGTACTGTTGCCTTTTGTCTGCACCAGTTACTTGTTTTGCTTGAAGTCTTGACTGCAATACAGAGAAGTTAAATTCCATTAATATTTCAAGAAAGAAGCCACCTCATCAAAAAGATTCGACTTAATAGACTTCAATAACTCTTTTGAACGCCTTATGTTCATTTAGTGGCAAAGTTGCTTTCCATGCGGCACACAAATATAATCACTATTTGAAGAATACTTGAAAAGCAGTCAACCTAAGGGATAACACCTTATCATTATGTAATCAATATGTTAGTTATATAGAAATTCAACGATCAGTAAATATGAGAGAAAATTGTTACCTTCACAACCAGAACGGGATACGTCACAACTGTAGCTCCAAGTTTTGCCAAAGCTCCAAGCAAAAATATCTAGCCATAATATCGTCACTTTAGAAAATTGAATATCATGAGAAAATATTACATTGTGAAAGACCAATTATCAGAAAACTTGAGAAATTAGAGGGTCACCTCCAAAGCAGTTACATCATTGTTTCCCTTAATGCTTGAAACACGTCGCTTCTTCAGCTTCTTCAAGAGAGTCTCATATAGCATAAATTGTATTGAAGGATTGCTAACCTGTGGACAATATGGAGTATCATCAATAAATACCCAAGCAGCAGTACCTAGAGTTACTTTGCACATACCATGATCAGTGTGGGTAGAACACCTCTCCAAAATCCAAAGACCCCTCCCTCATCATAAACTTCTTGAATCTGTGGATTACAGTAGATTTTAGTTATGAAAACAAAGATGATGAGTTGATCTTTGTCGTATTTTACGACTTACGCATCAGATTCTAAGTCCAACCAAAGTCGAAGACAAATTTAAATGTCTTTTTTCTCATAATACATAATAGGGAGCAATGAATAGTTTTTACATCTAAACTCTTCAAACTTTCAAGATTGACGAAAACAAAATTATCTAAGGGGAGTAGCAGCATATTATTCTCTGTTTTCAAACAAAATTCTACTGAACACCCAAGATATTGTAAGTTATTAGTAGCTACAACTACGGTAAAATTACATGAGATAATGAATAAAAAATCACAGGCACTTATTTGGATTGAACCATATTCATGGTGGAAGAAATTACAACACAAGGTCAATACACAATTAAACAACACGGTAAATCATGTCCTTACGAACAGGTCCAAAATTCAAATCCATCGAATGTGGCCAAAATGTTTTTCCTTCCAGCATTATGTCAAAGACGATTATCATTCTTTGCTAAATACACGAATTCTAGTCTAGGTTAATATGCACAAGAAGAGTGGTTATTTGGGTGAAACACTACAAACTTGAGATTTCCAAATTGCCATTTTAAGCATCCTGAGAAACAAACTGCAATTATATACATACCGCATGGTTAGTCCCAAAGGGAGGAGGTTCCACTGCAGCAAGAATTGCTTCCTCAGAAGATAAAGAAACGGTAGGATTTTGTTGGCTCTTCTTTGTGTGAGTCTGCAAGACAAATATGAAAAATAATCCGAATTATGCACGTTCAACAATATTTTATTATATTGTTTTGAACATCTCATCACAATAGATATATTCATCTCTATGTCCTAGAGGAGTGTTCTTGTATTTTGAAACCTTAACCGATGAAAGCGAAAGTTTCCATCTAACGCAGCAAGATTCTTAGCAAACCCTCTCCCACCACTAAAAACTAATGGCTTATTTACAAGCGCGACAAGTCGACAGAGGGAAAAAGAGCACCCCAAGGAATTCAAGAAGTATGTAATCTCAATAAAGCAGCACCGTTTGACCAACAGTCCAAACAGTACATCCAATTATTTTTTATTGAAGAGTTTCCAACAAGGCAGGATCAACATTACCTGCATGCGAGTCACAACCACCCATATAGGATTTGTCAGCAGCACATTTACACACCTATACAAAAGGAAAACTTGAAGGTCATTAGTCACTGTCAGCATGAAATCTACTTCAGGAATTTAGCAGTAAGGAGAAAGTTTCTGTAAGAGATTTGGTATGATTTTGTCATGTTTGTGTATATGTAATTATGTTTATGTATATGTATATATAAACAGGCAATGGTATCTGGATAAATACGCATGTAAAGTTTATAAAAAATAAAAGACTTTTAGCAGGAAAAAACTTTTCTAATAATAAAGAAAAATATTACATCCGCCATGCGTCCCAGATTTAAGCAGCCAAAGAAATCAATAATTTAGCAAAATAATTGGACGAAAGCAAACAGATGCAAAATCAACAAAAAAGCAATAAGATGAAGATTAAATTGTTTATATCTATTCTAAAGTTATGACTAATTCAAAAGGACCACAAAGCAACCTGGCTAAGTTAACAAAAATCCTTATAGGTGTAGACAAATACAGCAGTGGATTATGGCTGCCAGTCAGAATTGATTTCGCAAAAACCAACTTCTGTCTTGGGCCAATATAATGCCAAACCTTTTTATCAATGTACTCTATACATTGACTAGTTCCTTTTGACAGTAGCATCTCTAGATTAGTCGATCTTAGCATAGGCAGTTGTTTCAAGATAATGAGCTTCTGAAAAACCACCACTTGAAACTAGAGAGAATCTGGCTGGAGAAACGTCAACCATGCTTTTTTACTTTGAACATAGACACGGTATGAAATTGCTAATCCTGACTTTAAAATGCTCAACAAATAATAGCTCCAGTCTGAGTAGACAACTAGAGAAATATAAAACAGAGTCTATGTCATAAGAAGAAAAGTTACACATCGTTTTAACAAGAAAACTAGACGCCGTTCAGCCTATGCATTTAACTTTAAGAATACAGTGGAAGTTGTACCCATTGAAATGAAAGTTTATCTTGTACTTGGTGCTTCTTGGATCTCTGAACTCTTACCAAAGATTACTCATGTTAATAACATAATTACATCATGTTTCTTCTTTAAAACTATGACAAAAGAAAAAGAAAAAAATAATACTTCTCAAAGTAGAATAGGTTAAATATTCTCTAGAACCCCTCCTTCCCCCCAAAAAGAAACTAATAATATAATCATTAATATATCATTCACCACCAAACACTTGTGTACATTATTGGGGTAGAAAAAATTAATACAGAATAAGATAGTTCTACGATGGCCAGCTTGGATCCATATAAACTCAATCACATCAGAATACATCCGAATCCTCAAAAACTCTGATATCGTTGCTGAATATCAACTTCCAAGAAAGACACAATAACCTAAAGAATAAACATGAAAGGGGAAAAGAAGACTACCTCAACCCCAGCCCCCAAAAGGGGTACAACAGTGTTCAATATGAAGGACAGTGATGATTGAGTAATCAATAATAGAAATTACTACTACTCATTAAGGAAGCATATAAATGACTCCATGGAGGTGTGTACATTACCCAGATAGAGCAGCCACCACAAGCGATGAGAGCATTCCAACTGATCCATCACCAATACCTCTCCTCTTACGTTCAAGTGCGGTAGCTTCAGCCTTGTTCCTGAATATTTGATAGAAATAATAGTAAACACCCTGTACCATAAAAGTTGTGATTATATAAGAAACCAGACATTAAGATTACAAATAGTGTATATGTATCTATCAAAGTATCAAAGACATTCAGAAAGAGCAGCATCGGGAAATAAACACAGGGAATGTGAAAATAGATACTTCATTATATTCCTTTGCTTTGAGGAAGTATGAAGCCCATGACTAGAACAAACGTATATAAGTCCAAGAAGTATGGTATTCGATATGAATGGCACCACAAATAAATTCATGAAGTATGAATATACGTTCTTTAAGTATGTAGAGAGTGTGCAGTTCTAATATTAACATATAGTTGACTTAAAACGATTATTTGTGGGGTAGGAAAAGATCCAATGATAAAAGAAAAGGGGAACCAAAAGCTGGGTTCCAGGTGCCTTTTTAAAACCAAAACAATAATAAAAAAAAATGATCATCCACAAGGAGACGACACAAAGGTATCTGGATCCTTATATGGTTATTTTATATTGTAAATGGAATGTAAACCTTCTCATGATGAAGAAATTACCAACACACCACCCAAGTTTATAACACAAAATTCACTTTCAAATAGAGGAAGCGAAAAACATAAATCATAAATCTATAATGATAGCTATTCATGTTTGTTGCTAGAATCGTTCATCTTCCCATCAACCTCGAATAACAAAAAGAAAATATATAAACGAGATTGTGAGAAAAGTCAAGAAAGGGTATAAAAATAATAAACAAAATCATCACAGCCCACTATTCATATTATGAAGCCAAGAATTGGTCAACCAAAAAGTTCTCTGCCTCATTTTTGCTAATCCTAGCCACTTTATTCTGATCACTGTTTAGGCAATGATCATAAATATTCATCGGGGTTCAGTGCTGAGAACTAAGCAAAAAAGTTGTTTTTAGGTGAGGCATAAACCGTTGTGTACGTTCCTACATAAACGAGAACCAGAAAAGCTTTGCCAAAATTGCCGCATATCTTGTCTTAGTTAAGATCAGTTCAAATGGATTATTTTTTTGTCCTAGTTTAGATACTGATCTTTGGATGTAAGCAAACAGATACGGCATCATGCGGAGATGTCACCATATTATTAGGCTTTTCATAATGTACATTGTAAATTGTTTGCCTATTTCGTTTCTCAAATTCCATTAAAAGCCTTCATTCTTTAGAAAAAATATCAGCATATATATGTGTCCAGCCAATCCGTAAGTGTCTAGATAATTCATCAATATGGTCTATTGTTTCCAATGTCAATGCCTATTTCGTTTCTCCAGCAATTCCATTAAAACGACTTCATTCTTTAGAAAAAAATATCAGCATAAATATGTGCCCTATCGATCCCTAAATGTTGGATAATTTTATCAGTATCGTTTGCTACTAACTCAATAAGACAATACAAGTTAGAATACTTGGTTCTTCAGCAAATATGAAAAATCGTTACATATGTGGAGAAATCCTAGCAAAAACCAAAATAAACAAGGTGTAGATAATGGTATTTATGAATAATTCTTTATACCATGTGGGAAACTAGACTAGCAACAACCAAAATAAACAAGATACAGATAATTTGTCTTAGTCAATGGCACACTTCTCAATCTCATGGGACCACATATCCCCTGCACACTTTTAAGTTTCCCATTATCATTTTCAGTCTAAAACTGACACTTTAATGCTACATTAGGGTTCGGCAAACAGATCCAAATAATTTATTTTCTGCCGAGCAAATAATAGCATCCACAAGCATAATTAAGTCCGCAATTTTACCATAACAGAAATTAACTTCCCTCTTACATTATCAATGGTATTTCAATCAAGAATAATGTTGATTTCGTACTAATGGAATTCAATCACGCAAACACTTACAATAGAACCGGTAACAATGACGATCGAGCTCACCTGAGACGCAGCGGTACCGACGAGCGACGGAGCTAATCCTCCATACAGCCGACCCCAACCTTCTTGATTTACGACCTATACGCCAATTTTCCACAAGTCCATCACACATGATCAAAATATAAAATTGTAAAGCAAAAACAATTTAAAATAAAGAAATGTCAAATGTAAAATTAGAAATAAACCACAAATTAATTAAAAGACCTGACACATTTGTTCTACAGTCCCAAGCTTCCTCTTCTCCTTCTTCGGATCTCTATCTGTTTGTTGCCGAGTGTTAACCTAACACAGCCGAAGATCATCAATTAGATAATATATATACATATATATATAGCAATCATTTGCAGAATAAGAAACGGAGCTAAAAAAATGAAGCAAAATGAGATCAAAATTTACCGTTTGGAGAGGGTAAGTAATGAGTTGAGCGATGATTCCACCGCCGGCGCCGGCGAGGCCGTTGATCAAAGCGTCCGACATAATTTCTCCAAAATTTTCGATTTGTTTTTGGAGTTTTTCGTCTTCTGATTTTGGGAAAATGATGTAGAGAGAGAGAGGAGAGAGAGAGACTATTATTCGAAGTTGGCAGTAAGCTAAAGTAATTGAGCTTGGACAATAAATAAATTTGAACACATTTTTCTATTTGAAAATATTTAAGTTTATAGTTCAAGTTTGTCTAAATTATAGTTAAAAATGTTAAAACTATTGTATATATATATATATATATAAATATTAAGTTATTCCGTTCGACTCTTATTTGACTTGATTACAATTTATTTAAATTTCGAGGAATCATCATACCACACAAATTCAATTTTTGAAACTCGGTTAAAAGTCTAGGTCATGTTTGTTTATATTTTTTAATACTAGTTTCTATTTACGGAATCACAATATTCGTAAAATTACTATTACCCAACCCGACCAAATTGGACAAACGCGGATCCCCTGGTAATTTTGCAAATAATTATGGCTTTGTTTATTTGTGTTTTCAAAACACTTTTTCCATTTTTATTTTATTTCCATTTGAGAATGAAAATACACGCTTTATATTATTTTTAACTGAGAATATTTTCATTTTCATTATCATTTTTACGTTCCCAATAAATTTCAATCATTTCTTAAAAATTACATTTCACACCACTCACCTCACAATTTCTTTTTATCACTTTTTTCTCTCATTTCCTTTTAATTTTTTAAACCTTCTCTCCTTCCTTTAAATTTTTTAATCCAATATTATTCATCTTATCATTACTTTTCAATCACTTCACACATCACAATCACTAATTTCAACCATTTTTAAAAATACATTCAACCACACCTACTTTTTTCACTTTTCTAACACAAAAATAAAAGAACTCATTCCCCCATACATTTTAGAAAATGACGGTTGAAAATAAAATGAAAACACATCCAAACAAAGCCTATACTTTCAGGGGTAGTTTGGTCATTTGCTTCGTCTATTCGAACTTTTACTCATCAATAACAATATAACCAATATTACATCGTTTTCCCACAATCACTGCTAGTGCACATATTTACTTAAAAACATAAACAAACACAGCCTAAACAAATTTGAACATTATTATATTTGGCTCAATATCATGTACTTACGCCAATAGCAGAAAGTGTATATTATACCAACAAAGTCCAGCACAATTGATAGATAGTTGGGTTCCTTAAACATGTTGTTCAGAGTTCGATTCCTGGCCGTGTGTATGGAAAAGACTTTGTTGGGAGAAACAAAACTCACTTCGGTGATCTCTACACCTTGAAGTGATTAGTTTTCAGTGTCTGACTGAGTGAAAACTTTGGTATAAACCAACAAAAAAAAACGAGTGTATATTACCGTACTCTTTGTAAGATCAAATGAATTGAAATGAAAATAGAAGTAGCTCAACTCAACAAAAACGTGTTTGTGAAAGCCCCATTTTGGCTTTGGATGCTAGCAAACCATCCCAATTAATTTTGAGAAATTAGCTACGTTGAATGCGGTTGACCTTGTTGGTTATGGGTCCAAAATAAACTTAGTTCCAAATAATACGCTAAATATTTGAGATTTTTGGTGAGAAAGAAGACTTTTATTGCCATATATTTGTATCCAAAGTTTGGTCTCTATATTTGGGGAAGGGGTCTAAATTTATCACAATAAATTTAGCCTCGAATTTACTTTAATTGCTATATATTTGTTATCCAAAGTTTGGTTTTTATATTTGTTTGCTTAATTTTGATTTGAAAATTTTAAATTAAAAGTAGTTTACGACAGACGATTTGTATCGTAAAAATCAAGAATTACTCAAGTGAATCCTTAGTAGCCATGGTGCCCGTAATACTCATACTATTCTTATGTTTTCCATACAATATTTCTCTAGCCCATTTATTCAAGACTCTTCGGTCTTCAACTTCTTTCACTTGGTTCTGAAGCCTTTTCCTTCGATTCATACAATGCTGGACCTTACACTGGCCTTAATGATGGAAGGATTGTCAAATATCTAGGCCCCAAAATTGGTTTTCAATATTTTGCCACTACTACTCCTAATAGGTAACATATTTTCTATCACACCTAATTACTATGATCAAAGAAATTCAATTACCTGAGGACAAATTCTAGCTCCAATAATTTTCCTAATTTGAGTTAGTTCGAATATTTTTGGGTCCGATATGTGATGGTAAAAGTCTAGATGGCCCAAAAACTTGGCCTACGTGTAGGAGGCCGCTAGGTCTTGAATTCAACCCCAATAGAGGTGAGTTTTATATCGCCGACGCTTTTAGCAACCTAATGGTGGTGGGAAGTGGCGGTGGCATTGCAACTCGACTCTGTGGTGGGGTCCACTTTGATTATCCAGATGGCATAGCTATTGATCCAATTACTGGATTGGTTTATATCTTCGATCTCGGCGCCATATTCTCTAACCGAAGTAATTTTTCATGTTTATGCTTTTACAGTATAAAAAAAGAGGTGAAATTAGAAATAGATTGACTTACATTTTTGGTCATTTATTGTCAGTGATTCAATTTTGATCTATTTTGTTAAAGTAATAATCAAATTTAGTCCCTCATATTTTTCTTTTTAATTAGAAAAGATGTTGTCTCCTTATATTCCATTGACTACAAAAATAATTGCTCATGTGTACGAGCTTTGGAGATATTATAGTTTAACTTGAATCTTTTTTTCTTATAGTTTTTGTTCTTCAAACTTGATCATTTTATAGCTTAGCCCTGCCACATGGATATCAATGTTAGCAATCAAACATAGAGTTAGCAAGTGGCGACAAGTCTTTGATTTATAGAAAATGCGGAAGTGTCAAAATTAGTTTTAGAGAATACCGTGATAGACTAGACTCGTTATCACATTGAATGTTTTTCGACTTACTAGAATTAGTTTGCATAAACAAATTTACAAATAACCAAATTCATTACAAAAGTTTCCGTCACACACATTGTATTTAATTCATTCACGAAGCGTAGCTCTAATCACGAAGTCAAAGTTTCAAAATATTAAAGCGAGTAGCTCTAATCACAAAGCCAAAGTTCCAAAATATTAAAAAGATGCGTAGCTCTAATCACGAAGCCAAAGTTCGAATATATTAAAGAGAATTATACTCCCATGATCCCCAAAATCTCGCCAACATAATATTTCTTAATTTTTTTAATATTTGTAAAAAATGTTGATTGTAATAGTTGCCATTTATTATAAATTATTAGTATTTAATATTTGCATAATCTAGTCAAAATATTAAAATAAAAATAGTAGGTTGAATCTATTAATAAGGAGAAGCGCCTGTATCCGCTTATTTCTTTAAACACCTCAACATTTTTCCCAATTGCAAATGCAAATATACAATGGCACAATTTAGCACACTACTACACACTTTGCTAAAACATACTTACACACAATACATACAATACGATCTTATTTCCAAAGCATCAAACCAACAACAGAAACAGAACACATGCGGAAGAAGAAAATCAAGACCAAAAAAACTGATAATAAATTTAACCAGAGATATCAATAGCCTTCACATCAGGCTTCTTAACTTCCACCTTAGGCACGGTTACAGTGAGCACACCATTCTCCATCGCCGCCTTCACTTGATCCAACTTCGCATTCTCCGGAAGCCTGAACCGCCGGAGGAACTTGCCGGAGCTCCTCTCCACGCGGTGCCACGTGTCATTCTTCTCCTCTTTCTCACTGCTTCTCTCTCCGCTGATCTGCAAAACGCTGCCGTCTTCAACCTCCACCTTCACTTCCTCCTTCTTCAATCCCGGCAAATCAGCCTTGAACACGTGCGCCTCCGGCGTCTCTTTCCAGTCGATTCGAGCGCCGGCGAACGACGACGTTTCTCGATTGGCTACCGCGCCTGAGAATGGGAAACCTTCGAATGGATCCCAAACGTCTAACGAAAACGGATCGAAGATGTTGCTCCGGCGATTGCCAAAAATGCTTGGAATCAGCGACATTTTCGTGTGATACTGAAGATTGTTGATGAAATGCTTCGAATTGTTATTAACGATCGCTTTGATTTTGCTAGGATGTGGGATTGATGGAGGAAACCAAGTTTATATATAGTAGTGAAAAGATGAATCTAGTAAGTTCTTGCGAACACGAGAATCGGATTTTTGTGTACATAACGTCTTCTAGATAACTTTGCTTCTTTCTGTGATTTTGGGCTTCTTTGATAGTTTTGCGGTAGACTGTACTCTGTTAGAAGGCATGGGCTTTTTAATAAATCTTAAGCCCAGAGATGAATTCACTTTCCGCAGCCCAAACTAAATGAAAAACCCAGAAAATATCTTTTCTTCCAAAACCTATTCCAATAGTCATAATTACTAGCTATTAGTAAAGGACTAGAAATGGCTTGGAACTTGAATAAAAAGAAACTATCACAATTGAGACTGACTGCTACGAGGCGTGGCGAAGCATCGATGAGGCATCGAGAATGCTAAAATGGCATTGGGTGGCCAATGTGAAACATATACCGCGTGAGGCTAATCAAGTGGCGGACTTGATCGTCAAAGAAGGGCTCGCAAGCATTGGAAGATCATAGATACCCTGGAGGGGCTGTTCAACGTCAAAACGTTCAAGATGTTCTTGGCACTAGATGGCCTCGACTTATAACTATTGATACTGGTTTATCAAACTAATTTTTAGGATAAACTCCCTCTTTGATGCAACATCTTCAATAATTATAACTATAATATAATCCCCGTGTTATGAAGTGCCAAGTGGAAATTACCAAAAAAAAGGAAATGTCACATGGAATTACGGCTCAAAATGTTTTTATTTTCTTATCGATAATTAGAGGGTGATTTTTAGGTAGTCACTGGATTTGAAATTCTAGTATAATAATTACTATATGGGCTGATGTCCCCAACCCCGGGTCCTATAAGTTCTTATCACTGGCTTTTGTGGTTATGAGAGAATTTTATATTATTTGGCTTATTATTTTAGATTTCCTAATTGTCCTTAAATTTGAAGCAATTGTGAAAACTTGTTTATCCGAGCTAGAATTACAGAAAATATGAATTGAATGTTATTCTGTTGTGCCTCTTAAAAGTCTTATAATAATGTTGTTGTTTTTACCTTTCTTTCTTTTTTTTTCTGGTCAAAGTGAATCCTGTTGAAATTCAAATTACTTTAAAAATGTATATTTGACTTATTTTGAATGTCATTGTCAGCCAACGTGGCATAATTTTGGCATTTTTGTGTGAAAACATCCATGGTCAAGATTATGGAGAAATATCATATCTTACTACTTTATAATTAAATTGTTTTGGAAGTGGGTCTTATAGATTGATTTTAAAAGGGATTATTACATAATATACCCCTGTAAAATACAAAATCTGCACACATTCTTTCTATGTTAAAATAATAGCTTATATGCCCCTGTGTTAATTTTTAGATCGCACACTCTCCCCTTTCCGTTAAATCAGATAATTTCTAGAAAACTTAAAAACAAAAAAAAAATTATAATTTTTTTGAAAATAACAAAATTTCAAAAAAATAGAAAACAAATTCAAAAAAATCATAAAAAAATTTAGAAAAGTCATAAAAAATTCAAAAAATAAACCTTTTGAAAATAACAAAATTCCTTCTTCCGCCGTCACGCTGCTCCGACGAATTCACTGGTGATAACAGCGGCGCTTCGCGACGTCGACCTTGTCCCTCAAATCTCCGACAAAAATCCTCCATCGGAACAGCGCAAACTGGCGAGTTTGAGCGGCCAAAATTCTAGAGAAGACTTCATCTTTTCCGGTGATTTGGACGGTGACACAAGCAGATTTACAATCTGTTTCAAAAATTCGCAACCCATCTCCGGTATCTTCCACGCACAAAGCCGATTCAAACTCTATCTTTTTCGTCCAGATCCGAGTTCAGGCTGCTGATGTCTGGGTTGACGGGGGAAGAAGGGGGGAAAAAAAGAGGAAAGAAAAATAAAAGAAAAAGGAACAATGTGAGGATTTGGGTCTGGATTATCCAAACCCATATTATCCTACCCAAATACATCATATCCTGTCCAAATTCAATTATTCATTCATTTTTAATTAAAATTGGAATGATAAAATAATAATTATACAAATATATATAACACAAAAAGCTAACCCAGTCTCAATCTCAGCGAGTGCACAACACTCTCCGTTAATTCTAACGGAGAGGGGTTTTCGCGCAGAGTTTTTAAAATCACAAGGGCATATAAGGCTATTTTTTTTTTTACACAGGAGAGATGTGTGCAGGTTTCGTATTTCACAAAGGTATATTATGTAATAATCCCATTTTAAAAATTTAAATTTATAACTACATTTACCAGGCTAACTCAAAATAACATGGCCAACAACCAATTTTAATTTACAACAAATAACTAAATTTAAGTATGATTCAGCTCGAACCTCATTGGAGTAATTCAGACCTAAATCCATGACCCGAGGGGTCGAACCAAAACCCAAGTGAAATAGATAATAAACTGCACTTGAATGATCAAGTTGTCTACAAACTTAATTTAATAGGATCAAGTCTGATAGTAGTTCTGTGTAAGTGTATAGTGAATTTATGGTTAGTACGTAGGTGTATACGAGGTGAAAAGAAAGAGTGTTTGTGATAGAATTTATGAGATGGCCCCCACAAATAAACAAGTTGGGGGTATTTATAGGGCTAAGGCAGTCACTTTTCATGACGTGACAATTGGGTCTACCAATGATACAAACATGTCATTATATGAATGGACCAGGTGTCTCGGGTCGTCGGATCAGGTTGGGTCAGGTCATTTATCTACCAGACTCGTCAAATACTGATTCGGTAGCGTTGTGTTATTAAAATGTATTTTATAATTCGAGGAGCAACATATTCATTTGCCTCGTATGGACACGTCATCAGAGTAAAAAAAGTCTTTTCCTATTTGTTTAATATTTTTTTGGCATATGAAAGTATTCTAGAAATATCTGTATAGGAGTAGATGGAGCTTAAAACAAAGTTGGACTTAGCTTGCCGCGTTTTTTCAATTAAAATTTCAAAGTGGTAAAACTTGATTTTGGTGTTCGGTTAAAAATTTGTTTTTTTTAAATTCATGAATCTTATATATCTTTTAAATTCATATTTTTAAAATATGAAGGGACATATTTTCAAATGTCGTATAATTTATATTAGTTATTTTTTAAAATTATAGTTTTTATATGTAAACCTCTATTTAAAATAACCTCCCTATAGTAATATTTTTCTCCGGTCCCGAGGATATTACTATATAGAGGTTTTACTGTAGTAAGCCCTGTTGCACGGGTGCGGATACGGGGATACGAATACGACATGATACGGGAACGACAATACGGATTTTTCAAACTTTTAGGATACGACACAGCGGGGATACGACTATATATAAATAATTAATATATATATATATATATAAATTTATATATTTATACGTCTATGTATTAAATAAATAAATAATATACAAAAATGAAACAAAAATATTATTCCTTCATAATTTCTCCTTTTCTCTACTATTTCTTCTCTTAGGAATTTTATCAAACACATTTCCTCTATTGTTTCTTCTTAGGAATTTTATCAAACACTTGGAGTATGGTTTAACTATATATATGTTTTACACATAATTTCTATATTAAAACACTAAACAATTATTAACTCTACCTAATAGAGCAACAATCCAACAACAAGTGAATGAATTAAACAAAAAAATTCAAACTCTTCAAAACCCTAGGTTTGATAGAATAGTAGAAGTAGAAATATTATAATCCCGACAATGCAAGAACTTTGAGCTTAAATCAAACTCAAGTCAAAACTTCAAGCAATTATTATCAATAAATAAAAGTAAAAAGTTGAAGGTTACTTGGGTTTGAACTTTGAAGAGAAGCAGAATCCGGTTCTGTTTTGGAGGTGGAAAGAAACGTATGTTTTGAAGGTTAAAAGATTTTAATTTTACACTTTTGATTCATAAAAACTTTCAATTAAACCCGTACCGAAATCAGTTGAAGACGGCTGCGCTGCGCCTTCGTGGTGGTCGGCGTCCAGTGTCCGGCTTCCGGTGGTGAAGGCAAAGAGAAGAGGTGGAAATAAGAACTGAAAAACAGTGAACATAAGGCAGAAAAGGGGTTTTCTCTTGTAGCAGAAGAGAAGAGAAGTCAAACTGTATCGGACACGCCCATTTCTGTGTCCGATACAGTCATGGTCTTAAATATCCGTCGATACCTCGAAATTTCGACCGAAATTTCGGATTTCCGGGGGTCTCGAAGTGAAATCTCACCTTCGATCCAATTTTGCAGAATATCTATCGAAATTTCCCGATATTTTCGATATTTTCCGATATTTACCGATATTTCCGAAATATCCCAAAATCTTGAATTTTTATTAAAAAATATTTTGTCAAATATCCACCAAAATATCGACCATACTCAAAAAATTTCAAAATTTTGTATTCTTTCCCCTACTGCATGTACTATACATTCATTTTGGAAAGTGTAATTTTTATATTACCATCATTATATGCAGTACTTCCAACATTCAATGTCATGGGATGAATACTGTCAACATTTGACTAATAATTTGTACATGCAGTACGAAAATGGTGGGAGAAGAGAGACCAATGATAGTGATTTCGATCCCCCGAGAAACTCAATGTGGTTTTAAATGATGATTTGTATTAAAATTGTGGTATTTTGTTTTAATGAAGTTCCTAGGAGATTTGATTATTACTTTACTCTCAAATCATATTTATTTTATATTTTTCGCCATAGATTTTAATCATACTACTTAACAAAATTCACTATACATACATTACATATACAATATTATTTATGTAAAAGATGCATAATTATGATATTTAAAGTTACACAAAGTTTCGTTGCAAATTTCCAAATATTTCTATAAATATCCATGATTTCTTTAAAATCGATATCGAAATTTTGAATATTCTCGAAATTTCCATTGAAATTTCCGTAAATTTACTACCCCGATATCGATACCGATACCGAAATTTAATACCTTGGATACAGTGTCCTTTATTTTCTTTTTAATTACGGATACACAAGGTGGTGTGTCAGACACGAATCTGACACGTGTCTGACGCATATCCATGTCCAAAGAGTATCTGACACTGCACTGGGCATTTTGAGGAGTATCCGTGCAACCTAGGTACTAAGTATAGTGAGGGACAATATGGGATCAGCTTTGGGCCCCCAATGTCCAAAACAATCCTTATCTGAGCAGATGAATAATCGCATCAAGCCATGTTTCGAAGCGGATCTTTTATTCCACAATGGTGTCACATCACTTTGGGATTGACAAGTGTCCATTTAAAAAAAATGCTAATAATAATTCAAAATAAATGTTAATCCCACAATAACGTAACACCATTGTGGGGTAGAAGATCTGTTCCGGCCATGTTTCAACTTTATGACGGCACATCAAGCTGTTCAACGTGGAGAGATAAAATGGGGCAACTAATTCTATTTCAATGTACTGCACTATCTTTTACACTAAATCAATATTCTCTATATATTTACTTTTACACCTCATTTATACTATTTCTCATATTTAAAAAATACACCCAACCATTAGTTTTATATTATATATTCATCCAAAAATATATTTTCTATTTGTAAAAATTTTGGTGAAAGTGGAAGTAGAACAGATTTACCACCATTTTAAATTGTTGTTGTATGTCTAATTTATTTATCTTGTATTGTGTTCGTTTTCCTTTAAATTGTGTAATTTTGCATTTTATGTAATATTAATTTATGTTGGAATTAATTTTTAAATTTATATGAAATATGCATTTTGTACTAGTTTTAATAATCTATTATTTATAATTAAATTAAAACAATATATAATTAAGTGGAAACAAATAACATATTTTAGGACCAAATTGTAACTTTTAGAAAGTTTAGGGACCAAATTACATAAGACCTAATTGTAATTATTACAAATAATTCACTATATTAAAAACAACAAAAAAAAAATATACACCACCACTAAAATAGCGTTGGAGGGCTAAAATGGTGCTTTTCCATTGGAGATGGCCTAACCCTTGTGAAACATACATTGTGGCCAAGCATTTTGGGCGGGAACAATGTCATACTTTTGTTTTTTTGTTATTATTATAGAGCCAACATCAAAACCCCCTTAAACAAATTGATAAACAAAAATGCCCTTAATTGAAAATTATAAAATCACTTAGAACCCATCTAGTACAATTTATCTTGTACTCTGCCTTCTCTATTATTAAAATTTAATTAATTGGATCCCAAATTGTATTTAAGGATACTTTTATTAAATACACAATCCTTTAATTAACTATAAATTAAATAAATAAAAAGACATGGTTGCTACAATATAGAAACAATAAAGAATAAGTTTCAAACTATTTCATGTAAATTTCATAACTAATTTATTATATGTATTTCCTTTATAAATAATTTAATAAACTTATTCTTCTTTTTTTCTTTCAATAACTAAGTTGCAATAAGCCAACAACAGATGTTAGAAAACATTCTTGTTGTTTTGTACATTCTAATTTCGGTTGCATTTTAGTTAAAGTATAACTAAATATTGTAATATTTTATTTAATATATCTTGAACTATGTATGCATGTGTTATCAACATAGTAGTATTAATTATACTAATTAAAAAAAGAAGAAGACAGGCATTTATCACTATTTTTTTAAAAAAAAAATTGTGCTCATAAATAAGTGTGTACATGTTATATAATAAGAAAATGATATGAATAAGTATATCATTTTATGATAAGTAATACAATACTTAAAAAGTAAATGAGTAGTTTTATTAACAATGAATAACATATAAATTATAAATGGATATTTAAAATAAAATAAAATCTTCAGCAAGATTTTTATATGATAGATTAAAAAAGAAACCAAAACCTTGGTCAGAACAGCATACTAATGCTGTAAAGAAAATAAAAGAAAAGGTGAAAACTTTACCTTGTTTAATGCTAGCTAACCCAAATTGGGAAAAAATTGTGGAAACTGATGCTTCTGAAATTGGTTATGGTGGTATTTTAAAACAAATTAATCCTATTACAAAACAAGAAAATATTATCAGATTTCATTCTGGAAAATGGAATGACAGTCAAAAGAATTATGCTACAATAGCCAAAGAAATTCTTGCCATAGTAAAATGTGTATTAAAATTTCAAGATGATTTATATAATCAACATTTTGTGATAAAAACAGACTGTAAAGCAGCCAAGTTTATGTTTCAAAAAGATTTTAAACATGATGTTTCTAAGCAAATGTTTGCTAGATGGCAGGCGCATCTCGCTCCTTTTGATTTTGAAATTATTTATAAAAAAGGAGAAGATAATAATCTTCCAGATTTTCTGACTAGAGAATATTTATCATGAATTTTGCAGGATCAAGATTTTCAGAATATTCCTCTATACAAACAATGCAAAAATTATATATTCACAATTTATATAGTTGTTCAGTATATTATGTTCTTCCCCATCATCGTCGCTACTTAGGAAGAATTGGGGTTCCTGATCCAATTAATGATCCTTATTATTTTAAAAATATATGGAGATGCTAATTGCATTAAAAGACTTCAAATCAGAAGATATTATCTTCAGAAAAGTCTCAAATATTGGAAAACTGAAATCAATTCTCCTGAGTTCCAAATGCAGAGTTTAACATATAGAAGTTGTGCTCTAAAGCACAAAAATCAATGCTTATTATGGGAATTACAATTTGTCAATGGCTTGCTCAATAGACTCTCTGCTTAATCAAAGAATTTTAATATGACAGAAATGCAGTTTCATGGAAGAGGACTCTCCTCTTATAGAGGCAGAGGTGGTCGTGGAAGATGTCAGGATAATATTCTGACACAACATGGAAGAAAGAAGCTAATAGCAGCTGATTTATCATCAGCTCAAGATCCTTTATATAAGGAATTTCTTGAATTTAAGAAACAAAAAGAGGGTCATACCCAAGCTTCTCCCTCATATTCTAAAATTGTGGGAAATGAAGATGAGGAAGCAGATGTCCATAATATGGGCTATATCCAAAATGATGACAAAAGAGTTATACTCTTTCTTAGTGAAAATGATTTGAAAAGGGATAATAAGCCCTGGAAATTGTTTGAAAGATATTTAAACACTCATAGTGATACTTTTGGAAGTTATAAATTCCAACAATATTATGAAAATATTCTCCAAAATAGTGGCCTATGTGAAATAAACCACTATCATAGTGGCAGTAATGAGGAAATTTATAAATTTCCAAAATAATTGTTAAAAGGATTATATCCATAGAAGAATGGGGAATATCTCCATTAAAAAAAAAACAAATTTATTTCAACAATACTCCCATTAAATATAATTATTGGGATTATGTTGAAGCATTTGAAAAAGTTTTCTTATATGAAAACCCGAGCCATAATCATACTTGGTTCATCAAAATATACGGAGAGGTTTATAACCACTTTATACCCAATTGGTTTTTAAAATGATGGAAATTCTATGGCCCCAAAAAGGAAATTTTGCCAGAAATCCTTATAGGATTATTTGAAGAATGGAAAACATATTCTCCAAAAATTTTAGAACTATCACAGTCTCAAAAATCAGAAAAAATCGAGACATTCTACTTTTTTATTGAATTTTCAATTCCTTGGATCTGGAAATGGCTTCCCCAAGTGGATCATGATGAGGATAATATCCCCTCTATTATAAGATTATCCTATACAAAATTCTGGGATACCATGATGCGAGAGGATCCTGAAACCAAAGAATTAAAATGTATAGATACTATAAATAAAATTGAAAAGAAAATAGAGGAATACAAAAGGCTGTATCATAAAAAGCAGCAGAAGATGCAAATTCCCCTGATCAACATTGCGGAAATATCTCAACAGCTCAAAAAGCAAGAAGGCACCAGTTCAAGAGAACAACTCATTGAGAAATATCTTGAAGAAATGAAGACAAAATTAATAGAAGACTGGATCGAAAAAGAACGAAATGATACTTCTATGGCATCATCCAAAGGTAATAACTTTGAAGATATTAATTTCCAGGATGCACAGGATCCAAATGACGTGTCAATCGAAGACAATTTTGATGCAATATTGGAGAATCTCAAAGAAGATTTGCACCGAGGAAAATCCAAGCAGAAAAAGTGACAGAAAATTATCAAGAATAGTGAAATACTATTTGGAACTGTTCATAGCCAGGTACTGTTCATAACAGTATCACTATTTCAACAGTAAATCACTGTGTAAATAGTATAAACTATGTTTAATTTAGTTTTGAAATCCGCCGCCTCCACTTCTTATAAATAGAAGGGTTGGCCTTTGTAGAAGTAAGTTGGAAAGAGCCTTAGAATTCAGAAAGTCTCTCTCTCTCTCTAAAATCCCTCTCCCTCACTTGCTTCAGCCTCCATCTCCAGTGTAAAATACCAAGTTCTTGTACATTACTGAAGTTGCTATAATAAAAGAAGAGTTTATCTTGTAAGTTTTCTTTTTTATCTTACAGTTTAATTTTATTTTTACTTTGTGTTTAAGGATGAGCCTTATAGGCTAAATCCTTTTGTGTTAAATTATATCTGAACTCTCATGATTCCTCTAAAAAACATGATTTGATAATTCTGAAAAGAGATTTTCGTTATGGTATGGAGTCTAATGAGTTGATTTAGTAAACTGGCTGAAATTAGATAGTCAAGAATGAAGCTCATACTGTTGCCGTTTTTAGCCGTGTTGTTTGGCGTTTTTGGGCGTTTGTATGAAAATTCTTGATGATTTAATTTCATTGACGGATTATTAAATTGTGAAAATAGTTTGTGAATCTGTGGTGACCCTTGCAAAAGTATCCTTGTGAGAAACTGGGGGTTCCTCGATTTACTACTCCCTGCATTAAGTCCAGTAAATCTTCCATAATTGCTATGTCTCTTTGGAATCATCTGTCCCTGGACGTAGATGGTATCATAATATATATAAAACAAAATAATCTACTAATAGTGTTCATAAATATTTATGTGAGACTTTTTCTAATTTAATAATATTCTTATTTATAATGCTGCAATCATCTTGTTTTACAAAAAAGTAAAAACAACTTTACCAGTCCTCACTTCCATCCCATGAATGTTTTGTAATAAATAGATCGAGAACATTGCTCTAGATCCATTATAATATTATTACTAAAACACGGTTATATTTGGTGACTCTGACTATATTCATTTTGGTAGCTTGACTTATTCACTTTTCCTCTAGTTTCTCACCTACTCTGACCCCGTATATTCTTTATTCCAACCCCTTCAACTATTCAATGGAGGTGGGTCTCTCCCGACAAGTACAACTGAATGAACAAACACTATCCGAACGAGTTCGGAGAGATGGCGTCATTCTCCGATGAAGAGGTTTTGCTCTTTTGTTTTCTCCGAGTTCTGTTCCTAGTCCTATCGTGAATTCGTGACCTTATTCTTACCAAAAAATAAAAAAGTTGGAAGAATAAAAAAGTTAATCCAAATACAAAACATACCAACTAACGCAGTACGCGAGCCAATTCATAGTTTTATTGAAAGATCATGGAGATAAACCCTACCTGTAATCCCCAACTCAAATACAAAACAAGATTAAGCGAATTACCACAAAATCAATCACCATCATCTTTAATTTTGCACCAACACTTATTACGCAACATAATAATTAATGTCAATCAATTTTAGTTTTACCCTTCTGTTTCGTAAAAAAAAAACAATCTAGATTAGGGAAGGATTTCGAATAGTCGTTCCAAGCCCCGCGATAATTCTCCACTTAGAATTATCTCTCAACCCCCGCGTTCGAGTTCGATACGCTAGACGGTGGTTCAGACTTTAACACTTCGACGTGTTGTTTATTCGAACTTTTCTTCATCTTTTTCGAGTGGACCGCAATTGATGAAAATATTTATCGTCTTCGAATGACACAATAATACAGTGAAGGAAAAATTCAAGTCCAGGTAAAAACTATCTCTCTGATACTTAAATCTGACACAAGATAGTCTTATACCTACGTGAGAATTTCTCGATTGAATGTATTACTTTAGATGTTGATTATTGTCTTCGAATACAATAATACAGTGAAAGATAAGATTCAAGTCCAGATAAAAATTATCTCTCAGATACTTAAATCTGACAAAAGATAATCTTATACCTACGTGAGAATCTATCTTTTTTCCATACTTGAATATGTTCGAATTCAAAAGGGTAAATTGAAAACTCAAGTCCAGTGCATAAACTATCTATTCGATACTTAAATCTGAATAAACGATAATTTACACCTACATGAAAGTTTTCAATTCGTAAAAATTACAGGCAATCGAATGCCGATACAAGCCTTGAAAAGGCAAATTCCTTCGAATCTAATACTAAATTACATTACGGCTACTCCTAAATTATGCTAAGAACTACTCCTACATTACGCTATGAACTACTCCTAAGAAAACGAAAATGCAGAAGTGTGGTGATCTTGCGATCTTTGTTTATGTCTGGCGCGGCTGTATATATGGGTCTTCAGAACCGTTCTCAACCCCCGTTCCTTATCTTCGGGAACCGTCTTCAACCGCTTCTTCAACTGCTCTTTCAAATATCTTCAACTTGGCGCGTCTTCCCAGATTATAGGCTTTTGGATTCATTTTATGTTTTAGATTCGATTCTTGGGCTTTTTGTCAATTCAGCCCCTGTCTTCGCTATTTTCTGAATTTAATGGGTCTTGTGGTTTATTTGTAAACCCATTTCCTTATTTTTCGAGTTTCCCCAGTTTAGGCTATTTGGGCTCTTTAATTCGAAAGCCCAAATTATTTTATGGTGTAAACAAATGCCCCCCTAATATACATGAACGTTTCGAGTTCATGTGTATTAAAAAACTCGTCTCGAACCTAATATACATGAACGTTTCGAGTTCATGTGTATTAAAAAACTCGTCTCGAACAGGCATCTTCCTTTTCACTTTCTCGAAGAAAAGAGCTATCTTGTCATACATCTCGAAATTTGTTTTCTCTCGAAACATTCATCTTCCTCGCTTACACTCTTTTAATTGCGGCTTCCCATACTTTTTCTAGCTTAGTCGAGCGAGCTGCTCGAGCAGCCAGCTTCGAGTCAATAGTTAAGGTCGAGCAGGTCAGGTGCTTGAATGATGATTTGAGGTATATATATGAGTTATGTTGAGTGACATTGAATATACATACATATTCATATTATATATATATATGCATATAACAAAGAAAAAGTAATGTTGAAGTTGAAGTGTTAATGAATCAGCAATGATGAATTAAATGAAAAGAAAAAGTAAAGGACGACAAATGCTCGATTGGTAAGCTTAGGAAGACTGATTTCGATTTCCATACAATGTGGAAAATAGTTTCGGTTATATGGCCCAAGTTTCGATTATATAGCCCATTACAATCGAAACCTTTAACCACCGAATAGATATATTAACAAAGCTGGACACATTTGACTAAAAAGTCAAATCAGGAGCATATTTCCAAACTTTCACCATTCCTTTTTCCTTATTACTCCTTGATGATAATTACAGCTAGAAAGAAATTATTTCCTTTTACCACCACCATAAATATCTTATTTTGACAGCTTTTTGCTTTTTCCCCTCTTCTCATAAGAAGAAAACACAAACACGAAACAAAACATCAGAAGAAGAAGACGAAGCAGAAATGGTGAAAGATAGGAAGATCGGAATAGCCATGGATTTCTCGAAGAACAGCACGGCGGCGCTGCAATGATTGATCGATAGTCTAGCCGATAAAGGCGACACTTTCTGCATCCTCCACATCAAATCTAACCATGTCGACAAGTCTCGCACTCAGCTCTGGTCTAAATCTGGTTCTAATTTCAAAAAGGCACTCAAGAATGGCAAGACCCCACGAGCAGCGAATATGTATTATGTAGTATCTCGAACATGTTATGCTTCGAGCATTTAGTTTTTCGAGTGTGTTGAATTTCGAGAATGTAATATCTCGAGTATATCTTATTTCGAGTACATAATATTTCGAACATGTCTTATTTCGAGTATATGATATTTCGAAAATGTCTTATTTCGCATACTTTGATATTTCGAAACTCAACGATTTCGAGCATGATGTATTTTCGGATTTTTTTTTTTTTTTTTTTTTGAACATGAAATTTTCGAGCATGACATATTCGATGTCTTTCTTTCGAGTACCTCAAGCTTCGAGCAGGATGGCATTTCGAGTACTCTAAATTTCTAAATCATAGTTTTTCGAATGCATAATTTTCGAATGTATGAATGTTTCGAGTATGATGATTCTCGAGTGCATGTGTATTTCGAGCATGATGATCCTCTAGTTTACCGATCTCTCGAGCGTCCTTTGTATTCGAGCGTATGTTTTTAAGTTCAACTCGCATCTCAAGTGATGGTATCTCGAGCAACCGATTTCAACCATACCTTGTTCTCGAGAAATATAAGACGTGGACGTCATCAGAAAAGTCAAGTGCAAAGTAGGATCCAAAAAGATGTGGTACTGTCAATTTATTGCAAACATTAATTGTAATAACATATTACAATCCTCTGTACCCTAAAAAATTTGTTTTGTCTTTCTTTCGATTTTTTAACCAAATTCATAAAAAGTTGTATTCCTTCTGATTTTTTAGCAGATCTTTCGAATGAAACTGCAACTCTCGAGGTATCTTTAACTGAGTGAACATCTCTCGAGGTCGAAACGGTGAACACCCGCGAAATTGGGCCCCTTTTTGAACCTTCAATTTAGGGCATTCGAGTTGAAGAAATCATTTAACCCGTGGATGAAACTCCAGAAGATAATGTCCTTCGAATGAAACTGCAATTCTCGAGTTGTTTTTAACTGAGTCAAAATCTCTTGAGGTCAAAAATAGTGAACACCCTCAAGACTGGGCCCCTTTTCGTCTCGAGATATCAAGGTGCTCAAAATCGCTGAATCTCAAAATATCCAAGTATTCAAAATCGCTGAATTGCTCGAAATTATTGAACTCGTAATATCAATGTGCTCGAAATATTGAACTCGAAGTGCTTGAAATTATTGAACCCAAAATCTCAACATGCTTGAAATTATTGTCCTCGAAATGTCATTGTGCTCGAAAATCACTTTACGAAATAGCAATATGCTCGAAACACATCCAAATACTTGAAATACAATACAGACAGAATTAAAACATGATTAGAATGAAGTATTTAAAAAACCCATGTTATTTGTGGCTTGTAAGCCTCTACTCCTCCATTGATGAACACTTGTATTGGAGGTCTATTTTATCCTCTCGAGATCTTCTTCGTTTGACTCAATCTCGGTTGCCCCCCAACATTTTGTTGACTCAATAAATGCTGTTCCTCGAGGAGTATCTTGCACAATTGCCGTGAATATTCAGGCCGACTCTTGTGCTAATGCTCGGCACTGATCACTGAATTCTCTTCCCTGATCTTCTGGAGCACCTGCCAGGGTTTATTTCATAACCCACGTACATTTTATCTGCTCTATCCTTATGTTTCGAAATTAGTTGAGCGCCAAAATCGTCACCCAAATCTTTTGGCATTATACACGAATTTTGTTCAAATTTTTTTTAAAGTATCAGTTATCTAACTTTTTGAAGTGTCAGTTATCAAAACCAACTCCCACTGTGGTCGCCAAAACTTGTTTCGTAAAAAAAAACAATCTAGATTAGGGAAGGATTTCGAATAGTCGTTCCAAGCCCCGCGATAATTCTCCACTTAGAATTATCTCTCAACCCCCGCGTTCGAGTTCGATACGCTAGACGGTGGTTCAGACTTTAACACTTCGACGTGTTGTTTATTCGAACTTCTCTTCATCTTTTTCGAGTGGACCGCAATTGATGAAAATATTTATCGTCTTCGAATGACACAATAATACAGTGAAGGAAAAATTCAAGTCCAGGTAAAAACTATCTCTCTGATACTTAAATCTGACACAAGATAGTCTTATACCTACGTGAGAATTTCTCGATTGAATGTATTACTTTAGATGTTGATTATTGTCTTCGAATACAATAATACAGTGAAAGATAAGATTCAAGTCCAGATAAAAATTATCTCTCAGATACTTAAATCTGACAAAAGATAATCTTATACCTACGTGAGAATCTATCTTTTTTCCATACTTGAATATGTTCGAATTCAAAAGGGTAAATTGAAAACTCAAGTCCAGTGCATAAACTATCTATTCGATACTTAAATCTGAATAAACGATAATTTACACCTACATGAAAGTTTTCAATTCGTAAAAATTACAGGCAATCGAATGCCGATACAAGCCTTGAAAAGGCAAATTCCTTCGAATCTAATACTAAATTACATTACGGCTACTCCTAAATTATGCTAAGAACTACTCCTACATTACGCTATGAACTACTCCTAAGAAAACGAAAATGCAGAAGTGTGGTGATCTTGCGATCTTTGTTTATGTCTGGCGCGGCTGTATATATGGGTCTTCAGAACCGTTCTCAACCCCCGTTTCTTATCTTCGGGAACCGTCTTCAACCGCTTCTTCAACTGCTCTTTCAAATATCTTCAACTTGGCGCGTCTTCCCAGATTATAGGCTTTTGGATTCATTTTATGTTTTAGATTCGATTCTTGGGCTTTTTGTCAATTCAGCCCCTGTCTTCGCTATTTTCTGAATTTAATGGGTCTTGTGGTTTATTTGTAAACCCATTTCCTTATTTTTCGAGTTTCCCCAGTTTAGGCTATTTGGGCTCTTTAATTCGAAAGCCCAAATTATTTTATGGTGTAAACACCTTCATAGCTGCGCCAATCTGCTTCTCCTCAATTACCATCTTCACTTCCTCTTTAGGCACCACCACAGTGAGCACGCCATCCTCCATATCAAAACTCACCTGATCCAGCAGCGCACCCTCCGGCAGCTCGAAGCGGCGGCTGAACTTCCCGTCGCCGCCTCTCTCCATGAGGTGCCACTCGGAGTTCTCACCATCTTTCTCCCCGCGGCCCCTGCTCTCGCCTTGGATCCGCAGTATTGCGTCATCTTTGATCTTGATCACATCCACCTTCACTTCCTCAATCTTGAACCCAGGTACATCAACCTCGAACACGTGCCGCTTAGGCGTCTCTTTCCAGTCAACTCGACGACTCTCGAGTATCACATCGCCTGAGGGAACAAGGCTTTCACGTACGGGGGCCGGGGAAGTCAGCACCCGGCTACAGGTTCCTCCTCCGCCTGCGGCCGACCCTTCGAATAACGATCGCGATAAACGGAGGCTTTCCTCATCCTCAAGGACAACGGCACAAATCCTCCTCGACGCGGACGACGGATCGACGAAAACATACAGGCCAGTTCCAGTGATAATCTTATGCACCATTTTTGTTTGTGCGATGATAAGTGTTCCAACTTTGGTGTGTAATTTTCAGATCTCGTGTGTAAGGTTTTTGCTAGCTACTACGGTTTAGACTGATCTATTTGGGAGGAAAAGGGTAGAAGAGAAGGGTGAGATACGTTCTAATATATAAACGGGGTTGTATATATAATAATAGTATAATACTAGTGGGGAAGCTGACTGACTGAGCCAGATACTGATATACGGATTACCGCCTATGTTTATTTTCTATTCCTTTTATTTTTTGCGGTTAAATAGGTCAAATGTCCAGAATATTCCTCAAATAAATAGGTAAAAATGTCCAAAATATTCCTTAAATAAAAGCCTTGTCAGCTTGATCCTTAACTGTTGAATATTTAAAAATTTTCAAATCAAGTCCTTTTTTCTTAAGAATAGCACATTTAGTCCTTTAATTTTTAGACTTGATTTATTTAGTCCAGAATATATATGAAAAACTTTGGTTTGGTGTGTAATTTTTAGATCTCGTTTATAGGGTTTGTACTAGCTAGGTGTAGACTCTATTTGTGTTTGGGTGGGGTGGGGGGCTGACTACTAGTATTTACATTGTAAGCAGGGGTTGTATAATATTAGTGGTGTACGTATTTACATTTTACAGATATTTACCCGAAAAAATGGATCTAAAAATATCTTGTGATTCAACTTTTATGGTTTTTACTACAGCTTTGGTGTGTAATTTATGGTTTTACGAAAAGTCTCAGTTTAGAGCCGATTCTTTTTCACAATATAGCCAAAATAAAGCAAAATTGCTCAGATATTTATGAAAAGCTGGTGGAAGAGTAACAGACATTTTATTGACCTCCAACTCTTTCAAGAATCCATCTGTTCGCCAATGCATTTTAAGTTAGCAAAAATATTAGGACACAAGTTTAGTATATACGGAGATTAACTAACCTATTTGGAAACTACCTAGACTTTTATAAGCTACTCACATAATTTTTTAATAAACGACAAAGAAGTGTGTTTCACTATTTTTTACACAAGAAATTTATTTCTTACCATATTCCTTTTTATACCTCATTTGCACTATTCATCATATTTTACAAAGGGATAAAAACATTAAATCCTCTGACCGTTTTCACACTTTTTTTTACAATTTTTTTTTCCCCCACTTTACCTCCTAATTTTTGTAAAATTAACATTTTTTTATATTCCGATATATTCCAACGGATTTAAAGGGCAAATATGTCATTGTCTTAAAAATTTAATAAAATAATTTAATTTATGAAAATAATATAAATATATAGTGATATATATATATATATTTGTAAAGAATTTCTTTTTTCTGCATATATATTATGTATAAATATATACATATGCGTGTGTGTGAGTGTGTTTCGCTGTGTGTGCATGTGTGTACCAGAACTAGAAAACACTAAACGAACCCAATACCTGCTAATCTAGTGGTATCTATTTTTCACTTTATATGAGAGGCTCTGGGTTCGAGCCCAAACTGCCATAAATGACTCAGAATTATACCTATATAATGTAGGTTGAATAATAACATTGGGCCAAATTGGAGGGCCCAAAGTTTATTAGACTTAAACCCAACTAATGTATGGGCTTGGATCTCTTTTTATATATATAGTTTTACAGCTTTGTACTGCCAGGGCCACATGTATATATCAATGTTTGCAATCAAACATAGAGTTGGCAAGTGGCAACAAGTATGATTTATAAAAAATGTGGAAGTGTAAAAATTAGTTTTAGTAAATGCTATGCTAGACTAGAGTCGTCATCATATTGATTGTTTCTCTTATCACGGGTAGACCAATTAGAATTAGTTTGCATAAACAAATTTACAAATAACCAAAGTCATTACAAGAATCCCCATAAAATACGTCGTGTCTAAGTGGTTCATCAAGCTTAGTTCTAATCAGAAAGCCTACTATTCAAAATATTAACGGTCGAGTTGTGCTCGCATGATCACACGACCATGATACTTCTCTATTCTTAGAATCCCTATTAAGGGATTGCAAAAATTGTTGATGGTAATAGTTGCAATCTATTATAAATTAATAATATTTAATGTTCATGATTTGCATGATCTAATCAAAATACTAAAATAAAAATCATAGGTTGAACTAATTAATAAGAAGAAAGGCATGTATCCGCTTTATTTATTTCACCTCAACACTTTCCCAATTGCAAATGCAAATATACAATGGCACAATTTAACACTATAATCATGCAATCTTATTTTTCCAGACCATCAAATTGACCAACAGCAGAAACAGAACAAATATGCGGAAGAAGAAAATCAAGACCCAAATCCGATAATGAATCTAACCAGAGATATCAATAGCCTTCACCTCAGGCTTCTTCACTTCCGCCTTCGGCACCGTCACAGTGAGCACACCATTCTCCATCGCCGCCTTCACCTCATTCAACTTCGCATTTTCCGGCAGCCTGAACCGCCGGAGGAACTTCCCGCTGCTCCTCTCCACGCGGTGCCACGTGTCATTCTTCTCCTCTTTCTCCCTGCTTCTCTCTCCGCTGATCTGCAAAACGCTGCCGTCTTCAACCTCCACCTTCACTTCCTCCTTCTTCAGCCCCGGCAAATCAGCCTTGAACACGTGCGCCTCGGGCGTCTCTTTCCAGTCGATTCGAGCGCCGGCGAACGACGACGTTTCTCGATTGGCGAGCGTGCCTGAGAATGGGAAGCCTTCGAATGGATCACAAACGTCTAATGAAAACGGATCGAAGATGTTGCTCCGGCGATTGCCAAAAATGCTTGGAATTAGCGACATTTTGTATTGATACTGAATATTTTTATTGATGATGATAACTGATAAGCTTTAAACTGTAATTCAAGAGCGCTTCGATTATTTGCTACGATGATGATCGATTGAAGGAGGAAAAGAGATGTATATATATATATAGTATTTGAAAGGATGAATCTAGCAATTTCTTGTGAAGCCGAGAATCGGCATTATGGAGAACCAGTTAACGTCTTCTAGATAACTCTGGTTCTTTCTGTAATTGGGCTTCTTTAGTAGTTTTGTGAATGGGCTAATTCATAGTCTTTTGAGCCCAAAGATATTTTTTGTTTTTGGTAATTTGTCTTGAGCCCAAACATGAACATATTCAATAAATATAATATATTCTCGTCATGAAGTGCCAAGTGGGAATTACGTAACCCTTACCAAAAAAAAGAAGAAGAAAGAAACGCCATGTGGAATTACAGTTCAATTTATTTTTTAATTGATAATTTGTGAGTCATTTTTAGTAGTCATTGGTTTCGAAATTCTCGTGTAATAACTCTTACATATATATTAAAGTAAAATGAACTTTATATGAGTCGCTTAGCTAAAAAAGAAAAAAAAACTCTATATGAGTCTTAGAGTAATATCATATTAGATTATTAGCCATCACAAAACTTTTAAAAATTTATATATTTTTTATTAAATGAGGTGGTGGAAAAATCCATTGGGACGGAGGTATGGAGCACCTGGGAGGCGAGAAGATTTGTTATTACAAAAAAACACATATTTATCACACTTCACATATTAAAGAGTGATTAATTGTTGGTGTATATATAGTCCAGCCCATGTTTGTAAAGTTAGGGCTTCATTGGGGTTACATATTTAATAGGGAATTAAATATTAGATTGGGTCAAGGATATTTTATAAATTGCTAGTTATGGGCTTAAAATAGGTTTGTATTTAAAGATGACACAAGTGAGTATGAAAGGCCCAAAGCCCATAATGAATAGAAACTCTAAGCTATTAATAGCTTTTGTATATGTAAAATGACATACACAATACATACACAATATAATATCTCTCGTCATTGGATATTCTCTCTACTCCTCATATTTATTATTCCTCATTTATATTGTTTATTACTCAATATTAATAAAAAGATATCGTATCATTTATTGGCGATATCAATTGGCGCCGTCTGTGGGAACCGAACCCACGACCACCTGTATTGTATATTATAACATTCATTCAGATCATATACAATATTTCTTCTCAAGTGAAAATCTTGTTAGATCATGAAATATTTGAAAGTATCAGACGTTCACAAGCTGAAATAAACTTTATAGACTCAATGATTTGAAAAATGAGCCATGGATATTAATTCAATCAAATTAGAATGTTTCTTATTTGGTCTGAATTTTGTTTGGGCTACAAAAAGTAAAATCATAGTATTAACTTTCAGCCTACAAGTCCAATTTCGTCAACCTTATAAAAGGCCCACACTTCACTGGCTCAACAAAAAGGCCCAACTGTAATGAAAAATACTCAGGCTTATAGAAAGAACTAGAAACGTCAAGTATATTCCATTACCGAATTCAAAAAGCGCTTTTCGAACACTCTGGAAAGTACAAGAAACGCACTCTCACTCCTATAAAATTGCCACCCTCCGTGCACCATAGCCATCAGAAAAATTTCGAAACATTCTCAACTGCAAATAAATTAGTGTTCATATCAGAAACATCCAAATCCTCAATTTGGGAAAATTAAGAAAAAAATGTCGCTGATTCCAAGCATTTTTGGCAATCGCCGGAGCAACATCTTCGATCCGTTTTCGTTAGACGTTTGGGATCCATTCGAAGGCTTCCCATTCTCAGGCGCGGTCGCCAATCGAGAAACGTCGTCGTTCGCCGGCGCTCGAATCGATTGGAAGGAGACGCCCGAGGCGCACGTCTTCAAGGCTGATTTGCCGGGGCTGAAGAAGGAGGAAGTGAGGGTGGAGGTTGAAGACGGCAGCGTTTTGCAGATCAGCGGAGAGAGAAGCAGTGAGAAAGAGGAGAAGAACGACACGTGGCACCGCGTTGAGAGGAGCAGCGGTAAATTCACGCGGCGGTTCAGGCTGCCGGAGAATGCGAAGTTGGATCAAGTGAAGGCGGCGATGGAGAACGGTGTGCTCACTGTGACGGTGCCTAAGGTGGAAGTTAAGAAGCCTGAGGTTAAATCCATTGATATCTCTGGTTAATTGGTTATCGGTTTTAACATATGTTTTGGTTATTGAAGTTTCATCGTCCGTTTTGCTGTTTGTGGGTTGATGGTATCAGTATGTCGTGTAACGAGTCGGTATGGTATCAAACTTTTACTGTAGATTTGTAGCTGAAATTTTTTGCAAATGTTGCAATTATGAACTGTAACAAACTACTGTGTCTTCCAAAAAAAAATAAAAATAAAATTATTGTAATTTTCTATTATTTTTAATTATCATTTTTAGAAAAAATTTGGGTAATTTTATATTAGATTCAGTTCAATGGTTTGGATGTAGATTTTGTATTTATTTAATTGCGAATGAGGATTTTACACAATCAATTTTAGATAATATAAAATTATTGAACTCTATTTAGCATAAAATAATTTGGTGAATTATAGACCTTGTTTGTTTGAATAATCGAAAATTTTGATTTGATGAAATGTAGGCATGAAGAAAACCTACGTGGCACGAAATTGAGAAGTACTATTAGTTCGGTCGGAGTTGTCGTAACAAATTTTTAGAGTGACCCTTTACGTTTTGTTTGGTTCAAGGATTTTGGTGAAAAAAAAAAGAAAAAGAAAAGATTTTTGTTTTTTATTATTTTTTTCATCAAGTGGTGAGGAAAAAAAACTGATACAAATTAACATTAAATTCTTTTTTTCATTTTTTTTTCTCTAATAACCAAACAAAGAAAATTGATTTTTCTCTGGCTTATGAACATTCAAATCTAAGTTCGAATTCGGTTCATGAATAAGCTCGACCTTGAGCCAAGCATCAATTGATCTAGCTCGCTAGGCTCGCGAGCCGACTCGACTATCTTTACACCCCTCATTAGATAGAGAAGTCTAATTTCTCTGGTAGGGTCGCACCAAGTAGGGGTGTTCATGGTTTTCTAAAATCGTACCATACCGACTGTACTGCACTGTACTGTACCTAAATAATGGTATTTTTACTAAAAAATATCGGTTTTGGTACGAGCCATTATCGTACCGAATATTTTGGTATGGTTTAGATTTTAAAAATTCAATACTGATAAAAAATCGTACCGGACCATACGTATATATATATATATATAACTATTCATTATATATTATTTGTAATGTCTTAGAATTTATACATACAAATATATAGAAAATTGATTTCTTACCAAAACTTCTGAGAATGTGTGATGTTTTAGAAACATGAAAAACTAAGTAAATTTTATTAAAGTTGACAAGAAGTTAAAAGATAGATTAATATTTTTTAATAGAATTATTTCAAACTTAGACTCCAAATTATAATACTAACATCAAGAATGTGAATTAGACTATAACAATTACTTGAGGAAACAGACGAGACAGAGTACAAAATGCAAGAATTTGAATCTCCATGATTTTTATGGTAGTTGGATTCAATAGTTGCTCAATTATAAAAATTCCAACTATTATTGTAAAATCTTACATTCTTATCATTTTAATCATTATTTAGTTTGACAATTGTTTTTAATTTTGTTACCTAGTAATTGTAGTTAACAACCAACCAACTTACAATCAAATTACTGACGGAAATAGAAGATATTAATTTTAAGCATAAATTTATCGGTTCTCATTCAAAAAAATTCTTCCATTCCAAGTCTAGTTTTTTTTTTTCCCCTTCCCACCCCCTCTTTTCTTCTACGAACAAAAGTGCAAGAGAATCATGCATTGAAATAAGAGATGAGATTTGTTCTCTTTTAGTGTATTGTATAGATAATTTTTCTTGAGATTTTTTTGCATAAAAAGTGAAAATAATAATATATAGATAAATCATGTGATCTATGTAGTAAAAATACAGCAAAATTGTACCGTACTGTAACGAAAAAGTATCGTACCGAATATGATAGTATAAGTTTCAAAAAGTCTAATTTTGGTATTAGTCGCCCTAAAACCACAATTATTGGTAAGGCGTAAATTTTATAAAAATACAACAAAAATTAAACCGTGTGCACCCTAGCACAAAAAGAAGCTCTCTAGGATTGTGTCTCCATGGGATACGAGCCGCTTGCCATATGACCAAATCACCAAGAGGTTAGAATTTTAGTTTGGGCTAAAAAAATTAATCACAGTATGGGCCCACAAGTCCAATTTCGTCAACCTCATAGAAAGAACTAGAAACGTCAAGTATATTCCGTTACCGAATTCAAAAGGCGCTTTTCGAAGACTCTGGAAAGTACAACAAACGCACTCTCGCTCCTATAAAATTCCCACCCTCCGTGTATCGATAGCCATCTGAAAAATTTCGAAACATTCTCAACTGCAAATAAAGTGTTCATATCAGAAACATCCAAATCCTCAATTTCGGAAAATTAAGAAAAAATGTCTCTGATTCCAAGCATTTTTGGCAATCGCCGGAGCAACATCTTCGATCCGTTTTCGTTAGACGTTTGGGATCCATTCGAAGGCTTCCCATTCTCAGGCGCGGTCGCCAATCGTGAAACGTCGTCGTTCGCCGGCGCTCGAATCGACTGGAAAGAGACGCCGGAGGCGCACGTCTTCAAGGCTGATCTACCGGGGCTGAAGAAGGAGGAAGTGAAGGTGGAGGTTGAAGACGGCAGCGTTTTGCAGATCAGCGGAGAGAGAAGCAGTGAGAAAGAGGAGAAGAACGACACGTGGCACCGCGTGGAGAGGATCTCCGGAAAGTTCCTCCGGCGGTTCAGGCTGCCGGAGAATGCGAAGTTGAATGAGGTGAAGGCGGCGATGGAGAATGGTGTGCTCACTGTGACGGTGCCTAAGGTGGAAGTGAAGAAGCCTGATGTGAAGGCCATTGATATCTCTGGTTAAATTTAATTTCATGACTTTTAAGCAAGTATGATGATTGATATGTAAGAAGCTACTTTGTGTTAAAAATGATAAACTACTGTAATTACGACTGTGTGTTATAAAATGAATAAGTAATAGTGTACTTTCTTATATTTTGTTTTATCGAAATTTCTGTAATTTTATTAGACTAATATCTAATTCAAAATTGAAATTTAACACCATGGTTGTTCGAACACTCAAAAAATTCGGACTTGATGAAATATATATCATGCACATATGCAAAGTGTACATGGGCAGGTGGGCTCAAAAAATTTGGACTTGATGAAATACATATCATGCACATATGCAAAGTGTACATGGGCAGTTGGGCATAACATTTTTTTATAAGTGTATACACAGACGGTTGGGATGTAAAGTGAGAAAATAGTTGGGATGTGGAAAAAGAAATATCAGATTTTTACTTATATTATATAATTTTATCTCTTCACATCTCAACATTTCAATTGTGCGTGTATACACTTGTAACATATCGGTTCGTATAACAAAAAGTATAACACGAATGTTTTAACAGAAGATTTCATTTACATAATGTGTACGGCGGGGTGCAATGTCATTCGCTATTCAAAGGTAGCCCAAATTTCTTTTCAATTCCCCAATACGGATCGGTGTCTATTGATGGTTCATTACTATATCATAAATCTCTTGGGAGGATGGGTAATGAGTGGGGTAATTTTATGTTAGATCGAGTTTAATAGTTTGAAAGTGAATTATGTGTATCTCTTTCACGCATAAGTGTGTGTATACTTTATTTATTGTGTCAGGTAAACATATTAGGATGTTTGAAATCGTTCTATCATAGATTTTTTTGTAATGAGAGAGAGTACTGCTCCATCTATTTGTTCACATATTAAGTACACTGTGTAGGCCGTATACAGTGTTTTGAAACTCGGACCGGACAGGCCGATCGAACCGGACGGACCGTCGATCGGTCATTAAAATGGTCCTGTCAATACCATAAAACTGCTATGGGCTGAAAACCGTCTTATTTCTTGAAAACCGTCAAACCGGGTGGTTTAACCGCCGAACCCGGCAACCCGTTCACGGTTTGGTTGAACCGGTCGGTACATAAGAGGCATGAAAAGCTTTGCAATCTGAAAGATTTCTTCTCTACTCACATTTCTCGGATCTCAGATTCAGCCAAAATGATGCGCAAAAGATGTAATGAACGACTGGAAATGAAATTAAGAGAAGAAAGCTAGAATGACAACAAAAGAAAAAAAGGTAGAATGACAACAAAAGAGAAAAAAAAGGTGGATGGGGAAGATGAAGAGGTGGGCGGCACTGAGAGAATGAGAGGAAGAAGGGTTTTGGTCAATCTGTATTTTTCTACACTCGCCATGCCTGAAAAAGAAGCACGAGTTCCAATATGTAAAAGTTGGGTCATCCCACCAATCTTTGAAGATGAAGATGGCGATGAAGAAGAAAATCACATTGTCGAAGTATTTGAAATAGGAAAGGAAGATTGGCGGCAACCACTGGTGGATTACTTGAAATACGAAAAATTACCTGATGATCCACGCCAGAGAATCGACGTTAGACTTCGAGCAGCCCGCTTCATCTATTACAAAGACACCCTTTATAGGCGCTCATTTGATGGGGTCTTCTTGCGTTGCTTAAACGATGATGAAGCCATTCAAGCCATGGAAGAAGCTCATTCCGGAGTTTGTGGAGCACACCAATCTGGCCCGAAGTTACACTTTCGCATAAAAAGAATGGGCTATTATTGGCTAACAATGGTTAAGGACTGCATGGATTTCGCTCAGAGGTGTCAAGCTTGTCAATTTCACGCGAATTTCATCCACCAACCACCTGAGCCACTACACCCTACTGTTGCTTCATGGCCTTTTGATGCATGGGGATTAGATGTCGTCGGACCTATGATAAAGTCATCTGCTGGGCACTTGTACATCTTGGCTGCAACTGACTACTTCTCCAAATGGGCTGAAGCGATACCCCTCAAAGAAGTCAAAAAGGAAAATGTTGCTGATTTCATCCGTATCAACATCATATATCGGTATGGAGTTCCTCGGTATATAGTCACCGATAATGGAAAGTCATTCTCCAATGCTCTGATAGACAAGTTGTGCCAAAAGTTCAATTTCAAACAGAGAAAATCTTCAATGTACAACGCCCCTACTAATGGCCTAGCTGAAGCCTTTAATAAAACTCTCTGCAATTTACTAAATAAGGTGGTTACAAAATCAAAGCGAGATTGGCATGAAAGGATTGGAGAAGCTTTATGGGCATATAGGACCACCTATAGGACTCCGACACAAGCAACTCCTTACTCGTTAGTGTATGGAGTAGAAGCCGTAGTTCCTCTTGAGCAACAAATCCCTTCATTGAGGATAGCCATACAAGAAGGACTTACTGAAGATGAAAATGCTCGTTTACGGCTTGAAGAGTTGGAGGCCCTTGATGAGAAGAGACTAGAGGCGCAGCAACGACTTGAGTGTTACCAAGCTCGTCTTTCTAGGGCATTCAACAAGAAAGTTCGATCACGCTCCTTTGAAGTCGGTGACTTAGTCCTCGCTATAAGAAGGCCCATCATTATGACGCATCGGACCGACAACAAGTTCATATCAAAATGGGACGGTCCCTATGTCGTTAAAGAAGTTTATACCAATGGCGCGTACAAGTTGGTCGCCGAAGACGGCTTAAGAGTTGGCCCCATAAATGGGAAATTCTTAAAGCGTTACTATCCATGAGTTTGTACCCTAACCTTTCAAAAAAAAAAATCAAAAAAAAAACATAAAAAAAATCAAAAAAATCATTGAACTACGTTATGACTTGATCCCTTTTATTAGGGTACGTAGGCAACTTAGATTCCCTCTAAGTTCAGTCATAAAAAATAAAACAATCATGTTTCCCATATGATCCCTTTTATTAGGGTACGTAGGCAGCTTAGATTCCCTCTGAGTTCAGTCATAAAAAATAAAACAATCATGTTTCCCATATAAAGTGATGTTATCCATTAAAATATAGTTGTACAAAAAAAAAAAAAAAAGCTCAAGAAAAAATATCTATGTTCTTCAACTCCTCTTGGACAGATGTCAGGTGCGTTATCGAAGTACTCAAAATCTTCGCTGCTTCATCACTTAAGGGGGCAGTCTTTTTAAGAGCAATAATCTTATCCTCAATACCATGAATATCAAACTCGGCACTTTTAAGAAGTTCTTCCTGGCTCTTTAAGGACGAAGATAATTTCTTCTTGCGACGCTTCAAATCTTTAAGCTCTTTCTCAACGCATGCCAATTCCTCCTTGGTAGATTTGATGTGATCAACCTCTTTGCTTGCTCTAGTCTTGGCTTTACCTAGACGGTCCTTGGTATCCCCGAGCTGTTGATCAAGAAGCTCCTTGGATAGCCTTTCTGAAGATGAGGATCTCGCGGCATCATAGGCAGCTGCCTTATAAAACAATGATTGCAATAGTCCGTCAATGTGAGAAACATCTATATCTTTGAAGACCTTCATTGAGTCATAAACAACTTGAACTTCGTCCTTCAAAGATGAGATGTCATCAACTTTTGCTTTTGTGATCTTATCCCGAATAATATGCCATAAGCTCTGAACATGAATGCGTTGCTGCTCAAGTACATATTTCATCCCCACAAATACTGAAGCCTCAGGAGAAGGTGGTCTCTGTTCAACACTAGCAGGTTTGGATGTCTTTTCTTGACTTTTCTTACATGCTATGGGAGCTACATCCGGTGAATCGGATTCATCTTGAGATTCCTCAGCAGCATTCACATCTAAAATTTCTTTATGTAACTGAAATTTTTTTTAAAAAAGGCTACATTAGAGAAAGTTTCGGAAGAATTTCAAATGAAAGAAAGAAAAGAAAGGAGAAGAAAACCTGTTTGGAAAAATCCAATAATGATAGATTACTCAGAACATCGGCATCGGTATGTCGCAGTGGATTTAGATCTTTCTTTTGTCTCTTCCAGTGTTGGTCCGCGTTGCTACTACGACTATCCTCCAAGCCGCATGAAGAACTTCTCTTTTTACTCCCCTCAAAAGCTTCAGTAGCTGGTACACTACATTCAATAATAAGGGATGGCAGACGAGGATGTAGAGGATTAAGAGTAATGTCTTTAAGCATACAATCTCCTTCAATGTGTTTTTTGTCTTTAAGTGGGGTTTGCTTTAAACCATTCAAGAACGATATATTCTCCTCAAGATATGTGCCATGAGTCTTTGCCCACCATTCTTTATAATTCTTTGAAAAGAGCTTCTTAGGATTTGGGGGAATAGAAAGAAGCATCGCCTTAGAAAGGGACTTGGTAAAAGTACACAAGCGCCAATAACGAAGAACCTCATCTGATGTAACTGTTCGGACATCATACTTGATAACACCAGGAACCTCCTGATAGTAGCCAAATTGGCGTCCAAATCTATGTGGACTATAAGGCTCAACAATGGACTTTTCACCCTGTCTCAAAGACAGATAGTGCGAGCGAATGGACATGAAAAGATTCGCCTTAGACTCCCCGTATTCGCCATCATCAATAAACATGAGATCCTTGCTTGTCGTGGTCATTAGGCAAGTCCAAGAAGCAGTCTCTCCCTTATGGATGCGTCGTCGGGCCTCTGTTGGATCAAAGTATCTTGCACCCCCTTCGCCAGAGAATTTCACCATCTTAGGACCACGCAATTCACGCCCAACTGGGTAGTGAGTCTTGAAGTAATAAGCCAACCAAGCATATACGAAATAGATAAGGAACGAAGTATTCGCTTTAGTTGGTCTCATAGAAGTCGAAACTTCATTCAAACCTTTGTAAATGCTTGCCAAAACAGGGATCGTCAAGCTAACTTGTCGACCACTAGCTGTAATTGCAGCCATCTTGAAAGTACTTGGCCGTATAGTGTTAACATCTCTCCCAGGAAGAACAAAGGTACAGAGCCAACAAGCCAAGTGAGCCGCCAAGTAAGTCTCTTCCTTCAAAGTTTCCCTAATGCCGAGTTTGGAAAATATCGCCTCCTCCGTAGTCGACCATTTCTCGTGAACACCTAAATCTCCAAGGGGGTTGTGAGTAAACGCTAGGCGAGTGGACTTCTTCTCCTTACGAATAGGAGTTTGGCTATATTTCACCTTCTTCTTGGACCAAAACCTCACCCATTGGTCAACAGACACTTGGGAATATTGATTCACCTTGGAGCCTCCTAGAAGTAAATGGTAAGCGCGGAATAAGTATTCACATGAGCGAGGGAGAAATATGTGCCCCTTTTCGTCAATACCGGTGAGCTCCGTAGCATTAGGGATGACTTCGTCGTAGAAGAGTCCAGTCATGGGAAGACCTGCGAGAGCGTATAAATTCCACAGAGATATCGAAAACTCACCAATGGAAGTCAGTAATGTATTCGTAGTGGGACACCAAGCCTCGGAGAAGGCTTTCACGATGTTCGTGTTTCGATCATAAGTATACATCGAGGCATACACTGCATCGTAGATCCTGGCAGACAGTAACTTATCTTTGCACCGGCTAAGGATGTCCTCTGTCCACTCCCAGTAGCCTTTGATGTAGTGAAATTCACCAAGGAATTTGATGTCGTCTCCAATCCACTTCGCCTTGCCGTCAATGATGTTACGCCCCAGTGTTGGCAAAATAAGTGGCTCATTCGACGGTTGGTGGTGAGAAGATCGCAGACTCCATGCCTTAGTTGTTTTGTTCAAATTAATTTCTTCACACCATTCCACCATGGACAATGAGTTTGTCAAACTTGGCCACCGTTTTGCCTTTCGACCGACAAGAGAAATATGAACCGATAGATGAACACCTTTTTCCATAGGTTGGTTCTCGTTGTCAAGAATTGTCAAATATTGATCTCCGGAAGGGGACGAAGTATCTTTGAAAAAAATAATTGTATTACCTGCCAATGTACAACGAAACAAGGTATTATTGAAAGTTTGCAAAAAAAAAAACAAAAAAAAAAAAAAATCAGCACAACTGTGCAGTTTTCTTGCACAACTGTGCAAAAGGTTCGCACTTTTGCACAAAAAAAAAATTAAAAATTAAAAATTAAAAAAAAAATTGCAATGTTATATGTGAAATCCTAGGAAATGAGAAATAGGGATGACAATGGGACCGGTCTAACGAGTACCCGTCCCGAACTAGTCCAAGAAAATGGGACCGGGTCCGGGTCCGGGAATAGAAATTCAAGACCCGGCCGGGTCCGGGACGGGAAATGAGTCCAGTCGATTTCCCGTCCCGGTAATATAATATATATTTTTTAATTTTATATATATAATAATTATTATATCAACCAAACCCTAATACTTTATTCTCTATTTTTCTATTTCTTTTTGGTAGATGGACATATATATATAAATGGACATGATGAAATTATGTGACTTTTATTTTAATTATCGGTTTACTGTAAAATTAATTAATTTATGTTGGACGTTTCAACTTTTTTTGTTTTGTTGGTCATGTTTGTTGGTGTAGAAGAAGAAGAATAAGAATAATAAAAAAAAAGGAAGAAAAAACAGTAGGGAAGAAGAAGAAAAGGAAAAAAAATTCAAAAACCAGCCGGGTCCAACGGGAAGGACCCGGACCCGCCGGGAAATAACCGGGTCCGGGATGGGTCCGGGACAGGACCGGAAACGGGACGGGTCCGGGTCCAATTTTTTTTTAACGGGACGGGAAATGAGTCCTGCCCAACCCGTCCCATTCCCGTCCCGTTGCCATCCCTAATGAGAAATCAAAATATGATATACACATAGCTTACCAAGTTGAAAGAAAAGGAAGAGGGAGAAGAACATAAGTTGTTTGTGTGTGTTTCTAACTAGAACTCAAAGCCCCATTTTATAGTGTGTTATGAAAAGAAAGATGAGAAATAAGATAAGAAAAGATGAGGAAATGGGGAAAATTCTTTTTCTTAATAAATTCAAAAGATCATACAAAGTGAAATTTAAAGCAAAGCACTACATAAATAAAGGGAAAATTTTATTTTTTTTTAACTAAAGCAAGCAAAATTCTCTTCAAACTCCAATTTTATAGTGTGTTATGAAAAGAAAGATGAAAAATAAGATAAGAAAAGATGAGGAAATGGGGAAAATTTTTTTTCTTAATAAATTCAAAAGATCATACAAAGTGAAATTTAAAGCAAAGCACTACATAAATAAAGGGAAAGTTTTATTTTTTTTTAACTAAAGCAAGCAAAATTCTCTTCAAACTCCAATTTTATAGTGTGTTATGAAAGGAGAGATAAGAAATAAGATAAGAAAAGGTGAGGAAATGGGGAAAATTCTTTTTCTTAATAAATTCAAAAGATCATACAAAGTGAAATTTAAAGCAAAGCACTACTAAATAAAGGGAAAGTTTTAATTTTTTTTAACTAAAGCAAGCAAAATTCTCTTCAAACTCCAATTTTATAGTGTGTTATGAAAGGAGAGATGAGAAATAAGATAAGAAAAGGTGAGGAAATGGGGAAAATTCTTTTTCTTAATAAATTCAAAAGTTATACAAAGTGGAATTTAAAGCTAACTAATATGCTCCAAGTACTACATAATTAAAGGAAGAAGTTTTTGTTTGAACTAAAGCAAGCAAGATTCTCCTCAAATCAAGGGATGCATTGTAAAAAAAAAAAAACAAAACAAAACAAAAAAAAAAACTTGGGATTTTCTTTATTAATTGGCAAGGTTCGTTTCGGACCAAACTTGGGATTAGCATATGGATCAGCCCTTTAATGGGCAATCCATCTTTAATAGCCCACACACATGTACCAAGAATTTGACAATAAGATTGGATTTTCAATTTGGTCCTTGACATTTTTCTCTAATGGGCTTTTATATAAACAATGTATGGAGATAAAATGGGATTTTGGTTCACTTGCTCAAATTGAGCGATCCGAGAACCAATCATGTACCAAATATATCCAAGTTTTTGGTTCACTTGCTCAAGTTTAAAATTTATGTACATTTTGGGAAATCCAATTGTAAAAAAAAAAAAAAAAAAATGTCGCAACTTATCCACTCAAGACACGCTTCCAAACATCATTCATGGACAAGTCTCGAGGGGGCATTTGTAGACAAATAAAATTTGTAGCCAATTAAATGGCGACACGTGTAAATTAATATCAAATAAGCTCATTCATTTATATTTAAGGATTTAATAAAATTTTATCCTTAAATTAGATAATTGAATAATTGATATTTAAATACTTCTTGCATTGGCCAATTATGAGGTGCCATGTGGCAATTTAACCATAATTAAATCAAATCAACCACTTAAATATGGTAGTGATTGCTAATTAAATAATGGTGATTTTGGAAAAGTTTTCCACCCCTACAACTATAAATAAGGGTTCAAATTCAAGGATTCATGGACCAATTTCACCAATTCACAAGTGCATTTGAGCAAGAGAAGACAAGAGAAGTTCCCAAATTCTCTCTACAAGTTCTTCAAATTCAAGAAGGCGTTCAAGGCAAACTTCAAGACGTTCTAAGCAAAATTCATCAAATTATAACGTTTGATTCGAGATTAAGGTGCTAAACCCTCGAATAAACGTTATAGAAGTTCAAATCAAGTTAAAGGAAGATCAAAGCGACGAGTCAACCTTGAAGCTTTCAACTTTCCCAAATCATTTACATCGTTTGATCTGAGATTAAGCTATCGAGCCCTCGCATCAACGTTATAAATATTCAAATCCACATTGGAGAAGATCAAAGAAGTGATTTCTGCTCCAATATTCAAATCAAAGTTCTTGAAGTGAAGAATCAGAGGATAAATAATTAGAGATTTGTACTCATTAAATCGTTTGATTCAATTAAATATATTTTGTACAACATTTCTTGTTTGTTAAATTGCAGACTTAAAATTTGTTGTTTACAATCATTTTTAGAAAAATTATGGGTAATTTTATATTAGATTCAGTTCAATGGTTTGGATGTGGATTTTGTATTTATTTAATTGCGAATGAGGATTTTACACGATCAATTTTAGATAATATAAGATTATTGAACTCTATTTAGCATAAAAAAATTTGGTGAATTATAGACCTTCGTTTGTTCGAATAATCGAAAATTTTGATTTGATGAAATGTAGGCAAGAAGAAAACCTACGTGGCACGAAATTGAGAAGTACTATTAGTTCGATCGGAGTTGTCGTAATAAATTTTTAGAGTGACCCTTTACGTTTTGTCTGGTTCAAGGATTTTGGTAAAAAAAAAAAGAAAGAAAAAGAAAAGATTTTTGTTTTCCACCATTTTTTTCACCAAGTGGTGAGGAAAAAAAATTGACACAAATTAACATTAAATTTTTTTTTTCATTTTTTTTTCTCTAATAACCAAACAAAGAAAATTGGTTTTCTTTTCATTTTCGGGAAAATCGCATTTTTAGTCCCGTAAGTTTGTTCCAATACACTTTTGGTCTCATAAGTTACGGAATTTTCACTTTACGTCCCATATGTTTTGCAAATTCTCACTTTTGGTCCCATCCGTCTACTTTTAACGGAAAATGGCATGTGAGTGGCACGTGCGCAGTTAGCCAGCTGGTTTGTGGGGGAAATTGTTCACTTTTCACTGTTTGGGGGCAAATCTGAAATTTTGAAAAGTCAATTTGGGGCAAATTTTGAAAATTTTAAATCGTCTTCTCAGGCGATTTAAGGACGGCTTCGAGCAGCAATTCAGCCGGCGTTAATGGCGTTGCACTCATCGATCCATGTCGGCGTTTTTCCGGCGAATTTGGGCTCGATTTCAGCCATTTTCGGCGGCATTTTTTCACAGCAAAACATGACCTTCTCCTTCGCATTTTTTAGGCAAATTCACAGCTGCCATGACCGGGAATTCACCGCTGCAATGAAGAACAAGATGGGCTGCTGCCAAATTCCAAAATTTTGCCCCAAATTGGCTTTTCAAAATTTCAAATTTTGCCCCCAAACAGTGAAAATTGAACAATTCCCCCCCTCCCCAAACCAGCTGGCTAACCGTGCACGTGCCACTCACGTTCCATTTTCTATTAAAAATAGACGGATGGGACCAAAAGTGAGAATTTGTGAAACATATGGGACGTAAAGTGAGAATCCCGTAACTTACGGGACCAAAAGTGTATTGGGGCAAACTTACGGGACTAAAAATGCGATTTCCCCCCATTTTCTTTTCCTTTCCTTGTTAAATTTCTTGAACCAAACAAGTTGTTAGTATAATTCTCCATTCATAGATAGGCTCGAATTTCTTTTTGATACCCAATTGTCATATCATGGTTAACATTTTTTGAGTATATTAGTATTACTTGAATAAATAATATGCCAGTTATATTGCGGGTAGGCTTTCTACCCAGCATAATGGGGGACTCCGATAGCACCTCATTTCAATTTACCCAACACACTACTTGTAGGGAGTGCACTCTCGATGGTAGGTCAATGGGGATGCCTGATAGCTCCTTATGCGACTCCAACTTTTATTAACACGAGCCATTCAACTGCTTACACTTCGGGAGCTATCCAACAACAGCTTTTCCATCAGTTATCCTGATAGCTTTCCCATCAGCCATCCCAGTCGCTTTCTCATCGGCTATCCCGGGAACAATATTTTCTCAGAATACTACTGCATTTGCTTCGCCACTAACTGTAGCCCATGTCCATGGGAATGACCATGGATCTCCAGTTATCACTCTGGGAGGAAGACAACCTATAATGATAGGGGCGAATGTATTCGAAACAACCACTAGCCTCCCGAGACAAGGATATCTTGAAGGGGAAGCTGCTGGCTTGCCTCGAACTAATGTGATGGAAAGAATCAAGGATATGCAAGAAGAAATGAGGGAAATGAGACCGCGCATGGGAGTGAGTGCTCCCGACCCACCAAAAGGAGTTCCTCTTGGCCCGAAAATATTAGCTGATGAATTGTCTAATAATTTTCGAGCACCTAATGTGTCGGAATAGACAGCTTATCTAATCCTACTGAGAATTTGTGGAAATTTGAAAATTGAGCTCTGTTACACCAGTATTCTGATGGAGTGAAATGCCGACTGTTTCTTACTACCTTAACACGGGCCGCCCAACAGTGGTTTAACCAGCTAGTCCCTAATTCTATTCACTCTTTCAAGGAGTTCAGCTCATTGTTCCTGCACCAATCTGCTAATAGTAAGAAGTACCAGAAGACACCTTTGAGTTTATTTAACAAGCACCAGGGGGTTAAAGAGCGCTACGAGGATATATACAGCAGAGATTTAATGTTGCTGCCCTCAAGGTCCCCTCAACTAGTGCTGATGTGCGATCCAACGCGTTTACCCAAGGTTTGAATGACGGCGAATTCTTTAGGTCTCTTACAAAGAAGCCCCCTATTAGTTTCGATAACTTGTTAACTAGGGCGGAAAAATACGTGAATATGGAGGAAGCCACTCAGATGAAAAGGGATGAAGCCACTACAATGAACCAAGATGAAGAGGACACTGAGGTGGAATCAGGGAGGCCCCCTTCCCCGGAAAGACCCAGAGGCGATTACCGTAGTAGTCAACGTACGCCTTTGACGGTTACCCCGCCCAAGCATTTAGAATGGTAGAACATGAAAACCTCCTAGGCTGGCCACAGAGTGTTTATACTAGACCTGCCAATCCCAAATCAAACAAATACTGTCAGTTCCACAAGGACTATGGGCATGACATTAACACATGGAGACACCTGCTGATGAGATCGAGCGTTTGATCAAAAGTGGATACATGCAGGAGCTTATCTGACAGGACCACAAGAAGAACACTAGGTTGTTCAAAAGAATACCATCGCCAGTAAGGTATCGTGGTAAAGATAGGAGGTAGGATAGGGAACTGCAACCACGCCCTCAGGAAAGGCTCCTATCTAGCTCTATAAGCACGCCTAGATCTAAGAGCAATGAGGAAGGCTCTTTTTTTTAAAAAATAGTCATTTTATCCCTTTTTAAGTCAGTTGTTCCTTTTTCTGTCTAGTTGCTTTAATTTGTGCTAGGATTTTGAATTCTGTTTGTTTCCTTCTAGATGTTTAAATGTGTTAGTTCAAGTTAGGGGTGTACATAAACCCGCACAACCCGCTCAAAGCTACCCGAACAGTCCGAAAACCGCAGGTTTGAAATTATTAAAAAATTGTGGTGGGTTGAAAAATTTGCAACCCGCCACTTTCGGGTCGGGTGGTGGATTTAATAATTGTAACCCGCCACCCGACCGCTAATTGTATATGTCATGAGTGTGTGTGTGTGTGTGTGTGTGTGTGTATATTTGAAGATTAATTCTAAACTCTTAAAATTATATATGCATATATATAAACTCTAATAAGAGTGGTTTTTTATTCATATTTATGTAACACACTTTATTTTTAATTTGAGTAAATAAGAACATTGTTTTTACTTGCTTTGAACGAAGATTTAGATGTATATTTTTATAATAAACTTATAAAATAATTTAATTTTATTAATATTTAAGAGTTTACAATTCATGATAAATATGATTTTTATTTAATAACACCACTTATTTTTGTATTTCTCACCAACTCAATTTTTTTTAATTAAATGTACAAGTATGCTATTTAGTTTCTTACTTACTAGTTGAAACTAAAAGTAACATAATTATAATCCGATAACCCGCCAAACCGCCCGCTAAATACATTAAACCCGACCGACCCGAACCGCTTGGTTTGAAAAGATAATTATGCGGTTTCGGTTTGTTATTTTGTCAACCCGCATATATCGGATCGGGTTGAATTTTTTCCATAAAACCGCATGAATCCGACCCCGTACACCCCTAGTTCAAGTTTTCATAATTGGTATTGTTTCTTGTCGACTATCTATATGTGCAATATGGAAGTTTCTTTATCGATTTATCTATGACCTATATGATTAGGTGAATGCTTAAGTCTCAAGTTCTATTTATCATTATCAATACTATATTATGTACTTCTACTCAAGCATCCTTACATATTCATGCATGAATGCATACTCATACATGAAATACATTGAAAATAAAAATCCTGTGTGCGAAAGGCCGGACAACCCGAGAATGAAATGCCGGGTTCTAAAAATAAAAGTCCTATGTGTGAAAGGCCAGGCAACCCGAGAGCGAAATGCCGAGTTCTAAAAATAAAAGTCCCGTGTGCGAAAGGCGGGGCAACTCGAGAATGAAATGCTGGGTTCGAAAAACAGAAGTCCCGTGTACGAAAGGCCGGGCAACCCGAGAGAGAAATGTCGTGTTCTAAAAAAAAGCTCTGTGAAAAACCAGGCATTTATCATTGAAAATAAGCAGGAAGTCCTGGAAAAAATCGGGCAGAAGCCTTGCGAACACACAAGCACCAAAAAAGCCTTGTGAAACACCAAGCACCAGAAAAACCTTATGAAACACCAAGCACCAAAAAAGCCTTGCGAACACGCGAGCACCAAAAAAGCATTTTGGATGACCAAGCACCAAAAACGCCTAACGAACACGCAAGCACCAAAAAAGCCTTGTAAAATACCAAGTACCAAGAAAAGTCTTGCGAGCACCCAAATAAGATAAATTAATAGTAATAATAAAACAAAAAGATTAAAAAAAAAGAGGATGAAGCCTTGTAAAGCACCAAGCACTCGCGAGGCTCCGTGAAAAATTCGGGCATAAATTACATATGCAGGTAATCAGGTAAAGTCTACAAAAGGACACAAAGCTTTATAAAAAAAGTGTGTAGGCATACTATACAAAGGCCACGGGGATGTGGGCTAGCTGCAATCAAGGTAAAGCTCGTCAGTAGCCTCAAAGTAAAGCTCGTCAGTAGCCTTAAAGCAAAGCACATCAGCAGCCTTAAAGCAAAGCTCATCAGCAACCTAAAAATAATTATACTCTCAAGACTTTGAATTTTTTTCAAACTCTCAAGAGTAGGGGGACTTATGATGTGGCTGGAATTTTCAGTTATATTATTTGGTTTCAAGAAGAAAAGAAATCATGTAGTAATTCAGCCCGAGTTGGAAGACAGAGGAGAAAGTTTATTGGATAGTCAAGGGAGCTAGCTCATGACAAGGAAGAGAGATACCTACGTCGGACACGTGGAGGACTAGCTGGAAGAAGACTGGAGATTGGATCAGATCAAATCGTATCGGATCCCAATCGATATCTCCTAAGATAAAGGGATATCATCCTCATATTTCCTAATATCAAGAAATCGGTCAAAGTGACCATTTTCTAGTGGGAACTCGGCCAATAAGGTCTTATAAATATGTGTAATCCTCTCTTACGTATTTTTACGTTTTCTAGAAATACAAAAAATTGATATCTCTGTATTTTCTCTCAAGAATATCGAAAATAATAAAACACTTCTTTTCTTCTTTTCCATTCTTTATATTCCACATTAGTTATTTGTCTTTATTACTCTTAGTATTTTCCATAAATCATAAATATAGAATCGTATTTGAATTTCACAATTTTTCTTGGTGTAATTTCGAACCGCATCCGAAGGGATATTTAGTCAAAAAAGTTTTTAATCTTAACTTTTGGGGTTTTTTGAATGAAAAATTTGTAAAGTGGGTTTTTGAGATTGAAAAATATTTTTATGGGTTTTTTGGATATAAATTTTTTTTCAGGGGGTTTTAGTAATTTTCTATGTAGTTTAAAAGTTTAGGGCTAATATTTAATTATATATACATATATTTATAACATATACAATTATCAGCCGAGTTACGAGTTAGGCGGGTTATCATTATTAAACCCACCACCCAACCGGAAAGTGGCGGGTTGCAATATTTTCAACCTACCATAATTATTAATTATTTCAAATAGGGGTTTTTGAGCAGATCGGGCTAATTGTGCGGGTTTATATACATTCCTAACTAACATTACCTGAATAAATGATATACCAGATATCATTTTGACTAGCACAATCCATTTGAGTTTGGGCAATTGTAATTATAGTTATGCGTGCATGATAGATCTTACATGGATTTTACAGTATAAGTATAGCGATTATGTATAATAATGTGATTATACAATATAATAATTGTTATTATATTATAAGCCTTATTCTAACCTCAATTCCCCGATAATCCAAAAAATGACGTCATATGATAGTTGAAATTTGTTAGTTGTTAGTCTTTTCTAGGATGGAAAGTGTTAAGTACTTTTGAAGTGCAAATTAATGATTTTGATATTTCAATTAATCCAAATTGTTATTTAATGACAGAAAATTAAATGGATGTATCACATTTGATGAAAACATGGCACTTTAGAAATTATATCTAAAGACGAAATTTAATGAAAAGTGAAACTGGGGGATTTGAATAAAAAAAAAAGTGTGGAGACAAAAAATAAAACTATCTCTATTGTAAATAGCTTTACTGATCACAATTCACAGTTGAATATAGTATCAAAAAAGGTTGAAAATGACTGTGGTCTATTAAATAAAAAATTTCTTGGCAGAATTTCTACAGTCGCAGCTTTGTCACCCACAGAGTAAGTCTTAAATGTTCAAATACGACGCCACATAATTTTTTTTTGCAATATTGGTGCTTGGTTAGAGGACTATAAATGAGCGGAGCCTTGTAACTTTTACGGGCTCGAGCTCAAGATCTTGCTTCGGTTGCAAGTTCAAAAATTTTTTTCTATTGAACGGACATACTTTTTAAATCCTGATATTCTTACAAAAATTACGCAAAGACAAACGGATAACGGTAAGCATTCGGGTTGTCAGTGGGGAAAAGAACTTGGAGAAGAAAATAAAATAAAAATTACAAAAACATTTGCGTACAATTATGAATTCTGAAATGAATGTACGACAAAATGAACAAATTTGTTGGATTTTCTGTTAGTTTCATCATCTAATTAATTTGTTTCTTTAATGGAAGGGCGAAAATGGTATCACTGCACCAATGTTAAGAAATTTGATATAGTTGTAAACTTGTAATGTCAAAGCTCTCAGAAATGCACCAATGGTTGTTTATAGTGTAAAAGGCAATAGTTATATTGGATTCGTCTGACTTGAAAATTATAAGAATGGAAATTTGGAATTAAAACAAACTTTTATAATATTTTTGAATATATTATTTCGTAATTACTTAATTATTATTATTACAATATTAATCATTTAATTTGTTATTACTAATATAAGCAAGACATGAATAATAAAAGTATTATTACTAATATATATACATATAAAAAAGCTGTCACGTAATAGGTGAAAAATTTATTCAATATTATTTGATCAAATATAATGTGCAGGGTCAAATTATAGTGTGTTTAATATAATATTATGTAAACATAAGCATACATATATATATATATATATATATATATAAATATCATAATAGTAAAAGCTTGTCAGCCGGCTTGCGAGCTTATGAACATTCAAATCTAAGTTCGAACTCGGTTCATGAATAAGCTCGAGCTTGAGCCAAGCATCAATCGATCTAGCTCGCTAGGCTCGCGAGCCGACTCGACTATCCTTACACCCCTAATTAGATAGAGAAGTCTAATTTCTCTGGTAGGATCGCGCAAAGTAGGGGTGTTCATGGTTTTCTAAAATCGTACCATACCGATTGTACCGCACCGTACTGTACCTAAATAATGGTATTTTTACTAAAAAATATAGGTTTTGGTACGAGCCATTATCGTACCGAATATTTTGGTATGGTTTAGGTTTTAAAAATTCAATACCGGTAAAAAATCGTACCGGACCATATATATATATATAACTATTCATTATATATTATTTGTAATGTCTTAGGATTTATACATACAAATATATAGAAAATTGATTTCTTACCAAAACTTATGAGAATGTGTGATGTTTTAGAAACATGAAAAACTAAGTAAATTTCATTAAAGTTGACAAGAAGTTAAAAGATAGATTAATATTTTTTTATAGAATTATTTCAAATTTAGACTCCAAATCATAATACTAACATCAAGAATGTGAATTAGACTATAACACTTACTTGTGAATTAGACTATAACACTGTAATAATCGAATTTTTGTCGCCTCTATAGGAGCCGCTTGCCATATGACCAAATCACCAAGAGGTTGGAATTTTAGTTTGGGCTAAAAAAATTAATCACAGTATGGGCCCACAAGTCCAATTTCGTCAACCTCATAGAAAGAACTAGAAACGTCAAGTATATTCCGTTACCGAATTCAAAAGGCGCTTTTCGAAGACTCTGGAAAGTACAACAAACGCACTCTCGCTCCTATAAAATTCCCACCCTCCGTGTATCGATAGCCATCTGAAAAATTTCGAAACATTCTCAACTGCAAATAAAGTGTTCATATCAGAAACATCCAAATCCTCAATTTCGGAAAATTAAGAAAAAATGTCTCTGATTCCAAGCATTTTTGGCAATCGCCGGAGCAACATCTTCGATCCGTTTTCGTTAGACGTTTGGGATCCATTCGAAGGCTTCCCATTCTCAGGCGCGGTCGCCAATCGAGAAACGTCGTCGTTCGCCGGCGCTCGAATCGATTGGAAGGAGACGCCCGAGGCGCACGTGTTCAAGGCTGATTTGCCGGGGCTGAAGAAGGAGGAAGTGAAGGTGGAGGTTGAAGACGGCAGCGTTTTGCAGATCAGCGGAGAGAGAAGCAGTGAGAAAGAGGAGAAGAACGACACTTGGCACCGCGTGGAGAGGAGCTCCGGAAAGTTCCTCCGGCGGTTCAGGCTGCCGGAGAATGCGAAGTTGGATCAAGTGAAGGCGGCGATGGAGAATGGTGTGCTCACTGTGACGGTGCCTAAGGTGGAAGTGAAGAAGCCTGATGTGAAGGCCATTGATATCTCTGGTTAAATTTAATTTCATGACTTTTAAGCAAGTATGATGATTGATATGTAAGAAGCTACTTTGTGTTAAAAATGATAAACTACTGTAATTACGACTGTGTGTTATAAAATGAATAAGTAATAGTGTACTTTCTTATATTTTGTTTTATCGAAATTTCTGTAATTTTATTAGACTAATATCTAATTCAAAATTGAAATTTAACACCATGGTTGTTCGAACACTCAAAAAATTTGGACTTGATGAAATATATATCATGCACATATGCAAAGTGTACATGGGCAGGTGGGCTCAAAAAATTTGGACTTGATGAAATACATATCATGCACATATGCAAAGTGTACATGGGCAGGTGGGCATAACATTTTTAGACAAGTGTATACACAAACGGTTGGGATGTAAAGTGAGAAAATAGTTGGGATGTGGAAAGAGAAATATTAGATTTTTACTTATATTATATAATTTTATCTCTTCACATCTCAACATTTCAATTGTGCGTGTATACACTTGTAACATATCGGTTCGTATAACAAAAAGTATAACACGAATGTTTTAACAGAAGATTTCATTTGCATACTGTGTACGGCGGGGTGCAATGTCATTCGCTATTCAAAGGTAGCCCAAATTTCTTTTCAATTCTCCAATACGGATCGGTGTCTATTGATGGTTCATTACTATATCATAAATCTCTTGGGAGGATGGGTAAGGAGTGGGGTAATTCTATGTTAGATCGAGTTTAATAGTTTGAAAGTGAATTATGTGTATCTCTTTCACGCATAAGTGTGTGTATACTTTATTTATTGTGTCAGGTAAACATATTAGGATGTTTGAAATCGTTCTATCATAGATTTTTTTGTAATGAGAGAGAGTACTGCTCCATCTATTTGTTCACATATTAAGTACACTGTGTAGGCCGTATACAGTGTTTTGAAACTCGGACCAGACAGGCCGATCGAACCGGACGGACCGTCGATCGGTCATTAAAATGGTCCTGTCAATACCATAAAACTGCTATGGGCTGAAAACCGCCTTATTTCTTGAAAACCGTCAAACTGGGTGGTTTAACCGCCGAACCCGGCAACCCGTTCACGGTTTGGTTGAACCGGTCGGTACATAAGAGGCATGAAAAGCTTTGCAGTCTGAAAGATTTCTTCTCTACTCACATTTCTCGGATCTCAGATTCAGCCAAAATGATGCGCAAAAGATGTAATGAACGACTGGAAATGAAATTAAGAGAAGAAAGCTAGAATGACAACAAAAGAAAAAAAGGTAGAATGACAACAAAAGAGAAAAAAAAAGGTAGATGGAGAAGATGAAGAGGTGGGCGGCACTGAGAGAATGAGAGGAAGAAGGGTTTTGGTCAATCTGTATTTTTTTTCCCTTTTTTTTTTTTTTTGAATACAAAAAGGGGGAGGGGGGTTAGTTACCCGAAATGTTTTAACCCGACAAACTCGGGTTTATAATTATAATACGGGACCAAGTATGACCATCGAGGTCATCTTGGAGAGCTTGATGGATTTTCACATCCAGTATGTCCATATAGCTCAGGGGCTTTGCCAAGCCCTTTTTGGCTAACTCGTCCGCCACTCGGTTAGCCTCTCTCCACACAAATTGTATGGAAACATTCCAGTTGCATCTCTTAATACTGCGAATTTTAGTGATGACGTCAAAATGGTGATGTGCCGTGGAGGCGTCCACAATGCTTTTGATATCTTTTTGGCAATCAGATTCTAGTACAACATGTTTCTTTCCTGTGGCCCAGGCTATCTCTAACCCTTTGTGAATGGCATGCATTTCAACCTCCAACAGGGAACATGGATCGATACTCCCACCGAAGCCCCCAATCCATGTTTCGTGTTCATCCCATATTACACCCTCGGTTCCCACTTGAGGACCAGTGTCATGCGTATGCGATGTGATAGCGGCATCCACATTAACCTTATAGTAACCCGTTTTTTGCTTAGACCATCCCGTTTACATATGCAGTTGCATTACCACCGCGTCCAGTTTAGCCAAGTGTAAATTACCGTCAATGTTGTCAGTAGTCTCCCGGGTTCCATGCATCACCTCATTACGCATCTGCCAAAAAAAATTAACCAATTCAATAAAAATATCCTGCCAATCCTCACACCATAGGTACCTGTTGGCAGCATGAGATAGGTTACAGTCCACCCACGATGCATGGGTTTCGGAGAAGAATTGCGTCATGTAACGCGGTTGAATTAAGGTGATCCAGAGCCGTCACAATCTCTGACTGCGTGGAGTGCCGTTTCCGGTGAACGACATCTTTCTTCCCTTTTATACTATCTTTTTATTTATTTAATATTGTTCTTTTATAGTTTTATTTGTTAAGTTAAACATTGATAGAATCGCGTGTTCCTGTCTATTAATTTAATTTAGTCTACCAAAAAATAATTAAATTAATTTTTTTAAAATAAATAATTTGGGTTTATTTAATATATAAATCAAAATATATGACATTCACAGAGATATATCACTCTTTTATTGGTTCGTAATATTATTAGTATATTAAATATTATTTATTACATAATTATGACATCACCAGTTCGACCGGGGTTGATCAGACGGTTGAATCGGTAACCCGTGACCTGGTCATTTTTTCGATTCGATGTCCGATCCAGGTTTTAGAACATTGGCCTTATATACAGTTTTGTAAAATAATTAGACATGCAAGTATATTTTAAAATAACACTCCTTGTGGTGTATCGTAGAATTTCTCGTGTTTGGTTACATTACAACATAGACTAAAGTTGAGGGTAATGACATGCATCTTAAACGGGAACGAGAAATATTCTATTTAGACAAAATGGGCCAATCTTTACTTTTGTGTTCAAATTTTTAAATTTAATGTTCCAATTTTGTTTTGAAAGATTGGTATGCACAATAAAATTGAAAGGGTATGACTTGTAAATTTTACAGGCTCGAGCTCGAGCTCGTCTTAAAAAATTTGAGCTCGAGGCAAACGAGGCAAGCTCGAACTCGGCTTGTTGGCTCATCGAGTTCGAGCCGAGCTCGAGATCTTGGCTTGGTTGCAAGTTCGAGCAATTTTTTCTAATGAACGAACATATTTTTTTAATCCTGAGATTCTTACAAAAACTACGCAAAAACAAATGGATAATGATAAGCTCTCGGGTTGTCAGCGGGAAAAGAATTTAGAGAAGAAAATAAAAAAAAAATTCACAAAAACATTGTATACAATTATGAATTCCAAAATGAATGTATGACAAAATGAACAAATACACATAGTGTAAAAGGCAATAGTTAAATTGGATTCGTCTGACTTAAAAATGATAAGAATGAAAATTTGGAATTAAAACAAACTTTCATACTATTTTTGAATATATTATTTCGTAATTACTTAATTATTATTATTACAATATTAATCATCTAATTTGTTATTACTAATATAAGCAAGACATGGATAATAAAAGTTTTATTACTAATATATATACATATAGGAAAGTTGTCACGTAATAGGTGAAAAATTTATTCAATATTATTTGATCAAATATAATGTGCAAGGTCAAATTATAGTGTGTTTAATATAATAGTATGTAAACATAAACATACCTATATATATATAAATATCATAATAGTAAAAGCTTGTCAGCCGGCTTGCGAGCTTATGAACATTCAAATTTAAGTTCGAACTCGGTTCATGAATAAGCTCGACCTTGAGCCAAGCATCAATCGATCTAGCTCGCTAGGCTCGCGAGCCGACTCGACTATCCTTACACCCCTAATTAGACAGAGAAGTCTAATTTCTCTGGTAGGGTTGCCCAAAGTAGGGGTGTTCATGATTTTCTAAAATCGTACCATACCGACTGTATCGCACCGTACTGTATCGAAATAATGGTATTTTTACTAAAAAATATCGGTTTTGGTATGAGCCGTTACCGTACCGAATATTTTGGTATGGTTTAGGTTTTAAAAATTCAATACCGGTAAAAAATCGTACCGGACCATATGTATATACATATATATAACTATTCATTATATATTATTTGTAATGCCTTAGGATTTATACATACAAATATATAGAAAATTAATTTCTTACCAAAACTTCTGAGAATGTGTGATGTTTTAGAAACATGAAAAACTAAGTAAATTTTATTAAAGTTGACAAGAAGTGAAAAGATAGATTAATATTTTTTATAGAATTATTTCAAACTTAAACTCCAAATCATAATACTAACATCAAGAATGTGAATTAGACTATAACACTTACTTGAGGAAACAGACGAGGCAGAGTACAAAATGCAAGAATTTGAATCTCCATGATTTTTATGGTAGTTGGGTTCAATAGTTGCTTAATTATAATAATTCCAACTATTATTGTAAAAGCTTACATTCTTATCATTTTAATCATTATTTAGTTTGACAATTGTTTTTAATTTTGTTACCTAGTAATTGTAGTTAACAACCAACTTACAACCACATTACTGACGGAAAATAGAACATATTAATTTTAAGCATAAATTTATCGGTTCTCATTCAAAAAAATTCTTCCATTCCAAAGTCTAATTTTTTTTTTTCCTTTTTCCCCACTTTTCTTCTACGAACAAAAGTGCAAGAGAATCATGCATTGAGATAAGAGATGAGATTTGTTCTCTTTTAGTGTATTGTATAGATAATTTTTCTTGAGATTTTTTTGCATAAAAAGTGGAAATGATAATATATAGATAAATTATGTGATTTATATAGTAAAAATACAGGAAAATCGTAAAACGGCGATTATTGGTACGGTATAAATTTTAGGGAAAATTACTAAAAAACCCTTAAAATAAATTTTTATATCCAAAATTTGTTAACAAATTTATGAACTTAATTGCCCTTAGCCTTCTAGATTAAAAATTAATCTATTGTTGTTATCCAATAAGATTTATTTATTTAAAAATTTTGTATTGATAATTGATATTAATTATGAATTTAAAACATATATTTATAGATAATTACCATATTAATATCAAAAATAAATTATATACAAATATTTTAAAAAATTAATATCACAAAAGAAAATCCATATATGATTCGTCAATTTTTCGATAATTAAGTCTGATCAACTTTTGAAGGGTATTAGTCCGTCACTAAATAGTTTCGGCGATATGATTATTGGTACGGTATAAATTTTATAAAAATACCACCAAAATTGAACCGTGTGCACCCCCAAGTGCAAAGAGAAACTTTCTCTAGGATTGTGTCTCCTGTAAAATTTGAATTTTTGTCGCCTCTACTGGATACGAGCTGCTTACCACATGACCCAATCACTCCTTGGGTGGAATTTTTGTTTGGGCTAAAAAAATGAATCACAGTATGGGCTTTAAGCCCACAAGTCCAATTTCGTCAACCTCATAGAAAGAACTAGAAACGTCAAGTATATTCCGTTACCGAATTCAAAAGGCGCTTTTCGAAGACTCTGGAAAGTACAACAAACGCACTCTCGCTCCTATAAAATTCCCACCCTCCGTGTATCGATAGCCATCTGAAAATTTTCGAAACATTCTCAACTGCAAATAAAGTGTTCATATCAGAAACATCCAAATCCTCAATTTCGGAAAATTAAGAAAAAATGTCTCTGATTCCAAGCATTTTTGGCAATCGCCGGAGCAACATCTTCGATCCGTTTTCGTTAGACGTTTGGGATCCATTCGAAGGCTTCCCTTTTTCAGGCGCGGTCGCCAATCGTGAAACGTCGTCGTTCGCCGGCGCTCGAATCGACTGGAAAGAGACGCCGGAGGCGCACGTCTTCAAGGCTGATCTACCGGGGCTGAAGAAGGAGGAAGTGAAGGTGGAGGTTGAAGACGGCAGCGTTTTGCAGATCAGCGGAGAGAGAAGCAGTGAGAAAGAGGAGAAGAACGACACGTGGCACCGCGTGGAGAGGAACTCCGGAAAGTTCCTCCGGCGGTTCAGGCTGCCGGAGAATGCGAAGTTGAATGAGGTGAAGGCGGCGATGGAGAATGGTGTGCTCACTGTGACGGTGCCTAAGGTGGAAGTGAAGAAGCCTGATGTGAAGGCCATTGATATCTCTGGTTAAATTTAATTTCATGACTTTTAAGCAAGTATGATGATTGATATGTAAGAAGCTACTTTGTGTTAAAAATAATAAACTACTGTAATTACGACTGTGTGTTATAAAATGAATAAATAATAGTGTACTTTCTTGTATTTTGTTTTATCGAAATTTCTGTAATTTTATTAGACTAATATCTAATTCAAAATTGAAATTTAACACCATGGTTGTTCGAACACTCAAAAAATTTGGACTTGATGAAATATATATCATGCACATATGCAAAGTGTACATGGGCAGGTGGGCACAACATTTCCTGATAAGTGGATGCACGAATGGTTGGAATGTAAGAAGAGAAAATAGTTGGATGTGGATAGAGAAATATCAAATTTTACATTCCAATATCCCAATTGTTTGTGTATGTATTTGTCACATATTGATTTGTGTAATAGGAAATATAACACGAATGTGATAACATAAGATTTCATTTGCATAATGTGTACGGCGGAGTGCAATGTCATTCGCTATTCAAAGGTAGCCCAAATTTCGTTTCAATTCCCCAATTCGGATCAGTGTCTATTGATGGTTCACTTTTACTAAATAATAAATCTCTTGGGAGGATGGGTAATGAGAGAGTTAATTTTATGTTAGATTTAGTTTAATGGTTTGAAAGTGAATTATGTGTATTTTTTCTTCCCTTTTATACTATCTTTTTATTTATTTAATATTGTTTTTTTATAGTTTTATTTGTTAAGTTAAACATTGATAGAATCGCGTGTTCCTGTCTATTAATTTAATTTAGTCTACCAAAAAATAATTAAATTAATTTTTTTTAAAATCAATAATTTGGGTTTATTTAATATATAAATCAAAATATATGACATTCACATAGATATATCACTCTTTTATTGGTTCGTAATATTATTAGTATATTAAATATTATTTATTACATAATAATGACATCACCAGTTCGACCGGGGTTGATCAGACGGTTGAATCGGTGACCCGTGACCTGCTCATTTTTTCGATTCGATGTCCGACCCAGGTTTTAGAACATTGGCCTTATATACAGTTTTGTAAAATAATTAGACATGCAAGTATATTTTAAAATAACACTCCTTGTGGTGTATCGCAGAATTTCTTGCGTTTGGTTACATTACAACATAGACTAAAGTTGAGGGTAATGACATGCATCTTAAACGGGAACGAGAAATATTCTATTTAGACAAAATGGGCCAATCTTTACTTTTGTGTTCAAAATTTTAAATTTAATGTTCCAATTTCGGTCGAAACCCAATATTTCCTGAAACATTCACCGAAACCAAAATTTCAGTTGCATTTTTTTTGTATATTTTAATTTTTTTATATATTTTTAAATATTATATAATTATAAAATTATATTTACACTTCGTAAGAACGACACCTACCACTCACCCCTCAACGACAAGAAACAGTCAAGCAAAAAACTAAAAATGAGTATGATTGAAGAAATTGTACTTCTCCATTTGGGTTCTTTAAGATTCAACACCAGAAAGATATCATCATCATCATTATATGAAGTACTACCAACATTTCATGTAGGGCTGTAAACCAGCCGAGCTCGAGCTGAGCCTTGTAAAATTTACAGGCTCAACCTCATCTCAAATAATTTGAGCTCGAGCTTAGGGAGCCCATTTTTTAGAGCTCGAGCTTGACCTCGGGACAAACAAGCAAAGCTCGAGCTCAGCTCGTTGGCTCATTTGAGCTCGAACTCGAGCTCAAGTTTGACTCGTTTGCTCGTTCAAGTTTGAGCCAACCTCGAAATTTTGGCTAACAAAAATATACCATGTAAATGAAAAGTTCTAATTTTGAGTCTTTGTATTTTTATCTAACGTTCTAATTCTAAGTTTAGGGTTTAGGGTTCTATCTTATATTTATTTTCCTGTTTTTGCTCAATCATAGTAACAAAATTAGAATTTTAGAATAACTTGACAAGTCTTAAATTTCACAATTTGAATAGTTATTCAGTACAATTCAGAAAAAAGAAAGTGAATAAAATCTTGCTTATGTAACGTGGTTACATAAATTTCGATATGCGTGTACTGAGTTATCTTCAAGTTAAATTAATTCTTTACACAAATATATGCGTATTATTATAAATTTCGTTTTGAAAATATGACAGATGAACAATGTGAAAGCAAATAGTCGGATTGGATGAAATATTATAATTAAGAATGAAAAATTTAGATGAAAAAATACTTTTCTAATCTTTTAAAATATATTATTTCTTGATTTCTTAATTATTATTATTGCAATACTATTAGTATATGTATAACACAAATGAAAGTTGGCAGTTAACACTTAGCAGGTGAAGTGTTTATTCAGTATTATTTTTCATTAAAATAATGTAAAATTGAATATAATAAGTAAACACAAATATATATATATATATATATATATGTGTGTGTGTGTGTGTGTAAATTAACAGTAAAAGCTCGTGAGCCGGCTCGCTAGCCTATGAACACCCAAGTGGAAGCTCGAGCTCGGTTCATCAATAAGCTCGAGCCCGCGAAGCTCGGCTCTAGCTTGAGCTCGATACATCTCGCGCTCGAGCCGACTCGCAAGGCTCGGCTCACCTTACACTCCTAATTCCATGTCATGGGCGGAATATTGTCAACATGTAACTAATGATTTTCACTTGCAATATGAAAGTAGAGGTAGGACAGATACTAGTGATAGCGATTTCGATTCTTCTAGAAACTCGATACGGTATTGAGTGGTAACTTTTACTTAAATTTTGGTACATTTTATTTTAATGAAGTTCTCATGAGATTTGGTTTTTATCTTACTATCAAATTATATTTATTTCATATTTTTCGCAACAATTTTTAGTGATATTATTTAACAAATATATTATTCCTATATTATATATAGAATAATATTGATGTAAAAGATGCATAAGTATGATAATTAAAGTTACCCAAAATTTTACTGTAAATTTTCAAATATTTTTATAATTTTTTATGATTTCTTTAAAATCGAAAACGAAATTTCTTTTGAAATTTTCGTAAATTTACTACACGGTATTTACCCGAAACCAAAATTTAAGACCTCGCATATAGGAAAGTTGTCACTTAATAGGTAAAAAATTTATTCAATATTACTTGATCAAATATAATGTGTAGGTACAAGATTATAGTGTGTTTGATATAATATTAAGTAAACATAAACATACCCGTATATATAAATATCATAATAGTAAAAGCTCGTGAGCTGGCCTGCGAGCTTATGAACACTCAAATGTAAGTTCGAGCTCGATTCATGAAGAAGCTTAAGCTTGAGCTCGAGCTAAGCAATAATTGATCTGGCTCGCTAGACTCGCGAACCGACTTGACTCACCTTACACCCCTAATTAGATAGAGAAGTCTAATTCCTCGAGTAGGGTCGGGCAAAGAGAATCTCTCTCTAGGGTTGTGTCTCCTGTAAGATTCAATTTTTTATCCCCTCTGTATATTACGGGCCGCTTACCATTTGACCCAATCACTCTTAGGTGAAATTTTAGTTTGGGCTAAAAAAAAAAAATTAATCACAGTATGGGCTTTAAGCCCACAAGTCCAATTTGGTCAACCCTATAGAAAGAACTAGAAACGTCAAGTATATTCCATTACCGAATTCAAAAAGCGCTTTTCGAACAGTCTGGAAAGTACAAGAAACGCACTCTCACTCCTATAAAATTGCCACCCTCCGTGCACCATAGCCATCAGAAAAATTTCGAAACATTCTCAACTGCAAATAAATTAGTGTTCATATCAGAAACATCCAAATCCTCAATTTGGGAAAATTAAGAAAAAAATGTCGCTGATTCCAAGCATTTTTGGCAATCTCCGGAGCAACATCTTCGATCCGTTTTCGTTAGACGTTTGGGATCCATTCGAAGGCTTCCCATTCTCAGGCGCGGTCGCCAATCGAGAAACGTCGTCGTTCGCCGGCGCTCGAATCGATTGGAAGGAGACGCCCGAGGCGCACGTCTTCAAGGCTGATCTACCGGGGCTGAAGAAGGAGGAAGTGAAGGTGGAGGTTGAAGACGGCAGCGTTTTGCAGATCAGCGGAGAGAGAAGCAGTGAGAAAGAGGAGAAGAACGACACGTGGCACCGCGTGGAGAGGAGCAGCGGTAAATTCACGCGGCGGTTCAGGCTGCCGGAGAATGCGAAGTTGGATCAAGTGAAGGCGGCGATGGAGAACGGTGTGCTCACTGTGACGGTGCCTAAGGTGGAAGTTAAGAAGCCTGAGGTTAAATCCATTGATATCTCTGGTTAATTGGTTATCGGTTTTAACATATGTTTTGGTTATTGAAGTTTCATCGTCCGTTTTGCTGTTTGTGGGTTGATGGTATCAGTATGTCGTGTAACGAGTCGGTATGGTATCAAACTTTTACTGTAGATTTTTAGCTGAAATTTTTTGCAAATGTTGCAATTATGAACTGTAACAAACTACTGTGTCTTCCAAAAATAAATAAATAAAAACAAATCAGTGTAATTTTCTTTTATTTTTAATTATCATTTTTTGAAAAATCATGGGTAATTTTGTAGTAGATTGAGTTCAATGGTTTGGGTGTAAATTTTGTGTTTATTTATTTTTGTATGTGGATTTCACACAATCAATAGAATGTAGATATTAGGACTATTTAACTCGATCTAGCATAGAAGTGAATTATAGAACTCCATTTGTTCGAATAATCAAAAAAATTGATTTGATGAAATGTAGGCATGAAGAAAACCTACTTGGCACTTTGATGAAATGTAGGCATGAAGAAAACCTACTTGGCGCGAGGCAAAACTTGGCACTTTGATGAAATGTAGGCATGAAGAAAACCTACTTGGCACGAAATTGCCTCGCGATGCCCTAGAGAAATACTATTAGTTCGAATTTGTCGGAATATAAATTTTTAGAGTAACCCCTTAGTATAATTCCCCATTCATGGATAGGCTCGAATTTCTTTTCGATGCCCAATTGTCACTTCATGGTTCACATTTATTGGGTATATTAGTATTACTTGAATAAATAATAGGGAAATATACCAGATATCATTTTGACTAGCATAATCCATTTGAGTTTGGGCAACTTTAATTATGATTTATAGTTATGTGTGCATGATGGATCTTACAGAGAGTAATTATAGCGATTATATATAATAAAGTGATTATACAATATAATAATAGCTATTATATTATATGCCCTATTATAAGCCCAATTCCCCAATAATCCAAAAATTGACCTCATCATATGATAGTTGAAATTAGTCTTCTTTGGGTTGAAAATGTTAAAAATTGTACTTTTGAAGTGCGAAATATTGATTTTGATATTTCAATTGTACTCAACTATTATTAAATGACAGAAAACTAAAGGAATGTATCACATTTGATGGCACTTTAGAAATTATATTTAGAGACGAAACTTAATGAAGAGTGAAACTATCGGACCCGAATAAAAAAAAAGTGTGGGGACAAAAAGTAAAATTATCTCTATTTTGGTTGCTTGGCGTTCTATTGTAAGTAGCTTACTGATCACAATTAAATATATTATCAAAAAAGGTTGCAAATGACTGTGGGCTATTAAATAAAATATTTCTCGGGAGAATTTACAGTTGCAGTTTTATTACCAAAGAGTACGTCTTAAATGTTCAAATACGACACCACATAATTTTTCTGTTTTTAAGCAATATTGGTGCTTGGTTATGTTACAATAGGGGTGTTCATCGGTCGGTTTTTTAATCGAACCGAACCGAAATTTCGAACCGAAAATCGAACCGAACAGTGTCGGTTCGGTTCGGTTAAAACCGAAAAATAAATTTTTTTTTTTTTTTTGCCGTTGTTCACGTTTTCTTTGAAATGCATACATTTATATGTTTATAATTATGTTTAGCTCGACCAACTAAAATTGACATAATGAAATTAAAAAGTGAACCGGTTCGATTCGATTTTTCGGTATAAATATATAAATAAATTAGATATAAATAAATAATTGAAATTTAATTATGACTAATTTTAATTCATTTTCTTTATTTTCCTATAAGTTATCATTAGGAAACACATTTTTTATAATTTTTTGGTCTATATTATACTATATAAAAAAATAAAAAATAAATAAAAAAAAAGTTCGGTTTTCGGTTAACCGACCGAACCGACCGGTCCGGACCGAAAACCGAACCGAAAAACCGAAAATTGCAAAAAAAAAAACCGAAAACCGAACCGAAATTTTCGGTCGGTTTTCGGTTCGGACCGAAATTTCGGTTCTCGGTCGGTTCGGTTGATTTATGAACACCCCTATGTTACAACATAGATTAAAGTTAAGGAACGCAAGAGCAAAAGTCGTAATGGCAACATGAAGGGTTGACGTAGTTGCTTGTCCACCATTACGCTCCTGAGTAGGCAGCGTGTTCGACTCCCTCCAGTGACAAATCCCCTCAGGCCAGCGGCAGACTTAGTACCGCGAAACGGGATTAGGGTATGAGTCCCGTACCCAATGTGGTGTGGGGAAATCCGTGAGAAACCAAAAAAAGTGGTAATGGCATAGTATAATTTGTTTAATCTCTTTCTTGCCCCCTTATCAATTACTCCGAAATTGCGCATCTTCTCCAATCTCCAATTCTTATTTGTGGTTTTGAATATAATGTTTTCTTGTTTTGACTTCCAATCATTATTTTCTACTCTAATTTCTAATCTGTTGATTATCGTCTTCAACCAATTTCATCTCTGTTTGGTCGAAGCTATTCTGTTGTTTTGTTAATATCTCTCTTGATGTTGACAAGCAGGCAAAAACCCCAATTTCTAGAAATTTCCCAATTCTTTAGTATTTTTTGCTGTTATAATGAGAATTAAAAAAAAAACGAAGAGAATCTAACTTGGTAAGGGCACAAGAGGTTGTACAGAGATGATATTGTGAGAGATTAATTGTTGCCGGGTTAAAGCTCCGCAAGGAATTGAAGGAGATGGCAAAAAAGACTTTTCATGGACATTTTGCTCTGGCATTAGAGGTTTTGCTCTGGCTTTATCAGCATCTTTATTACCAAAAGAGTAAGTCTTAAATGTTCAAATACGACACCACATAATTTTATTTTATTTTAAGCAATTTTGGTGCTTGGTTATGTTACAACATAGATTAAAGTTAGGGGTAGGAACATGCATCTTACACGGGAACAAGAAATATTCCATTGTGTTGGACAAAATAGGACAATCTTTACTTTTGTGCCCAAATTTTCAAATTTAATGTTCCAATTTTGTCTTGAAAGATTGGTGTGCACAATAAAATTAAAAGGATCCGGTTCCAATGACTAATAACCCGATACATATTGCATGAACTCCGGGTCGGATAGTAAACCCGCCATGGTAACTGGATCCAAAACCACTTCCAAATCAACAGTCCCACCACCCTCACGACCCGGAAACGCCGAGATCTTACCGTCGAACTTATTCGCCCGCCCGCTCCGAACGGCAACGGGTCTGCCCCACCCGAAATCATTATCGTACATTGGGAACCTTGGAGAACTACCCATGGTTATCATCGCGCCGTCAAAGTTTCCCAATGGGAAGCACCGTGGGTCCCGCTCCCAATTTCCTATGTACTCCCTCACCGTACCGTTACCGTGCGCCACCACGTTTTTGTTCAGCTGCTCCGCGCACCACCGTAGATCCTTACCCAATACGTCCCCAGCCGCCGCGTAAGTCGGAATGCTCTGTATTCCGTTCCCGAAGTACATCGGCTCCAGCTTCGGCTCGAGCCGGTGGCGGCAATTAACAGCCATCCTGAACGTCGTCGTTTTGGAGGCTGGTAATTTCCTCGCGCGGGTGATGCCGCGCCACAACAGCGCGGAAAGAGACTGAAACGACGAAATCTCGACCGTCGGATTGTTGATCTGATTTGTCGTCTCCCTCGTAACGGCCTTTCTTAGCCAGGCTAACGGCGTTAACTTCCCGTCGGGAAATTTCAAGGTGTCGTTGCTGAACTTGCCCATCAGCTCGGCGACGTCAATTCCGCCGTCAGACTCCAATTTCCGGTTAATATTATTAACTTTGTCTTTAAGCTTCAGAATTGATTCTCTGCTAAAACTGAAAATCCTCTCCCTGATCGGAGCGTCGCCGGAGAATGTGACCTTGGGTCCACCGGGCGGTAGCTGCAGCACCGCCGTGGAGATCAAAACGGAATCACGGCTGAAATCCGGAGTCCTCGAAATCCTCTTCACCCCACGGCTCAACTCCGCGAAAGTGTTAAAAAAGTTCCAGAACGACGTCCCGTCCGTAACGGCGTGATTAACGGTGCAGCCAATGAAAACGCCGTCAGCAAGCTCCGTCACCTGGACGGCGAGAAGAGGCCTGAAATGGCCTTCATAGCTCACCGTTTGGTCAAAAGCGAAGAACCCCTTCGCGGCTTGTGGCAAGTCGCCATCAGCCGACACCAGCAAATCCCCGACGTGGATGTGGGACCCATTGGCATGAATGAAATCGACGCCGGCGTCATTACATGTTATATATATGTATCCATCCGAATCGGTGGTGAGGCGGCCGGCGAGCGGCGGGAAATGAACGAGCGCCTGAGAGAGGCTACATTTCAGCGCAGAAATGAGGTCAGAAATTGGAAAAGGCGGCTTTGTAAACAAACAGCCCTTTTGAATGTAGTGGCATGAGAGCATGGGGAGATCTGAAACAGATAGCTTCAAAGCAGCTAAACTCGATTTCTGATCAGGAATTACTCTGCATTTGGATACCACAGGCAATGATTCTGAAACCATTTTCACTCTCTATATATGGTGATTTCTTTTTCTTTTTTCTGGGCTCTCACTTCAGTGTAGAGAGAGAAAGTGAAGAGGAGTGAGAGTGAGTGCGAATAGGAATGGGGGGTGGGGGTATATATAGGGGGTGGGGTTCATGCATTTGGTGATGAATTAGTTATTGTTGGGTACTGTTATAATTTGGTTGAGTTGACTGAATGAATGGGGAATATGAATATTTAGATATTTATTATTGCTGTAGGAGTACTCATAAGATGTTATTGGGTGTCACGTGTACAACTATTGCCTCTGACTCATGAACCAAATTGCATGATTGACAGGAAGCAAACACCTGTTAGTTAATGTTTGTAGAAGCCTAGACGCGCAGGGGTGTACAAAATTTCGAGTTCAATTGTTCGAGTATGAATTTTTTATCTATTTTTTTCAGACATAAGTGTGTATGAGGCTTTCACGCAGACTTTTTAGTAACATATTTGTTCTTCTTTTTCCGTTAATGTATGAAGTTTTTTACATTCTCGATATAAAACAAGAATTTTATGATTTTAACCCTTTTTTTTTTAAAAAAAAATCAATAGTAAATGTCTGTAATTGATTTGATATACAATGAAGTGTAAATTACAATGATGCCCCTTCAAGGAGTTATTTATAAGGTCTACAAGAGGTGAAATTATAAAATTTGTAACAGAGAGTGTAATTGTAAAAATATCTTAATACAATGAACACTTGTTGTAATTTCAAAAAAATAAAAGGTTTTTTAACGATTAACCATAACATGAGAGGTGTGTAAGTAAACCAACTTTGCGAATGGGTCTGCACGTTTTTCATTCTTTCGGAGCCGTTTTGCCAAGGCGTACTAAACCAACTTTGCTGCAAGTATTGGTGCATTACATATTTAAGTCAAATGTTACCCCCAACCCCACCTCCGCCCAATTTTTTGTCCCATTTAATGAACAATTTTTATTTTTGTTGGGTAATATATATATTCAACGAACAATAATAAGTGGCCATTTATGTAGTTGGTGAAATTAGGTAAAAGAAAACAAGAGTGGTCTAGCAAAATTGGGGAAGATGTAAGAAAGAGTACATATGGATTTTTGAGGATATTAACACGTTGCATGGCTAATTATAGTTGTTTAATTACCCCAAAAAATGGATGAAATTAAGAAGGATACTCTCAGATTTTACTGCATCTTATTTAGGTCAGAGCAGTCAAGCACAGTTTTCAGCTAAGATTTTCCTTTGAATTAATCTCTTTTACTTTGATATGAATCTTTCCTTGAATTACTCAATGAAAATACTTTGCATGATTTGCGTGCCTAGGGAATATTCATATGGAACTTGTTTCTTAGTCTTTCTATCTTATGGGAATCGGAAATTAAACATAGAATATGATTGGAAAATCCAAATTCAAGTACAATTTTTTTTATCATATACTCCTATGAGTTTTCACGTGTAATAGGGATGATTCTTAACCACTCTCGGGACCTGGGCTTCAGGAATAATTTACATCCTGAAAGGGTGTAGATCTCCCGGGAGTCAGATCCCGGGAGTGGCCAAGTATTACCCATGTAATAGAAATTTTTTATATATGCACTGGATGTAAATAATTACATACATATATATATATATAATAAAGAATACGTTATGAATTACCCATAAGAATAATTTTCTTACTTAATCAAAGATTTGAAAAGTCTTGTTTTATATAAATACGTTTATTATATTGGTAGTTTGAAGACTTAGTTTATATGTATTACCTAATTGATTGAGATGCAAGTGATATGATAACTCGTTTAATTTTCCAATTCAATCTTTGCATTATTCTCAAAATGAGTAACAAGCAACTTAAAAATTATGAATTCTAGAGATTGAATGGCGTTAATGGACTAATAATACATGAAATAAACAAGAATAAGTCTAACTTAAAGATGACATAAAAAAATTAAGTGGTTCAGTCAAGATTATCTACTTTCTTGAACATAATATATCTTACTTTTTTGTTTCTAATACTTGAAAATGATACATATTACAGTGTGTAATTCTCTTTACATAGAGTCGAAACAATAAAAATTCTACTCAAAATATGAAACACAGTGATAATTTAGTATTGTTAAAAACTACAAAACATAAGTGAAAACGTCTGAAACAAGCTGTTCGTTGTTTGTGTTCTGCCTTGGCAGCTGCAATGTGCATTCAAAAGTTTGCAGTGACACCACGATAATAGGTGCTTTGCTCTTGCTCCCTTTTGATTTATCTCGGGAAAAATTCAAAACCATACCTAAGTTTTCAATTGATTGTCAATATCATCCTTAACGTTTATAATTTTGTTAATGTTGTCCTTCAAACAAAATCTTTATAATAAATTTGGACAATTTAAGAGCAATTTGGTATTTGTACTCAAATAGTTACCAAATAAAATAAATAAACTCAGAAAAATTCAACATTGTCCCTCAAAATCTAGGGTTTTAAATTTTGTCCATATCATCATTCAAATTTTGAGAAATAATTCAATTTAATTATAAATTGTACTTAAATATAATATGTACTCTAAATTTAATGATAAATTGAGTAAAGAAAATAAGAAATACTATGGCCTTGTTTGTTTATGTTTTCAAATTCCATTTTCAATATTTTGGATCATAAAATACTAAAAATCCATAACACAAATCATTTTCATCTAAATTCTACTTTTTTCAACTTAACTTTTTCAATTTCCCATATAACTACCTATCACTCACTATATCAATCATTTCACACATTTATCAATCAACATCATTTTCTCCAATCATTACTTTTTTATTCAATCTTCCACTTTTACTATATATTAATAATAAATTTCAAATTTCAAATTTCAAAGTATATTAATATTAAATTAACTTTATATATCTATCTATCTTATTCTATTATTTATTTATTCACATAATCATTACACTAATAACTAACTCAATTATTTAACTCATCATACATCAACCAATTATTATTGATTTAGCACATTTTATAAATCTCAACCACTATTTAAAAACATAAACAAACACAACACACATCACATCAATTTTCATACGAATCCATGTAGTACGCATTTCCAGAAAAAATTTCAAGATTTTATCTCAAAAACATAAACAAACAGAACTTATCTTATTCAAACCTATCTTATTCAAGGTTAGAACGATTCAATGCAAATCCTTCACTGTTTACTCTCAATCATTAATTTATTGCAACTAGGACAAAAAACCTGAACCCTGAATTGTATTAACAACGTAACTAAATATCAATTTTCCTTCATTTGACTAAATTAAAAAGATGATTTTGAATTTTTTCCATTTATCTCTTAACTGCTATTTTATTTTTCATTTCTCAATTATTTGTATTAAGTTCTATAAATCCATCAATGGAAATAAACCATTATTTAAAATATTTTTTCCATTATTGTATTATATGAATATAAGACAAATTTTTATTGTGCTTGAAAGTGCAGCTATAAGTGTAACAAGTTCTGACACAAATCCCATATCCTAGGGAGGTACGTAAAAGCAATCAGAAAATGAATCGCAAGAGCGCCGACTATTTACATTCTGTAATTTGGTTGTCATTCTCTAATCCCTAAATAAAGTCGGCTTGGAATCTATATTAAATCTTGTTTATTTATCTTACATTTGCTTATACTAATAATTAATTATTGAATTAATTAAGGGGATAATAATAATTTAATAAATATATCTAACTTACGTTTAAGATTATCTGGGTGGAAAAGGGTCGGTTGAATAATGAAAAAATTAATCTGCAAAAACCGTCTTTTCTGATTTGTCGGCGTGTGACAACCAATATAATAAATATTAAAATGTATGAACAATACGAATTAGTTAATAATTATGATTATTAGTCAATCCCTATGTATTTGATTGAAGTAATTATTGGTTTGGATTGGTAGGTCCCACTTCTCATTTGGCTCTTCAATATTTAATTAATAATAATAAATAAGTGTTTTTAATTAAAAATGTTTAATCTTGACGTCTAAGTTCTTGGACCCCATTAGTTAATTAACATAATATTCTACGTGTGTGACAGTTCAAGAACAACCTTGAGGTATTAATTGTTGCATCACCATTGTTGTGTGTGTTAAACCCGTAGTTTCGATCATATATTACAAACTAGTATTTTATTCCATATTGGTTAAACAATATACGAGATAAAATACATCAATAGTTTAAACTCGAAAATAAATAAATAAGTCAATTTTATCTTAATTCTAAAGTCAAGTTTTAAGAAATTTTACTATGTATGTGATTCGATTATGATTATTTTAAAGTGTTTTGAAATTATTACTATAATTGTATTTTTTATTGTATTTTTATTGGGAGGTGGGGTGGGGTTGGGGGTTCATTTATCTTCTAAATATGTATTAAAAAGATAAAAATATTGAAATTCCAAATTTAAGCCAGTGCGGGCATGACTTGACGTTTGTCAGGCCAAGATTAAACCTTGAGCATGAAAGCTCGATTACTATCAAATTCAGTATGAACCTAAGCAGAATTGTCTCACTTTAACTTGATTAAAAAAACTACCTTAATAAGCCGTCTCTAGTGGATATAATAACTAAATCAATATATAAATTAAATCAAGTTCGGAAATTTGTCCTCTACCCTGGATCTTAAATTTTAAATTGCCCTATCATATAATATAAGTAATAATATTCATCTCACCCTCAAAAAATTGAAGCAATTTCAACTTTGTTATTGTCATAAAGTAGGTAAAAAGTCAAAATTAGACAATTAATAACTCATGTAATATAATTAACATTTTTTTCATCAATAGAGACACATTCAGGGTACCTATACATATTCTCCGAGCTCATGAATTTGTACGACAACACAAGTCTTTTGTTTTACTTTATTTAGTGTATTTGTGCATTTTTTCAAAATTAATGTACGACTGCATATGTCAATTTTGCAGTATTTTATAGGAGAATTCATGTATCTATAGCTAGCTGAGAAATTGAAAATAAATACACAGATTCCGTCCATGTTCTACGAATTCGGCTCCGGCCGGTTCATCGTTGCTCTCATGAAAGGATCAAACCACCAACTCTTCCCAAAGTCAACTTGCATTCCCAAAATACTTTATGTCGGCCAACCTTGTATTATTTTTTAGGCCTTTTTTTTTTCTTTCAAAAAGGACAATATATATATATATATATATATATAATCATAGTGCCGTATAACTTATATAGTTCTGAAATAGGGGTATTTTCAGAAGTAACACGCTTGTTAATACGGCGTGACTATGTAAAGCTCAATATATATATATAATAATTGAGACATTTAGGGGCTTGAATTCTCTGAAATAAGTAAGGATAAATCTCAACTAGAAATGGATCAAGAATTACTAGGTCGCAGGGGAAAATATATATTTTTAGGACTTGTTTGGTTTAAAGGATGGGATTGGAATGATTAAATTGATGATGATGGATTACACTGTTCATTATCAAGGGAACATGATCAATCAAGCGTTTGTGATGCAGGATTGAAAGTTGGATTAGACCCAACAACTTATCCAGTTTATCTTTATCAAATGTTTGGTTCATGTGACCTAGAGATTGGTAAGTAAAATTACACAAATGCCCTTGTTTGTTAAAAAAATAGATGAAAAGGTAATTTTCTCCCAAAGCATTGGTAGTGTATAATTTAGAATATATTTGCGGTAAGATATTACCGCAAGTCGTCTAGTGTAATTTTTCTGTTTTTTTTTGTTTTATTTCCTAAAATTGTATGAATTTCCTCAATTTTCAAATATTTATGGAAGTTCAATATTTATAAGATCTGATTTTTGGCATCAAATCATCTCATTGGGAAACCTTTCGATTATTTGTATGAAACATTTTTCTTAACCTTCTGGTTGATTATCAATGTGACCAACATGACAATAATTTTTTATTATGCATGCATGAGTCGAGCTTGGTTTCATTGTTAATCGAGCTGAGCTCAAAGGATATTTAATCGAGTCGAGCTCGAGTAATTTTTTTTATATATATGTATTAAATTTTTCTACTAATTGAGACAAGTTTCAAAACTTATTTGCGATTTTTAGTCCGTTTGGAGAAAAACGACACAATAACAAAATTAATATAAGAGATAATGACATCTATAGTCCCTCTGGTTTTACGTTTGTGTCACTTTAGTCCCTCTGGTAATAAAAGTGGCACATTAGTCCCTCAACTATAAATTTTGTTGCACAGTGGTCCCTAAACTCAAATTCCGGCTGATTTCTTCCGGTCAACCGAGCGCGTGTGTTACACCTCAATTTTGTTGGTCCCAAGTGGCATACGAAAGGGTCTAGAAGGGGGGGGGGGGTTGAATAGACCCTTTAAGTCTTTTTCGACTTAAAATTGATTTCGTATTAAACGTATTTGGACGCTTGAAATGATAGGCGCTTGAAGAGTGTGACGCTTCACCTTAGCGTTCACACAAGATATTTGAGACTTTGTGAAGCGTCTAATGAAGACTGTTTTATAAAGTTAACTTAGACTTCAGGAATTGAATACTTTGACCTTGTAGGTTAAGCGTTCAGTTCTTTTAATCAGGGTTAGCACAGCGGAATGATTTTGGAGTCTTCTCTTTGAAAGTTTTAGCGTCACAAGATGTTTCTTAGGTGCTTAGCTTTTGATTGTGTTTTACTTATGCAGTGATATGATAGATGAATGAAATGACTGAAAAGTAAATAACACAATATTTGTAAGGTTCGTTGGGTGGTGTAATCCCAACTACGTCCTTCTTCTCCTTTGCACTTGGAGGCAATCCACTAAGATGATTCTCAAAGAATCACACAGAATCTTCTACAAATTAGGGAGAGATGGATGTCGATGACTTGAGCTCCTTGATCACACAGATTTCTGCTTCAAATCACTTCAACCCTCTTGCTTCTTTCACCCAGAAATGATGCAAGTATCCAACTTCGACTTCACACAGATCGCGAGGCTTGGATGGGATTTTCTAAAAGGTTTGTTTGATTTTGATGAAGTTCAAACAACTTGGTAATATCTCAGTAGGAATCTGGTTTCTGCAAAAAGAATGTTTGAGATATTTGTTGACTGTCTCAGGAATATAAGAAAAGCAATTTGGATGTTTCTTGAAGTTTCGGGCTTTTCTGAGAATTTAAGGAATGAGATTTTAATGCAACAGCAATTTGGCTTTGATAAAATTGTTGCTTCTTTTTTGTTTGTTGTTGAAGTCCTATTTATAGGTATTCTTGGAGAAAGTGTCCGTTTGACACATGCACTGGCGCGTGTCTCTCACTTTCGCGAGTGAACAGCTTTTGTCCTTTTTCCTGAAAATCTGCTGCACGAAAGTTGGTGCTGCAGTCTGAGATAGTTGACAGTCAAATAGGGTGGCTTCTCCGTACGTCTGACATTGCTTATCATATTGAATGCTCTTATCAACATTTAATGCATTTGAAATTAATACCCGTTGGTATTTAATGCTTTGAGAATATTTGCATTAAACTCCTTCTGGACTTAGAAGTAAATTCCGGTGAAATCACTTCTGTCCCATAAGGTAACGCTTGATATAGCTGGCCAAAGTGGACGCTTGGAGACTGTATCTATCTTCTGAGATCAGGCGCTTGAGTCTTCGAACTTTACCACTGATAAACTCACTCAGAAATCATCAGACGCTCAGCCTAAGACTATTTTGCCTAACACTCTAAAGTAAGATAACAAAGCCTAATAAATCTATTATAAGTCTAACGCTTCAAAGCCTATACAAGTTTTCTACAAAAAATAAACTTACAACTTTTTTGGGGTCTAACAAAAACTTAATTGTCATCATCAAAACTTCTAACATGAAATTCCTAACAATTTCCCCCTTTTTGATGATGGCAATACTTACTCTTTTATAGTTCAAGAGTTAGATAGCCAAACGTAAAAGTTAGCTTTGATCAGTAGACGTTAGTTACGCTTCAACGAGATGTTTCAGCAAAAAAAAAATGCATTTCATATTTATCGAGAATTACAAGCATTTTTACAGCTGAATATTTAAAGATATAAGAGACAAGAATATAGATAATGTAAAATCAGAAAGCTTTAATGACTTGGTCTAACTCTGTATCGCTTGGACATTTCAGCTCGGATAGCTTCAGTCAGATTGTCTTCCAAGATCATCATTGCTTCATGATCTTTGTTGATGATAAGCTTGTTTTCTTCTTGTTGTCTCTTTTTGAATACTTTAAAGTGATTATCCCAGTCAGTTGGGTCGATACCAATGTACCTTAGGCAGATTCGAAAAGCTTGGCTAAAATCAGTCATTTTCCTTTCTTCAGCTAAGATCTGTGGATCTGTAGGTTCTGAAATGGATGTTCTCTGAAGAGGAATGTCAAACTGTTCAAGCAGTGCTCTTGTAGGAATTGGTAGGTTTGGATATAACGCTCTAGGAGGTTCCCTTAGTGTACTACTGGGCGCTCCGGATGAACTTTGTGTCAGAGCAGTTATCCAAGACGGGAGATTAAGCGCAGACTGAGAAGGAGGCATTTGACGCTTAGCAGACGGAGGATCTTCAACTTTTGAACTGGACGCTTTCCGCTTTTCTCCTTTCTTCTTTTCTTCCCCCTTATTGCCATCATCAGATTTTAAGAAGTGGTTTGTGAGTACACTTACCTGATGAGCAATCTGGGATAAAGAATCTGTGATGTCATCCAGACGCTTGTCGAAGCGTTCCTGCATAACAAGAAGCTTAGCGCTGGTGGCGTCATTCACAGATATCTCAAGGGTTGCAAGGCGCTTTTCAAGTTCTTCTTTCATGGCAAGTTGGGTGGCGTGGGCAGCATCCTGCATTTCTTGAAAGTCTTGTTTGCACTCACCAACTGCCGCTTGAGCTGAACTACGCATATGAGCAATCTGAGCGCTCATTACGTGAGTTTCAATCTTTGCCAGGTCTTCCTTAATCCAATGGAGAGATTCTTCACTCTGAGTAGCTTGAGCGCTAATTGTCTCCAAAACAGATTGAAGCAGGGGACCGAAGGCTTGACTCTCATCTGATTGAACCACTTGAGGAGCTGGTCGCTTGAACCGTGATGAGTGTTTGAGAGAGTCAAAAGGAACTTGATAGGCTGGATCAAAAACAGTACCTCGAATAGCCAGGGAAGTATCTTCAGCACTATCAATGGTAGCATGTTCAGGAGCGTCAGGAATACTGGTATCTGCAGATTTGGACGCTTCAGATGTCTCAGCAGGCGCTTCCTCAAGCGTTGACTCAGGCTGGCGAAAGTCAGTGAATTGAAAGTTCCAGCTTGCTGAGTCGGCATAAGAGGTGGATGTAGAATCCAAGAGTTCAATGAGTCTGGTCCTGGACATACAAGTACCGGAGATAAATGTGCGAAGAGGACTATCAATGGCCCTGATGTACATTGGACCAATGATATCCAGCACATGATCTGGGAAAATTTTGGACGGCGCTTGAGCGATGGAGAATAGTGAATCTGTGCAGTGAGTTCTGGAAAATCCAATCAAGCAATCTGAGGGAAGAGATGCAGGACGTCGATGTGTAGGCACACAGTCCGCATAGTACTCTTCAAGATACGGATAAATGGCTTGAGCGAGCTCTTGATTCCTTTCAAGCAGAGAAAGAACATACTCATAGTGATTGAGTACCTCACTGCGAATGGAAGGGAGCAGCGGATATCCTTTGAATGAATTGATCACTGAGCCATTCCAAGATCTGAGATTGGCAGTGAAGATTTTATCAAAGAGAGATACGGGAGATAGAATCTTTACCATCAGATTGAAGTTTTCTTCACAGTGGCTTGGAGCAAGATTTAAGCACCGTTCACCAACTGTACCACTGGAAGACGCTTGAGCATTAAACCGAAGAGGGGTGATGGATAATCTCTGAAGTTCTTGACGTAGACATTGTTCTATTTGATGTCTAATAATTGGGAGCTTGAGAACAGGTCCGAGTCTTTGTTGACGCTTCAGGAGGCAATACTTGGCGAATTGACGCTTCTTGTCATGCATGCCTATGCCGAAAAGATGGGGAGCTTGGACTAACTCTGGGAAGGTGTATTTATGTCCCATGTACGCTTCAACCCAATTTACTTCATTTATACAGAAGTCTGTGCCAGCATTCACCATAGCACGAATACCTTCAAGATGAATATCTCTTATGGCTTCAAAGCGGTGCTTATCAGGCTGATAGTTGGCATTCCAGACGCTGTCAAAGTAAGCATCAGCTTCAGTCTGGAGCAGATCGGTCAACGATTCAAGGCGCTCACCAGCATGAATCTCTTTATTTTTCCATAGACAGAGAGGTCGGGCCGATGCAAGATTTTCAGGGCTGTGAGCCGTCTGAGGGAAATGTGTGTAACCTTCTCTGTTCAAGACTGACTCTGAGGGATTGAGAAAGCTAGGACGGAGAGGATCATACACACGAACACTGTAATCCCTTAGCGCGAACCCAGTTGGTCTGCTGTGGCCATTGTCAAGATAGTAAGCCACATCCACGGCACATCTAGGAGGTCTGTCTCTGGTCTGTCTAGAACGGTTGCTTTGATTGCGCTGTCAAAGTCAATCAGTCTTGCAGCGTCAGCTTCTGCAGCAATATATCTTTCTATATTATATCCTGCAGGAATGAAATCTTCGTCGAGCGCTGGGGGCATATAGTTAATTGAATGATCAATTGTCTTCAGCGGATCGAGTTGAAAGAAGTGACGAGGAGCTCTAACGTCTTCAGCAGCGTTCTGATCTTCTGAACGTGCCTCTGTTAAAGTAGCAGGTTCCTCAGGTTCAATTGCAGCTACTTTAGCGGCAACATCTTGAGCGATAGCTACAACTCCAGTCAGGTCCACATCCAACAGAACATCTGTGGACACTTCAGCAGCAGCTGAACTATAGCTGAAAAACAAGAGCCATCCTCTATAAGAGCAGGATCTTCTACAGATGTAGGAATAGAAATGCTGTGGGAAGAAATAAACTTACCCTGAGAACTAAGCTCAACAGCAGTTTCTTGAGCGCTTGGCTCAACAGCAGCATCTTGAGCGCTTGGCTCAACTACAACTTGAGCGCTTGGCTCAACTGTAACATCTTGAGCGCTTGGCTCAACGACGACTTGAGCGCTTGGCTCAACTGTCTCAGGCTCTTCAGGAGTAGCTTGACGCTTGCTAGTCCTGGAACGCTTAAAGATTTTCTTAATGTTGACTCCTTCAACTAGTTTAGCCGGAGGAGCGGGAGGATCAGCAGCTGGTTCTTCAAAGTCTATTTGCTTAATGATCCCTTCCAGCTTTCGTCTTTTGAGAGGCAACTTGTCCTCGGCATCTTCATCAGTTTCCTCATCAATCTTTTGAGAGGGGACGGCAATTTTAACTTTGGGTTTTCTGGGGGCTCTCTTCTTCGTTACTGCTGGACGCTTCACAGCTTCCTCTGGCACTGGTCTCTCAGCCTTTTGAGCAAGCAGTTGGCGTTCTTCCAGTCGCTCAGATAGGGGTCTAGCCGCACCACTAACTTTTGGAGGATTGAACATATTGGTCAGAATCCTTTTTCCCAACAACTTGGACTTATTCAACGGAAGTCCAGACGAGTACACACAATTCGATTTAAACAAGATGTCACTCAGGATGAGTCCATAAGGCTTATTTGAAGCGCTTAGACTGTCCCGAAACCGTCCGAAGATGTACTCACTCCAGTTGATTTTGATGTTGAAGAGTATAGCAACCATCATCTGAAATTGGACAGGATTTACTTTATCAAAGGTTCCCTACGCGGCATTCTATGATCTTGCTGCAGAAATCAGCCAATAACCGATATTTGGACACCAGATCTTTCTTCTCGAAGTATTGAGTGTAAGGAACGTCGTCGTACGCACTCATGATTGCCCATGCTTCCTTAATTTGTTTTAACGTAACAGAATCCAGTGCCTCACCCTCATTAGGCAAATTGAAGTTCTTGGCAATGGTGGAAGCAGATAGGATGAATTCCTTTGGAGACTCCTTCTTGGAGAAGGGAATTTTACAAGAGATGGACTTCTTGTCCTCTGAAAGGGTAGCAGTCTTCCAGAAAGTTTCAACTTCAGTAGGAAACATATAAGAGTATTGGGTTAAGAAGGGTTTGAGCCCAGCTTGGACGACCATGTCCATTACATCCGTCAGGTTGATCTGAGTTTGTTCATATAGGAATTTCCAGTCGACAACAAGACCTTCAGTTACCTTGATGGTAGTTTCAGCAGAAGTAGATGATGATTTCTTTGGTGCCATTTTTTGTTTAAAACGAAGAAGATGAACTGAGATTTTCTGTTGTATTGAGAGAGATAAAGAGAGATTTGCAGATATGCGTGAATAGAAAGTAAGTTACTTTTTCTGCAGAGTTTGTGTTTTAAATGACACAGTAAAGAGTTTTTGAAACTTGTGTTGTGTAGTCTTAGTAGGATTTAAACACGTGTAATAACTGTTGAATCTTAGCCATAAATTTATTAACTGCGGACGCGAGTTTTGTGTAAAAGAGAGAAGTTACATTTGGTAATTCTCATATATAAAGATTTGACATCCGAGTTAAAAAAAAATTAACGTTTGGTATTTTCAGAGTGTAACACACGCGCATGTTTGTACACTGACACGTACACAAACGCGTGCTATCTCTGAACCGTCATTTTAAAAAATTTGAGTACCCGCCAGTTTGATGTGATAGAGGCGTGTGAGTAGATTACAAAATAGACCTTTGAGTCTACCCACGACCTTGAAAGAAGTTTGAAAAATTTTATGCATGGCTTGTAACAAAAATATTTTATAAATTTTTGATAAACTATTCAGCGCTTAGCTGATAAGATGGACGCTTGAAGTCAAAAGACTTCAATATTTTGAGCATTCAATATTTTATGCAAACATAGAACTGAGCGTTGATGATTATGCATCTGAAAATTTTATCATTGACGCTTACAGTTATGATCAAGTAAAAAATTTGTTTAAGAATATTGTGAGATATAACTTAAGTGGATTCCCCCTAAATTATATGCCTAATAAAATATGATGCTTCATGATCAAGCGTTTAAATCAATCATACCTAGTTCACTTCTCAAAGTGAGAAAACGTTGTTCATTGAGTGCTTTGGTGAAATATCTGCCAGTTGTTTGTCAGTTCCAATGAAGTGCATGGAGATATCTTTCTTTTGAACGTGGTCACGAAGGAAATGGTATCTAATGTCAATGTGTTTGGTTCTTGAATGAAGAACAGGGTTTTGAGTCATGGCTAAAGCGCTTTGGTTATCACAATGAATGGGGGTTGGTCCTAAGATTGTTCCGTAATCTCTAAGTTGTTGCCTCATCCATAGAACTTGTGCACAACAACTTCCTGCAGCTACATACTCAGCTTCGGCTGTGGAGGTAGCTATGGATTGTTGTTTCTTGCTATGCCATGAAACTAACCTATCACCTAAGAATTGACAAGTACCACTAGTGCTTTTACGATCTATTTTGCAACCTGCAAAATCTGCATCTGAGTAACCGATTAGTTCAAAAGGAGAATCCCTGGGATACCATAAGCCCACATGTTGTGTGCCTTTTAGGTATTTAAGGATTTTCTTGGCAGCAGTCAAGTGTGACTCTTTAGGATCAGCTTGGAATCGTGCACACATACATACCGAAAACATAATATCAGGTCTACTGGCAGTGAGATAAAGAAGTGATCCTATGATACCTCTATAATTAGTGATATCAACTTTCTTTCCACTTTCATCTTTATCTAACTTAAGCGTTTGGCTCATTGGAATTTTTGAATATGATGCATTTTCCATACCAAATTTCTTAATCATATCTCGTGTATATTTAGCTTGGTTGATAAATATGCCATTAGGGAGTTGTTTAACTTGTAGTCCTAAGAAGAAGGTTAATTCACCCATCATGCTCATTTCAAATTGTTCTTGCATCATTTTCGAAAATTTCTCACACAGACGCTTATTAGTAGAACCAAATATAATGTCATCAACGTAAATTTGAACTAAGAGAATATCTTCATCATTGGTAATTTTAAATAACGTTGTGTCAACGCTGCCTTTTGAAAAACCTTTACCAATAAGAAAGATAGAGAGAGTGTCATACCATGCTCGAGGTGCTTGCTTAAGCCCATAAAGTGCCTTTTCGAGCTTGTAAACCATACCCTTACCATGATTGTTGATGAATCCTGGAGGTTGCTCCACATACACTTCTTCTTGGAGTTTACCATTCAGGAAGGCACTCTTTACGTCCATTTGAAATACTGTAAACTTGTTAAACGCTGCGTACGCTAGAAACATGCGGATTGCTTCAAGACGAGCAACAGGAGCGTAAGTCTCATCAAAGTCAATGCCCTCCTCTTGGCAGTATCCTTGAGCTACGAGTCTGGCCTTGTTTCTTACAACAATGCCGTCCTCATCCATCTTGTTTCTATATACCCATCTAGTTCCAATAACTCCTTGATGAGTTGGTCTTGGTACTAACATCCAAACTTTATTTCGCTCAAACTGATTGAGCTCTTCTTGCATAGCTTCAATCCAACTTGGATCACTTAACGCTTCATCCACTTTCTTAGGTTCCATTTGAGATAGAAAGCTTGCGAACATAGCCTCATTAAATGTAGCGGCTCTAGTTCTAACTGGTGCTTCAATATCTCCAATGATTTGCTCAGGTGGATGGTCACGTAACCATAGTCTATCTGTTTGGAAGGGGTTTTGAGAATGAACAGGACGCTTGAGAATCATTCGCTTGACCATTCTCCTGCGTTGGCGCTTCAAGTTCATGATTCCTTCTTTGCACTTGATGATCATTCTTTTCATGATCATTCGTGTTTCTTACATGATAATTTAGATTGATTTCACGAGTATTCTTAGGAGGAGGCACTGAGATCTCATCATCATCGTCAGTATCTTCATCAATAGTAATTTTGGACGCTTGATGACATAGATCTTCAACTCCTACATCATTTATACTTACCTTACTCGGCTCTTGGTTAGCATCATCAAACACAACATGAATAGATTCCTCAACCTTCGATTTGATCTTATTGAGAATGCGAAAATTCTTTCCATTTTTGGCGTAGCCTAGAAAGATTCCTTCATCCGCTTTAGGATCAAAAGTCTTTAGGCTTTGGGATCCATTATTATGAATAAAACATTTAGAACCAAAGACGTGAAAGTATGAAATATTTGGCTTACGTCCCTTCCACAGTTCATATGGAGTTTTTCCATGCTGTTTGTTGATCATGCATCGATTTTGAGTGTAACAAGCAGTGTTGATCGCTTCGGCCCAAAATCTAGGAGCAAGCTTAGATTCAGCTAACATAGTCCTAGCGGCTTCCTTAAGCGTTCGGTTCCGGCGCTCAGCAACACCATTTTGTTGGGGAGTTCTGGGAGCTGAATACTCATGATGTATTCCATTTTCTGCACAAAACTTCTCAACAACCTTGTTAGTAAACTCAGTACCGTGATCGCTTCTTATTCTTGCAACCTTAAGATTTTTCAATGTTTGAAGTTGCCGAATAAGCGCTGTTAACTTGTCACATGTTTCATCTTTGGATGAAAGAAATTCCACCCAAGTAAATCTAGAGAAATCGTCTACTACCACTAAAGTATACTTTTTACCGCTTACACTGATTGTTTGAACAGGTCCAAACAAATCCATGTGAAGTAGTTCAAGTATTCTAGAAGTAGATAGATGAGGTTTTCTCTTGAAAGATGATTTAACTTGTTTACCCATTTGACAAGCGTCACAGAGGCGATCCTTATGAAATGGTCCATTTGGCAATCCCTCTACAAGATTTTGACTTATAAGCTGAGAGATTGTCTTAAAGTTGAGGTGATTCATTTTTCTATGCCATACCAACCCACTTAGATTCATTTTTAGCAACAAAGCATGTTGGGTTGTTATCAAGTGTTGAACCCCAATCTACCAAATATACATTGTTATTCCTTTTTCCTTTTAGTTTAGTAGATTTAGTCTTAGCGTCGTTTATATAGCAATAGTCACTTGAGAATATGACTTCAAAGCCTTTATCGCAAAATTGACTTATGCTTAATAAATTGTGCTTTAGACCCTCAACAAAATAAACATCACTTATCATGATGTTCCCCCTATGCACAGTACCTATACCTTTGGTTTTACCTTTGGAGTTATCACCAAATACAACCTGAGGACCATTGGCGGCTTGATAGTTGATCAGAAGATCTTTGGAACCTGTCATGTGCCTTGACGATCCACTATCAAAATACCAAACAGATGTATTGACTTTAGCTCTAGGTACCTGCAATCAAAAGGGAAGTTCTATTTCTGTTTAGGTACCCATTGTTGCTTGGGTCCTTCAACATTAGTATCCTTGTTAGTGTTAATTAGAACTTTAGGAACCCAAATTTGCCTTGTCTTCATAGTAGGAATATTGGCCTTTTTGGGTTTCACCTTGTGCTGTGTGTAATTTTTGGATGTATAATAATATCCACGATTATAATAATAGTCATAATCATAATTATCATAGTATCGATAATATGATCTTGACTGTTTTGGATATCGACGCTGGTATTTCCTTGGCTCTGGCTTGAGTTGCACGTTTGGTGCTAGACGCTTAGCGCTTGATTCACAGTGACTAGATTTATCCTTAGCTTTTTGAGCGTTTGGATGAGTCTGTCTTTGTGGATCATTTGCTTTAGCCTTACCCTTGTCTGAGTTAGTTTTGACTTTCTCATTTGGCCTCTTACCATTGTCCCTTGGTTCATTTTGAGTTTGACCTTGTGAACCTTTCTTAACAAAGAAAACACCCTTTCCTTTGTTGTTTGCCGTAACATTAGGTTTGTTTGGTTGTTTACCGAATTCATTGCATCCTAAACCGGTCTTTTCTCCAAACAACCTTGTTATTTCAGTCACATTGTCGAGCTTTCTGGATGCTTTGGACAACGATGAGATGAGCTGTTCTGACTTGGCAAGTCTAGCCATCAGATCAGCTTCTCTCTTGACTATTATATCAATATCACCTCTCAATTGAATAACTTCACTCTCAAGCGATTGGTTTTTCTCAATGCACTGTTGCTGAATTTGCAACTCTGCTCTGAGCGTTACTTTATCGTTTGTGAGTGATGAAATAATAGCGAGATCATTTTGATATATTTTGGCAGCTTCTTGACATTCATTGTAATATTCTTTGACTTTGTCAAGTAATTCATCATAAGAAAGAGGAATTGATAATTCATTGATTACCTCAGGGGACGCTTCATCATCTCTGGCCATGAGACATATGAGCGCTGAGTCATCTATCGGCTCATCATCATCACTACTTTCGTCTGATGATTCTAAATCTTCAGGTGCTGATGCTGGTTCTGATTCCGCAAGCAAACCTTGTTGTCGAAGGTTGCTCCTGAATTGGTTTCTATCCAAGTAATCCTGCCTTGAGGGCTTGGATACATTTGGATAGGGACAATTTACCTGGTAGTGCCCCGGTTTCCTGCAATTATAACAAAGATTGGTTTTCATTTTTTGTTCACTTGTTAGCCTTGCAGTGTGTGGTTTAGAAACCACTGGAGCTGGAAGATTTGAGTAGACGCTTGATATTGAGTAGGCGCTTGAGGTAAAGGAACAGAATATTGAGGCGCTTGAAACTGTTGTTGTATGGGAGAAGGCGCTTGATATGAACTTTGTCCTTGATTATTAGGACCTTTTCCTTTCTTTTCATATCTCAAGAACTTCCTGAATCTATTCAGCAAAGCCAACTCTTCTTCCTCATTAATGTCCGAATTCTTTCCTTTGTTACCCGATTTGCCTTTGATTGATGCAATGAGCGCTCCAGATTCAATCACTGGATTACTCACAATGTCACTAGCAGAGTTCAACTCGAACTCAAAAGCTTTTATCTCTGAAAAGGCGTCTTCTGGAGTTAAGAGATCCAGCATGTTTGATTCTCTCATAGCTGTTGTCTTCATCAAGAATTTACTTGGTAGACTTCTAAAGATCTTAACCACCATTTCTCGATTCTGTAAGTCCATTCCCAATGACGTAAGTTCTGTAACAAGAGCTGTGAATCTTATATCCAATTGCTCTAGTGTTTCATTGGGTAGCATCTTAAATCCGTTAAACTTTTCCTTAGCAATGGAAAGTTTGTTTTCTTTGATTTGAGCTGAACCACCACAGATTGTAGCCAGCTTATCCCATATTTCTTTAGTCGTTTTGCAAGATTTGATTTTATTGAATAAGTTATCATTATCACCAATAGCCGTATACAGAGCGTTGCGACCAACATTGTCCAAGTTAGCTCTTCGACGCTCATCTGGAGACCATTCTTGTTTTGGTTTTTCAACGTAACCATCAGGGGTTTCTTCTGTGGCTCCAGGCGCTCTTGTGATAACTTTGTATATTTTGATTGGCCCATCTGAAATAATATCGCACATGTCATCATCGCATGAACATAAATACGTAAATGCTTTGACTTTCCATGTGTCAAAATTTGATTCTGTCAATTTGGGAACTTTAGCAAATGCCATATCTAAGCTTTAAAAAAAAACTAGATTTTGAAAGAAAAGATCTAAACAAGCAGTTATGCTTGGAAATTTTAAAATTTCAAAATTAACCGCTCTGATACCACTTGTTGGTCCCAAGTGGCATACGAAAGGGTCTAGAAGGGGGGGTTGAATAGACCCTTTAAGTCTTTTTCGACTTAAAATTGATTTCGTATTAAACGTATTTGGACGCTTGAAATGATAGGCGCTTGAAGAGTGTGACGCTTCACCTTAGCGTTCACATAAGATATTTGAGACTTTGTGAAGCGTCTAATGAAGACTGTTTTATAAAGTTAACTTAGACTTCAGGAATTGAATACTTTGACCTTGTAGGTTAAGCGTTCAGTTCTTTTAATCAGGGTTAGCACAGCGGAATGATTTTGGAGTCTTCTCTTTGAAAGTTTTAGCGTCACAAGATGTTTCTTAGGTGCTTAGCTTTTGATTGTGTTTTACTTATGCAGTGATATGATAGATGAATGAAATGACTGAAAAGTAAATAACACAATATTTGTAAGGTTCGTTGGGTGGTGTAATCCCAACTACGTCCTTCTTCTCCTTTGCACTTGGAGGCAATCCACTAAAATGATTCTCAAAGAATCACACAGAATCTTCTACAAATTAGGGAGAGATGGATGTCGATGACTTGAGCTCCTTGATCACACAGATTTCTGCTTCAAATCACTTCAACCCTCTTGCTTCTTTCACCCAGAAATGATGCAAGTATCCAACTTCGACTTCACACAGATCGCGAGGCTTGGATGGGATTTTCTAAAAGGTTTGTTTGATTTTGATGAAGTTCAAACAACTTGGTAATATCTCAGTAGGAATCTGGTTTCTGCAAAAAGAATGTTTGAGATATTTGTTGACTGTCTCAGGAATATAAGAAAAGCAATTTGGATGTTTCTTGAAGTTTCTGGCTTTTCTGAGAATTTAAGGAATGAGATTTTAATGCAACAGCAATTTGGCTTTGATAAAATTGTTGCTCTTTTTTGTTTGTTGTTGAAGTCCTATTTATAGGTATTCTTGGAGAAAGTGTCCGTTTGACACATGCACTGGCGCGTGTCTCTCACTTTCGCGAGTGAACAGCTTTTGTCCTTTTTCCTGAAAATCTGCTGCACGAAAGTTGGTGCTGCAGTCTGAGATAGTTGACAGTCCATAGGGTGGCTTCTCCGTACGTCTGACATTGCTTATCATATTAAATGCTCTTATCAACATTTAATGCATTTGAAATTAATACCCGTTGGTATTTAATGCTTTGAGAATATTTGCATTAAACTCCTTCTGGACTTAGAAGTAAATTCAGGTGAAATCACTTCTGTCCCATAAGGTAACGCTTGATATAGCTGGCCAAAGTGGACGCTTGGAGACTGTATCTATCTTCTGAGATCAGGCGCTTGAGTCTTCGAACTTTACCACTGATAAACTCACTCAGAAATCATCAGACGCTCAGCCTAAGACTATTTTGCCTAACACTCTAAAGTAAGATAACAAAGCCTAATAAATCTATTATAAGTCTAACGCTTCAAAGCCTATACAAGTTTTCTACAAAAAATAAACTTACAACTTTTTTGGGGTCTAACAAAAACTTAATTGTCATCATCAAAACTTCTAACATGAAATTCCTAACAAATTTAACTGGGGGTATTTCTGTCATTTTCCATCCATCCTATTCTCTCTCTCTCTCTACTTCATCTTCTTCACCAAAACCACACACTAATCACACACCAACAACACACACCACCACATATATACCACGCAGACACTCACACACATTCATCCACCCTATTCTCCCTCTCTCTACTTTCCGTCCTTCTTGCACCAAACACCACACTATTCACACACACACACACACACACACATATATACTAACCAGACACACGGAATCTCTCCACTCCATGGACACACATATACCCACACGCCAGACACACACACACAGATTATAACACACACACAAACGCATATACATATATAATATATATATTATATATGTATAATAGGCTCTCACAGACCACACACATATACCACATATAGGTATGCATATAAAATCACACACCTCTATAACCCACCACATATCTAAAACCCCACACACCGCATATACATACATATATCTATAATATTGTATGTCTATAAGTCTTCCCACACCTCGCTATACCACATATATGTATGTATATAAACTACACACACATAAATACACACAATACCCAATTTTAATTTTAGATTGGTGAATTTTGACATGGGTTTATGGGTATAAACCCCTTAATTTCATAGAATGGTGACATTTCAGATTTGTTTAAATCACACACACAGTACACAACACACCAGTTGAATTTTAGAATGTTGAATTTTTGAAATGGTTTATTTATAAACCCTATTAATTTCAGAATGTTGCCTTTCCAGATTTGGAATTTCAATTTTTGATGGGTTTATGAGAGAAAATGATGAATTTCAGAAGTTGAGGTGGTTTGTGTGCCAGGGCGAGGCGGCCGGCGGGTGGAGGGACGGCGCGGGCATGTTGAGGGTAAGGTGAAGAAGACGATGGGTTTAATGAACGGGGCTGGGATTAAGGGGGACAATTGTTAGAGGGAGGACTAAAGGACATATATATTTTGGGGTGAAAAATGGGCTATGACAGAAATCACCCCCATTAAATTGGGTGTAACCACAGCGCCATGTCGTTTGCCGGAAGCAAAATCATCCGAATTTGAGTTTAAGGGCCCATTGTGCCAAAATTTATAGTTAGGGACCTAATGTTTCCACTTTTATTACCAGAGGGACCTAAGTGACCAACTAAACCAGAGGGACTATAGATGTTCATTATCGCTTAATATATTATACATAACAACAAACACCAATATTTCGGTCTAGAAAACTAAATGCTACATAAGCTATAAGTAATTGCAATAATGTAACTTCTAAATAGACAAATTATGGTTAAGGGAGTAGGAAGCTTTCAAATTTATAAGACCAATTTTTTAATTAATTAGGGAAACAGGGATTGCTAACGATTATAAAATATTAGAAGGCCAATTTGTAATACAAATCACTATATGTTACTCCTTCTATTCTCTGTCCTTTTCTGACAAAATGATACAATCCCATTTAATAATTTATTTTATTCCAATACTTTCTTAGCAATTGACCCATACACATTAATAAGAAATTCAATAGTAGTTGGAAAAAATTGTGTGACACCTCTAAATTTTTTTAAAATAATGAAAAACTCACAATTTTTAGGCTGTTAATGGGATATTTAGTCATTTGAAAAGTTTAGGAATCCATTCTCACTAATTAATTACAAATTATTGTCTTTATTAATTTAAAAACTTCTCATTCACTTAACAATAATTTTTCTAAGTAAATAATATAAAGTCAATCTTTTCGGAAAATAATATAAAGTAAATATATTTTTTTGAATATAATATCAAGTCAATGAATGGTTGAATATATGAGAATATTATTAGTTGCAAGGATAATATTGTCTTTGCCAACAAATTTTAAGGGGTACAAAGTTCAACCAATTTTTTTGGTTTACCACCATGAGAGTGGGATTATTTAATCTCACCCATTTGTTGAGGATAAGTTATCCAAAGATTTTAGGATATATTCTCGAGCCTCACATCAATACAGGACTTCTGACACTGAAACCAATCGTTTGATAAACCTGGACTATTTATTCTATACAGGCTAATCAAGGAAACCAAACAAGTCCTTACATGATTGAGGTGACTAGGAATTTGAAAGGAGCAAAGTTTTGAATTTTATATTATTAATATATGATTTGAATTTTGAAGATTATATCTTCGTAGGAGGCTCACTACAAAAAAGACATAAAACTAAAAAAGCCGTTGGTGACAACAATAAGTCATAATGTTAATTATGTGTGTTTCGTGATAACAATTCTTGTTTTTCTGCAATAATAAGTTTCGTAAACTTGTTAGTGATAAGAATTATGTTTAAATGTCACCATATATTGACTATTAGTGAGACGTGGGCAATTGCAACACAAAATGTTAACAATGACAATTTTTATAGTGATTATTTTTACACAATTTCTTTGTGATTAGTTGTCATATAGCACGATTTTTATCACTATTAAACTAGTGAAAAACAGTTATTATGACAAGACAAAAAAATCTTGTCACTTAATATACACTACTAGATAATGCATACTAGATGCGTGAGCAAAAGATAAAATTTGATATGAAGATTTTCAAATTAAAACTAATTGAGGTTAAGTCAAAGGCTAGAAAAGAGGGAAAATTTAGAAAATCAGTGATGAGAAATAAAATTTAATATGATTTAAAAAATAGAGTGAAAAGCTTCTCTATCTCAGGTTTTATTGACAAAAAAATTATCATTAATCCACTTCATTAAAACATATGAAGTTGTAGTATAACAACCATGATATATGAACACACGATTCATCCAAATATGTATTTTTTTTATCTCGATAAGTGTTTGTAAAACCAAAAATAGTTCTCTAAACCTATATATCTTCATTTCTTAATTATAATATAAATATAAATAATACTGACAACGGTAACTTTGCATTGTCTTTTTTTTCTCTATTTTCTCAGTAGAAAGAACTTTTGGCAGTTTTAGCAATTCGAACAACACTATAATACATGTACATAATGCTAGAAACATTTGGTTGTTAGGACTTAGGAGTTTGTTAATGCATCGAATGATTTTTCGATTGTTATACTGAATGTACATATAGTAGGGGTAACATTTACGACAAGTGTATTGTTTTTCTTTAAAAATAAATAATTATAGAATATATAATGCACCTAGCTACTCAATATACGTCCATTAAGTATAAAATGAAACAAACTGAAACCAGTATACTAATTTATAATTTTGCAACAAATTAAGGTGGCTGTATCTAGTGGTTTAATGTCTGTAGCGAAGATGACATCAGATTATTCATGCTGTTTATGTTAGTTTGGAAAATTTAATAAAAGAAAATTTGGAAAATTAATTTAGAAGCCATTGTTTGGTTGAGCCAATTAATTAGTTAAGTCCAAGTCAAATTATAATAAGATGGTTGTGTTCCTATCAAATAAACATATAGCAATACGAAATGTTCGTTTTGTCAAAATTCTTGTATATCTATACTTTATTATTATTTAAAAAGGGTTTAGAAAATTGTTGTTTGGTCTATCAAATAATTCTTTCATGATAAAATGAATCGTATATGAATGGAGTGTTCGTGTATTATTATATGATTGTTACAGTGTCGCCTCAAATGTTTTAGTGAAATGACATATGACAATCGTTTCCCAAGATTCAACGACTTAGTAAGGAAGTAGTAGCACTACAACTTCTTTACTCTACGAACAAACTTTGTTTTGAACTCACTTTTTATGTAAGAATGCACTTAAAAATAGTTAAATGCAGAAAAGAGAGAAGAGAATTGATTTTGGGATGATTAATTAAATCGGATTTATGGAGGGGCTATTTATAGAAGTCGAAAAGATGTGGGCTAGCAAATACAACTTTTCACTTTAGCCCCTAAAGGTGCCTTTTCGGTCAAACAACACCGTTTCGGCCAAAACAGGCACCATTTCGGCGAAACAGTGCCTTTTGGCAGAAATAGCGCACGTGGTCCATGTGCACCAGTACACATGAGATCGTGGCCATCAATCACATGGCTATGGTGCACAGATCACGTCCGATCGTGTAGAGATATCATCTAACGGTAAGGAATTAATTCGGAATTTAAATACAAAATTTATTTGAATTTTGAATTTCCTCCAAAAAGATAAGTTAGGTGAACTCAAGTCCAAGCAAGCCCAACCTACACCCACACCCACGGACCCGGCCCGAGCCGAGCCGGCGGCGGCGGCGGCGCGCGCGCGTGTAGTTAGAACGGGCTATATCTAAGTCCTCTTTCATCCACAAAATTGTGGTGACCCAAGGGTCAAACTAAGATTTGCAAGGCAATCCTATATAAGGACAATTCTTTTTGGTTATAGTTTCTATGTGGGATGAGCTTACTTTAGCTCTTTTAAGTTCCCACTTCCAATTAAATTCCAAACACAAGTTTGAGTAGCTCACTTTGGACTTTAATTTCTCATTCATCCCAAATTGGATTTGAGAATGTAGATATACCAAATTAATTTACTTACGGTGTAGATTAATACTATCCAAAGATATTCCAATTTCGACAAATGGAACTTACTCAAATCGTTAGCTAAAGTTAGGTGAAAATCACATTTCCCCAACCTAACTTAATCCAATTTTTCCAACAATCCCCCACATGAATGAAATTAATGCAAAGTTTTCATGCAGACGCTGAAGAGAGTTCAAGCGAGAGGCTATTGCATCAGGAGAGGTAGTTTTTTGTTTTGAACCTTCCTTAGTATAATACCATCGGATTTACTTGCTGGGCAGTGAACGTGATGTTTTGAACTGATCAGCTTTTGTGTAAACCAAGACAATGATACACACACAATAACTTCTCTAACAAAGTTATTTGTTCTCACTGTTGTGTCCGTTTTGGCCATGGAACACATCTTGGATTCATAAGTGTTTAATGTTAATGCCTAACATTTGAAGCGGCCCTCACTTCACACTTATATAGGTGACACTCCTATCAAGAGTACCCCGCCATACTCCACTTTGTTACGTCTCATCACCCATTGAGACAGTATAGGAATCATTAAAAGCTCGTATCTTAGCCTTACCTACGCTCTACAGGTTTTGCATTTGTTCTATCGTAGGAATGGGTAGGAGATTTATTAAAACTCCTCAAGTGCGACACTGAATCTTCATAACTTAGTTGTCCCTTTTGAACCAAGATCTTGGGATCTCCAGTCAACATGGTTGGGTTACTGCTATGTAGATTCTTAAGATGTAGGATTTAATCTCATTCCCCTCGATAGGCAGTATATTTGATCTCTAGGCAAAGCTTTTGTTAACGGATCCACAATATTCTCTTTAGATTTTATATAATCGATAGAGATGATGCCACTAGAGATCAACTGCTTAATGGTATTATGTCTTCGACGTATATGTCGAGACTTACCATTGTACATGCTGCTTTGTGCTCTTCCAATTGCCGTTGTACTATCGCAATGTATAAGTATGGTAGGCACAGGTTTCAGCCAACAAGGAATGTCTTCTAAGAAATTACGAAGCCACTCGGCTTCTTCTCCAGCTTTATCTAAAGCTATAAACTCCGAATCCATCGTGGATCGAGCTATGCACGTTTGTTTAGAAGACTTCCATGACACTGCTCCACCACCAATAGTAAACACATAACCACTAGTGGACTTTGAGTCTTTTGTGTCAGATATCCAATTCGCATCGGTGTATCCTTCTAATACAACAGGATATCTTTTATAATGTAATCCATAATTCCAAGTATATTTCAGATATCTTAGAACTCTAGTCAGTGCCGTCCAATGGTCACTACTAGGATTACTAGTAAATCTACTCAGTTTATGTACCGAGTGTGCAATATCCGGACGTGTGCAGTTTACGATATACATAAACCTGCCAATAATCCTTGAATATTCTAATTGAGATACAGGTTCACCATGGTTTTTAGTTAAATATAAACTAAGATCCATAGGCGTCTTATAAGGTTTACAATCAAATTGATTAAACCTTTTCAACACATTCTCAATGTAATGAGATTGTGATAAAACAATTCCATCAGATGTCTTAGAAATCGTGATTCCTAGTATGACGTCAGCTACACCCATATCTTTCATGTCAAAGTTCTTCTTTAACATTGATTTAGTTTCCATGATAATATCATGACGACTACCCATAATAAGCATATCGTCTACATATAGACATACAATTACATATGCTTTAGGTGTACCTTTGATGTAAACACATTTGTCACATTCATTTATCTTGTCAAAATTTTCATGCCATTGCTTTGGAGCTTGTTTAAGTCCATACAAAGACCTAACAAGTCTACACACCTTGTTTTTTTTTCCAGGAGCTATGTACCCCTCGGGTTGCTCCATATAGATTTCTTCATCTAATTCACTGTTTAGAAAGGCGGTTTTAACATCCATTTGATGTATCTCGAGATCATACAATGCGGCGATTGCAATGAGTACTCTAATGGAAATTATCCTCGTTACCGGTGAATAGGTATCAAAGAAATCAAGACCTTCAGTTTGTTTAAAACCTTTTACGACCAAACGAGCCTTATATTTGTCAATAGAACCATCAACTTTGTATTTCTTTTTCAGAATCCATTTACAACCCAACGACTTGCTACCTTTAGAAAGATCAACTAGTTCCCAGGTATGGTTCTGCATTATCGAGTCTATTTCACCATTTATAGCCTCTTTCCAGAGCGGTGCGTCTGGACTAGATAACGCTTCTTTGATTGTTCTAGGCTCATTTTCTAACATATAAGTTAGAAAATCCGTACCAAAAGACTTAGCTATTTTTGTCCTTTTACTACGCCGTGGTTCTCCATCAATTTGATGTGAATCACTCGTAGCTTCATAAGTTCTCTTGTTTGAACTTGTTTCTTTCCTGTTTTTACAAGGAAAGATATCCTCGAAGAAGATAACATTTTTCGATTCAATAATAGTGTTTTCATGTACCTCGGGATTATCAGACTTATGTACGAGGAATCTATAGGTACTACTATTATGTGCATATCCAATTAATATGCAATCAACCGTTTTTGGACCAATTTTAACATGTTTCGGCTTAGGTACTTCTACCTTAGCCAAGCACCCCCACACTTTTAAGTATTTGTAGGAAGGTTTATGACCTTTCCATAATTCATAAGGAGTTTCACTCCTAGTTTTGTGTGGTATTTTATTTAGAATGTAGTTGGCTGAAAGTATCGCTTCCCCCCCACAAGTTTTGGGGTAAGCCCGAATTTATCAACATAGCATTCATCATCTCTTTTAGAGTATGATTTTTACGTTCAGCTATGCCATTTGATTGAGGAGAATAAGGTGCGGTAGTTTGATGAATAATACCAAATTCTTGACAAAATTCATCAAATGGTGCTCCATATTCACCACCTCTATCACTTCGAATACTTTTAATTCGACGGTTAAGTTGATTTTCAACTTCATTTTTATATTGTTTAAACACTTCAACGGCCTCGTCTTTGCTTCTTAGCAAATATACATAACAGTAGCGTGTGCAATCATCGATGAATGTAATGAAATATTTTCTACCACCTCTAGTTTGCACAAACTTTAAATCACAAATATCGGTGTGAATAAGTTCAAGAGGTTCGGTACTTCTTTCAACAGAATGAAAAGAAGTTTTAGTTAGTTTATCTTCGACACAAATTTCACACTTATCGTGATTATCAATTTTAAAATTAAGTTGGCAACAAATTTAAATTGATAAGTCGACGTAAAGTATTAAAATTCACATGTCCTAATCTAACATGCCATAAGTTTGAACACTCAATCAAGCAAGAAGAAATATTCTTTTCGCATTCATACTTTCCAAAGTCACGAATGACAGTCATTACATTCATTTTGAAAAGGCTCTTATCAAGATAGCCTTTTCCTACAAACATTCCACTTTTAGTGAGTGCTACTCTATTAGCCTCAAAAGCCAACTTAAAACCAACCTTAACTAAAGCAGATCCCGAGATCAAATTCTTGCGAATATCGGGTACATGTAGCACGTCGACCAATGTTAGCTCTTTCCCCGAGGTCATCTTCAAAACCACTCTTCCAAGTCCAACTACCGGCGAGGTTGAATAATTTCCCATGTAGAGCTTGCGCCCACTAATAGGAAGATACCTTGAAAACATCTCCTTGTCCGAGCAAATGTGACGAGTTGCACTAGTGTCGATGAACCACTCTTTTGGGTTATCAACCATGTTACACTCAAACACCACAGCAGTGAGGTCAATCTCAGACAAGTCGATTGGTACCTTCTTGTCCTCAGTTTTAGCCAGGTGAGCTTGGTTTTGATCATTTTTCGATTTTCGGCAGTCCTTAGACATATGGCCCGGCTTTCCACAATTATGATTGTTTCCATTGAACTTCTTAGCCTTAGCCTTTTTGTGACCCTTGTAAGGACGTTTACGCTTCTTTCCAGCGCTTGGCTCCACTAAGTTGACTCTAGCTTCCATAGGCAACTTTGTGTGCTTCTTATCACTTGACCGGTTGTCTTCTTCAATTCGAAGTCTGACTATCAAATCTTCAAGACTCATCTCTTTACGTTTATGCTTGAGATAGTTCTTGAAGTCCTTCCAACCAGGTGGTAGCTTCTCGATCATAGCCGCTACTTGGAAGGATTCACTGAGCACCATATCTTCTGCATGAATCCCATGCATAATGATTTGAAGCTCTTGCACTTAACTTATCACAGTCTTAGAATCAACCATTTTGAAGTCCAGAAATTTCCCGACCACAAACTTTTTCAGCCCAGCGTCTTCGGTTCTGTACTTCTTGTCCAAAGACTCCCACAGAGTCCTCGCGGTTTTGAACCCCTTATACACATCATATAGTGTGTCGTCCAAACCGTTGAGGATGTAGTTGCGACACATAAAGTCACAATGATTACAAGCATCCCAAGCACCTCGAGCTTGAGGATCCGTATTGCCTTCAGGCATAGTCGGAGCATCCTCATTCAATAACCTCGCAAGGTTCAGAGTAGTGAGATAGAACAACATCTTTTGTTGCCATCTCTTAAAATCAGTACTGACAAACTTGCACGGTTTTTCCCCTTGAGTTGGGACATGGGGAACAGCAGGAGGAACGGCGACAGTAACGTTGTTGGGTGATGAACTCGACATTCTTCAAGATACAAAATTTTGTTTCAAACTTGTTAGAAAATATACGTGAGCCTACTCGGGCTTAGTATCTTCAAGAATGGTTTCAAAGTTGAGGCAAGTGTTGTACACTTTATCTTTGAAACGAAATTGCCTTGCTCACGGTGCTTACGGGATATGGCAATCGTTTCCCAAGATTCAACGACTTAGTAAGGAAGTAGTAGCACTACAACTTCTTTACTCTACGAACAAACTTTGTTTTGAACTCACTTTTTATGTAAGAATGCACTTAAAAATAGTTAAATGCAAAAAAGAGATAAAAGAAATGATTTTGGGATGATTAAATCGGATTTGGCAGAAATAGCGCACGTGGTCCATGTGCACCGGTACACATGAGATCGTGGCCATCAATCACATGGCTATGGTGCACAGATCACGTCCGATCGTGTAGAGATATCATCTAACGGTAAGGAATTAATTTGGAATTTAAATAAGAAATTAATTTGAATTTTGAATTTCAAATTCAAACAATTTCCCTCCAAAAAGATAAGTTAGGTGAACTCAAGTCCAAGCAAGCCCAACCTACACCCACGGACCCGGCCCGGCCCGAGCCTAACTTACTCAAATCGTTAGCTAAAGTTAGGTGAAAATCACATTTCCCCAACCTAACTTAATCCAATTTTTCCAACAATAATAATATGATCCATGAAATTGGGAAAAGTTATCTAAGATTTCTCAGTTTTATTTTTATTTTTTGGAGATATGTCGACTGTCGAGTGTGCCTCACTAACTATTCATTAATATTGATCGGGAATAACATTGGAATCTAAAGTACGAAAAACTCAATTTATTGAACCTAAATGAACCGTTGGTGAGGCCATGAAGTTGTCTATGAGTCAAAATCTCCGAACTTGGAACCACCAATAATGCAAGCCATATTAGCGAGAGTATCATCAACGTATCCTTCTTATCCTTTTTGGCTAATGTTTATATGGGCAGGGTGTTTGTACACCAAACACTCTATATCTAACCATGTCACCTCATTATAACAATGAATACTGATATGACTTGATTTAGATCACTTGATATTGAATGCTCGGTCCATACAATCATTTTTCATCGCTTCGCCAAGTATATGAGGAAAATATAGCCTCTGTTTGAGACATAAGTAATCTATTTCGTACTAAAAGTTGCTTCAACGACCAATGCTCATCTATACCACTTAAATACTCCTTCAAAAGCTACGCAAGTTCTTACTCATTAAAGCCTGTGAGAGCTAACATAACCATCGAAAAATTTTATACAAGAAACTTCCATAATTATTTATTATACTTCTCATCAAGCCCATCCATCTATGAAAAATTTTATGCTAGATCGAGACTATCAGATGAAAGGATATCCTCTCAAATATCGTGGACTGGGACCATCCATGATAAATCACCCTTCATCTATTTTGGGACACGTCTATCTTGAATCTCATTTCCCCTAGACAATTTCCATCACATCATCTTTGAGATATTATTTAGTGTCGTTCAATCATTTCTTCTCCATTTTTCATGGTGCATAAGCAATATGCTGCACACGAGAAAAAGATAAACAGAATGCCGTCAAATCTGGTAGAAAATTTGAACAAAAAAGTGTTCTCAAAGATTACGAATACAATTCCGTATGAAATGAGAGAAAGTACCATATGTTTAACTGGATCACATCAATCATATTAATCTAGATTTTAAGCATAATTAAATTGCTGATTGTCACAATGATACTTCCAGACCCAATGATAAGAAACGGGATAATGACATTTTTAGTCCCTATAAAATAGTGAAGTAGATGTTTTGTCTAAGAGTAGTCTCTAAAGTTAAATAAAAATTAAAATTACCGTTCCTAATTTTCAAATTTTGTTTCACATAAGTTTTTTTTTTTGGATGTTTTTACTCTTAAATTGCTTCTCAAAGGCCAATCTATAGTCAAATCAAGAGCAACTGAAAAACATGTCAAGAAATTTCAACGAGCACAAGATGCCCTATTTCAATTTTTTTGGTTCTATAATAATTAATAATCAAAGGCTTTCAAGTGCATGATGAATATACAATGAAAGAGTTGAAAACGTTTCACATCCCTCTAACGATAGATTCATGCATGATAATATATGCTCTTCATTACTATACCCAAACCCTTTTTTTTAATCATAAAAAATGAAGTACATTAGACCAACTTCTTTTATTAATTTATAGGAGAAATACATTGCACAGCATCTCCTATGTGGTTCCCATAATGTCAAAAGATATTCATTCAAAAAGGTTTTTTTTCTAAGGAAAAGTTCAAGGGAGTGAAAAAATGAAGATTTTGTAATATGTGTAGTCAGCTTTTATACCTACAGAGGTCGACTTGAATAGAAGAGACTCATCGTTTAAGTGAAAGATCTTGAGTTTTTTTTTTTTTTGGTTGCCTACCACAGTATCCCGGATATTAATGGACTAATCTGTTGGTCGACCTGGGTCGCACACCTGGCCTGGTGGGTGAGTCTCCCAACGGGGGTAACTGCATACACAAAGAATCGAACCCGAGACCTTGCTTAAGCAGAACCAAGCTGCTTACCATTTGGACCAACCCCCGTTGGTAAAGATCTTGAGTTTGAGTATTTGTGTATGCATACATTTTTTCTAAGAGAAATCCCATAATTATACTTTTCAGTAAGTCGAAAAATTAGTTTTGACCTCTGAATATTTTGGGGAAAAAAAAATCGAGCAAATCCCATAAGGCTATCTCTACTCTCTAAAGAATATAACTTACTTTTTCTATGAAAAATAAGTAATGGGAAAAAATTACTTTTTTTAAGAAAAATAAGAAAATGAAAAATAACTCTTATACCATGTTATTCTTTTCCACTCTCTCTTTTCTTGGTCACTAAATCAACATAAAAGTTATAAATAAATTTTAAGCTGTTATTTATTAGGAGAACAGTAATTTTCTTATATCAATTAATTTAGAGGCTTCCAAATCTCTAAAGTTTCTTTTATGTTCACAATTAATAATCATTAATGTGCAAACAAAACTGAAAAACACGAATAATCTTATGTCATCTTGACCAACGACATTATAAAACTACTAAATATATGTGAAGTCCCCTTTGTTGTGAATTTATAGGTTCATTTATTTTATTGTTAATTCCAACTGTTCAAACGGCCTAAAACTTGTTTTGTCCTAACAACATAGACAGAGGACGTATAACTTTTATATGCAAATTAAATGAAATTTAAAACTCAAACCAATTTTAATTTAAAATTTGTTCTCTGTGAGTAAAAAATTCTTGTTGGTCCCACGATTAAGAATTCTAACTTCGTCCATAATTAAGAACGACATAGGAATACTATTTCTTTTGCAATATATACAATATATATATATATATATATATATATAATCTCAAGAGAATAATACTTTTTTCTTTGATGAAATTAAAAAATATATATATATATACAAAAAAAGTTGGCCAACATAAAGTACTTGGACCGGAATGAAAGTTGACTTGAGGACGAGTTGGTAGTCTGAACCCTTCATGAGGACGAACGGTGGCCCGCCGGAGCTGCATTCGGAGAATAGTAATAGGAATTATTATATATACAGATTACTTTTAAACTTATCAGGTATAGTCGTATAGGTACATGAATATCTCAGAAAAAAAAAAAAGGTATAGATACATGAATGCTAAGGTATAGATACATGAATGCTAGCCGATCCAACATAGCCCAAGCCTCTTTGTCATCTCACGACAACGATTTCTTTTCTTATCTACGAATAGTTCTCTATCTGCATAATTCAAATTTTGAAGTCTATGTCATAGAAATTGCCTTATCTTGAGGCTATTTGACTAAGCTTATTTTAAAGAGTTTAAGCTCTTAGTACCTATAAAATATTATTAGAGCTTTTAATTAAGTTATTTATTTATAGGCTATTAAAAGATAAGTTGAGGTTACTTGTGTTTTAAGAGCTTCTAAGCTTCTGATAGCTTATTTTGAAAACTTATAAGTTGTTTTATCTAATAATTTACTAAACATTTTGTAACAGCTTTTAAGTTGTATTAAGGAACTTGTAAGGTTTGCCTAACACCCTCGTAACTTGTTTTGAGCTATCACGCTTCTAAGCTTCTGATAGCTTATTTTGATTGATGGAAATTAATTGATGGCCCCGAATCTTCGAACTTCATGATAATCACATGATAAGTTATAAACTGGAAGTGTATCTGAATCCATAGCGAATAATTTCACCGAAGGATTATAGCTTCCAATTGATCGTACATCGTAAAGCCTTTCTTCGGATTATGGGATTCCAAAGAGAAAGGACCGTATGAACTAAAGAGTTCTATTTTCTGTCGTACGTCAAATGCGGACCATAACCCCTATATATAGCTGAAATAGGGCTTATTTGCAATCAGCCCATCATAAATTGCAATTCAGTCCTCAAGGTCTCTACACATATTAAATATAACCACATACTAAATAAGATGACTTGGGCCTATAAAAACTTAATTGGATCACTTAATTTAAGGCCCAAACTTTATTTAATATATGTGATATACAATTCAAATTGCAATGTACACACGTCTGCGTGCCCAAATGCGAATGATTGTGATATGCATATAATATAAGTCCACAAAAAAATTCCAACAATCTCCCACTTGGACTATATATATGCATATACACAACACCCTATAACTTTATATCGCACATTATAATTTTAGTAGCTCGAGCAAGCATTCAGTAATTAGTCATATTATCATATCCTGTCCATAGTCAATTTAACACAAGGATCAAAGAGGTTGTCGTCGCATTAATCGCAACTAAACCCATCAGTGGTCACATATGTCAAAGTAACTAACGACCTGGATCAAGTATGGATGTGTAGCATGGAAATTACATGTAATGTGATCTGCACATGCCTATTTTGAACTGGTCCTACATTAAACCTTATTGAGATAAAAAATTTAACATTCAGAATGCGAAATTGAAGAACTTTATGATTAAGCAATAACCAAAGTGTACACATATGTCAAATCCCAAACATTGAGCAAACACATATTACAAACTCCCACTGAATCTAGACACTGTCTAACTATACAACACCCATACGAGCAGTGTGCTCGTGAAAAACCTTCGGTGTCAAGCCCTTAGTGAGCGGATACGCAATCATGGAGTTTGTCCCAATATGCTCAATACTGATTTGACCACTTTGAACTCTTTCTTTAACAACAAGAAACTTAATGCCTATATGTTTAGACTTAGAAGAACTCCTGTTGTTATTTGAATAAAGGACTGCGAATTTATTGTCACAAAATAACTTTAATAGTCTTTCAATACCATCTACTACGCATAGCCTAGTGACAAAATTCTGCAGTCAAATCCCTTGATTTGATGCCTCATAAATTGCTACAAATTCTGCTTCCATGGTGGAGAAAGCAATGAGTGCCTGCTTAGCACTCTTCCAAGAAATTACTCCACCAGCAAGCAAGTAAAATGTAGCCTGAAGTGCATTTGCGACTATCCTGGCATCCCACAAATTTGGAATCAGAATAACCAATGATCTCAAGTTGATTCGACCGTCTATATGTGACCATGTAATCTTTTGTTCTCTATAAGTAACGCATAACTCTTTTGGCTGCTTTTCAGTGATCCATACCAGGAATACTCAAGTATCTGCCCAACATCCCAACAATGAATGCAAGGTCTGGACGAGTACAGACTTGCGCATACATCAAACTCCAAACAGTCGAAGCATAAGAGATATTCTTCATTTCCTTAGATTTCAAATTATTCTTGGGGCATTGATTGAGGCTAAACTTGTCTCCCTTAGCCACTGAGGTATCATCTGATTTGCAGTCTTGCACGCCAAACCTCTGAAGTACCTTATTGATATGGGCCTTTTATGATAATCCAATAATACCCCGAGAACGATCTCGGTGTATTTGGATTCCTAATACAAAATATGCATTGCCAAGATCCTTCATGTCAAATTTGTTCGAGAGAAATTTCCTAGTTTCATGCAATAAGTCTATATTAGTGGTGGCAAGTAGGCATCCGCATACAAAATCAGGAAAGTATATTTACTCCCACTGAACTTATGCTATACACAATCATCAACTGCGTTTACCTCAAAACCAGATGATAAGATTTGATGAAACTTGTGATATCATTGACGGGAAACCTGCTTAAGTCCATAAATGGATTTCGTAAGTTTGCAAACTATTTCCCTTGAATCTGAAGAAACAAGGTTTTCTGGCTGCACCATATATATCGTTTCTTCAATGTTTCCAGTTAAAAATGTTGTTTTAATATCCATCTGATGTAACTCTAAATCAAAATGCGCCACTAATGCCACAATAGTCCTCAAAAAGTCTTTCGAAGAAACTAGAGATAAAGTCTCTTTATAGTCGACGCTCTCTTTCTGAGTAAATCCTTTAGCGACAAGACAAACCTTATATCTTTTCACATTGCCATGTGAATCCCTCTTACTTTTAAATATCCATTTACAACCAACAGGATTTATACCCTTCGACAACGGGACAAGATCCATGGATTTGATTTCCCCATTCATGGCATCTATCCACTTTTGAGAGTTAGAACTTTCAATGGCTTAACAAAAAGTGATTGGATCATTTTCCATCATGCCAATGTCTATCTCACGTTCATTGAGAAATACGATGTAATAATTCAAAATCGCACTTCTCCTCTCTTTAGTGGACCTCTTTAGAGGCATTGGTTCTTGAGGTTGTTGAGTTTGTTCCTCAGGGACAATTTCAACATTGTCTTGTTGTCCTGAATATTGTTCTTGAACCATGTCAGAAATGAAATCCTGATCATGGTCAATAACAACTGTGGGAAGAGGGATAATAACCGATTCCTCCTCAAAGACAAAGGCAATGTTTGGTTATGTTTCCATAACATGTTTGGTCCAAAATTCTCACCAAACCATGTTTGGTTCACAAAATATTTGGTCAAAAATACACTACTTTTTTGGTCCAAAAAAACATAATAATTATTTTTCATCTTTTTACACCTACTTTGTCCCTACACTCTTCTTTATGTGCTCTCTCTCTTCTCATTCCTCTCTAACAGACAAAAGCTTCATGATTTGACTGCTACAGTAACTTTTGTTCCCTCTGGAAACAAAACCACACATTATCTCACCAAAAAAACACACCCAAAAATCAACTTCCAAAATAAAACCAAACACAATCACATCAAACACGCACGTGTCCCCATAAATTTCTCACCAATAATTCTCACCAAAATACCATCCCAAAACATAACCAAACATAGCCAAAGTCTCTAACCTTATCCCCTCCCCCCCTCAAACTCAATATCCTCAGAACTAGGCATTTTCTGTCTCAAAAAATGTTCTGAATGTGGGATCATAAAACTTAAACCCCCGTGATCTTTCACAGTATCCAACGAAGTAGCAACTGACCGTTCTTGAGTCCAATTTCCTTTCGCTCGGCTTGTAAGGCCTTGCCTTAGCTAGACAACCCCAAATATGTAAATGCTTTAACACGGGTTTCTTACCTGTCCATAGTTCATAAAGGGTTTTGGTTGCTGCTTTTGTTGGAACTCTAGTTATGATATAAATTGCGGTCTTAAGTGCTTCTCCCCAGAGGGAATCTGGTAAGGTGGTATGACTAATCTTACTCCTAACCATCTCTTTTAAAGTCCTGTTTCGTCTTTCAGCTACACCATTCATATTGGGACTTCTTAGCATGGCGTACTGTGGGACGATTCCACATTTCTCTAGGAATTTAGTAAAAGGTCCTAAACGTTATTCACCTGATCCGTCTTATCTACCATAGTATTCACCACCACGATCAGATCTGACACCTTTAATTGTTTTGCCAAGTTGATTTTCAACCTCGGCCTTAAATGTTTTGAAAACGTCCAGAGTTTGAGACTTCTCATGTATCAAATACAAATAGCCATAACAAGAGTAATCATCTATGAACATTATAAAATATTGTTGATCATTCCATGAAGGTGTAGGAAATGGTCCTCAAATGTCCGTATGTATAAGTTCTAAGACATCCTTAGCTCTCTCGGCTCCTGATTTCCACTTGTTTGTCTGTTTTCTTTTAATACACTCAACACATATTTCATTTTCCATATTGTCAAGTGCACCGAGAATCCCATCTGACACAAGCCTTTCAATTCTTTGTTGAGAAATGTGACCTAAGCGCTCGTGCCATAACGATAACGAGTTCTCGTTTGTTAATTTCCGTTTAGTGCCACACGAATCTGCGTGCAGGGTTTCATTAAGTGAGGTAACCGTATCAAGCATATATAGGTTATTACATCCTAATAAAGTACTGGATCCGATAAGTTTAGAATCATAATAGAGACGACATCCATTGTGACCAAATGAACAAACATATCCTTCTTTGTCCAAAACACAAATGGAAATTAAGTTCCGTCCAAATGACGGTACAACATATGTCTTATACAAGTCCAAACAAAATTCAGTCTTGAGCGTTAACCTAAATATCCCTATTTTTTTAACCTCCACTAAATTGCCATTCCCTTTATGGAAATAAGACCGCGCAAAATTGAAATTGTCTCCGACTTTTCGTTCTTGACAAAGAGTTTTTCAAGCTCCTCAAGGAACGCCTTAGCATTAGTCTCCTCAGACATTGTGCCCCTGAATGATTCTGGAATTGCACGCTTCATAATCATAAGACTCATGAGATTTGAGCGGTCCCATCTCTCGAATTCCCTCTTATGATTAGAGGTACTTTCAGCCAGATGATCAGTGGGACGGGGCTCCCTGAGTGCAAGGTCTAGATCCATGCAACCGAGAACTATCATAATGCTCTCTTTCCAGTCCTTAAAGTTGGTGCCATTAAGCACCGGAATTGAGTTGATATTGGCAGATATAGATGTGGTAGAAGTATTAACTAATTAGAGAACAAAAGGAACCAAATAAGCTCACATAAACTAAAACTTTGTGCAAATAACTGTAAATAGATTCAATATGACAAATTATATCACAAGAAAATCGGTATAACATTGATTCTAGTATTTGGACAGAAAAACAACTTATAAGTGATTTTCTTGGCATATCGATCAAACATTGACAATAAAATCTAGTCAGATGTCAAATCTTTCTTTGGACCGACTTAACACCCACACGGACACCTGATAATCGTCACATGTTTACCACTACACGTGTTTGAATTTCTTCCAGACAATAATAATCTTCCTTTGTGCCGGTTATTACCCTCATGAAAAATCGCACACAAATACTTTAGTATTTCGCAATTGAATAATCTACACAATAAAAGCTACTTTGATAACATTTGATTTAATTAATCAATTTAAAATACCAAACACTCATTTAAGAGTCCAAAATTATGTCATATAAGAATTTATACGCGCAATTTTCGTTTAAGCATCGGGCTTCTGAAAGATAAATTCTGCCCTGAAAGTTCGTTAGATGAAAAATTGGCAGAAGGTATCTTCAATTAATTCTTCATTTTGCGATAAGATACAAATTGTGAAAGCTTGACATGTTTGACTTTCAAATTGTGTTGAGATACAAATTGTTAAATTTCCTTTTAAAGACCACCGAATACTTATATTATGCCAAAGCTTGACATATTTGATTAAAAGTCAAACCAGGAGAATATTTCCAAACTTCCACAACTCCTTTTTCCTTATTAGTTCTTGATGATAATTACGGCAAGAAAGAAAATATTACCTTATACCACCACAAAATATCTTATTTTGTCCTTTTCTAATGACTCATATTAGAGGCAAACTTACTGGCGAAGGACATTCAAGCAAAAGAAGTCAAAACTTATTCAAGATATTAAACATATATAGATAAAAATGCAAAATTAGTCTCGTAACTATAGGAATCTGGCAAATGTAATTTCGTATTTTGTGTTAGTGGCAATTATGATTCTGTATCTCCAAAAAAATCGCAATTTGAGGACAAATTGGCCGGAAAGCCCTAATTTTGGCCGGAGTTTGCCATGTGGTATTCAATTTGGGGATTTCTTTTTATTTTTTGGCTGAATTAGTCCTGTAACTATAGAGGGATCTGGCAAAATTAGTCCTGCAACTATAGGGGTCTGGCAAAATTAGTCCAATTTATTTACCCACGTGCGTGACACATCAGCAATTCAGGCCAAATTGAAAATTTTCAGCGAAATTCGTCCTCAAATTGCTATTTTTTTGGAGATACATAACCTCAATTGCCACTAGCACAAAATACGGGACTACATTTACTAGACCCCTATAGTTACAGGACTAATTTTGCATTTTTCTCAATATATATATATATGCATGAAAACTTAAAGAAGCGGGCAGTACAAAACTTCAACAACCGCCTTAACCTTCAAGCGCCGCCGTAAACTTATGGCAGTAACATCATACATATTTAATCCATGAAAACAAATCACATCCAAACTTTCAAAACAAAATTTGCATCTTCACATATGCACCGTTTGCCGACCACCACCAAACGCAAATCAACGGTGAAGATAAACGGCGCAACAACGGCAGAAATTAAAAAAAACTTTCCTTGGACGCCATGATATTTCGGCAAGCCAAATCGATCAATATACGATATTTTGATCGAACATAAAACATAAATTGCAACGGAGTTATTTTTCTTTACCAAAAAAAAACCATGAATTTTTATGAAAAAATCATAAGTTCTTTAGCCATGACTCTGATACTACTTGATGAAAATTAATAGATGGTCCTCAATCTTCGAACTTCATGATAATCATGTTGGATTTCCTGCACTGTTAATCTGAAATATACTGGAAATATATGCGATAAACAAATGAAAACGAATCGAGGCGAGAGTTGGACTCTCTATCCTTAAAGCTATATTGGCTCGCCTACGGTGGTACGAGATCATGCAATTAATTTCCCAAGATACAACGATTCCGTATTGTAATTGAACCACTTCAAGAACAACACTCCACGAACTTATTTTGCTCAAGAACTCTCACTGATGTGATGTATGTAGAATGCTTAAAATGCAGAAATGATTTCTGATTTTTGTGTGTTCGTCTTCTTATCTTTTCATTCATATGGGAGACTCTTTATATAGGAGAAATTTGGAGAAATGAAACGTTTTCACTAACCACTTTTAAAAGTGAAACATTTCACTTATACTTTTAAAGTGAAAAACATTTCACTTACCACTTTTAAAGTGAAATGTTTTTTCACTTATAAATTCAAACGTTTCAAATTTAGCATCAAGAATCTTTGGCTGTGTTTGGTTTTATTTTGGGGTTTTTTTTGGTGAAAATTTTGGTGAAAAGGTTTATTGGAAGTTGTGTATTTTGATGAAAATGTGTTTGGTTTAGTGTTTGATTTTATTTTCAGAAGAGACAAAAGTTACTGTAGCAGTCAAATCATGTAAGTTTTTGTCTGAAAAGTTGTGTTTATAATTAGTTAATACTTGAAAAATATAATATAATATAAGTTTTAAATGATTATATTGTAGTTGATGTAATTAGTAGGTACCCTAAAGTAGAGACAAATAGGGAGACAATAGCTGACAATTTTTTTGACCAAAAAAATCATTTTTGGTCAAAAAAAACACAAAACAAACAAGTTTTGGCCAAAATTTTTGGCCAAAATGGGTTTGAAAACAAAACCAAACACAGCCTTTCAATTTCTGACTGCTTTACAAATGAAACGTTTCAGATGTAATTCAACCTTCTGCTGGGCTGCTTGATTTCTTTGGAAAAGAAATGAGCCTAAATTAATTCTTATTGGCCTAAAAGAAGAAAATAATTAACTTAGCTCAAGTTAATTTAATTCTAAATTTTGCCCAAAAAGAATATATTTAGCCCAACGACCACCAAGCCCAGTCACGACCCACGGCCCGCGTACCAGCCCGATCCCGGACCCAGACCCGACCCGAACCCAGACCCGAGCTCAAGTCTGTGGTCCGAGGTTCGGTCCGGTCCACCTTATGGTTTATATCCAAAGTGGGATATCCACATTCAAACACCCAACAATAGCAATTAATTTCTCATTCGTTTCAATTCCGAATCAAGAAATTCGAAATGCTAACCTCATCTTCCCGGAGTAGAATAATATTATCCAATAATATTTAGTATCCTCGATACTTGCGGTGTTCGAATTTCGTACACAAAAGAGGTGTTCACACACTTTTCATACATACACAATATTCACCCAATATCCAACAAATCACGTAATAAGCTATAAACTCGAAACGTACCTGAATCCATAGCGAAGAATTTCACCGAAGGATTATGGCTTTCAGGTGATCGTACACCGTAAAACCTTTCTTCGGATGATGGGATTCCAGAGAGAAAGAACTGTATGAACTAAAGAGTTCTATTTTCTGCCGTACGTCAACTGGGGACCATAACCCCTATATATAGCTGAAATAGGACTTATTTGCAAATCAACTTATCATAAATTGTAATACGGTCCTCAAGATCTCTACACATATTAAATAAAACTCCATACTAAATAAGATGACTTGGAACTATAAAAACTTAATTGGATCACTTAATTTAAAGCCCAAACTTTATTTAATATATATGATATACAATTCAAACTGCAATGCACACACGTCTACGTGCCCGAATGCGTATATGATTGTAATATGCACATAATATAAGTCCAACAAAAAATTCCAACATTGAGAACTTATAAGTTGTTTTACCTAATAATTTATCAAACATTTTGTAACAACTTTTAAGTGGTATTAAGGAACTTATAAGGTTAGCCTAACACCCTCTTAACATGTTCTAACGCCATCTCTCTACTGATCTGCTACCACTACACAGTCCTACAAATATCCTAGATTTATGTTATCTCAAAGATCTATAAACTATGTTATAATAGAGTTGTTAGAATTTAACCTGACAACTATTAATCTTAAACATTAAAACAAGCATATAAGATAGAAAATTTACATGGTTCGGTCGATAATATTTTATCCAACCAAATTATGCCATCGTGTCCCACAACTTGGTCTGGGATCCTGCAACGTGCTTTTGCACCGCAGCTTTGAGTTTCTTGCACCACGACGCCAAAGGTGTAGAGCACCCGCGGCTCCGATTCCATATGTATTCTTTACTTGATTTCCTATTAATCAAACTCCCATCATAAAAAAAAAATTGAACCATAAGAACACAACACTTTATTATTTTAAAATTACAAAGAAAATAAGAAGTCTTGGCATTGGGTGCAACATAAACGCCGTGGTATAAGTAACAATTAATTCGTCATGGTTGTTATTGAACTGTCACACACGTGGATATTATATTAACCAATTGTGTCCAAGAACTTAGACGCCAAGATTTTTCATTTTTCTAATATAATTAAAACACTTCACTATACTATTAAACTTCAAGAGCCAAGGAGCAATGCACCTACTGATCAAATGGACTATTTAATCAAAACATATATACATAGGGATTGACTATTTTTTGGTTAAAAAAAGGTTTGGGCATGGTCGATTTCAGACACCTACCACGGGTCAAAATATGGTTTTAGGTTCAAAAATCGCTTATAAATATATTTACAAATTGGTCACCAACACAACAATCACATCAACAAAAAAAATCAAACTCATAAAATTCTGACAAGAAGTATTTTTTTTTTTTCTTACCAATTGAGTCAGCATGCTTTTGACACGGGATTGATTAATGATCATGCCAAATGTGCTTAATTATTCATTGATTCCAATTGTTCTTACATTTTAAAATCAAATTGACTGGCACACGCCGACAAATCAGAAGAGACGGTTTTTGCAGATCAAATTTTTTTCATTATTCAACCGACCCTTTTCCGCCAGGTAATCTTAAACATAAACTATACATATTTATTTGTTTATTATCCCCAAGTAGCCTCAATTAAATGGTTTTGTTAGGCAAATTGGATAAATAAGGAAGATACGACTATTGGAAGAAAGATTAGAGTTCTTTATCTTGGGATTGGGGGAATGACAACTAACTAACAGAATGTAAATAGTCGGCGTTCTTGCGATTAATCTTATATCATTGCTTTTACGTACCTGGCTAGGATATGGGTTTTATGAACTTTGTTGCATGCAATCCACAAATATATATATATACACACATATATATAGGGGATTTGGGAGAAATAATGAGACATTGGGATCACAGTTATTTTGATTCTCCTAAAAGTATAACGTGATTTTGAATGATATATTTTATTAATATTGTATGTATTTTGCTTTAGTGAAATTGTCTTAAAATTTAGTCATTACTAAATACTACAAAATCCTACTTATTTTGTTATTTTCATAATCATACAGTATGAGCCATTTAAGATTGGTAACTATAACTATAATTAAGGGTAATTTAAAATTTCTAACTAATATGTCAATAATATAATTAAGGGTAATTACTAAAATTAAGAGTAATTTAAAATTTTAAACAGATATTAATAAATGGATTTATAATTACGAATTAAACACAATGGGAGGTGAGCCACTATCTCTATGAGCCACTTAAAGAGCTAATGAAGTTTTAGGTCCATTGCCCATTAACACTCCTATAAATATTGTGAAAGTAGATCATTTGAGGATTGTCTAATCACTTTAAAACATCCACTAATCACTATTACCGAAAAGGATGAGAACTATTCTGTTGTGTTGTAGCCACTTGTAGGTCGGACCCATTTCATCCTTGACTCGTTCTTTGGTCGGGGGTTTGAGCACGCTAATCCCGACTCAATTTTCACACATCACATATGAATGAACGAAACTCACAATATATCCATTATTATTAGTGTAACAGAAGCATATTCATGTTAATTAGAGATATTGGTAATTTCATTTAAAGGTTATTCAAACTCCCCGCCATATTTTCCGGTTGGTTGATTTGTGAAAAAGATAGAGTACTATTTAACAAACGAATCCCATATGAGAATTCCGTAGGCACGCAACGCAAATCATGCAAAATAGTGACTTTTATGCATTGAGTAATTCAAGGAAAATCTTAGCTGAGTAGACTGGACTAATCTCCTGACCAAATCTCAGGAGTATCCTTCTTAATTTCATCAAATTAACAAATTTAATTTATTTATTTCAAAATGGTAAACAACAATAATGGTGGTATAGATATTCTTTATAGAGTAATGTTATATATATTATAGTTTTCATATATACCACATTTTTCACTGCATCTTGATTTGATAAGAAATTATTATAATTGATTGACTTTGATAAATTTAGTTAATCAATACTTTCTTTCAAATCAAAAGGAGGTGAAAAAAGAACAACTATGAAAAGTGAAAATGGTGGTATGTAGTATTACTCTTCTTTAATTTATATAGTTAGGAAAATTGCTATTAAATACCATATATATTATTGTTTTTCACCTACTTTTAATATGAAAATGACGGAGCGGGAGCTAATAATTTTGATAAACTAAAAAGCACGTTTTTAAAACTCTCGGATATCTCAAGAAACTCAAAATTTGCAAAAACACAATTTTATTGATTGAAAGATAGATTGATAATGAATAACAAAAAACATGATATTAAAGAAGAGAAAAATAAGACTTCTATAATTTATTCCAAGTAAATTACGACTTCTACTACTACTATTCCAACTGCAAAACGCCACCAAATTGGGCTTCTTGTTTTACATCAGGAGGAAGTAAAAATTATGGTGGTAAAGCAAGGGGGTGTGGTCGAAGTGGTCACAAGGCCTTTGGCCGTGAGAGTCCACCCGGCTTCGAAACCCAGGTGTAGTGGATTGGGAGAAAGGTATAGTTTGAGAAGTTTACTCCTGCGTCCCCCCCCAGATCCTCCCCTCGGGCTTATCTCCATACGTGGTTTGCGGGCTATTGCGTATGGACAAATTTGTTCTGCTGAGTGACTGACGGAAATTTACCCTAAGATTTAAAAAAAAAACAATTACTGTGGTATGTAGTATTGCGCATGTCCAATCCATCCTATAAAAACCATTATAGGTGTTTGGCTTCTTACTAAACACACAATTTCACTCCATGCCCATAGTTTAGTTTATACACTTGAATAATACCTATTCTTTTGATTACTCCTTCGAAAACGCCAAAATAAGGAAAAAATCAAATTAGCCCCCTATATAAGACGACTCACAAAATATGTATATAATATTCAAATATCCCAAATTAAAACACTATCACCCCCCTATAGTAAACAACAGCTGCAACCACCTCACCAGGTTCATGAACCCCCATCCACTATCGGAAATTTTTTATATAGGAACTCAGTTACATGCACCCACTATATATATACCCGGCACCGCCCCCATTTCTCATTCACTCCCTCACTTCTCACGCTCGCCCCCGGGAATTTGAGGGAAATAGGCTTACTTTGCAAGACATAAGCTCCATTTGTAATATAGGCCTCCCTTATAGGCTTGTCCAAAGTTTTGGCATGTGATATACCTATTTTACCCTTATAATTATTTATACTAATAATAATTTAAAAAAACCAATATTTACTTAATACCTAAAATATCCTTGATACCCCAATCTTTGCCTGTATCGATCTTCTCTTCCCCTGAATCCATTTTCAGCGTTCTATCTCCATTTCAGGCCCTTCGGTGTATCTCCATCTCGGGCCCTTTCATCTCCAATTTGGGCCCTCCCAACGGGCATAGAGGTAAGGGAAACAATTATAATTGGTTGATGTAAAATTTGATTATTTGAATTTGTTGGGAGTAAAAGTTTGATTGAATGAATTTGTTGGAGATTTTGATGGATTATGTGGACAAGGTGTTTGATAAATACTTGATAGAGTTTTTCTCATTAGTTTGCATTGAATAGTGTGTTTTTAGGCGTTTAGAATGTGATTTTGTGATTGTAGCATTAATTGAATTGTTATATGTGTGTTGGAGTTTGATTGTTTGAATTTGTTGGAGATAGAGATGAATTATGTAGACAAGGTGTTCGACGAAATGCTTGATAGAGACTCTCTCATTAATTTGCATTGAAAATGGTTGTTTTTAGGCTATATTTGATCAATGCAAAACTTTTGTATTTTGTAATAATAACTGTAATAAATTTGTAAGAATATTTGCTCATTCATTACTAATTGTATTTTGTAATAACTATGTTTCTTTATCTTTTTTTCTAGGAAATGTCGGAGTTTTTGATATACTATTTATACGATGGTGAGTGGAATATGAAAGTGGGAGAGTGTGGAGCACGACAATGTGAATGGTGGTCAAAGAATAAATATAAAATGCTGAGTTTTCTGCTAAGTGGAGTATCCACAGTCGATTACACGGCTGCAATTTTTCCAAGTCATGTTTGAATTTGCTCCTTTGAATGGGAAATAAGAATTATGAAGTTTAGTAAGTTACATTCATCCTCTTGTAATGTTGGTAATCCGGTATAATCGAGACCGATATTGACGTGAAGCATTATTTGGTGGACTCATGTCCAGTGACGAAAAGGCGAAGCATTCTGCATGTGGAGCTTTTAATGAAAGATGTGAAGGAAAAAAAAATCAAGTTTGAAAATGAAATTCAGATGGAGAATGAGAAATATTATTTTGAAAAGGAGTTAGTGAATGATTATATATCTGCCCCTGGTCGGCCTGGTGTTGTTTTAAGCAAGCCCACCTCCCCGCCCGTATCGAAAGCCTCTGCACCCACTCCTTTTAAACCCAATCCACCATCGAGTCCTCATTATAATGTGGACAATGAGAACTCAATGCCTGATGCAACCAGTCCTTATAAATCCTACTCCAATCCACTTTCTAGTCCTTCTCCCTGTGTGGAAAATGTGAATGCAAAGCCCGATGCAAGCCACTATTTTGAAAAAGTGAAGTCAAGGTGTGATGCAGCCGCTTCTTTATTTCCACCCATGTTCGTACAAAGTTCACTCTGATCCCATCCACCGGTCAGATTTCATAGATGAAGCTAGTGACCAAAAGAGTATTGGAACCTTCAGCTTTGATGATGGTCTAGATCTTGTGATTGGTCAGGAATTCACCAGCAAGGAAGAGGTGAAAGCCTTGGTTAACAATGCAGCGCTTAAGTTATGTTTCAATGTTGTTGTAGCTAAGTCGAATAAAAAAGCCTTGGCATATAAATGTAAAGTCCCTGATTGCAAGTGGAGTATTCGTGCGGCAATTACTGGAAGGTCCCCGTTTTTCTCATTGCGAACTCATAATACATCCATACATGCCGGCCTACATGTTAAAGCGCCGTGAAAGGTGCTCTTCAGGAGCGGTTGCTGGATTTTTGTTAAATACTTTCCCATGTCAGTTAAGCCCCCACCTCCAAAGGAATAGGGGAAATGATGAATAAGGGTGGCATTGACGTTTCTTACTACAAGGCTAGGCGTGGTAGAAACATTGCTAGAGATTCTATTAGGGGTGATCCTGGGCTTAGTTATGAGATGCTTCCTAGATATTTGTATATGTTGGAGAAAGTGAATGAGGGCACGTTACTCATTTGCGTAAGGATGCGAATAACATTTTCCAGTCGTTGTTCTTTGCGTTGGGAGCCTGCATTGAAGGTTTTGCATCCATGAGGAAAGTTCTTGTTATTGACGGCACACATTTGAAGACCAAGTATAATGGAGTATTACTTGTTTGTACTGCGGAAGATGGCAACAAACATCAGTATCCACTTGCGTTTGGCGTGGTAAGTAAAGAATGCGATGAAACTTGGATTTGGTTCTTGGAGAAACTTCGGGATGTCATACCCGATTCTGACGATTTGGTCATCATTTCTGATAGGCATGCATCTATTAAAAATGCCGTTCAGAAAGTTTACCCAAGGTCTTCCCATGGATACTGTACCTATCATATATCCCAAAATCTTAAGAACTATGTTTCTACGGTAGGGGCCTTAAGCAAAAGAAGCAGGCAAAGGATAACATTGTGACGAAGTTTATTGTTTGCGCTGAATCATATACTGAGCACGAATTTGAAAGACTCTTTAGTGACCTCGAAACAAGACAGCCGGGTTTCAAATCTTAAGTACCATGAGTATCTTAAAGACACACTTGCTGTGAAAGATCATTGGGCTCGTTGTTACTCTAATGGTGCACGATACAATATTATGACAACGAACGGAGTGGAGTCTATTAATGCTGTGTTGACTACTGCGAGGTCATATCCTTTGATTCTTTTGTTGGATGAAATTGTGAAGTTAATAATTACGTGGTTCAACAAGCACCGTAACGAAGCTGCAGCCGGGTCCTTGTCACAAAATCTCACTCCGGAAGCGAGAGAACGATGCATGCAAGAGAAGAAACAATCCACTTTCTTTAAAACGCGCGTCTTGAATAAGTGCACAGGGGAGTACATTGTTGAGTGTGGCAGCGAAACTTTCTTTGTTGACTTGCAAGCAAAAAATGTACTTGCCGGGTTTTTGACATTGACCATATCCCGTGCGCGCACGCCATTCGGCATATAATGGTTTAGGGGATGATGATGGCCTTCTCAATTTAATCTCTAAATATTATTTGAAACAAACATGGGCTTTGGCTTATGTTAGAACAATATACCCCGTCCCTAGTGAGCCGTCTGAGTGGATCATCCCCGCTGAAATAGAGGGAAATGTTGTTGAAGCTCCTTCTTGCGTAGAAAAATGTGGAGCGATTCGAAAACTACGATATCAATCTGGTGGGATATCTGGTGGAGAAAAAGGAAAAAGTCACAAAAAACGTGTGAAAGATCCCTCAACCTTCTAAACAATTTGTTTGTATTGTGTATTTGTATTTTTTATTTGATGATTCTTTCACTAGAGACATTAGTAGCTCAACATTGTAATATATATATATACATTTGAAGTTACAATTGTTTTAATTGAGATTTGTGTTCCCCAATATATATATATATATATATATATATGTCATGTGGCACTTAACTACAGGATATTGCTACATATGTAATTTTAACAATTTGTATTTATAGATTGTGATAAACTATAACTACTTAAGTAATGTTTAAAAGGTCTAAAACTCGAATCAGACGTAGTTTGTTATGATTGATAATAATAATATATTCATTTTTCCGTCTACAAAATATATTTATTTTGTATTGTAAACCCTAAACCCTAAACACTAAACCCTAAACCCTAAACCTTGAACTATAAAATCTTAAGAATATATATGGTGAGGGCCTATGAGAAAGAATAAATATAGTGTAATAGTGAAAAGTGATGGAAAACAAAAAATTGGTTAAAAAATATTAAAAAAATTGTCCGGCACAATGGTGGCGAATTTTCGGCACCAGGGTGCCGAGAATGCTGCCTTAGGCAGTGCACTCGGCACAACGGTGCCGAGTTTCTGGCACAGGAGTGCCGAGTGCACTACCTAAGGCAGTGCACTCGGCACCACGGTGCCGACACTCGGCACCCAGAGTGCTGAGTGCACTGCCTTAGGCAGTGAACTCGGCACTACGGTGCCGAGTTTCTGGCACAGGAGTGCCAAGTGCACTGCTCTTTTGAATTTTCTTCCCCTTTCAATTTCTTATTCACAATCCTCTGTTTTATTAAATGGAGTAATAATTTGTTATGGATTTAGAAGTGAGACTTTGGCAACTTGTAGGCCGGTATAAATATTTGCCAACATAACACAAATACAGAGTTACTATGTTCCTCAAACTATGGAATTGGTCAAAAGTTGCAAGGCTATCTTCTGTCTAAAATATGGAATGTGGGATATGACTAAATGTTTTCAAAGGTCTAAACTCTTCCCTTGTACAAAAGAAGTCCACGTATTTGAGCATGAACACACCACAGTCGCACTCTTCTTCCTCGTAGCGGGATGTTACTGACAATGTTGTACGTCCAACCACGAATCAAAATCTTCTATACATTTGTGCTTCACGTATTGGAGTACGTAATCTTTAGCGAGTTAAAAACTCCATTATCACCCCGAGTAGGCCCAAATGAATCAAGATACTCCATTTTTTTTCCTTCGGGCTGATAATTGCTAAAGTCCAATGCAAATTATCATTGATCGGCACAAAGATTTATCACACTGAAGAGACTATAATCAACTGTCGATGTTCTAGCATCAGTCATAACTTTCACCGACTGAAAACCTCTACTTTTATATACTTTATAAAAGTAAGAACCAAAATAATGGCATTTCAAGTACCTCATTGACTCCCGCAACTCTCTCTTTTTCAATAACAACATGTAGAAATTACATACTTCATCATCAAGCCATCCCCGAGGTTTCAACTGTTTTAAACTCCTTGTACTAATCTGCTTCTCTTTCTTACCAAGTTATACTCATCAACGATTTCGCCTTACGGGGATCGGACATGGAATCTGTTATCAGTCTATTCTCGTCTGCGGTCAGAGGCACAAAAAAATATGCCTCATCAACATCCAATGTATCCTGAACATGTTCGTTGACAACATTTGCAATTTCAGATACAAAAATATTCACACAGTACAGGGGTCCAACTAATTGTAAGATAACAACATTGCAATCCAATATCTAAATCAATTGATTCAATTTACAATACAAATTCAATTTACATTGTCATACAAGTATCCAACTAATACAATTATTGTTCAAACAACACTCTTGTTCAAAATATCTAATGCAATCTTCTTTCTGATCAAACCATGCGCTCGGCGTTATAATTTTCAATTGCCTAAACTGTTCTCGAGTACAAAAATAGTCGATGTTCTTGAGCATAAACACTCCACAGTCATCGCCATTCAGTTGTCGAGGCATGGTGCACACAATTTCATCAGCCCATCCACTCAAATCAAAATCTTGTCTACATTTGTGCCTCACGTATTGGACAAGATAGCTTTTCAACAAGTTAAAAACCCCATTATCAGTCATGTGAGGACCCAGCGAATCAATATACTGCATTTTTCTCTCATTCAGGTTGATAATGGCTAAAGCCCAATGATTAATATCGTGGATGGGGACAAAGATTGCATCACAATCAACAAGAGAAATGTTTGAATCTACCCAGTTTTCCATACTATCAAAACTACCGCCAGATTTCAACTTCACTAAAAAGAAAGTATTAAAAAAATGGCACCTCAAGTACCTCTCTGGCTCCCTCATCTGCCTTTCAGCCAGTAAAATGAGGTAAGCATTAATGACTACGTCATCAAGCCATTTTCGAGGTTTCAAGGTGCGAAAGTTTTCTACTGTTACAGGGAAGTCATTCACACTCACCACTATTTTGTCAGCCGGTAACTTAGGGGCCATGGCCTTATTATATTGCTTCTGCTCGTATGGGGTCAAAGGCTGACAATGATAATTCTCTTCCACTGTAACCTCCTCCACCTTCACCTTTTTAAGCCCCGGCTCCTCATCCTCTCCACTCATCATTATTTTTCCGGTTCCTTCATGGAAAGATGACAAAGGAGCTGCATCCAGATCCACCTGCAGTGCCTCGAACTGAAGGTGTCCCGTGGAGGATCCGTAGCAGTTTTGGCCTGTAGCTAAAACACGTTAATCATACGAAAGAGAAAATATATCGTACACAAAATAATTCATTAAATAACAACTGACTGTATTACCTTCTTCGGTGGGGCTAACTCAGTCCATGGCGACTGTATAAGTCTGCCCTTTTCCTCTCCCTCTTTGGATGGTCGCGATCGACAGGGGCAGGAGGGATCTCATCGTGTTTCAAGTCCATTAGGACATTAGCAACCTCTCCTTCCCCAACCACGACCTCATCAACCACAATATCCATCTCATTTTCAACAAGAGGGCTGACTGAACCATGAACTGGCACATCACGATCAACACCAGAAAAGTGTTCATCATCCCTCTGAAATCTGAGGAAAATAGCTATCTGATTTTCTATGCCTGATAGCCTATTTTCTACATTTGATAGCCTATTTTCCATGTTGGATAGCCTATTTTCCACGTTGCCTAGTCTACCATCCACTCTTGAGTCCATCTCAGATATTTTTGCCAAAATCTCACTGAACATTCTTAAAACTTCGCTATTAGGTTCCGTTGAATGACCCGGAGCCCTTTCACGAAGAGGGATGGAGGATAACGGTGGAATGCTGTCGACTGGGATGGCTGATGGGTCTATTTCGGGCAGAGGATCACTAATGTCTTCGACTCCGTCCAATCCAAGCGAAGAACATTTCCCGACCACGTCAGCAAGGTACATGTCTTCAAATAGAATTCTTCCCCCTGACTCTAAAATTGCAGCCCAAGCATCAGTGGTCGGGTCCACCACGGAGTTGTTTGCATTGAAAGGAGGAAACTCCTTATCGATTGAAGCGCGTTCCTCCGGAGTGGCCTTTAGTATGCTTGCAATGTCCTACAAAATTTGGCGAATTATAATAAGTTACAAAACTCATTCATTATATTAATTGCAAAAACATAATGTCCAAAAAAATCATACCAACCTTTGTGTTTAACACCAATTTAAGGAACTGGTCGAAACTCGCAAATTGTTTCTTCACTTTCGGTTTTGTCGTCCACTTGCACATTCGGGGCAACGTGGGGTTGATATTCTCCCTCAATTGCCCAATAGCAGGTGACAGGACGGACATGCACTCAAAAGGAAGAAGCTACACAAAAAAAATATTACCGTCGGTTAATATATTTCCAATATAAAAGTCACAGTTTCAAATATAGCAATATATCAAAACATCATTACAAGACTTACCATAAGAGGTATAATGAAACCGGGACATTTCCACTGTGGGTTTCTGGACATCTTCTTCTGTGCCATGTCCAAACTTGTCACCTGCTCCACAGAAAACCAAAGGAGCGACGCCCCCATGGATACGACTTTGCAAATTCCAAACTCTCCACTATTTGGATTAGCATGGAATCTATTTTGGCATTTCCATTTCCACTATAAAACAACACCGAACCCACTAAATAACGTAAGGAGACTTCAACTTGTCGTCCTTCGTCGTGTCCCGGCCCCCTTTCCTAACAATGCTTAGCCTTCTATCACCATCGCCAGTGTGAGACTCAACTTCTTCTGGAATTCGAATATTTGCAAGTACATCCTTTATACTTGCTAGTGTGACCTTTTTCGTGTTTAGATATTTGATACAAAGTTTTCTTCTCCCAACAATGGTCCTTCCTTCGATATTCACCACAGTTCAACCCACTAATTAAGCCGTGCTCCATCAACGAATACCGAATAGGAACTCCATTCAAAACAAACCAAATCTCCGACTTATTGGGAGACTTCACTTTTCGGCATAGAAGAATCCACAACGGAGTAGTAGAATCATATCCGTGTACGAGCGGCGTCAAACAATGGCCCGAATTGAGAATCCCTCAACCAATTCATCCCATCCGGATGGTCGCTTAACATCTTTCGATGAATAAGCATTCCTCGGCCATTTTGCAATACGTGTTTGATTTACCCTTGAAATTACATTCTTCAAGGGTCAAATATAGAGTGGGGACCTGAACAACACAATTGAAAACTCTTCAAATATAATGACAACGACAGCATATACAAAAATGAGAGCTATAACTAACATATTCAAATCAATAAACACTTATCAATTCATCCATTCATCATAATTCCAAAACAATAACCAAATTAAACCATGCATCATTTCATTCGAAAAAATCCTTATGAATTCATCAAATGATCAATAAACACTTATCAAGTCATCCATTTCATCAATAATCCAAAACAATAACCAAAATTAAACCATGCATCATTCATTTCGAACAATCTTTATGAATTCATCATTTGATCAATAAACACTTATCAATTCATCCATTTCATCCAATACTTCCAAAAAAAATAACAAAATTTAAAGCATGCATCATTTCATTCAAACAATCCTTATGAATTCGTCAAATTCATCAATAAACACTTATCAATTCATCCATTTCATCAATAATTCCAAAACAAACCAATCAATTTCCTCCTAATTTTCCCATCTCCACAAAAGCATTATAAATAAATAGAAGAAGTTTTTACTTACAGGAGGTGTCGATGAGGTAGAAGGCTCGTTCTCAGTCAAAGATGAATGTTCATCAACACAGGGAGCATCCATTACTCTGTAAATGCATAACATGAACACAATCCTTAAAATTACATAAACCCTAATATCAAAATGTGCTTCAAAATTAAAATTAACTGGACAAATTAACCCAACAAATCACTTATTCATTCATTGATCAAGGTTTTTCAAAATAAAAAAATATGCTTCAATAATTATAAATTACATTGGGGAAATTGAGCATTTTACAAAAAATTCACAAATTTTGAAAAAAATTCACATTTCTACAAGTACATTGGATCGGGTTGCTTCAATACCTTTAACTTCTCTTCTCCTTCTTCTTCTTCAATGGCGGACGACGGTCCGTCCAACAATGGAATCAGGCGGCGCGAAATGGAATGGAAGCAGGCGGCGTTAAATGGGCGATTCTCTTCTCTGCGGGGACCTGCGAGCGGCGACCTTTCCTTCTCCGGGATAGGGACTCTTCTTTCTCCGGTGGTTTTGCGTGTATCGGGGTCTCTTCGTCTTCTCTTTTCTCCGGTGTCGGGTAGAAGCACTTGTGTGGGGGGTGTATAGCAGCAGAGCAGGGGTATCGGATCGGGGGTTCCTGGGTTGGTTGGGAGTATAAGGGGTTAAGAGGGGTGGTTTCGTAATTCCACTTTTGATAGAATTTTTTTTAAAAAAAAAATTTGTGTAAAGAATCGTGTTTCACAAACACGACTCTTTAAGTGGGGAGTTTTTTCCAGGGACTTTTTTGTCATTTGGCAATGAAAAAGAAGGCCGAGAACTGGGAGGCCCAAAACCTTACTTGGGTTGCAAATGGAGCCTATTCTTGCAAACGTCCCCTCGCCCCCCTAGTGAGAGAAAGAGAAAACTCAAAAAATGGTTTCAGAATCATTGCCTGTGGTGTCCAAATGCAGAGTAATTCCTGATCAGAAATCGAGTTTAGCTGATTTGAAGCTATCAGTTTCAGATCTCCCCATGCTCTCATGCCACTACATTCAAAAGGGCTGTTTGTTTACAAAGCCGCCTTTTCCAATTTCTGACCTCATTTCTGTACTGAAATGTAGCCTCTCTCAGGCGCTCGTTCATTTCCCGCCGCTCGCCGGCCGCCTCACCACCGATTCGAATGGATACATATATATAACATGTAATGACGCAGGCGTCGATTTCATTCACGCCAATGGGTCCCACATCCACGTCGGGGATTTGCTGGTGTCGGCTGATGGCTACTTGCCACAAGCCGCGAAGGGGTTCTTCGCTTTTGACCAAACGGTGAGCTACGAAGGCCATTTCAGACCTCTTCTCGCCGTCCAGGTGACGGAGCTTGCTGACGGCGTTTTCATTGGCTGCACCGTTAATCACGCCGTTACGGACGGGACGTCGTTCTGGAACTTTTTTAACACTTTCGCGGAGTTGAGCCGTGGCTTGAAGAGGATTTCGAGGGCTCCGGAATTTAGCCGTGACTCCGTCTTGATTTCCGCGGCGGTGCTGAAATTACCGCCAGGTGGACCAAAGGTCACATTCTCCAGCGACGCGCCGATCAGGGAGAGGATTTTCAGTTTTAGCAGAGAATCAATTCTGAAGCTAAAAGACAAAGTTAATAATATTAACCGGAAATTGGAATCTGACGCTGGAATTGACGTCGCCGAGCTGATGGGCAAGTACAGCAACGACACGTTGAAATTCCCCGACGGGAAGTTAACGCCGTTAGCCTGGCTAAGAAAGGCCGTCACGAGGGAGACGACAAATCAGATCAACAATCCGACGGTCGAGATTTCATCGTTTCAGTCTCTATCAGCGCTGTTGTGGCGCGGCATAACCCGCGCAAGGAAATTACCAGCCTCCAAAACGACGACGTTCAGGATGGCCGTGAATTGCCGCCACCGGCTCGAGCCGAAGCTGGAGCCGATGTATTTCGGGAACGGAATACAGAGCATCCCGACTTACGCGGCGGCTGGGGACGTATTGGGTAAGGATCTACGATGGTGCGCGGAGCAGCTGAACAAAAACGTGGTGGCGCACGGTAACGGTACGGTGAGGGAGTACATAGGGAATTGGGAGCGGGACCCACGGTGCTTCCCATTGGGAAACTTTGACGGCGCTATGATAACCATGGGTAGTTCCCCAAGGTTCCCAATGTACGACAACGATTTCGGGTGGGGCAGACCCGTTTCCGTTCGGAGCGGGCGGGCTAATAAATTTGACGGTAAGATCTCGGCGTTTCCGGGTCGTGAGGGCGATGGGACCGTTGATTTGGAGGTTGTTTTGGATCCGGATACCATGGCGGGTTTACTATCCGACCCAGAGTTCATGCAATATGTATCGGGTTATTAGTCAACATGGGCCCATTTGGTGTCGGATCCTTGGATAAATATTGCGGATGAAATAGCACAAAAAAAAAAAAAAAGCCTTTACTCTAATTGTATTATTAATTTCTTCTGCTACTGTAATGGAAAATTCTAACTTGCTCCCCTGGTCAAATTAATGTGTATTTTATAAAATAATTTCTTAATTATACGATAAGTGTAATATATTCTTCTTATAAAATGCACTTGAGTGCGACCAATCAGATCTTTGTTAGAATTTTCCCAATTTAATTTGCTATATCTGTAACTAAAGGTTTTTGTAATTATTTGGGCACATAAGTTGACATTTGTCATGGGCAACACATCATTATTATTATTATATCAATAATTAGGTAATCAACGGTTCTAAATCAAAAGCATCTTTTAACCAAAATAAATAAATTCTATTGAAATAAATAATACGCACTGATGAAATTCGCATCTGATAAGACCAAGGATACTTAAGTCTATGAATTTTTTAATAAAAGAACTTCAAAGTTGGTTGACTTCCTTTGAGTCCGAGATTGAAATTGTCAATTGGTTTGACTTTAATTGGTATACAACCATGTTATTTTGGTATACAAACATGTTTATTTAAATACGTATATAGTTCTTGATATAGAAAGTTGTGATTTTTCATCTATCAAATGAATTAAAGTAATTATTTCTTAATAAAATCTAGGAAAAGATGAAAAAATGTGACAGTCATATGGTGATGTATATAAAGTTTTCGAAAGGGGTTGAAAGAGAATAGAAGATAGTTTTTATTAATCTTGTGACCTGAATTATTAATCTTGTGACCTGAACAATATCATGTGATTCACGGATATTTTGAAGGAATAACATCTTCATATATTGGAGCCTAAATTACATTCTATTAACGTTTTCACCATCTAGATTTCATATAAACTCAATTCTAACTCAGTTTCCTAATTTTATCTCACTTTCACATATAATTACATCAAAATGTTTCAAATATGTAAGTGATTTATCTCCCAATTTACTCACATATTGAATATAAACATGAATAAAAACATTAAATCATCCGAACTTCACGTAATTTTATATTTTTTTTAGAAAATTTTGTTTTCACTCTAAAGTACACGAGATTCACACTGTTGCCACGTGGACACGATGGTGGCAGTGGGGTTGGACCGCTGATTTTGTTGTTAGTGAGGGTTGTGCTGGTGGAGGGAGGAGAAGAATTTAAAACAAAAAAAAACATAGCCCTAAGTATATGGTAAAGGCATGAATCATGTGTACTCTAGGTGGCTCAGAGGGGAACAAATATCATTAAAAAGTGTGAAAATATGTAAAGTTTGGATGAATTAATATTTTGATCTATATATATACATATATATATATATGTTACACTAGCAATTTTTTTTATTTTCAAACTTATAATTATTGGTATATAGCAATTTGCAGTTAATATATATTACCTCAAACGTGAATATTTAAACCTAATAATGGAATAATATATTATTGTATTTGTTGCAACACCATATCGAAGTCCATAATCCTTTTTTGATATCAAAAACATTGCATCTGGAGTTTGTTGAAATATTTTAAATGCCAATTTGCCATTATTATATATGTCAATAAAATCAATTTCCTCGGTGGCCCATGTTCTCCAAATAAAAATCAATCTCAGCCTGTGAGCGTGGGCTATCAATTATCATTGACTCTATTGGAGATTGCTTTATTTCACATCAATATCTAGTGCGTGGGCCATTAGCCCACATACTATTAAATTAATTTATTCACGACGAGGCCCATTAGATAGTTTGTTGCCTGGGCCATCATGTCGCCCATGCGTTGCAACTATTGCCCACTACAATAAAATGGGCAATCATTATGTGACAAAAATATATAGAATGAATGAATTTCACTGCATGAGCTATTGTGATATTTTATAGATTTGAAAAGTCTCGTAGACTTCTAAGTGTGTGTATATATATATATATATGTGTGTGTGTATGATTAGATGTACATAAGTTAATCTATACAACAAGAGACAAATCCAATGAAGGAAATTATGAGTAGGGGAGTAAGGATATGTTTGGTTATGTTTTGGAATGGTATTTTGGTGAGATTTATTGGTGAGAAATTTATGGGGACACGTGCGTATTTGATGAGATTGTGTTTGGTTTTATTTTGGGAGTTGGTTTTTTGGTGTGTTTTGTTTGTGAGATAATGTTTGGTTTTATTTTCAGAGGCAACAAAAGTTATTGTAGCAGTTAAATCATGAAATTTTGTCTGTTAGAGAGGAGAGAGAAGAGAGAGGACACATAGAGAGGAGTGCAGGGACAAAGTAGGTGTAGAAAGATGAAAAAAAAATTATCATGTTTTTTTTTTACCAAAAAAAAATAGTATATTTTTTTACCAAAAAAATAGTATATTTTTGACCAAATATTTTGTGAACCAAACATGATTTGGCGAGAATTTTGGACCAAATATAATATGAAAACATGACCAAACATTGCCTAAGACTTACTGTATTCAACAACTTGCACCGATACATTTTTCTTGCGCGAGTCCTTATAGTTTATTAGTACTCTATACCTCTAGGATTTTGGGCCGTGTTATTGAATGTAAGTTCTATAATGTTTACATTACCATCTTGTCCAATAGTCACGAGTCGAACTAGATATTATTCATTTTTATTTTATTTTTATCGAGTTTTCATAATTGCCGAAGATATTGGTTTGATTTCTAATTTAAAATAGCTCGTACGAGTTTGAACAAATTCAAGTCGAGCTCGAATAACTTGATATTTTATATTTTTTCATCATTTTTAAACCAATCAAATAAATTTCGAGTCCAACTTCAAACGTTATCAAATATAGGGATGTAAGTTGAGCCGAGCCGGCTCGACTCGAGCTCTACTCGAGCTCGAGTTTCACGAGCTCGAGCTCGAGCTCGAACTCGAGCCTAAATGTATCTGCAAAAAGGCTCGCGAGCTTTTTCATAATTTTATATATATATATTTTTATATATTAAATATTAATTATATATATATTAAATATTAATTATATATTATAATTACCAGGCTCGCGAGCCCAATTCAAGCTTGAGCTCGCGAGCCTGGCTCGAGCTCGAGCCCTTCAAACCCGGGCTCGACGAGCTCGAGCTCGAGCCTGGCAAATTTGTCAGGCTCGGCTCGAGCTCGACTCGTTTACATCCCTAATCAAATATAATAATGTGCTTAAGTTTACTTGTCATGTTAAACGAATCACACCCAAACAAAATTTTGACAATTAATCTTGAATCTGATGGTTTGATTTGCTTTTAACCATAATTGTATATATCCAATACTTAGCACATGCTTTGTGCATATGCAAAATTAACAAAGCACAGACCCAGTTGCATTCATCTAAAGTTTTAAAACCTTTGCAATTACCCCTTCTCTTACTCAAACGACGCCGAATTGTACATTGATCAAGAACAATTTTGTCGTTCAATTTTAAATTCACATAGATTCAACCACAGAAATGAGAAGAAGAAAATCTGAGGGTTTTAAATTGAAGAATCCAGTAAAATTCGTTTGCATAATCGTCTCCGTTTCATTCATCATCATACAGATCATTTCAGCAATTCAGCTCAGAAACATCTCCCAATCAACAATTGCTTCAAAATTCCCCAAAATCAACCTTTCCAGAGATTCAAAAATCGGTAAATTTGGGGAAAATGTGATGAAAATGTTACCTGAAGATCTGAAGTTCACTCTGTTTCTACCATCGGAGAGGGCGTTTCACCGCGATTTGAGATTGAATCAGAACGACAGCAATGCGTACGCAGTGCTGACTCGAGTGCTAGGGTTTTCAGCTGTGCCGAGATGGATTTCTACGGCGGATTTAGAGAACGGTAAGGAGATGGTTTACGATTCTATATCGGGATACAATTTGTATGTATCGAAGGATTTGAATGAAATGGTGGTGGTTAATGGAGTTGTATCGGAAAAGGTTGATCTGAAAATGGGGAATATTTTGGTTCATGTTATGGATGGAGTGATAATGGATGCAGAGTTTGAGCTATCTGTTCAGCCTGATGATGATGAAGATGAGTAAGTCGAAATTTGCAATCTGATTTGTATTTGAGTTCACATATTTTTTTGTATGTATACGAACTTTGTTATAAAGTTACTTCGTTTTTCGAAAAATTGAACTTCGAGTTTGAGAATAGAGGGGCACGAGTCGAGTTTGACAAAATTAATAAGCTTGAGCTTGAAATAAACATGTGTGTTGCCAAATGTATGATAATGAAAATTAAATGCATCATTATGTAATAGACACGGTGACATACTCAATACATACATACGGAAGGAAATGAAAATTGATTAGGAAATTTTTAAATTAATATTAATTAAGTGAAAGATGGAGAAAGGATAGGAAAAAAGAAGAGAGGAGCTAAAAGAGAGAAAAATAATGAGAAGAAAGTGTAAAAGATAGAAAAGAAAGAGAGAAAAGGTTGGAAAAATTAAGATATAGAAGTTACTTTGTCAAGGATAATATTTATCTGTATCAATTTTTATGAATCATGAAATTGTCATTATGTTAAATCATCAAGTACATGTAATTATGACAACTCTAAATGTGCACATCAATACCATGACGGTTACATCCCTATAAGAATTGTGTTTACTCAACTAAAACGGTTACTCTATGCCCTAGTGCTTTATAAATAATAATAATGGAAAAATTCAGAGACATACAAACCTAAGTCAGAACATGTACACTAGTACTCGAGCTTGGCACGAGCTCGAGAGAAATTGAGCGTAGCTCGAGCTTTGTTCAAGTCATCTCGATGCCCATCCCACCTTCAAAAGCTCTACTTTACAAAATTATGATTTGTATTTTGATGATCCAACACGTGGGCCCTATCAAATTAAAAGTGATAATCTCTCACAAATATCATGTCAAGGAATTACCAATAACGGGCTGATTTTACAGCAGACCAAGTGCACCCACAAACGTTGAATTGTCGGAGAGCGGGCAGTTTTCACTCCACACCTCCTACTATAAAACCCCTCTAACTAAGAAATATACCTACAGATTGACCCATTAATCCAATCTCTATACTTTGGATCCTCTATTTCATTCTATATTTCATCTTGTATTACATTTTATAGATTATTGCGGAGTATAAAATTAATATTCAAGTGTGTATATTTCCTATATATAGAGAAATATTCTACACACGTGTATATATTTTGAAATACCAAGTTATGGAAACGGAACACAAAACTATGGTTAACCAAAGCAGTAATGATAGATAAAATAAATTGAGAGCATCCCCTCCATTGAATTGTATCTTTTTGTTCAAGCCCGAAGTTGGATTCAAATTCAGACAACCAATTCGTACTCAAGTACACATCCCAAAATGTGATATGTTCTACAAGAATATCAGTTCAAGTTCCCGTTGCAGCTACATTCATTCTAACCAATGAGGTTCCATTGAAGACTTGACCGAATTACAAGAACCCCACTTCCTTTACTAACATTGCCAGAATGTGAATTTGAATTCAGAAAGTTAGGTTCTGCCAACCAGATTGGAATATCACGAAATTTATGGGTTCAGCTACCAGCAGAAGTAGGAACCGCAACTGGCTTTGAATCTTCTGCCTTTTCGTGTTCTTTGTTAAGCATCTGAAAATCATTTTTCTAAAATGTGAAACCCACAGATTATGTATAATTGTACGTGAATAGGATGATAACGACAGGGGCAATTCAGTCAGAAAAAATGTATATTTCACCTCCCAAAGACATGTCAAAACGAAACTGATATTGGCATTACACTAAGAAAAATAATTAATAATGGAGCGCGTGTAGTGATTTTTGGAACCAATAATTATTAAATCAGAAATGCACATCAATATTGGAAGCAATAATCATTAAATCAAGAATGCACATCAATATTGGAAGCAATAATCATTAAATCAAGAATGCACATCAATATTGGAAGCAATAATCATTAAATCAAAAATGCACATCAATATTGGAAGCAATAATCATTAAATCAAGAATGCACTATCAACAACAAAATAAAAAGAGTTTAATGGATGTGAATGCACATTAATATTGGAAGCAATAATTATTAAATCGAATGCACTATCAACACCAAAATGAAAAGATTTTAATGCATCCTGAAAGTTATTTATATGTGCTTAAGAAATAGATAGAATACAAAACAACTGACCTTGTTGTTGATCAAATTATGGAGAGCAATCACACTTCTGATAAGGGATGAGAGATATATGACCAACATCATATCATTTGTTTTCACTGTAAAGAGATTGCAGATCAAAAATTATTATATAAAGAAAGCTAGTAAATCATCCTGAACAGATGCAGGCCCAAATTTGTCAATAAAGCAAATAACAAAACATTGACATCCCATCTGTTTTACCTGCAAAAGCTTTAACTAGTTCAGACACATTTAGATTTGGGAGTAGGTTGAACACATCCTGCAGAAGTGGAAGTAAATTTCAAGATGAGATGCAAAATATTTTTCGTTGTAGGATGTTACGAGATAGAACGAAAAAATAAATAGATAATTAATTCATTTCATGGTTTTATTTTATTTATTCTGATACCTGGAGATGGTACAGGATTTCGTGGTTCAAGGGGAGCTTCCCTTCAATAACCAGGTCAAGATAACTTCGGATCTCTTTCAATCGTGCGTCTAATCCCTTCAAAGCAGCAAGTTTTCCAGTCACCTGTACAGGATAAATATAACTAAGGTTCTTATTTCCTCCAATTATTCAACAGAACGCCAAAATATCACAAGTACAATATAGGGTCTATTGACTGTAGTAGAATATGGTTTTCTTAATCGTCAATACACCAAAAGGGGAAAGGCTGTGAAAAGAAACCTCTGTTGCAAGGGTGCTGATAGTTGTGTCTTTCACATCCCTTAATAAGTGTTCAACACCTATCACAATCAGGATGAGCAGGAACATAAGCAGTTTTTATAGGAGAGAAAAAAAAATGACCTGCTATTTTAATATTACAAATAGACATTTGGACAGAATACAAATTACAGGCAGTGGGAAGTAATTCATCCTCTGTGGATGAAACAACAAACGCCAGAACTAAAATACACTGCACATGTATATACTATAAGCATACCAATTTCTTCAACTTCATGAGCAGCAATTTCCGAAGGAACATGCACGAATACCTTTTGACTTTTCTGAGTTGCATTCTGCAAGTTCACCAAATACATTAGAGCATATCTTTTTATATTTTCAAATGGTTTCTGCTGAATAATTACTAGGTTTAAATATTCACAATTTCTCTTCATATTATATACTCTTGAAAATTTCTCGCCTTTGTTTCCTTTGAGCAAGAAAACTATTACGAAAAAAAGGAGATGAAATCATCTTTATCATACCTCTTTAACTTCCTCCACAGCATAATAGGCTTTAGTAGGTATTCCAAGCTCTTTTGGTTGAACATCAATAATGACCAAAACAGGATTGGGGACATAACTGCAATAACATGAAGAAATATTGACTAGTAACGGGTCTAGGGAAATGCAGTTAAAAGATGTGAATCCACAACACGAGTTGCAAAAGCAAAGAGATAAGTCTGGAAAGGATGGGGGAGCAAAGAAATGTATTTATTGTGTTAAGAAAGCTCACTCGTTAAACAGTCCGTGAATATTGAGGTCATTTTCCTTCAGCTTCGGGCCAGTGCTATACCAACCAACAACATGCTCCTTGGCTGACAAAATTTATTAAGCACATCACATTGTAGTCAAACTCCCAAATATATTTAATCAGAAGCCACCATGATGGCAATTACATACCATTTATTCTTCTGAACATGGAAAACATTGATTCATGGTAATTGTGGTCAAGAAACCAGATGCTTGGGTCTCTGTCATCTTCTTCAAAAGGCACTGCTCAAATCAGCGAAATGCATTAGGAAACGCATAAGACCATATGCAACTCAGAATAAACGGTAGAGCTTCAAGAGTTGGAGGACACAATTAAAACAGGTTTTAAACTTAGTAGATCTATAGAGATAGAAAAGCTCGTTACGATATTAAAAACATGATCATGCCATTCTCAAAAACTCACATTCCCAGCTTGGTTTGAAATAAATGAACTAATATTAGAGATATGATGGTATTATAAAGTTAGATTAGAAACACACTAACAACAAGGATATCCAATCACGATTATATATGTGCCACTACAAGTTTCTATTCGCCACAAAAACTCGCTATAGAAGAAGAGGGAAGGGACAGGAAAGGTTTTTGCATTTTGCTATTCTGAGAAATATGTTGCAATATTCAGAGAAACGATCTTGGTATCCCAAGTAATCATATGTCACACTAACAAGTTAAACAAGATTAAAATCAAGAATGAGATTGTGATTAGTCACATAAAAACCTAACGACCTACTCGATAACTCCTAAATAGTAAATGGAAGAATTACGATGAAACAGCTTTGTTAAATGTAAGGTATCTCCAACTTTCCATTTGAGATTCCTGATTCCAATTCTATTCCAACAAGACCACAAAGATTTTAAGGAAATGCCCCTCACTAAACACTTAAACAAGTCCTAATCCTGGACAGTTTCGAAAGGTATAGCACCACGATATCCAGATTTCAGTTTCACACCTTATTTACTGTCGGACGCGAAAAAACACTCCTTCATTCCTGATTATTTCCAAATCCTAATTCCGCATTCAGCTCAGTGCACTTCAAACTTCTTATCTCAAGGATTCTAATAACACACCTTCTGTTTCTATCCAACTAAAAAAATGCACTATACCTCATTCCAGAAGCCAAAATTAAAACCTCAAAATACAAAGCCTACAATTAATAAAAGCCAAATACATTTCCTCCAAAGAAATTCCTTATACAAAAGATTCTCCAACAACATACCAAGACATAGGAAGTAGTTACAAAACCGCAACACAATTAATTCGACATTCAAACACAACAAACAATAAAACAACTAAAAAAAATACAAAATCAAACATCAACAACTAGTGTAGTGTAAACAGATTATCAGATCTGAAAACGTACCGGCGTAGCTGTTGCTGATGTCGACGGTGCCTTTATAGGAACTTCCGAGCAGAACTCCGACCACGCGCTTCCTTGTGTCACGCGCCACCCGATTGTAGTGGTCGACGATGCTCAGCAACACCAGCGGGTGCACCACCACCTTCTCGATCGGCCGTGCTGATATCTGCTGCGATTTAATCACGTCCATTTCTCTCGATTTTTTCCTGTTTTTTTCTTCCCTGTTCTTTCAATTTCTTGGGCGGAAAGAAAAATTGGTGCCGCTGATATTATTCTATTTGCAAACCTTTATTGGTTCTTTTTAAAGTGGCAGACGAAGCTATTTTTTGATCTTTGTTTTAAATTGGGTTTATGGGCCTCATTGACAAGACGGGCTAATGAATAATCTCTCTTAAGCCTATAGGCCCATTGTTTTTATCGGTCTGAATTAGGTTTGAAAGACGAACCAAGCTACTCGATACTAGACTCAAATTTGATCGCCAAAAGCTCGGTTCAGCTCGGTTCGTCAACGTATCAAACCAAACTTGAACAACATTTTGTGTTTGATAAGTTTTGAAGCTCGGTTCAAACTCGACTCGATTAATAAAAATTGGTAAAAACATGTATAAAAAAGTCAAGCTACTTGAGTTTGACTCGTGTTTGGTTCGATTAAAGCCCATTTGAGCTCGACTCGATTAACGATCAAACACAAATTTTGAAACTCGATTGAAATTCATACAAACTTAAACAACAACTCGTTCAACTCATTTATCCCCTGGCTGAATAATGTCACATCGACAGTCACATGATTAGAAATGATAGTGGGACGGTTATAATGAATCCTAAACCCACCCCCACTTTGTTCTCTTCGGAACAAGAACTGGAGCCATGGATGTCCTGGATGCTAAATTGATCCCCCCACCTTGGACTGGAACCGCTGAATCCAAACCGATGGATCCACGAGATCTATTTCTTTTATATTTATTTTTTGATACTTTTAGTTAGTCTATTTTTTTAAAATTCAAGAGGAAAGTAGATACCCTACATATCTAGTCCGACAAACTCGAGTTGATAGTTATAAACATAAGCTATAAAGACTCTATCTAGCTTCATAAAGGATGGGAGAGCCACAACTTGTGGCAGCCTTAATTCGAACCCAAAACCTCTTACATAAATTGGGAGATAGATACCACCAGACCAAATTGTCAACCAAATTTGGTATTGAATTCTTAAATTTATTGCACAATGATTAGAAAGAATTACAATCGACAATTTTATAATCCAAGTACTTTGGCTATGTTTGGTTATGTTTTGGGATGGTATTTTGGTGAAAATTATTGGTGAGAAATTTATGGGGACACGTGTAATTTTGATGGGATTATATTTGGTTATGTTTTGGGAGTTGGTTTTTGAGTGATTTTTGGTGAGATAGTGTTTGGTTTTATTTCCAGAGGGAATATAAATTACTGTAACTGTCAAATCAAATAAGTTTTTATCTGTCAATAATTAAAAGTTATAATATAGTATTGAGATTGTAATAATTATTATATAGCTAAATATATATGTATATATGTATAAATATATATATGTATATATGTAAGTAATAGTAGTATATATATATATATATATAATATTGAGATTGTAATAACTATTATATAGATAATTATATATGTATATGTGTAAGTAATAGTAGTATATATATATATATATATATATAAGTAATTGTAGTTGATATATAATATACTTAAAAGAAAAGTTTATATATATCTTAGAAATTGCTTGTGTGTGACTCTGTGTGTGTGTGAGAGAGCGTGCGTGTGTGTGACTGTGTGTGTAATTGTGTGTGTTTGTATGTGCGTGTAACATTGTGTGTGTTTCTGTGTGTGTAATTGTGTGTGCATGTAACAGTGTGTGTGTGTGTGCGCGCGCGCGCGGGTGGGGAAAGAGGGTGGGATGGGGATGAGGGGTGGGAGTGGGGAAGACGATGAACAGTCCCTCCCTCCCTTCCTTTTTTTCTTTTTTCTTTTTATTTAATTTATGAAATAATATATTAATAAGTAATTTATTTTAAAAATTATTAAAATACAATGTTTAAGTTTATTTGTAAATTTGATAAATTAATTTAACATATAATTTTTTTAATTATATAAACTATTTTATAAACTGTTATATTAATTTAATTAAAAGATTAAAATGATATTTCACATTTTTATTTTATTTTATGATTTTAATAATTTATATTCTTTTTTATTTTGTTGAAAATAATTTTTAATTATTATAATTATTTATATACTTTACATATCCAACATTACATATAGCACTTATAATTTTTACAAAACATTACAAATAACACCAAAATGGCATAATAGTCCTAAAATAGTTGGGTCTCGAAGTCAAGAAAAAGTAAAGGGCATTTTCAAAAGTTCACCGAAAAATTTAACGGCGCCGTACTGAAATCCTAATGGATGGTGTTCAATGTTAGACGGAATAAACGGAATGGATATTAGATATAATTTATTGAACTGGGGAATATTTTTTGTAATTTAGCAATACCTCAGGGATACCTAGTGTAATTATCCCTATATATTATAATTTTTATGAATATATAAAAATAAATTATATTATAGTAGTTGATATTTATATTATAATTTTTATGAATATATAAAAATAAATTATATTTATATGAATGTAGGTAGTCTATTTAAATTATATTTCTACAAAGAGGGGACAAAGAGAGAGAAAGAGGAGCGACATAGGGATAGAGAGGAGAGAGGAGAGAGAGAAAGTATATAGGGAGAAGTGCAGTGAGAAAGTAGATGCAGATGAAAAATAATTATTATATTTTTTTGGATAAAAATAATAATGTATTTTTGACGAAATATTGTGTGAACCAAACATTGTTTGACAGGAATTTTGGACCAAATATGAGTTGGAAACATAACCAAACATACCCTTTGCTTTTAATGATCGGTTATAGTGATCTATGCAACTTAATAATTTTCGGTAGCTCGGGCAATTCGGGTTCGTACAACAAATTTTGTCATCCAAATCAAATTAAGTATGACAATGCCACCCGAAAGATCAAACAACAGAATCAAGTGTCACAAACATATTAAAGGCAAATTTACTTTTGTACAAACAAACAGAGGCAGTGTGATTTGCCTCTGTTTAAACAAAGAAAAATGAAAATCGAACTATCCGGAGTGAAACTTAGGGCATTTGTAACTGGAATCTGAATCCAAACCAATTAGTACCAAAAGATCGGCATTGTCACCTCACACTGTCTCTGTTTAAACAAAGAAAAAGGAAAATCGGGCTGTCCGGAGTGAGGCTCAGGGCATTTGAAACCGGAACTTGAATGCTTACCAATTAGTACCAAAAGATCGGCATTGCCATCTCTATACACAATCACTATGCTGATATGACGTCAAAATTGTTATTTGTTCAAAATCTGAATATATATAAGAATTTTTCTAGTAATTTGGCTCATTGATCAAGGATACAATGCTTTCATTTAGACGTCATGTTCAATTCTGATGGTGCTAGCTCACAAGCATTCTTCTTGCGAATAAGGTGAAGAGATCAGCTCAGTCAAGGTGCATCGTCTATTAATCTCGAACCCAAATCTTTCTTGTGGCAATTAGTAAGATGTAGCAATTATAATGAACCTCCAGTACATAAAACCTTCCACTAGTTCAATATGTTACATTTTATGTTAATGTAGAAAATCAATCGGGATCTAATCAAAAATTGAAATGTCTTATATCCACTTGTAACTTGTAAGTTATGCCAATTGAATATATTATTGGAATGTGAAATTTTATACAGTTTTAGGTGGGGCATCCAAAAAATGCAAAGGTTTAACTAACCAAATAAAGAAAAAGCAAGAAACCATACTTTTAATTATTGGGTGGACTGTTCATGAATAGTAAAATTCTGATTTTTCTCCAAATTGTGCACTTTGGGATGTTTTTGAAATATCCCATTTTGATATCAATGAGTTATCTATCAAGTACAATCACATCAAGGTAAGCAGACGAAGCCGAAGTATAGATTAGATCTTACAGAAATCTATTAATATCATCACAAAAAGTGCCTTGCTCCATAACAAGGAGGGGAAATAAATAGAGAAGAAAATATAGTCAGTTTAGCTTTTCCTAAAATGCTCAAATCATGTAACCGGTTTGCACGAATCAAATGGTCATATATCATTACCAGAAACCACATTTTCAGAGCTATCGTCGAGCAAGCTTCATTGAAGCTAAAAAGGCTCAATTAGATGATCTGAGCAGCCGTATTCAACTTTTCAGCTAATCCGAGTTGTGTTCTTGTAATGCTAGACAAATAAAGCAACAACAATTGGTCCTGCAACAAGAAAGACATTATGTGGTGAGATCGAATATTGATCTTGTCATGAAAAGAGTTATTTGACTAACGAAAATAAAAATAAAAATCCCAAGTAAAGACGGATTTCAAAATATCTGTTGCCACCAACTTTTTTTTCATTTATCTCTTATAAGTTAAATTATCTTTAAAGTCTTAGTTATCAAAATTAAACCAAAATTATGTATCCATTCAACAGCTCATGAGATTCTATTCACTTGGTTACTACAAAAGTGGGGTTGGGATCCAGATCATACAAGCTGATGTCATCATTATGCTATAACACATCACCGTTTTCTCACCCAAAGGTCACAACACCACTTTGGTAGATCTCCCCATATCAAAAATAGACCCTAAAAGGGAAGGGAAGCCAAACCGCACCTAGTGGTTTGCTCAGAATAATTAGAATACTTTCTAGAAGTTGAAAGAATTTATCGTACCTGCAGATTATCATTCACTAGCTTATCGAAAGCTTGTGGTGACAGTTTCGGAAGGGATGCGACGGTATCCAATATAAATCTGCCTACTTTACTATCAGGGGCAATACGCCCTTCCTGAAATGGGAAAAAATGAACCAGTTAATAAGATGGAAAGCGAGAAGCACTCCAAATTCAAGAGCTTATAAACAGCTATCTCACCACAACATCATCAACGTATTTGTAAGCATCATCTATTAGAGCAAGCAACCGTTCCATTGAAGCTTCCATTCCTTCCAGATCATTTGGAAGCTTGTCAACATTTGTTGGCTTAAGTAAATCATCTGCAACGTACAAAAAGAGTTTCAGTAAATTTCAAGAACAAGTAAACCAAAATACACAATGTAATATATTTATGCTGAATTTGTAGAACAAGAGTTTCTTTTATGATCAATAGCTCATGTATGATACTCAAACTAGAAAAGAAATAGCATGATCCATGAAAAATGTTATGTCGCTTCAAAATCAGACACCATATGTCTGCTCTCTAAATGATAATTCAACAATGAAACATCTTCTGATATGATGCTACCAACATCAAAAAAGTGCATTTCAATGATATAAAAAAAGAAACTTCTGAGTGTTGAGGTTAAAAGATAAGTCAAATCAACAGATTAACCTGACAAATAATCAATGATACACAAGTCTCAATCTTCTCGTAAGTCAATCTTCTCCCCTAACTCCTAGAATATACCACTATGCATACAAATTTACTTCTCTATAATGCAGAACCAATAATCAAAGTGAATGAATAATTGCAAGCTCGTGTTTGTAAATGAATTTATTAATCCTTAATGGTGGGCTCTCCTATGATTCCAGCTCACCTACACACACTCACAGGCAGAAATGCACTCCCCGCTTCCCTCCCCCAGCAAAAAAAATCAAACCAACAGAGAAACTAAGCAACATGATTACGTAAATAGAACGAGAATTTCACTGAATCACAAAGTCTGGTTGATACTTACATCCTATCCGCTCTGCCTCAAGCATGCGTAGGTCCAATGGTATCTCTTGAAATTGTGCGGCAAGTTGTTGATCTCCAAGAGACAGATTATTAGTTACAAAAGCTTTTATGTTAGTCTCTCCATTTTTAAACCCAGTATCGACAGTCAAATGAACAGGAGTGGTAACTTCTCTAGAGTAAAACTCATGGATCAAAGCACTGCCACCAGTTACTCCAAAACCAGTTGAAAACCTATCAACATAACCAATTATCATAAGCTCATAATCAACTTACAACACTAAGAAATCAGCTGTAACTTCATGATATAAGGAAAATTATCCGCATTTTAGCAAACAATTATTTTCATTAACAACAAAGAGTAGATTGGCGCGTGGGAGAAGGGGGACATCTAACACTATCACATTTGCATCAGAGTGAATACAACGAGTCACACAATGTAACCCCTTTATTTAGATTATTCATAATGACTGTTCTATTTTCCAAACTGAGTAATGTTCTTTAATCTGTAACGCTTCAAATTATGTGGATAACTCGTAAGTTTTACATTATATTTTAAAAAGTTCTACTGATTTAAAATAAACTGTTAAAAAGCTCAAAATTGTTGCTTAAACCTTCAAGCATAAGTACCTATCATCAGTGGAATCCACAAGCAGACATCAAAAATTCCATGGTAAAGAGGTTTAGTTTGCATAAAGGCAGATTATCACACAGCCATCTACAAAGACACGGGTGAAAACTAATAAAATAGGAATTACCATCCAACAATGACTTCCTTTGGATTCACTTTCTGGTGAGAAGACAACATATTGTGATGATAATCGATATCCAGCGCAACCTAAAATCAAATCAATGAAATACAATTTTAAAAACAAACATAGAGCCTCCCCTCTTACAATGATGACACAAATAAAATTCATAATACAGTAAAACCAAAACTTTCAACTCTATCCAAAGGAACTGTAATTAGTGAATAAAATCACATTATCAAATTAAAATCCAATAACATCACAATCATAGAACGAAATAATACTAGCACAACTCACCACAATCTCTCTACATAATTACAAGCACAAAAGCACTACAATTAATGATAGCAAAATTGAATACATATATATATGTGTGCATTACTCAAAATTTCAATAACCTGATCGGATGATTCATTGTGCGGAACGGCGTAGGCGTTACGAACATCAACGGTGCCGTCGGGCAAAACAGATCCGAGGAGAGTGCCGATGATGCGGTCCGCTTGGTCGGGCCGCCGCACATAACAATCGCAAATATTGAAAATCACCAGCGGATGAACCCTAGCCGACACGCTTGTTGCTGATGGTACGAATTGCAACACCGTTTGTTCATTGGACGCCATCTTTTTCTCTCGATTACGCAGCGTGAGGGAGGAGAGAGAGAGAGAGTGAGGAGAGAGAGAGGGGTTATAGGGTTTCTGATTGCAGTATGAACAATGAAGATTGAATGAATGGGGCTTGTTGTTTTGCTTGAATGATGGGGTGAATTTGGTGGGTCGATTTATTTGGGCCCAATTCAGATTGGGCCTTCACTTGAAAATCTTGAGTCCAACTCAACACATGAACGTGTGATTTTTCTCCTTTTCTTTTATTTTTATGTTTCTTTTATACAACGTAACATTTATTTATCAAATGATAATTGTGAGAATAAAATAGTAAAACTTCTTCAATGAAAGATTTGAATCCGACACAGGAGAGTGTTTAGAAAAGCCCTTTTCAGGATCATATTTGGATGCTTCTGGGAGTTGGACTCTCGGAATGATATTCACTATCATATTTATATGTGATGGTGGACATCCACACTTGTATGGATACATCATACATGTGTGTTGAAGATCACAAGGGAGCCGAACTCCAGAAAACTCCCAAGTATGAACCCCTTTTCATAAATTTCATACTAAATCGCCAACTCGGTGTTCAATTTAATTGATTAGACTAAACGACCTTTAAGCTTTTTAATCTTTTCCAGCTTGGAAAATACAATTCATACAACTCTTTTTGAGACTTTTTTATAAAAACAACACATTTGTATATATACTTAGCAAAAAAAAAAGTCGTATATATTTCCCACAAGGAATATGCAATATTAACTTTTTTCATAAAAAAAAAAAAAACGAATAACATCGACATCAACATCTTTATTATACTTTTTATCTCTAAGAACAACCCATTCAAACTAAAATCATTTCTCTGTTGTTTTACATAGAAAATTCTCTACTTTTTAGCAGATTCCAAATCACCTTGTATGGATGGATATATGTTGTCATATTGTGATGTATACACACAGAGACGGAGGGAGGGGGCTAGTGGGCCCCCCCTCAATTTTTAGGAAAAAAAAAATTCCTACAAAATTTTTACTTTTTATATTTTGCCCCCCTATAAATTTTTTATTTTTGACATTTCGCCATTTTCAAAATCTAAAAGTATTTAAGTTTTCCCAAAAAATTTCATTCGCCCCCTCCGAGCTCTGAATCCTGGCTCCGTCCCTGTTCACACATACTTTAATTATTTATTCAAGGGACAATATTGTATTATATATTTTTATATACTAACGCACTAGTATGATAATAATTGGCTATATTTTGTAATAATCAATGACTTGGTCTATAGATTGTGGCGTTATGCCGAGTAAAATATAATTTACTCTACTTCTGTCAACTTCATCGGATAATAAAAATTAATTGAGACTACTGACTAACAAGGGAAAGCAAATATTTATTTATCTTTTTCTATCTTTCGTGTCATCGAAAAACTAATCTTTCATTTTCATATTCTCAAAACAAAATAATAATAATATTGTAAAACAAACAAGATAATATATAAAAACCATATGACTATTTTATAGGAAATTCTAAGATGTTTTCCCTCTGTTACTGTCCTTAGACAAGATAATCGGTATAATAATTCCATTCTTTGTAAGTGTAATATTTATGGGTAACATTCAAACTTAAGGAAGATGGTGAAAATTCACAAAAACCACTATAAAATGGTATTTATTTGTATTGCAAATTAATCACATACATCAATTGTTTATAATCTATGACTAATATATATCTTGAGAAATACTTTTGAACGCGTAACAAATTAACATGTACTTATGAATTATGATATGGACAAGGTCAAATGTCATTCTTAATAATGCATCCAAATTAAGTTATTCTTCTATCATTTTTTTCGCTTTCAAATCATATACACATCCTTGTACCAAACAAATCTTTTGGTGATGGAAGTTTTTTTTTTTTTGTTTCAGGTAATGGAAGTTATGCCCATGAAAAGTGTAAATTTTTTCTTTTCAATAAAAATTAGATCGGCCGAAATACGTACTGAATATTTCGAAAAAGAAAATTCAATCAATATAAACTGTAGTTTTTTTCATCAAAATTGACATATTATCCAACTTAATCACCGGAGCCCCGCCAACAATATTCGAATCGAGCACGACATGGTTATAGTTCTATTAACAAGTACGACTTTAAGAACTATGTCATATTAATAAAAAATTGATCTAAAAACCAACTCGCCTACCACCTTACCTTCAGTTCTATCGATAATTATTCAACGAACATCTCAACATCAATTTCCATCAACCCTGCCATAATTCTTTCTATGCCAAACTTCTAGAGTAGCTTAGAACCAACTAGATTATTAAAAAAAAAAAAAAAGGAACAGTTTCAATCATTTAATCTTCAAAGATTAGAAAGATAGTGGAAGCGAATGATTATCAAACATTTAAAAAGAAAAAAAAAGCGAATCCCTCTACACATTTTCCTTTAACTAATTGTATGTTTTACTTTTAGGGGTTTGTAATTTTCCAAAAAAAAAAAAGACACCACATTAATTATAATTATTTCATATTTTTCATTTTAAAACCAAAATCGATATACTTTTTTCTCTAAAAAAAAAATTACACCCAAAGATATAATATTCAAATTTTCTTATAATTTGAAACAATTTCTTTTTCATTTTTTATGTACAAAATGAAGTAAGACGAGACGAAATACAAATAATCCACTCCAGTCTCTCCAATATTTCTTGAGGTGGTCCAACCTACGTTTCCTACAATTTGGCTAGACTACACAGCCCCCCTCCCCCTAGAACCACTTGCTCAGCCAGCTACAACGATGTAGAATAAGAGTTAAATGAAATTTATGAGAAATTAGACCTCCATGGCTCAAATTCCATGTTTTAAGGTCACGAGGTGCGACCGATCATCTCGAAATTTCTTCGTTTAGGCTCCGTTCAACCTTTTTATTTTCACTTTATTGTCTACTTCTACATACTTTTACGTTTTATGCTCACTTGACATTTTCTATTGAATGTTTTGCCACGTGATATGGAGTTTTTGCACCAAATCTTGTAATTTCGAGGTTGACATACAAGGAAATCCAATGTTTTTAGGCTTCGTTAAATTAAGATTAAGATCTTTTTTCAGTTTAAGTGCCTGTAGAAAATTGTTATATTTTCCAAAAACTATTTGCATAATTTTAAAAAATCTTTGAAGCTCGAACACGAGCATTTCCATATTTTCGTTCATATAAACCAAGTAATGTATTTATAAAGATGAAATAACAATAAACAGGGTGATAGTTTACATCTAAGTGTCGGATTCGTTCAATACAATCATAATATCAGTCTATATGTAGAATTCTCACTATCACACACCTAAAAAGAATTGTTACACTAGTAGCTCCTTACCCTATATCTTTATTCATATGTTTGGATACAGGATTTTTTATAAGAAAAATAAAATGAAAAATGTTATTCTCACGTCTCTTTATGCTTCTTCCTTTTATTATTCTATATATGTTTTTTCTCATCAAAATCAGATAATCAGACAAAACAAAAGTCAAAAAAAAAAAAAGAAAAAGGAAAAGAATAGAGATATGATAAGGTTGGGCGGTGCTCTATTATTATGACAACTTCTCAATCCACAGCCACATAAAACATTACAAATTGACACCAAAATCCAACCTACTTTTGTTGGACACATTAGCAAAACTCTATCAGACTTCCATTAAATTAAAAAAGTCCCTTTTCATTGATGATGAGCATTGCCAAATCACATAATTGAAATTGTTTTACAGAGATAAAGTTTTTAATACATACATACATACATACATACATAGATACATACAACAAACAAAACAAAAAGGGAAATAGCAAAATAAAATATGGAATTTATGGCTTCTTTCTGTCTTCATATTACTTCCATGTGCTTGAAACAATGTCCACAAGTTGAAGATTTTGCATTTATTGGTGAGAAAATCACTTGGATTTGAATGGAATTGCTCTGATCACTACCACATGGTACAGAGCTGCCAATGCTGCCCCAACGAATGGTCCAACCCAGAATACCCACTGCACATGATAATACATCAAATAGTGAGAACAAGATATATCCTTTTTCCTTTTTTGGGTAATTAGAACAAGAACTATCCAATTTTTGTCTTTGTTTTTTTAGGGCTTGATTGATTTGTGGGACTCGACTAATTGAAGCAATGATTGAATCCATAATTTTGGTTTCACAAGACGTCCTCTGGCGAGGTACTGTCAGACGCTGTTACGCTATTGCTGGAACCTCTCCCACTCCCAACAAAGTTTTCTGCATACGCAAGAGCTTGAACACCAAATCTCTTGCTTCTATTCAGATCTTCGTCTTTCAGTTGATTAAGCAATATATATATATGTTGTATCATCATAAGAGAGAGAATTCAAAATTATTTATCAATATGTAATATATTTTATCATGTTTATAAACTAGCCTTGGATTCCCGAGTCATATTATATCTACGAATAGTTTGTATATTGGATGGTGGATTAGGTACCCGGTCGACCATCAAGCTTTCACTCCAATCCAATAATAAAACCAAACGATAAGGTTTGGTAAAATAGTCAATCCAGCCGTAACCAATAAACAAAACATAACCTTATTGTAATTAATCGATTATTGACGATTATCCTGAATTAGTTATATTGATATCTTGATATAAATATATATATCAAAGGAAAAAGGTGAGAAATCAAGCTTACATGATCATCCCAAGCACGGTCCTTGTTGTAGATGATAGCTGCACCAAGACTTCGGGCCGGGTTAATACCAGTCCCGGTAATAGGGATGGTAGCCAAGTGAACCAAGAACACCGCGAACCCAATAGGCAATGGCGCCAATATCTGAAAAATATCATCCATAAATAGTATTAAAAATACAAAATAATCAAGAAAGATAACATTTTAGGGGCTCAAATTCGCGAGTAGAGCTAAGTTTAGCCGGTATCAAGGATTGCTAACTTCAAAATTATAACTTACTATCTATTAATTTTAGAGATTTAGAGGAATAAATTAAATTTACAACACTCTCAAACAACTTATTATTATCAACTAAAACTATAGTCACTTAAAGTAGAATCTATAAAAACAAATAAAGCAACATCTCATATTCTCAATATAAACTTCAAATACTTACAGGGACGTGAGAGTCTCTAGCGCTGCGCTTGGCATCAGTGGCGGAGAAGACGGTGTAAACGAGAACGAAAGTACCAATAATCTCAGCCCCAAGGCCGGAGCCCTTGGTGTATCCATGGTTGACGACATTAGCACCGCCACCCGTGGTCTGGTAAAGCGTCTTCCCGAATCCTTTCACCACCCCGGCGCCGCAAATTGCACCTAAACATTGCATCACTATGTAGAACAGAGCCCGGGTCAACGACAATTTCCTCGCCAAAAACAGCCCAAACGTCACCGCAGGATTTATGTGACCCCCTGCATTCATCAATTCGAATAATCTTCAATTTCTGAATTAAATTTCTAAAAATTGAAAGGGTAAATGTTACTAATAGTCCCTAAAATTGTCTTTGTAACAATTTGGACGTTGAAGTACTAAATAATAAGCTATCGTCCTGGAATTTTAATTTGTGTTTTAATTTCGTCCTTCTGCCCATGGTGGATTTTGGATGGATCAGACAACATGTTCACGACAACATGTTCACCAACAGTGCATTTTTTTTTTTTATGTGAGGTGCACATGTTACCCGATCCGACCAAAATTCATCGCTAAATAGGCCCGAAACACGAACGAAACTTAACGAACTGCTTAGAGAAGTTAGCGTAACATTTGATAATTTAAGAACCACAAATGCTACAAAATTTTGTCCTCGGACTATATTATGGTGGATTTTGAACGAATCGAACAACATATGCACCTAAAATTCCATTTTAAGAGGCAAATATAAGGTAAACATGTTGTTGTAGGACATAAGAGGTGTGCAATAGGCCGAAAGACTAAGATGAAACACAAACTAAATTTTACTTACGAACTATTTAAAGACCGTTAGCGTAACATTTGATACTTTAAAAATAAAAAATACTACAAAATTTCAAAGAGAAGATCAAATAAGACAATTAAATCACCTGAAATTCCAGCAGTACAGTAAACTAGGGCAAAAATCATCCCCCCAAACGCCCAAGCAATTCCTTGAATTCCAACGGTAGAACACTTGGAATCAGATTTGTTAACCCCCATAACTGTCAACACAGTGATGTACAGAAACAGGAAAGTAGCGATAAATTCAGCGATTCCAGCCCTGTAAAACGACCACGACGTCAGCTCGCCGGGTTCGAACAGCGGCGCCGGCGGCGGCTCCTTGTAGTCCTTGTCCTGGGTCTGCGCCGCCGTACCGATCGGCTGCCTCTCGTTGAACTTGTTGGCTCCCAAACGAACATCTTCCTCTTTGCTCTCCATCTCTCTCCTCTCTCTCTCTCTCTCACTAGAACAAAGAAAGTGGTGTATATAGATACAGTATTATGGAGTTTGGTGTATAGTACTACTAGTGCTTAATGATGGTATAATGCAAGTGGAGAGTGAGAATATATAGATAGATGCAGGGAAGGGTAGGGTGGTGGGGCCTAGTGACCTCCACTGATGACTTAATTTTTTGATTATGATATAACCGACCATTAATCATTACTGGGTTTGTTTTTTCTTTTCTTTTTTTCTTGTGTAATTATTTTCTTGGAAGTGAACGTTGTTGAATTGAAGAAAAATTGAAAACGACGTTGTTTTGGTCGGCTGGGTTTTTGTGTGTAGATCCTACCTGGCAAAATGAGGGCCATATGTTTGTATAACGTTACAATCATGAAACGAATATGAGGTGGTTGGGATGAGGGATCTTCAATAATTGCGGACTCTCAAAATATGATCAATCAAAATTTCAAGTGGGGGTCGATTTCGAGAAAAATCGAATTCAAGTCGAGCTTTTCTGTGGAATCGAGATCGAGCTCAAATACCTATTTGAAGGCTCATGAGCTTGAATAATTTTTTTTTAAAAAAAATAATATATATAATATAATATTTTATTTATTTTTTACTATATACATACATATACTATATAAGATCTTATAATATTATATATGTATTAATTATTAAATATTAAATATTATGATGATTATATTTAATTATATATATAATATTACAAAATTAATAATAATATATATTAATTAAAGAAAAAAAAATTTGAGCTTGAGCTCGAGCTCATTTTTCTCAAGGTCGTCGAGCTCGAGCTCAAAATTTTTGGCTCGAGCTCGAAAAATTTGGCTAGGCTCGGCTCGTGGGCACCCTTAATTTCAAGTCTCGAAACTAAGGGTGTAAGGTGAGTCGAGCCGCTCACGAGCCTAGCGAGCCAACTCGATTAAAGCTCGATCCGAGCTCAAGATGTCTCGAACTCGAGCCGAGACTCGCGAGCTCGAGCTTATTCATGAATCGAGCTCGAGCTTGAATTTGAATGTTCAAAAGCTCGTGAGCCGGCTCACAAGCTTTTATTATATATATATATATACACACACACGTATATAATATATTTATGTTTACTTATTATTATATTCCCTTTTTCTTTTTTGTAATATTATATTTGATCAAATGATATTAACTAAATATTTTACATGTTAAGTGCCATTTTATGTGTGTGTGTGTGTATATACTACCAATGATGCTTTTATTATCCATGTCTTACTTATATTAATAATAATAAATTATATGAATAATATTTTAACAATAATAACTAAGTAATTACGAAATAATATATTCAAACATATTATGAAAGTTCATTTTAATCCAAAAATTTTATTCTTATAATTTTTTCAATCAATCGAATCAAATCTAACTACTGCCTTTCACACTAAATATATATGTTCATTTTGTCATATATTCATTTCGGAATTCATAATTGTATGCATATATTTTTGTAAAATGAAAAAAAATATTTTATTTTCTTTTCCAAGTTTTCTTCCCCGCTAACAACCGAGTGTTTACCATTATCCTTTCGTCTTTGCGTGATTTTTGTATGAATCTCAGGACTTAAAATATATATTCATTAAATAGAAACAAACTGCTCGAGCTTGCAAACGAACCAAAATCTCGAGCTCAAACTCAACTCAGCTCGAGCTCAAAAAAATGGGCTTGATGAGCTCGAGCTCAAACTGTTTAAGATGAGCTCGAGCCGGTAAAATTTGCAAAGTTCGGCTCGAGCTCGACTCATTTACAACCCTATTCGAGACCTCCTTATTATGACCCATGATTTAGAAGCGAGGATTGAAGAAATTTACGTGTATATGTATATATATATATATATTGACCTTTTTACAATTTACGATTAAATTATTCCTTACTCATTCCTTGAGCATATCAAGGATAAAGTATATATATTATACTGATATCATTTATTTCCTATTTTAATTATATTTCTTAATTCATTCTATTATGTCATTCATGCATACTCATTGGGCTTTAAATGAATATATCGTGTATATTTTATACATTTATTACATATACGCAAAGCAAAATACGTACAAGAACAGATGATGTCGTCGTAAAATATGATGATAAATTGTTACAATATAATATGTATTTCACAATCTTATCGAGAACTTGAGTTGGTATTCATGTGAACAAGAAAATGGATTACATGCATAGTAATTAATCTTCTTGCATGAGTGCAAGTCCATGTCCTTGTGCTAAATTTTGTTAACGAAAATGCTAAAGAAATTTAATTTTATAACTTAATCGATTATAATTTATGTTTAATTATGATTTTTATTTTTCTTATTTTCTTGCGAAAATTGTGGATCCTAATATTTTCCAATGTACTTATTATTTGGATTCATTACCACAATTCCATCAAAATACAAATGGGTTTGAAACCCCAACCACATTAGTAATCGACTCATATACTATCAAGTATCACTGTAAGTGAATCAAAATTCATAATATTTTTATCCCGGTGAATGTGTCAAACTATATAGGTTCATAAATATCTATTTAGGTATCGGCTATAATTGGGATAGTGAATTATCATCGCACAAAATTTTTATGTCGTCATTTCACTTTATTATATTATTGTATTTTCTTCAACAATTAAAAAAATAATGAAATTTCCAATTGACTAATGGAGCCTTGGCGGTGGGCGTGGGCCCAAATCCTTACATATCATGGACAGATGTTGGAGGGGGCGGTCGCCGCTGTTCTTTATCACGTTTTAATTATGTTGCTAAATGAATTTCTTGAAATGAATTTTTCATAAATCAATTAGTATTGAGTTGTAGAGTCGTAGATGAATGAAATTACTGAAAAATGAAATTGTAGATAATACCAATCAGCAATGAATTTGAGAGAATATAATTCAATTTTTTTATGTAATAAAATTATAAAAATGATACAGAATACCGGTAACTCTAGAGTTACACTGAGTCATCGACTATGAATGAAGAGTTACTACGTCCCTTCACGGTAGGGGAGGTAATTAAATATTTATCTCAAAGGACTCCTCTGGAATTCTGTTGCTTAATGAATTTCTTGACATGAATTTTCATAAATCAATTAGTATTGAGTTTTAGAGTAGTAGATGAATGAAATTACTGAAAAATGAAATTTTAGATTACCAACCAGCAATGAATTTGAAAGATTTTAACTCAATTGTTTTATGTAATAAAATTATAAAAATGATACAGAATACTGGCAACTCTAGAGTTACACCGAGGCATCGACCATAAATGAAGAGTTACTACATTCCTTCACGGAAGGGGAGGTAATTAAATATTTATCTCAAAGGACTCCTTGGAATTTGGAGGAATGATATTATTATTTTTTGATCAAATGGAGGAATGATATCAAATGACTATAAATTGAATAGATTTACAATACACCATGATTATTGAAAAGAAATACAAAATATATCAGATGATTTAAAATCTATTACAACTTGAACTTATTCAAACAAATTCAATGAACTATTATACTAAATTTCAAATTCATTACTTCGAATCTAGACACAACCTAAGTTTTTTTTTTTATATATCCATGCTCTCAAGGGGTAATTTTAATTTCTCGATCTTGAATGAATAATTTTGTAGATACACCAGATCACAATCTGCTTTTTTTGTAACTAAGCCATAAAAAATTTCAAAAAGATGCACTGCACTACTTTTATATATATATAGGGTATGGATCAAATACATCCCATTACATTTGGTAAGATATAAGATCCAATCTACACCACTGTTTGATCCCAATGTCCAGATTTAACTCCATTTTTCAGATTTTATAAATTTTTTTAATGATGACAGGGGCATTTTAGTCAATGAAAAAAATACTCTGTTACAAAAAAAAACAATTATAGAAACAAATTTGTTATCTATTGATAAGCATATGTAGATACAGAAGATACATATAGTGAGAGAGAGAGATAGAGAGAGAGAGAGAGAGAACAAGAGATAGAAGGAGAGAGTGGCCGTTCAATTAACGACCACCACCACCACCTCTCACCCCCATCAGATTAACATTTTCCCCAACGCGAAAAGGAAAAGAAAACGAATTTAAAGAAGAAAAATTAATGGTATTTTCAGCCGGGTCCTAATAACAATTAGTATGCTGATGTCGCTGAATATGGTGTGGAAATGTCTATTGATTTCTATTATCATGATTGTTTGCGGAGGAGGCTTCATTGACCAACAGACGTGAACTTCATGTAACCTTGTTTCTCTCTTTAATTAGCAGGAAGGATTAGATCTCATGGAGGCTATGAAACTTGAAATAGAACGTCTTCGGCTAAATCTTTCGGCTGCTGAAAGGGATAGAGCCCTCTTATCAATAGGCATTGATCTTGCCACTATAAATCCAAATATGTTGCTCGATGTTTCATACATTGGAAGATTATACAGGGTGGCAAGCACCCTTGCGTTGCATGGGTATACTTCATTGGAAGACAAAATTACTGCTTCATTGGAAGATTATACAGTATATTACAACACATTACACAGTGTATATTTATACATTGTACAGTTACAATCTTATAAATCATTATACAACATATTATAAGACATTATACAGTATGTTATAACACATTATACAGTATATTATAACACATTATACAGTATATTATAACACGTTATACAATGCGTGTTTATACATTATACAGTTATAATCTTATAAACCATTAAACGGTATCTTATAAGACATTATACAATGAATAATAAATGATTATGCACATCGTATTGATTTGGATATCCACAGATTCATTACATTACTTGGAAAGGTTTTGAAACATTTCAAGACATTATTAAACATTGTATCTTTGACTTTGGCCTCACAATTCAGGTAGATATTAGACTTGGTCCTAATCAGAGCTAAAACTTCGATTTCTTGACATTTTATTTTGTGTGTAATGTGATGTGGGGAAAAAAGGCGGAAGATCTACCCGAGTGTATGCTGTGTTGTATAAGATTAAAGGAAATCGACTATAATAACTATCCCCAACTTAGCTTTTGAGTCGAAGACTGTGAGGATGTGAACAAATTACATTCCTTCTTACTATAGTAATTTAGTGCTGAAAACTTTTGTAGGTTCGAGATTTTTCCTGTATTGCCAATGGCTGAGTTCTGAATATCGCATTTTTATTCTTGTTCAAATGTACAACTCTTGTATTTCAGTGTAAAAGATATACTGAAATCATAATAATAAGTTAATACGTCATACAATATATTATAACACATTATACAATGTGTGTTTATACATTATTCAGTTACAATCTTATAAACCATTATACAATATTTTATAAGTTATTCTACAGTATGTTATAACACATTATACAGTGTGTGTTTATACATTGTATAGTTACAATCTTATAAACCATTATACAGTATCTTATAACACATTATATAGTATTTTATAACACATTATACAGTGTATTTTTATATATCATACAGTTACAATACACCAACTAATTTAACAATATACAACATCTATTACACAAATATGCATACTAAATCAATAAAAACACATTATTGGACCCCCAATCAACATTCAATCGATTTTCAGAAGACACCAGCAACATCCGAGAGTCGTTAATCTTGCCAATAGGCATTGATCTTGCCACTACAACATCCGAGAGTCGTTATTTAAATAATCCTCAAAACCATTAATTTAAGATCCAAAACATCATCAAACTAATTTTGAGAAACCAACATACAATGGCTATGTCATCATCTGTGATACGTAAAATTACTTGCCATACAATTAATGTTCCTCTTTCACTTCGTGCAATTGCAACTCCAAGAAGAATTTTCACCGGATCTGTAACCAAATCTAAATCTCTGATCAGTGGAGAGAAGCACCGGCTTGTTCACAGGAGGTTGGGTTTCTCTTTTCCTTATGCAACATTCGAAGTGTTATAATAATTTTATGTACAGTAACCTGATTCTTCATGAACAATTGAAAAAGAAAAAAATACAGAGAAGAGAAGAGAAGAAGTGGGAGTCTCGCATCTGAGAGAGAAGACGATGAAAAAGATATTACAGTTTCTGAGACGCGGGTTTGTGGGCTTTGAAAAATGACATTATTTGACTATTATACCCTTGATCCAATTAGAATCAATTTTCTCACCTGTTTTTTTATTACTTTTTGTACTGCTGGAGTTAATGGATCCAATGGTGTAGATTGAGTCTTATATCTTATCTAATATAGGGTATGTATTAGAACTTGACCCTATATATATATATATATATATATATATATAAGATTTTGAGTTTAATATAATATTTATTCTTGATTTTTTTCATTACCTCATATGGTGAATAATGTGATACAATTCATGTTGGTGATGAGGCTGTTAAAATGGATAATATTTTATGTCATTCTAGTGTTACGTTTTTTGTTTTAAAAAAAAAGCAACGTGAAGAGATTTGGAAAAAATGTAGTAGTATGAAGTAAGTTTATAATGACCAAACTATTAAACCACTTTCTATTATTGGTAATAGTAATGTCATGTTAGATCATTCTATTTGCCATTCGCTGTTATTTGCAACAACAATGCCATGTTAGATCATTATGTTTTTTGCTAGTTTAAAACTATTTTTACAATAAGATTTTGGAAATTTAATGTACAAATTTTAACAAATAAACAAGTGCGCTCCGTCAATTTTTTGTACTATTAGCTTATCTACAAATTCAAAGTCTCACTTTGTCGAGAAAGTTAAAATATTTTCTTCTTCTCTGTGTTTGTGTGTATATATATCTATATTTTTTTTATAAAGCACCAACACCCTATAAACTACAGTAACTACTTTTAGTGTGTTTTAAAGTGTCATGACTAAATTATCCCCAACTAAAAAAGAATTTTCGAATAATTTTTATCTACTAATCTCTCTCTTTCTATCCATTACGAAATTTACGATTACTTATTCCTAACTTCCCTCTCTTTCATCCCATGTTTTCACATTCTTTTCCTCCCAAGTTAATAATCTCTTTTCAACTCATTTCTAATTATTTACAAGATCTTTTTAAATCATAAGTAAAAAAACTATATTTACCACATATTCAAGCAAAATATTTATACTAGATAGAAATAAATTAATCATTTTTTATTGAAACTTTCATTTATTAAGTACACGCATCGAGTTTGCCAACGCAAGTAATATGTGTGTGTAGATAAGATGTGTGATATATTATATTCATATTCAATGTAAAACCGGTAATTAAGTTAATTTACTAATACTTCTTATTGTTTAAACGTATAATGCTATTATCTAACGTTATGTAAAAATACTAAATTTTTATGGTTCGTGTAGTTTTAATCTTAGTGATACGTCTCTAACAAGCATCGTATTAGTTATAAATTACCTTAATTTAATTATATTTTAATTTAACAAAAACTAGGGCAAACTTCGTTTGTTTATACAGTTTTATAAAATAAAATCAACTTAAAAATAGTCAAACCACCTTGAATCATATCAAACTGCGTAGTTGGTTTTAATTTTCAAAATCGCATTTTTAAATTACTATGCCATATATAAAACCACACTTACCATTTCGATTTTAGATTAATAAAAAAATTAATTACAAATTCGCATCGTGAACACCCATTGTAGAATGATAAAATAAAATTGATCATGTACTAGCTTTATCTTGTTACATTTCATTTATACTTAAATAGATATCTAACTGTTAGGGATGGTAGGCATCAGGGCACGAAGAATAAACAAGAAAACAATAAAACCTAATCCTAGACATGAAGATAACGAACACGAGGATTTAACGTGGTTCGGCATAATTGCCTACATCTACGAGCCAACCTAGACTACATCTTTATTTCTTTCAAAGTACATCCAATCAATTACAAGATGACTTCTATGTTATTTAAATAGACAAAAGTGAAGTTAAAACCCTAATAGATTTAGGAAAAACAATCCTAAATCAACCCTAGGACTTAAGGAAACAATCTTCATCAAAATAGGACTCAAGAAACATGCCAAAAATACATAAGTCACAAAAAACTGTCAAAACCGCGTCTCCAACGCTGTTGCCCGCGCCCAGGCGCCATACAGTGGAGCCTGGGCGCACCCCTCTGCCTGGCGCCACTTCTGGGCGCAACTGTGCGTATCTGCACTTCCGAACTTCAATTTTTCGACTTCTTCTTATCCTTTTGCGATCTCAGTCAACCCAACTCTTCTTGGATCTATTTTAGCTTCTCTTCTTGATCTTATTTTGATCCGACTCCACCAAATCCATCACTAACTAAATGTTTGATACTCCATCTAACTTGGCAAATATTAATTGTTGTAATTGCATAATCAAATTTTGAAAAATTCATTATGGAACCAAAAACGGAAATCATAATAAGGTCCACATAATTTTACGAAAGAATTTAGTTCTTCCATAATGAATTATGAAAGTTACGGGTAAAATATTGAACCTTATTTCACATCCCTGTCACAACCTAATACAAATGACAAAGAAAATTAAATAATTCTGATGGCGGTGGTGGCTGCTGCGTGCTGACAACAATGGGTTATCTTTTCTCTTATTGGTCCATATTCTTGTTAATCATTTGTTGTCTTAATGAGCTGTCATTATATCTGCCAATCACATAATGGAGATTTCCCACGCTGGCATCATTCATATATAGTGATTAATGATTAATGACCCTGCTTATATTAATCACATCTATTTATTTACATCATTTTCTTATAATTGTGATTTAAGATAACATAAAGTAATGTGTATTGTATCAACCATTTAATTATTTGGAAGAATAATCATAAAAATTAATGTTGCCTGCTTTTTGTTTGGTTGAATGCCATTTTGTATGTAAAAATTTGTATCGAGGTTAATTGCTATTTTCAAGCCGAGTTTTATATAATTTCAATCGGATGAGCTTGAATCGAAGATTAATGCTTAAATTTTAATTGAGCGGATGGAACATGATTTGAATTGATCTTTAACTTTTTGTAAAATAAATTAATCATGTATATGTTTGTTTATAAACTTATAAGTATAAGATAAAAGCAAGTAGAATTTATGTTACTCATAAAAGCGTATAAATTTAAGTAACGCGAGAATTGTCCTTTATTCATCGAAAATCATTTTTTCTAAGTAATAAAAGTTAATAATGTAATTGTCCTCTATTCATGGGAAACCATTTACATTTTATAAGTTAAATAATGAAATTACCCCTTTATTCATCGGAAGTCATTGTCGAAACTCAATCAGATGAATGATATAGACAAAATTCAAAATCGAGACGAGTTTGAAAACAAGTTAAACCTCATGAGTGCTTTCGAATTTCCCCCTTTTTATAACATTAAGCCCAATTTCAGTCTTTTTCTTTTGTGTGTGAATTACAATGGTAACAACGTAGGGGTGATGTCTTAAATACTTGACCTTTGACTTAATACTAAAAATTGAAAAATTGATAGGAAAATTTTAGTTTAGACCCGGTTCGGTTGAATTTAAATATAATTTACCGAGATAATGAATTACACTAGCTATATAAAAATCACAAAATAAGTAAATTACTCTTAGTTGAACCCCAGTACTAGGGTTTCACACTTAGCTGAACCCGGCCCAAGCTAAAATTTAGTAAATGATTATTGACAAAGTCCAAGATGAGTCTATAGCGTACTTGATGAGTTGATTCACAATCTTAATGGACAACCAATGTTTCCCAAATTACAGTGAAATGTCGTTGGCCCAAATTGTTGGAGTCTCACACTATTTTTATGGGCCATTCTTAATGATTCATGATATGTCTGTTATTGTGCGAGTACTATCCAGGGTTGGATAACCAAACAAAAAAAAAAGGTTAAAAATTCCAGGGTTGGACCCAAATTCTACTTGACAAGTCTATTTAGATGCCTAGCTATCAGATCACGGCTTCATGTACCAAACATTTCTATATCGCCACATCCAATATTTTTGTTACGATAGTGTAATGGAAAATGGATGCGAGAAAGAGACTTTTATTTCCAGTCTTCTATTTTTTTATTGAATTTAACGAAAAAAATAGGAAATTCTCTCGATCCAATTAGGCGATCCATTAACGATTAACTAAAATTCAAAAAGACCATTCTTCAGTCCAAGACCTGTTGGTTTATTGGTATCCACCTTCCACTTTATATGAGAGATTTTGGGTTTGAATTCAAGTTGCCACAAACTGTGGCTCTCTCCTCCTTTATGGTGCTACATAGAGTCTTTATAACTCAAGATTATGACTATCAACTCATGTTTGTCGGATTAGATATTTAGGGTATTCTCCTTCGTCTTGAATTAAAAAAAAGAAAGACCATTCTAAAAAAAAAATTAAAAAAATGCCAGATTGAAACATATCATTTTACCCGAGGGTTATTAGCCTAGTAGTATCAACTTTTATTTTCATATGGGTGGTCCTGAGTTTAATTTTAGGCTATCACAAGTTGTAAATTTTCTCTCCTTGTTTGGAGTCTTGTAGGGTTTGTGTGACCCATGATTAAAAACTATCGCCCTAAATTTATCGGGTCAGAATATCCCCTTCATATAGAAATACAAGCTTGACCAATTCAATGGATAATTCTAATGTGGTCTAAAGCATTATTCCCCGTCCATTATCCAACACATATTTACAAGTGGTAGGGTGATTTAGTGGGGATGGGTGATGAAAACCACACCATCACTTGTAAATTTATAAAGAATACTGGATCGAGAGCAATACTCTCGGTCTGCTATAGAATTTTCCCCAATTCTACCATAGCCACCTCAGGCTAGACTTAGCAACGAAATAACTTATACAGAAAGTAGAATTCAAATATATTGGAAAAGTCTTCTTTTTTTTTTTTATCCTGGAAAAGTCTTTTTTGAAGACTAAGAATTATATCATGCTATGGCTTTCTTATAATATATATTTTGTATGATTTCTTACAGTTGATGCACTAATAACCATGTAATTTGACCTTTTGTGTTATTCTTTTGTAAGCGTTTCAATCGCATTATTAAATCAAAATATCAAGGTATAAATCATAATCACAATTATCAATTACTATTACATACAATGAAAAAGAGATAAGAGTGAAGATTTTTGTCTCACGCGAAATTAAATTTATTAAAAATATAAATACTTTATTTTTTTTTTACTCAAGATATCTCCAGGTCTCATTTAATGCCCAGAACTAATTCATGAGCGATCGAAGCATTAAAGATTGGTCTCACTCCCATTAAATTCGCTTCCCGAGATTCAAACTTATGTTCTCCTTTTTGCAGGGGTGAGAGCTGCTTACCACTACATCAACACTATATTGGTAAAATATAAATATTCTACTGTCCACGCTTTTTCTTTTCTTTTCATTGCAAAACCTTGCTATATGTTTACCGTTTATTATATATTTATATTCTAAGAGCAGATAAATTGGCTAAACTAACCAAAAAGATAATAAAGACTTATTGTATCTCATCTTTCAGTTTTATATAAAGAAATAGATCATTTTTATTCTTTGTTTTTGGCACTTAAGTTGATGTGCACCTATTTTCCGTAACATCTTCAACATTTTTGTCCACTAAATTGAAGAAAATCAAGGAGATATATATTTATTCCACTACTTGATATAATTTGCTTATTAGGAGATGTATATATTTTTAAATCTATTTCTTATATAAAACTGAAAGATGAGATACAATTAGTCTTTATTATCTTTTTGGTTATTTTAGCCAATTTATCTGCTCTTAGAATATAAATATAGTAAACGATAAACATATAGCAAGGTTTTGCAATGAAGAAAAAGAAAAAGAAAAAGCGTGGATGGTAGAATATTTATATTTTATCAATATAGTGTTGGTGTAGTGGTAAGCAGCTCTCACCCCTGCAAGGAGAAGAACATAAATTCGAATCCCGTGAAGCTAATTTATTGGGAGGGAGACCAACTTTTAATGATTCGATCGCCCAGGAATTAGTCTTGGGCCTCAAATAAAGCCTGGAAATATCTCGAGTAAACAAAAAAAAAAGAGTATTTATATTTTTAATAAATTTAATTCAGCGTGAGACAAAAATCTTGACTCTTATCTCTTTTTCACTGTATGTAATAGTAATTGATGACTGTGATTATGATTTATACCTTGATATTTTGATTTAATAATGTGATTGATTCTCTTACAAAAGAATAACACAAAAGGTCAAATTACATGGTTATTAGCGCATCAACTGTATGAAATCATACAAAATAAATTATAAGAAAGCCATGGGCTTTTTATTAAAATAATATAAAAGTATAACAAATTTCTTAAATTAATACTATTTGAAAACCTTTAGAAAATTGATACAAGACGACATTTGGTATGACATCTTCACTATTCAAAATTTTGCGTTATTAGTCCTTGGCTTTATAATATTATTCATTTTGACCCCAATATAAGAAAATAATAATTTTAAGTCCTAAATGATAATTTTAATGTTAAAAGGTTGGGAAAATTTGGTTTTTAAAGGTTTAATTCATGAGAGCCCGGTCCCGTTGAAAAATAGTATCAGAGCCCGGTTTATTGATGAAATTTTTTAATTAAGTACAGAAATAGTATTCTATCCCTAAGTGAGGAGAATCAAAACAAGAATGGAATCGAACAATAGTTCGATCTATGAAGAAAATCGAGAGTATTTCCAGATTCTGGAAAGACAAAAATCCAAACGGATAGATAGGTTTATCCGTCATGCGTCCCGAATTACAAAAGGAATTCGGAAGGAGTTAGCTAAGGAAGTACCAGCCCCAGCTGACTTACAAGATGGGATCAGATATTATCAAAGGAAATGTGATATGGATGGTCATTTTCAAGGGAATGTCTCAAATGACTTTCAACTTGCCCAAAACAACGGCAAGTGGCCAAAGGAGCTTGACTGCTTGACAAGGCAGGCAAGAGACATGAAACATACAGGTAAAATTTCCAAATATTTATGAGTTGGAAAGAAATTGAACCGGATAATTCTAAGCTCTCTCGGGATCTTAGAGAAATCCAAAAGACTATTCAAGAGTTCGGACATAGGTTAGAACATCTTCCTATGAAAATCGAAACCATGAACAGTAGACTTGAGGAAATCCTCAAGCTTCTTCCAGATCTGGCTAGATTTATAACAGATCTAAATAAAGAAGTCCAAGATCTGAAAGATAGACTAGGAATTGCAGGTTCGTCCAAACAAAAACAGGACAGAATCCGTGATTCTCTTGGTCGAGTTCCTCTTCTACATCAGAAGGGAAAGGCTAAGGAAGTTCCTAAGCCTAAAACTCAGGATGAACTACTCCTAGATATCCTTAGAAGTATTAACTGATATGGATATTTCAAGAGTGGATCCATCCGATCTACAGGATTTAGCTGAGTCTTTTTCTCAACTAAATTTTGTTGATTTCGTTGAATGGGTAGAAGTAAAAACTCACGAAACGAACCCCCTCGCATTAACAATGCCAGGAGAAAGTTCAGCATCCAATAATCCTCCTCCCGAGGTAATGATGCAAGAACGTGAGGATTTGAACACTCAAGCTGGACCCTCTTTGGTGGGTACTACGTATAGGTCAAATCTAAGAAATCCAAAAATAGCACCGGAGAATACTCCCTGGGCAAGGACAATGTTACAACCCTTGCATCCGTATGGTACTATTTTAAATTTGGATGTCATCGATTTTAGAAATCTCGAAACTATAATTGATGAATGGGTAGCAGCCATGAAAATAGCAGCAACTGCCCTTGATCTTGATAAAGAAAACTTTATCAAGCTGATCGAGTTAAGTCTCGAAGGATCGGTTAAAATCGGGTGGACTAACACATCGGCAGAAACCAAAGAAGAAGTCTTAGAAGGCGAATCTAAAAATGCTATTGCAGAAAGATTCGAAAGACTCATCAAGCTGCATTTTATCGGAGATGGATACTTCGATCAAAACAATGCAGAAAAATCCAGAGAGTATACCCAAGCTCTCTATAGGATTGAGTTGCGAAATATTTGTGCAGTAGATGAATATATTTATTGGTTTCGCAAATATTTTTATCAGAGTACGGTAAAGGCAGACGTTGCTGCAACTCTGTTCTTTGCAAAAATCTGTAGTCCATGGAGGGAAATGTTGATTCAATCATACAAAGTACCGGAAGGACAGTTTGACTCAGTTTCCAGAAGAATGTCTTTTTTGAAAGACAAACTAAAGGACTGGTGTCTGCAAGCCTCTCTTCAGAAGAAAATGAAGAAGCTTAAGGGGACAATGAAGAAAACCCCTCTTTGTTGTGTTAATAATGATTTTCCAACAATAATTGGAGACTCAAGTGAGCCGAGAAGGAAGAAAAAGCATTTTAGAAGTTCTGAGAATAATCAGAATTATAAAAGGCGATCTCCTTTCAGGCGAAAGTCTTGGTGGTCAAAGTCTAAAGCCCGATCTTACAAATCTGGCCAAAGATCTGGACCAACAAGGGTGTCTTCCCAGGGATCTGGGAAATTCACTGGAAAAACCCCTACGAGACGAACTTTCAAGCGAGCTCATACTCGTACTAATGAAAGTTTCAAGGATTGTAACTGCTGGACGTGTGGTGCTCGTGGCCACATTTCACCAGATTGTCCGCAAAAGAGCAACGAATTGAAACAATTTGAAGCTACTGCAGACATCCTGGACGCAGTTTTCTTTGGCGATTTGGTACCAGTTTACCAATTTGACAATCTTCCTTCAGACGAAAGCGTCTATGAGGAGGAAATTGGGAGCGATTCTGATAACACTTCAAGTGAGTCAGAATAAATTCCAAAAATATGCCTGGAATTCCCTTGTCTACAGTTCAGCAATATCGAACTGTTATCTCTGATCTTCAGAGAAAATGGAAAGAAGTAGAACTATGATCCAGCATTATGAGGCTACTATCCAGTTGTTAGGCGCAACACCTATTCGCCTAAGAAAGATAATTGAACATGAAACCAAGATAGTAGTTTGGTCCGAAAACGTTCAATATCTGGAAAATGTCATTAACCAAATGACAGAGTTTAATCGTTCTCTTCTAGATTAACGAAATCCTTATAATGGATAATTCCAGCGAAGGAGATAGGCTGATATCATCAGACAGTCTAGCTGGTTTCTTTTCCAGAGCATCCATATCGGATAAAACCATGGAAAAGATAATGAGGCAAAATTCTGACATTGGAAAATATGATGGTTTCCGAATCAGTGGGCTTAGCCGAATGCTAAATCAAATAGGATTAAATCAAAGGCGGCATAACATCATGTACAAAGTAAGTTCAGGGGAATTCTCAATTCCCATGAAATTAACTGGTAATGTGATGGAAATGCAACTTATTCCAAAAGAAGAAATTCTAGAAGAATTAAGTAGGCTCTCAGAAGAAGTTGCGATGACTATGAAATGGATCCATATAGGAACCATTGAAGTAGTAATCAAAGCTACTTTCAAAGAAGGTGTTAATTCACCTTTGCATTTATCCATAATGGATAAGAGGATTAACAACCTAAGGGATGGTTGTCTTGGTACAATGGTAGGAAATCTATATGCTGGCAAACTAATGTTTGATATTCATCCAAGAATAGCATATAATCTTGCCGACCAAGATTTCAGTCGAGTCTTAACCCTTCATCAAGATTTCAAGAGAACGGATCTCATGAAAGAAGGGAATCGTCCATATTCTATTACATATAGAATAGCTTATGCCCTTTCCAATACACATCATTCTGATTTGTTCATAAGGAAAGAGTATATTGAAATTCCTAGAATATTCAAGGAATTTGATAAGGTTATGGCACCTGATCCTATTAAAATACCAAGGATTGGTGGTGTTGATATCTTAATCCGAGATCACCCAGTTCTAGACAGATCGGTAAGTTCTAGAACAGATTTCAGTAGCCGAATGTCCTTTTCTGAGGAAAGGATAAAAGGTTTAAAAGGTAAAGAGTTAATGGAAGATTTAACTGTTCCAGCCATTCGGGTAGATAATGTAAAACTTAAATGCCCAGAAGGATGGAAAGATGTGCAGGTTTTATTTGACATTACGGAGAAAGAAAATTACTTTCCTAGTGATGATCTCTATCACTTGCAGCAGTCCGCCGTTAACAAATACGAATGTATGCTAGAAATAGCAGGCTATGAAGTATTTGTTACAGGTAGTACCGGACGAGATCCAAGAATAGTTATTCTTGGATTAAGCTTCCTTGAGGAACATAAACCTTGGGGAAGAAAAGGAAAAGGTATGGAGTTTAGCTTGGATGGACATTTAATTCAAGTTGAATAAATGACTAGCCCTTTTTCTATATACATATCTGTTGGTATGTTATATGAACAATATAAGTCAGAATATTTTGCAGCTTATATTGATTCTGGATCTGGGATTTGCACAGCAAAACCTGGAGTTTTTCCTAGCAACGCTATGGAATCTTTACCTACTATTGCAGGAAGAGATTTTTCTCAAAAAATTCTTATCCTCAATAAAGGTATTTGTGAAGCCCATATCATGATCGGTGGTGCATTTGGAACACCTTGGTACAAGGTAAAATTGCCTCCTATTTACTTTCATGATACTGGCGCTGATATTTTGCTGGGTAATAATTTTATTCAAACCTTTGCAACATATGTACAAGATAATCACAAACACTTGCTCACCTTTACCACTACTTGTGGCAGTGAGATACAAGTTTTGCGACGCGAAAAGGCTTTTAATCGCCTCATGCCCATAAATTTTCGCAGCAAACGTGGTGATTTACACAATGATTCCAAATTAACCCATCCTAAAATGCAGGATAAAAGGAAATTTGGAAAAGCCTTACTGTCTTTTAGACAAAACGGTTATGATAGTTTCTGTGAAGGATATAATCGAAAGGTTAGCCTTCTAAAAAACAAGTCTAAGGAAATAGGTGAAGAAGGTATTCTCTTTCTTAAGAATACTTTACAAGCCAAACCCATAGATGCTGTGGATGGGGAAAGTTTACTTTCTCTTGAAAATGTTAAAAGACTAATTCAAAGGAACTTTAATGAGAATCCTTTGGCTTGGTGGAATAAAAACAAGATCGAAGCTACTCTGAAAGTTAAGGAACAATGCAAGTACGAGTATGTTCGATACAAGCCTATCCAGATAAATATGGAGAACAAGAAAGATATGCAAACAATCATAAAAGAGCATATCGATTTGAAACTCATAAAACCTGGAGTCTCTTCTTACAGTAGCCCTGGATTCCTGGTAAGGAACCATAGCGAGGTAAAAAGAGGAAAGGCGAGATTAGTAATCAACTATCAAGGAATAAATAAGATCCTTGAGTTTGATGGTTACTATATTCCCAGTCGAGAACACTTGATTGATTGTATCAAAGGTGCTAAAGTGTTCTCAAAGTTTGATTGCAAATCTGGTTTCTATCAGATTAGGATGGAAAAGGAGTCTAGAAAATATACTGCCTTCTCTACTCCTCAGGGTCAATATATCTGGAATGTGCTTCCAATGGGTTTAGCAAATGCACCCCAGATATACCAAAGGAATATGGATAATCTTTTCAAAGATTATTTCGAGTTTATGTTTGTCTATATAGATGACATTTTGATTGCGTCTAAAAATATGAAAGAGCATGTTAAACATCTTGAAATATTTTCTGATGCATGTTATAAGGAAGGTTTAGTGCTTTCTGAAAAGAAGGCAATAATAGGTGTTAATAAGATTGAATTTCTTGGTATTCTTATTGACGAAGCAGGCATTGAGCTCCAAGAACATATTGTGGAAAAGATACAAAATTTTCCTGATGTTCTAAGGGACAAAAAACAACTTCAAAGTTTTTTGGGAGTTGTTAATTTTGCAGGGATCTTTATTAAAGATCTAGCCAAACACCGAAAGGATTTCCGACCACTTTTAAGAGAAAAGGAAAGCCAGAAATGGAAGTGGGAAGAAATTCACACTCAAAGGGTTCGTGAGTTGAAACAAGTGTGCAAAACCTTGCCTAAACTCGCAATACCACAGGATAACGATGATCTGGTAGTCTATACAGATGCCAATGATTATCGATGGGCAGCAGTACCCATGAAGCGGTCAACTACAGGAGAAGAACCTTGTAGATACACTGGAGGGTTGTTCAATGAACAACAAGCCAGAGTATGGCATATTAACGAGAAAGAATTCTTTGCGGTTTGGAAGGCATTCAAGAAATGGCCTTTATTTTTATTAGCCAAAGAATTTATTTTGAAAGTCGATAATACGAATGTTAAAGCTTTTTTGAAAAATAAACTTGAATCAAAAATTGAAAAAGCTCGTATTCTCAGGTGGCAAGCTGAATGTCAATATTATTGTTTTGACATTGTTATTGTGAAATCTCATGAAAATGTTCTTGCAGATTTCTTGACAAGAGATGGAAGTATCTGAAGCAAATTCCATCATCACAAGGTATAGGCATCTCAGGGAAAACCTTGAGGAGCTTAATCGGAAATTTGGACAGTTATCAGTTAACGCTGAAGTAGCTGGCCGAATTCAACGAGCTGATTCGGACATTGTCCAGAATTCGATTAACGAGACAATGTATGCCATGACTTCGTTATGGAATACTCTTACAGGACCAGTTCGAAAAGCATCACCTTCTGTAGTTGCTCGAGAATTGAGAGAGCAGGACTCCAAACCTGCGTTTCGAGAACGAGGCTCTATACCCGGAGTAGTGGATTCAAATACCACTTGCACAAGTCCTTTCTCAGACTCTGAGAAAAAGGAAAATGTTGAACAAGAAGAAGCGCAAGCTCTTACTAGTTCAAGTCAACCCACCACCTCTGGGGTTAAAGAGGGAGAGATTAATCTTAGGCCACAGACAGACACGTCTAAGATTAATACTAACTCGATTAATATACATTGGCAGGGTTACCAGCATTCTTGGGAAAAATTAATCTCAAGAAAAGGAATAAATCCGAATAAATCCTTGATAGAAATATCGGGGAAATATCCTAGGATTTGGATGAAGGAAGGATCTAAGCCAAAAGAAGTCCGAGAATGGTATGATTTTGGGGCTTTAGCTTCAATACATACTATGTCACCAGGTTTTCCGGAAATATCTAAGCTTCCGGATTGGATTAGAAATGCCGTGTATGATTCATGGCAAAACAATCAGCACCTCAAACGAGGCGATATTCTGGAGCTAAAGTTTATATCGGCAGCACCAGAAATAGTAGGAAAAGGGTCTCATCCAGTGTTTCATTTCATTAAGTTACAGAGACCAGACATGGCGGCCTATACCAGAATTAAGGTTGCAACAGAGGAATCTCCATTGGTTAGCACTATCAATGAAGATGACATTTCCACCAGGAGAGCATGAGGAATGTGGGTCTGTCTTACAGAGATGGACAAAGTCAAGTATCCATTCAAGATATTCTCTAATACAGCGAATGGATCGTTCCTGTTAAATTCCATGACAGGGAAAAGTACTGATTTCGCAGAAAAGCTTTTTGAACAAAAGAGGACGCTTATCTGGGAAAACAAGTTGCCAGCAACAGACGCGACCAGGAAGAAAGCCTGCAACATGATGCATGTTGATTTATGGCATAACAGAGAGTGTTCAAGTTGCCAGTTTCAAGAGAAACCCTTATTCGGCACCAGAATACGGGTCACCAAGGCAAAACCCGAATCTGACAAAGATAAGGGTAAAAGGAAAGTTTACCCCAAGGGTTTTCCCAAATCCAAGTAAAAGGATGTAAACGACAAAGGCGGCCAAACAATTAGGCGCACCAACCGGGAATCAATCATGTGATTGATTAAAGGTTACAGCTATACCAAAAGATAGCTGTTAAAGTCAAGGCGTGGCAGACAAAGTGGCAAACACTAGGGTCCATACGCATGTGAAGGAATCTTGACAGCAAAGCAATGATGTCAAGAAAATTGTACAAGTTTGGAATCCGCATTTGGAATCCGAAGTCTGAGGCTATAAAAGGAGAGCTCAGAAGCAGATGAAGATCATCAGAAATTTTCTTCAACTCTTCAAAACTTTACAAATCTAGCAAAACAGCAAATTTGTAATCTTTCTTTTATAGTTTTAATATACGAGTGTATGGGGGTTTCCCCAATTGTAAGTCCTCTCATGAGAGGCTAAAAGGTTTTCTCCTCCAATAGCGGAGTAGAATAATATCATGTAATTTAATTTTCTGTTTTCATCAATAAATAAAGGCTTTTGCTCAACCTCTGTTTTCAAAATTTATTAAATTTTATTCTGAAGACCTTTCTACGCCCAAAGGTAGGAAACGATTTGGGCTGTGCTAAGTATCATTGAAGGAGCTGAGTACTGCGAACCACCTGCTGCGGTTGTGTGGTTGGTCTGGAGTAGCTTGTACCTGCTCGCCGTAAAACCGAGGACTTAGAATACCCGGTGATATTTTGGTCAAACAAAAGGTATAGATTTATGAGATTTTAATATTTTTCGGAAGCATGTTGGGCCTGATTTTATCGTATATCATGAATTGAAATTTTCTGGCTAAAACAAAACCTAAGGTAATAAGATTTATCATAAAGGATAAAATTTTATTAAGTAATGAAATTGTTTAGGGGTTATTTCTATAAGATTAAGAAGTAAAGGACTAAAATCTAAATAGATGAATTTGATAAAGACGACATATTAAATGACGCTTTGTACTAATTTAATAATTGTTTTTTAACTGTATTATTTTGAGAAAATTTTATATTAGTTGTATTATTTTATTAAAAAACCCAGAAAGCCATAGCATGATATAATTCTTAGTCTTCAAAAAAGACTTTTCCAAGATTAAAAAAATAAATAAATAAAGATTTTTCCAATATATTTGAATACTACTTTCCGTACAAGCTGTTTCGTCACCAAGTCAAGCCTGAGGCGGCTATGGTAGAATTAAGGGAAAATCTATAGTCGATCCACTATCCACCATAAATTTACAAGTGATGGGGTGATTTTCATCAACCACCCACACTAAATCACCTACCACTTGTAAATATATAGTGGATAATGGATTGGGAACAATGGTCTAGACCACATTAGAATTATTCATTGAATTGGTCAAGCTTGTAATAAGTTATATTTAGAAGAACTAATATTAAAACATGATTATAGTTCGCCATTTTTGACTTTAAATAAAAGTTGAAGTTCAATGATCACAAAGTTAACATGCGAGAACTTGACCATAAACAAGTGAAAATCATACTTAAAAAAATATCAATTTTTAGTCAATTTTATCATTGATTATTCACAATTAGGTTGTACTTGGCATGACAAGAAAATTCAAACGATTGTTTTAAATGCCCATTTTTCTCTTCAAAATTTGACGCTACTGTTTGAACAAGAAATTTATGTGTAATTTTGAAAAGTAGTTTAACATAAAAAAAATTAATCCATAATTGTAAGTACATTTTCACCAAAAACAATAAAAATAAGTGTATATCCAACACGTTCGTCTGTTCCATATTTATGAGTTTTTATTGAATTTCAATCATTTAATAGTCATTTTGAACTATTTTTTAATTCTTAACTTGAATTTGAGATCCGATTAATATTACTATTACCTAAAACCTTCAACTCCAAATGCTTCAATCCTTTTCTTTTTTCGATATTTATGAATTTTTATTGAATTTCAATCATTTAATAGTCATTTTGAACTATTTTTTAAATTCTAACCTTAATTTGAGATCCAATTAATATTAAAATTACCTAAAACCTTCAACTCCAAATACTTCAATCTAAATACAACTTTACATGATCATCAGTAATCAATAATACATACAAAAAATGAATATTATATAACAGTAAACTTCTACCGCTTTAAATAAGTTGTTCTAAAATTGTTTTCATCTTATATTTCACGCCACAGTTGCAAGTCAACTATACATTATCCATGTTACTTAAATTAAAATACAGAATTCGAACTAAAACATGATACATATCAATAGTTCCGTCATACTTCTATAGATTGGGAAACACTGAGCGGAAAGATAATCTTGTAACAAATATAATAATGATCGTCCGTCCGTATTCGTTTTTTTCTGCAGTACACACTAATCATATGAGAAGTATATACTTGGCTAGCTTTGTGACCGGGTTAGGTAAGAGCGAACATACATTTTTCATTTTAAATTAATAAAAAAAGAAAAATTCAATTTGGAAATTACCATTCCTTTCCACATTACATTCAATTTGACATTCTAAAGTGTTGTACCATCTCCTGCTATTGAAAGAAAAGAAAAAATACACATGAACATTCAGGTTTTAGTCGTGTCTGTGTACCGATTTTTTAAAAATTCACATATCCATGTCCATATTCCGTATTCGTGTCCGTACATCATGCCCCCACCCCAAAACATATATATATATGCACATACATGCATATATATAAATATACTTCTTTTCATAAGTAGATGTAGATCTAATGTTAATTAACTATCATATACTATATTTGTCCGAACAATATAACCCCGCCTCCTCGACCTCGAAAATCTCTCTTGCTATATGTAATTTATGGGACTCTTGAGATTTAAGATCAACGGTGAGATATGACGTCACCAACCCCCTGAAATTACCCCGCCGCCGCCGCCGCCGCCGTCACACGTTACCTCCACCCGCCGCCGCCGTCACACGTTACCTCCACCCGCCGCCGCCGGGGAACAAGACTTCCTCCACTGAGTCGACTCGGAGTTACTCAGTATCACCATTTTCACACATCAGTTGTACTTTGGTAGTAGTACTGATCAATGAGCATGACAATAATGAGGACGAGCCTCTTCAGCCGCCGTACGATCAGGCAGGGAGCGATGTTAGCCGTCGGATCGTCGAAGATCAAGCTATTGCTAGCGTGTTGCCTACTGTTCACATTCATCGCGCTTACAGGTCGTACGGCGTCGTTTATGGAATGGAATCAACCTGCTGCTGTTCTCCACCGATCTTCTCTCCCTCAGTAAGATGTCAATTTAATCGTGTCAATTTTTGTATGATTTGCGGCTGTTTTTTTTTTAGTTTTTAAGTTCATTAATTAGTTCGCATTTAATGTCTACTTTATTGTTCGGCTGCACAATTAAATGCTCTTGAATTTATTGTTTTAATGAAATTTATTGATCTTGTCTTGTTGCTTAATTTGGTATTTGTCTACAGTATATTTGCTTATATAGTAAGTTTTGCAATCCAATACAGAGAATTTGAGATCACAATTTAGGAAAAGTTGAGATGAGATACTATTCGTTTTAATTGTGAGTTGTTAAAAGAAAAAAGATTATCGAACTTCATTGTGTTGGTATTTCACTATCTTTGGCATGATTGAAGTAAACTGACTCGTAGTATTCTTCGACGAGCATCGAGTAGAATCTTGCTAATATTAGAGGAATATTGTGGCTTTCGCGAGGATGATTCTCCTAAATAGAAAGGAGTTTTCCAGTTTCGACTGGCGGTAGTACATTAATTGATAATTGTTATAAGCAACTTTGCAATTTGTTCCACTTTTCTGAAACTTGATAGGTAAAAAACCAAGGCCCAGCCGCCTTTGATTTCCGATTAGCAATTTGCATAAGATCCTATTACTGGTCAGCTTTTCCAAGCATAAGGTAAATGGCTAGTTAGTAATTGGAGGAGAGTTTGATTCTTTTGGGTTTCATGCCCCAATTTGATGCCATAGTGCTTTCTTTCTGTTTCCGTCTAATGCAAATATTTGCTAACAATTGTCTCCGCAATTCTTCTTTTAGATAATATTTTTGTTTATGTGCATGTTTCCATTGTCAGTGGTTTTTTGTTCTCTGAAGTTTTTATATGCTCATAATCTTGAGGACCTCACTGATTTGCTATTTTCTGCATTTAGTTTGTTTGACTAGGTCCTTGCTTAACTGAATCATAGTTTGTCAAAGATTAATGGCATATCAGTTCTTTTGCGTGTGTGGCGGTTAGAGCTAAGATAAGAAAGAATCCTTGATTTTTTTCAGGTTATTTGGGTTAGGAGCTCGTAACTTTTGTCCTGACTGTTGTTACTTTTAAACATCTTCATTTTCCCCTGGCGAGATTCCCCTGTACGCCCAGTGCTCAATTTACTCATAGCACTGTTACCCCTGAAGAGAAGGCTACTCGAATTTTAACTATGACAGGCAGATGATAATAAATTGTTGGACTTATGATATGATTGTCTAAAATTTTTACTCTGGTAGTATTTAGTTGAGCTTCTATGCTTATGAATTTTTTTACCACGGAACGAGAAATGATCCTTTAATATGTATGAATGTACAGACACATGTACATGCACACACACAAAATAGTTTTTTTTTTCCTATTAGCTAATGCAAACTTATATGTTGTACAGGAAAGGATATACCTTATTGATTAACACATGGAAAAGAAATGATCTTCTGAAGCGATCCATATCCCATTATGCATCTTGTCCTGGTCTTGATTCTATACATATTGTTTGGAGTGAGCCTGACCCTCCTTCAGATTCTCTTATCAAATATCTAAACCATTTTATAAAGTTGAATTCTAAAGATGGCCGAAAAATCGAGCTAAAATTTGATATTAATAAGGAAGACAGTTTGAACAACAGATTTAAAGAAATCAAGGATTTGAAGTCGGATGTGGTCTTCTCAATCGATGACGATATTATATTCCCTTGCACAACAGTAGAATTTGCTTTCACTGTCTGGCAAAGTGCACCAGATACAATGGTGGGATTTGTGCCTCGTATTCACTGGGTTGATGAATCGGTATGTGTTCTCGTTCTGTTCCTAGATTATCTGGAGACAACATAAGTTTAGGTTGATAATCAAACAAATGTTTTATCATTTGCCTGCATTTTAGAATTCTTTTTCCATGATAGATTATCTTTAACTTCTCCCTCTTTAAAGTTCATTCCATTTCTATTCATTCCTATCATTTTGTTGTACTTCGACTATGGTCTGTTCTCTTTTTATGTTTCTGTTACGGAACAACAGTATATTTAAAATATTTTCTACATACTCTTGCTGTGCGACCACCAGTTATAGAAGCCCTTTTGATCAATCAGAGAAAATATTCGATGAATTTTTTATGAAAGTTATCCTTTTGAACAGCACTCTCTTGGAATAAAATGTGTTTTCGATTTGAAAATCTTAGGCTCAACAGGGTTTTTGTTTGTTGTTTCAGAAAGGCAATCATGAGAAGTACATTTATAGTGGATGGTGGTCTGTTTGGTGGACAGGATCGTATAGTATGATCCTCTCTAAGGCTGCCTTCTTTCATAAGAAATATCTCAGTCTGTACACTTACGAGATGCCATTGTCTATTCGAGAATATGTGACAAGGAACAGGTGCTTGTCAAATGACAATTTATTTTTATTAATTGCTTTGTAGTATTTTTAAGTCTCCTATTTTTCTGTCTCCTTTTGTTAACCTTCAAATTTTTTTCCTAACTGCAATATATCTACCAGGAATTGCGAAGATATTGCTATGTCTTTCCTCGTTGCAAATGCAACTGGCGCTCCTCCCATTTGGGTGAAAGGTAATATATTTACTCGATCGACCGTCTCTCCATTTCAAAATTTTGTTTAATTTATTTCCCGAAAAAGAAAATGCAATTAGTGGAGAGTGTGAGAGTAGAGAGTATAGAATTATCTGTTGTTGAAGCTCATTATATCAGATCGCCCCGTCTTTGTTATAGAGTAATGAAAGTTTGTTGATCTAATTGGAATATATTATTGGGAAAAATTAACATATACTCTTATATATGCATAGCCTAGAGCTATGGTCCATATCGATGTAGAATTTACATGAATCCCATCGTATGTGGTGATTTAGGTAAAATATTCGAGATTGGTTCTACCGGAATTAGTAGCTTGGGAGGACACAACGGAAGGAGGACACACTGTGTTAGCTGGTTTGCAGCTAAGTACGGGCGCATGCCCTTAGTATCCACTTCGGTTAAGGCCATTGATAGTCGTTCTAGTTGGTTTTGGTGAGGGCGCTTCTCGGGTCTTTACTTCACCATTTTCCACTCGTGTTGTATACTTCACGTATTCCAATTCGTACGAGTTCCCACGTTTGTAATATCGTGTTCTTCTGTGGTTATTACCACATTCACTTAGGTCCTAGTGTTGTATTTTTGGAAATATAAGTTTAGTGGTAGTAATTGCAATTTTGTATTTTTTTTTTCTTCCTCTTTTGTGAAAAGGTTTCTCTTTATGTTTAGCCCTTGACATTGATTTTAGAGTATGAAAATTGGTTCCATGTAATTTTATGTCTAAATTCGTTTATATTTTGCAAGGTTTGGTATGGAGTTGTACTCCATTTGTTGTACGAGTGAATTGAAACTTTTCTTTCTTTTGCCTCCTGCTGAAGATTGTATCTATTACTTTTTATAAAAGAATCAGTTATATGATACATGTTATGAATATTAAATTGTGATAAATTACAACTAACTATTTCAATTATCTAACAATTACTATAGAAGTAAAGAGAAGTTCACACGCTTTCGGTGTTAGTCAAACTCAACACTTCTAATATTTTGGGATCTTAATTCACTAGTAGAGCTAAGCCTCGTAAACAGGAATCATATATGTTAAAATAGACAATTGTAATTGTTTTGAAGATTGTAATTGTTTTGAGAGTTAAAATAGCGAAAACTCCGAATTATGATCCAATTTTTTATTTTGTCCCGTGTTCAACTGACTTGGGTCCGATATCTTTTTTTTGATTTCGTGGTCCCCTTTCATAAAATGAAATATTGTTTGACTGATAAACTAGCAACTAATTTCTTAGGCTCAGTGAAATTCGTATGAAAATATTAATTTTATTTGTTTATTTATTTGGATGTGTTTTTGAGAAATGTTAAGAAATTGTGTAAATGTGATATAAAGTTGATTGAAATAATTGTAATGATGATGAGAGAAAAAAATTAGAATAATATTTTATTTATGATAAAGTAAGAAAGAGAATATGTTGGATAACTGAATTATATAATTCATGAAGAGAGAATGAAGTGTCATTGAATTGATGAAATGATGAGTAGTTATACAGGAGAATATATAGTAAAATTTAAAATTTGAATATTTTCTATAAAATTTGTCTTAGAATATGTATTTTTATTTTTTGGTGTTCTAAAAAATAAAAATATAACTTAAAAAACACAACCCGTACAGCACAACCTGGAATTTTCAGTCTAGGCTCGCAACTTTGACACGCAACTGTATACCAATTATTTCAACGTTGCTCATCTCAGCATCAAAATATTTCCGAAGATAATGATATGAGAAGCACATCAATTTAGATATAACTTTTCAACATTATTTTGAAAAGTTAATTAGCTTAACATCGTTTTTAGTCATTGTCACATTAAAGATATCTCAATATGTAGACAATGGTTTAGTCCTTGGCTTCTTGACCCATTTTATAATAGTTCGGGTACTGACCGTTAAATTATAGGGGAATTGGTGGGTTTTTTCACCTAGTCCGTACGTTAATAATAATTTATAAAATTGACCATGTTTTATTCAGTCCAATATAAAATTATCTTACACACCAGGCCAAAATATTAGGTAAATATTTGTTTCTTTTTTCTCTATATTTTGCAACCTATAAATATCTTATTCATATTTATTTTCATAGTGGGTCTAAGGTCGAGTGATCCAGCAAGGTATCTATGTAAACGTTTTGTGTGTTCCAGATTGAGAATTTTAAAAAAATAATACAAAAATAAATCCAAATTAAGAAAATAATACACAAAAAAATAGGTATCAGTAAATAATACATTCCGTGCTGACGTGGCGCGGAATCGGGCTGATTTCGCGCCACGTAAGCGCGGAATAAATAAAAATATATATTTTTTAAAATTTACGGCCATTCCACGCTGACGTGGCGCGGAATGGCCGAATTTTTTTATTTTTTTTATTTTAGTCATTCCGCGCCACGTGGGCGCGGAATGACTGCAGGCGCGGAATGGCAGGAAAAGCCTGCCACACCGCGTGGCCAGTCAGGCTTGCAGGCGAATTTTTTTTTTTTTTCTTTCTCTTTTTTCCTTCTTTCTTTCCTTCCTCTCTCCTTTCTTTCCATTTTCACTCTCGGTTTTTCCTCCATCTTCACTTCACCATTTTCTTCATCTTCTTCAATATTTTTCAATCATTCTCAACAATTCAAGGTAAATTTTATATATTGTTACTATATAAAATATATAGAGCCATTATATTTTTAAATTTTTGTATGATTAATGAATTTAGGGTTTAAAAAATTCTCTTGTATTTTTGTAGTGTAATTTCGAATTTGCTTATGAATTTGGGCAATTTTATTGTGTAATTTTTTCGAATTTATTGTGTAATTTCGGATTTGAGGTTTAGGTGTAATTTTGAAATTTTGTTGAATTTTATCAATTTAGTCTTTTAATTTGTGGAATTTTGTTGTGTAATTTTTCGAATTTGTTTGAAATTGATCAATTTAGGAATTAAACTTGTGGAATTTTGTAATATAATTTTGAATTTATGGTTTAGATTTAATTTTTGAATTTTTATGGAATTTATCAATTTAGGTTTAAAATTGTGAAATTTTGTAGTGTAATTTCGAATTTATATGTATAATTTCAAATATTTAGGTGTAATTTGTACATCTAATTTGAATTTTTAGTTATACCTTGTATGTATGTATGATGAATTTAGTTTTTAGGTATGTTTTGGTTTGAACTTTGATAGAAATTTTAGGTATAATTTTGGATTAAGTATATAATTTATATGTATGTAATTTCGGATATTTAGGTATAATTTGTATTTATAATTTTGAATTTTTAGTGATATTTTGTATGTATAATATTGAATTTAGCATTTATGGTTTGAACTTTGATATAATTGTAAGTTTGTTATATCATGTTTAATATAAAAATATAATTTCATTTTTTGAACTATAGTTTGTACGTATTATTTTGAATTTAGTGTTAATTTATGGTTTGAATTTTGATATTATATAGAAAATGTCGAGGGCGAACACAGTTAATGTTTTAATATACACGGATGGTGAAATTATTGAAGACTCAAATTCAGTGAGATATAGCACTCGTCCAAGCATTAACATGAAAGTACGTCGTACGATCACATACGCTAAATTGCTGGAGAAGTTATACGCGAGAACAGGAACTGATCCAAATCATTTTTCATTAAAAGTAATTTTAAAATTTGAATTTGAAAAGAGAAATGTGATGAGGGAGAGGACAATGGAGATCAAAGACGATTAGACTTTAGCATATTTCTTGGATCGTAATATTGTTGATGAATTCGTCGAGCTTTATATTGAGAAAGAACCAATTCAACATCAAGGTCAATACAGATCGTCGTTAACCCAAGTGACGTCATTACAACCACCTCAAGTCATGTCGTATTTTACACAGCCCACGGTTCCAGATTTAAATACGCAGACACAATCACATGTGTGGGAAAATCGTGAGTTTCAGGAATTTTTTTCAAGTGGTGTGGGGAGTTCTACAATTCACAATTTGCATCAAGGTAATTTATTCTTATATTTACATTGTGTCATCATATTTATTACCAAATTTCATATTTGTATAGATTATTTTTCTTTTATTTGCAGAATGTAAAATAATTTAACTTTTTGTGATTTGCATTTTTAGGTGCTTCTACAATGGGTAATGTGTTTGGGCGTTTTGAAACTATACAAAATTCTCCTTACGTAAATCCTAATTTGAGGAATTTTGACATGCAAGCAGGTAATTATGAATATTCTAATAAGTTTCATAATGGTTGAATTCCTTTGATTCGTGACTTGTTATTATTCTTATCTTTACATTTTGTGATAATATTTATATTTAATTGCAGGTCCGTCTACACAACATTCCCATTTGATAAATCCTCATTCGAGGAATTTTGATATGCAAGCAGGTAATTATGAATCTACTAATAAGTTTCATAATGGTTGTATTCCTTTAATTCGTGACTTGTTATTCTTTTTTTTTTACATTTTGTGATAATATTTATATTTAATTGCAGGTCCGTCTACACAATATTCTCATTTGATAAATCCCCATTCGAGGAATTTGGATATGCAAGCAGGTAATTATGAATCTGCTAATAAGTTTCATAATGGTTGTATTCTTTTGATTCGTGACTTGTTAGTCTTATTTTGATATGTTGTCATCATATTTATCCTTGTTTGCAGGTCCGTCTACACAAAGTCGTCATGAATTTGAGCATCCCAATTTTGGCTCTAGTGATAACATTGAGAATGATGATATTGGGAATGACAAGGACAGTGATGATTCTGACTGTTCGATCCATATTCATACAGACGATGAGATGGAAGAACACGTCAGCAATGCAATGAGGGATGAGGATGAGGATGAGGATGAAGATGATGAGAGTAATGTACCAATAAACGAAGATTTCCCTCCCGCAAGAGCTGAAGAAAGACCTCATGAAGTGCTCCCATTCTACTCCGCCACATATCCAGAAGTAGAAGGTGATTCACTTCATCGAGAAAGTGCAGGTTTGTCCCGGAGAATAATTTATGATCATGCGAAAGGTAATCTTCGCAAGGGCCAAGTTTTTGACAACAAACTCAGCTTGCAAGCAGCAGTGAAAAACTACCACGTGCAACATGCACGACACGAGTTTAAGGTGACAATTAGTAAGCCGACAGTGTATGCCGTAAAATGCAAACATGGATGCCCTTTTAGACTGCGTGGAAGTTTGTTGAAGAATACTAATTTCTGGAAAATTACAAGGTATGAAGGGTCACACACATGTTTTGCTGAAAATTGTTCCAATAACCACTTCAACTTGGACATAAACATGATCGTAAATGAACTTCTACCAGAAGTGACGAAGGATCCGTCATATAAGGTCGGTCTAATTAGACTAATGGTGTCAAAAAAATGGCAATTCGAAATTTCGTATGGGAAAGCTTGGTACAGTTTGCGACGTGCAAATGAGATTGTATACGGCACGTGGGAGGATTCAGTTACATGGTTGCCTAAACTTTTGGGAGCTATCCAGAAGTGGAATCCGGGTACGGTTGTTGAATGGCGGCACAAATATGAGGATCAAAACCCAAAAATGCTGAAATATTTGTTTTGGGCGTTCAAGCCATGTATAGATGGATTCCGATATTGTCGAAGGGTCATATGTGTTGACGGGACTCATTTGTACGCACGACACAAGGCTAAGTTGTTGGCCGCATCAACTTTGGATGGAAATCAGAACATTTTACCTCTAGCATTCGCCATCGTTGATAACGAGTCCAACGAGTCTTGGTTATGGTTTTTGCAATTGGTGTGCAAACATTTTTTGATTCCTGATGAAGGTGTTTGCCTTATTTCTGATCGTCATAAGGGCTTATTAAATGCTACTCGATATATGCCCGCGTTTACCCCTCCCCTGGGAGCTCATAGATATTGCCTACGACATGTGAGTTCAAACTTTAATTCTTACTTCAAAAGTAAAGCTTTGAAGGAACTCTGTTATGCAGCAGGTATGACACATAATGTCCGAAAATTTGACAAAGCAATGGAACTTATTGGTAATAAGGATCCAGCTGCGTTGAATTATTTGAAAGGTATCCCACAAGAAAAATGGACATTGGCATATGATGGAGGGATGCGGGAAGGCATTATGACGACGAACATGGGAGAAAACTTGAACAATGTGTTGAAAGGTACTCGACATCTTCCACCAACAGCAATTGTTGAGTGCACATTTCATCGCATTGTGGAATATTTTGGTGATAGAGTGCGAATGGCTTTGGCAATGAGGGAACAGCCCCTGACGACATATGCATATAAAATGTACAATGAGTGGGCAAGAAAATCCTCGAACCACACAGCAACAGTTTTTTCTTGGTTGGATTACACGGGTCAAGTTAAAACTCCCCAACAGATGGGGTCCGGAAATCATACTTACATGGTCGACATCAAAGATAAATACTGCTCTTGTGGAAAATGGACTCTTCATCGAATTCCGTGCTCACATGCTATTAAATTATGTGAGAAATTACAGATTATGTCGTCCTCGTATGTTGAAAAATATTACCTCATCTATGAATATTTGAAAATATATCAAGGGAGGTTCTATCCGTTTCCTGAATCACATTATTGGGACACCCCCAATTTTGAGTTGGTCCATGACCCCGATCTGAGGAAGCCACCTACTGTGGGTCGACAGCGTAGTACTCGGATTCCCAATGAGATGGACTGGCCCGAGTTAGACTCAGATTAGACTCAGATTATTTTTTGCGTGGTGTTGACAATTAGACGCAAGTTTGATTAAAAAACTATGTTCTTTTATTGATTTTGAAATGCTCGTATTTTGGCATGCTTCTATGCATTTTTTGGGTATGACTTGAACATAGAAATTGCAGGTGGTGTTGTGAACTTTGTCATACAACAAGAATTGGGTCGTTTCGGGCCTGAGGATGGTCCAGCTCAGTTCACAGGTGCTGAAGTCAGGGCTGAGAATGGTCCAGCTTCATCGTCATCATCTTCTATACCTTCGGAGTCTTCCAATGTACTCCGGCTTCTCCTTTGTGGAAGCATGGTTTCTCCTCCACGTCTATGACTGTGAGAACCAGATGCTACATCGCCATGACGTCCACATGTGACCAGATTTGCGAGGCCGGTGAGACCCGATCGCACCTGTCCAAGTACCCTCCTAACTCCGTGGCTACTTTGAGGGGCTTTTTCAATAGTCGTTTGCAGACCTTGAATGCGATTATACTGACAAGATAAAACAAAAGAGTTAAACAAAAAATCATAGAAAAAACAGCTATATTACAACAATAAGTATATTTACTAACCACATTCTGCAATAGAGGGGCCGACCCTGTTTGATATCCCACTGTTCTCCTAGTCAAGGTGGGTGAAATATAACGCCGAGTGATTCTATCATACCACTCGTCGTATCTCGGCTCTGTGTCATTTCTGCCTTGAGTAGGTTGTCCAGTCACAGTTCTATTGGCCCGATCATTCCACATTGCAATAAATGTATCATTTTCGTTTGCCCAATTTATATTTCTCCCCCTACGGTCCCTTCTTCGCTCAGGGACAACATTGTGTGGAATATTTTGTCGGAGTCCAAACTGTCGCAAAACACGCTCAGGACGATGATGTTCCACGACGTCGAAGAATATCATCGGAACTGATGCTTTCCACACAACAACGTCCAAGCATTCAGGTGGCAACTCGTCGATGTTTTCATCATTCAAATTGTATGGAGTCCAGACAAACTGAAGTATGAAAAACGTATGAAATTTTTTTTAATACAGAAGGATATAATAGAGATATAAAAACGTTATGAATTTTTTTTTACTCACATGTCCTTCGGCCATCTGATCAAGTCCATCTCTAATTTCTCGGACACTGTGAGCGACAACAATGTCATTTGTAACAGGGCGATACCACCTTTAAACATCAATCACGTAATTAGTACAAAAATAAGATTTTTCCTAATTAATTTTTGGTAATTAATTAAAATTCATAAAAATATCAGTAAATTACCGTGCACCATAAGGAGCTCGGGCAATACCATGCTCATCAATTCCTGTCACTGGATGGGGAACATTACTGGGTCTGACAACCAAAATTCTAGACCACGCCCATATCTGTTAATGAATATGTACGCATAATTAAAAATCACGAATTATCATAAAAAATAACATAACAATATTTAAATAATCAAGACTATACCCACCTGTAACAATGGCACACAAGCATCTATATTTCTCTGATCCATGATGCAGGCTTTGCTTAGCCCTCGGTATAACACACCACTCCCCCAGCTATAGGAGTTTGTTGCATTAACATCTTCAAATAATGACAACCATAGCACCGGGACAACATCTCCGGTGTTGTTGGGACACAATACGCCAAGCAACATAAGTGCCCAACAACGGGCTATCTGATCGACTTGCATTTCATGAGATTCGGGGGTGATTTGGCCAGCAGCCGAGGTCACATGGGCGACAATTTTTGCGATTTTTAGTTGAAACTCTTTTTTTTCAAAATCCTGCCTAGTCATTGGAAACCCTAAATATTCCAAAATATAGGCTGCACACTCATCATAACTATGTAAAACACGATTCGTTATTAGAGGTCGACCATCGACTGGAAGACCAAATATTATAGCAATATCCTGAAGAGTAATCGTAGCCTCTCCAGTTCTGAAATGAAATGTATTGGTCTCCGGTCGCCATCTCTCGACTAGCGCCGTTACAAGACCCATATCATTTGTCCATGTCCCTAACTTATATACCCGATATAACCCCATGTGTTGCAATTTTAACAAAACTCGGTTATGTGGGGTCCTTCCATAAGCACTCTTAAAATATGAACTGTCCACCCGTCTAGTACGGAACACGAAATCGGGGGACTCACCAACCCGTTCGGACATATGAATTGACTGTCCGGTCAACACACTAACGTCTATCGGGCCATATATATGATCAATAAACTCCTCCGCCATCCTACATTGAAATAAAATAACAAATTATTTTCAATTAAAACGATACTTGAGCTAATTAGAATAATATAAATTAATATTTCATAAACTCAAACACATACATCACAAAAAAATAAAATTATGTGACAAAATTAATCTACACATCTATAATTTGAAATTATACCTAAAAGTTCAAGACTATACCTAAAAATTCAAGATTATACCTAAAATTTGATATTGAACGTACTAATTAAAAATTACACCTAAAATTGATATTATACCTCCTAAACCCTAAAGTATACATAAAAAATTTAATATTATAACTAATAATTTGACATTATATTTTAAAATTCAAAATTAAACCTTATATTTCTACCAATTTAAAAATAACATGATAATTCAAAATTAGAGCTAAAAAATAAAAAATAAACAAATTAAATCAAAATTATACCAACAATTCGAAATTAGAGCTAAAGTATCAAAATTATACCAACAATTCAAAATTCAACTACAAAATTCCACAAATTTTAACCTCAATTGATGAATTCCACAACAATTCGAAATTAAACCTACACCCTAAATTCAAAATTACACTACAAAATTCCACAAATTTAAACCTAAACTGATAAATTCCCCAAAAATTCGAAATTACACCTAAAACATAAATTCAAAATTACATTGCAAAATTCCAAAAATTTAATTCCTAAATTGATCAATTTCACAAAAATTCGCAATTACAAAACAAAATTCCATAAACTAAAACACTAAATTGATAAAATTCAACAAAAATTCGAAATTACACCTAAAGCCCAAATCCGAATATACATAACAAATTCAAATTCGAAAAATTACACAAATTAAAACACTAAATTGATAAAATTCAACAAAAATTCGAAATTACACCTAAAGCCCAAATCCGAATATACATAACAAATTCAAATTCGAAAAATTACACAAATTAAAACACTAAATTGATAAAATTCAACAAAAATTTAAAATTACACCTAAAGCCCAAATCCGAAATTACTCAATAAATTCGAAAAATTACACAAATTCATAAGCAAATTCGAAGTTACTAAAATCAAATTCGAAATTTACATAAAAATTCCATACAATTTTTGAAACCCTAAATTTATTAATTACACAAAAATTCGAAAATATAATGGTTCTATATATTTTATAAAGTAACAATATAGAAAACTTACCTTGAATTGTTGAGAATGATGAAAATTAAGTTGAAGAAAATGGTGAAGATGAAGAAGTGAAGATGGTGAAGAAAAACCGAGAGAGATGAAAAGAAAGAAAGAAAGAAGTAAAGAAGAAAGAAGAAAGAAGAAAGGAGAAAGGAAAAAGGAAAAAGTAGTCTCGGGCCACGAGGAGGCCTTACTGCCATTCCGCGCCACGTGAGCGCGGAATGGTAGGCGGTCAGTTGACTGCCTGCCATTCCGCGCTCATGTGGCGCGAAATGAGATTAATTTAAAAAAAAAAAATTTTGGCCATTCTGCGCCACGTGAGCGCGGAATGGCCGTTAATTTTTTTAAAAAAAAGTTTTTTGTATACCGCGCTGACGTGGCGCGGAATCTGCTATTTTCTATACTCTAATTTTTTGTGTATTATTTTCTTAATTTCTATTTATTTTTGTATTATTTTTTTAAAATTCTCGTTCCAGATTTGACTGAAACTTTTTTTTTTTTAATTCAAGACGAAAGATATACATATATATTTAGCCCGATAAACTCGAGTTCATAATCATTATTTTGAGCCAAATAGACTCTATCCCTTCTATAAAAGATGGGAGAGCCACACCTTGTGTCAACCTGAATTCGAATTCAGAACCTTTTACATAAAGTGAAAGGTAAATATCACTAAACCCACAGATTTTGGATAATTTTGGATAAATTTGGTAGAAACTTAATTGTCTCTTTTTTCTTTTTCCTTTTTATTTCTCATATTACCAAAAATGAGAAATTTGCTCTTTTCTTATTTTAAGTCAAAAGCTGTGGACATCACACTTGGTCTCATTTGTAGTTGACAGTTTGTCACTGTTATTAAAAAGTATTAACACTCTTACCATTAAGTTGGCCATTATCTCTAGATACCATTTATACGTATTTGATTATCTATTTCAAAATTATATTTCAATCTTTCATTTTATAATAATCATATGCGATAAGTTTATATCATATAGGTAACCTGTAACCTGCATATATAAAAAAATATTTATCAATTTAATAAATATATGTAAAATAGAGTACAAGATAAAATACTATTTTGCAACTACAAATTCGAATTGCATAAGTACTAGTGGAGTCGCATCCTCGTATATTATGATATGATACATAATGACATCAAAAATTCACTATAGTGTCATCATCTACAAACAGGGACGGAGCCAGGAATGTGAATAAAGGGGGGCGAGATTGTTGTGATATAGATATACATTTTTTTTTGGCAAATAGTTGAAGGAGTGAAAGGAGGGTGCGGGGGGGCTTACCCTCCGCGGTACAGTACGCTATATTTGTGAAGAAAAATATAATAAGAAACTAGGTTCAATTACAACTTTTAACATACTTTATACTCTTATATCTCTTTCATTATAGCCAAGATTTTGGGTTTGGAGGGGGGCAAACTCAAAATAAAGGGAAAAAACATGATATTTTTCGATTTTGAGGGGGGGGCGAAATACAAATATCAAAAAATTTGTAAGGTTAAAAAATGATTTTTCAAAAATTGAGGGAGGGCGACCGCACCCTCCAGCCCCCCCCCCCCCCCCCCCCCCCCGGGATTTTTCTTGTAGCTCGCCTTCTTCCTTCTACAAACAAACTAGAATTATCCACTAAGGCACTATATATACAATTGTAGACTAATCAATTAGAACAATCTATTCGAGCTTATTTGAATTATTATTAAGTTTAAAACATATGCTTGAACTTATTCAATTATCAATCAAGTCTAGCTCAAACAAGAACTTATCGAACCAAAAACAAGTCAAGCTACTCGAATAACGTGAATTTGTAGCAGAAATTTGATCATATTCCTTTTTGATGATTGAACCGGACACGAGCTACACCATATAACTTACTGAACAGAAAAAGGTCTTAAAAGCTTAATTTGTTGAACTCAAAGAAGCTTTTATATAGTACTATTAGATTTAATATCAAATAACTTGATTTATCTTTCAGATCTAACTATATATAGAATGAAACCTATATTTCAAAAACAAAACAATGTCGGTTGGTCTACGGATTCGGTTGTTTAGCGAAAACAAGGAAAATGATTTTATTAAACCTGAGTAATATCAAGCTGTAGTGAAAATGATTCTGTTTTTTCTTTTCCCCGTATTTTCCTTGAACCAAACAGGGCGTAAGAGTCACTTTCTATGAGGCGAGGCAAGGTTACCGGGGCGGGGGAAGGAGAGACACCCACTACACACTACATTCTACATTCATAACACAAAACGCAGACAAAATCAAGATACGAAATCGAATACAGAATTCGCATAACTGTTCTTCACAAAAATATGCAAAATATACACCTACTACTCTACTAAAAATTTTCCAGTTACACAAGAAAAGGCAAAAACTTGTACCTTCTGTACAATTAAGAAATCTGGCAAATTCAGAATGCAATCTGCTTCTTGCTTCCTCTGCTCATGCTTTCTTGTAAAATCTCTCCCCATTTTTTTGGCTATTGTCCTATCTTATTCCAACCTTGGCCTCCACCCTCCGGGAAATTATTCACCGTCTCCCAAATAAGTACAACATTTCATCGTGTTTCGTTTCTGGCAATGACGGGTTCACTTTTCCTTTGAGCATATCGATCTCCAAATCGATAAGAATTTCAATCTTTATTCTTCTTGTATAATTATACCAATCAATCAATCAATCTACAGAGCTTTTTCTATGAGTTTGGATTTTGAGAATTGTTGATGGGAAAACAGGTTTCTTCACCGCCAGTGCTCCACAAGAAATTCGCGTATCGTGAAGCGTAGTAAGAATTGTCGGGCTCAATGGACAGTGCTTGTAGAAATCTTTCCTCTGCTCCCCAAAAATCCCTTCTAACTGTCCATAAGAAGATGGCATACTGGCTTACAGACTCCGCATCGGGTGGCAATACTTGTACGGCCCGTTTAAAGCATTCCTCAGCCCTGTTAAGCGGAAAAAACAACTAAATTCAGGCAAGAAATTAAGTCTAATATCATAAATACTTGAAATAGCACCATACGAGACGGAGCAAGTAGCGGAGCTAGACTCGGGTCACCCTCCCCACTCTCGTTTATAGCATTAAGTTTCTACATAAATTAAGGGATAATTACATGCACCCCCCTCACTTACTGGATAATTACAAGGAGTCTGCTGAGGCTTTATAAATTACCTAGAAACCCCTACCATATCCCAATAACTCAACAAGCAGGGGTGAAATTGTAATACGTTTTTTACTAACATAGGTCAAATTGTAATATACTTTTACTGACCGGGAAAGTTATGGTAATTTTTCAAACCTCGGGGAGTATTTCATAATTAGATCTCACACAGGAGTTGTCTATGTAATTTACTCCATAAATTAAATATAACTCAAAATTTTATAAAAGAAAAGGAAGTACCATCCCCTATCTTACAAAGATGCATACATAGTAGGTCTTCTTCAATACAAACTCAAAATTCTCTAACAATCAATCAACAAGCTATTAATACCATTGTTGCAGACAAGCTGGGTTAAAATAAAAAATCTTAAAATGAATTGGCAAAATATTAGACGATTCGTGAGTGTCCCAACATTTTCGTATTGCACTAACACAAGTTTTAAACACAGAAAAAGAAATGAAGAGTATCAAAAAAATCTATCATCACATAAACTAATCAGAAACAAAAACAAAGGATTCGGCGAGATTACCTGTCGTAATCGTGAGCAACGAGGTGCAAAAATTGTGCATAATTGCAGAGCAAAAGCGGATTATTAGGCTCGTGAGACAAGTTCATCTGGTATAGAAGGTCAGTCCTAAGATAGTCTTCATAACCATCAAGCTCTAACTCCACCGATACCGGCGAAACAAAATATCTCATCATCTCATGATCAATAACCTCTGGCTCAGTACCTTCCCTCATCTTTGTTGCATCATCCACCATTGAATTCCACAGATTCATCTCCACCTCACTCTCCAATTTATCACTTGGATAAACGCTATCTCCAATTTGTGTCTTTTCTCCAATACCACTTCCCGATACCAAATTTAATGACACCGATGAGTTTATTTGTGGATATTGTTGAATTGGTCTCTCTTCAGCTTTAGATTCAATGTTAATATTATGGGACGCCGAATGGACACTGAAATCAGCCAAAAGTATCATCACATGGAGCATCAAAGCCGGTGTTCTCGAAAATACTTGCTGGAATAGCCATACGAACGACGATTGCATTTCTTTCTGCACTTTAGAACTAATAATATCTAAATCCTCATGGCACAAAGATTCCCTCATCTTTAATGCATAGCTCTGAAGTTCAACTACGATGAAAACCATTGAAGCAAAAGCAGCCTTAACAGAGCAATAAGACGACTCTGTAGAATCCGCGAAGCCCTCTTCAGATTTTAGCTTTTTCTTTATCATCCTCAGAGACAAAGGAATTTCAAGACTCTTAGCCTTTTGTTCAATAGAAGCCCACATAACAGTCTCCTGATCGGGCCAATCAGGAAATTCCGGTTTAATCCCAAGCATCATAGGCTCCAAAAAATCAAATCTCGTATTCAAGAACGAATCGCGATCCCTTCCATGTGGGCTTCCATTAGGTATTGCGTAATGCACCTTTTTGTTTCTTTTCAAATTGTTATCTCCTTCACTCTCGCGACCCGAAATCTTCGCTAATCCTTCTAAAGGAAATGATGGTTCCTCATGATGAATATCATCCAAATTAGAACTACATGATCTTCGAATTTTACGACCCCTTGACATCTTTTTAAAAGTTCGGGATTGCAAGAGAGTTTTCGATACAAATGGATTCGAAAGAGCGATAAGGGACACGGATCGGTTCATTTCGTATTTTCTCGAGGTAAGGAGAGATGACGGGGCTAAAGAGCATTCTACACTGGATGGAACAGCTTTGAGCCTCATAGCTTTTGTTAATCACAGAACAAAGTAGAGAGTCTAATAAGAGAAGAAAAAAAAAAGATTAACAAAGGCCAAACAAAGGCTAAGCAGAAAGAGAGGGTTGTGACTTAAAATAGGTGAGAAATTGTTGAGATTTGAGAAGGAAATAGTCAAAATCAGATAACAGAAAGCCCGTGTAAAAGGGGTCTTTTCAATCCATGGGCTAAAAAAGAAAATAAAGAGAAATCTTGAATTTGTATTAAATCTCAATCGGATCTTGAAAAAGTGATGAGTAGAGTCTAGAATTTTGCTCTTTTGGTTGCTTTAAACTGAATCAAAACCTGCGTCACACAGATGTAAAAAGAAATCAATATATACACACACACACACATATATAATAGTCAAATATAAACATCTTGCCTTACTTTTTGCAAACCCTACTCTTCCACCACTATCTCTACTCCCAATTCACGCACAATTACCTAAAGCAATAGAAATTTAACAGAGAAAAAATACGCGCGCTGAAATGAATATTAAATCAATTTATATATAAAATTGCAAGTTGCTAAAGTTTTTCACGCAGCCTGATTCTCCAAAATTACAGCTAATGCATGCGAATTACGCGGAATCGATAATTTCTTTTTCACCTAAACAACTGCATTGATAAATACAAATACAGCAAAATACAGTAACTTTAATTTAATCTCCTAATTGATCACATTAATAATTCATTAGGATGAACAGAGAGAGATTTAGTAAGAACTCACCATAGACTTGAACAGAATTATGCTCAGGGACTGGAGGAATGGTAGTGAGATGGAGCGATATTTCTGAGATGTTTCTTGTTGTGTACATATATGTGTGTGTATATATATATATATCGAGAGAGAGAGAGAGAAAGAGAGAGAGAATAATGATCAGAGGAAGAGAAAAAAAAGGTAGAAGAAAGGATAGGAAGATGGATAATTCCGGAAACGAGAAGACGATATTTAGCAAGCACCAAAAACAAGTGTGTTGCACTTTTGGGACCATCACTTGAAGAGATTACCAAAAACATGTGTTGATAATTGACATGCAATTAATTTTTTGCTTTTGTATTTACTTATTCATTTCATTTTTATTTTTTTGGATAAAGGAAGGTAATTATAGAGTCACTATATATTACTATTCATTTGGATAATTTTTTATTTTTTTTAAAGTAATATCATGAATTGTTAAATTACGTGATACTCGATTTTATTCAAATCTTAATATGTGGTGCGTCATTCACTAGATATTGAGATTGTTATAATTATGTTATCTCATTTGCGGCAAGACAGCGAGTGATTGAAAATCCTTCTATTTGATAAATCTTTTCTTCTTGAGTTGACAAAATGTAAGACCAAACACATGTAGATTCATGATGTGCTATAATGATGTTATAATTTTACTTTATAATATTATAATATTTTATTTAGTAAAGTTACACTCCCGTTTTAATGTTATGCCAATGAGTAACATGAAAGTTCATACGATCACGTATCATGAATACGAGTAACATGAAATTTTCAGTAAAATAATAATACGAGACGTTAATCATAAAGTATAATGTCATAATTTTACTTCATAACAATATCATGTTTTTATTCAATAACTCACAACTCTACTTGACTAGTACGGAGTGGCTAGTACGAAAGTCAGCATAAAAATTGTAGCATGAGCAGGTAACTGCAAGAACTGTACATAAATATATAGTGAAATTTTCGTAAAATAGTAATGCAAACCCATTACTACAATTACACTATATAAAGAGTTTTATTTTTGTGTGAAATTAATAGTGGCTAGTTTACCTTCACTAATATTTCTTTCGTCAAAGTTCGTTAGGCCCATAATACACCCACAGGCCACATAATATGGCGACTCTACATTCTTCATGAGATTCGAACTCGTCACATTCAAGTCGAAAGTTAAATAACTTGTAACTAAACCCCTGTCCTTATTGGTATGATATATGAATATTTTGTACTATAAATTCACACAAATTGAGTACATCAATATATATATATATATATATATATTACATTAATACATAAATTCACTTAAGTATGCATATTGGTAATATGAAAGTCAAACGTAAAAACAGTGGTAGGAATCCACCAAAATGTTAAAAAATTAATTTCCGTAAATTAGTACAAAGTCAATTACTACAAAATATGCTCTATGATGATATTTTTGTGTGAGTGTGAAGAAAGCCAAGTACCTCAAAGGAAATCCTTCTTTCATCAAAATTTGTTGAGCTCATGGTACTTTCATAAGATGCGATGAATTATACATTCTCAACGAAATTTGAATTTATAACATTCAAATACAAAATTAAATTCATATACAGTGAAATTACATATCCAGTCGAATTCATAAATCTATAAATGCATGTTATGATTAGTTACTTACACCAAAAAGGATAATAGATGTAATAATGAAAATTGTTTCCTAAGTTTTTTATTTTTATTTTATTTTTTAATTAATTTATAATCAAAGCTTGCTTTAGGACATGTGAGCAAAGCACCAAAATTGGGCAGAAGTCGGTTTACGAGTCCTTAGCCCATGGAAACGCTCGGTCGGTATACCAAACGTGTCCTCTACTATTGGATAGTCAGCCCCACGTGCCTTCAGCTGGTTCGTCCTTGTCAGTGGAAAAAATATATAAAAACCCTAAAATATAATTTTTATTGTGTATTTCATATTATTTAATATCCTTCTCTTTGGCCTTTTTTGAATTGTAGATCAGTGTGACAATTGACTAGTGAAGCCACCTAAATTTAACACACCTTATCATATTTCATTTATCAATTACGGATGGGCAAAAATTTCTATGCCATTTGAACTAGATATTTCCTATTATCCAATTGGATAGCTTTTCTTTTTGGTATTTAATTGGATGATATTTAAATACAATGTAAGTTGTTGAATATTCTTTTAGAGTCATTACATTTATTAATGTTAAAAATTTACGATGAAGATGACAACATAATAATATTTCATTGATATAGTAATTAAAGGGAACCATAAGAGCACATACCAATGACTTATCAACAATTAATTAGATATCTAAATAAGAGACAAATTTTAATTATCGAAACTCTCATTTGAGAGATTTGAACTCTCATACGAGAAAGAAAATAGATAAAAAGATAAAAGTTCATCTTACTTTACTTTAGAACCAATTTATTTTAGATCATTTATTGAGGACATTGTCGTGCCATATTGATGGTGCCTAGATGCATCTAGATTACAAGAAAAGACAAAGAAGATATTTTTTTTTGACGTCGTCAACTAATTCACCCGAACGTCACGAATAATTCAAAGGGATAAGTGAAATCAGATAGAAGAAAAGTAAGATAAGAAGACCAAAAAGAAGATTTTGGGTTTTGCCATGGGAGACCTCCTACCATGATGAGAGTTTGAGTACAAAATTTGTAGAGCTTGTTTCAGGAATTCTTTGGGAATGTATGATAGTATGTGTTTTTCTTAAATGGCTATTGAGTATTTTAAATGGAGTTACTGGATAGTATTTAAATAGTATATGAAGTGTTGAGAATTTCGAATGAAGCTAATATTGTGTAATTTCATTTGTTATGATAATGTTATTTAGTGAAATGACGATAGGGTTATTTTAAATTCAATGGCTCATGTATGGCCGACTTCCATAGCGCCAAAGTGGTACTATCTTACATGCTATTTTCAAACATTGACAATATATACGGACTTTCTGAAGTTATGATGTAATATTATCACAAGAAATACAAAGTTTGGAAATATACAAATACATACACGTGTATGGATACATATCTATTAACTTTTAGTACCACATTTTATGTGATTTTATTTGTAATATTGCAAAAAAGTTGCAACATCAGTCCAAAAGTTGAGCACATGCAGGACTTTACTTTTTCAAAAATTAGAAACTAACTTTAGAAGATGCAATTTGACCCCCTTAAATTACCCGGTTCGTATCAAACACCCACTAAATAATTTTTTGTGCGGAACCCCTGATATACACTAATTAAAATAAACTCACTCTCTTCAATAACATTTGTGTTGATTTTAACATTATCTTCATTGCGAAGGGGTGGGTTCTTATTGGGACGTGGAAAGGAAAAAGGAAATGAAATTTTGAAAAGAAAAAAAAATTGATAATGGTGAACAATAATAAAAGAAAAAAAATAGTAATTAAGGGTTCATAAGTTACGAAAGGGGTGTAAGAGTATTATTGTATAGTTCAGGAGGTAAGTGATTTAAAGTATTTGTCTATGATGAGGTGTTTTATACAAGATGTGTAAAGGTGATTAAAATATAATCTAGACGACGTGATAATCACGTGCTCCATCAGTCTTTAACGAAATACAGAATAAAAGACTATCTTGGCTTAATGAAATGACTAAATTTGCAGTTATTTGAAATACTGAGGCCAAATACAAATATTTGCAATTATAAAACGTAGTATTAAAAGTAGACTAAACCGATCATATGATGTGGAAAATATAATTTCCCGATAATATTTTTCTTATGTAATTCAATAGCTCACAATTTGTTTGGATAGTATCTCAATTGTAAGTAACTAATACAAGTTTGGAAGACATAAGTTCGTGCAGACAAATATTTTCATGATCAAATTACTAGATTTGTTCGTAGTTCGACTGTCATACTAGGTGTGCATTTCACTAAACAAGGTGTAAGTGTAACATGATACGTACCATTATATTACACCTTTTAAAAACAATTATTCTAAATCTTTTATTGACTTAAGCTTTATTTATTTATTTAATTATTGTGTTTTGTTCAGAAAATAAAAATTTAAAAAAAATAATGGGGTTTCACAGTCCAAATCTATATTATATTAACTAAATAAATTTCTGAATAACAAATTTATTATTCAGAAATTTATTACTTGGAAATTAAAAATTAAAACATAGATATTTATACCTTTCCCCTTTCGGTGATGAGTTGCCTAACATTTGTAAGTTTCTCTTTGTGTTTATTCATTGGGAGATGAATATAGCAACTGCACTCTCATGGGGTGCTTGTATGAAAAGAAACCTTTAACATGTATTTTGCTGCCATTTATGATCTTTGCATGTGAATGCTCTAAATAAAGTGTTTATCCATGACTTATATTACACATATGTTAAAGAATTTTTTTTACTTTTTTATAATCAATGTAAGCAATGAAAATGAATGATTTTATATGTCTGCTTCTGCTTGTTTAGCTCTAAAAAAGCATGGGAAAGATGGACTGTGAAAGCAATCTTGTCCATGCTTTTTCTAGGCAATAATACAATCTCGTTAAAGATTGAAGACTTTTAAGCCTCTTTTGGTTGCTTGGATGTGATTGTGGGTTATAGTTGATCACACATGATTAACTCGAGACTCCAATCACTTGACCCATGTTTGGTACCTTTGATTGGGCTATTAACTATTTGAAAATTGTATGGGCTGGCTTGTTTGATTTATTTGATTAAAGTATCTAGCTACGTTGTTCATTCGTGCATAAGTAATTAAGCCAGTATGAGTGGGGAGAGCCTAGACCACTAGGAGGGAACGGGACCCGCGCCCTCTCCGCGCGGTTTACTTGAATTGCTTTCTTAGTTATACAAAAGCTACACAAATATCCTCACTTGTAATTTAAATTTCGAATTATACCCTTCAAACATACCCCTTGTATCCGGCTGTTGATCCCCCATAACATTCCAAACCCTAAGTCTGACTTTGCAGCGGCGATTCAGAGGCCACTTTGAGCATCTTCAACACAGTTGTCCGATGCCAAGGTAAAATTGTTGTTTATGCCTGAATTTAACTTATTTACTTGTTAACTTCATATTAAACTTACTAATTAGTTTTTTTTTTTGATCGAAATTATTTCCCTTTCCAATGGGACTTCGCAATCGGCAAAAATGGTGAAGAGGTGCAAGAATGGTGAGATATTCTTTTCCACACAAAAATCCAGCTGCAAAAGAGGCGGAATGGAGGAAGATGTGTAAGTAGGCTTTCTGGTTTTGGGTATATATACCAGGGTGCAAAAGCGTCATTACATGTTTAAGTTGGAGGTAGGATTGCTGTGTGGATTCTGAATTCCACCTCCAGAGATGGAATTACTAATAGCAAAGAGAGGACTTTTTTCTCTCTCCACTGTGAGAGTTTTTCTCTCTCTTCACTGTGAGAGCTTCTTCTCCATCTTCCCCCTTTTCAAGCTTTTCTCTCCCTCTGTCATTTTCTCTCTTGTAGAGAAAGTGACGTGAGATTTTTTTTTGTTCTTCCTCCACCTCACCTTAGATGGAGGATTTCATCACATTTCTCACAAAAGCATCACCACCGCCGACCTTCCTTTGCACCGATGTCACAGTTCCACCACCCACAGCCTTCGGATGCCACTTCGTCGTCGTCGTCTTCATCTCCACCGTCGCCAAATCTGGCGTCTTCGTGCAGCAACCTCCTCTCCTCTGCCTCCCGTGCAGCAGCCTCCCGCTCTTCCGCCTGGTCATGGCCTTTTTCGGTGGGCCAAGGGTCAGATCTGCCATCTTTAAGGCTAGATCTGAGTTTTCCCCACCAAAGCCTCATCTTGACCCGGGCTGAAAATGTCCACCTTGACCGAGGGCTTGGTCAACTCTTGGGTCAGATTTTGGACTCACCACATCTTTTTGATATGATTCTATTGTGGTGTTCTTTGCGTCTTTCTAATTTCTGCATTTTATTTGTTTGTGTCCTTTTTTTCTTTTCGTTTTGTTTGAGGCGTTTGGGTTTTGGTTTTTGCCAAAGGTGCTTTCTCGTAGGTGCTAAGTTTTTGGTCGTTCCAAGAATACATATTACTAATACAACTTGCATGCATTGGTCTCCGCCAGCAATTGGGTAGGTGAAAATTATCTTTGATGGAGCCCTTTTTCCTGACCCGAAAGGTGTAGGAGTGGGGATTGTTGCCCGGACATTGGCGTGTGTAGATGGGCTTACTACGTTGAATCTGCAAGGTTGGAGTTTTGTGGTTCTCGAGGGGGATTGTCTATCCCTCTTTCAAAAAATTATTTCACCATCGGAAAACACGTCTTCTGTGGGTCCTTTTGTTTCTGTTTTTCGGTTGTTGTCTGTTTTACTTGCTTCTGTTCGTTTTCTTTTCTTTCGTAGATTCGGTATTTGTGTTGTTCTTTGTTTAGCACGTGGTGCTCGTTTGTTTGTAACTAGAGTTATTTTGGGTTTGATTGTGGCTGACTTAGCCTAATATATATTTCACCGTTTCTCTTCAAAAAAAAAAAAATAGCAAAGAGAGGTACTAGGTACACGGGCCTACTAGTAATAAAGGGCTTTGCCTATTTGAACCAAACATGAGAATACATGTTATTGGATGCATAATCAAAGTAACCAAACAAGGCGTTAGTAAACAGTTATTCTGAGATCATTTTATGAGCCCTTGATATTTCGAGTTTGAAATAATCAAAATATAAAATTCTTGTAGATGCATATAATATATACATACAGATAAATTAAATTAGCCCTAAATAGCTACAAATAGCTCAAATATTAAATTATAACCCTAAATAGAAAGAGTTCAAATATCAAAGAGATAAAAGTCTAATAAAAAACGAAAAAAAGTAGTTATTTGATTAGCTAAATATAAGTAACAAGGGGTTTCTCTGCTGAACGAAATGAACACACCAAAATCAGAATTATTTTCTACATTTTCATACATTCTCTCTCGGAGTTCAAAGCAATTGTTTCTGAATCAGAAGTGGTTCTAATTTAGAAGGATATCGTTGTATCTTGGGACGCTGTTGCAATCAACCCGTACCACCTAAGCGGGACAATTAAGAGTTAAGAATAGAGAGTTTACTCTCGCCTTGATGTAATCTTTTTTCTTGTTCGTTCGTCATTTCCAAGTTCTAGTATTCTAGTGAAGTTTGTACAACAATATCCAAGTATATATAAATATAGTTATATATATAAATATACGTTATATATATATATATGACATATATATATATATATAACGTTACATAAAAATAAAATATTATCTACATGGATGACATTTGTACATATTTAGTTTATTTATTAGTAATGTACGTTGTGTGGAAAAATATGGGATCATTTTCCCGTCACTGACAATAGCTAAACTTATGGAATAAATGATTGATACATACAAATCCTTGTCAAAGTGTAACATTTCATGACATGGGAATGCAATTAACCTAACTTTAATTGTTAAATTATCTTGTGCCCTCATTCATCTTGTTAGGTAATATCACCCGTATTTAAACTCAAATGTCGAAATCTTTAACGAAAAACATTTATCAACCTAATAAACTATTATAAACCATGAAATTTTCTACAAACATAACAAATAACTTATCAAAAATATATCTCACCGAATCTAAATTCATAAATTTAAAAGCTAGTACCCTAGTGACCTAGTTTGATAAATTCGAACCAATAGTTATGTTTCCTGGCCATCTTTTTGCAGCGATAGTCATTGCAAAAACGAAGGGTGGTACTCTAGTGATCTAATTTGATAAATTCGGACCAATAGTCATATTCCTTGGCCATCTTTACGTAGCGGTAGTTATTGGGCTTCTATTTGCATTAAAAAAGTTTAATATTTTCAGGCCCATATGCCAAAAACGATTGAGCACCAAAAACAATGTGACACAGCCGCTTTTGGAATTGATTCACCCGTTTTTTCCCTCAATTGGCGCGATCAATTTCATGGCGGTCGCCGGCGCCTCGCCGTTCCGTGATAGGACGTCGGAATTTGTATCTCTATCGAATACTTTGAGGAGGATCGGAGGAAACGCCGTGACGCCGCCTCAATCGCAATCAAGTGACGCGAGTGCGGTAACTCCTGATCGATCCGAATTCAACAAGAAGGCTTCGAAAATTGGCCCTCGGATCCAGCAAACATCGCACAAAATCGACCGTTTAGCAAACTGTAAGCTGTCATACTCTATCAGTGAATGCTTTTGTGGTTTTAATTGATGAATTTTAGTTGAATTGTGTAAGTATTAGGATTAGCTGTGATTGCTTGTACGAAGACTGGATTCATGGAGTTTCGATGTGATTTGAACGATGTTTAGTGTTAAATTGGTCTTCCGATTGATTTTGGTGACAAGAAAGCTTTAGAAGATGAATTTATGAAGTATAAATGCCGAGTGTAAATTCCGTGGCGTCCTTTCGCAACCTTTGATTTCAAATTAAATGAACATTTTTCTTTATAGTTGGAAATCGAATTGGACTTCTACATATCTTGTTGATCTATACACAAAAAGATTAACGTTGGACAGAAATTCAATTTTTTTTTTTTTTTAGTTATCAGTGGATCATTACTTTTTTAGGATTTCTCTTATCCTCTGATGTCTGAATTCTGATACAGCAAGTAAGGCCTACCACTGTGTGTTTTTGATGCTCCATGCTGTTTTCTGGAAATAGAAGTAATCAAGTATGTTATTGAATGACAATCTGGTTCTGATCCAGCCTCATCATCCTAAAAGTTGTGGATTTCAACTCCTTTCGTTCACTTTCGTCTTTCAACTTTTGTTTTGTCATATACATTTAAGCTGTTGTGAAATACTAGTCTATAATAGCATTAATGAAGAGACCTGCAATTTTAGTCATACTTATACAATTGCTTTTACCTTGATTATATTTACCATGATTTTCTTCCCAAATGTTGTCCATATTTTTATTTTCCGTGAGCAGAGATCCAGTGTATCGTTAATGCTGATTGTATGTTGTCCTATCTCATGTTGGATAAACATATACTGTACTCCGTTGCAGTAATAAAAATTCATTACCATAATTTTATCCTGCTGACCTCAAGTTCATAATACGTAGGCAGTAACCAAAAGGTCTTCAATTTTTGATGACCGGAGCAAGGAAAATGAAGAACTAAGTGCTTTGATTAAAAATGATATTACGGCACTCAACATGGCTATTTCCGATTTAGAAACCATCCAAAATGTGGAGATTGCTGACGGGAATTATTCCGGGGATAGGGTTGTTCATTTGACTGCTGTTTGTGATGATTTAAAGAACAGACTTATGGGTGTGACTAAGCAGTTTCAAGCTGTCTTGACTACTAGAAAGAAGGTACAGTTCCTATAATATTCACTTTTATTCTTTGTCTAGTCTGTAGAAATTCTGCATCTTCTTACTAGTCAACCTTATTTGTCTTTTTCTACAGAACATCAAGGCTCATGAGAATCGGAAACAGATATTTTCAACAGCTGTCTCAAGAGAGAATCCTTTGAAGCAGCCCCTTAACTCTGTGACAGAACCACCCCCTTGGTTGAGCTCATCTGATTCATCGGGAGGAAATCTTCAATCATCAGTGTAAGTTCTTTTTGGCCTGTCCATGACAGATGTTGATGTGGTACTTGTCTTTGTAAATGCTTGTCTTGATGATTATATTATAAAGAGGATACTTGTAATTAACGCACAAGTACTATGGCAAATGATGTTTCATAGTCTCACTTGTTTTGCTAAACTTGTTAGTGGGCTACAGTTTGCTTAGTGGATAAAGTGTGCCCTTCTTTTTCCCATTTTCTATATTTCGTGTAAAGATTTTTGTCACTTAGGACTTGCTTAATAGTCAGCTTTCAAGTTAGATAGTTTCAACCTTGTAATCTCTACCATAACTGTATAAAATATATGGATCATGTTTCAATAGTGTTTCTAGCTTCTTTTTAATCACAAGGTACCATTGAAGTTTATCTGGCTGTAGGTCATTTTGGTCTCTGGTAACAAGATTTTTATTGAAAAATTTTCCATATTCAAAATCAGAATAGCTTTTATCAAATGAAATGTCATGTGCTTGTGTTGTCATCACGAATATTTGTAACCGCACAGCTGGCACTTGGTGCAATGAACTTATCCAAGACGAAGTCTGGATATGTTTTTGCAAGTTCGTTTTTATTGTATTCGTCAGTTCATAGACAATAGATGTCATCCTTGTCTTAGAGATATAATGGAAACTCATAAACATCTTTCTGCCTACGGCCAGACAGCAGGATGGATTTTTTACTGAGTTACAAAATTATTAATAATACATGGCTAATCCACTTAACATTATCCAATAAGTTATGCTTCAGAAAATGAAAGAAGAAGAAGAAGAAAGTGTGCAGAGAGGAAAGAGTGCTCTGTAACCCATTAATGATATATTTGAAGGATTTGTTGGGTCTTCAAATGTCAATAGGTTGATTGTTTTGAGCTTTATTGGAGTTATCTCTTGCCACAAAGATTAGTCAAAAGCTCGAAGCGCTATATTAATGTGTCATTACAATATGTGTATTGGAAACAAAGGGTTAGAAGTGATCTATTGACAAAACATCTCAATTTTATATGAATGAGGGAACATAATCACTAATGATGACTCCGGAGTGTAAGTTGGACTCTTCTTACGAGCAAGTAATCAACATCAGACCCATGAACTATGGGTTTTACCATCTGTTTAAAGAGCATGTTTGTACCTTTGTTTTACTGTTCCTTCCCATTGGTCCTTTTAGGTATATTGTCCTGTTGTTTAAATTAACTGAAGAGTATCTTGATCCTAATAGATGCTGATCTTAACCTAACAATTGTTGAAAGGCTGGCACGTCGCTGAGTTCAATTTTTCATTTTTTTTTTTTGATTCCATGAGTGGGAATAGAGTTCTTAGCTCGACAAACCCGAGCTAATAGTTACCAGACGTGGCCACTTATGACCAACATCGTCTAAAGCGAGAAAATAAGTACTGCGCATATCCAGTACATTTATTACATGCATGTGGGTATTCAACCCGTTCCTAGCTAGATCGTCAGCTACGTGATTCGCTTCTCGCCAAATATGGCACAATGAGACATCCCAGACTCGAGCTAGCATTCGTCGGATATCGACAATCACTCTAAAATGGTGATGCGCAATGGAAGCGTCCCCAATACTCGAGATTGTTGTTGTGCTGTCAGATTCCAGTATCACTTTTTTAACACCAGCCTCCCATGCTAATTCTAACCTTAGTAGAATAGCTCGTATCTCGGCTTTCAATACTGAGCATGGATCAATACTCCCACCGAAGCCTTTGATCCACTTTCCTTGATCATTTCTGAGAACTCCCTCGACCCCTACACGGTTTCCAAGACCATTTGTGTTAATGGGCACCGCAGCATCGACATTGAGTTTAGTGTACCCCTCAGGTGGTTTGGTCCATCCCGTCTGAACTTGTACACATAGTTCGTCCGGGTCAAAAGTATTAGCAAATCGAACACCGTCAATTCTTTTAGCTTAATTTTTTGGGCTTCTATTTATGAAAGTTCACTGATAGCTCAAGGAACTTAAGTTACTTGATTGTCGTATTTGTTTCCTTGAGTGCTGGAACTGCTACTTTGACCCTCACCCCATTATCCAGTTAATGTATAGGAATTGTGATTACACTTATGGTATGTGTTTCTGACAGTATGTATTAGAGGCTTTTTATTCTAATCTTTCGAGAGAAATAGGAAGCCGTTTGCTATTAGTTTTAATCAGGAACATGTGCTGGAGGGTTTACTGATATGCAGATTGCCAGTAATTTCCTGAAAAAATGGGCAAAGCAACCCAGTAAATGTGATTCATCATTGAGTTACTGTTTCTTACCCCTGCCATTTACTAATTGTGATGTTGTGAAACGCTGCTCAATCGATGAACTTGATTTTGTTTCTCGAACTTGATTTTGTAGAAACATGTTGCATCTCTAATCTTTTTCATCTCTGCTCTTCTCATATCAGATCAGTAGGAAATGGGGCTCAAGTTGGTAACCAACTAAGGTATGTTCTACCACATGATACGCTGCTATATGTTCAAGATTTTATATTTTGTTTTTTCTGAGGCATAGTTACAAAATGTTGTTCCTGTCTACTTATTGGCTCTATTATTATGTAAACATTTTGCTAATCAAAAATGTTTTATTTTTTTCCATTGATTTGTAAAACAGTCGAGTATTGAAATAATTTGTTACTTTGTTGAGCATACAAATTACTGGTGTAGAATATTCTAGTAGAATTTGATTTTATAGGCAACATGAATCTATAATATAAACATAACATGTAAATGGAGAAACGATCAGAGAAGCTGGTAACTTGAGCTCATTAGCTGGAGGAGCTAACATGAAATGGACTCACTAGGCCTTTAGCTTCTTAGCATCAAGAGTCAAATCTAAATCCTATATGTGAACTAAAAACAACTACATGTGCTGTTACTCGAGCGAAATACTTTGGTTTATACCAAATAAATAATTCTTAAACAAAACTTGCTTATCAGATTTATTTTTCTGGAGCTCGAGTCTTATAATTCAACTTTCACCCCTGGCCAAAAGAGTAAGTGGATAATGGTTCGCCTATTTCTAATTATTGCATTTCTATTTGAATTTTGATGTTTCATTTTTCTTCTACAAATTAAGTCATGGAAAATAATGATAATTTTAATCTCATATATGATTTAGTCCTGAATAACCATATTTGTGGGCACTCACGTATATTGATCTTTGTAGCATTGCTCTTGCACTAAATTTGATCGTCGATATGTATATATACTTCTTTGTACTATGTCTTCCTTATGGTTTACTACTTGCTTAACATAAATATTGTTTATGTAGACGAAGAATGGCAACAGATATTAGTCCATCCCCTTATATGGAAGCATCAATGTTGCAGCAGGTCGTTCCACGGCAAGAAAGTATCTCTGAAAGCCGCACAGTTGCTCTTCAAAATGTGGAATCTACAATTTCAGAACTCGGTGGGATATTCACTCATCTGGCTACAATGGTTGCGGAGCAAGGGGAACATGCTATCAGGTAATTGGCTCACTTGATGCATGTGCATAACTTTTTAATATGTGTACTTAAAAATGTTTTTATCTTTTGAATAATACTATGTAGTTTAATTATTTCCGTATTTTGAATTATTTGTTTAAATAATGAACTAATTTGGAATTATCACATGAAAAATACAATTTAAGAAAAAATGTAGAGATAAAGCGGAAAAAAAATTGAACAGAGGTGAAATTGGGGAAAATATGGGAGAGAAACAAGACGTGCAAAAGAAAAGAGAAGAAGATGAAACTAGCTTGACACAAGCTTATTTATGCGAGGATAGTTATGTCTGTTCATTACAAACGTATCAAGGTGGATACTATAGGCCCCTCACACTTAATGAATAAACAGTATAGCTAAGAAAGTTGAACTCGTCAAATGTGAATAATTTTTGTCAGCCAATTCTACTTTAACCATTTCTTCTTTTCTTTCTCGTTTTCTGAGCTTTTCTGATCCGGCTTCTCTGGGTTCAAATGACCAGGATTGACGATAACATGGATGAATCTCTCGCAAACGTCGAAGGTGCTAGCAATGCCTTGTTGAAATACTTAAATCGAATATCGTCAAACAGGTGGCTCATGATCAAAATATTCCTCGTTCTAATCTTATTTCTAATTATATTTATGTTTGTTGTGCTTTGATTTATGGTATTGACTATTCTTTTTTTTTCTCTGTCTCGGTTTCGTTTGCCGACACTCTGTAGTTAAGAGGTTTAGCGTCGGTCTTGTATATAGTCTCATTCTTTGTGGTACTTTTACGTATCACTGAACTTCTGGTTGATTCTGTTATTTTGAGATGATTATTAACATCCTTCATTATAAAAGTTCGAAATTTTAAGAAAACGTGTGGTTAATGAATTGTATTAATTAGGGCAGCGCCTATGTTTTTACATCAAATACATCTTTGCATTCTGAAATATATCGTGACTTCTTTCTCATTAATTATGTGTGGTATGCTGAATTTTATAATGCCCCATAATGCGAGTAAAATGTAAGGAGGTAAAAATACGGACACCTACGCCTTATGTGAAAATTACAATTACTCCTCGGTTTAATGGAATCTGAAAGATCTTAACAGACCTTTGAGGCTTTGAGTGATATTTTACCATTGCTAAAACTCAAAAAGAAATGAAAAAAAAAAACCCAAAAAAGATACATTATAGCAAACAGAGTTGAACCAAGGGTAATTCTATGTCAGATCGAGTCCAACGGTCTGAGTGTGAATTCTTTGACTCTCTCTCTCTCACACACAAGTGCGTGTGGGGACTGCACACAATACTCCTTACTGTGTGATATACATAATCACAAATGTGTGTGGACCATTGAATTTGGTCTAGCATAGATTTTCCTCAAACTACCATCTTGTACGATTTGGTGTTTTTAATCGAGTCGTCTTGATGAACTCGATTCAGACGATGTTAACTGAAAGAAACATTTATTCAACATGATATATAGATCTCCATAATTTGTGATATTTTTGTTCCTAAGGCTGCCTGTGATCTTCATTCATTTTTTTTCATAATAAAATGCATCTATTAAATAGCTTTATGATTCTTTTTAAATAGATTTGAGCTCGGGTTGATAGGGGCTAGAGGAAGAATCTGAATTAAGGGTTCTTATAGATGATATAGTTCTTATTCTGAATTTCTGTTATCGCTAATTTATCACATCCTATACTTTAGGAATGTTCACAATCATAGAGATGGATATCATTTATTTGTACTTTTATATCAATTCATTTATAACGCCAATTCTTTGTTTACGGTTATATACACATAATTATATTAAGTTAATAATCCTTAAAAATCATTTCGTACTCGATAACTAATAACAACTGCTAATAATGTAAAATCAATTATTATATAAGCAGACAAATATCACACTTACATTACCCTCAATCATACCACTAAGCAAAGATATCATTAAATTTTTTATTTTATATTTAGCTTCACATGGTATCCCAAACCCGTGGACCAAAGATTAAATATTTTTTCATAAATATTTTATATCTCGTGTCTTTTCTTGTTAAATAAAAGTAATATTTTAACTTGTGGACTTTCTAAATATATATAATATGAAATGGATGTGATTTGAGTGCAACTAAGAGGGGCACAACTTAACCCAATCTCTAGACGAAGAGACTAAGACACATTAATTAAGGCTCACTGTTTATATATTCATGACCATAACTTTGCAATATAAAAAAATGACAATTCTTGGTTTATTCTTTGGACATCTCCAGTGCTAATTTGAGTAAGCAAATTTGCCATAAAGTGACTATGTCTGATATAAGAGTGTCGAAAGAATCCAAATATAGTTTGTTACAAATAAATAAAAAATTGTCGGAAAATTGAAAAGGACCATGTCTCGAGTCATTGCCCAGTGGAATTTTACAAAAAAGAAAACTTCGGTCTTTTATTTAATACTAGTAAGTATTAAATTGCACGTGGTGATTCGAGGAAAAGTTAAATTAAAGTAAACATAATTAGTTTATTGGCAAATTAATATCTAGTTAACAATTGATTATTTGGTAGTGCCTATCTTATACTTTTTTATTTATTTATTTTGTAATCATATATCATCACCATGAGTCTTTAACTAAATCTATTTCAAAAAATATAAACTTTTGATAAAATAATATTAGCAGTATTTTTTAGCATGTTTATTTATAGATTATTGGTTTATGTATCTTTCCTGATTTGCCACAATATTGCATTTTTGTGCTTCGCATAATTAAATTCATTTTCTTTTATCCTATCAGTCTGTTAATAATGTAAAAAATATATCACTATTCATATTTCTACATGCAATAGCACTGAATACATTTTTATTTTATCATGAGATTATATAGATAAAATAAGTGCAAACAACAGATTACATATATGAATACTCATGTCTAAAATTCTTTTCGTAAATAAAATAAAGAATGCATCATATTTTCGCTCAATCCACTTATTTGATTTTATTTTCAAATACAATTTTGCATTTGTTGTTATTTTAATCATTTCATTCACATATGAACTTCTAAATTTACATGACCAGAAAAATAAAAGAACTTCTACATTTAAGATAATAATTCACTTGTGTAAGCATGTTGTAGATTTAACTTATCTATCTTCATATACTTCTGTTGACCAAACTGAATTTGAGTTAGAAGTTCCACTTCGAATGCACAATTATTTGGTGTGATTGAAATTGCTTAATTTATTAAGTTAACTTTTATAATTGATTATTTATTGTCCATTAAAACAAAACAAAAAAGGAAGTAAAGAAAGAAGATGATTGTATACAAAAATAACTAAAAATGAGCAAGTTTATCTTTTAAAGTTGATGAATTTAAATTTTCACATGGAGGGACATTATTATCCATTTAAACATATTAAGAAGTAAATAGAGTGTCATTAAAAGAATGGAGTGCTAATATTAATTTTTTAAAATAATTATAAACATCATATTACATAAAAATACTCGTGTTTGTGAGTTCTTTTGAATTAAATACAAAATATATCATATTCTCACACTAAAAGTACCTATTGATTTTATTCTTAAACACACTTTTTAATATTTGTTATCATGCTAATAAGTTCGAGTACGTACAGACTTTCAGATATGTTTTCATAATTTTATTGTACAAACATGTTATATTTCATAACAATAAAAAATTAAGAAATATTTTTATATAAGAAAATAATTCATTTATATTCCAGCATATGCATCTATGTCTCACAATTATTATCTTTTTTTTTATGTCAAAATAAGGTATGATATAATTTTTTAAATTATCTTTTAAATCTTCAAATCAACTCACTCGAAATAATGGTCTGACACTATAACAATTTACTGCTAATTACCAAATATTAAAAATATTTATAGAATTTAAGATTATCAGAATTAATAATAAACTTTTTGTTTAAGTTGAAATATTGATTGTGGGTATAAAAATTTTCTTTCATGGCATATTGGTTGTGGGCCTAAATCTACATATTGGTTGTGGATGTTTAAGCATATATCATATTTGTTGTGGGTGTAAATCTATTTTATTGGATTGGTTAGTATTTTAGAGAAAGTAGGAATCTATTTTTTTATATATATTAAATGGTGTCCTACTACTAACATATTCATTTGTTTATCAATAATAAAGAGTTTCAAACTACAAAAATAATTTCATAGATCTCTACGCCTCGAAGGAATTAGTCTCCGACGTTTGGTTGGGGGAAACCCTTGGTATAAACCAAATAAATAAATAAATTATTAATAGTAAGGGTGGGTATGAAAGTCTTTTCATAATGAAACAAATAATTGAGTTATTCACACTTTTTTTTTTTGAAGAAAATTTGGTTTTATATATCATTCAATCGAAAGTTTACAACGCCTGAAACAATACAATTCATATCGACTCAAACGATGTAGTAAGAACATTTGAAACACCAACTATCAAGTTCTTGAATATAACAAACATTAAGAACTCACAAACGAATACAAGAACATTCTTGTGCAACTCTTATTCAAGGAGAGATAAAACTCTCATTCGAGAGAGAAAGCAAACTCTCATAAGAGAGAGAAATAAAATATTAAATAAAATATCTAAAACACTGTATAAATTTAAAAACTTAAGTATCACCCGTCTTCATCTTGTCAGATTTGTTTCTCTCTCTTTAAATCCATATCCATCTCGCTAGATTTGAAGATGTATCTTTAGATCCATATCCATTTCGTCAGATTTGAAGATGTGATGTACAACTTGAAGAAGGGTGCTCCAACGCAATCCGCCGACGATGGTGGTGGTAACAGTGGTGAAGTAGAGGATTGCTTCACCAAGCCATCGCCGATGGAAGAAAATAGAAGAAAAAAGAAGGTTAGGGTTTAGAGAGAGAGAGGTGTGAAAATTGAGGTAATAATGGACTGAATTATTGTACTCGATCTATTGAGTTATTCACACATTTATATAGGGTTTAAGTTAAGATTGATTAGATTAGATTAGATTGATTTAGATTTGAGAAAATAGCAGATACCCCCCCAAACTATGAGGTGATGTGCGCTTTGCCCCCCAAACTATTAAAAATTGCACTCAACACCTTAAACTATCATATATGTGCACTTTGCCCCCTCGGTCAGCTTCGGGCAGCTCACAGGGGGCAAAATGCTACAAACCGCATAGGTGAGGGGGCAAAGCGCACATCACCTCATAGATGAGGGGGGCAAAGCGCACATGTACTAATTTTTTATTTTTTAAATTTTTTATTTTTATACTTTTTTTCATTTATTTTCATGTTTCCGAATTTTTGAATTGTCTTTTTTATTTTTAGAAAATTATGAATATTTGAATTTATACTTCTTTTCATTGTTTTCTTATTTATTTTCATGTTTTATTTTTATTTTTTTTATTTTCATATTTGAAAATTATTTATTTCAAGTCTACAAATAATATTTCAAGAAAAATCCAAATAAATCCCAATATGCATGATTCAAATTGAACTATGAATGAGTAAAAATTTTTCCGAAGCTGACCGAGGGGGGTTAAGTTAATATTAAAAATATTTGAATTAAAAAAAAGAAGAGAAAATATATGATAGTTTAGGGTGCTGCCCGAAGCTGACCGAGGGGGTAAAGTGCACATATATGATAGTTTAGGGTGTTGAGTGCAACTTTTGATAGTTTGGGGGGCAAAGCGCACATCACCTCATAGTTTGGGGGGTATCTGCTATTTTCTCTTTAGATTTAGATTTTGTGATAGTATAGTTATGTATTGAAATCCCTATATGATAATTCACATAATTTAGATTATCTTAGTACTTCACATAATTGTGATAGTATAGTATAATGGTCTTTTGTCTGCAAACTTCTCTTCACATAACTCACGTAATTGTGCAGACAAATAATTTAATCATAATTGTTAAAGTACTAAGATATACCTATATGTATGGAAATTATCATATAGTCAATAAGACTCACCTACTGCCCTACTGCCCTAAATTAGAGTCGTATCGTAAATCACATCTATGTGTTATGATATCACAAAGATACAAATATCTGGAGACCTTCATAAATACTTCCAACCAGGTCATTTTCTTTTTTGGCACATGAGGGGAGAGGAGGAATTAGGAAACATATTGATCAGGATTCAGGAGTAATTTTGTAATAATACAAATAGACATGACATTATCGTAGTTTGACACGTATACAAACGATAATTAAGTCGAGTGATTAAGGACTAAGATATCCTCATTTGGTCAATCTCATTTAGTTTGACTATAATTTGACTAAGGACATTAACCTTTGAATGAGTTGTTTTCTGAATTCAGATATGATACCGAGGTCTAACGTTATATAAATAGTAGACATTAACTTTCAAGTAGTGATCGTATCTCAATCATTCACTTTCAAAATCACAAGTTCACAACATCCAGAGTGTTGTCTTAAGCATGGAGTGCCGACATGCCCTTGACTCTATTTGCAAGTTCGCACAAATCGACAACTATCCTTGAGTCCATCCTCTAACGACATTATTGACATTGTAAATTTTTGAATTCTAGTCTTTTAATTTTCACACATCGTCAATACTGATTTTGTGAAAAATGGAAATGAGAATAACAAATTGAATTGTTATAGTAATAAAAAGGATAATTTTATCATTTGCAGGGGAGATATTTTTAGCTTAATCTAATCCATATTTTAAAAAATAAGGGATAATAGCAGACACCCCTCTCAGTTATGGGGTAATGTGCACTTTGCCTCTCAACTTATTGAAATGTGCGATTTACCCCCTCACTTATAAAAAATGTGCACTTCACTCCCTCGAGCAGCTCGTGCAGGGGCAAAGTGCTACAAAACATATAAGTCAAGGGGACAAAGTGCTACAAAAACACATAAGTCAGGGGGCAAAAGTCCAATTTTTATGATAAGTGAAGTGCCTGAATCTGCCCGAGCTGCCCGAAAGAGTGAAATGCACATTTTTGATAAGTGAGAGGGTAAATCGCACATTTCAATAAATTGAGGGGCAAAATGTAAATCACTTCATAATTAAGGGGTGTCTGCTATTATTCCAAAAAATGAATACATACATGAGGTCCAAAAAAAGAAAGAAAGAAAATCTTGGCAAGGCGACTTTTCTTTGTTTTCCTCTTTCAAGCAATAGTGCGAATACAAATCAAACGACTTTAAATATCAATTATTAAAAGAATAAAAAATGGAAACTCTAATTTTCAATTTTTAGAAATAAATATATGGAGTGTCCAAAAAACAAATGAAAGAGGATTGTTATAAGTTGAAACTTGAAAGCGCCATCTACAAAAGCCTCTCCCAATAAATACTCACAGATGAGAGCTTGTAATAAATGAAAGCACGCTTACTGTATAAATTGTAGGGTATGTCCATTCAGTTCAACCGCACTGTCACAACCAGATTTTTCTCTCTCTCTCTCTCTCTCACACACACACACACGCACGCACAGAATAACACACACACTGTGTGATTTTTTGGGAGTGAATGCTATACAAATGCAAGCTTTAGCATTCTCTCATCAATCGCTGCCGAGCCGGAGGATATCACCGGCGCCGGTCGCAGGCATTTCCGGCAGAAACTCGAGCTACTCCGTTACATTCAGGCTTCGTACGTTTAAATGCTGTGCTTTGAAATCTCCCTCTTTAGGTCTGTATATCGTAGTTTATACCATTTGCATTATGATATATATATATATATATATATATAAATACACATATATATATGTGTGTGTGTGTGTGTGTTTAGGTGTACTTGATTAGCTGTTATGAATGTATGTGTTTGTATAATTAGTTCTGTGCGTAGAACATTAATTTGTTTTCGATTTGAGCAATGCCGAGTTTTGAAGAAATTGAAATAAATTAATTCTGCGTCAACTTAGTTTTATGTGTTTTTCGAGTTTGCTTTTGTTGAGTTTTTTTTTTGTTGGAAGAAAAACAGTAGTTTTCGGTTAAGGTGATGATAGCAGTAAATGTCTGTTCTCTTTTCTTTTGTTTCTAATTATTTTTTTTGAATTGCAGTTGTAGATGAGAAGAGGTTTCTTGAGGCATCAGAACATGGAAATTTAATTCCTTTGTATAAGTGCATATTTTCGGATCACTTGACACCGGTGCTAGCTTACCGATGCTTGGTTAAAGAAGATGATAGAGAGGCTCCGAGCTTCCTCTTCGAATCTGTGGAGCCTGGCTTTCGTGCATCAAGTGTCGTAAGAAACAAATTCCTAATTATTTCACTTTATACTTAATTCGTTTGTATCCATACAAACGTCGTAGTCATTGTTGATTTAATCGCCAAAGCTCTATTGCTAAATTTTGTTTCAGGGTCGGTACAGTGTAGTGGGTGCACAGCCAGCAATGGAAGTTATAGCAAAAGAGAATAAGGTAACAATTTTGGATCATGACTCAGGAAAACTAATTGAGAAGTTTGTAGAGGATCCAATGACAATTCCAAAAAGCATTTCAGAAGGTTGGAAACCACAACTAATTCAAGACCTTCCTGATGCATTTTGTGGTGAGAATTTGGTGCCCATAAATATTGATCTTTGTTATACTTGTTGGTACCTATTTCTTACGGCATTTATTAGATTTTGACTGTATATTTTGACAAACGAATTGAAGATCTTTGGTGGGATATGATGGAAACATGTTTTCTGTTGTCACACTGTTCTTATCAATGTTGATTAAGAGTTCAGTACTCTGACCATGAATTTTAATAGTGACATTAAATAAATATGGCCAAACTTGATTGCATGGGAGGCAATTGGGCCCAGAGGCTTAACTGCTTTAGGTTTTTGCCAATTTAATGTTATAGCACTACTTCTAATCCATACAATCTACTAGATAATAATTCTGTTTGAAAGAGCTTGTTATCACTTTTTACCTTGATAAGACTCCGTTAGACTATATATTTGAATGGGGCCATACGCAAAAAAAATAAAAAAATGAGTGAAGTTCTACATGGATGCAGGACCCAGGACAAGCAATAGGTCAATATATTCATAATAATTTCTCAAAGTATGAAGTCAACATATTACAGAGCAACAAGGATATTAAAAAAAAAATAGTTTTTCCATAGAAAAAAAAACCTAAAATTTAGTAATCAGTAGGGGCTGAGATAGTATTTGAGGAGGCACATGCATGTAGACGATAACTGTTTATCAAGAAACTTTTGGATGGAAGCAGGAAGAGGAAAAATCCCTAGGTTAAACATATGTCATAAGAAGATTTTGTGTTGTCTCTCTGATGTTTGAACATTCGGAGATCTTTAGGGCCAACAATAGTGTTGAACCCTTTGATCAGGAGATTATTTATGGTCAGATTTCTGATTAGCAGCCACAAACTATAATACGTGACGAAAGCAGAAAAAAATATTTGTATATGAAATTCTTGTCACGGAAGACCCTTTAAGTAGGATAGATCACTAACTGTTTTGGAACTGTTTCCTTAGTAACCATAAACTTGGTGTTTTAAGGAGTAGGCAAATGTAAAGTATATGCTAGCATATACTTGATTATGGAACTCTGCCAATACAATCTGGAAGATATACATCTCTTCTTTGGGGTGTAGCAATAATTTTGTGAAGAAAATGAAAAGAGGTAAATGTTGAATAGACCCTCATAAATTTTATATTCTTCTCAACAAAATTTTGAGAAGTGAAGGTTCCACAGTTATTGGCTGAGGATCAGGTAAGAACTGAAGAGTTCATATGAGATAATAGAACATATGTTATGAGTAACCTTTGAGTTAAGAGAAGACATAAGCTTTCAGAACTGCTATCTGAAATTTTAACAGTAAACATGTAAACATTAGCTTGGTATAATGAATGTGACTGACAGGTCTAGGCTCCTTTTTTGGGGTTACTAATTTTAAAAATACTTAACGATGATTGTTTTGTGCTATAACTAAATACAAAGCGCCAATTTTATATTTTATTGACTATCATTTTTACCTTAGAAATCAAAGGGCCGTTCTAATATTTCCCCACATAATTGTTTTCTGGTTAGAGGTCATAAGATTATAGAATTGCACAAAACTGAACCTGCAAAGTACCTTATGGCATCCAATATGAATATCCTTGTCGTATAGGACATAAACACACTTCATGTCAAGCCCTCACTGAGTCAAGATGATCTATGTTTTATGTAATTCATTGGGCACCCCTGGGAAGATATCCCGTATTTTCATATTTCCTTTTTCGAACAGAAGTTGTTGAATGAAAAGGGAAGTGCAAAATTGACCAAATGCAACTGCTCTTTTTGACTGGATTTATTGATTGTAGTTATTAGTGAATGTAGAATTCACTCATCTTTTCCACCTTTTGTATTTTTGGTTTATAAATGTGCAACATAATCAAATCCAAATCTCACGATTTTCACATCATCTTCAACAGGTGGATGGGTTGGTTTTTTCTCATATGATACAGTTCGTTATGTAGAGAAGAAAAAGCTACCATTTTCAAGTGCGCCGAAAGATGACAGAAACCTGGCTGATATTCATCTTGGACTTTATGATGATGTAATCGTTTTTGATCATGTAGAGAAGGTATACTCGACCCACTGAAATGAATAGGCTATAAATCTAATTGTATTTTACAATTACATTTTGCCCATTATAGGACGTAGAACTTTCTAACACCCTATATTTTGTATTCCTGCAATGCTAAAGCATTTACAGTAATTGTTTTTTTCTTAAATATAATAGTTGATATTTCCTAGATTATACCTTGGCAACAATACTAGAATAAATTGAATGCTCAATGATTTTATATAAACACTCCTGCTTCGGTATGCATATTCTAACTAATTTAACGCTTTCAAAACTTCATTCTGTTTGAAGGTTGTCATGAAGAAGTGTTGCTTCTGTTTGTTGGCATCCCTCTTCCTCTCTAAGTCCCTCTATTGTAGCATCTTTTGCCCACATGCCTCGTCTTGTTCTTTCAATCTTAGCTTTGTGATGAGATAAAAGTGAACAATAACTAGGAATTCTTCTTCCCTCACAGAAAGCCTATGTCATTCACTGGGTGCAGTTAGATCGATATTCATCTGCTAAAAAGGCTTATGATGATGGAATAGAACGCTTGCAGACATTAGTTTCTAGAGTACAGGACATTGATCCGTGAGTTTGCTTTCACATTCCCTTCATCTTGACAATGCCAACAATGTGATTTAGATTAGCTAATGTATCTTTTCATTGTTATTTGGTAGTCCAAAGCTATCTCCAGGTTGTATTGACTTTTGCACTCGTGATTTTGGACGTTCTCTAGACAAGAGCAACATGACAAGTGAGGAATACATGAAGGCTGTTTTACAAGCGAAAGAACATATTTTGGCAGGGGATATCTTTCAGATTGTCTTAAGTCAACGTTTTGAAAGAAGAACCTTTGCCGACCCATTTGAAGTATACAGAGCTTTGAGAGTTGTGAATCCAAGTCCATATATGAGTTACTTGCAGGTTGATTCTTCTTTCTGATAGTAAAAGAATTGTCTTTACTTTATCAGTTCTTGTAAATATGAACTATTCTTCTCTCTTGCTTGATGTCAGGGTAGAGGTTGTATTCTGGTTGCTTCGAGCCCAGAAATTCTTACACGTATAAAGAAGGTAAAGTCATATCTCATCATCCAATCCAATCAATCTGAGAATTTGTCCACAATGATTTGCTCATATTGCACTGCAGATATGATCAACATCTCGTGTATCTTGTTAACTACTTCTAAATTGAGTTTAAATATGACTTTTACTGACAGAAAAAGATTGTTAATCGACCCTTAGCTGGGACAACTAGAAGAGGGAAGACAATTTGTGAAGACGAGATGCTGGAGATGAAACTGCTAAAAGATGAAAAACAATGTGCAGAACATATTATGCTGGTTGATTTGGGCAGAAATGATGTTGGAAAGGTTTGTTCTTACTCTCCTGATGAGATAAATATCATAAAAAGAATCTCGTGCTAAAATTTCTAAATTATTTGATTCATAATCTACTGGTTTCTGTCTTCCGTGCAATTTATTGTTCTTCCTTGTAAAATGAAATCTCTAGTTACAAATACTTCTGCTAGGAATGATTTCATCTATTAATGCATTTGCTTGGCCATAGTTTCATGGTCTCAATTGTTGTAAAGTTATAATTATTTTAGAAAAAATGCAATTAACTTTATAATCTCATCGTACCACAATAGAAATGGAAAGACGAGTAAAAAGAAAGGGCACTCTAATTTCCACAGAAGATACGTTTTTCTTTAAGTTGTCAAAGCACCTTAGCTCATGTTGGTGACAAGGCAATTATTTCAGTTTTTCTGTAAAGCTTGGGTTACTATAACGTGATTTTTGGGCTAAAGCATTCTGGAATTGCGTAGCCATCCAAGTCAATCCATGCAGATTAGTGAAATAATTCCCATCCATCCAAGTTAAATCCATATACATAAGTCAAATAATCCTCACCCACACGGGAGGCCGAACTGCTGCTTCATGTATACTCCATATCCTCTAGATGGGTCTCAGTAGGGATCCGACAACAGCTTTATATCATTTTCCTCCTCCTGATGACATTATTCATATCCGAGTTTTCTTTTGTATTCACTATGCTAGGCTCTAAATTTAATTGTAATTGCCTATATTTGGTGGATTTCCATGTAGGTTTCAAAACCTGGTTCTGTCAATGTGGAGAAGCTAATGACCGTTGAACGATATTCCCATGTGATGCACATCAGTTCCACGGTGAGAATGTGTACTGAGATTTGAATTGAGTTAGTCTGTTACATAATTTGTTTTTGCACAATTATTATTCTGAATGTAGGATTAAGTTTTATGTTGTTTTGAGCGTTGTATTTTCATATGAAACATTGTTACATCCCGCCCCTCAAGTTTGACTCTTTACCTTATTTTCTGAAATCACATATCGTTTGTACTGTTTTACGGTTGCAATATATGTCTACAAGTAATCAGGAGCTTCACGGGGAAACAATCTCATGGGTTTTCATGGTATTGATAACAGGTCACGGGAGAGTTGCTTGATCATCTAACAGGATGGGATGCTCTCTGTGCTGCATTACCTGTTGGAACAGTTAGTGGAGCACCAAAAGTAACCAGTTCATCATTTATTCTTTAGCTTTAGGTTTATACACATTAATTTAATGTTAATTGTTCCAAATAATTTTGAAAAGAGGATTATGCCTATGATTAGGAGGAAAATATCTTGACTTGACTGAGAAAAATTGGGATTGAAATGTTTTAAGAGCTCTCTCCCACTAAATTTTTTTTCTTTGCTTTGCTTTATAACCCAGGTGAAGGCTATGGAATTGATCGATCAATTAGAACCAACACGACGGGGACCATACAGTGGTGGCTTCGGTGGAATTTCATTTACAGGCGATATGGACATTGCATTATCTCTCAGGACAATAGTATTCCCCACGGGAACACGGTATGACACAATGTATTCCTACAAAGATGGCAACAAACGTCAAGAATGGGTCGCTCATCTGCAAGCTGGAGCTGGAATTGTGGCCGATAGTCTTCCAGAAGACGAACAATTAGAGTGTGAACGCAAAGCTGCTGGTCTTGCCCGTGCTGTCGATTTGGCTGAGTCAGCCTTTGTGAATAAAAGTCGAAAACAGCTTGACAAGGTCAATGTTTCGTTGCCAGTCCAACTTCAACTTCCTAGAAGAGATCTGATACCTCATAATGGATTTTTGGGTGGTTGAAGAGTTGAAAGATGGAAACATGCCCGAGTTTTTGCATGTTGAACTGTAAGATCATGCCACGTCAGCACAATGTGTTCACTGCTAATGTGGCATGATCTCATTGTTCAGTGTGAAAATTACTCGGTTTTTAGGTGAGAATTTTCAGTAAAAATGTAATGTAGTGTTATCCGTATTCATTACAATTTTCTTTCGGTATGTGAAATGTGACGTCGGATAGAGGCATTGATAAGATTGGGGTTGGGAGAAGTTCGATTTGAGGTGCTATGGGCAACCTTATAAATGTTTGTTGTAACCTGGCATATGTTGCAAAGAAGGTTCTTCAGATTCTGTAGTGTTCTGTTAACCTTTTCTTCTTTTTGGTTCTCTTGTTGGTGAATCTCTCCTTTTTCTTAATCACAATACCCTACGAATGTTTATGCGCCTAATTCATATTATTTTATAAACAAATTCCTTCTCTGTCTGAAATGAACATTCATATGTCAATCATGTCTAGGCCCCCCATAACATTCCTATTATGTTGGTAAAGAATGAATGCAATAAGTACAACATTTGGGTGCACCCGGTGTGATCCCACTTGGGTGCACCCACACACATAAAAAATATAATAAAATAATATTATACATAGCTAATATATACTGTAACAATTTGCTATCTCAGCCTATCAAAGATCAGTAATAAAATGGTAAATGATTAATTGGTGGCATATATCAGTTTTCTAATTAAAATACTTAGTTTTATCCTAAAATTCTATATGTGAAGTTGCAAGTTGTTGAATGATACACTTGAATGCTCGTTCTCCATTTGAGTTAAAATTGAACCTTTATTCACTTTGCAAACGTAGAACACCATAGTATACATATATTCTCAAAAATGCATTTACATATTATTATCCCCATGGGGGTGCAAAAATTGGAAATTCCTTAAATTGAGAGGGTCTTTCACTAATTTCCTAGAAGAATAAAAATAGGAGACACTTCGCTCCAAACGGCGTCGTTAGGATCCCACATTTTATCCAAATCAAAATCCTTTTCCAGCGGCTACGAATTCATTTGTCACACACAAAATGGCTTCTCTCTTGCTTGGAGCTCCTCCCATGGCTTCCTCCCAATCATCCACCAATTCTCTCTCCTTCTCCAAATCTCAATCCCTAATCAACACAACCACTTCTCCGCTCTCATCCGCCACTTCAATTTCTACCTCTCTCGTGTCCCCAACTCTTCCTCTCAGTAAGTAAATCTCTCTCTCTCTCTCTCTCTCTCTCTCTCTCTATATATATATATATATATGTATGTATCACACACGCGTGTTTCTTTATCTTTGTATTTATATTTCTGACTTTCGGTTTTTCAGTTTATTGCGGCAGAGGCGACAAGAAAACCGCGAGAGGAAAGCGTTTCAATCATTCATTCGGCAATGTGAGTTATTATTGTTACTTTTTTAATTTCTTCTGCTTTTTCCTCTAATTGTTGTTTTTGATTAATTTCGTTTCAATCACTCATTTGGAATATACAGGCGAGGCCTAGGGACAAGAACAAGGGGAGAGGACCGCCGAGGGTTCCGGCGCCGCCGCTGCCGCCGAGAAAAGATAAGTACGACGACGGAGAAGTGGTAAAGATTGAAATTGATGAGTCGTTCTAGAATTGAGTTAAAAGTTGTTTGATGGTATTTCGAAATTTTAGTAATATCTGATTTCAATTTTTTTGGTTCTGTTGTTAATTGGAAAATTAAGTATCAATGAGTTATTGTTTATTTCAGGATAATTGTTGGTTTTTTTTTTTACTCCATTTATAATTTGTATTTCTGTGTATTGACTTTAAGTTTTAAATTGATGACTGAATAATTAAATATTTAAATTGAAATAATATGTTTGTAGAACAAGATGAAAAACAATGCTAATATGTATTTTAAGATTCGTATATTCAAATTTTGCACTTTTAGGAGTAAAACTCAATTGATGGTTACTTTTCTAACTCTGTTCCAATAAAATTTTAATGAGTTTCAATCATTGTTAATTACTTAATTCTCATTGCATGAGCTACACAATAGAATATGACCATCATTTCAGTACATAAACACTTTGCACTATAATGAACAATAAGGGCTGTGTTTGGTTTTATTTTGGGGTTTATTTTTTGGTGAAAATTTTGGTGAAAAGGTTTATTGAAAGTTGTATATTTTGATGAAAATGTGTTTGGTTTAGTGTTTGATTTTATTTTCAGAAGAGACAAAAGTTACTGTAGGAGTCAAATCATGTAAGTTTTTGTCTGAAAAGTTGTGTTTATAATTGGTTAATGATTGAAAAATATAATATAATATAAGTTTTAAATGATTATATTGTAATTAATGTAATTAGTAGGTACCCTAAAGTAGAGACAAATAGGGAGACAATAGCTGACAATTTTTTTGACCAAAAAAATTATTTTTGGTCAAAAAAACACAAAACAAACAAGTTTTGACCAAAATGAGATTGAAAACAAAGCCAAAACACAGCCAAGGTTTTTGAAGTTGAGATTGTGTTTTATTTCGCCATATCACCACCATCGTTGCCGAGGCCTTTTTCAAAATAAGAGATGAGAAAGAAAAATGTGGAAGTAAAAATAAAAATGAGTAAAATGTGTCTTTTCATTTTTAAAAATGAAAATAAAAACGAGATGGGGAAAACACAAGCAAATAGAGCCTAATTTTTACGTCCGCTTGAGTATAAACTCTCTATTTTACTTGTACAACAAAAAATGCTATTTTAACTTGATATTCTACGTAAAGGTGTATGCCAAATACATACAATGCTATATACTTGTCGTTCGAATTATATACGCATTGCTCGCATGTAAAGTGTGAAATACAAAATAAAATCGATGATACAAAATATATTTCCTGCATCATAGTGGCAGAATAGAAGAGAACGGCTAAAATTATACGCGATTTACAAGAAGACAGAGAGAGAAATAAAAAAGGATGGAAAAGTAAGGAATAAAAAGATAATAAGACAACACTTCCCTATACCGGATTTTAGTAAAAATCTATGTTTAAGGCCGACTTTTGTCCCTGCTCGACGAGTGGGTCTTGCAGTCAAGCTCCCTTTTGCCTTTGCACTCCAGGGCTAATCTCCGTCCGGCCTGAGGAGACCTTTGCACGGCTTAGGATGCACTTTCAAGATGTCTTGGTGGTGGAATGGTAGGCACGCGAGACTCCAAATCTCGTGCTAAAAAGTGTGGGGGTTCGAGTCCTCTTCAAGGCATAATACTAAGAATGCTCACTGAATGAGCAATTAAATAAGAGAACTCGGATCGAGTTGGCATTGATACATACCGATTCAATCTGAGCTCTTGGAATTGGAACATTAGCTCTAACAATTCCGTTGCGGCCTACCAAAACGACTGGAGATGTTTAGGACCAAGTCCAATGGTCCTGATCTCTATCTCTCTCACACCGTCATCTCTCACACAGTAAGATATCTTGTGTGTGATCCCCAAACACACTTGTGTAAAAAAGATAGACACAGAATATGCACTTAGACCATTGGACTCGATGTCATAGAATTACCCTGGATTTTATACCCTATCTACATCATGTTTCATATCATTTATCAGACCAAAAATGATTCTGAGTCAACTCCTTCAAGGATTCTAATAGAGTATATAGATTCTCAACACAAAATTGTTAGCCAGAAAGTAAAAACGGATTTCCACAAACTGAAGTACAACTAAAGCATCCTTGCTCCATCTCAACTATTATCTTCTAACATTTATTTCTTACCCTTTTAATAGGACTACAAGCCTACAAGGTTCCCTGTGAGACAAAAACTAACATACAAATTAGACCTATCCACGACTTCAAGCTATGAGCCAACTACTACTTAATCCCCCTTATAGTTCATGCCATCCCTGGTGTACACATATCCACTTGTCTTGTGAACTATGTCAAATGATATATATGATAACATCATCATCCACACGTCCTACAGATGACAAGCCAGTCGAGAGCATGCCCACTTGAGCGACATGAACAAGTAACAGAATATTGGAAGACAGTAAGTTAACCAATAAATTCACCTACATGCCAGGAAAAACATATAATTGAACACCATTTACAATGTGTAATATACAAACGAACTACACTTTTGAGTATTTTCCGAATCCAAGGATTCATAGGGAACAAGTGACATTGGTGATCAGAAACACCACACTGAATATTACCTCGTTTTTCAAATGTATAATACAAATGAATCTTGTGATACTCGATAGATGAAAAAATCAGAGAGAAAACATAGAACCAAAGGACCTAATCACGAGAATCAAAATTGGAAAAATCATTGTAATATATGGATGTATTCAACATACACGAGGATAATGTAAACTCAGCATCAATGACTACTCAATCTACCATCAAAAAAACCGAAAAATGGAACTCCTAGAGAAATCCTACAAGGTCCTTTGCCGTCGAGTCAACATATGCTCATAAAAATGGTGGAAATCAACTTTACAATTTTGCACAAAGATTGGGCAAACTAAACTTTGAGACAAACATAATTATATCTGGATTTGAAACCCTAAATTGTCATTAAACTTCAATTCCTCCCTCATGTTCTACATCTACAACATAATTTCTCAATTTCGTGTAAATCGATCAAACACATTTTCAATTCTCAAGTCATTCTTATTTCTTAACATATCAAATAACATTCTCTAAAGCAAATAACAAAATGTGCAACACATATCAACATAATAGCACATTTACTGCACCAACAATTCAATTAACACCAAATTACAATTACAACACCCAAACCCTAGAGGAAACATCAATTTGCAATATACAGAATCACACACAACGAAACATCAAAATCGGTCCTCAAAATCGAAAAAACTGAAAGAAAAATCGACGAAAAACGAAAAAAATATTAATCGCTAAAATTGTTCCAACCTTTTCCGAATCATTTCCGGCTATCGTAATCGAGAATTTCATCATCAGTAACAGACCTGGAGTGCTGAACAATAGATCGCCCGATCGAATTAATCCAGTCCTCCTTCTCCTTCTCCGAATCGGCGATGAAGTACATCGTATCGTTCCGCGTCGACAATTCGAACGCGAACTGCCGATTGATCACGTCCTCGGCGCCCTTGACGGTGAGGCAATTGGCCACTGGTATGACGCCACGTGGCCTGGATGCGCGCGTGATGGTAGATTCCTTGAACCAGAAGAGTTTGCCCTGCTTCAAAACGAACCAGCGGCGGCGCCAAGTCTTGATGTACTCGCCTTGCTTGGTGAGCCAGCCGGCGCGCTCCGGCGTGCCCCAGAATTCAACGCCGTCGTAGTCTTCGGGGCCGGCTTGAGCCGAGCCGACCACGGCTCGCCAGAGGCTCGCCATGGATGTTGATGTTGGCGATGGGGATCGACGAGAGAGAGAGAGAAATGTAAGATGGCTTTTTTTCTAGTTTGGCGTTTTTATTGGAATTTTGTCACTCATTGGTTTGATAAGAGTTTTTTCATTTAATATACGTACAATCAATATATATTTGATAGAATTGTATTTGATTTTTTTCTTTGTTACAATATTTATTTCGAATTCATTTTTTAATATAAGTCTTTTTTTATTTATTTTTTGGAAACGGACAGAGAAACTATCTGCACTAGTGAGAATCGAACCTATAACCGATCCCAACTTGATCAACTTAGCTAAACATCATTAGCGAGGAGATTGGGTCTTGAAAACCAGTGATCCCTCGTAATTATCTAATCAAAAGTGAGTCGAATGTATTGTTTTTGGTATTAAGATGGGCAATTTAATGGGTAATTCTATGATGGATTGGGAGTGTTACTTTCGGTTTATTTTTCACCACACGTACTTGGGGTGGGGTGATTTTCAGAGTAAGTGGGTGTGAAAATTACCCCGCTCATTTTGAATGTGCGGTGTAAAATAGACCGAAAGCAACACTCTCGATCCACCTTAGAATTTTTCGCAATTTAATAATAGATATTGCATTACTAATACACCACTCAATAATAAGCTACCACTTGATAATCAAGATCCTAGTGTTTTACCTGCTCTAGACAGGGTGGTTTTATGTCACATCGGATCCAACAGAATTACTACACTAAACGTTATTGGATGCAGGGACAAAATAGTAAAAAATACTTAAAGCACATGCATTCAACGGTATAAAATGAACCGACTTCATTGGATCAGGCCTATCTTAGAATTTTCCCTCTAGTCGACGAGAATTAAAGATCCAATTAGGACCCTAGATTGTGGTCGTAGATGACAAACACGTGGTATCATTCTTATGATCCATATGTCATCTGTAGTGTCGGACATCATAGAACCTTTATATATACACAGATACACTCATTTAATTCATAGAATCCCATTGCTTTTACTGACTAGGTTGACCTGCCAAAATACAAAGACAATAAATGTCAATTTATATCATTGAAACGAGTTGAGAGCTATCTTCTTGTATACTCTAATTCAAGAATGAAGTTAATTGAAATTTTCAGCTAGAATGTGTTTTCTTAAAACTCGATCATCCGAACATAGTCATAAATTAATTTTTATTAATGATAAAAATGAAATAAAACAGGTCCCATGGAGATTATGATGGAGGGAGGGATGGGCGTGATGGTGATTGAACGGATGGGTGGTGACAGTTGGTGATAAATTAAATCAGAATTAGAGACATCTCATATTCATCTCTTTATCGGTTTCTCAATTTTTCCTGTCAGGGAAACTTTCAAGTCACACCACTTAGTGCTGGATTAATTCTATCATTCATAGCAAAAATTGATGCACTTTCCACGCACTAATTGAGATAAAAATAATTTCAATAATTCTTATCGCATGAACAAAGAACTCATACTCCATGTAATTCATATTCTTAAGACATGATAAAATCTCATAAATTCATGCACTTAACCATAAGAATATGAGCCACGTAAGACATAATAAAACCCCATAAATTCGTACACTTAGAGATCATGGGTTCGATCCCACTAGATGTGTGAGTTATTTCTCTACTTATATAGTAGTTCTTTGTTTCTAGTTTGTAGTTCATTAATTGTTATTAGTTTGTAATAGAATTTTTTTTATTACGATTGTTGATTCGATATCCGATGTAATGATGTAACCGGTTTCATTCAAAGAAAAAAAAGACATCAGAATGTGAGTGGCATCAAAAATCTCGAACAATTGAAGAGAATAAGTCTCTTACAATTGTAGAGACATTTTTACAGAGTTCGCCTAGTTGACAGAGCTTTTAGTTAGAGTAATGTAATTACTTGAGCAGCTTATAATTAGCATTAATCAAAAGTCGCATAGAGAAATCATATTTTATACTTGATCCAACTTCCTTTCACTTTGCATCATTTACTTTTGTTCATGTTTCATCTAGTATTTCAACACGTGTTTAGTGTATGTAATCCTATTACTATTACGTATACATTTCAAAGAATCCTTATATGCCTGATATTTTATTTAAATATATAACACAGATGGAATTCGAAATTGGAATAGAAGATCATATAGCTATTTTTGTGTCTATTTTTTGAATATCCAAACTACACAAGCTCAAAATACTCTTTATGTGTATAAGAGATGGACACGGAAAAATATTAGACTTGATTGTTGTTTTTGGTATACAATAAGAACAACATAGCTTTCACATCTTACTTTAAGGATGCGTTACTCGTACACAGTCCACAAGTTCACATGACATGGAGAAGAAAGAATACAATTCTTTTTTTTTTCTTTTTGGCCTTGGAAAATGCCATGACATGGAAAATGCCTCACAAACCAGGAATTATGTAGATCTATATTATAATAAGAGAAAAGGCACTTATTGGCAAATTTGTAATATTTATAGACTTAGAAACTCAGCGGTTGATTTACTTGTTACGTGGGCCTTTCTTAGAGCTTGGAGTGGAATCATTCCTCACAATAGTATTCCTTTAGACATCTTTTGTAAGGAATCTTCGGTTCCACCTTTTGTACTTATGGATTGTTTTTGTTATGATTGAATTCACATTTTCTTTCCAAAAAAAAAGAAAAGGCTTATTGGGCTGGACTTATAGTTATAGCCTTATAGCATTTTGGTAGCATGTAATGGGCATTTGAAGTTGTTAAACAGACATAGTTTGAACTTCTATTTTCATATATTTTAGGTAGAGGTGGTAAATTGAGTTTTAACTTTTAATTCATGGTTCCAACCCGATTTAATTAGTTTTCAGGTCCTAAGGTTTTTTTCTTGGGTTTAATCGGGTTGATTTTGGAATCTTGGATCCAACTTGATGCTATATTGTGGTAACAACTTAGTTTCACGTTGGGTCCAACTTAATTCCATATTAATAATGACTTTGGATCTTGGTTTCAATTGGATCCAAGTATACAACTTGATTCTGGACTAGCTTCAACTTAACTTTTTCAAAATAATTTTTAATTATAACCTATTATTAAATTTACTTTTATATCCTTAAAAAATTTTAAAAACATTAATACCCATTATAACTTATTATTTACAATTGTATTCTTAGTACAAATCTTAAAACATTTTTCTCCAGTGAAATGTCTATGAATCAGTCAACGATATCCTATTACAAACTATCAATAATTATCTAGCATTCACACATACGATTGGATCAAACTAATAAGTAATAACCTCTCAAATAAGTAGGCCAAAACATCATTCATAGAAAACCTAAAACTTACCAGCATAAACAGACCTCATGATCTTTAAAATAGATCGCTTTCATTAATAGTCTCTTAAGCATATTTTAGAAATGATTAGTCCTTTTTACATCGGGATCATCAAAAAAAAAAAAATTATGTGCTTATATGAAATTTCTGAATTATTTTTAGGAATTTCGGTGCTCACAATAATTCATGCGCTTAGATTTATAAGAAATCATTATTCAAATTATAATAATTATACTGAAAATTAAGATTTTAAGACTCTAAAAATCACTCAAATTTATCAACATTTTCTTGTTTCATTTGGGGTCGGTAAATGAAACAAGTGGGTACAATAGTCAAAAGGGCTCTAATATTTTCCTCTTTTTGCATGCTTAATGCTGAGATGCTAACTTTTGACACAAGGTTTTATAAAATAAATATCATGACTAATTAATTAGTCAAAAAGTTAATATTATTGTGTTGACTATTCGACAATCATTGAGTATTTAAGGTCTCAAATGTGAACATATCAACCATAACCCGTGATTCCTATGTAACATAAATAACTTGACTCCCAAATCTTAATTTTTTTTTTCTTTTGTCCTCCAACGATAATAGTTTGGTGAGGTGGTTAATTTCATTACCACTATTGTCAACATCATCATCGGCGGACTGAGTTACAATACCCTCCTTCAAATTATGTATCCCAATGTCAGATCTGACGAGATAAGTATGAATCTAATGAGATGGAGATGGATTTAACGAGATTAAGACGCATAATAAACAAGGTTTTAGATTGTATTTTATATTTGTGTTTAAGTTTTATTTTCTCTTTCGAATGAGAGTTCGATTTCTCTCTCGAATGATAGTTTTTCTTTTTTGAATAAGAGTGTGACCTTGAACATAAGAGTTTTCTTGTGTTCGTTTGTGAGTTTTTATGATTTGTTATCTTTAAAAAACTTGATATTGGTGTTTCAGATGTTCTTACTATATTATTTGAGTCGATATGAATTGTATTGTTCCAAGCATTATAAACTTTCGATTGAATGATATATAAGATCGATTTTTCTTTTAGAAAAAAGGTAACATAAATAACTCTCTTCAATTGTACCACCCATAAAATGGTTATTTAAAATAATTAAACAATCGAAGATGATAATATATATGTCTGACTTTGACAATACTTTGTTACCAAGTAACCCAAAATCAAATTGTTCAAATCATTGACCATCAATTAAATTATATACTCTTATCATCCCTTTTAAGCATCTACAAGTAATAATTTATTTAATTGTCAGACTTCAACGAGCTTTGGATCAATTTATTTAATAATTTGATTATAAGTAATAATATGTTTTTTAATTTAATATCAAATTATGTAGAATATTTATTCGATGTAGCCATATTTACAAATTGGTTAATTTATTGCAATATCATATTACATTAAGTGAAAAAGTAACTAAACAACTCAACTTAGATAATTCATAGACATTTGTTTCCATTGAGATGCTTTAAATTATGCAACATGATCCTATCCAATCTTATTTTTTTTCTCATTAAGAATGATTTCTAAGAGCAACAGGGATTCAGATTCTAATATAATCACAATCATTTATATATGATCGATCTTACCTTGATTTCACCATATGAAATGTGATTATTGTCTTGGAAGTAGCTAGGAACACAATGTTCAAAAGCTCCTAAGAATGAACACAATCAAACTCTCATTATATGTCAGCGAGCTGGAGAGTAAGGGGACGACTCAGGGTGGGTATTTTGTCTTAATTGAAGTATAATGGTAACTTCATCTATTTTAAGATTATAACATGTGTTGTGTGTGGATATAGGCGTATAGCCCTTTATAATGAACCACATAAATATTTGTGTTCGTCCAACGTAATTTTCTTGCAAGTGTCATTATTATTTACCACAAAATAGAAAATCTTACTAATTAAAAACAAACATAACATTGATCAATCAACCAAAAGAGGTCTATACTAAAACTAAATTCTCTCAAATTCATATATAGCTAGTTTTGGAGAAGTTTATCCCTAACTAACTTCAAAGTCATATTGGCATCTTTGATGATCATTCTCTCTTGTGGCAATTCTTGAGAACAAACAACTCCAATTTTAATCATCAATACCAAACATCACTTAATCTTTTCTCTCTCTATAATCCTTGTGCTTCTTGTATCTTCTTCTTCTTCTTCATTTTGCTTTAAAATGATAAGTAATTTTGGATCCACTATATCCATTATATGATCAAAATACAAAGCATTTTTTGCAAAATTGTGGAGGCTAAATCCATCTTTAAATAACTCATCTGTAGGTCTTCTTCCTGTAAACATCTCCAAAAGAAGTATGCCAAAACTGTAAACATCTCCACTTATAGATGCTGTCCCTCCCATCCCATACTCTGCATATTTCAATTTTAAAAAATTGTTGCGATTTGCCGACAAACGAGGGACGAAAGAGTTATAAATTACAAGAGATATGTTGTATTAACTAATGGTCTAGCGTACTTTTTACAATACTTTATTATTTGGCAATTGTCAAGTTAGTTCGTGACTTACTCTTAGTCTCGTTTTGGTCTGATTCAAACTCAGTTAGTCAATTTCAGCCGATAACTTTTCAGTTGTCCCCAATTTCAAATCATTACTCCTCCAAATTTGAACGCTAACTCACTTAATGTTGTTTGGGTAGACATTAATGTGCGAGAAGAGAATAAGTATTTGTATATATATAAATTCAATATATTATAGACTTGGGCATGTAATTCGAGGAGAAATTGGAGGGAAATGGTTTAAAAATATCAAGAGAAATTCTCCTCCAAGTTTCAGCTACTTGCCTACTTCCCTCCAATTTCATCCCAAATACACATCGTTTTCGCGGACGTCAATTTCTGCCCGAACAACATTAATTGGATTACTATTCGAATTTGGAGGAGCAAGATGACGAAGTTGGTATCTGTTGCAAATCTGTGCACTTTGTAAGAAAATCTCTAAAAATAGTAATACGACGAACAATATGACAATCGAGGCGAGAGATGAACTCTCTATCCTTAAAGCTATATTGCCCCGCCTACGGTGGTACGGGATCGTGCAATTAACTTCCCAAGATACAACGATTATATATTTGTAATTGAACCACTTCAAGAACAAAACCCACGAACTATATTTGCCCAAGAACTCTCAGAATTTTTATGTATGTAGAAATGCTTTGAGACAATGCAGAATTGTTTTCTGTTTTTGGTGTGTTTTGAACATAACCTGGGAGAGCCTTTTTATAGGCAACAAAACCAGATTGAAAACCAAAATAGAAAGCCAAAAAGAATCAGCTGATGAATGTCAAAAGTTTCGGCTCCAAAAGAAACAAAACACTTCAACTTTCGGCTGGAGACAGGTAAGGAAACGTCTGAAATCTTCTGCATGAGAAAGGAACAGGAGACATGCCTTGCTTGTTTCTAGAAGAAGAAACTGGAAATGAGCCTAAATTAATTAGTTAATTTTGGCCCAAAAGAGAATTGGGCTCAATTAATCAAATTATGGCTCAAAAAGATAAGAAGAGGTCCAAAGCCCAACAACCACACATCTCAGCCAAAGCCCAACGACCCGTGACCCGATCCCGGCCCGAGTCCGTGGTCCGATCCACCCGAGTGAGGAGCTAAGAAATTGGGCCAAGACATAATTACATAGCTCTTCCCCCCTTCACACAAAGGACCAAAGTGGATGACCCAAAGGGCCAACTCTTTACCTTTAGGCAAATGTATATAAACTCATACAACTTATAGTTTATATCCAATGTGGGATATACACATTCAAACACCCAACATTAGCAATTAATTTCTCATTCGTTTCAACTCCGAATTGAGAAATTCGAAATGCTAAACTAATCTACTCTCGGAGTAGAATAAAAATATCCAATACAACTTAGTATCCCCGATACTTATGGAGTTCGAATTTCATACGCAAAAGTGGTGTTCACACACTTTTTCATATACCCACAAATGCCAACAGTAACAATTAAAAAGCTACGGGACCAATTTAGCTAACTTTGTTTGAATGGGACCAAAACGGGTTCTCTTTGTATTATTATTTTCCTTAACAAGTACTCAAATTGTTTTCATATTTTTTTTCACTAGAATTCTTCTACCAAACAGAATAAATAGCATAAACTATGCTGAGAAAAAGGAGAAATGAATGAATTAGTATTGAACTAAATAAAGCATATAAATGAAAGAAAGATTATACCTGGAGCAACATAACCAATGGATCCTCTTATCCCAATTGAACTGCTTTGAACTTGTGCATGCTTTCTCAAGAACTTTGCGAGGCCAAATCGCTTAAACGAGCGCAAAAATCACCATCAACAAGCACGTTGCTCGGTTTTAGGTCACAATGCGCTATAGGAAATTGACAGTAGTAATGCAGAAGCCACATCTATGGCAATGCTTATCCTTTGAAAAATGTTTAGATTTTCCTCATTCGAATGCAACCATTTCTCCAAAGATCCGTTTGGAATGAATTCAAGAACAATGGCCTTGAAATCTCGGAGAATCCACATCCGAACAATTCCCAAAAAATTTAATGAGATTTTTGTGCCTTATATTGTTCAATGCTTCACATTCCGCCACGTAAATCTTGGAAATTCCATTTTCGTGAAACTTGAGTACCTTCACCGCGATAAGTTTTTGATTTTCCTCGAGAAAACCTTTGTATACAAAGGCAAATAGATTTCCTCGAGAAATCTGAGTTCCAAGGGAAAGTAACTGAAATCATAGATTTTTTTACTATGCAGAAAATAGCAAAAATCAATAGTACAACAAAACCCGAAACTCCAATAAATGTTCCGATCACTACTTTTAGATTAGACTTTCCTTGTCCCATAGAATCGCTCCCTATAGAACAAGAAGGTAGTTCAAGTTCAATACTACCTCCACATAGCTTACCATTTCCATCTAGTGAAAAAGCACTTTTGTAGGCGAAAATGCCACTTTTTGGCACTTCGCCTTCAAAATGGTTGAACGAAAGATTTAAGTATCGAAGAAAAACAAAATCTTGCAAAAAATACGGTATATTTCCTGTCAAGTTATTTTGAGAGAGATCAAAGTCTTGAATGCCCTTTAAAGCACTCAAAGTCGAAGGAATCGATCTGTTTAATGAATTGCCCTGCATGTAAATGTGTTCCAGGCTCGAGCATCGGCCTAGGCTGTCAGGAATGTTGCCCAAAAGCTGATTATCAGATAAATCAACTTCTTTGAGGTTTAAAAAGTTTCCAAATTCCACTGGTAAAGTTCCAGTCAGATCATTCTTAGCAAGATTGAGGGTCAGAGTTAAAAGAGTAAAGACTGAAAACTTGTATCGGTATAGCACGATTGAGTTTATTATCAGACAGGTTCAATTGCTGACAGTTCCCGAGACTAGATGGAATGCTGTTTTCCAACTTATTTCGATCCAAACGGAGCTCAAACTGCTTAGTTAAGTTTCCAATGCTGATTGGAATATTTCCCGAAAATCTGTTTCCATTCATATAAAGCTGTCTGAGATTGAAAAGTTTTCCTATATCAGAAATAATAGGACTGTCGAATTCGTTCCAACTGACGTTTAAAGTATTCAGGTTGATAAGATTTGTTATTCCAGAAGGGATTTTCCCAGATAAGCTGTTTCCATCAAAAAGCAGCTTATTCATGTTGATTGACAGATTAGCTACTGTGTTAGGCAATTCTCCCGAAAACCGGTTACTATCGATCCCGAGAAACTCAAACTTGCTACAGTTGGTTAACGAGCTAATAAACTCTACCCCATTAGCCTCTAGACCCCCAAGCAAATTCCGGCCCACGTTTAGCCTTTGCAGACTTTCAATCCTACCAAAATCATAAGGTACTTTTCCGAAAAAGCGATTATCTGGGAGATCAATTATTTAAAGGCCAGAGATATTCGACAATGAAGGCGGGATTTCCCCCGAAAAACCATTTACTCCCACAAGAAGCTGTTTTAAATTCGGGAAGTAATTTCCTATACTTGGTGGAAAATTTCCCTCCAAGTGATTAAATGCCACTGCAAATATTGAAATTCTTGATAGATTGAAGATCGACCGTGGCATCGTACCAGAGAGATTATTATTTCCAACTTGCAAAAACTGCAAGTTGGAAAGGCGGCCAAGATCTCGCGGGATTATTCCTCCGAGATTATTTTGTGCTATAGAAAGATTGAGAAGTGAAGATAAATTGCCTAAAACAGGTGGAATATCACCTGTTAAATAATTAGCAGAAACATGAAGAGCAACAAGATTTGGCAAACTTGTGATCTCACTTGGAATTTTCCCAATGAGATTATTATAATTCAGGTTGATGAACCAAAGTCGATAACATTGGCTTAAATTTGTTGGAATTTCACATCCAAAGCCATTTTCCATCAAAAAAAGAGTCTCTAGACTAAATAAACGTCCAATTTCTGATGGAATTCAGCCTCGGAAATTATTTCCACGAAAATCAATGACTCTGAGGAAGGTCAAATTAGCTATGGCTGGAGATAACGAGCCGCCTAGTTTTTGAAAAGGCAATGTTAACATTGTGACTCGAGACAGCCTTGAACTGCAGGCGACGCCTTTCCACTTGCAGAAGTTTGTTGAATCATTCCAAGAACTCATCACTTGGAATGGATCATCGGTTATTTTGTCCTTAAAAAGTGTTGTTTCAAAACTTCACAAACGTATCAAATTGATAATAACAAAGAAAGATTATATCGAGGCGAGAGAGAACTCTCTATCCTTAACACTAAATTGCCCCGGCTTGGTGGTACGAGTTCTTGCAACAAGTGTCCCAAGATACAACGATATACTTTTCTGAAGATTGAACCACTTCAATTTCAGAAACTACGAACTTAATTTACTGTTGAAATCTCAAGAAAAGGATGAAGATGATTTTATAGAACTCAAGAACACTTAGAGAGAATATGTTGTGTTTTGAGTTGGTGTGTTTCAAAATGGTTGGAATGGTTGCTATTTATAGGCAAAATCCATTTCCATAAGAATCAATCCACACCATCCATTTCTAAGATCAAATCTTAGTCATCCAAGATGCTCCACCACCTTGAAATGCTCATATGTCATTCATGATGTATTCATGACATATTTTCCATTAAAATGTGTTGTGTCATTCATGATATATGCATGACATATTAAATAAAATTATATCAAAATATGGGATACACAATTCAAACCCTTCAATTTAGCACTTAATTTCTCATTCGTTCCGATTAGAGAAATTCGAAATGCTAAACTCATCTACTCGGAACATAGATTAAGATTATCCAATAATCTTTAAGTATCCCGGATACTAACGGCGTTCGAATTTCGTACTCAACCACAATTTGTACCATTTTATCCAACAAAAAGAAAGTAAAGATAGTTTGTCTGTTTCGTTATCGAAGGCGAAAGATGTGTAATATGATATGAAGAGGTAGAAACAGAACAATCGGCATGCTTTTGAGGAGGCCATGTTTTGAATGCAGATGAAACTGTGATATTGCTTATTATAATCAAATTATTTAGACAATCAAGTTGTTACCAACTTCTTCTTTTACAATCAAATTATTATAAACTTCTGCTTTTGACAAATGGAGAGTTGATTTTTAACATGTCAAAGGCCAGAAACTTCTGAGAGATTCTGCTTGCTTATCAGTTTAAACATATACATTTGACTTCAAAATTATTGATTTAAAAAAGAAATCAATCTGAAAGAGCAGCTGGGATCATTTATTTTAAATTTGGGATTGTATGGTCGGGGAAGCCCCACAGATATCGCGTTCAGCACGTATTCTGAAAGGGAATCGAGTTAGAACGTGCCCACCCTGGAAAAGGCCTAGCTGGAGGTAGGGTCCAGAGGCAAGAAGAGTACCGTATGCCGCGCATGCTGTCCGGTGTGCCCCTGCGGCCTGTGAAAGTTTGGAAGATAGAGTGGCAGAAGTGCCCGATCATACTCATAACCCATTAGGTCTCCAAGATGAACAATCTCGGGTCGATGGAACAATATAGGTAAGGTAGTCGGCAAAATGGGTTCGGGAAAAGGATTTGCTCTAAGGGTTGGGCACGGGGATCTCAATCTCGTACCCGTTATCACACATGCACATTAAGTGTATAAAATGTTTCTTTAAATATTTAGGTAACGTGGATTATATACTATTGGCATTTATTGTTAGTATCATTCTTTAACTCAGAAGAATGTAATTGACCGAGAATTAACCATCCGACTCCTGGCGATTGTGGGAGCGCAACCATTGTCTCAAATGATGTTGTTTTGCACTGTTGAATGTATAAAAAAAGGGATAATTGTAGATACCCCCTCAGTTATTGGGTGAAGTGCACTTTGCCCCCCTCACTTATTGAAATGTGCGTTTTGCCCCCTTACTTATCATAAAATGTGCACTTTCATCCTTCGGTCAGCTCGGACAGAAAAAATACAAAGGAATTTCCGTACGTTGCTGCCCGGATTTGAATTTTCCTTTGTATTTTTTTGCCCTAAACTGCCCGAAGGACCAATGTGCACATTTTATGATAAGTAGGGGGGCAAAGTGCACATTTGGGGGTAAAGTGCACTTCACCCCATAACTAAGGGGGGTATATGCTATTATCCCATAAAAAAATAAAGGGTAAAATACATTTTCCACCCCAACAAATGTCGGTCGAACCACTTTGGTACCTAAACTATTAATTTTTACATTGGAGTACCCAACCTTTGTAAGTTGTGACACTTAAGTCTATCAGAGGAATAATTTGACTTAGATTGTGCACTCGACTACTTATACATTGCATGATATGTGCACTTTGCACATTATCCTATGATATTTTGTGCACCCGACTACCTATATATTGCATGATATGTGCAATTTGGTACACAATTTAAATCATGCCTAAGTCATGTGACAGATTTTCCGGAGGGACTATTCCAAATTATTTTTTCGGTGGACTTAAGTGTCACAAATTACAAAGATTGGGTACTCGAGTGTAAAAAATAATATATTAGATACCAAAGTGCTCTGACCGACATATATTGGGGTCGATAATGCATTTTACCCAAAAATAAAATTGTGTCTACTAACATTTGTAGGTTTTGACTAATACTAGATTTCGTTCCTAATAATTGGTTTAAGAGCGTTGTCATAGGTTTAAGTCTCCCAAAATTATGTTGGGGCCTGGGGGTGATGATTGTTAGAATTTACTATCAGTATTATCATTTGACATGGGAGAACATAATTGTTTGAATACTAACCACTCGAACTATAACGCTAATTTGGGTGCAACTACCCCACGTCAACCAATTGCCTGAAATGGTGCTTTGCACTATCTATAATTTTTGGTCAAATGGTAAACACTTAATCCTAGTATATAAATAATTATTTATATATATATATATATATATATATATATTTAGTTTGTATTTATAATGTATCCAATATGAAAAGAAATATCAAATTAGACTAGATTGCAGCAAGAGTGCAAATGTAAACAAATGAAACAAAAGTTTTTAGATTAGACTTTCACATGAAATTGGTGGTGAATTGTTTATGGTTGTCGATTGGACAAAATATTCTTGATTAAATAGACATTTTGGCTTTGTTGACTCATATACAGTTGACTTCAAAATGAACAAGTATAGATGGACAGACTGTCTCTATCTTCCAGTTAGCTCCAATAATAGAATATGCAACTCAATTTCAGAAAAGGAAGAAATCAACCTTAATTCAGCTTTGATGGGTTGATTATATCAGTGGTTACATTTGCTTGTATTCAACCAAACTATTCGATCTGAGATCAATTGTTAAAAGTTAATTTAAACTCGATTCCATAAAATAACAAATCAAATTTGAATATTTTTTTTCCATAAGTTTTGAATGGAGCTCGTATCGATTAGAAAGAATGGTAAAAGATGTTACAAAATAATTATTCAAGTTTGACTCGTGTTCGAAATTGAAGAGATCCAATATATTAGGGTTCTTAGGATCTATCACCTGCGTGTGAATCAAAAATTGCATTCACTAGTTTTTGATTGGTGTATTTAGCTCGATTGGCCCATCGTTTGTTTAGAATTTGGAGGTCAAGTCCGTTGGTAATACAACCTCTATCTCAAAACTAGTGTTGTAATACAACTCTAGCACAATTAGTAGATAACTGGATTTTTTAAGTATTTGTCTAAAATTCGATTCCTGACGGTGTGTATGGAAAAGATTTTGTTGGGAGAGGCAAAACTCACTTTGGTGATCTTTACGCCTCGAAGGGAAATAGTTTCCGGCATCCAATTGGGGAAAATCTTGATATATACAAAAAAAAAAAACTAGTGTTGCAATGTCCTGTAACATAATTAAAATGATTATAACCCCAGATTTGTTAATTTATTAATATCAATTTCCATTTTCATGCGGGAGTCTTGAGTTCAATTTCCGGCATTCAATTGGGGAAAATTCTGATATATACCAAAAAAAAAACTAGTGTTGCAATGTCCTGTAACATAATTAAAATGATTACAACCCCAGATTTGTTAATTTATTAATATCAATTTCCATTTTCATGCGGGAGTATTGAGTTCAATTTCAGTTGCTACAATTTGTGACATTTGAAGTCTTATAAGTTTAGTGTGACCCATAATTAAAAACTATCGGCTTGGGTTTGTTGGGTCAGCGTATGCTTTTTCGTCTAGAATTAAGAAAAATTAAAATGTTTCTACCCAAGGCTTGTTAGCCTGTAGTTGTATCGGCTTCCACTTTCACTTGGGAAGTACTGAATTCAATTTTAGGCTCTCACATTACAAATTGTAACTTTTCTCTTCTTATTTGGTGTGTTACAGGGTCTGTGTGACTTATAATTTAAAACATATCTGCCCGAATTTGTCGTGTCAGGATCAGTGTTCTGAAAATCGGACCGGACAATGAACCGGAAAAGTGACAGGGTCACGGGTCACCGGTTCGTCATAATTATACAATAAATAATAATTAATATACTATTAAATATATAAAATATGAAAATATGAAAAAAAAATTATGTATTTCCTATATATATATGAAAATATGAAGAAAAAAAATATGTATTTCCTATATTTTGGGGGGCCAATTGCATATTTTAGATTTTAAAAGGGTCAATTTCAAATTTTTAGAATTTAAAAGGTTGAATTTCATTATTTTCAAAATCGTTCGGTTCAACCGTTGAACCGTGGTTCTGACCGGTTTTGACCCCTAAACGGTTTTTTTGCATAACCGGACCGGTTTGATGGCCAGTTCCGGTTTTAACCTGTCGGACCCGCCGGTCCGGTTCGATTTTCAAAACATTGGTCAGGATACCCCTTAGTCTTGAATTAAATTAGAATAAAAATGTTAATTTTATTAAAATAATTTATCTATAAAAAATTAATTAAATTTTACTTTATACCACCTCTATCTCAAAAGTAGTGTTTCTTAGGTTGCATAACAAAATTAAAATGATTAGGCTATGTATGGTTGTGTTTTCGAAAATAAATTTTGAATTTTTATTGAAAAATGTGTATTATAGAAATTCGTGTGAAAATATTAATTATTTTTGTTTGTTTGGATGTATTTTTGGGAAATATTTGGAAATTGTATAGATGTGATATAAATTTGATTGAATTAGTTATATATGTAATGATGATAGGAGAAAAAATTAGAATAATATTTTGGTTATGAAAAAGTAAAAAAGATAATGTATAAGATAGTTGAATTATGTAATTAATGAAGGGAGAGAATGAAGTGATTGAATTAATGAAATGATGAGTAGTTATATAAGGGAATGGGTGATAGGATTTGAAATTGGGGCATTTTCTGTAAATTTTGACTTGATGTGAACATTTTTATTTTCTGATGATCCAAAAAATAAAAATTTGATTTAGAATACATAACTATACATGGCCTTAGTTTTTTAAATAATAGTGTAAATCTTTTAATAATCTTGTTATCATAAAGTGAATCCTTTATTTATTATGTTGTTTAATGTTATTTTAATTTTTACTAGAATTGACCAAATTTATTATTAAGGGTGAAATAGTCATTTTCTATATTACATGCCCAAACAAATTATTTCTACAGTATCACTTCACATCATTAAACCACTTAACCCAACTCCATATATATATATATATATATATATATATATATATATATATGTGTGTGTATTTAAAGGTAAAATTGGGCAAAAAATATTCAATTAGCATAATTTTCTGTAAATTGGAGTAAGTTTATCTCTACTACAAATTTTATAAATTTTCAGGTATAACTATCTCTTCCATAAGTTTTTGAGGGTGTTATTGCAAAATGGAAAGTTTGTAGGGGTGGCGTGCGCTATTTGAGTTGAGAGCACTTGAGCCCAAGGTCTTAAATATCGGTTTTGGGGTATATATCGGTGTAGTAAATTTACAAAAATTTCGATGGAAATTTCGGGGATATCCAAAATTTCGGTTTCGATTTTAAAAAAATCATGGAAATTTATAAAAATATTTGGAAATTTGCAATAAAATTTTGGATAACTTCAATTATCATTCTTATGCATCTTTTACATCAATAATATTTTATATATAATATCTAGATAATGAATTTGTTAAATAATATCACTAAAAACTGTTGCGAAAAATATGAAATAAATATAATTTAATAGTAAGATAATAATCAAATCTCATAGGAACTTTATTAAAATAAAATGTATTAAAATTTAAGTAAAAGTTACTACTCAATACCACATCAAGTTTCTAGGAGGATCGAAATCGCTATTACTAGTATCGGTCTTACCTCTGCTTTCATATTGCAAGTGAAAATTATTAGTTACATGTTGACAATATTCCGCTCATGACATGGAATGTTGGTAGTACTACATATAATGATGATAATGATATTCTTCTGGTGTTGAATCTTGAAGAACTCCAATAGGTACAACATACTCGACAGGAGTAGTAACATAAACCTTTGACAAAGGATATGAGTAGGGTTAGTGTGACATTGTATCCACTGAGTATTCACTATGTGTATAAATATAATTTTCTAATTTATATGATATTTAAAAGAAAAAGAAAAAATATATAACAAAATTTCGGTTAATATTTCGGGAAATATCGGGTTTCGGCCGAAATTTCGATGGATATTTGACAAAAATATTTTAAATTTCGGGGAAATTTCGGGTTTCGGCAGAAATTTTGGGGAATTTCGAGTTTCGGTCGAAATTTCGAAAAATATTCTGCAAAATTGGATCGAAGATTCGATTTTCTTTCGGAACCCCTCGAAATCCGAAATCTCAACAGAAATTTCGGGGCTTGTATGGTATTGTTTTTATTTCCAATTCTAAAAATGTCTACAAATGAGTTTTCAAATCTTTATTGGTTTTTGTGTTAAAAATGAAAACATGTTTGAATGAATGTGATTTTATATGGATTTTTATACGAAAAGACGTGATGAGAGTGAAAATATGTTTGGATGAATATTTTTTTGAGATATAAGTAAAATAAAAAATTGTACTTGATTGACATAAAGTGAACTTGATTTGTGATTAGTGATTTAGTTAGTTATATTGATATATATATATATATATATATATATGTATGTATAAATATACTTTCTGCTATGTATAAAGTAATCAAATGGTATTATTCAATGATTTTATTCTACACACATATATTAGTTATTTTTATAAAAATAAGTTTTATTCAAATTTATCAATAATTGGTTTATTTGTACCAATAATTTTTTTCCCCTCATCCAAAACGTCCTAATATGGTAGGGATTATGGCAAAATTCACCAACACCAACAGTTTATTGTTACCAATTATTTTTACTATTTTACATTAGATTACCAAATTAAACAACGTCCACAAAATAAACTCACTCTTAATATAATTAAGAGACCCCACAATAAAGATTGCATAAAAAATATTATAGCCGCAAAACTTAGAAGGAAAACTAACACAAAAAATTATAACTGAAAATTGAGTTTAGGGCGAATTCTCCTTAATTTATATCAAAAAGAATATTGTTGCAATTGTGGATTTGGCTTGAGAAGAGAATTCTTTATTTCAAGCATAAAAGGACACCGACAAGATTGCTCCAGGTGATAGTGAGATTTAGTTTTAACTTTTTGGAATTGAAATTTCAAAAAATTTGAATTTTAGGAATCAAAACAATGGGAAATAATTTGGGCCAAATATATTTTGGGTCTAAAAAATTTAGAAATTTGAGTTTTGAAAACAAAATCATATAACGCCGTGTTTCGGTCGAAATTTTATACCATGCTTGAGCCCATAGATTACACTTTACTTTTTTATGTTTTATTATTTTGGAAAATAATAAAACATAAAAAAACAAAACAAACCAAACCAGGAAATTACGATTCATCTACTCTACGAGGAGTGCGAGTCCGCGATCACTTCATATATTCGGATTCTATATATATAATTGATACAATATTTGCTGTATAAGCTTAAATTTGAATCGGCGATGGCGGAGGCGAAGAAGGTTCGAAGCGAAGCGAGTACCAGCGGCGGCGCCGGTGGCGGCGGAAATGGCGGAAGAGGCGTAAGCGTGGTCATGGATTGCGGACGCCGGAAAAGCACCTGTGGTTACTGTAAATCTGGTGCGCGCACGAGTATTTCTCACGGTTAGTCTCTGTATTATACATCGCTCAACATTTTACAATTTCTGTGTGATTTGTTTGTTATCACTCCACGAAAATCACTTTACCTAGCACAAACATGTCATAATATATATATATATATATATATATATATATTGTTTGTTTCATAGAGTTATATCTATCTAGCTATATATATATATATATATATATATAGTAAAATGATTTCAGGAGAAGTCTGATTCTTGAATAAATTTTCGCAGTAGGATAATTATTGGAAGTTTGATGAGATGACCAAGAGGTCACATTTCATTATAGAAGTTCACAGTTTGTGAGCTTGATTATCTAATTGATCATATTTCCAAAAATGTCAAACCTGAGGTGGCATTTCATATGTGCTTGAGCAAATTATTTGGGGAAGAGATAACAAAATTTAAATTTACTAATGAACATAGAATTTTGGAAGAACTGAAACTGATGTTGAGCGGGGGTCATCGCCATGTTGAGATTGAATCAGACATAAGTGTGGAACCCATTCAGTTGACAAAGACACTAGATGTAGTATGTGTTCAAGCTTGCTTGAAATCGAGCTATCCTGGTAGACAAATCGATTGTTCACTTCAGATCAAGTGCTAACTTGAACCAAGCTCTTTGCAAACAGCTTGTTGGAAACAAGGTGTACAAAGGATTCATCTATACCCCTATTTATCTCACCTAACTTGTACTTAATGAGTGTTAATACTTTCTGAAGACAATGTTAATAAATAATGAAGACACGGGCAATATCACATTTCTTGTGAAAGGGAAGAAGGTTAATTGCTCTACTTTGAGCACAACTTTTTTTTATCATCTTGTCCAAAGCCTTCACATGTACTGTTGTAGAATATCTGAAAAGCTTTATTCCTAGGAAGGATGTGCCTACTACGTATGAAGATGTCAAGCAGCATTTTTATGTGTGCATATCCACCAGATTTTGCAATTTTGTGATAGATGCTGCCAAATTTGACATTTACCAACAAGTGAAGCTTATTTAGCATGGTTTCTATCCAAGAACATCCACATATATGTGCGAGATTGAGATGTAGCAATAATTTTGGTATCTGTCTTTATGCTTCTAGCCTTTAAATTTCTTGCATTTGCTCCAATGCTACTATGAAGATGCAGGGTGATGATTCCTCCTATTTCTTACTCTTGATTATGCATCAATTTTACCTAAGACTGTTTTATTAAAACTATGTATGTGCTTCCTGAATTTCCATATTTTGCTATTGTAGGGCTATGGGCGCATAGTTTGACTGTCGATGACTATCAAGGTTGGTACTCTGGCTTCATTTCCCTGGTTTTAGTGATGACTTCCTTTACATAACAATGATTTACTTTTGGCTTAAAGTTTTTCAAATAATTTGTTAATGCAGTGGTCATAGATGGTTAACAGAAATTTGGTATGCCTACATTTTATTATCATTATTTTTCCCTATTGTGATACAAGGAGCTCTGCGGAATCTAGTGGTATATTGTATTGCTCTATGTTTGGGTTTGGCCATGTTGTTGCTGTATAAGAGTTTTGTTTATTGGACCTGAGGACGAAATAGGTAGCACCTGAAATCTAGTTGTAGTCATTTTTAAATTCTGTATTTTTCATGACCATTCTAAAAAGGAAGAGTGATGTTCGACAGAAGATCCAAAGTGCATGCTTTTATTTGTCCTAGAAACTTATATTACGAGCTGATGAATTTGAGTAGGTTTATTTAATTTTGTTCATTTGACTAGTAGAATGATTTTCCTCAGAGTTTTCTTCTCTATAGCTCTCCTTGACAGAGGCTGGAGAAGATCTGGCAGTTTCTTGTACAAACCTGACATGGAGAAAACATGCTGCCCCTCGTATACTATCCGTCTCAAAGCTAGTGATTTTGTTCCTTCTAAAGAGCAAACTCGAGTATCTAAAAGGATGAAAAGGTATACTCATAACCTCATCATTTTATCTGGTATTGCCACATATTTTCCACAAACTGCATTTCTCATGAATTCCAATATAGGAAGCAGTGCACCATGAAAGTGTTCATACTGTGTATGGTGCATATTCGAGACTTCTGTAAGAGCACTTTTATATTTGTATGCATATTGAAAACTTCCCGCTTTCCGGATGTGTACACGGGCAAGCCTTGATTTCCTACATTCTGCATTGTGTATTTCTTTTTGTTTCTGGTCATTCAAGTTCCAAAATCTTGATATTCTATTTCTTTTGGAGCTTTACTGGTTTGCATGCCCAAGTATAGTGCTGCTAGCCTGCTACTCACAATACATTGAAGATTCCTTATTCTGAAAATATTCCAGAAAGTAATGGTACTAACTGCAGGATTAATCTTATGTAGGTTTCTAGACGGCACATTAGATGTGAAAACATCAGACAAGTCAATTGATGAGCTAAATACTTCTGGGGGATCATGCAGCATTGCACATAATTCGGAAACCAGTTCTGGTGCAGGGGAGTCCTCAGTAGTTGATTGCGGAGTTAAGGACAAAACTGACGAGTTTATGCATTTCTTGTCAGACCAGATTGATAATATGGTTCAAGTATGCATTAGAAGTGGGGAGATTTCCTCTGACATCCAATTGCCAAAGGCTTCTGTCAAAAAAGTTGTACCAGCTAAAAGAAAGTTGCAAGCAGAAAAATCTGAAGCACTCATATTCACCTGCAATATTGCATTCCAGATTGCTGCTACTTTAAGAAGATTAAATAAAGATGTTGAGCATTTGAAATCCTCTGAAAGTTGTTCTGGAAGAAACAAAAACTCTAGTGAGCTTTCTCCTAAGATGATTGCTGAAATTTTGACAAGCAATTCAAAGCAGCTAGCAGAATCTTGTTGTTTGTCAGTCAGAGCTTGCAATGGACACATAAATTTCTATTCCACTATGCAGCAAGCAGATTTCGTTGAAGTTGGAAGAGGTACAATTTCAAAATCATCTCCCACCGTAAGCGCTAGTAATGATGACAGACATTTAAAGAAAAGTTGTGGGGCCCCTCAGGGCCAAAAAAGGAAGTTTGAGATTCGATTGAAAAGGTCTAGCTTTGATTATGAAGAATACTCTTTGTATAGGAAATATCAGCTTATAGTGCATAATGACACACCTGATCATGTCACTGAAAGCTCATACAAGAGATTTTTGGTTGACACTCCTTTAGTACATATTCCACCCAATGACAATGGTACAGTTCCTTCCTGTGGCTTTGGCTCTTTCCATCAGCAGTATGTGGTAGATGGGAAGCTGATTGCAGTTGGTGTTGTTGACATACTTCCAAAGTGTTTGTCGAGCAAATATTTATTTTGGGACCCTGACCTTGCCTTTTTGTCTCTTGGCAAGTATTCAGCTTTAGAAGAAATTAGGTGGATTAGCGAGAACCAAGTACATTGCCCAAGTCTCCAATACTATTATCTTGGCTATTACATTCACTCCTGCAACAAGATGAGATACAAAGCTGCATATCAACCATCGGAGCTTCTATGCCCTCTTCGTTACCAGTAAGTTTTACCTAAGTTTGTGCAATTATTGAAGCATGAGATATACTTCTAGAATAAAATTATGCTGCAAAAACGTGATTTTCATCATACGGATTCGAGGTTGCTTGGATTTTCTATACAATGCTTTCAAAGGTTTAGCACTGAATTAACATCATAAAAAGGGTCACATGGGGTGAATATCTCTCAATAGTGTAACCTGGGTGCTTATACTTGTCAGAGTTCAACTTATAGATTTTTTAATTCAGCTATCCTAGAAACTCAGATCTCTACCAAGTCCACGAATTGGCTCATAATAACAGTAATATATTTTGTTTATTCTGCCTATTATGATTTGCTTGTCTATGATGCTGAATTTTCGTATGTAGTCATTATTTCGTTTAACTTATCTAGATATAGCAAAATGGATGGATGGAACAAAATGTAATTACACGCTTTTAAGACTTCCTCAAGAACATTTCTAGGAGATCTTCTAGCTTTGTGAAAATTATCTGTTGGGATTTAATTCTCCATTGACATTCAAGTATGAACGCCCAACTTGCCCCAATAACCGTGGTCTTCCTTCGTAACCAGCTATGTAGACTGAGTATTATCTATCAGAGACATAATCCTAACATATCCACGAAAGGTCATCAAAAAGTTTCACATGCACCAGTAACCTCCAAGGACAGATTTAACTTTTAGAAGTGTGGATGAACCTTGTAAACTTTATCCGTCGACAGTCATTGTAAAATTATTCATTAACTAATAAGTAATATTAGAAGTGCTAGTGAGAGCCATCTTGTTTTTGTATCTAACTTGAGCTATTTTTGCTAGGTGGGTTCCATATGATATTGTAAAGCCATTTCTGGACAAAAGAAAATATGTGGTTTTATCTGATTTTGCCACTTTACAAAATGGAGAGTCATTGCCACTTGATAATCATATGGAAAAGCAACAAAATGACTCTATCCAGGAACCATCAAATGATGTTTTCGTAGATGAGGACGATATGGCTGAAATTGACTCGGAAGACTCTGATAATGAAACAGACTCAGAAGCTAGTGGTGCAACCACTGTGGGATCGGAAGATGCTGACCTCAGTAATCTTTTGATTGGACTAAAGGAAGCTCGTCTGAGATACAAGGTGCGTATCTTTTAATGGAACTTTCTGATTTTGTCTAATGTACATTCCCATATAGCAAACACAGATACTTAGGCTATGTATGAATATGTTTTTGGATCTCATTTCCTGTTTTCTAGTTCACAATTTCCGAAAATTTCAACTGCCATCTACTTTAAACCAAAAACACATTTTTCACAAATTCACTTTTACTTTTCCCTGTACTACAACTATTCTTTCTTTTATCTCTCATAAATTATCTACTCCACATTATCTCTCATAAATTATTTACTTGTACCACAACTATTCTTTCTTTTATCTTTCATATAATCATTATTAATGAGAGCAGAAAGGAGAGAGTATGAGTAAACATGTATAAGAGTAGAGAGGAGAGAAAAAACACTGTTACGATAAGAGAAGAGAAGAAAGAAGAAACTACATTGAGGTGGTAAAAGTGATTGACTAATTAACTCTTAGCGGACCAAAATCAGAAGTATTCACACTTCTTCAACTCTATAATAGTATATATAGAGATAAGCCTTCATATAATTTGAGGCAATTATATTACTTTAACAAAGCATCAACCATCGTACAGAAGATTCGTTGAGCTCTAATGAAATTTCTCTCTTACCTTTGTTTGAAGGACATCCGACATGCTTTTGATTCCAGTCACAGGGAGTATATGGAAAGCCAGTTGCAAAGTTATGTTAGAGTTGTGGGCACTGAGCTATCAGAGCAAATGGTCTATTCTCTCGGATGATCTCCTTTCGTATATTTATATATCTTTCATCGAATCTCCATTCATATAAGGCTCCTAATTCACTGTTGTCTGATAAGTCACCGAAAAACAAGCCCCCGAGAACTGCTGATTGCGCACATTTTTAGTGAATGAATATCATTTTGCTATCCTCTTCATCTGCTGAGAGAAAGAACTGGATTCACAGTTTCCGATTATGCCCTTTTTCGATAGTCTTGAAAATTATTAAATTGAAATGGTTATCTGTAATTTATGGTTCTGTGAATTCGAGATGGCACTCTTTTTTCCTTTTAATTGTTTGAACTAATGGCTGATTGACTGCTGTGATAGTGGCTACACTTATTAGTGATTATTTGGGAGGTTCGAGATTCTAAATCCTTGTATTATCATAGGATCCATGTATCATAATATGGATGATCCCTCATGGACCTCATCATATTTATGGTTGTGATTACCTGTTGATTGCTAGCCGAGAGGGCTTGGACTGCCTGTTTACGGTCTTGGTATGTCCTCTATATTAAAAGTTGGTGATTATATCAGACCAGATCAAAATTCATAATGCCATAGCAAAATGGCCAAATATGTTGCTCTCAATTAAGTTGTAACATTATTTCTTATTTATGGGAGTCATAAAATCAACTCTTTTTATGTATATTACATATCAATTTAAGAATAAAAGCATAATAGTCCCGTGTACACGGTCTTACAACTGCACGTGAACGATGGGCAAGGAACAAAGAAATGAGTGTGTCCTAGTTTTTGTTGTTGAAAACGATGTCATAATAGTCAATTTGGTGCAATTGAACAATATATACGACCATTGATAAATGATAATAAGCATGTCTTTGTTAAGCTTCAAATGATGAATCCAGCAGTTCAAGAACAACAATGAGGGGTAGGTTTAAGAATGTACAATTGGAGACACATATGATGGATGTTAAGGTTTCAGTCAAACATCGTCAGCATCACTTCCCCCAACATGAGCTCCATGGCTCACCCAATAATTGCTCCCGTCCGGGCCAGAAATCTTGTACCTGTTAAATGGAGAAACAGGCATCTCAAAGCATGCAACCATTTTCATAAAAAATTGTAAAATATTTATGAATTGGACATGGGACAGACCGTTCAAGAACAGATTTTCCTTCCTTGTACTTTTGGCTCTTATCATGAGCAATTTCCTGGAGATGATCAAACATTAATTACGATTAACTAAACATGTTGAATAGAAAAGGTTGGAGACTTCCCATCCTAATGAATCTTACATATTTCCATCCGACATTTGAACCACACTGAACGCAGAAAATATCTGCAACTGTGTGCAATCCAGTCATCATCAACCTATCTTCTTTCTCCCCAATAGTTACATTTGCTCTGCAAAAGAAAAGATAAACGGAACTTGTGGAATTTATGTTGATTTCTGAATGCAATTATTTTACCATTGGTTTACTTTTTCTTCGGTGTGTATTTGCACATAAGGGCAAATGCAACGCTTTCATAGTTTGTGCGTGTTAGTGTGAATTTCCATTTAGTCCAAGGCTTCAATCGACTCATTTAGGTGCAACTCACTTTGGAACGGCTCAAGTGGGGTCTTGGACCTTTAGATTCACACATGGCGAATTTGTGACATGATTTCTCATCAAATGGCTCACAATCCCACTTATATTCACAATTAGGTACTATTGTGAATAGTATGAAATTTCCCGCTTCAATTTAGCCCAAAACATGAGAGATTGAGTAGTTTCTATACTAAATGTTGAAAATGTACCTCCTCTACCTACTAAGTATGGTATCGTTCATTTGCCAAACATAACCATAATAGTACAGAACCTATGAGGAAGAACAGAATAGAAGGTAAAGAACCTATGAGAAAGAACAGAACAGACAGTCTTCACGAACTCACATTTCCTTGGAAAAGAAAGTGCTAAATGTATGATTCACTCACGCAATTATAGTATCAGCGGCCAAAAAACAAGAAAAACTTACACCTTATTGAAGAGATAAGCCTTCCCATGCCTGCAGTGGAAAGCCTAAAGCAAAAGGAAAGGAATGAGTCATACAACGTGTGTCTGGCCAAGAAGCCTGATGCTATGGCTAACTAAACACTCATTTTGACTAGTAAAAATCTTAAACTATGAAAGGGAAAAAAAAACGAAGTGAACTCATTGGTTTCCCAACATGTTGTTCTCTTTTTCTTGCAATATACAATTTCCATAGACAGCCCACAAAAGAACTGGCTTAGAAGCCTCCCTAGACATCAAAAGAAGCATGAAAACAAGAACAATATGCACCAGCTAGATATATGATTTTACTTTAGTGATTATTAGGGATTCTACGGATTCTAAGTCCAGGTATAATCGCAATCGTCCGTGTATGGTGGGTCCCATCACATGGATGGTCGCGGTTGCACCTAGACTCTGAGTCTCGAGTGCTCCTAGGAATGGTTGTGTTTACTTACATTCAGAATCCATCCAGATAAGGTAGGAACAAAAAGTTGCTGTAGTGTATTAACATCTGAAATACCATTTGTAAATAGAGATTATCTATACAATGAATTCTTTTGTCATTGTTCAAACCAACACACTATCTGCAATTGGACAGAAAATCAAACTGAAATAGGACAATAGAAGCAACAAGTTTCTGAAATTCCACATTTCTCTGTTAAATTATACTCCTCTTTACATGACATAACATCATAATGTAAAATTTTCCACCAAAAAAAATCTCCTCCAAACATATTAAACTAAGATCATCAATAGGAAAAAAGTCAACTATCAAACAAAAAAAATAAAATAATGAAAAAACAGATCATTACCATTATAAACCACCCAAAATTAACAGATTGCATCAAAAAAATCAAGAAAAATAAGATTTATTCCAATTTCTTTCCAATAAATTGAAAGGAGAATGATAAACCTTGGAGAGGACATCTTCAGTAAGAGCAAGATGAGTTCCGCAGTGTTTGCAACTGTAGATCTTGCCTTCAAGTGTCACCACAAATACTCTCCCCATCTCTCCTCAACTCCTTTTTCCTCCACCACACAAGTAAAAAAAAAAAATTGAATCATTCAGATAATTACAAAAAACGTATACATACATATATATATATATATATATATATATATATATCAACAAAAAAACACAAAACGAAGAACGCACTGTGATTACAAACAGAAAATCGAAAAGCTAGATGAATTGAACGCCAAGAAATGGTTAAAAAGGAAACCTAAAATTAGACGGCAAGAATAAAAAGATAAATTCGAATTTGTTGAAGAAATTGTTGTAATTTGTACCTTAATATTATCGGCGTGAGAGAAATTGAAATTGTAATTGAAATTGCAATTGAAATGGAAGAGAAGTAAATGAACTCAAAAGACGTACATTAATGGAAGTTAGGAACACAGCATATGCTCATACGATATATGCTCGTCATACACTTTTTCCCAAGTGGACCTTCATATTTATTTACGTGTATGTTGTTGCCTTTCACACTTGTATTATTTTCATATAAATAAAGATTAAAATAATAATGAAGGAGATAAGATATAAAGTAATGATACACGACACTCCTAAAAATCATTTTATACAATATTGGACACGCACTGTGTTGAGCTATTAAAAGAAAAGAAAAAATATATATGAATATTCGTGTCTTATACATGTCTGTGTACTAATCTTTTTTTAAAATTCATGTATACGTGTTATATCTGTGTCCGTGTCCCGTATTATAGTCCATGCATCATGGATATACAGAAATAAATTGTGTGTGAATTATGAGTTTCGTTTTGTTTTTTAATGCAGAAAAATGAGTTTCTTTATCATGCCAGGCAGATCATTTTCTACCAATTCTATGGGGTTATATTATATATATTTATATATATAATACTTAAAATATTTTGATCAGTTGAAACTCGTAATAGCTATTCTAGATAGATAATCATCACAAAATACTTTTTAAATATATAATCATAATAAAATATTTTTTTCTCAAAAAAATGAGACATATAGCCCAATTTGATTGATGCGGTAATCGGCATCACTAACTAAGTCAACGCGCGCGCCAAAAAATAAGTTTGAGTTCTCATTTGATCAAGCATTATAAACATAAACTCACATATTTTAACGAATTTTACGTCATCTGTGAGGTTCAAGCTCACGGTAAAAACTCATCTCTGAGTATCATACTAGTGATATTGATTATAAGTTTGTAACTTCATCACTCTTATTAAGAACACGTAGTGGACCTCATTTGTTAGACCACTTAAATTTAACCTATTCTACTCTTAAAAGTGGGTAAAACTTAAAAGCGACAAAGAAACATAAATCAAATTTCAAATTTATAATTGTCAAATGTCTATCTGTACGAGTAGGATGAGTTTATTTTAAATGGGATTTAAAATAGTTGTCGCCATCAGAAACTGATAAAATCCTGCATCTTAATTGATAATTTAGGCATTTATTTTTTCGTGACTACTATCACATTAAATATTTTAAATCATAATTTTTATCCCGGGTGAATGTTTAATTTTATTTTTTTATGTTTATTATATTTTTTGAAGTTAAAAAAATAAAAGAAACGAACGGTAAAAAGGGGTAATTTTACTTTACACAGTGGGTTGGTGAGATTCTTAATTCTAGACGAAAGGGATATCCTGACTCGACAAACTCGAACCAATTTTTATAATACTTATGCACTAAGGGAAGTTGGATGCCAGTAACCTATATCTATACTATTTATTAATTTTGCAAATGATGATTGATGAGTATGTTTTCTAAAACATTATCAATAAGCGCTAATTACGGAAATCGACCATGAGAATGTAGATGGGATTAGGCAAATACATAGTTAAGTAAGATGATTTGATGAAACAATAAAATTTTCTTTTCTCTTTTCAATCTTGAAAATATAATATCACACTCTTTTTATTACTCACTATTCAATGTTTCAACACATTTCACAATCGAGAAATTTCTATTGGTATATGTGCTATTCAAGAACAGTTACTTGATCTAGAATTACGAATTATTCTAGATAGCACATTGGAAAAGTATCACATGTTTATAAAAAGATGCAATTTAAAGACTTCTATTAAAAATTTACGAAAACAAAATTCAAAAGTCATTAATTTGCATATTTCCAAAATGAGTTCTTGAAATGTGATTATCAATGGCCAAATTATCAATGATGATGCGTTAAAATTGTTCTTGGATCACAACAAAATAGTATACATTTATGTACCGTTTAACAAATGAAAACTTATCGATGAGAAAATTGAACCGCATAGACCATGCCAACCCGCATGTTTTTAGATTAAGTACAAAAGCTTTGAAATTCACCCGAACACACTTTTAATCTTCATAACTTAAATGAGATCTCACTAGTAAAAAGATTTTGACTTCAAGCATCAGATGAAATTTTAATGGGTAGGTTGAATATAGCAATCACACCTATAAAAGAGACCAAATCTTAAAATAGTTGAATTATTGCAATGGAAAACTTGATAAAGCATTATCTTCTCCACAAGTCTGAAAGATTCTTTGTCCTTACTTTAACAAGAGGTGGGTTATCAAGGGAAAAATCTTTGATGGTCGTGTTTATCTCTATCACACAGTTAGGTGTATTGTGTGCGGTTTCTATATATATTTGTATGAGAAAGATAAACACGGAATTTACACTCAAACCATTAGACTCAGTTTGACATAAAATTACCCAATTATCAAGGGTGCATTTCTTCTCTTGTAATCTCAAATAGGGAAAAGAATTGGGGATAAAGTACTACAAATAGATTTCATCTTCAATTATTGTGACTTTGTGTTGTAATAGTATGATTTTAAATTGAGTAGCATGATTATTAATGACTTTCTATTGATTATTGATCGATCGCAACTCAAACGGAGCTTTAGCGAGTTGAACTATAGTAGTTTAATTTTATTTTATTTTGCATATATTTTATCATATTTTATTAATCGACTCGAGTTCCAAAAACTACGAGCAAGCTTGAGTTTTTGTATTGAGGATGCAATTAGCATCGATTTCAAATTGAATATCAAATAGATTAATTCATTTTTCAACCTAATACCTAAGAATCATGGGTCAAAAAAATTCTTTGCAAGGGTTTTATCTTTGTAGTGAAAATGGTATAATAATAGGAATATTTTACAATGATAATGCAGTATCCAAATAGTTCTAAGGTGACAATTGAGAACCTGGTGGAAAGCATATCGCGTGATGTGCGAAATTGGGATCCAACTTGTCTCACGACATATTAGAGAGCATTTTTAATATAGTATTTGTAGTTTTTAGAGTGGAAATTGGATAATAATGAATTTTGGCCGATTAAGGTTATTTATAGTGCTTCTGATGGGCCATAAGCCCAAGCTTTTTCAACTAGCCCACTTAAAGATCAATTATTATTCTAAATTTATTTTGCTATTCATTAAAATAACTTTTATTGTTATTAATATATAAACCCATTAGTCCATAAGCAAAGATGTGATAACCATAATCAAGCCCACGTTCTCCATTTGGCCCATATTCATGTTAATCTAATGACATATTTCACAAGCCCAATTAACAATTCAATAATGGTTAAATTACAGAATTACCCTAAATATTTACAGGACGCATCAAATGATTAGTAGTGATATTGCCAATAAATGATACAATATCGTTTGATTAATCTTGAGTAATAAGCAATATAAATAATGAATATTAAATATGAGGAATAGAGAATTGCAAGAGAAATATTATCTTGTGTATGTATGGTGTGTGTTATTTTACACATACAAGAGCTATTTATAACATATGGTTACTATTCATTATGGGTTTTAGGCTTTTCATACTCACTTGGGCCATCTTTAAATATAAATCTATTCTAAGCCCATTATTAACAACTAATAAAATATATTTGATCCAATTCAATATTCAATTCCCTATCATCTAGTCCCCCAATTCTTAAGCTTAGGTGTGCCTAAGCTCGCATAAGCTTGAGAATTTACGATCTTGAGCTTCGAATAATTTTTCAACAGATCCATCTCTCTTGTCTCGATACGTCTTCAAAAGAGGGATTTAATATTATTGCTACTAGTTTGTTGAGTGTTGGACTTCAAATGGATTTTGGGCTTGAGGAGCTTGAGTTTTGGGCTGCATATAGGTCTTCTTTGGGGCTTCAACTCATAACTATCAAGGTCCACTCCCTTTAATCCACTTAGCATCAAAACAAGCTTTAGTCCCTTTTTGAATTGCAAATTGACTTCTTCTTCTTCACAGCAGCGAGTGAGGCAGCCACCCAATGGGTTTTGCTACAATTTTCTTGTGTCGACCTTTAGGCTATACCTAGCCAATAGACCTTCAAGCTCGAAATCACCTGCAGACCTTGAGCTATTCTAGCGTAGACCTTCAAATAATGGACCTTCAAGTTGCTGGGTCTCGGTTGCTCGACCTTTGTAGAGTAGGCAAACTGCTCGACTTTAAGCTCTTACCTCTCAATTGATCGACCTTCATTCCTTGGATAAGTGGCTCGGCCCTTAGACTTTTAACCTTAAGCTCTTGCCCCTCGGATGATAGACCTTCACACCTTAGATAAAAAGGCTCGACCTTTAGACGTTTAACTTTAAGTTCTTGCCCCTCGGATGACAGACCTTCACTCCTTGGATAAGTGAGTTGACCTTTAGACCTTTAACTTTAAACTCTTTCCCCTCGGATGATAGACCTTCACTCCTTGGATAAGTGGCTTGACCTTTAGACCTTTAACTTTAAGCTCTTGCCCCTCGGATGATAGACCTTCACTCCTTGGATAAGTGGCTTGACCTTTAGACCTTTAACTTTAAGCTCTTGCCCCTCGGATGATAGACCTTCACTCCTTGGATAAGTGGCTTGACCTTTAACTTTAAGCTCTTGCCCCTCGAATGATAGACCTTCACTCCTTGGATAAGTGGCTCGACTTTTAGACCTTTAACTTTAAGCTCTTGCCCCTCGGATGATAGACCTTTATTCCTCGGATAAGTGGCTTAACATTTAGACCTTTAACTTTAAGCTCTTGCCCCTCGGATGATAGACCTTCACTCCTTGGATAAGCGGCTTGACCTTTAGACCTTTAACTTTAAGCTCTTGCCCCTCGGATGATAGACCTTCATTCCTTGGATAAGTGGCTTGACCTTTCGACCTTTAGCTTTAAGCTCTTGCCCCTCATTCTTAAGGTCGAGGTCTCACGCGAGCAATATAGCTTGAGAATTTAAATCTGGGTCCTATATAGTTTAGGTTGAGCACGTAGTATTCCAAGGTCAGAGATCTTGGGCACCTAGTCTTCCAAGGTCGAACATCTAATATTCCAAGGTTGACAACTTGAGTGCCTACTCTTCAGTGTTTGTTACCTCCTCTTTAGGAAATCTTTTTCCTTTGTATTGGGACGAGCTCTTGGGTAAGATAATTGGGCATACTTTCTATGGTTTTTGAAGTGCCAAAAGCAAGTGAAATTTCGAAAAGGCTTTCAACGAGGCTTTCACTTTGAGGTTGTGCATGTTAGACTTTGAAGTCATGAATGTTAGACCTTGAGCTTGGATCTTCTTTAGATCACTTAGAGGTCGTGCGTGTTAGACCTTGGGGTTCTGCACAATGGACCTTGAACCTCAATTTTCTTTACATCACTTAGAGGTCGTGCATGTTAAACCTTTCGGACCATGCACGCTAGACCTTGAATTTGGATCTTCCTTTGCCTATTTAATTACTCTTATTCAGACTTTTTCATTTGAATAGTCTTCTTTAAATTATTTTGAGTCATTCTAAGATTTGTTTGCTTTGTTAGTCTTTTTTTTTTAGACTAGTCTTCAAGACTTGGTCTTTTTTATAAGACTATTTTGTGTTCTTTTATGGACTAGTCTTCCAAAGTTAGTCTTTTGTAAGACTATACATGTGTCCTCTTCGGACTAGTCTTCATGATTTAGTCTTTTTGTTAGACTATTGTTGTGTCTTCTTCAGACTAGGCTTCATAACATAGTCTTCTTATCCGACTAGAGTGTCCACTTCCAACTAGCCATCCAGACTTAGTCTTTTTTGTAAGACTATTTTTTTTTTTTTTAGTCCTCTTCGGACTATGCTTCAAAACTTAGTCTTTTTGAAAGACTATTCTTGTATCCTCTTCGGACTAGCCTTCAAGACTTAGTATTTTTTGTAAGACTATTTTTGTGTCCTCTTCGGACCGGCCTTCAAGACTAAGTCTTTTTTGTATGACTATTTTCATGTCCTCTTCGGACCATGCTTCAAGACTTAGTTTTTTTGTAAGACTACTCTTGTGTCCTCTTCGGACCATGCTTCAAGACTTAGTCTTTTTTGTAAGACTATTTTTGTGTCCTCTTCGGACTAGCCTATGAAGGTTTGCAACGCTGGTGCGAGTAAGAATTAACACAGATATCCAAAATAGTATAGTATTCATAAGTAGACTTGCAAGGCATACATTGCAATTTCTTTGAAATATAAATTCAAAACATAAAAATAAAAATTTAAGGCTATTAGCATTAGAATTTCTTTAAATTTGCCATGTTCCAAGGGCGGGGAAACTTTTACCTTCCACTGTTTGCATCTTGTATACTCCATGTTCAATTGATGCAATGCTCTAGGGCTCTGCGCCCCTGCTTTTTGCTCGACCTTGGTTTCTCAAAACTATGGTTCCACCCTCACCCTTCATAAAATTCATCTCTTCCTCACGTATATACTGCTGAGCCATAAGGCTAAGCTCTTCCATGCTTTTAGGAGCTTCGAGAGATAAGGCTGAAGCAAAGGGACCAAGCTTCAACCCGATGATCAAAATACTGACTATCATCTCAAAGCCCACATATGTTACATCTATGAGTTTGTTGCAGAACCTCTCGAAGAAAGTCCTCAACGGTTCATCCTCTTCCTGCTTAATGGCCAATAGATAGGTGCCCGACTTCTTTGGCTTCTTCTTGCTAGCGAAGTGGTACGTGAACCTTCGCCCCAGTTGCTCGAAACTCACAACGGTTCCAGGTGGTAGAGATGTGAACCACTCTTGGGCCCGTCCTTGCAATGTAGTTACAAAGACCCTTGCATTTACGGCCTCCGACTGTCCAAGTAAGTCCATGATATTTTGGAAACCAATCAGGTGCTCTTCCGGATCTTTAGTCCCGTCATATTTTGGGAGGTCCGGAATGCGAAAGTTTGGTGAAGTGCGCTCCCGGAGGATATTCTTGTGAAAGGGGGAAGCACGTTGAAAAGTTAAGACTCTCGGGTGTGCGACCCTAGGTTGCACGGTCTCCGACTTATACTCATCTTCCTCTTCCCAATTTGGACTCTGGTAGATTGAATGTCGTCCGACGTCCGGCGGTTCCCTCGCAAACCCCCGAGCTCGGCTAGGCAGGGGCGGTCTGCTCTCAGCCTCATCAAATATCACTATCTCCTTTCGCTCCCTCCTAGTCACAGGTCACGGAGCTTGAGGTGGTGCCCGCACTCCCGGGTCAACACGTGATAGCGGCACCCCTCTCGACCTTGGTTGTCCCACGCTTATGGATTCAAATTCGGGAAAAAGTTGACGTGGGGGTGGCATAGCTTCGGGTCTTACCGCTCGAGCTCGATCTCTATTGAAGGTCGGATCCGTGGCCGGGTTGCGCCACACGTTAGACTCCAACCTGCAAACGGGTGGGCGGGGATGCACTTGCTCACTCCACTCCACGAACATCTTATGCAAATCCTCTTTTGAGATCTGGAGGATTGGGCTCGCGGAGGTTCCTACCCCATTACCTCCCCCAGCTGGTGGTGCGGAAGGTGTGACGACCGGTCTTGTCTCTCCTTCAAGCTCTTGCCTAGGAGTTTCAAGAACAACTGCCTTGTTCTTCAAGTTGTCCATGACTTGCCCAGAAAATCAGCTCTAAAAATCCTCAAACCCACCAAAAATCAACTCAAAAATCAACCAAACAAATTTAAAAATTTCCCACAGATGGCACCAAATGATATCGCTAATAAATGATACGATATCGTTTGATTAATCTTGAGTAATAAGCAATATAAATGATGAATATTAAATATGAGGAATAGAGAGAATATCCTAATTGCAAGAGAAATATTATCTTGTGTATGTATTGTGTGTGTTATTTTACACATACAAGAGCTATTTATAATCTAGGGTTACTATTTATTATGGGCTTTAAGCTTTTCATACTCACTTGGACCATCTTTAAATACAAATCTATTCTAAGCCCATGACTAACAACTAATAAAATATATTTGGCCCAATTCAATATTCAATTCCCTATCAAGTAGTGAAATATTTATTTTTAAACATATTTATGAAAAGAGTTAGTAAACATATATACGATTTGCTCGGTTTTAAAAGGTCATATGATTTTTCTCAAAAATAAAAGTCATGTTTGTCATCTCATGTCCAACACTATTTTCTCAAAATACACCATTTTCTATCTCAAATATTGAAAGAAATAACATATATATTTTTTATTTTTCCAATTGTTATATTCTAATAGAGTAAAATGTAATACTTAACTAATTAAATGATACTCAAGACTTGCTAGTCCAGTAGTATTCATTTTTATTTTACTGTTATTGTGACTTTCTCTCCTTATTCTCCTTATTTGGAATAGTATAGAGTTCGTGACCCATGATTAAAAAATATAAGTCCGAATTTATCTGATCCGATATTCCCTTCGTTTTGAATTAAAAAAAAGTTAATGATAGAAATAATACTCGCACAAATATATGTGTGTGTATATATATATATTCTATTTTGCAGCTCATCAAGCTCAAATACATTCTAGATCAATTGTTACGACCACACGAAATCTGTTTCACAAAAGCAAGCTCACACTCAAAACACACTCAGAAATGGCTTCTCATCTCTCTTCACATACAACCTCAGCTATCTCAACATTCTCTCTTCAACATTCTAAGCCTTCTCCAAAGCGCGGTAATTCTTTGCTCTTTGCTCTTTGCTCGGTTCATACAAATGTTTAATTTGATATGTTATGCCTCATAAAATTGAATAATTTTTCAATTTTATGCGAATTATGTGGATAATTATCCGATTTGTGACAATAATTGGTGCGTGAAACTCGAAGAAATAGGGCTTTAGAAGTTTAAGATAAGATATGATAGGCTAGTTATGGTTCTTTCTTGAATTTTGCTATTCTTTTTTGTTCCAAGTTTTCATGTGTTTGTAATTAAAGAAAGTACTGATTTATGAGCGTCTCAGTCATTAGTTGAATTGGGTTTATGCAAATACAACTAGGGCCATAAACGAGTTGAGTCGTGTCGAACAAGTTTTTGTTCAAGCTTGTTTGAATTATTATCGAGTTTCAAAATTTGTGTTTGAGCTTGGTTTGATTGTTAATCGAGCTGAGCTCAAATGAGCTTTAATCAAGTCGAGCTCGAGTAACTTGATTTTTTTTTTTATTGGCATATATTATCATTGTTTGTTGATCGAGCCGACCTCAAGCGGAGCTTCAAAACTTATCAAACGCAAAATATTGTACAAGCTTGGTTTGATATTTTAACGAACCAAGCTCAAATGAGCTTTTAGCGATCGATTTCGACTTGAGTATCGAGTAGTTTGGTTAATGCAACAACAAAAAATGTTATTAAAGGTAAAAGAATGTTGCATGATTTGTTCATTTGTTTATTTGTAATTCATAATATGGCATTGAATGAAACGGAGAAGAACCGGTCTCCCTTTTTTATTTTTTCATATTTAGGTTAAAGTAGAAGAAGTTTCAGATTGTATTGCTACTGCTTAATTATGCTAATAGAGTCATGTTTTGTTTTTTTGTTTGCTCATTTTCAGCTGCCAATTTGAAGCCAGTTAGATTTCAAGTTAGATCGAGTTCGGAGGACGAGAGCTGCTCTCGTGGTAGTTCTGATCACTCATTAGAACTCATCAGGGCAGAGGTATGTCTTATCTTTTACATCTTTCTGTTTGCTGTTTCTAAGCTGCTTGCTAATGCTATTCTATGACATGCCTCTTAATCATGTCTATGTGATTGGGCGTAGTCTTCTCAATTGTTATTTTTGTTTATGAAATTGGAACTTCTAACCTGAACCATATTTGATTCTTTTCCTATTCTTCCTGATACTATTTTCACATTGTATGAGTTTGTCATAATGACTTCTGGTTATTGTTTAGTGGGAATAGAGTGAATATGGTGTTTGTATTAATGGTTTAGAGCAATGAGACTTTGTGAATCATTGATTTTGTTAGAACGAAGTTGAAATTAGGAAAAGAAAAGGTAATGGGCACAAGATTTACGTGATTCACCTACTCCCACATGAGAGGAGGGGAAGAGGTACAATAACAGATTTCAATCACTTCATCAAGTAGGTTGAGATTTCGAGTGGAAAGGTCTTCTTAGGCTCTATGTAACTATTTCAAGCTCAGGAGAACTTTAATCGCCTCACACTAATATTGGAAATAACACTAATATCCCGTTTAGACAATCTGTTATATTGTTCTTACAGTGAGTTTCTGATTTAGCGTAAATAAATGGTATTTTATGACTGGAAATGTTAGAATATGCAATCATGTATATTAAGAGTAACTCATATATATCATTAAGTAGGTATTATAGTTTGTTTGCCTTTTGTTAAAACTATTTATTTCTTGATTATCAATATGATTGCTTGCCATTTATTTTCGCGAAATGATTTCCATGAAAAATCTACTATTATTTCATTAAAAAGTTTTTTGTCTTGAAACAGGCATCTCATACTGGAACCTCAAGGCGTCAGTGTCTGACTTGTTTGTGTTCGACTCTAGCTTTGATAGCAGCTCCCGGAATTGCTGGTTCTGAACCTAAGGCAATTGCTTTGGATGGCCAAGAAAAAGCAGTGTGTCGAAATTGCTCAGGCAGTGGTGCTATTATCTGTAAGTTTGAATAATTTTTTATTTTTAACAGTCATTTTTTTTATTTATAAAAAAATAACATGAGTTCAGATTCATAAAAATGAGTCAGGATATTTTTTGTATTACATATTTTGTTTGCCCGGCCTTATATTTACTGGTCATAAGACTATACATAACTCACATGAATCCACAATTTTATGGTTAGTCCACTGCGATTTTCTTCCACATTGTTTTAATTTGAGAATTTGCACAAACTGCTGAGATATAAGAACTGCAAATGGAAGTATATCTTATACTTGATGTCTTAAAGTTTGTATTAGTTGACATACTTTTATTTTGACCCTCTTTTTTCCTTGAGAAGTTCATTTGCTCTTTTTTGATTTAGGTGATATGTGTGGTGGTACAGGAAAATGGAAAGCCCTGAACAGAAAACGGGCAAAAGATGTTTACGAGTTTACAGAATGTCCAAACTGTTATGGTACATTATAACTTCTTATGACTCATGACTTAAGAGTTGTTGTATTAGATAATTTTCTTTAATAACATGTTATCAGTATCCTATTTAACTTACATGCACACCCCACACTTTTTGGGTAATTACCACGAGTTCGTTGAGGCTTTGCAAATTACCAAGACAAGATACTCCCTTTCAGTTTCAGGTACCAACAACTCGAAAACAAGGTGAAATTGTAATTTGCTTTTACTAACAACGAGCGAACCTGTCAGGGGTGAAATGAAAATATACTGATAGGGGGAGTTATGGTAATTTGTCAAAGCTCGGGGTGTTTTTATAATTTACACTAACATAAAATGTTGAAGCATTGTTGTGGACCAAGATAAAAGATGTCATTATTTTCTCCTATTATGTGTCTTTGAGATAAAAATTCTTTTTCCTGTCCATTCATTTTCTTTTTGAGTAAGATTTCTTTGTTAAAAAATTACTGTCTCTTCTATTTAAATAACTTTGTTTAATTTTTGGAAAAATTTGGCTTGGTGTCGTGTTTGATGATGAAGGTAGAGGGAAATTAGTGTGTCCGGTTTGTTTGGGAACGGGTTTACCAAACAACAAAGGTCTTCTTAGGAGGCCAGATGCACGACAATTGCTTGATAAGATGTATAATGGCCGCTTGTTACCGAACTCCTAGGTATGATCTCATCTTTTTTTTTTTTTTTTGATACTGTATTGAACTTCATTTCTTCGTTTTTGTTGCACTTAAATCCTTATCATTTTTATCACATTTATTGTTTCTTTTTCTTCTTTATCTGATTCTTTTTTTTTTCTTCTTTGAAGAAATTTTATGAGATACTATATATGACATCATACTCCACAACATAGGAAGAGATGGGAAGAAAGAAGTAAATACAGTATTGTAGAGATCCAGATTCCTCGGACTTTGATGTATATTTGTGTTAAAAGTGGATAGAAACTTAAAGCATGTGTTATCAGCTCGATTCTCGATTTTGTAATAGTCTGGGGATTTTCCTGGAAAAGATGATGAGTGCCATATCCTTCTTCGAATTCCTAGCTAGTTAAAGGGATTGAATTAAGGCTAATTCAAATACTTGTATGCTAAATTACGTGGAGAATAATTCATCTTGGCCGTTTGTTTGATCCGTAAAAATGTGTTTTAAGTAAAACGTTTGCATCCAACGGCCTATTTCGTGTACTTACTACTTGGCATTCAGTTGAGTTTACCAGAGTCATTATTGTGTGAAATGAACTTATTGAAGTCGTTGAGTTGATATTGTTAATTTGAATAATCATGGAGTTTGGATATGTAATGCTGATTATTTCTGTGAAACTGCGATATATTATTCGTTTTCGTCTCTAACACTGCAGTGATTCAAAATAACATTGCGTTTCTTCTACATGACTAGTACAACTTGGTTTAGAAGCACCACTTTTGAAACAATATTACAAGTTGGCATTATATATATACCTTTTGGAATTCTTATGTTCAATGTCAATAATTTGTTCGTTAGCAATAGTACAAGTTTGTTTTGAAATCACGGAAAACAGTAACACTTGATGTTCTTTTTAGGAGAAATGATCATATATCATTCAAATTACATTAATACGTAAAGAACCAATCAAATGCAATCAATAGCTACAAACTGACTTAGAAATCATGCAATAAAGCAAATCAAAAGCAAAAATGTAGGTGATAGTAGATCTCAACACATCATTGGGGGAATAAACTTGGTATTGGTAATTTATTTGCTGGGTGTGGGAGATGAATCTAATGAACCCACACAAACACGGTATGAAATACTATCTACACGAACCCGGAAAATCATTTTTTAGACTTTTTCGCTTGGCCTACACTATTCATTGAGCAGTTGTGACTGAAAACTCTGATTCCGACCTAGTTTGATCGGACGCAAATGTAACCAAGGTCTTAAATATCGGTTTCGGAGTAGATATCGGTGTAGTAAATTTACGGAAATTTCGATTGAAATTTCGGAGATATTCAAAATTTCGATTTCGATTTTAAAGAAATCATGGAAATTTATAAAAATATTTGGAAATTTGCAATAAAATTTTGGATAATTTTAATTATCATTCTTATGCATCTTTTACATCAATAATATTCTATATATAATATATGGATAATGAATTTGTTAAATAATATCACTAAAAACTGTTTGCGAAAAATATGAAATAAATATAATTTGATAGTAAGATAATAACCAAATTTCATAGGAACTTCATTAAAATAAAATGTACAAGATTTAAGTAAAAGTTATTACTCAATACCATATCGAGTTTTTAGGAGGATTGAAATCGCTATCACTAATATCTGTCCTACCTCTACTTTCATATTGCAAGTGACAATTATTAGTTACATATTGACAATATTCCGTCCATGACATGGAATGTTGGTAGTACTGCATATAATGATGATGATGATGATATTCTTCTGGTGTTGATAAGAACCTCAATGGGTACAATATACTCGACAGAAGTAGTAACATAAACTTGTGGCAAAGGATATGAGTAGGGTTGGTGTGGCATTGTACCCACTGAGTATCCACTATGTGTCCAAGGTGGACACATATTATATGTATAAATATAATTTTCTAATATATGATATTTAAAAAAAAATTAAAAAATATGAAAAAAAATATTTCTACCGAAATTCCGGTTTCGGTAAATATTTCGGGAAACATCGGGTTTTGGCCGAAATTTCGATGGATATTTGACAAAAATATTTTAAATTTTGGGGAAATTTCGGGTTTCGGCAGAAATTTCGAGAAATTTCGGGTTTCGATCGAAATTTCAGAAGGTGTTCTGCAAAATTGAATCGAAGGTTCGATTTCGCTTCGAAACCCCCCGAAATTCGAAATTTCGACCCAAATTTCGGTGTTTCGGTCGAAATTTTAGACCATGAATATAACTAACAAGGTGACAGTTATGATAAAGAGGGTATGAGTTGTAAATTAAACATAACTTCGCTGAGCTTGCTTTCCCCAACTCGACAAATCTATATCTATACTCTATGCTACTATAAAAATGTGGATCTTGTAGATGTTTTTTCTAATTGTGAAAGGACATTGTTGCCCTCACTTAAGTAACCTAACTAAATAATAGTAATATTAATGTTCCAATTGTGTAAAGATTAAAGTACTTTTAATTGTTTTTCAAATAGTAATACTAATCAAATAATAGGTAATAGCTTTACAAATAATTCTAATTTTTAGATATGTTTGTTAAACTGCATGATCAATTGTCTTCAGAAAATAATTCTTGTAACAATTAATAACTAAAACTTATGATCATTTGTCTTCATAAAAGAATTCTTGTAACAATTAATAGCTAAAATTTAGATAGACTCTTCATTTGTTGTCCATCAAATTTTAGACTATTTGGTCTCAACTTCTACATTAATATCTATCTTTTCAGCTAACCAAATCCTTGAATTTCATTTAAACTCTAGATATCTATATTCATCTAAACTCCATTGACTTTTCGAGTCCATATGATAAAAATACATAACTTCCCAAATCCTTCTATATTTCTTTATTATAAATATAGCCTTTACTCCTAGGATTTCTCGTATGCATATGATATCCTACAATTATGATATCCTACAATTAAAATACAAAAATTCAAACGTCATTCTTGAAGAAAAGACAACATTTTCAAAATTTGATCTGAAAATTGTGTCTAAATTTTTTAAAAAATTATGATTTGGATCACTATTGAATATTAGGACCCCTCAGGTTTGTTTGTTGAACATTTTGCTTTGGTTTGTGACGTTTGTCCATGGTACTATTTCCTGAATTAATCTCTTTGCGTATGATGGGGAATTGGTTCTCAAGACATACAAATTTTGTTTTAAGTTTAAAAAAATTAACAAAAACACATGCATCTAAGTATATTACTTGACATAACCACTTTTTTTTTTTTGCTTTAGGAGTATGAGACAAAATATGTAATCTGAAGTGTGATAATTTTTGTAATTCATTTTGAATTGCTGTAGAAAATGTTGTATGGTGTTTATACTTAATTAATATTTTTTACATTGAAAAGAAAAATTCTTACTATATAATTTATTCAATTGAAAAATCCAAAAACAAATATTTACATATGAAAGCAACCAATTGTTAATGTACCAAGGTAATTCAGCTTAAAAATATTATTAACCTTTAGCTATTGGTTTTCTCAAACGAAGAATTAATGAAACAGAGTATTTTAAATTGAAACATTTTCATGACTCTAGGAATAAAAATTATTTTATGGAGTTTTCAGAATGTTTTTCTAAAATTTAATATAGAAATAAATTTATAAATCATATTTTAATATCGCAAAATTTGTGAATTATACTATGCAAAACTAGGAGAAAAGTTGAAAAGTTCTCTTAGGCAAAATACTATCGCACGTAGCTGTTACTAGCACACGAAACGCATACAGACGCCTACAATTGTATGTAAAGTCATGTAATTATTGATGTGACGTGATATGTGCATGTCAGAGTGTGTATAACTTTTTTTTTTTTTTTTGGTTTTTACCAGAATTTCTACCGCCGACTGCAATGACTAATTTCCTCGCTGATTGGAGGCACCTCGAACAATGGAACAGCTGGCCCAGAGTTTTCAATAACTCTCCATATCCAAAAACAAGAATCGAACTCTCATCACTTGATTAAGAGAGAAAGAGTCATTTCACTCCACCACACCCTGGTTACAAAGTGTGTATAACAATTTAGATAAACACACGCCAAAATGGGGGTGGATGTACTGACACCAAGAAATGAAATGCCACACATAGACACGTGTCATCTGCCCACAAACATTAATTGATCCAACTTTCTATATAAATATTGCTCTTGCTATAGTAATATAATAACTAAAAATTGAAGGGAAAAAGGGAAAAGAAAAACAATAGCTAAAAGAGATCAAAATGAAGAGAGAAAATTGTAGTAGTAATTCAAAACCAGCGGAATTCAACGGGGAGGCGCATGGAGAGTTGTACTCTCCGGAATATGCAATTCGTATAAATAGTAATACTACAGAAGAAGAGAAGAAAGAAGAAAAATCTGAAGAGCAGATAGACCAAGGGCAAGGAAAGTTGTACTCTCCGGAAAGTGCTCTTCATATAAGTGCTTCTCCACAGAAAAAGCAGCAGCAACTCAAGGTCAGCAGGCATATATAAAACGAAAGCGTGTGCTTTTAAATAAATGTTGAATTTTAGAAAAAGTCGTAAAAGTGTCAAAATAGTAAAATAGTCAAAAGTCAGGGCTGATTGCAAAACTCCTTTTTTTCTTTTTTTATAAAAAGGAAAAAAAAAACAAGTTGGTAAAAGTGCATATGAACATGCTTTTACTTTCTGTTGAATTTCAATTTTTTCTGGAAAAGCATAAACGAAACGGTTAAATCAAATAGCAAAAAATAGTTTAAATTCATTAAAAAAAACGCTAAAGTGGTTTTTTTTTTTTTTTTTTTTTTTAGTTTTTGCAAACGGGGCTAGAGTGTTATATTTATAAAAATGTATTTAGAATTTACAATAAATAAAAAAGTTTATAGAACAATTATAAGTTGAACCGTACGTCATTTGAGTTGGTTTTGTGTTATTATCTTTTTGGTGACATATATCGAAGAGATGGTTAATTTTGGGTGATTGAACAGGTGAAAGAAGAAGCTAAAAGCGGAAAGGGAAAAGATGACGAAGAAGAAACAAAGAAAGCTGAGTCGCTGGGCAAATTACCTTCGTCTAAACTCTAGTTAACTAACATAGTAAATGCAGGCAGCTTTTTCTAGTAATTAATTAATTTTTTTTTTTGATAAATTTATAGTAATTAATTCTCTCGTTTTACAATAAAATAGGAAAGTTTGGGCTACTTTTTTTTTTATCATTTTCTAAATTTTGTTTATTTTCAAGTAAACGGTAAGTCAGGACACAAATGTAGTCAGGGCTGACACAAATGTAGCTACGGCCGAAAGACAAACCAAACTATTTAATACTCAACTCGAGCTCGATGTGAGAAGCTTTTTTGAATTAACATATCAAACCATAATTGAACAATTTTTTGTGTTTGATAAATTTTGAAACTCAACTTGATTAATAAAACATAATATAAACATGTAAAGAAATTCAAACTATTCGAAATCGGCTCGTGTTCGGTTTGATTAAAGCTCGTTTGAGCTCGGTTCGATTAACAATTAAACAAGTTCAAACACAAATTTTGAAACTCAATGGTAATTCAAACACGCTTTAAAAAGAATTCGTTCGGCTCGACTTGACTTGTTTACACCCGCAATGTAGTTCACAAAATAAGAGACATGCTCTTTATAATAGCTCCGCTAAAATGGTAATTAATCAAAGTAATGGTAAGAAAATAATTCGTGCACAAATACCTGAGCATTCTGGTCCAGCCCTCTGTCTTATGCATTAACTTACCTCGCTGAGAGTGAACAAACAGATAAACAGCCTTTCTTTCAGTAATCTATCTTTGGCTAACAAGTTTAACTGACATTTCTTACTGCTGCAAAATTTTAAACTCTTCAAATAAACGCATTGCACATCCAAGTACATCCTAACAAGAACTAGTGACTCAAAAACGAATCAGAACTTTTTAACATCTCACCTTCTTGTCGAAGTTAACTATAATTCTTTGAGACGAGACCGTTATAACTTCAATACAAACTTTCTCCCCAAGTTCATAACTGGCAAATTAACTTCACTCAGTTTTCTACAACATCTACAAACAACTTCCCTAATTACAAACTTGAGACGGCCTGAACAAACTTACTAGAAAATCCCTTAACCCCCAATCATGCTCATACTGGGTACAGACCAAACGGGTTGTGTAGAACAATGATGTCATAAAGTAAATATCACCATGCATAATCTAATGGTTACCTCATTTAGGTAGCATCTGTTGCATAGCCCAAGTATGATCACTGCTAGGTAGGCGCTCTATCAATAGCTTTCACTTAAGTCCACGATTGTAGGTAGATGTGCCGTTATCATCAATCAGTGATTTCCTTGGTTCTCAGTGCAGATTCAAGAAGTTTGACCTTTTTGCTGTTCTCACTATTTGTATGTGTGAGTTTTGCAAGTGAGGATTTTAGCTGAGATACTTCATCTTCTTTAACCCTATTCCCCCATCTACCTGGTTTTTGTCTCTGTTGAGTTGAAGAATTCGACTCTGGGGAATGCATGTTTCTTCTCAACCTTGCACTTAGAGCTTCAATGGAAGAGTGCAAGGCATCCACCTCCACCCCAGTAAACTTATCTGCTTATAGATCAGAACAAATTGTAAGTTCTATATATATCTATATCTATACTACTATAAAAGTATGGATTTTGGAAGTTGTTTCTTCCACTTTTGATATTACAATATTACCCTTGGTTAAATTTACCACCTTTGTTTAAATAATTAAATAATTATTTGAGACTCTACATTTTCTTGGAATCATTCACCTGAAATTGCCGGCAAACTCAAAGGTCCCCTAATGAATTTGTCATAAACAAAATTACCCATACAAGCCAATCATGAGAGTAAAGAAATATAATCCACCTTATTAATTTGAGCAACTTTTCACATTCAAATAATAAAAATGCCCCCTCTCCAACTTCCCAAAACCATTCCATGATTACTAAAAATATAATCTTAATATCTGTCAATTCTCGTGCTACTTAGGCTCTAAATCTATCTTCTTCTTTTTCAGTTTTATACTATGGTTAAATACATTCTATATCAAAATGTTTCATAAGAACAAGTTTGAATGAGATTTTTTTTTTATATTTCCAGATATAGTTCTTGAATATTGAAATTCTTTAGCATAAAAATATGTATTCTACGTGCAACACACGTACACTCTACTAGTTGTTTACAAAAAGAAAAATGAAAAGCCTTCTAGCTATAAGATGATTTCGCACAATTTTGAGCTATTCTTCATTCATTTAAACTAAGGTAGCAAATCTGATTTATTTGTTTTTCCAAATTTTTTTAACAAAAGAACTAAATCTTGAACAACTGCTTTTTTATTTGAACTTCACTGATGTAGTTTTCAATAGCAATAAATGCAATGCAATTGAATAAAACAATTACCAAGTTCCAACTTGAAATCTCGCTCTGCTTTCGAAAGTGGTTTCTTGTGTGCTCCAGGCAAGCTCCTCAAGTTTTGTAAGCGCTCTTCTAGGGAACTGTGGAGCCTAAGTGCTCGATCAATGCGATCCCGTATATTTTCCTGGTTTTCTTCCACTCCTGAAAGCTTCTGCTCCAATTCTCGTAACCGAGAATTCTGGTTGTCAATTATTTTTTTCAATTGAGGCGCGTGATGCTGGAGTTCAAAGTACACCTAGAAACAACACAATGTTCAATTCATGAAAGCACTAACAACAGGATCTAATGACTACAATATACATTTTTGTTGTTTATGTATGAATACTGAGTATTAATACTAATATCTATTTAAAGTCCATACTTATATGCTCTATGTTTGGGGACGTGTTCCACTAAATGGCAGGAACTATACCAAGTCACCAATGGGTCCCACATTGTGTTTTTTCTTTTTTGACGGAGGTCCCACATTGTGTTATGAAGGCATAACTGTGACACTTATTTGTTCCATAATTCGTATATCTCTACATAAGGTGTTTTCACATCTACACATCATAATGATGTAACATCACCTTGGGACCCACCTTCTGCTGACGTGGCATAATCATGATTGTTTGACGTGGAACACCCAGTGCAGGGCAAGTGTTCTCTATATTTATCTTTATGTCCAAAAACTATTCTCAATACTCTCATTCTTAAGCAAAAAAATTAGGAAGAACTTTACATAGCCAGCCTAAAAACTTTCAAGTATTCTGAAACAACAAGAACTTCACATAGCCAGCCTAAAAAACTTTCAACTATTATGAAACAAGAAGAAGAAGAAGAAGAAGACATACAGGAAAGCATTTTATCCAGCTTAAATATCATTCAATTGTCAGGCATGACTTACTAAAAAACAGTTTAAACACAGTGTGGTCATACCTTATGTGCATACTCCACATAATTTTCATGAAATAGCTTGAAATACTGATGAAGCATAGATCTTCCTTCAATAGAATCAGCAATCACGGAGCGTAAATTTGGTGCAGAAGGGGGCAAAAGAACTGTCTTAGGCCCACTAAGGAGTTCTTTGCTAATTATCGTGGGAATATCCGTCTCTTTTACCTCTGGTGAGATAACACTTTCCCTCTCCTTATCAACAACATGAGTGAGCAGAACATTCCAAGTTTCCATCTGTAGTACTACACATTCATTAACAGAAGTAAGCCCCACAATCCATGAACTTCCAAACGAATCTGACAATGCCAGCACACCATGAAGAGGCGATGGTGAGGATGTGTCACCCGGGCATGTACTCAGAACAGAAAGCACGCATGGAACTCGCATTGGTTCTTCCTTGCCACTTGTCTGGCTCGTGAAAGGGAGAAAGTGCAAAATTACCGAATCTACCCCTCCACTATGAATGCAAAATATTCTTTCAGGGACGAGAGGATCAGTGATCATACTAATAAGAGAATTGTTTTTATTTGGTAAAGCTAAATCCACAATGGCTAATCTCAGTAAAGGAGGTGGATGGCCCAACCAAAGAGTATGATTAGAGGGCTGATCGAGTTGTAACATAGAGCGATCGATTGGAGCTGATTCACAAATCATAGCAGCACCAAGAATTTGATCAGATGAATCAACACAAAGACGCGGTGCACTACCAGTTTTCCAGACTGGCTGAATTTCATCAGCTAAAGCGTCGAATTGCAATTGCCCACCACTCCAAGCAGTAACAAGAATTGAATCTTTGCCAACTAGATTGTAGAGGAGACTGACGGCACGCCCTTCACATACTCCTTTTTGAATTTCAGAGTCTTCTGTCGCCCCATGAGATATTTTACGCAGAGGTCCCTGGATTTAATGCCAATGATAGTTTAAATGTGTTTAAGAAAAAGGAGGCGACAAAAGAGACTAACTTTTGGCTTTGAAGAAAGATACATCACGATTCAGTGTATTCATTCTTTGAAATTGGTACATATTCAGATTCAGATTTTGTTTAAAGACAAAATGAAAAATAAAAGGCACTCCGTTCGAAATGATGGGACAAGATGCTCACTCCTAAAGTGGTCATGGATTGAGAGTTTGTTTTGCCAAAGATAACTATATAAAGAAAATTGAAAGGTTGTAAAAGTAAAAGAAAATTGAAAGTCCGTAAAAGTAAAAGAAAATACCTGCAATGAAACTGATGCATCCAATAAAACAAAGGGCTGAGCCTTAACTGCATACAGTTTTCCACCATCCCCAGCTTGACGAACTAATTCAGGAAATGTCGCTTCCAGCCAAGAGATTGCCAGATTAGAATTATTAACAGCTCTTGGATTCGCAGATTTCAGGCCCAATGTATGAGCATCATTATAAATTTCCAAAACTGATTCCCATTTATACACGCTGTTAAAAAGAGAAATACATAATAAGGCGCAGTGATAAAATTAAGTCGCTAGAGTATACAACTATAAGTAGGCACTGCAAACAAACCTGAAATTTAGCAGGAATAAATCAACAGAAAATGAGGAACAAATAGTGATACGAAAAAAAATTGCAAACTGAGTTACCTAGCGATTAAAGTTTGACAATATTACTAAGATGGGTTTCACAAGAGTGCATGTTCTTAAGTCACTCTACAGCTCAAGAAAGCGCTGATTAAGCAGCTAGTTTTAGTATTTCACTTTTCATTTAAAATTAGCGCATTAGCACCATGGCAAATTCAGTATTCTGTAAGTTAAGAAATTGACATATCCAGGACAGCAAAACCTCAAAACGCATTGGTTAACTACTTTATCAAGCACGGTCACCATCATTGAAAATTTGAGATCTCCGAGATAGCAAAAGGAGATTCAGAAGAGTATGCGTGGTCAATAATTACCTTCCAAAAGGAACAACTGGGCAAATTATGTAACTGGATCCATCGCTAAACAAGATAAAAACCTGCAAAATGAGCAGCTGCATCAGTCCTTTTTCCTGCACATTAAAACATATTCTTAACCAGATCAAGGTACTCATGTTGGTTAATATGTCAAGCAAGCCAATACTCCTTATCATAATTGTAAGCAAAATTTGAATCTTTTGTCACTTGTCAACCACTTGAGAAGTGATGATATATAAAGATACAGTTTCCTCATAGACGAAAGCAAACATCAGTAAGCTTGTGGTTCAGTTACAATATGGTCTCTCCGATTCTGTTTTATACAGAATTGGTCGGGTTGAATTTTTCTTGGTTAGTGGCAACAACCATGTCATTTAATTAACTGAAACGTAGTTTTTTAACTCAAGCTAAGCACTATTTTTATAGAGGGATATTGGAGTTGAAAGACATTCTCACAAACAACTTAAATGGTAGGAATACCATGACAATTTGAATTCAAACAGCACAATTATGCAAATTAAATCTAAGGAGCTATTGCAGTAGTTATGAGGTATAGGAGCCGCATTACAACTGCCGGAAAAATTTACAGAATCTCAAATAATTGGCATGCTTGGGTGAGACATGACATAAAGCCAATTATAGGAAGTTAGGAACAACTGTTAGACAGAAGTAACCATTTAGGGGTGTGAGAACATTATCTAAAAGCTGAGTCTGAGGCAAGTGCTCTGGTATAGTTTCCATTAAAATGTTTCCAGTTCCTTCTGTAATTCATCGACAGGTTTTAGTGCTGCCTAACCTCGTTTCCCCAAATTCTATTTAGCAGCTGGGCTCGTATAAGGAAGATTGAGTATCAAGATCAAACACGTTAAGCAATTATCACTGAGCAGACATTTATATTGAAAATATTAATTGGAAACGCAAACTAAAAAACAAGGGACGAGGTGAACAATTTCTCCCTCAAGCAAAGCTAAGCCAATAAACTTCAATAAGAGTGAAATTCAATAGTTACTAAATACTAACCAGATGGGCAGTCTGTAAATAATAAGGAACAAAATGCATGCATATGACAAGTAAGGGTGAAAAGTCAATATTTAGTTCTGCATAATCAAGATACGCAAATACTATTCACAAACACAATTGAGAATCTGAATTATCAGAACACGCATATTTCCTAGTAGTTCATGTATTATCGAAATTAATGTTATCTTGCCAATGCAAACACCAAAAAAGTCACCAAATACAGGGGAAAGTAATTGAGAATTAAGAGTAAGCAAACAGAAAAAAATTACTATCCAATGTAAATAGCCGATGCACTTATTAACCCATTAAAGATTAGTGAAATAAGAGTAGCCTCTTACACTGAATTTATCCCACAAATGATCCCCTCCAAAAGAGAAATCAACTGGACATATCGATGCAGCATTACGGGAAGTACCAGGTTCTACAGGTTGCAAATAGTATTCCTGCTCCGGTTGCTCAATGGATGTAGACATATCAAATATTCTGCAAACAGATCACCACCGTCATCACGTAAACTCATGTTACTGCAAATGTTTGAATACTTCACAAACACTAAGATGTTTCAGAAAGAAGTGTGAGTTTTATTAACACATAGCATTGATGCACATGTCAGGATGAAATTTGTTTTAGCAAAGAAGCTCGACGGCTGGATTATCTTTCTTAAACAGGATTGCACATGCAAAGTAAAACCGTTATTTGATTCAACTGTTACCATGCATAAAACCGATGGCTTTATTCTTGTAAAGAAACCCATTACTAGAATAAGCTGCACTCATAAAATGAATCAAGAACAACAATTTAAGAACTGGGGATGTGATAGTTCCAGTATTTAAGAATATGGAACAAACAGATTGACTCAGCAAACATCATAGGTAACCATTGCCAAGTAAAATGTTGAAGAATGAAATTGTACCTGAATACATTATCAGAGGATAGGATTCCCAAGTGAGTGTCACTGTAAGGGTGCCAAGAAATCTGTAGAATGCGTATAGAATTGTTTCTGTCGAAGTAAATTTCTGAACCAATCGAAACAGTCCTGTAGGAAGTTTAAGATGTGTCAGTGTCACTTCACTTTCTATACAAAGGAATAATATTTTGTCACAACGCATTACCCAAAAAAAGAAAGATATTTAGTCACAACGTAATCAAGATATTCAGCAAGGACAAGACACTTCTTTCTGTTATAGACTTATAGTTCTATAAGCAGGAAGACAAGAATAAAAAGAGTAGCTTTCCTTATGTTACAACTCATAAGTTAGTATATATGAGATATAAGATAAGCCAAAATGCAGACACTCATGAGAGTCATAAATGCAGTCATTACTCAATATAACACCTTAAGATGCAATACGAAACCTTTTACTCCATTAACGACATGAAGAACATGACCACAAGTTTGCAAGATTATTTTTTCCTGAAAAGTCAACTTTTATTCGAAGAGCATGACTGAAATTAATGCAGCATTTAATTGTAAATCAGGAGGAGCTCTCTTTACTGTCAATACGCACTCCAGCTTATCAAAGAAACAGTAAAAAGTTTACTATCAAATGTTGTCGAAACCATAAGTTTCATCAGCATAAGATACCAAAATAAATTAGAACCTGAAAATACGCTAAGAAACTATTTTCCATAGCCATTCATTGACCTAGAACTTAGCATGTTGGATAAAATCTCTGCTCTCTAATTAGTTCATACACAATATCCAGCAAACGAAACACCATAATGCTGCTCACCCTTACATGTCCTTAGATCGTCTAGATTTACAAAGGTAATGAAACACAGGAGGTCAACCTTAACTTGTTAATCAGTCAGATTGAACATGATTCATGGCAGAAATGAGAAGACTGACTGAGAACAGTCACTTAGAAGAGTTTTACATGTTGGTGAAAAGTTTCTTCATGACAATACGTCGGTGTGTTTCTGGGTTAACCACTAACACGTGGCTAATACAGTTATTCTCTAGATACCTAGGCTATTCTCTTTCTGCCACTGACTGCGAGCCCAACTTGTAGCAAATCCCAAAGTCACCAACAAACATCAGTAAGTAGTTAAGGCCAAAACCATCATCCTAATAAGACAAAATTACATGCTCCAACAGATTGGTTAATCATTCTCAATTTGTACTCTTCATGGGCTATGAATGCAATCCGACCAAAATCTAATTTAAGTGTAGAGACTGATACTTTACAAACAAAGTTTCACATACCGACAAATGATTGTATTTTCTTCCATTGAAGAGCGTCCATAGAGGTACATAACACGTAGTCCTTCCAGACCAACTAGCAGCAAAGCTGATCCGTTTCTGTTGATGGAGATCTTATTGACCTCAAAACTTAAAGGGCTGTCTGCTTGCAACATCTATAAGAGAACAACACACAAGTATGTATATGCACACTTATTTTTCTAAAACACCGAAAATTGAACAGCAGTAATCTGCCATCACTCTACGGTTTAGATTGTCGACTTTTTAAATAGGACAATCCATCAAGCAATGCTATCATTATTATCTCCCATTTCTACATTAACCTCATTTTACATAAACAAGGCTCACTTAGTAACATTAATTAAACTAGTCTAACAATTCCTAATGTCCTGTGCTAAAAGGAAGTTATCAATTCTATAAGCCTTAGTTTTAAACAATATTAAAGTTTTTAAGTTAACTTTTAGCTTCATAAACCCCTCTTAAACCTCAATTTTAACACTTATGCTCGAAATGTCAATTTCACTCAAAAACCCTAAAATCCAAACAAAATTAAAAAAGACCTTAGAGGGGAACGCGGCGAGGATGGAAGTCGGGTCGGGCTCGCCCAACCGGATTGAGATCCGGTGTAGACATTTCCTATTGGAATCCCAGAAATAAAGCCGCGAAGCTCCATCCCACGCCATGAGATTCGGCGGCATTCTTCCTCCGGCGGCGGCGGGGGTGACGGCGGCGGTGGCGGCAGAGAAGAGGGGGTGGTTCTGGAGTGGGACCCATTGTAGCTCAACTTTAGGCGTTGAATTCGACGGCGATGGTGCCGGAGATTGACGGCCGCCGGGTTCCGGTGAGTCGAATGCAAACCTCATTTTTCTCTCACAATACGACGCCGCTGTGAAGCTATTTGATTCTAGAGGGCTGTTCGAAGATTCAAAACCTCACTAATAAACTGCTGCTAATTATGACGTGTTTTATTTTACTCACAAGATAAAAGGAGAAAAGTTATCGTGTTGTTAAATGTTGCTTAATTTGGATTTTATTATTTATTTAATAAACAATAATAGTATTAATTATCTCTTTTGTTCTAGGTGATATTTTTCCTTCTTTCTTGGTGAGAGGGGTTAATTATGTCCACCACTATGATCGTATCGAAAAATTTCATGCTATCAAAGTGGGTAATACCTAAATATATTTGTCAGTCATTAAATATATACATAATAATGTCATAAAGTGAAATAATCACGTTATCATGTATGATGGAACGATTTAAAACTCATTTGGGCACATACCCACTTGGGTAGTATGGAATAAGCCGATAGTTTCATCGAGCAATATCACAGCACTGGGCGTCATATTAATCACATACATGGTTCGTCGTAACGGTCGCGGTGTTCGTCGCGGAGGCCACCGTTCCAGTTCCATGGCACCGTCGCGGACGTTCCACAATTTTTTAGCTTAAATTGCTCAAAAATTATTTAAAAAAAATCCTAAAAAACTTTATAATTAGTAAATATTGTATTGAATGTCTATCTTTCTTAATTATTCTTAATTGGAAGATTTTGAACAACAAAGGCTAATAAAACGGAATGCAATTTGGCTTATAACTCTGAAATAGAATTATATAATTCTTACAATTTGTATTATTACGAGATTTCTTTTGCGCATAAAAGTGTTTGAATTTGAGTCAATATCACCTTACTAGTTTATGAATGTGAGATTTATTACATAAAATTTATTAAATAACAAATTTTCATTAATACCAAGTAGAGTGACGAGGTGGTACAAAATCATCAGTATCTGATCTATGGGAGTCATGTTGATAATGATACAAGCCATGTGGATAAGCAAAGCGAGACGATTCAAGTTGTTCGCCTTGAGGCTGAGATGGTTGATTTGGTGCATTGTAAGTAGTAGAGTGGATTGGATATGCACTTGACAATGAGTCATCATGATAACGATAATACCCAAATCCTCGATATCCACTACTACTACCTGCACTATCAGAAGATCCATAGTCATGTGCTCGATATCTAGCACCACTTGCACCAGATGAGTAATCATATCCATGATATCCACTAAAACCACCAGAAGATCCATAATTTGTTCCATGGTATCCTATCCCACTTGTAGTAGAAGATGTATGACCATGGTGTCTATTGCGCGAATAGTCTAAGTACCCATCAAAGTGTCCATGCGTGCCTGATAACTCTTGACGAGGATTATACGCCACCTCATGAGCAATCCGATTGTCATTGCTAGATCCGTAACTATATCCACGTGGCACTTGTCGGATCCCTCTCAAGCCAAGACTTTGCATTTGTTCATCAACACTTTTGTATCTTCCGGAGGATCCACCAGAATAAGAATGATCACCACGGCTAGAATCTATCGATGATAAAAAATGTCTTTGTTCTTCAATACCCGGTCGATATCCATGGTCTGTATCTTGTGTGGCATAATAATTTTCACCTCCTTGTGCCCAAGACATACCGGCGTTATATTGATCATCTTGATAGTTGCAGGCACTTCTATCCTCACTCCTTTGTTCGGTAGTATTATCATTTGATCGTTGAGACCTCCCATTGTTTCCTTTGTCGGTTCCATCACCACTCTCATCGCTATCATCACTGTCATCACTGTCATCACTTAAGTTTTCTGATGCGACATTTTTCCCTCTCGAATTTCTTGATCGCTCCTCATTACGTCGTCTTGGAGCACTAGTAGTTGCATGATCGTCTTCTTCTTGCGAAATAACTCTATCCACTGAATCCAAAATATCATCTGACAATATAGGTTGTTCATTCTCTCTTGTCCATTCTTCCAAGATGTCATCATCGTCAAATATATGGTTCAGATCAATAGGGCTATAATAATCATCGTCGTTTCGGTGCATCATGTTCCTCACACGAAGTTGCATATTATAATGGCAGTAAACCAATTTGTGCAATTTTTCTATAGCCAAACGATTGCGAAGCTTTGTGTGTATCAAAGACCATGTACTCCAATTCCTCTCACAACCAGAAGACGAGCAAGTTTGGCTTAGCACTTTAATCGCAATTTTCCTTAAGTGAGGAGCTTCTTCACCATAGTTGATCCACCATTCAGCTGAAATAAATTAGAATTGATGACCATTGTAATCTATAGTTGCAAAAAATTAAATAAAATAGTTTAAGATTTGAAGAACATTAGAACCTGGAAGAGTTTGTTTAACTGCTTGTAATGCAAGTGGCGAACCGAACTCTCCCATCTTGTTTGTAAATAATTTGATCTACCAACATAAAAAACTTAAAATTATAAGACTACATCTGAAAAAATTATTAATGAACAAAAACACAAGATAGTATACCTCATTCATTGCTCGAGCTTGTGAATTTAGGTCTGGTTCAAGTCTCTTTACTACTACCTTCAGACCTCGTCTGACCTCATCCGTGTAAACACTAGTGCCCGAGTATTGAAGTGTGGGGTTCAAAAAATATGCTGAAATATAGACATACAAAAGTTCTTCTTAACTATGTATATGATAATTGACTAAAATATATTATATTACCTGCAGCATGTAAGTGTTGGTGTAACTGATTGTACCAATGATCATCAATGACATTCCAGTACAATTGCCAATCTTTAACTCCATCTTTTATTGCTAGTTTTGCCCTGTCCATGGCCTCATATATGATTGATAATGTGGGTTTCTTGTCTTGATCAACAAGTTTTAAAACCTTAACTAGGGGTTCCATTACTGCACAAATTTCTCTCGCCTTCTTCCAAAATCTGGCATCCAAGATTATCTTTGATACTTTTTCAGCTTCTTTTCTTCTTCTTGTAGTATTATACACTCTTCCCATTCAGAAGTCGTGCACATTCTCTTCAAATCAATATGATGCCGAAGAAGGCTTTCAATGGCAATAAATTGTGTGGCAAATCTTGTGATTCCAGGTCTCAACAATTCTCGATCATTCGTATAAATTTTCATGAGATTCACAACTTTATCGCTGTTGTATATGAAGCTTGTGATATATTTTGCCTTATCCATATATTTCTTTACTTTTTCCATCTTTCCAATATCTTCTAACATCAGATCAACGCAATGTGCAGCGCAAAGGGACCAAAAGAGATGGGGCCTTTCTTGCATCAATCTCTCGCCAGCAGACTTATTAGCACTTTCACTGTCTGTAACCACGTGCACCACATTTTCTTCTCCTATCTCATCAATTACTTTATTCATAAGAGACAAAAGAAAATCAGTTGTTTTCCTTTTGTTGGTGCAGTCTACAGAAATGTGATAAATCATATCTCGATCACAATATGTCATAAAATTAATGATCGGATGTTTATTTCTGGTGCTCCAACCATCACACATGACAGTACACCATACTTAGGCCATTTCGCTTTTAGAATGGACATGTAGCTCTCTGTCTCTTTCACCTCTTCCTGTAAATAATTACCACCGATTTGGCGTCCTGAAGGACCTTGTATTCCTGTCCCAGCCTCAGCAATAGTATTTATCATTGATTGATAATAAGGACCACTATTAGCAGCATTAAATGGTATAGCATTGAATATAAACCATTTTGAAATGGCCTTGCCAACTCCTTTTATTTTGTCAGGGGAAAACCAATTTTTTATACTTTTTTGCTTTGAGGGGTACATTAGAGGATCAATACCTCTTGACGAAGATTTAGTTGTATCTTTTACGCTTTGGCTACGAGATATTCCTCTTTTTACACCTAAAGTTGGACCGTGTGAGGAACCGGCCCCAACATGACCTACATGTAGCAAAGACAAAAAATTTAATTTGTAGACAGAATCATATGATCATACAAAAATGGTTTAGAGAGAGATACTCGACATACCGTAACCATAGCGATTATGCATCTCATCCTCGAATGCAGCGGTTTTACGACTCTCTCTCATGGCATTTCTCAATTGCCTACTTTCCATTCGTTCTATATGATCGAGATGTTGACCATCAAATTCTTCCTCACCACTACTATTTTCACTATCTAATGTATATGGGGTTTCTTGTCGAATAGCATGTAATGTTACATCTTTTTTTCTTTTCATTAAATTTCTTTTACTTTTCGAGTCTTGAATATGCTTTTGAAGCATTCGTGACACCTCTTTTGGAGCTTTCGTACACCTCTCCACATTCCCCGTCACAAGTGCAATGTGTTCTTTTAACCTTGTAATCCCCCCAGTAATAACTTTTTGACAAAATTTGCATTTCATTGTTTTTCGACTATCACCAATTGGCTCGGCGAAATCCCAACCAATATCGCGATTTGAGGCCATCCTACAAAAAATTACTCATCATGTTATGCTTTAAATTAATGTACATAAACAACCAAAAAATTATATAAAAAAATATAATATGTTAACAATCATCTACACACACATATATTATTTTGCAATATATTAATGTTTTATAAGTTTATTTTAGTGGGAGTGTGCCAAGATTAAGACTTGAATGGGTTCCTATATATTAATGTTTTATAAGTTTGCAATCATCTACACACACACACACACACACATATATATATATATATATATAATTAGACGGTTGGATCAAGTCCCTATACTTTATAATTTAGTTATACCTCTGTAACTTGTACAAACGGGTCTCTATAATTGTATGGGTGAAATGATGTGTTTTAATTATTAATAATACTAATAATACTAATTTTGGTGCAATAGAATAAAAGATCACAAGACAAGAGCCATTATTATTATTGTTGGTATTAGTAATGAGGCAGAGCTTAGAATTAAAATTAGATGTGAATCAAATACTGGATCTATTTCTTTCACCATAAATCACAAATGCTCTCAAAAGTAATATCATTTATCTATCTTTTACCAAAAAATAGAAGAAAGGATAATCTAATAATACTCTTTTAAAATATTTATTTCTAATTCAAAGTTCTATAAACAACCAATAACAAATAATTACCCATAAATTAACTTGAGTACTTCTTATTATGAAAGTACTTTAACACATTTATTTAATAACTAATTTCAGACTTAATTCGGCCAGGTTGAATATATCATGTGATGATAATAAATACATTTGCTTTTAGCGATTAACACTTCAGTATATGTTATAAAATAGTATGATAACTAAAATAAACAATAATAAGCAAAATTAAGAAACGTACCTTTGGGTGGTTCAAAGTGATAAGAAATTTATAGAAGAAAATTGATGCAGAGGAATCTATAAATTTTTTAACTTATCATAAAACTGATAGAGAGGCACCGTGTAAATTTATAGAAGAAAATTTATAGAACTTAAAAAAAATCAATAAGACAATGTCTTATTTATAGAAGAAAATTGATAGAGAGGCAACGTGTAAATTTTAACTCATCAGAAAATTTACAAAAATCAATAATACACTGAAAAGCAAAAATATATAGGTGTGCATTAATTCTACCCTATACACACTTTATCAGACTTTTTTTTTATCAGATGTCTTTTCCCTCTTTTCTTTCCCACTTTATTCCTGCCAAAGTGAGTATAGAATGAGTGATGAAAGTAAAAGTTCATTTTCAGCCTTTGTCCCCATTTTTGCTGTAAAGTGTAAACTAGGAGATGGCTTTACTTCCATGCCTCTATATACACTTTATCAGACTTTTTTTTTATCAGATGTCTTTTCCCTCTTTTCTTTCCCACTTTATTCCTGCCAAAGTGAGTATAGAATGAGTGATGAAAGTAAAAGTCCATTTTCAGCCTTTGTCCCCATTTTGGTTGTAAAGTGTAAACTAGGAGATGGCTTTACTTCCATGCCTCTGCATCTCTCCGCCATTTTCAGCCTTTGACCGCCACTTTCAGCCTCTGCATCTCTCCGGCGAGCTTCTCCACCGTTCCAGCCGTTCCGTAGCCGAGAAACGCCGGAACGGCCGCTACAAAGCAGCATCTCGGCTGTCTCGCCGCTTTTCGGCCGTTCCGGAGCGGTCCACGTACAAAACCGAAATGCCCGCGAATTTTGGAACGGCCCGTTCCGGCCGCGAAAGCGGCGTTCCGGCGAACCATGATCACATATCGCAGTTTAAAATGATTCAAGATTCAAAATAAAGTTCGCTTTTTGTTTATATTGCCTTTTTTTTCCGGTTGCCTACCATCATTGCCGGATTAATCTGTTGGTCGACCCGGGTCGCACATGTTAACCGTCCGTAACAACACGGAATCGAACAAATAATATAGTGAAAGTAAGATCGTCTCCACAGGGAAGGTTATCAAGTACCAAGCGAAGTTTATCCTATTATTTAGACTATCGATTATAAGAGATGTGATTTCTAAACTAATTAAAAGCAAAAACTTAATAAAAGCAAAATTAATTATAAATAATTAAAATAGAGATAATTAAAATGAATAATCAATTAATGAAAAGCCTAGGAATGAAGATTTCATCAAGTTATTTCTATGGATTATTGACTTTCAATGGATTATCATTCTTGCTTAAATTAAAGACTCAATTTTCTTAAATACATGAATACTCTCCCGAGATTTTCATGAGTACCCAACTAAATTAATTACCGTCACTCCCATGATCAATAACTGATTTAGATGCATCCATTAAGTTCTATGAATATTGGTTAACTAATCACATGCAAAATTACCAATATCCCTATTAAGCAATTTACACATGTCTATTAAATCTGAACCGATAAACTAATTCACCTCCCGATACTTCTTAATTCATCTTACATCATGCAATTGGTGATCAAACAATTACAAGCATTAAACACTCATTAATAGATATACAAAACAAGAATCGAATCCATAAATTACCAATAATCCAATTTAATACGCAAGACTACATCTTAAACCCTATAAAATAATTTAGCCATGCATAATTAAATAAACAAGAAATAAATTGTATAAACATAAAATTACTCATGTTCAACAATGGAGGAATAGAGAGATATAACTTGAGAAGATGAAGGCTTCCAATTCCAAAAAATCTTCTTCAAGTCTTTTTTTTTTTTCTCTCAAAGTCTTCTCACTCAAGAATATGACTCTCTAACCCATTATCTAGCCTAAAAACGTTTTCCCCTCTTTCCTTAACTTAAAAGGAGTCTTAGATACATAAAATAAGCCCAACCAAGTCATAAAATCAGCCCATGAAAATTATAAAAACCCGCAGCTGCACAACTGTGCAGTCTGCCTATGCATAATTTTTTCTCTTAATATTTTTTCAATGAAACTTTCTCGTTTGGCCTCTCTATTGTATTTCTTCACGTCCTCTTGGTTAGCCATCATTATTCTCGTAAGAAATACTCCTTCAACTCACCAAACCATCGCTTTTATGCCTACAAAAGTATTGAAACGACTTAGAAATCAAAATATGTAAATTAGGCCAAAAAATAAAGGAAAAAGCTAACTACAAGGCATGAAATAAAGATAAATGTGAGGAAAAACATGATAAAAAATATGCAAAATATGAAACCTAACAGCACACTTGGCCTGATGGGTGAGTCTCCCAACGGGGGTAACTGTGTACACAAGGAATCGAACCCAAAACCTTATTTAAGCGGAACCAAGCTGCTTACCACTTGGACCAACCCCCGTTGGTTGTTTATATTGCTTTGAAAAATTTCATTTGTATATTGTTAGGGATTTTCTTACAACACAACTCCTGTCCATGACACATTTCTTCCAGAAAAATATGTTGGATTAGCTTTTTTTTTTAAAAAAAATAAATATATCACATCAACCGTCAGGATTACACATTTTTTTCTCTAAAAAACAATTCATCAAAACATATTTTAAATATCAATTCTATATTCTTTACGAAATATTTTTTCTCCCTTTTTTGGTGAAAATAATTTCTCTGAGACGTCCACCAATCGTACCCTTATTGTTTGGTTGGGTGACACTAAGTATCAATTTTCTCATATTTTCTACTCCGAAACTCGCATGTGGTTGGCGTGTTAAAAAGAATATTTAAAAGTGAAATTCCGAAAAATTTGGCAAAAATAAGACTTAAACATATATTGCATTCTCTAAGATTCAATGAAAAATTAGGTGTATTATATTCATGATTGAACAATTCAATCAACCGCTAAAAGGGTTTCATTTGTCAATATCTTATTATCGGACATGAAATTAATCACATATTTCGATTCAAAGTAACTAAAGACGCAAAATATGATCCACTCTGCCAATATTTGACTTTCTAAATCGATGAGTTTAGTTTAGAGCTTCAACTTTAAATATGTCTATGAAAAATATCATCGATATATATTTTAAAAAAAAAAATCAGATTAACTTTTTACATATCACACTAATGGTTATCATTACACCTTTTCCCATCCAAAACAACTCTTTCGCACACATTTTAGCACCATCTTTGTACATGTAAAAAGTTCTTTTTTCTGTTTTTATTTATTTATTTTTCATGATTTTTTTTCTCAAAAACATAAGATTCATTCAATTATGCCCTAAATTCCCCGATTCCACGAATTTTTTAAAAGTTTGGAATAATTGTAACTCATTCATGTTACCATACCAAATAATTGTAACTCATTCATGTTACCATACCACTACAACATATTAGCAGTCACTATTGAACACAACATAATAAATCAGTTACTTTCAACTAATAATGCACTCATATAAAACAATGATCTTAACACCTCAATGAGGTCTGAAATCGTTAATGAGTGTTCTTTTTGTGAAAGTCTGCTGAAATATATACGGGTGGTTCTATGCCATAATCAAATCAATAATCAAATTTCTTGACGGACTTTAGTGGAATATACGTAGTTGTAATGATGCTTTTATACCTCAATCACAAAATGCTCCTCCAAACATAGATGTGTAAATATTTTAGTGTCAGACAATTATTATTTGAAGAGTTTGTATTAAAGCAGCTAGTTGACATTATTGCTAGGTGGTTGGCTGAAATATATCATATTGGAAATTAGCAACAAACAGACACAAATATGGTGCAAAAAATGGAGCAAACTGAGATTTTTAGTGCATAAATATGGTGGAGATGCATGTTCTATACAGGCTTAAAAGGGACAAAATGGGGACAAAATTTTCCAACTATTATATAAGCTCCAAAAGGGGCCTTTACTGCCACACCAACAATTATGGGAATGTTTGCAAACTCTATTGTTTCTAGAGAAGTGTTTTTAAGTGAAAAGTAAGCAGAATCGCTTGAAAAACAAAAGTGGGTAGTGTTTGCAAAAACAAGCAGAAAGTAGAAAAAAGTTACAGGGAATGTTTGCAAATAGAAGTAATTATCAATTAGTTTTTTTGCAAAAAGTACAATATTACCCCTAAAATAAAATAAAAATCATATTTTTTTTCACATTATGTTCCTACTATTTTTTTTAACAACATACCCATAAAGACATATGTTTATGAAACAATAATGATTTTTAAAGGATAATCAACATATTCTACAAGTGTCAATCAACTGCTCACAATCAGTTTTTTTTATTTCTTTTATCTTTCTTTTTAAGTTTTCTAGACCTAATTGGCTTGCAATAAGCATTTTAACAAATATTATAAATATAAAAATAATTTAACAATAAAAATTAATTATTTTTTAATAACAGTACATGATATAAGCTAGGTTGGGAGTTTTGGATTTTCAGAACTCTTGGCCTTAAAATATCTCTTGATTTCATTAATATCCAACTACTAAAATATAATTAATTTAATTTCCAACAAATCAAGTAGGAATCCTAGAAAAGGGATAAACGATTTTACATTAAGAAACTGCTCTCCTGATATTTTTGTGAATTTTAACGTTAGTTTTTTTTAAAAAAGATTTAGGGACTAATCTGGGAATATGAAAATATTTTCAAGGGTAAAATTATCATAAAAAAATTATTTTAACTGCAGGAATTTATTACTATAACAAGGGGGCAAAATGAGTTTTGCCCTAAAATTAAGACTATGTTTGTTTGTGTATTTATTACTATATTTTCATTTTAATTCTCATTTGAAAATAAAAATACACAGTTTACACCATTTTCAACTGAAAATACATTTATTTTCATTTACACTTACACATTCTCCAATAACCACTTTTTATTTTACCAATTGACACTCAACTTCTTTCTCTCACACCTTTTTCTAAAAATTCATTTTTTTCAGCAACAATTGAGGTGTTATAATGAAATAAAATACATAATATTAATTTTCATATGTTTGTGCACATTTTAAGATCCATTTTGAGTTTTTTTAGTATTTTTTTGGACCAATTTTTATTATTTTTACTTACACATATATTTAATCAATAATATTATCTAGTATTTTATCTATACTATATACATAATAATTATTTTTAACTAACTCAATTATTTCACACGTCATCAAATCATCAATTTTAACTATTTCCGGAAAGACAATCAAACATGTCATTATTTTCACACAAAAATAAAAAAAAACTTATTTTTTCATACATTTTAGAAAATACCGGTTGGAAATACACCTCCAAACGGAGCCAAACTATTTTCACGGGATTAAGTGTCAACTATATTCGCTGGAAAAAGTTGGGCGGCAAATGCAATTGCCTAAACAAGGCCCACAAATAAATATGGTAGCGCCAAACAGGCATTAAAATTGCTGACACTGCAAAAAATTCTCCGCCAGATTTTTACCCTTTTCTCCTCAAATTCCCCAACGATCAAAGGAAAGAGAAGAAAAAAGGGGGAAAATGGAACGGAACAATGGCGGCCAGATCTCTTTGGCGCGCCAGTACTAAGGTGTTCGCGGCTACTGCCGTGGCCGGCGCCGGCGCCGGCTCCGTGGCTATTGCGAACTCCGATGACCCTGCCTCCGCCCTCAAGCTCTCTACCGCCGTCCCCCTCCGCCTCTTCCGCGACGCAGCGACCGCCGCGACCATTGTATTCGGTACGATTTATTCTCACTATTTTTTTCTCCAACCTCTAACTGTTCCATTACAAGCAATTCTTATGCATTTGGTTCCGCTGTTGTGTTGATTGTATCGGAAGGAACAGAAAACAGATAAAGCCTCTTTTGATTTTTTTTTTTTTAATGAACCAAGCTGCCTTATTATTGTTGTTACATTTCTATTTCCGGTTAGTTGGAGACATTATTTCGGTTAGTTCTGTAGGTTGGAATTTAGATTGTGGGCAGATGTATATTTGATGAATTTTAAATGAGTATATGGATTATAGTTCTCTAAAATAAGCTATGAACTCGGAGAAAAGCTCGTGCTCAAGGAAGACGTTTGGCACGGAAATCCTACATCGTCCTATCATTACCAAATGCTTCATTCTCTCTTTGAAATCCCAGTGTCAGCAGCTGTTTTCCAGCCGCTCAACTGTAAGAGCGCAATGCTTGGTTCCGATTCTACAAAGGTAGAATGCCTGGTCGAAGGTCCAGTACAGTAGGTAGCAGGCGTGTTCGTTTTGCTTGGAACCAGTGCAAAGAGGGAGTGGGTGGTCAGGTGGGGGTGGCAGAACGGGGATGATCAAATACGGTGTAGCGGATAGAGCAAGAGTTCTAGTACTTTGGTGAATTGGGGATTGGGATTAGAAGGCTACAAGATTAGGTCTTACTTGAAAAATATTTAGGTGGATATGACCCAGGGCTAAAGAGGTTGTGAAGAAGGTTATTAATTATTATCTAAAAGTTCTTTTCTTTTATTTTTTCAGCAAACTTGAATTTATGTCATTAACAATTGGTATTTAGGTTGTTAGTATCTGATCAATTTATCATTTCTACCTGGGGGTCTTAAATGAGTGGAGCCGTCTCAATGGCATCTTGAGCCGGATCAAATAAGACCTAATTCACCTGAGCTAGTAAGAGTTGGATAATCGTTCCAGAGCCCGTGATCTTGCACACAAGCATTAGTGGATAAAACAAAACATAGAACATCAAGTTGGATGTCGAAGTCCTACTTCAGTCAACTCTTTGCTTTTCTTCTTCCTAGGGGTGTACGCGGTCGGGTTCGGGCGGTTTTAAAGAAAAAAATCAACCCGACCCGATATATGCGGCTTGACAAAATCTCAAACCGAAACCGCATGATTATCCTTTCAAACCGAGCGGTTCGGCTCGGTCGGATTTAATGTATTTAGCCGGCGGATTGGCGGGTTATCAAATTATAATTATAGTTCTTACAACTTACTTTTAGTTTCAACTGGTAAGTAAGAAACTAAATAACATATTTGTTGTACATTTAACTAAAAAAAATTGAGTTGGTGAGAAATACAAAAATAAGTAGTGTTATTAAATAAAAATCATATTTATCATGAATTGTAAACTCTAAAATATTAATAAAATAAAATTATCTTATAAGTTTATCATCAAAATATATATCTACATCTTTGTTCAAATCAAGTAAAAATATATGTTCAAATGAAACAATTTATTTACTCAAATTAAAAATAAAGTGTTTTACATTAATATGAATAAAACCACTCTTATTAGAGTTTATATATATGTTATATAGTTTTAAAAGTTTATGGTTAATCTTTAACACACACACTCTCTCTCTCTCTCTCTCTCTCTATATATATATACTTATGACATATACAATTAGCGGTCGGGTGGCGGGTTACAATTATTAAACCCACCACCCTACTCGAAAGTAGCGGGTTGCAATTTTTTCAACCCACCACAATTATTTAATAATTTCAAACCGACAGTTTTCGGGCGGATTGGGTCGGTTTGAGCGGGTCGGGCCGATTGAGCGGGTTTATGTACACCCCTACTTCTTCCCATATGTTTTTTTCTTTTTGGCTGCCTACGTGGATTTCTTCTGTGATAACTTGAATTATTATTTTTGAGCTTGAGGAAGTCATTAACAACCTTAAAGCTTGAGCCAGGTCTTCTAATAAAGTTCACAAAGCTGTTGGGCGCAGCGGAAGTTTGGCCCCGAGATTTAATTTATTAAGATTCGGCAAATCCCACCAACAAGTTGATAACAAAATATTACACGAAAGAATATAACTATAATGCATACAAGATTTACGTGGTTCGGCAAAATCCGCCTACGTCCACGAGAGTTTCCGTTCTTCCACTATTGAGAGAAATTTACCAGTACAAAAATACACACTTGAGTTTATAGACAAACTCAAGAAAACCACTCTTGTATAACCACTCTCAAAGTTATATAGAACACTACTCTCCAAACCCCCTTTGTATTGCCCCGAGAGAAAAATCCACAAGTGTTTCCCGTGTAACACAATTTGTATCTACCACAAATTGCTTTCCCTAGTATACACTACACTTTTCCAAGTATATACTACACTACACACACTTGTCATTATGCTATTGCTCTCGGTTGTGGGATGTGAAATGAGCAAATGAAGCACCTATTTATAGTCATCACTCCCACCGTCCAAAGGCTTGCTATTGGTTGGAAAATTCAACATTGATGGCCATATAACACCGTCCAAAGGCCTATTGGTCGCATCTTCAGGACATATGCCACACCTCCCAAAGTACGATCTACTCCATCAAATATTTTGATTCTCACCACTCCCGTACCCATGATTCTACAAGTAGAACTATCACCCAAGGACAAAGTACCTGCCCTCTTTTCTTGGAGTGTATCAAAATATTCTTTCCTGGAGCATACATGCATTACGCATCCAGAATCTAAAATTCATCCATCCCGAAATGAAGTATCCATACGAATAGAGACTGTGAAAACATCTCCATCGCATGCCACTACAGCATTACCACCACCACTATTCTGACTAACATTGTCCCTCGCTCTATTAGGACAATTCCTTTTATAATGGCCTTCCTCGTGGCAATGGTAGCACCTCCCGCCTTTCCCCCTGGCCTTTGAATCTGACCTGCTACTCGCAGATTCACCACCAGATGACCTCCCGTACGGATTCAAGCCCCGAGTAACCAGCGCAGACTCATGTCCCACCTCCTGGTTTGCCTTCCTTTGTTTTTCATGGGACAAAAGTGATGCACTCACATACATCTTTCCCGTATAGCAACGTCGTCACTAGACTATCATATGAATCCGGGAGCGAGGTAAAAAGTAAAAGGCCTTTATCTTCTTTCTCGACTTTAACACCAACTTTTCGAAGTTGGTCCACCAGTCCGTTAAACTGGTTCATGTGATCCATCAGACTATAGAGCTGCCGCTTTAGATGCAATTTTGTAGACAAAGATTTTTCGAGATACAAGTTCTCTAACTTTGCCCACAACGTTGGTGCCGAATCTTCTGAATCATCATCCACAACATTATTAATAATGTTGTCCGCAATACAAAGTCGAATCGTGCTAACACAGCGCATTTCCAAATCTTTCCACCGTGCATTTTCCATATCCTTCGGCTTCGCCTCCTCTCCCTTCAACACCAATGCCAAACCATGTTGAATTAGGAGGTCTTTCACCCTTCTCTGCCAAAGCGTGAAATTCCCTTTGCCATCAAATTGTTGCACCGAAAATGTATTTGGCCTCGACGTGCCCTCCATCTTAATAAATAAATCTCAATTTATCAACCCTAACGAAATGGCTCTGATACCACTTGTTGGGCGCAGCGGAAGTTTGGGCCTGAGATTTAACTTATTAAGATTCGGCAAATCCCACCAACAAGTTGATAACAAAATATTACACGAAAGAATATAACTATAATGCACACAAGATTTACGTGGTTCGGCAAAATCCGCCTACGTCCACGAGAGTTTCCGTTCTTCCACTATTGAGAGAAATTTACCGGTACAAAAATACACACTTGAGTTTATCGACAAACTCAAGAAAACCACTCTTGTACAACCACTCTCAAAGTTATATAGAACACTACTCTCCCAACCCCCTTTGTATTGCCCCGAGAGAAAGACCTACAAGTGTTTCCCGTGTAACACAATTTGTATCTACCACAAATTGCTTTCCCTAGTATACACTACACTTTTCCTAGTACATACTACACTACACACACTTGTTATTATGCTATTGCTCTCGGTTGTGGGATGTGAAATGAGCAAATGAAGCACCTATTTATAGTCATCACTCCCACCGTTCAAAGACTTGCTATTGGTTGGAAAATTCAACATTGATGGTCATATAACATATGTCATGCATGACATAGTTCATATCAAATATGTCATGCATGACCTATCAAATATATTATTTTATTTTATTTATTATTATTGTGGAAATATACCTAACAATTGTTGAGTATTCCACAAAAATAAAATAAAATAATATATTTGATATGTCATGCATGACATATTTGATATGAACTATGTCATGCATGACATATGTTATATGACCATCAATGTTGAATTTTCCAACCAATAGCAAGCCTTTGGACGGTGGGAGCAATGGCTATAAATAGGTGCTTCATTTGCTCATTTCATACACCAACCGAGAGAGGAAAACAAGATAGCATAAGTGTGTGAGTTTAGAGAGAGCAATTTATTAAGAGATAAATTGTGGGAAACACTTGTGAGTTTTTCTCTTAGGGTAATACAAAGGGGTTGGGAGAGTGTTCTATCTAACTTTGAGAGTGGTTGTACAAGATTGATTTTCTTGAGTTTGTCTATAAACTCAAGTGTGTATTTTTGTATCGGTAAATTTCTCTCATAGTGGAAGAACGGAAGCTCTCGTGGACGTAGGCGGATTTTGCCGAACCACGTAAATCTTGTGTGCATTATAGTTATATTCTTTCGGGTATTATTTTGTCATCAAGTTGTCGGTGGGATTTGTCGAATCTTAATAAGTTAAATCTCGGGCCCAAACTTCCGCTGCGCAGCAACCATATTTCTTGTGTCTGTAAGACTGCAATAGTAGCTGATAGGATTTTTCTAAATCAATCTTGCAACATTATATTAAGGATCTTATGGTTTTTGATTTCTTATTAGATTACGAATACTCTCTCTGGGGATTGCCAGTGGGTAGCATAGAAAGGGAAAGAGTTAAACATGAAGTTCACACCAGGAGTGCAACTAGGCTTCAAGAACTTTGCTTTACAAATGGAGGGATATACATCAAGCTTGGTCAACATATTAGTCAGCTGGTATGCTGTTTTCTGCTCCGCCCGCCTGCCCCCACCACACACACACACACAAAAAAAAAAAGAAAGATAAAAAAAGAAAGAAAATAGAAAAGGAGATGTAATGCTTAACTTGCAGGACTTCGTGAACTTTCCTTGTTCAGGAATACCTGGTGCCAGCTGAGTATGTACAGATAATGAGACAGTCAATGTTAAATAGATGCCCAGTTTCTTCATATGACCAAGTGCTTGAAGTTGTCAAGAAAGAGCTTGGAGGGACACCTGATGAAGTAAGTGCCTCCATTAGGTATATGGATGTATGTAATTGTTTCTCTCATTAACAAAGTCCTCTTGTTGTTCTGACTGCTGATCCAAGCTCTGTTCGTTACAGATTTTTGATGAATTCGATCCTGTCCCCATAGCAAGTGCTTCTTTAGCACAGGTTCACATTGCTCGAACTCATGATGGCCAAAAAGTTGCTGTGAAGGTGTCAAAAGCTTCAACCCTCATGCTCATGTGGTGTTAACAAGTGGTTTACTTCTTCTCATTTTCCCTTTATTTGGATCTCCTCCAGGTTCAGCATACTCACATGACAGACACTGCAGCGGCAGATTATGCAACTGTGGAGTTAATTGTGAATGCTTTGTACCGGCTTTTTCCTTCTTTTGATTACAGGTTTAAGATGAGTTTTGCCAATTGTTTTGTTAATTTCATTCGCATTTGGGGTGCTGATGATTCTGAAGTCGTCACTAGGATAAACGAGAGCTAGTATTTTGGTACGTATATATATTTAGAATGATTTTCCAGGAGAAATTTAAATTTCTAGAACTTTTGTGTAGGTGGTTGGTTGATGAGGTGCGGGACAGTTTACCTAAGGTCTGCTGCTGAGCTGAACTAATGTTTTCTTGTTTTTCTTCTGTATGATGGCAAATATATTGTCTTACTGCGCAGTTAGCGTATGAAGGGCACTTTATGGCTCATTCATGTTGTTTTCCTGTACTATTTGTGATGTGTCTCCTTTTTGTGTCACTTGTCTAGTTTGCCTACCTCCGCCTTCTCTTCTGAATTTTGACCTATTGGTGATTTTGGATACTCGAGGTGACTTTCACATTAACTAGATGATAGATCTATAATTCCCAGCAACATGCTAAATGTGGCTTTAAACTGCAGTAAAAATGTATGAATGTGCCATCATTCGGGAATGTTGTATTTCATGTGTATATGATATCTAACTCACTAAGGGTCTCAGGCGAACTCTTAAGATTATCTGCCCTCATGGCTTCTTTACTAATCTCCACTCAAATATAACTGTAAACATCTTAAGGTCCAGTGAGATTATTCTCTTTATTTGATGTTTGTAATACAGCATATACAAGCTTCATATGCTTGTTCTAGAAAGTCTAGCCCAATAAATTACAAGCAATATTGCAGCTGTGCAAATTTCTCTTCATTAGTTAAAGTAGAAGATTATGTGACGTGGCCTCATTGGTCAGAGTGCAGATTGATTATTGTCGTAAGTTTCCGAACTTTGTTCAGTAAATTTATATTGTTATTCCTTTCTCGTGTATAGTTAGGCTCGTATGTGTCCTATTATTTATTTTAATTTTTCCCATTCTGAGATTCTGAGCTTAAATGTGTTTTTTCTAGTAGTGCATAATATTATGCGTTAAGTTTCTCTACTTCTTGTTGGTTATTCATGCTATATTTTTGTCTACTCTGTTGAATTCTGCATCACTCCAAGATCCCTTGAGCTTTTTGATTCTAATAAACCATCTATAACAATATGCCATGGTTTTCTTGGGAGTTCGGTGTCATGGTTGAAGATGCCCTTTCTTATCATTTTTACCACTTCTCTCAATCTTTGATAAGTTTACAACGAATTTCTCAGGAGTTAGATTTCTTGATTGAGGCCAAGAACAGCATAAAATGTATGGATAACTTCCGGAGGTTCTCTCCTCATATTGCAGAATATGTTTATGCTCCTACAATACATTGGAACATGAGTACCTCCAAGTTGTTGGTGATGGAATATATTGATGGAGCACAAGTAAATGATTGTAAGGCCATCCGGAAGATGGGAATCAATACAAGGGATGTTTCAAAATTGGTATTCTTATGTGCTCCCTCTATCAAATTCAGTGTGATGATGACTCAAAAAATTAGGAAGATCCAAGCATTTTAGTTGGAAAATTATATTTCCAAATAGAGTGTGGTCTCATTTATGTTTTCCAGATATTATGTCGAATCATCAGAACCACAGCAGCATTACTATTGAACTTAACTTATATAATCAATTGATGGATAGACTAGATCAGTGGTTTACAATTAACTTATACAGGCTTTAAAAGTTTTATGACATTATCTTTGAATATGCTCTATATAATTGCTTAATTTTGATAACGTGTTTGTTTTACTCCACACAGTTAAGTCGAACTTTTGCTGAAATGATGTTTAAGCATGGTTTTGTGCATTGTGACCCACATGCCGCTAATGTGCTAGTTCGCCCTTTGCCTTCCGGCAGTAAAAGAATCTTTGGTGAGGCATCATCTGGATCTTTAGTATGGACTTTTCCATTTAAACATGCATTTCTCTTGTACCTTTATGTGCAAGTTATTTGATTTGACTGAAAATTTTGTACATATATAACCAGTCTCCTGGTATGGTCTCTCAACTCTTGCATACTGATTGTCTGCAATCTGCATTTCTGATCATTCGATAGAGCCTTTGTAATTATTTATTTACTTATTCTTTTGGTGTTGATAGTATTAAGCACTCTCTCGTGTTTCCATAACCCAATCAACTAAATCCCAACTAATAGTAGAAGGCTACTATGGTTGCATAATAGAAATACACAATCTGCACTGTTTCTGTTTCTCTCCCGCCTCAGATTTATAAGCTCTGCACCTTGTAAGGATGTACAAAGATCAGACCTCTCATGTGCATTTGAAATCATATTCAAGAACACATCTAAATGTTCTCATTAATCATTATCCTACTCTAAGTCACTGTTTGTTAAATAGAAGTAAATAATTACATCCTCTGATACATAAATCATGTTTTTCAAGTTGCATGTGCAATTTTTTTTAATCTGAAAGGTGCATTTTCGTACTGACAGCTTGTTTTTTGCTTCTCTTTCTTGCGCTTAGCCGATCGTTTAAGTTGAATTTGGCAGGTGTTTGTTGGCTTAACTTGATATTAGCTCTTATTTCTCATTCTCAGGAAAAAAAAAACCACAGTTGGTACTGCTGGACCACGGTTTATACAAGAATCTTGACCCCTCCATGCGGATTAACTACGCTTCCCTGTGGCAGGTGCATGGTGCTCTATAGAATTGTGTTTTACTCTTGGGGTTTCTCAGTCTGAAAGCTCATTACTACACCTTGACACGCTTTTATAGGGTTTGGTTTTCTCTGATGCCAATGCAATCAAAGAGAACAGTGTGAAATTAGGCGCTGGAGAGGATCTTTACGTGCTTTTTGCTGGTATTCTCACAATGAGGCCTTGGAGTAAAGTTATTGATCCTGCTGTGGATCATCTTGTCGTCCAGGGCACTGACGGTGATCGTTCAGAACTTCAGGTGGCCGTGTGTTAAATGTCTTTCTTCTAGTGATCAAATTTCTTTTAAAAAATGTATTTGAGGATCTATTCCGTCCGTTCTTTTCTTTTTCTTTTTATTTTTATTGAATTTAAACTAATTATATTGTTGCACAGTAGCAAACCTAGTTTTCCTCCTTATGCTATCTAAAATTGCCTTTAAACTGAAAAACTTTTGGAAATAAGCACAATTGAAGCATTTTTGTTCTGTTAAAAAAATCGAAAGCCAGTTCGTGTAGTGTATATTGTACAGATTCTTAAGATTTTTTTCTGCAGTTTCTTATAGATAATATCTTTCTCGTTGTTTTTCCTTATTGCAGATGTATGCTTCGCAATATTTTCCTCAAATCACCGAGCTTCTGAGTAGACTACCTCGTGTTATTCTTCTAATGCTAAAAACAAATGATTGCTTACGTGCAGTTAATGCAGCACTGGTAAGAAATGTCCATTTTAATTATTTAGATATTGATCTAAAGAATAGTATCATATAAATGATTTTTTTTACTTTCATGTTATTCTGGTGCGCTTATGTACATATATGAGGAGCCTTTAGAACCCTAGACTCTCTTTGGTACTATCGAGTCTTTTCTATTTTCCAGTTGTTTGAAAATAAATATTCCTCGAGTGTTCTGTTTCAACTTTCTCCTTTTTTTTGTTACCCAATTTCTCTTTCAAAAAAATTATGATAAGTCCATTTTCAGTTCTGAAAGACTCCCATAATGATTATCAAAGACTTATTAGCCTAGCGGTATCATTTTTCACTTTCATGTAGGAGGCCCTAGGTTCAATTCCGAAGGCTGTCACAAATTATGACATTTCTCTCTTTATTTGGAGCCTTATAGGGGCCCATGATTAAAAAAACTATTGGCCCGGTGTGGCCCATGATTAAAAAACTATTGACCCGGGTTTGTCGGGTCAGGGTATTCCCTTCGTCTAGAATTTAGAAAAAAAAAACAAGAGACGTCCATAATCATTAAATATCACTTTCATAAATATTTCTTGTTAGTATTTCATTATGCAATCAGACTAAGAATTTTAGTAAATCATTCTTCTTTCCTGATCCTTGTAAGCACCGCTATGTTTCTTAAACAGATGGAAGGATCGTCTCTCGAGACATTTTTCATAGTTGGAAAAGTATCTTCTGAAGCGGTTATCGAGTCAAAATTGTTGCAGAGTAGGTCCATTTTATCTCGGGTTCATGTGTGGTTTGAGGAGCTTCTGTTAGAGGCTCGTTTGTTCGGTATGCAGATTGCGTTGTGGCTTTTGAAACTTCAAAAAGCTTTGACACTGTGAGAGACAGTTCGGTTGTCACATTGATTTGATTTATTTAAAAAGTTAGAACTTATATAATATTTTTTTTCAGGTGTAGATTTTATGTTCTTTGTATTACGGGATATCGATTATTCAAATTTATATATAGAATTGCTTAGGGAAATTATTATTTATTCAAATCTTTATAATTGCATCAAACTGATGTTTGCTGTTGTAAAGCCCCAAACTAGGGCCATCCAGTTAAAATTGTAAACTACAATATTTGTCCTGAATTTGAATCAGAATTCTCTCTGTTTCTTATCTTTCTCTTGTTCTTTCTTCCTTTTTCAGGTTATATTCTTTATTTGTTTTTTCGTTTAATCACTTTTCATTTTATCTTCTTTCATCTCTTCCCTCTTAGTTTCCTCTCTTCTCTTTCATCTTTTACTTGATTAATTTCAACGAAGATCTTTGTATCAAACTTTATCCTTTTTTATGCATAATGAGTGCGTGTTACCTTCAAATGTAAATTCTGGCGCTCTTATGTGAAATTGGGTGATACTTGGGGGCTCCAAGGAATTGGGTCCCCCGATCGATCTTTACCACAAATATACTTATACGTATGTGAGGTTTCTACCATCATATATAAATATGATGGTGGACATCATCCCGGGAATCCAACTCCCTATTGCTCCCAAGTATGGCCTCGTGAAATGGGTGATATTTGGGGGGCTCTTGAGTAATCTCTATCACACATGTACTTATACACATATACTTGTATATGATTTGAAACTACAGTGATTTTGTGTTAAAATGGTAATGTAGCTTCATTAAGTTATGAAATGGTTAGGTTGCTGCAATTGAACCTACTACATAAAGTAAGCCATAAGTGGCATTTATGGTGCAGGTATGCTTCCATTGTTTGTTGAAGTTATTTAAAGCAATGCTTTGAACCTCAAGTCTGAACCCAATGGTCGTGGACTTTAAAATAACAATTGGTCTAATATCAAATAGGGCAATCCCTTTGGTACAGGAAATAAATGGTCTCGGGCTTCAATTTTGGATTCGACTTGACCCGTTTAGAGACATCTTAAAGTGCATTCTATTTACTATATCATACTTTAATTCAATTATACTCAAACTATATACTATGGATTAACCCTATCATGCTGTTGATAATAATTCAATTTTTTGTTGTTATGGTATACATCCAAATTGCATTACTCATACTCTCAAATTACTAAATTACTAATATACACTTTCTGGTATTCATTCAAATGATGATAAAATTATACTAACACGAGTGGCTGAAGAAAAAATCAAGAATTTTCTTTGTGGATCCTAAGTACCCATGTACATACATATCACATATATCCTAAACACTAATGTATAAATTTGTCACGTATAGAAGTGAACAAAAATATATATCTTTTCAATAAATATTTTGTTAGAACTTTGCCAAAAAATTAAAAGTAGATAGGACTAGGAGGAGGGTGGATCGGGTCAGGGTGTGGACCCAAATAACCGGAAAAACTTTAACTCTCGCATTCAATCCATGCTGCCATGTTAGCTCAAATATAGTTGTCCTGCCACTACCATTCTACCCCCCCCCCCCCCCCCCAACAAAAACCCCGTACACTTCATTATACTGTGTATCTATCTATCTGTGTGTAATTCTACAACCAAATTCACAACGATTTTGTACGACCCCAACGAATTGTTGGTAAAAATAATTGTTCTAGAGAGAGAAAGAGGAGAGATGGTAGGACCAGCGAGGCCTTCGTTCGTGTTGTTTGGATCGTCAATAGTTCAGCTCAGCTTCAGCAATGGCGGTTGGGGTGCTATTCTCTCCGATATCTACGCCCGTAAAGTACGCGTTTTATTAATTTTTTTTTAATCTTTTTCTCCATTTTCGTTATCTTAAATTGTAACGATTCTTCGAGATTCGGCGATGTTTTTCACGATCAACATTCAGATGTGATAATTGTTTTGAAATTTTTTTATTTGGAAGCATCAATTGCATGGCGATTGGGCCTCTAGAATTGAGAAGTAATATTTGTGTGAAGTATCATAAATCTTTGATAGGTTGAATACTTCAATGAAATTGTATATATTTAAGTAGAAGTTTTGAATTTAATCATTTCTGAATTGAATGCCACTGTTCTGTTTTATAGCATGATTTTCTGTATTTCTGTTTTGATTTATGTCATCGTGAGATTGAAGGTTGTATAATTAATTTCATTGGAATTAATTTTTCCACTACCGCAGTTCAGTGTGATTTTTATGAATCTTTTACTAGCTAGTGTTGAATTTTCTGATGGATTGCCTCTTTAATGTTTTTAGAAGCCATTCAATAGCTATCATACATGCATGCATAATAATTTCATTTATCAACAATCATAGACATCAGCTGCAATCACAGAGCTTTCATTCATACATGAAATCAGAGCCATCGATCGAGTGACAATAAATGCTTCCGAAAGTGTAGCTCTCTTTCAAGAAATGTGATGAACTGGTTCAAAACATCAAATTGTGTAGATTTCTTGGTTTCAACAATTCCTTACTTAAACCGACATATAACCGTTTGTAGATTTTGTTTGCATTGACGTGTGACGTCTAGAGCAGAAATATATCGTTTTTGCTTTTGCCTATTTCTGGTATGAGAAATGACATCACCGAATCGACGTGATAGTTCTTCCACTAGTTACGTATGTGTATTGACATTTTTTGGAGTATAGAAGAATAGAAGTCTTCTTTACTCTCTAGACTGTTTTATCTTGGGTTGCTATATTCATTGCCTCAAGAAAGAAATATTTATCAGAGTGAAATACACGGCATGGTTAATTAATTTGTAACACTTGATTTCCTAACAATCGACTAATCCCTTTGTGAATAATATGATATTCCTAGTTTTAGTTGATTTTTATTAACTTCTTTTGTGTTGGATGTTTGGTAGTGGATATCAAATGAAATCCAGGTCTTTAATGGCACTCTGCAGTCTCCAAGGTTCAAAGTCTCTTCAAAATCTGCCAAAGAAACTCTAAATTTATACTTCAACAACGAAAAAAATATCGTATCTACCTTTTGGTAGACGTCATTCCATTCTTGTTTTCATCACAATTATTTCCATTTTCACTTACCTATCTACTTTTGCATCGCGTGTCTTTAGGCTGACATAATCACAAGAGGTTATTATGGTTGGAATTCAAGACGCGCTGTCCAAATCCTCGATCAGGTTTTCCCAAAGGTACTGCACCAGTGCACCCTTTCCTATTGGTTGAAACCGCTTCGTCATGTTTAGAAATTTAAGTATCCTCCATATATATATAGGGTTTGCATCAAATAATGTATATTTCTTCCATATCTGTAATAGAAAGTATTATTTAACTTTGGGAGGCTTCCTGGAATAGTCAACATGGTGCCATAAGTTGTTTTATCTTTATCTTTGATCCTTTCATTTCGTAGTGTGCATCAATAGACATTGTACCAATTATGAGAAGAATTACAAGTATGTATCCTTTTGTCTCAAATTTATTGACTCCTATTTTCTTAATGGAATGTTCCATAACAAGGTCAATTTCTCCATTTAGTTTTTTTCCCTTACGAACATGCCCTTTCGCTTGGAAAGATTAGCTCTCGACCACTACTTTTACGTGTTATAGTGTAAAGATACACAACAACAACATTTCCCCCCCTTTTCATCTAGAACCCTGTACCAACCAAAAATGGACATATAAAAATGGGACCTGGTTGGGTGGGGGGGCGGGAGGGTAAGTAACTTGTTGCCAATACTTGCCATGGTATATACCTTTCCAAATCACGACGTCTTTAGTAAGTGGAACACTCCTTTATTTTTGAAGTTGTATGAAGAGTATGATAGCATAATTTTCTTATGACATTTGGCTCTTCTATGATGTTTTGGCTATTGCAGGACGCTGCAGTTCAGCCTTCATTGGTGATTGTGTATTTTGGGGGCAATGATTCCATGGGAGCTCACTCATCTGGGCTTGGTCCTCATGTACCCCTTCCAGAATATATTGAAAACATGAGAACAATTGTGACCCATCTCAAGGTAACTTTCCGAATTGTCATTGGCATCTCCCCAGCAATTTAAAAAAGAATGAAGTTGTGACTTACTGTTTATGGTTTGTATAATTGAATTTTGTGTACGTTAATATAGTATAATTCTTTGCAATGTGATTTTTGTGCTTAACAAGGTGTGCAGTCCCTTGAGTTCTTTTTTTTTTTTTTTGCTTTTCCTTCTCAATTTTAGATTGGCTTAGTCTCTAACACTGCATTTCAATTCCAGAATCTTTCAGACAAAACTCGCTTAATATTTCTCAGTTGTCCTCCGGTTAACGAGGCTAAAGTTCGCGAAAACACAAGGTATGACTATAATTATATAGATGGTAAATTCCTCATCTATATTTGCACAAAATAATATTGAATAGCATTGATTTTTATCTACTCTGATTGCTAAGGAAGCTTCTTTCTTTAATGATTCTTTATAAACAGTTCATATTTTAGTGAGCTAGTTCGAACAAATGAGTTATGCCGAGTATATTCAGAAGCTTGTATAGAGTTGTGTCAGGAGATGGATGTGAAAGTAATCGACCTTTGGACCGCAATCCAGAAACGAAAAGATTGGGCGAATGCTTGCTTTACGTGAGTGCCTTATACATATTTGAGATCATTAAATTGCAATTTTTAATTTCATGGATGTTCTATCGTCGAAACATATTTAAGGTTGTGTTTGGATTGTGAAATCTGGGAGCTAGTATGTCAAATCACAATAACAAATCCATTGAGCCTTTTGCACTTTCAAGCTATAGTAAACTTCAAATCCTTTTAACTCCTAGTTTGAGCTATTTTCCAATCATAGTGTCTGATTTCGAATCCACCTAATATTTGGGTCATATGAAATTTCCAGCTCCAAATCCTCTCATCCAAACGTAACATATTATCATCATATCAGCATCCTTCTCTCAAATCCAAATACTTCCGTCCAAACGCAACATAAAAACATATCCTTCCATCCATACACATCATAACCTCAGCATGTCAGCCTCTTTTGCTCGAACCAAACTCAAAATCATGTTTCCAAAGCAACATAAATTCATCATGGCAGCGTATAAGGAATGAAATTAGTGTTCTACTAAATCACTAATTCTCTTTCTAAATGCAAGTTATCCTGACTAATGTAGTAGAGTTCTCATCCTTGGCAAAACTGTAGATCATATAATCTTGAATAATGTGGAAAGTTCTCTCTCTCTCTCTCATGTTACTTGTTTCTTCCTATGCTTTTATATCTCACCAGTGATGGAATTCACCTGTCGGCTGAGGGCAGTAAGGTGGTTGTCGAGGAAATACTGAAGGTGCTGAAACGAGCCGAGTGGAAACCTAGCCTGCATTGGAAATCCATGCCCACTGAATTCTCCGAGGACTCACCCTATGATCTAGTTGCTGCTGATGGAAAAACTACCATAAATCCCTCAGAATGGACTTTTCACAGAGAAATTCAATGGGACTAGCTGGTAAGGTGCTATTTGGTATTTTAGCGACTCTCAGTCTTACTATAGTTACTATTGTGGGATAATAATATACATCCATCAAGCAAACATATGGAAGTAGACAAGTGGTTATAGAAAGTAGATACATCCAGTACTTATTCAATCGCTTGTTATTGGAATTTTTTTAGAATCTATGAACGATAAATCTACTATATTATTACTTAAGAGTAGCTGAGCTTACATGATATATCATTAAATGAAAAATATCATGATCACCCTTTTCATCTGCTACTGCATTACGAGCTAACATATGAGCACAAACTGATAATGTTGGCGGGCGTTTTACCTTACGGGGTGTATGCTCTGTTGTTTTTCTATTATCTCAAAAGAGCTAGCGATTTAGCTCTCGGTTATAGTATGTTATACCTTTTAAAAGTGGGCTTTTAATTTTTTCTATTATTATTTTTTGTTTTATTTTAAGTATTCGTATTTTATAATATTATTTCTAATTTTTTGATTTACATAAATACTAGTCAGAACTCAAGGGACATATAAAGACAACCAAAAAACAATTGTTATTATGCATGGTGCAAATTGTAAAGTAAATTTTCTTCTATGCGTATGAAGAACCCGCCTTTTGTTCTTTTTGTAATGTTTATGAAGAACTTTCTTTTGGGTAATTATTTATGAAGAGCTTCACTTTCAAGTGAAACGACATCGTAGAGATCAAAAGTTGCTACGGTGGCCCCAAAGGCCAATGGCCAAAAGGTCACTTTTTCAAATTTTTAAAGATAAATATCCTAAGATAATTTTTTGCTTGGAATTCGAATTACAGTCATACTGCCTTCTGGAGCGCGTGTCGTTACAACTTCTCACTCAATTTCCTTTTTGGATTTTGTATATTTGGGGTACAAAATATGAACATAGAATGAAAAGAAAATATTAGTAGGAAACAACCCAACTTGATTTCTAAATTAGAGGGCGACTGAATTTTTTCTGAAAAAGATTGAACCTTTCAAAGCGTAACACAGTGGACGATCCATGTTCAATTTCATCTACGAAAGGTTGAAGAGATTCGAACACCTTGCACACTTGAGAATGTAAATCTCCATTTTTTTCACCATCCTGCTAAATTAGATAAACAATGCTTTTGTAGGCTCCGAAATATTTTTAATATAACACATCAACAAAAACAAGCCTCAAAAAGCATAAATTAAAGAGAAAAAAAAACATAAATCAAGCATAGCTAAACACAGGAAAAACTATAGTCCCGAACGAAAGAAATGCATAAAACACCCAAACAAACTAAGTAATGTGACTTTCATGACTCCAAAATTCGAGCCAATGATTGATAAAGCTTCGGTCGAACATACTTTGAGCTTGCTGGCTCGATGCGAGGTTAGACGAAAGAACAAGCAACAAGTTTGTGCTTGATGATGGTGGCTTAGAGGGCAGTGAGAACTCGGGCACTAAAGAAGGCAAAAATGTCAATGTGATCGTCTTGATTTCACTGGCACAGGGTTGAGCTTTCTAACCATGTGTCTATCCTCTGGTTTTTTTGGACTTTAGCCGACCGATGTAGGAAAGACGAGATATGGTTGCTCATAGTTGTTCGTCTCATGCTTCAAAATCAGTAGGATAGGGGTGGTACCTGGTGGGGAGGAGGAAAGTGAAAGCAGTGGAGAAGCACTGGACAATAGGAGAAAATAGAATAGATCTGTTGAGGTGATGGCCAAAGACCAAGGAGCTAAATCGTAGTGGATGGACGTATTATAAAATTTCAATACCCAAATGCTACATAAAAACGGTAGACAGAGGTAGGATAACTTAACAATTTTAAATACCATAACGTGAACATGTCAAAGTGTTACATGATGTGTCATTTACTTTATCATGTATATAAAACTAGGTAGAATATATTAAAATTGAAGATATATTTTAAGTACAATTTTGTTTTGGCCCAAATGAATAATTGGGGAAATTTTAGAATGAACCGGATCCAATAAAGTTAGTTTATGAAATATCATAAGATGCGATGATTTGATGTATATTATTGTTTTATTTCTGCATTCAATATTGTGAGACAGACCGGCTCCAACAATCCGATCCGTAGCATAATCACCATGAAAAGTGTGTGGTGTGAGTTAATCTCACGCTCTAACAACTCGCGTAGGTGACTCACTTCTCTGATCTATCCTTCAACATAATCAAAAAAACCTCCACTGACTAAATAGGCAGAAAATATCTTCCCATTTTTCTTGAATGAAATCGCCGGATTCCTCCTCCGCCACCGCCGCCGCTGAATCAAGCATGGACGACAACACCTCCGACCACCGCAACACCTCCCCGAAATCAACCACCGCCACTCTCCACACCAACAGCCTGCTCTTCCCCGAAGACGGCGACGAAATCGACGGCGAACCTAATTTCCAGGACGGCGGCGATCCGACGGTTTGGGCGGCTTTCACCGACAATTTCCGCCAAGTCCAATCGGTGCTAGATCGGAATCGGATCCTGATTCAGCAGGTCAACGAGAATCACCAGTCGAAAGTCCACAACAATTTGGTGAAAAACGTCGCTTTAATTCAGGAAATCAACGGAAATATTTCCAAGGTCGCTTCGCTTTATTCAGATCTTTCGTCTAATTTTTCGAGCACTTTTCATCGACGGAATTCTGGCGGCGAAGCGAAGAGCAACTCTGAAGAGCAGCAGTGATTGATGCAAGTGAAGTTCAGGTAATGGAAAATTCGAATATTTCAAGTTCATATCGATTTGGACGAATTCAAGCCAAACATAGAACAAGAAGAGTAGAACGACTAATCAAACGCTGACGAAATTATACTTGTTACGTGATTGGTTGGAATCGAGGATTTTCTGGTTAAAAGTATCGTCCTTGCTATTATTTTTGTTTTATTTTCTGTTTTAAAATTTTTATCTATGTAAATTGTAATGGTGCTAGTAAGTTTCATGCTTTGCTTTTTAGAAATATAATAAGATAGAACATATTATGCTCACTATTGATCTTTTATATTGTATGTGTTATAATAACAACAATAACAGCAGTGTATAACTACATTGGTATGACAACAGAAACATCTATGATTATATGGAAAAAGGCCAAATATATATAAGTCTGGAACGATGAAATTCGATTTTCGTACGAGCCCTATGAAGACTAGAATCGAAATTCCTTTTATACATGTTTTACCATTGTAATTGGAAGCATGCAACTTATGTGGTAATGAAATTTGAGCATTTTGCTATTCTTTCTCAATTAAGATGAACCTTCAAGCCAGAGTCATTTGGCTTCGATGGCTGAATGACTTCGATGACTACAAAAGCACGTGCATTTTTCTAGCAATAATAGAAAATGCATACGCTTGAGGAATGTTGGTGTATGTTAGAACGAGAATTAAAGAGATCTGCTTCATGTTTTGTTATTCTTCCTCGCTCAAGACTAACTCTCATTCCAAAGTCATGGGCTTCTGGACGACACTTCGATGACTCTACTTGCACTTTTCTAGTGCTCAAATCCCTATCGTACAAAAATTTGATATACTTTGCCATAAAATCGCCAAAACCATTTATGTGTATAATTATACTTGTTTTAACATAACAACCGACTACCAAGTTGTAAAAATATAACCATCTCAACTAAACCACGATTTTACATAAAAACGAAGAGAAAATAGGATAAGCAAGCATACAAATAACGCAGAGCAAAAGAAGAGGAGGATTACAGAGAGAGTTCACCACTGTCTGAAATGACCACTTTGCTTTTGGGTGTTCCGCTCTGTCTTCCTTCTGCTTCGATCTTGCGCACAACATCCATGCCGGACACAACTTTTCCAAACACCACATGACGCCCATCCAACCTTTAAAAAATGATGACGAATAGAAGGAGCAAGTTTAGTCGAAAGGGTACGTAAATTTTATGGGATAATTACATGCACACCCCTCAGTGATTAAGTAATCACCATGAGCTCCCTGAGGTGGTGCAAATTACTAAGACACCCAATAATAACTACTCAAAAAACAGAGGTGAAAATTGTAACTGCTTTAAGACAGATGGCGGAAATTGGAATTGTAATATGTTTTTGCTAACAGGGAGAGCTATGGTAATTTCTCAAACTTCGTGATTTTTTGTGTTATTAGGGTCTCACGCTGTAAATGTCTACATAGTATCCCCAAATTTTATTGACCTGAAAACCCATGGCGACGTGAAAATCTTGGATAGATTGCAAGTGAAACTCCAGGTCTATCCAAAACAATTGGATCAATAGAGGGGATGAGTTGTGAGTCCCCACCATAATCCAATGGTCAACAGGGGACCGGACGCAATGTGCCAGGTTCACTGTAAAACGACCCATGATGGCAGAGCACCAAATAGCATAAACAGCAATAGATATGAAAACACGAAACAGATGGAAAGGAGACATGGCATGGAGCAAAATGATGATCCGGATAAAATGGCCAACATTTGCAAACTCAATAATTAGGCTATATCTTTTATTGAGTTTGCTCAGAGGATTTCTAGAGAATAGTTAAATATGGTTCACTTACCAGCTTGTTGTCACTGTTGTGATAAAAAATTGAGATCCATTACTGTCAGGTCCAGCATTTGCCATTGAGAGGGTTCCTGTGGTGAAGAAATATATAAATCAAGAATGAGAAAGAAACTTAGTTTTACAGCTTTGCACGAGCTGAATTTTGTTTATATCTAATTATTCACGAGCATCTCGACAATATATCGATTACTGAAGTACAACTCATGGATTTAAATAGAAATTACTCACCAGGACCAGTGTGTTTTAACTTGAAGTTCTCATCAGCAAATCTGTCACCAAATATTGATTCTCCGCCTCGTCCATCTCCAATAGTGAAGTCGCCTCCCTGGATCATAAAGCTTGGTATGATTCTGTGGAAGTTGCTCCCTTTGTAATGAAGGGGCTTGCCGCTTGTGCCAATTCCTTTCTCCCCTGAGATAAAAAGAAGCAACAAACATTAGAACATAATTTGTAAATTGAAAGATAAACAGCGCCATATCTATAGAAGACCGATTCAAACTAAAGTCCTTAAGATGTCATTGAAAAAAATAACAATAAAATGGACATTTGTGGAATCAATTGGAGTAGGTCCTCAGATCACAGAACCTTAAATTTAAGAATGATATACGACAACTATTTATGGCTTATGCATTTGTTCTACACCAATTGCCAGATGATAAAGAGTATGCAGCAATAGAAGTTCAAAAAGAAGATGTTAGATTATTATAGTAGAAAAACTGACAAAAGAGATGCAGATATCACGGGAATCATATAATGATAATATCAATCATCACACACAGGAGAACCGAGGACTTAAAAGTTCCTAGAAACATGATATGGTATTATGGATCTAGCAACTCTGCTTGAATTTTATGTTATCTGCCTCAGTGGTGGCCATCCGTTGCAAAATAAATGTTTCATATTTGGCAGAGTGATTAAATGAAGATTTTTAATTTCTTGAATAAGAAATATATCTATCGTATAACCTAATGACCACATATGATCAGCAGTGTTCCGTCATTGCAGTTTTGGTTTTGTAACATTTCTCATTTTAGTGACTATTAAGATCTTTCTTAAGAAAATCCATTAACATGCCAGGTCTGTAGAAGTGCAAATTCGCTATTCCATTCTTGTTCCTCCCATTTATTCAATTTCCGAAGTTTTTCATGTTCTGAAAGATAGTTTTGTCTCCATTATGCTGATAATTTTGTCAAACATTTCCATGTTTGACCTATATACAAAACTTGAAGAAGTATGTATTTCTGCATAAGACACTTTTTCAGGCCAAGGAGGTCTTTACCCCCCTAACATGTCTTCACATCTTCTGAATTGCCATTTCCGTTCGTACTTTGCAGGATTCCGATAGATTGCTATCATCATTGCTTGGATGATACCTATGGGCATCTTATCAGTTGGATAACAAGAACAACCACCGAGTCCTCTCAGCAGCTACCTAGTTTTCTTGGCCCCAGCCCAAGTCCTGCCCAACATGGGAACTTCCGACGCACACCGGGTGCCCAGCTCAAACACCCGTCGAGTTTTCCCGCATAGTTTGCCCACAACCTTCTGCTTTGGCATCTAGTACTTAATGTAGTAGGTCTTAGCTAGGTGTATCGGTTACTCTAAAAGTCGCGTAGATATTCAATGCCTTTCTTTCCTTTCAAACTCATGCTAATGCAGATTCTCCACCTACTAGAGTTATGGCATCGCGATAGCCAGATAATCAGTGAGATGATAATTGAAGTTTAGGTTCGAAGACTTGGTTATTTTTAATCAAGAGATATGCTTAACACTTACTTGCACAAATACTCCCTAAATTCCAGTAATATAAACCCATATCCAGGGGGTAGAACATGCTTAACATACTTAATTGATGACATTATAGATAAAGTTGTAAAAGAAAAAACTATAAAAGAGAGAAATTTGTTACTCGACTACCCGTGCAAAGAGCTCGAAAATTTTCTGCAGCAAAAAGAGAGAGAAAAGCAAGTTAAGCACAAGCCCATTTGTGAAAACAATCATAATAAGCAGAAGCCGGTTAACACATTCAATTGGCTGCAGTTACCTGCTGTCCTCGGTACCGTTTTCCCAAAGAGGCCCATAACAACACGACCTGCAAATGGCATAAGCTGTGTGATGATTATTCTTTCAAGATCAAATTGGCAGTAGCCACAAAAATCTGATAAGACGATTGCAGTTTCACTGCTAATTGTTTATGAACAGGCTCGTGTATCTTGTCTGAGGATGTGGTCTTAACCTACTTATTAAGAGTTGCAATCTAGAGACACTCAATCATGCTTTAACAATGGTCAGATATACTAATCATGGATGCTAATTCCAAAGGCATGCTCAGTTGTTAATAGAGTTAAACAGAGGCATCGATGGTGATGATCATACGTCATAGCCTTCTGCTACAGTGGAGGAGTAGGATCTGTTAGGGACCAATTACGGTTATCTTTCAGCTGAGATGAAGAAGAAGGAAAATCGAGTAATGCAATGCATGCTTGTCTAGGTCTCTCGCGGTACATTACGACATAGGATTTTAGAGGCGGAAAGGAAAAAATAAGCATGTAAAACCAAATTCCATCACATCTTTCTATTGTGCAAAATAATCATCAGTTCTGATTCTTCTTGAATGTGATTCATTATCATGAAAAAACATATGAAAAGTTACAGATTAATAAACGTATTTCATAATTTATTTGCGCAAACATTTCATTTTTTTAGCATTTTCTTCCCGCAATGCAAGATCCAAACACAACCTTGGGGTTCAATTGTTGCATAATCTTCTTAACATGGTTCGTCAGAAACATATTTATGATCCTCTAGTAGAAATCATCAACAAAACTAGGACTTCCCACTTGAAATAATACCAAAATAATCTGGTGATTTTAAGATGAACCGGGTCCAATGGAGCCGGTGCATCAAACATTAGATACGGAACAGAATAGTAAAAAGTACATAAATCAACTGCATCCAACATCCAACGGTGTTAGGTGGACCGGCTCCAACAGACCCAGTCCACCTTAGCATTTCCACTATGGTAATGACACTGTGTGCTAATGACTGTGTAACGGCAAATTTTATTATTTTAAAGATAACAAAACATACCGATGTGGTTTCCCTCAATTTCAATGTCGAAGTAAACTTTATGTGTCACTTGATCCATATCAACCAAAGTTTCGACCTAAATTAATTTTTAAAACAAATTTGAAAAAAATCAAGTCAACTAACTGGTAAGATTTAACAAAAATACAATACATACAAACAATTACACGATTATGAATTCAAAACCTCATTCTTGAGCTTCCTATCCGTGATCGCCTTCTGCTGTGATGAAACTCCAGCATCGCTCAATCGATTCTGAAATCCAAAACTTAGGTCAATTGAAAATCAGAAAACGATGGAAATACATCGGAACTAAATCAAAATCAAAGAAAAGGAGGAAAAGAGAGAGTACCAGAATGAGAGCAAGGGTTCCAAATATGAACAAAAGCCACAAAAGTACAATTGGGATCAATCTTCTTGTGTTGGCCATCTTATATCATAGGCAGAAGAAGATCATTCGTAAATGGAGCATAAATCTTTTCTTTTGCGTTTCTATTATGGTTTAAGTAATAGTTTAGATCAAATGTGGGTTCGAGTAGTTTTGTATGAGTTGTGATATGTTTGCGGACAGACTATCCAAACTCCTTGATAATTGTTTCAAATATATCGATTTGAATTCAATTGCTAAGAGTTTTTTTGAGGTTTTGACCTCGATTTGTTAATTTATCAAATCAAATTTGAACAACTTTTTACGGTTGACAGATTTTGAAATTCGTCTCAACCTCGATTCGACTAGTAAAAATTGATAAAAATATCTACAAAAAAGTCAAGTTACTCGAGCTCGATTCATGTTCAGTTAGATTAAAGTTTTGTTTAAGCTCAACTCGATTAATAATCAAACAAACTCAAACACCAAATTTTTATCTCATTTAATTCAAACAAGCTTGAACAACAATTCATTCAGCTCGACTCGACTCGTTTGCACTGTTAGGTCTCATATTTTACATATTTTCATTATGATTTACCTCACATTTATCTTTATTTTATGCCTTGTTGTTAGTCTTTTGCTTTATTTTTAGCCTAATTTATGTATTTTGATTTCTAAATCGTTTCAATGCTTTTATAGGCATAAAAGCGATGATTTTGATGAGTTGAAGGAGTATTTATTACAAGAATAATGAAGGTTATCCAAGAGGATGTGAAGAAATGCATTTGAAAGGCCAAACGAGAAGCCGTATGTTCCTCCAATTCCATTCCCTCAAAGATTGCAGCAAAAGAGATTAGACAAGCAGTACGAGAAATTTCTTCAAGTTTTTCGACAGTTGCGTATCAATATACCATTCGCGGATGCTTTGGCTCAGATGCCAATTTATGTGAAATTTCTGAAGGAATTGTTGAGCAACAAAAGAAAATTGGAAGACGTGGAAACAATATCTTTAAATGAAGAGTGCAGTGCTATAATCCAAAGGAGTATTCCTCCTAAACTCAAAGATCCAGGGAGTTTTTCTCTTCCTTGCACCATTGGTCAAGTTCAATTTGTTAAGGCATTGTGTGATTTAGGAGCGAGTGTGAGTCTAATGCCTTTTTCTATTTGCAGGAAATTGGGTTTTCAAGAACTCAAACACACAAGGATGTCCTTACAGTTGGCAGACCGGAGTGTCAAACATCCTCTGGGCATAATCGAGGATGTGTTGGTCAAAGTGGATAAATTTTACATTCCGTGTGATTTTGTGGTGTTAGAAATGGATGAGGATTCAGAGGTCCCGATTATACTTGGGAGACCATTCCTTGCTACTGCTGGAACCAACATTGATGTACGGGCAGGCAAGCTTACCTTGAACATTAGAAATGAGAAAGTGGAATTTGATTTGAACAAGGTAATGAAGTCGCCTGCCTTAGAAGAGAGTTGTTGTTCGGTGGATGTGATTGATGAGATAGCCCAGATTGAATTCGAGGGGGAGTTTCTAGAGGATCCGTTGGAGAAGTTGGAAACTAGAGATGATGAGAATCCAGCGATTGAAACAGTGACTCTAGCTCTAGACAACGATGATGACTTGCATAAAGAAGATCTTCTTCACGGTAAAAGAGATCCACTAGAGTCGTATCCCGACATCTCCTCTAAACCAAAGGTAGTACTTAAACCTCTTCCACCACACCTCAGGTATGTCTTTCTTGGTGACAATGAATCTTTACCTGTTATTGTTAGTGGTACTCTGTCTGAACTTGAATTGAAAAAACTATTAGAGGAGTTGAGGTTGAGAAAGAGAGCCATAGGATGGACTATTTCTGATATAAAGGGAATTAGCCCTACTTTATGCATGCATAGGATTCTCATGGAAGAAAATCATAAGACATCAATAGAACCTCAACGTAGATTGAATCCTAAGTTGAAAGAAGTTGTTAAGGATGAAATTATGAAATTGTTAGATGCTGGCATAATATACCCTATCTCGGATAGTCCTTGGGTTAGTCCTATACATGTAGTGCCTAAAAAAGGAGGAATGACTGTGATTTATAATGAAAAAAATGAATTAATTCCCACTAGAACAGTAACAGGGTGGCGGGTTTGTATTGATTATAGGAAATTAAACAATGCTACTCGAAAAGATCACTTTCCCTTGCCTTTCATTGATCAAATGTTGGAAAGACTTTCGGGTAATAAGTATTATTGCTTTCTAGATGGTTACTCTGGATATTTTCAAATTCCAATTGCACCCGAGGACCAAGAAAAGACCACCTTTACTTGTTCATATGGTACTTTTGCGTATCGACGCATGCCTTTTGGACTTTCTAATGCACCTGCTACTTTTCAGAGATGTATGATGGCCATTTTTTCTGAGTTTATTGAGAAATCCATGGAAGTGTTTATGGATGATTTTACTGTGTATGGCTCGTCATTTGATCACTGCTTAGCTAATCTTTCTCAAGTCTTGCAGAGGTGTGAGGAAACTAATTTAGTTTTGAACTGGGAAAAATGTCACTTCATGGTGACTGAGGGAATTGTTTTGGGGCATAAAATTTCAGACAAAGGAATAGAGGTGGATAAGGCAAAGGTGGAAGTGATTGATAAATTACCCCCACCCACATCAGTAAAGGGCATACGAAGTTTCCTTGGTCATGCTGGCTTTTATCGTCGGTTTATCAAGGACTTCTCAAAAATTTCTAAACCCTTATGTAATTTACTTGAAAAAGATGTGGTGTTTAATTTTACTGATGTATGTTTACTTGCGTTCAACAGGTTAAAACAAGCATTGATATCTGTCCCAATAATCTCTTCACCAGACTGGGAATTGCCTTTCGAGTTGATGTGCGATGCCAGTGACTTTGCAGTAGGAGCTGTTCTCGGGCAAAGGAAGAATAAACGGGTTCATGTCATTGCCTATGCAAGCAAAACGTTAGATAGTGCTCAGGTCAATTATGCCACTACTGAAAAAGAGTTGCTTGCAGTGGTTTTTGCATTTGACAAGTTCAGATCTTATCTTGTGGGATCGAAGGTGATAGTGTATACGGATCATGCTGCAATCCGATACTTAATGACAAAGAAGGATGCAAAACCACGTTTACTCCGTTGGATTCTATTGTTACAGGAGTTTGATTTGGAAATTTGTGATAAGAAGGGTACTGATAACGTGGTCGCGGATCATCTTTCGAGGCTTGAACAAGGAAATGACACAGTTGTTGAGGACATACCAATTGATGAGACATTTCCAGAAGAACGGTTGATGGGGATAAAACACGTTATACCATGGTATGCTGATTACGTGAATTACCTGGTGAGTGACATTCTTCCTCCCGGTTTAAGTTATCACCAAAAGAAGAAGTTCTTGGCAGAAGTAAAACATTACTACTGGGAAGAGCCTCTTCTTTACAAAGAGTGTGGGGATGGTGTCATTCGTCGTTGTGTGCCATCTGACGAGTTTAAGAGTATCTTGGAGCATTGTCATTCCTTGGAATGTGGGGGTCATAACAGTACTTCAAAGACGGTTGCTAAGATTTGGCAATCAGGATTTTATTGGCCCACCATGTATCAAGACGCAAGGGTTTTTGTCATAGAATGCGATCGTTGTCAAAAGACAGGGAACATTTCTCGCCGTAATGAGATGCCATTACAACCTATATTGGTTGTGGAATTATTTGATGTATGGGGGATGGACTTCATGGGACCTTTCCCATCTTCCTATGGGAATAAGTACATCTTGGTTGGAGTCGACTATGTATCGAAATGGGTTGAAGCCATAGCGACGCCGACTAATGATGCTCGTGTGGTGACAAAATTCTTAAAAAAATATGTTTTCTCAAGATTCGGGGTACCACGAGCTATTATCAATGATGGAGGAGCTCACTTTTGCAACCGACAAGTGGAAAATCTCTTGAAAAAGTATGGGGTTACTCAAAAGGTGGCGACTCCATATCACCCTCAGACGAGTGGTCAGGTTGAAATTTCTAATCGTGAACTCAAGCATATCTTGGAGAAAACCGTTGATAATTCACGAAAGGATTGGGCCAACAGACTAGATGATGCACTATGGGCATACAGAACCGCATACAAGACTCCCATTGGTATGTCTCCGTATCGGTTGGTTTATGGTAAGGCTTGTCATCTTCCCGTGGAACTCGAACATAAAGCATATTGGGCAACTAAAGCACTAAATTTGGACTTAAAAAAAGCGGGATTGAGTAGATTGATGCAATTGAGTGAACTTGATGAATTCCGGTTGAATGCTTATGAAAGTGCACGAATTTATAAGGAAAAAACTAAAAGATGGCATGATAAGCACATTCAACCAAAAGAATTTCAAGTGGGTCAAAAAGTTTTACTCTTTAATTCCCGTCTTCGGCTTTTTCCGGGAAAACTTAAGTCTAGATGGTCGGGTCCGTTTGAAGTTGTCAAAGTTTATTCCCATGGAGCAGTTGATATTGTACGAGAAGGTTCCGGTGTATTTAAAGTGAATGGACAACGGTTAAAGCTATACTTTGAAGGAGACAATGTTCCTCGAGGAGAATCAATTTCCCTCGTCGACCATCAACAATGATTTTCCTCTAAGTCGAGCTAATGACTTTAAACAAGCGCTGCTTGGGAGGCAACCCAAGAGTTTTCGATTCTTTTTGTCGTTTCGTTTTTCTTCTTTTTGCTTTATTTGTTTTCCATATTTTATGTTTGAATTTTATTTTATTTTCGGTGCTCAAGTGATTTACTAATGCAAGTTATTCTTGTTGCAGGTCAAAAACATGAAAAACGAGGTGCATGGGTTCTTATACAATGTAAATCAGGTGCACAATTGTGCTCATATTAGCACCACTGTGCAAAAATTTCGCACTTAGAAGATGTATATGTGCACAGTTGTGCAACTTTTCAGCACAGTTGTGCAAAATTTTCGCACAAAATCCAAACTCGCAGTGCACAACTGTGCAATTTTCGTGCACAATTGTGCAAAATTTTCGCACTTTTGCACCCCAAAAAAAAAAAAAAAAAAAAATGAAATTGGGTCATAATCCCTAACTTCGGTCAACACATTATCTATCTCTAAAATTTCTCCAGCCCAATATCTCTCTCTCACTTCAACAAAACACTCCAGCCCAATCTCTCTCTCTCTCTCTCGTTTCTCTATCTACCGCCGACCGCCGCACCGATGCCGTCGTCTTCCACCTTCGCCGTCCATTACGCCGCCGAGACCACCGCATCTCTCCGTTCTGTCCACCGCCAGACCCGCCAGACCGCACGCGACTAAACACCGCGTCGCCTCACCCCACACATCAGCCGTCGTCTCTCTCTCTCGCCAACCACGAAGCATCGCCGACCAGTCCACGCGCCGCCGCTCGCCGCCCAATACCTCCTCCCGCCGTCGCCTACATTCACAGATTCAGCCATGGCCGCCGCTGCTCGTTGTCTCAGCCAAACCGGCGCTTCCATTCCGCTGCCGTCGTCACCATCTCGAACCAGCGGCGGCGCCGCTTCTATCTACCAAAGCCGCGCCACCGTTTCTCCACCGCAACTCGCCTCGCTGCTGCCATCGTTTCAACCTTCGCCGTCTCTCGATCTGTCTCGCATCTCCGCCGCTGTCTTGTCAGTCACCGCCACCGTCGCGTCAATCGCCGCTCAAATCACCACTGCCGCCATCGGCGCAACCACGGAGCCACGTCGCCACAACCAATCCCGAAAATTGGGACAAGATCCCCAATTTCAGCAACACCCATATCTCTCTCGTTCTCCAGCCAAAACAACCCTCTCCGATCAACCTCCCGTCGCATCGCCGCCGCCGTCTACTTCCATCACCAGCGCCTACTCGGTTCCAACGCACACACATTTCCACCTCCGATCTGTCGTTTGGCTGCTGCTTTTGGGTGAAAATTTGGATGTGCAAAGTAACACTCCTTTCGGCATCCAGTGGTTGACGTTTGCTCACTATATCACAACGGGATCGAAAAGAGACCGGGTTTTCCACCGACTACGCACTACACCCGATCACTAAGGCAACTACCAACTCCCGAGCCATCGCTCACATTCATAGGGGAGTATTTCTTTCACTTTTATTTTGAGCACAGTCTGCTTTTGTCAATGCATATCGTTTCAATTCAGTACATTGAGGACAATGTGTGCTTTTAAGTGTGGGGTGGATTGCTTGCTTGTTTTGTGAATTGAGATTAGAGTTTATTGAATTGCTCAAGTGTGGGGTAATGTGGAAAATTGGTGAAAGGAATGGGCATACGGCATTTTCTGTTGAGTTGTTGCTGAAATTTGGTTAACTTGTTCACAATATTTGTGTTCCCATATTTAAGCTCTTGACTATATAAACATATGAATCTGATTTCTGTACATGGATACTCTTTTTATTGAGTTTGATCGCTGAGCCTGAAATTTGTAAAATTTCTATGCATCTTTACACACTACACACGAGTTCTAGTAAAAGGAATTGATCGGGGAGATAAAAGCAATTACATATTTCATTGATATTGGAGGAAAGTTTAAAAAAAAAAAAAAATCGAGAAAATAGAAAGAAAAAAATAAATAAATAAATAAATAAGGAAAGAAAAGGTTGATCCAGTGGCTATTGAATGCTAATATCACCCTGTTTCGTTTCTAGCCTTTGTCACTCGAGTGATTAAGTCCGTTGGGGTGTCTTGACACCTAATGCCTTAAAACCGACTGGTTTGAGAGTCATTGGCCCAAAACTCGTTACAAGGGTGACATAGAAAGCATGATTAGCAAGACATTGCACGGGTTGATAAATTTTGAATGAAGAAAAGTGAACGAGGATGAAATAAGATAGATGTTGTGTTCTTGCTTGAAATATCCGAAATGTTCCCTTGCTAGAACTCATAAATCAAGCACGAATGGATGTATATGAAATTGAACTTGTTTGGGACTAGTGTGATGACTTGAGAGTAAAGATGTTCATATGTGGAAAAATTATGATTCTATGTGTTTGTTGGTTTATGTGTAATGATTGTGGGGAGTCATAAATGTTGTGACTAGTTGCTGATTTGATGCACGGTGAGACAGATAGACGATTGTCATGAATTTTGTGGGTATATTCTCTGCAAACCCTCACGAGACAAAACTCGTCCACTAGGGGTAACCTAGGGGTTTAACGGCTTGTTGCACATGCTAAGTGCAATCGTGTTCCCTACGAAAGTGGTGTTATCTTTATTTTTGTTTTTGTTTTGTTTGGATTTACTCGAGGACGAGTAAAGGTTAAGTGTGGGGTATTTGTTAGGTCTCATATTTTACATATTTTCATTATGATTTACCTCACATTTATCTTTATTTTATGCCTTGTTGTTAGTCTTTTGCTTTATTTTTAGCCTAATTTATGTATTTTGATTTCTAAGTCGTTTCAATGCTTTTATAGGCATAAAAGCGATGATTTTGATGAGTTGAAGGAGTATTTATTACAAGAATAATGAAGGTTATCCAAGAGGATGTGAAGAAATGCATTTGAAAGGCCAAACGAGAATGTTTCGTTGAAGAAAAATGAAGAGGAAGATTTCTGCACAGGCAACTGCACAACTGTGCAGATATTCTGCACAGCTGTGCAGCTGTGAATTTTTGTGGGCCGATTTTATGACTTGGATGGGCATAATTTATGTATCTAAGACTCCTTTTTAGTTAAAAAGAAATGGCAAAAACATTTATATAGGCTAGAGTGAGGTGGAAGAGTATAATTATTCATTCATTTTTACAAAAAAAGTAGATCTTGGAGAAGACTTCTAGAGAGAGAAAGGAGATCTTGAAGAGAGTTCTTGGAGAGAAAAACTTCATCTTCTCAAGTTGTATTCTTCCAATCCTCCATTGTTGAACATGAGTAGCTTTATGTTTATGCAATTTATTTCTTGTTTTTCTTTAATTATGCATAGCTAAATTATTTTCTAGGGTTTAAGATGTAGTCTTGTGTATTGATTTGGATTATTGATGATTGATGGATGTGATTTCTTGTTTAGTTTATCTATTAATGAGTATTTAATGCTTGTAATTGATTGATCACCAATTGCATGATTTAAGATAAATTAAGAAGTACCGGGAGGTGAATTAGTTTATTGGTTCGGATTTAATAGACATGTGTAAATTGCTTAATAGGGATATTGGTAATTTTGCATGAGACTAGTTAAACAATATTCATAGAACTTAATGGATTCATCTAAATTGGTTTTTGATCATGGGAGTGACGTTAATTAATTTAGGTGGGTACTCATGAAGATCTCGGGAGAGTATTCATGTAATTAAGGAAATTGGGTCTTTAATTTAAACAAGAATGATAATCCATTGAAAATCAATAATCCATAGAAATACCTTGATGAAATCTTAATCCCTAGGCTTTTCGTTAATTGATTGTTCGTTTTAATTATATTTGTGTTAATTATTTATAATAAATTCTGTTTTTATAAATCTATGCTTTTAATTAGTTAAAATCTCAAATCTTTGATAATCGATAGTCTAAATAATAAGATAAACTTTGTTTGGTACTTGATAACCTTCCCTGTGGAGACGATCTTACTTTCACTATATTATTTGTTCGATTCCGTGTTGTTACGGACGGTTAACATGCACCTCTATGTTGAAGTATGTATAATATTTTAGATTTATAAAAATGTTATATGAGTAGATATTTATTTGTTGTGGTGAATATAAATTATGACACAGAAATCAAATCAAATGTATTTATTTTTATCAAAATTAATAGAACCTGCCCTTGGGAGGGGAACAACAACTGGAAACGGCTACTAATACCCCGTAGGCTGAGGAGCAAAAGGAGGAATCCACCCGAGGGGCTTGCGTCTGATTAGCTAGTTGGTGAGGCAATAGCTTACCAAGGCGATAATCGGTAGCTGGTCCGAGAGGATGATCAGCCACACTGGGACTGAGACACGACCCAGACTCCTACGGGAGGCAGCAGTGGAGAATTTTCCACAATGGGTGAAAGCCTAACGGAGCAATGTCGTGTGGAGGTAGAAGGCCCACAGGTCTTGAACTTCTTTTCCCAGATAAGAAGCAATGATGGTATCTGGGGAATAAGCATCGGCTAACTCTGTGCCAGCAGCCGCGGTAAGACAGAGGATGCAAATACTGATTACCAAGAATTTGAACAGAAAATAAATAGATGTGATAAAAAAACCATTATCAAGAGAAATTGTTGATTTATCAACTCTTTATGATAAACAAATCCATTTTGCAAGTTCGTTATTACGGGTAGTTCCTACACAGGATCGAACTAATGACGTATACAATACTTGAATTCTCGATGTAGATGCTACATAGTTAGTGATCCTTTCAGGGCCTTCTTTTAACTAACTGAGGAAGAATTTGCAAGTTGATAAAACCCGGCGGTTGAATTTCTCTTTCCCCAGGGATCTCAGATGAGGGACCTTGGGAGAGCCGCCGACTCCAACTACCGTCCATGTATGATCCATACTAGATCTGACCAACTGCCCATCCTATCTCCTCTATGCTCTTGACAGCCCACTTTGTCTCAGTAGAGTCTTTCAGTGGCATGTTTCGGTCCTCTTCCCCAATTTTTCAAATTTCTCACTAAGAGGTAAAGGATTAAATCCTTTTAAGAAATAAAGTTTTTGATCGGAATATGAATAAAACCGAAAAACCCTTTAACTATTAAAGGGTTAATAGAACGAATCACACTTTTACCACTAAACTATACCCACTACAAATGATTATTGTATACAAATGGACCTTTTGGAAAGCCCCAAGGGCGCCATATTCTAGGAGCCCAAACTATGTGATCGAATAAATCCTCCTCTATCTGTTGTGGGTCAAGGGCTCCTTCTCCCTCGGAGTTGTTTCCTAAATCCGAAAGAGAGTACTTGAGTTCTCCCGATAACTCAAAAGTGTTGCATGCCTGAATCTAACTGGGTTTCACGGTGGTGGAGGAATTGGATTGGAAAAAAGAGGGATTCTAGTTGTAAAGGGATGGGGTTTCTCTCGCTTTTGGCATAGCGGGCTCCCAGTGGAAGGCTCGCACGATGGGCTATTAGCTCAGCGGTAGAGCACGCCCCTGATAATTGCGTCGTCGTACCTGGGAGTTATAATAGATTATTAGGGCGTAGTGTTTATAAAAAGAAAAAATCTCATGTGAATCAATTTTGCTTAATTTTGTCACTGTTATAATGCCATCTCACATGATTTCAAAATATTGAATAATATATTTACACTTCACAAGGAGATGGAGTAATAGGCATTTCACCCCCTTTTGTTCTTGAAAAGAGGCATATTGCTTCATGTGTTATCAAAAATGGCTGATTAACTCCTCGTATTTTTTTAAAAAAAGGCTAATAATATCCAACTCTATTTTTTAGCATTTATTAAATTGAAAAATGATAAATATACCCTAGTAATAAATATTTAACATATTTTGTTTTTTTGTTTAGCATGTTCCCTAATCATTAAAGTAATAATGTTATTTTATATATATATAGAAGCAGCATATATCTTACTAATAACATGCATATTATTTCAAAATATACAAAATATAAATATAAATGTTCATATTGTAGTTGTCCTTGTTTATATCTTGAAATGAAAGTGATAGATAAGTATAATGATCTTTAATATATTTATGTGATTAATGGATATGTGAGGCTTTTCAATACACAATTTTATTACATATCATATGAGATAAAATTTTAAAGTATATTATTTGTTTTATTTAATTATTTTAATTATTTAAAATAAAATAATAAAAATATTAATCCACGAATATATTTTATTTCACACTCAATAAATAAATATATATTATAACTGAATATATATTCTATTTATGTGTATTTAATGATATTATTTTAAATAATTATGACAATGAGATAAAAAGAAAAAAAATCTATTATAGTCAAATAAAGGTATAGTTGTCATTTTTATTTTGATTAAAAATAAAAGATATGATTTGGTGTTATTAGCCTAATTTTAAAAAATACAAGGGGGTAACCAGCCCTTTTTTATCAAACAGCGAGCAATATTTCCCTTTTCAATAACACAATAGGTAAAATGTCCTTTACCCTAAGGAAATATTATCCATGTCGAGATTTTCATATTATCTCGTTTTGCTTATTTTTTACCCGTCTTTCTTCTTTTTACCATGATGGCATGTAATATGTTTTTTGCACATATGGCATTCAAACTAACTTATGGGCATTTCAACGAATAATACTATGGTTCATGCATCCAGATTCAACACCACACGATCAAGTTGTGTATGATTGATTTGTAGGATGAGTATGTAATGAAAACCACTCACTTGTGCACCAGAACATTGATCTGGATTCTGGATACTCTATAAGAATCAATCCTCCCCAAATGCCAATATTCATATTTCCATGATCTAAATGGTTTATGCGAACCATGTCATTGAATCAATTTTCAATTCTCCACTTCATGTCATGCTGGTCCCCGCAAGTGAAGAAAGTTCACCATTAATTCGTTTATTACAAATGGGGGAAGTTGACCATTAATTTGACAAAGAACAGTTAGTAACGAATCAAGTAATAATTAAAAAAAAAAAATGTTAAGATTCAAATTGAATACGCAAAAGACAATTTGCATGCTTCATCAAAACAATGTTTGCTTTAGCGATCAGACCTTTTTTGTTTAATGAATCAGTTATACGATACATATCATGAATATCAAATTACGACATATTACAACCAACTAACAATTAGTACAATAAGCTAATAAGCATTATGAAAGTAGATAAAAGTCCAAACGCTTTCGGTGGGAGTAGAATCCAAACAGTATTGAAAATTAGCATTTAAAATATAAATTACATGTTTCATTTTTTTTTCTTTTTTTGGTAAGTCATGTTTCATCTATTTACAACTTGATCTAGGTCGTATTTCGTTAGAGTTACAACATGGATCAGTCGAGGTTCGGGTAGGACCCGACTCAGAGATTAGTTGATTATAGACTGCACTCTAATGTAGAGTTGTTTACGTACCTCTTAAAGGGATCAAGTCTAAAGTTCAAATTAAATAAAGGATCTTAACATAAACCTCGTAATTTATAAGTGGGTCTATTTAAGATCTAGGTCGAAGCTCGTAGCTCGGTGCTACAGTGAATTTAATGAATAGTGATTGTGTGTGGCGTTTGGACACTCGTGGATGTATTTATAGGTGACACTGTGTACGGATACACGGAGGACATGTGCATTTGTTCATATTAGAACATGTGAAAAGATCGGACGATCTCTATAGCTCGGGTCATTGTGTGGGTCGTGTGTGATCCGGGAATGGGACGCGAATCCTGTTCCTGGCTTGGGCCATATCTCAATTTTGGGCTTTTATTAAACTCTTGGGCTTCTTAATATTGAACTTAATTTGTATGCATAGAACACGTAGGATATCCCCATGGATATTATCGCCCAAAATAACACGTCACGAGGACAAATCCAGAATCAATCATTCATGTCGTTGAATCCGTGTCCAATCCGCGGCCAGCTGGCCCAATCCAGTGGGCCCATCTCCCGCGCAAATTATCCAACAAGAATTTTTTCTCTTCCTCCATCTTCACTCCATCCATCTCAATAAAATAGTCTAATTCTTTCTAACAATTTCATTCTCCTTTTCCCTCAAAATCAAAGTATATTTCAATTCTCAATCCAATCCAATTCCGATTCGATGTCGCGGCAGTCGTACAGCGTTTGTTTCTGCTTCCGGCGGCGGTTCCGGATGGCGGCGTCGGAGGCGCCGGCGGACATCAAGGCGCTGTTCGAAGAGTACTCGGAGAACAGCGTGGTGAGTGTGGATCAGCTGCGGCGGTTCCTGGTGGAGGTGCAGGGAGAGAAGAACGCCACGCTGGAGGATGCGCAGGCTATCATGGATAGCCTCCATGAGCTGAAGCATCTTAATATATTTCATCGGCGGGGGCTCAATCTCGAGGCGTTTTTCAAGTACTTGTTTGGCGATGTTAATCCGCCTCTCAAACCTAATCTCGGCGTAATTTCCTCACTCCTTTTTTTACTGTGAAGTAGTGGTGAGCTTGGCTTTAATTTTGATTTATGCTGTTATAATTGGTGTTTTGTTTGATTATTAAGCTTGTTAATCGGTTTCCGATTGTGAATTCTGTGTTTATATATCTCAGACGAGCATGTGTGGGACCGCACACAATATACTATATTCTGTGTGTGAAAGATATAAATATTAGGACTATTGGATTCGGTTGAGCATGGATTTTTCCAACTAACCAGGGTAGTAGCACAATGGTATCCACTTGTGCTTAAGGATGAGGTCAGTTCTCCACTATGATGCACGGACACGGGACATGGATACGTGATTTTTTTTAAAATTAGTACACAGATACGGCTAAGACACGAATGTTTATGTGTATTTTTTATTTTCTCTCAATAGCTGGAGATGGACACGGCACGTGTCCGACACTGCACGGGATGATTTTTTGGAGTGTTCGTGCATCATAGGTTCTCCAATATGTGAGGCGAAGAAGTAAGAAAAAAAAAATAAAGAAAAGGAAAGAGTGTAGTCAAGAAAAAAAAGTAGAATGTTAGGTTGTTTTAACGAAATGAAGATATTATGGATAAATTTGGTGCTTCCTTTTTCATATAGAAATGACAAATTTCTATCAGGTTTCAGTTTTGACCTCGTACTTTTGACAATAATACTTTTTATTGTTTTAAATTTTAGTAGTACTATCTTTTCTTTTTTTTCTATTTTATCAAGTTATCTAACAACTTTCATGTTTCAGGTTCACCATGATATGAATGCTCCACTGTCTCATTACTTCATATACACTGGCCACAATTCTTATTTAACGGGCAACCAACTAAGTAGTGACTGTAGTGACGTTCCTATCATAAATGCACTGCAGAAAGGTGTAAGAGTTATTGAATTGGACATATGGCCAAATTCCACAAAAGACAATGTTAATGTTCTGCACGGGAGGTATGCTGCTGTTTACACATTCATTCGAATTTGGATGTTCCCATTTGATTCTGTTATTGATGACTTGAACTGTATGCAATTCAAGGATGCTTAGTTAAGCTTCTTGCTTCTTAAGATGTTGAGGTTTTAACTGTGATGCTACTGCAATTTCCTAATTGATAATGTCGATCAACACATAAAAACGTCACCTACATTAGGGGTCAATTAGCTGATGATTATAGGTAGCATTGAGATTGCGGTAAAGACAGAGGTCAACTAGGGTCAGTCCATGATTTACCACCTGCCATTTGATGGAAGTGATTGGCATAAAATAGGACAAGCATGTTTAAGAGCTTAAAATAGTTTAATTTTTTGTTGGAAATTTACAAGTGATCATACAAAAAAAATTGATTTATTAAAGACACCAGCATTAAAATCACAAAGTCGGATCAGCCCAAGGTTTTCAAGGATACTAAATGTACATATCAATGGCATAAGCGTAATTGCGTGCGACCATTCCAGCACTAATGGATAGGATCTCATCCGAACTTCGAACTTATGCCTGCTTGGATGAGAGTATTACTAGAATGGGTGATCTCTTTAATAGTACTCATATTTTACCCCTTTCTAAAAGTAACCAAAAAAATAATAATTAAGAGAAGCAATTTATTGTTCATGCAAACATCAATAATGTTTGAAATGCTAATCTTTCTTCTTGAAATCGAAAACAGATAATTTTCATGTAGAATTTATTTTGGACCATGATGTCAACTTGCATGCAATTAAAGCTAAGCACCAGCTAACATATGCTGGGTTGGTAGAACTGAAAAGACGGTGAATACACAGTTTTCTCTTCGGAAAAAAAAATGAAGGAAAAATGAAGAAAGAGGGGGAAAAACTAAAGATGTATTAGGGTACCACAATTTTTATTTCTATTCTTACTGTCTGATAGTTTGTTTGATAACATGATAGATCTTAAAATTCAAATATATTTGGAACAAACATGAATATAAGTATTTAACGTAACTGTTCTTTTTTGTCTACCACATGTTCTTCAAGATATTATTGCAGTGTGCATTGCCGACAGGAAAAATAAAAGAAATCTCCCTTCTATTTAGGATTGAGTTAAGATTCCCCTGTTTTGCTTAATGCCAGTACTCTATTCATGCCTGCATATGTGTTCGCTAATCTGAACTGTTTGCTCTTTTGATTTATTCTGTTCTTAGAGTTTTCTTTCTTACTATTTTTCTGTTCTTCTGTGTAGGACGCTTACCACTCCCGTTGAACTCATTAAATGTTTGAGATCCATTAAGGAACATGCTTTTACTGCATCTGAATATCCTGTTGTTATAACACTTGAAGATCATCTTACGCAGGATCTACAGGCTAAAGTGGCTGAGGTATGTAGGTGGAGTTTATAAGGCCCTTAGGCATTGTTGCTTCATAATCACTTTTCTCATGACTGAATCTCAGATGATAACTCAAACATTTGGAGACATGCTGTTTTCACCTGGTCAAGAATGCTTGAGAGAGTTTCCTTCCCCAGAATCTCTAAAAAGAAGGGTTATTATATCAACAAAGCCACCGAAAGAGTACTTACAGGCCAAAGATGTTAAAGCACAAGAGACTGACTCAAAGAAGGGTAAGGATTCGACCAAGGAGGAACCGTGGGGAAGAGAAGTCAAAAGTTTTAAAGCCAGATTTGATGATGATAAGGTGTGTTCATCAACTATTTCAAGCTTAGCCTTGGGTACTTTGACTTCATCTTCTTTAGCTACTGATTGCCCACAACAACGATCACTTAATATCATTCTTTACATCAGGATTTTAATTTTTAACTAAATACAGCCAATAATTTTAAATCAAAGCATATATCTAAAGAGAACAAACTACTATGAAAGTAGACAAATACTCACACATTGGTGGAACTCAAGAGACGGAGCCGGGGGGCCCTCAACCTTGAGAAGAAAATTTTTTACCCCTAAAAACTTTTGATATTTTAAATTTTGCAAGCGCCCCGCCCCCCCTCTCAACCCACAAAAAAAAATATCTTAAAAAATCAAGTTTTCCCCTTTTTTTTGGTACTCGAACTCCAAATCCTAGCTCCGTCCCTAGTGGAACTTGAACCTAATCATATGACCTCCAGAACTTTGGGGTCCTCAATCTTACCACTAGACCAAGACCTGATTGATCCAATGGTCAATATTTTTTTCTAGGATGATGATTTAGATGGTGAAGGTGACGAAGATGATGAAGATGAGGAAGAGGATCCCAAGTCAGAGCAAAATGCAGCACCAGAATATAAGCGTTTGATTGCTATACATGCTGGAAAGGGCAAAGGCGGAATGCAGGATTGGCTGAGGGTGGATCCTGATAAAGTGAGACGTCTTAGCTTGAGTGAGCAAGAACTGGAAAAGGCCATTGATACTTACGGCAAAGATATTGTGAGGTGCTATAGTTACATTCTACAGTTAGTCTTGAGCATTCTAATTTCCTCTTTTCATGTCTGAAGAAGTTAATTATATAATACATTCTTAACATTTTGAAATCTGTTTAGGCTGTTGCTGTTCTTAAAGAATGGAATGTGACAAATGTTGGGAGATGTAATAAGTGGAACTGGAGGCACAATATGGAAGCTACTAAGCTTCAGATATAAGAATAGTTGAAATATCTACGCATACAAATAGGATCACAACTAGGAGACAAATTCATGCTAAAGAAATAGTTTTGCATGATTCACTCTTACTCATCCCAATAATTATTTTCCTGAGACATTTTTTTCCCTCTCTAAACTCAGTTTAGTTTAGGTTGTTTCATGCATTTTTTAATTCTTAATATTTCATATCTGTTTGCTTCAGGTTTACACAGAGGAACTTGCTGAGAGTGTACCCTAAAGGTATACGTTTTGACTCATCCAACTACAATCCTCTAATTGGATGGATGCATGGAGCTCAAATGGTCGCATTTAATATGCAGGTAAGTAAATCTTGTTAAATCTAAGGAATAAGGATACATGATGTTGAATCAAATTGTGGCGTTCGTTATGACATAGAATCTGTCATTATATCAAAATTTGTAAGTGTAGAATTAAAAAAAAAAAGCAGCATTTTTGATAATTGTAATGCGGTTTAAGAGGAAAAGGTATGCACGTGCCAATGTATCAAAGCTGAATAGAACATAAACCAAGTACTTTAAAGAATAAAAACCATAGATACGAAAAGGACGAAACTGTTCCCTGAGGGAACAAATAACAAGTGACAATTAGAAAAATAATTAAACTGCCGAAGATAAATATTAATAAAACATGACCTAAAATCGAAAAAATAATAAAACTCAATTTGTGTTTGAACATAAATCTGTGGCATAAAAGTGGCAGTGACAAATGTTAAAGACTTTGCAATTTACTTTATTGTCATATGAATTTCATCATCACATCTGCAGCATAAGTAAAACCTTCAAAAATAATAATCACGTTATTTTCCTTTCGGCTAAATAAATATCGATATCAAAAACTATGGACACACAGTTGAATATTGTTAAAAATGAGTTGAAATAAATTATATAATTTAATAAGCATATTTTGTAATCATATTTGTACAAGGTCCAAAAATCGTGTTTGTATTAGACATAATGTGTGGAAATTTGTAGGCTAGATGACAAAATTTTATTATATTGCAACAGGGTTATGGAAGATCACTTTGGTTGATGCATGGCATGTTCAAGGCCAATGGTGGTTGTGGATACGTTAAAAAACCAGATTTTCTGTTAAAGTCTGGCAATGAAGCCTTCGATCCTAAAGCTATGTTACCTGTCAAAACTACTTTGAGGGTAGGGTGAAAGTTTTGTAGCTTTCTCGTCTTCATTCCTATAACAACTTAAATTTTTTGGTTAATCATTTTCTTCATTTCATTCATCATCATTTCTGTTAAACAGGTGACCGTATATATGGGTGAAGGATGGTACTATGATTTTCATCATACACACTTCGATGCTTATTCTCCTCCAGATTTTTATGCAAGGGTAAGCTATTGCCGGACGTATTTTTATATTCCCAATTTGCTCTATATTATCTTGGCCATCATCATAATCATCAATTGTAGCCAACTTAGTAATTCACCTTTTTTTTTTCCTGATTATAATTTTAAAACCAATTCTTAAGTTCCTCTATAAATCTATTAGACTTTTTGCCTCTTTAGTCACTCTGGTGGGTATTTGTCAAGATTCCGCATTTACTGAGGTCTGTAACAAGGGGTGGGGGAGCAAAAAGTACAAGCTTCTACCCGTGTAATCCTTGGACGAACTGGTTGAGACAATCCTAGTCCTTCCATTACCATCGATCATGGATCTTTTGGTGGTGAAAACCATCCCACCCCCTCTGGTCCGATGGTCGAGATAGAGAACACACCCAGTCCATTGTACAATCACTCCTTGTAGACTCTGTCGAGGCCATCTTGAAGTTAATTCGTAAATTTTTTTGAGTAAATTACATTAACACCCCATACGTGAGAACCTAATTACGGAAAACATCTCAAAGTTTAGAAATCACAGTAATTTCCCCCGTCCCCCGTCAGTAAAAGCATATTACAATTTTATCCCATTGTCAGTACAATAGATTATAATTTCACCCCTTGTTTTTCGAGTTGTTAGGATCTGAGGATGTCTTGGTAACTTGCAAAACCTCAGTAAGCTCGTGGTAATTATCCAATAATCATGGGGTGTGCATTATAATTATACCAAAAATTTACTCTAGCACCATTTTGAGCTAGTAGATTTACGCAACTTTGATAAATTCAATACATATCGTAACATAAGTTGATCGAGTGGCTTTGTGTATCCTCAGGTGGGAATTGCTGGAGTGCCAACTGATGCTGTAATGAAGAAAACGAAGGCTGTTGAAGATAATTGGATACCGACTTGGGATGAGGTGTTTGAGTTCCCTTTAAGAGTTCCTGAACTAGCACTACTTCGTATTGAAGTTCACGAGTATGATATGTCTGAGAAGGATGACTTTGCAGGCCAAACGTGCCTCCCAGTATCTGAGCTGAGAAAAGGTATTCGAGCAGTTCCACTTCATACACGCAAGGGGGTGAAGTACAACTCTGTGAAGCTTCTTATGCGATTCGAGTTTGTTTGATCTGGTAATGTAGTCTCTCTCAAGTTCTTCGTGTTCTTGTTTGAGGTTACCAGTATGTATATATGCGTGCCTGTATTATGTAATGAGTCAAATACACCGTTGGTATGTAACAATCTGTCTTTCTTCCTCACCTACAAACCCACAGTTTGTATAATACTTTATGCAAATCTTTACTCTTCTTTGTAAAATATTTTTATTAATAATTTTCAGTATCGGTAACTACAAATTTATTAATCCCGACTCTTTGGTATTTGAACACCGAGTTCTACATCCCATTAATCCCGACTCTTTGGTATCATGTTGCCGGAGAATTTCTCCGACTCCACAGAGCTGCCAGGTGGTGTGGTGGTGGCGGCGGCGGTGGCGCCTCCTACAAATAATAAACCTCCAAAATGATAAGCACCCTTCTAAGTGTACCTTTGAACTGAAAGTACACTTAATTGTGCAGCCTTTTCTCATATCTGTGAAGTCTTTTACGTATAGTATTTTGTCTTTGCACCAATAAATTAGTGAAATGGGTTAATGATTTAAGATGGGAAATTAGAAATTGGATAAAAAGTATGTAATCAAATTATCTCTTTTTAATATGGTTTGATTAATTTAAATCTCTTAATTTGAGTATTATCATTATTTAACAAAAACTAAGAAAGGAAAATAAAAATGATATTTTTCAAACATATTACAGAAACAGCCCATGGTATATGTGGTCATAAGACTCATAAGTCATAAGACCTCTAGGGGCATCTTGATTAAAAAAAAAAAAAGTATGCTGATATTAGTTAGTCTGCCAACATTGATTGCAAGTCAGAAAAAGTTCTAATGGGAAAAAATGCCATTTAAGCGCCTCTTTTCTAAATGACGTAAACTTTTTTCCGGCTGGGAAAGCACGGAGGGAGGATTGGTGTAAAAGACAATTGACCGCGCACAAACACGAAATAAAAGCATAAAATAAAAAATGACAAAATGATTTACTTGATTCACCAATTGCCTATATCCACAGAAGAGGAGATAATTTTACTATTGACGAAAGAAGAACAAAATACAATATATGTCAACTTAAACCCAGTATTTTGATATTAGACCTTCCTTAATTTGGGTCTAGCACTCTAAAGTTCAAACATATCAGAGAAAATGATATGGGCAAAAGAAAAAGAAAAATGATATGGGAAGTTGCATAATTACAAATTATAAAGGGGTGGTTTGCGTACATTGGCAAAAATATAGGGGCTGGTTTTAGACCTATCCCTAAGTAATTCGAGCCTTTGTAACCCCTTCCGCACTCATGTCACGTTGAGGTACTACATAAGGACAAAAGAGCAAATTGGATCCAATTTATCGTAATCAATTAATTAACATGTCTCGGAAACACAGAGAAATCATCAACTAAAAAAAATCAAGGACAACCAGTCAACCACAATCCATGATGCCAATTTGAGTCGGATCTAATGCAAATATGAATCACATAGTTCACTAGTTCACAAGACATTGCACCTGATAGAAACACGTGTTTGAATATAGTATACGTATCACGTTATTTTGTCATTAATCCAACCATCCATCACGTACATCCAATTATATCCACATGGCGTAGTATAGAATAAACCTTTATTCGAATGAATCATCTAAAGCTTACGAAAACATGGAATATATTTCTTAATAATTACCAGAAATTTGCTCAAATATGTACAGAAACGTCAAACACTACATTGAAAATCTCAAATATATATTACACATGGATGCAACTACCTAAGACTTGCATCACTGCATATAACTTATAGTGTTGAAAAAGTGTACAACACAAGAATATCACTTTTCACAATTGTACAATGTTTGGTTGAGCATACGAGGGAAATTGAAGCGATAAGACACTGCGTTGTGAAAAGAATAATTACCTAGGCGCTTATAGTACACAAAATGAAAAATTCTTGCCGGAATAATTACCTGTTTGGCCACACCCAAGTTAATTACATGTCATGTGATTGGTGTACTGCTGGTCTCATCAGACTGGGTCCAAACTCTAATTTCCTGTGGAAACTAGGTAAACGAAATGGCGATTTTACAATGCGTTTGTCCACCCTGAAGCGGGAATTCCATGCTTTTGAAACCATTCAGGCATATGGAATCTTTCGTACAGCACGGGCCGAACGTCCTTTTGTAGAGAAAGGTGCTTGAGAAGTGGAAGGATAACTTGCAAAAGCTAATAAGCATAAGATACAAAAATTAGTCACGACAAGGTGACGACTAACACTGTGAAGAAAACCAAAAGATTTTATTAAGCTATCTCGGGTACCTGCTCATCTTTCGATTGTCCAGCGGAAAATGGTATGCAGGGAATTCCATTTAATGGTTGCAATAAGAAACTAAAGGGGTTGTTGTCAACAATAACAATTCGGCACAGATCCTTTGATAAGGAAGATAGATCCTTTACGTGTTCGCGATATTCCCTGTTATGTATTTATAAGACTTTATCATACAAATATATTCATATAATTGAAAGAATGCACGTACAGGTGCTAATAAACTGGTGAATTTTTCAGGGATTGGACAACCACTTCAGTAATATAGGATGATGTTGAGCATCAAATGAAAATGAAGCAAAAGCGTAGGTATCTATAACTAAAGAATTTGTATTTTATTTTATTTTCAACTTTGTTGGTAGGGAGGGATAGAAGGTTCAAGATAAAGAAAAGAGATATGCAGTTCCTGCACCCCACAACGACAATGTTTGATTTTTCAGGGAGGCCATTGAATCTCACAATATAACAGGATCTATAAGGGCTTAGAAAGTATTGAACAGCGTAAGATGAAGGGAATAAGTTAATTAAATAAGAGTACAAAAGCTCCTCTTTTATCACACATCACATCCTTACAAAAATAACCAGACATCAGGACCACCACCGGGACCTCACTTCGAATTACTAGGCAACCTACATCCCCATCTTCTACATCTCCAGAGGATAACAAAAAACCAAAACCCATAAATGAGGAATTGAGGTTGTTCAGAGCAATAAAGACTCAAAGCCTTATTAAGCCTCCAAGATGCCATGAACCAACTTCAAGAAGCTACATATCATCCACACACCAAAATCCACGAGTCTAACAATAAGTCATCACCAAAATGACCTCAAATTTCAAAATGCACAAGTGTAATAATACTTCACTAGCAAAAATGACCTAAATTCCTTAATGCCAGCACCACGCTGATCATTTGAACTTCCCTAGACCTATTGCTAAATTATGAATATACATCAAGTGATGTGAACTTTTCTAAACCAACCTACAAAACTAAGTAATCAAATTACATTTGACGTCTTACTATATTCAGCTCTAGATCTCCAGGGTGGTCAAATAATAGTGATTCTTTCGCACAGTTGAATGTGGATATGTGGTTTTAGATTTTGGTGCAGATGGCAAAGAGAATGAATTTGACATTTCTATTTGGGGCTACAACAATGGTAGACGGTAGTTGGTCAGTCAAACACACTATTCGTTTTCTTTCTTTTTCCATTGTCAGAAACAAATTACAGAACATATTTAGATTCCAGCTTAGGAAGACATTAGTAGTGCTTTCTTGACGAAACAAAGCAACGGGATATAGAGCAAACCTTAAAAAAATGATCCGCATAAAGATGAAAAGTTAACGTCTAGGCAGAATATAACAAATGCCAAGAGAACGTTAAATAGTCCGAGTGGTATGCAGCTAACTTACGTGCTAATGGTTGAAGGACGATAAAGTCTACGACAGAATCGGTTTTCAACATCTATTCTATCTACCAGAGGTCTAGCATAACCTGCAAGAATCCAAAAATGGCAATCCAGCAAAATGTTAATAAATATTAAAAGAATAGGAATTCGGAAACCAAGAAAAGTGAGGCGTCATAGAGTAACAGAAACCTTCAAGTCCAGCTGTAAATAACACAAGATTGGCAAATTCACTCAGTCGGTTTAGAAATTCCTTCAGTCCAGGCCGTTCAAACACTGTGACGTAGTTGATCTTAGGTTTGCCTTCAAATTCCTAAAAGCCCACTCAAAAATTAAATATAAAAAATAAAAATCTGAAATGAATATCATATCCTAAGATTTGTTACATATCTAATGCTTAGTAATTCATATCAGACAGAGCCTAGTGTCACCTTGTCAGAAGAGATGCATTCAAGTTCAAACCAATTTAGACCACCTTCTGTTGCTTGACTACGTAGCATAGATGGCAAACTTGACGTCTCATATGCACATACGAGAGTTTCATCCAAATCAAGAACCACCTACATCCAGTAAATAGGTATGAATACAAAAGCAAAGATTCCTCATAAGTATTTTAAAGCTCAAGATAACTTTGATAACCTATTACAGATCAGTTAAACAGTCTCACTAGGAAAATGCGTCTTTTACTCTTGAAATTCATGGAAATCGCTTTACTTAGCTATCTTTAGTCTAAAAGAAAACAATTCAATAATTTAGCAAATCCAATTAAGACGAGAAAATGAGCCACTCATTCTCAAGAATAAGACAGCTAAAATCTGATATCAAGTTTCTTTTCTATTTTGTTTTTCTAAGGTTAACTCTGTACTTGATCAATTTCTGATATATGAGATGTGAGTGTGACACTTGATGAATTAGACAAGGGCATCCGCCACCTGTTCTCTTTATATATTAACTTGTCCTATCTGGACCACCACATGTACTAACATGTGATGTTTGAGCAAACCATAATAGGTATTGCAAGTAACGGCTTGTCATAAATTCCAGACAAATCTTTGCCATGCTTGTTTGCTTTAACTATTTTCAGTATAATGTCATTTTTTTTATGGCCATCATCCCGCATAACATTTAAATCTCAAACGGCGCCACTCAATATGACATAAGTCAAGAGATGTAAAAATTACCCAAATAAGTACAGGCAATAGACAATGAATAAGCAGAACTGTATCATATAATGGCGTGAAGTAGCATAACTATACACATTGTTGTCACCTGTAGATGACACTATAGGCTACGGATAAGCAGAATGTCATGTAGCAACCTGCTGTGTAGGAGTCGTTTTTACATTCCGATGGATCCCATACTATGAATTCGAAACATTCAAAAGCAAATTTATTGAAAAAGATAAATGATAAATAACGTTGAACCAAGCAAAAGGAAAAACATTAATTGATTACCCCTCTTCCTAACCTGTTTTCACTTACCTGCTACTGCAAGACAAGTTTAAACCGAAAAAGTTTTCTGTTACCCAAAAACATGTTCCCTTCATCAGAATTCATAGATAACGTAGACGAAATTGGTGAACAAATAAAATCACACCGCTATGATTAACACTTTCAGAGGTCAACGGTAAGCAAAAATTTTCCATATCTATCACGCAACATACAATTATAGAATAATAACTTCGTTCATTTACTTCACTTGTTGCTAACCTAAATTCAAAATTCAAACTCAAAAGAGTTACCGTTAGCTTCTCTAAAGGAGAAACATCATCAATCTCTCTCCCTCCACCACCGGAAACAGGAATAGCGGCCGGAGGCGGCGCCTCCTCAGGCTCCTCCGCGAAGTCGGGGAGCTCAACTGCCGACAGAGGCTTGAACGTCGGCGAGTGAGGCACAGAATCCAGCAACGATCCATGGCGGATGCCGACGTACGAGAGGACCTGAGTAAAGGACGGCGTACCGCGTAGGATCTGAGCGAAGATCTGGAAGAAGAACGCCATCCAGTTCAGCAGCGTCCTCCACACCTGTATCGTCCGCGGCGCGTAAACTTCCGCCGCCGCCAGCTCCGCCATATTCGAATATGCAAATAGCGATTGCAATCGAGCTCCGCCTAGCGCCGCCGTGACAATCGATGTAGCTGCTGGTCAATTAGGGCTTCCGACTGTGCGTGGTGTTCTTATGAGAGTGTGAGTGTGTGTTGTGTGTGTTTTTGAGCGGCGGAGGAGTGGTCAAGATGTGGCGTTGGATTTGCCGATCATGTCCACATATATACATATACATACAGTTAGAGAGAGAGAGTCACGCGTCAAATATGAGAGTGTGGGAGAAAGAGTAGATATTACAGTTGGCTTCTTTCGTTTAATTTTTGGGTTAATTACATTACGACCATGTGGTTAGGCCTAATTACGAAATAATCCCGTTCTGTTTATATAAAGGCAAAATACACTTTTGTACCCTCGAACTATTTATTTTATCACATTTAGGTCCCTAAATTATCCAACGTCACAAAATTGTCCCTCAAATCAAGTCACCGCAGTCGGCAAGCCATAAAAAGTCAAATCGAGAGAAAATGTTATTACGTTTCATAGTTCAATAACTAAGTGAGACAAAATGAATAATTTAGGGATACAAAATGTCTTTTTGCCCTTTTTTTAAATTTTAGACAAAAGGAATATTCTGACCCGATAAATTATGACCAATAGTTTTTAAATCATGAGTCACACGAGTAATATAAAACTCTAAACAAAAAGAAAAAAGTCATAATTTGTGATAATATGGGATTGAACTTAAGACTTCTCACATGGAAGTTGATACACTATACTAACAAGGTTTACATAATTATAAAAACAACCTTTCTTTGTGGACCATTTTTTGATAGATTTTCACTAGCTATAAAACTCTTTGGACTTGAATGTAAACCTATTCGACAGCAAAAAGGCAGCGATGGAAATGTCTTAAATCTTAATACTTTAAAGTCTGTAAATGTAAGATTGACACGTTTTTATAAATATAATAATATAATATATATATATATATATATATTTATTTATCTTTTTTTCATTTTGTCTCAATCTTCTTACGAGTTATGATAATTACATCGCAAGACAATCTCATTTTTGATCCCATAAATGGGTACGAGTACACATTTAATCCTCCACTTTATAAAAGTTTCACATTGAGTCCCATAAGTTTTAAAAAGTCTCACTTTTGGTCCCAACCAAATATTCCGTCCAAAACTTAACGATCAACCCCGTTTGTCAACATTTTTACCCATTTTTTTAGAAGAATTCACGTGTAAATGCAATCACACATGGACTATATTCAATAACATGATGTTTTTATTTAATATCACGTGTAATTCAAGCACAAAATTTTCCCAAAAAGGCAGTCAAAATGTTGACTAACGGAGTTGACCTTTAATTTTTCGACGGAATATTCGGTTAGGACCAAAGTGACATTTTTTAAAACTTATGGGACTCAATGAGAGACTTTCATAAAACAATGGACTAATTGTGTACTCGTGCCCACTTACGGGACCAAAAATGAGATTTGCCTTACATGGCATCTTTAAAGGCTTTGAAGTCTGAAATTGTGTGTAATTATGTAAATAATCACTAGCGTTACGCAATTAGATCTAACTTACTGAGACGTAAATATAATTTCATCCTTTATTTCTAATTTGACTTATTATAATTTTGCTTTTTTTTTATTTTTTTATATATAAAATTAGTAATCAATACCCATTTTAGAGAAAGTTAATGACTTTATTCGAACATATTAGTTTAAACTTTGTTTAGGAACCACTTAAGTTATGCTTTTCTTTAACTAGTTATTTTTTTCATAAAGTTAATGGAGTATCTTTCGACTCGAGATATCGTATTTCATTAATTTTTTTTTATTTGGTAAATAACAAATTAATGCATTTTAATAATAGCAGATTTCAGTTTGCCACTCCAACTATATGGTTGGTGCCACTTTGCCCCCTCCAACTATGTAAATATAAATCTCTCTCTGATTAATTAATTATAATTTATTTTCTATTTTTACTCCTATTTTCAGTATACTTAAAAAAATAATGAAATTGTACATATACTTGATAATTTAAAGCAACTAATTTATTAATTATTATCATAGGGCTACTTAACCAAATTTTGTTAGACGATTTTATGATTATAATTGTAAATTTGCCTTGATGTTGTTAATGACTATCAATATATATCATTATTAGATATTGATAAAAAAATAACCACCTTAGTTGATCAATAACACCAAATGAATATTCTACTTAAAAAATATTCCAACCATCTTTAGTTAGAAAAAGTAACTTCCTTGATCTAATTAATGAATGGTTTAGTCCAAAAATAACAAGTTTGAATAGTATTATAGCACAAAAGTTATTGTGCTGGTATATAGGACCCATTTTTTGTCTCTTTGAATAAAAGAAAACCATACTTTATTTATCTTTTGAATAATAATTGAAAAGACCATGGGCACAAGTCAACTAAAAATATAAATATGACTAAAAAACCCAAATCCCCGCTTAATATTCAATTCATAATTGATTATTAAAGATTCGTTTAAGCTCGATTTTTATAACATAACAAAAATAAGATAAGAAGTTTGACTCGAGCGCGATTTGATTGGTTAAAAATATGATAAAATATGTGTAAAACTATCAAATTATTAGAGGTTATATTCATGTTTGAACTCAACTTAATTAACAATCTGATCAAACTCAAACACAACTATAAAGTCCGATAAAAATTCAAACAAAGTTAAAATTTTAAACAATATCTTATTTTACTCGATTTCAATCGATACAGATAGAATTTGATTTTTCCAAAGATCCACATAGATAGATGAGAGCCTTGTCACCTCCATGCCAGCTTTTTGCCAAACTATATTATGTCCAAGGGTTGCTATCTCTGCTTTACCTATTAAAGTGACACATTAGTTGAATAAGTCATTTTAAACCATTGAGTGTTTTTCAATAATCCAATATATGAAAAACAATTTTATGATGCTTAAACTTGGTATGTTATTTTATTTTATTTTATTTTTTAAGGGGCACATTACCCCAATACACGGTATTCAAAAAATGGCTACTTACTCAATTGCATTTAAAAAAAAAGAAGGAAAAAAGCACTCAACATAAATTACACCATAAAAATACCTTATGCATATAATGATGATCTTTAATGAATCTCCTACAAAAATAGCCAATTTATTTACTATTGTTTATAACTCATTAAAATACTAGTTATTGTATACCACATAAACAAATGAATGTATATATTTGTTTATTGACGGCTTTTTTACTTAGGTTTAGATTTATCTTCATTTTCTTACATTGGTTACTTATCCTACATGAGAGTGTACATGAAAATCCTAATTAACAAGCTTTTTTACACTTTAACTATTAGTTCATCTGTAACGAGATTTAGACGAGTCGTACAATAATTTAATCATTATTAAAAGACTAAAATTGGGCAAAGGTTCAGCCCAACACCATTTGCTCCAGTGCTCTAAGCCCAATCAACAATGGTCCTTAATTCATTATTCGTGATTGATATCTGTTAACGAGTTGGGCCTTATCAGCCAAATAATCATGTTAGGCGAGGCCCAACTACTAGATTGGGCCACACTTGGCCCAACCCACCTATGTTACTAGTGTTAATTAATTATGTATTCTTTCGTAAAATACTAAATAATGCATAAAATATATTTCCCACCTGTGTCAGTTGTCCTAATTTATATATTTCTCCAATGCTATTGATGTGTATGTAACTATTATCCACATCGGAATTGGATGGAAATGAGGATGTTGAGAGGCTTATAAGTCTCAAACTCTCCTTTCACTAAAGAGGCGCTTTTTAAGGAATAACCTGTGAAATTCCGGTCAAAGCGGACAATACCCTGCGCAAAGGCGTTCGGTGTGGGGGCTTGTGATGTGTATGTAACTACTATTGCACATCGAATGGAGATGAGGATATTGAGAGACTTATAGGTCTCAAGCTCCCCTCTCCCTCGCCAGGCGTTTTGTAAAGACAAACTCATGAGACTTCGGTCACAGCAAACAATATCCCGTGTAAGGATATCCGATATGCGAGTAGACAAGTGTATTCCACATCAACTATTATATTCCGATATCGACTAGATAAATATTTTTTTTAAAAAAAATATGACTAGGGATAAGAGAAATTTCCAATAAAGTGTGCAATGTAAAATATGGCTCCCCACCAGATCATACATGACTTGTTGGTGAGAAAATCACCTCGTAAAAGAAAATAAAATTCTTGGTCTTGCAAGGGCCTGATCCAATTCATCAATGCCAAATATATCAAACGGCCCAGAATTAAAGGTCTTCTTTGAATCTTATAATCAGGCCCAAATAAGTTTTCCAATAATCAATTGAAATGGCCCAATAAAAAAAATCTCTTTTAATGTTGAAGAGTCAAGAGAAAATGGCTGAAATGCATATCCAAAAAATACTCATCCAAAAAAGGCAATAAATAAATAAATATATTATGTAATTGTCCATATATTCAATATAAGAAAACATAATCAACGTACAATAAGAGATTCTTTAAGGAAACTAACACAATCCGTACTGTTACTGTTACCACAGTGAATTCCACTGATTTGTACCTAAGGTGTGACCACTGATGATGAAGATATAAGAACCTAAAAGTAGATGATTTTTTAATGCTATGTTTTCATTTTTGGAATTTAGTGAATTTATATAATGTATAAATATACACACACATCGCAAGATAGTATCATTTGAAATGATTGAATAATTTCCTTACGTGTGTTTGGACGATTTTTTTTTTTGTTACATAAAGAAGGGGTACCCTGGTATCTACTTCGACAAACCCAAACTAGTAATTATTTCACGAGGTCATTTCGTGCCAAAAAAGTATTGTTCGTATGCCTGCAGAGTAGCTCCGGTTGGCTCTTGTATCATCTCTATGGGTGTATTCATACCCGTTTTGGCCAAACAATCAGCCGTGCGATTAGCTTCCCTTAGGACGTGGACACTACTGGTGTTCCACGAGTGATTAATCATGTCACGAATATTCTCTATAAGATTGTAATATCTGTGAGAGAAGTTTGTCTTGTCAATGCTTTCCATGCTTCTAAGCTGTCAGTTTCCACCTTGAGTTTTGTTATGTGCATGTCCCATGCAATTTGGAGGCCTCGTAGTATAGCATGAAGCTCCGCTTCTAGGGGTGTGCATCTGCCAATTTTTCCTTTAAATCCATTCAGCCAAGTACTGTGTTTATCCCTGAAAACGCCTCCTATTTTTCCTTTAAATCCATTCAACATTCAACTTTACAAAATCATCTTGCGGTCTTTCCCATCCCACATAATGTGTGTAATTCCGTTTGTCAATGTCAGTTGCAGCGAGACCTCGAACTTCCATGATCTTATTTTTTAGCACGTTAAAATCTAGGCATGGGAAAATCTCGACATCATCATGTATTTGGACGAATTTGAAAGCTATGAATTTGAAATTCATTTTACAAGTCAATTGAATTTGTTTGTATGATTAAAATTTATGATGCATTTCAAATCCTCAACACTAATTATGAACCATTTTTTCACTAATTATGTGAGTTTAAAATGTCATAATTTATAAGTTAGATCCTCATACAATGTCATAATTCCCTTACCCTAGGACTAAGACCCATCCACGTGTTGGTCCGCACCATGTGTGACTACCAAAAAATATAATACATCCAAAACGCATAAGTACCTTGTCATTTACTCCACTCAGGTGTGCATCCTAGTCTTAATATTATACTTAATTGTGTTTTATTTCGGTCATCTAGGCCATATACTGGCTTTATCACTGAAAAGTCGTCATCTATGCTCAACCAGACGAATCTTATAAAATTGTGATCTCAAGTTCAATCCAATGTGAAATTAGGAACTCAAACTCATAGTCGCAAACAACCTTGCTCTTGTATTTGATCAAGATACACAAACACCTAGATCAAGTAGAAGTGTAGAATGATTTAGGTCGGATTGGTTGATCCTCTCTATCTCAGTCTGGGTCAAGTCGCACGACTAAACTAGGTGAAAATTAGATTATAGATTGCACTTAGATGATACTAAGCTACCTACGTACCCACTTGGGGATCAAGTCTAACGTAGTTCAGGTATGAGATACGCTTCCAGTTGGAGAGTCGTATTTGCGTACGAAAAGCCCAAATTTGTATATAGGGAACTTACTCTCAAGTTTATAGTAGAAAATCAGATTGTGAACCCTTATTACTTGTTCTGAGATGATATTTATAGATGTTCATGTCGTACGGATATGATAGTGACAGTGGGGGCCCTAAGATCACACCACGTGTAGTTAATAGATGGTTCTGATCCCGGGTCTCACTTAAGGTTACAGGTCGACCCTATTGGGTCCATTTAGAAACACGCGGATCCTTCGAACCTAACACCAGAGCATAACTTGTATTTGATTAAGGTTGGATTTGTATTCACTTTCACCACTCACTAGACTCGTATTAATGACCAACCTGAGAGTTTTGGTGAGGTAAATCAACGTCACCAACAGGTTCGTGTACACGAACGACCCAAGCTTGGTATATCATTAAGTCCCCCACTTCTTCAGTATTCAAGAAGATGCATTTATGCATATGAATTTTATACTAGGTATTTACTTCGTCAGTATAAAATTCATATGCATAAATGCATCTTCTTGAATACTGAAGAAGTGGGGGACTTAATGATATACCAAGCTTGGGTCTTGGGTCGTTCGTGTACACGAACCTGTTGGTGACGTTGATTTACCTCACCAAAACTCTCAGGTCAGTCATTAATATGAGTCTAGTGAGTGGTGAAAGTGAATACAAATCAAACCTTCATCAAATACAAGTTATGCTCTGGCGTTAGGTTCGAAGGATCCGCGTGTTTCTAGATGGACCCAATAGGGTCAACCCGTAACCTTAAGTGAGACCCGGGATCAGAACCATCTATTAACTACACGTGGTGTGATCTTAGGGCCCCGACTGTCACTATCATATCCGTACGACATGAACATCTATAAATATCATCTCAGAACAAGTAATAAGGGTTCACAATCTGATTTTCTACTATAAACTTGAGATTAAGTTACCTATATACAAATTTGGGCTCTTCGTACGCAAATACGACTCTCCAACTGGAAGTGTATCTCATACCTGAACTACGTTAGACTTGATCCCCAAGTGGGTACGTAGGCAGCTTAGTATCATCTAAGTGCAATCTATAATCTAATTTTCAACTCGTTTAGTCGTGCGATTTGACCCAAACTGAGATAGAGAGGATCAATAAATCCGACCTAAATCACATAACATAATTTATGTTGTCCACAATGTAAAAAGGGCATAAAATGAAAAAAAATAGCACTTACATAATTAAAGGTTGAATATTGAAAAGGCATTAAAAACGTGAGCAAAATTGCTAATATACATACATATATATATATATATATATTATCCAAAGTGGAAGCCTGGAAGGTGACAATGCAACTTGACCCTACGTGCGATAAATTATTGAGGCTGTTCCCCACTCAATACCATAACGCGTATTGCGTGAGACGCAGACCCCTTGGAATTTTCAGCTAGTCCTCCTTTGAAATTTGGTCCACTATTACACTTATTGCCTAGAAAATTCTCCTACTCCCAAGTACAATAATTCACAAACTTCCAATTTATTACATTTGACATGTCAAAGCAAGTAAGAAAATAATAGTATAAAAGATCAAATGACACAGCAATTTATATGGTTAAATAATTATTTATGTCCAAGAAAAATGATAGAATAATTTCACTATTAATGAAAGAGGTACAAAATACAAAATATGTCAAAAGTTCAGATTAATACCGAACTCCAGATTTTTCCTCAAAAATATAGCGTACCGTGCTGTGGGAGGTTTTCAAAAACTTCGCCTGCAGAGTGCAAAACAGAACTATAGATTATGGAATTTCTATTTAATCATGAGTTTAAGACTTTAAAATTTATCACAAATCTTAGTAAGACATTTTTTCAAAAAGCAATAAATTTAGCTTATTTATTTATTAAAGAGATTTATGTCCGCTTGTTCTTATAAAATGACTCATTTTGACTCAAAACGTTACTTTAAATTTGTTAGGAATGATGGTTGAAGATGTGAATTTATTTGTATCTTGTCACTATTATATTTTATAAATAGTAGGAGTAGTTGATAACTAGTGTCATGTCCCTATCACACGGGATGGGGGTTTATACAAAATTTCCCAACATATAATTGGCAACTAGTTAATGCCATTTTAACTCAAGGTGTGGTGGAGTGGAAAGGACTCCTCCTCCCTTAATTAAGTGGCGAGAGTTCGATCATTGGTCTTGGTTATGGAAAGTTATTGAAAACTCTGGGCCAACTGTCTCACCTTTTGAGGTGCCTCCAATCAGTGAGGGGATTAGTCACTGCGGTCGGCGATGAAAACCCTGGTGAAAATCAAAAAAAGTTCATGCTCATCTTTCAGTTTCGGAAAATGATTAGCACTATTTAATAGAAAAATTCATTATAGTATTTATAGATCCGTATTGTAATTTCTATCCATATTCCATGTGTAAATTGTGATATCACACAATTAGTCAGTTTCATAATTATATATGGAGGATAGTTTGAAAAAGTCGAATTCTAGGATAGTTTGAAAACTCGAATTTTAACATATCAAAACATAAACTTCATTTTGGGATGTTGCAATAAATTTTGAAGGATCAAAAGAATACAACATCAATTATCATGAAAAATTGGAGCTATTGGATAGTTGCGAAACACAATTTTATTGATAGAAGATAATGACAATGACTAGATTGGAATTTCATAATAGGTCTAGAAAATGTGGGAGTCGAAAAATATAATAATTGGTTAAAACTATTATGACAAACGAGCAAACATGTGGTAGTATACTGTGCTCAAATATAATTACAGACTACAGAGAATACTAAAAAAAAAAAAATACTGGAAAACAAATAGAAAATAAAAGGAAAAAGGGAAAAAAAATTCAGACAAAGTTCTAAACGATGAAATCTCTCGCCGAGCATCGATCTCTCATGAAAATGCCGTTGAGGAGTTAGACTTTTCTCGAAAAGACGAATACTTGCATATTTGGTTCGTCCTGCAATTCTTATTTAATAAAAAATCACGATCATTTTAAGTTCCAACAAAACACCACACAATCAATTCAACTTAATTTGCATTTGTACCACCACACCCTTCCAAATTACATCTATCTCTTAATCTATGATCAAAAACGCGAGAATGCTTATGAAATTCTTAGTACAACAAATAGTACAAAGAGGACAAAAGAGATCAAATATTTTGTTTTTGATTGGAATCAAATTGAACTAGGCATGGTGCGCAAAGTAGCTACTAGCTTTATAGTACTTTTGCTAAAAGCTCAATGTAAATAAAGCAAAATTACATAAGATGAGTTAAAATGAGTCATGTTGCTAGCTACAATTCTTTTTGAAACAATTTCCATTGAAGGGTGTTGAACACTTGAATTTACATGCACCGCTGATATATTGGTGTTTGACTAAGCTTATTCAAAATATCTTATAAACTCCTACATCGCATTGCTGATATATTTTTTTTTTTGGTGAAACTCGTAAAAAATCTTCATGCAATTGGCTTAGTATTATAATTAGTGACGGCAAATCGTAAAAAATTAGAAAATATACAACTAACTTGTTCTAGAAAAAGGTTGACTCGATTCTAAAAAAGAAAGGAAAACGAAGTCATTATTATATCAATTAGGAAAAACAAACTTCAATTATTGTGTAGTCATTATATTTTTTTTATATTTTTTTGTCAATATTAGTTTTATATTGATTAATTATTTTGGAAATATGATGTCTTGTGCATTGCCTAGTCACTAACTTTAGTGGGGGACTAGGCTTATCGGCTAATCTTATCTTTGGGTGTTTGGACTTTTGACTATTATGTTAAGTGAAAATGGAAATGTAAGAAAAATAGTGAAATTGCCATCATACAATTTTACAATTAATTAAAATCAATTTTTTTTTCAATTCTAAACAAAGGGATACCTCGATGCGATAAACTCGGGTCAATAATTTATTTAATCATGGACCATACAAACCCGAGTCCAAATAAGAAGAGCAAATTCGCAATTTGTGACAGCCTGTAATTGAACTCAAAATCTCTCACATGAAAGTAAAAACTGATACAATTAAACTAACAAGTCTTGGGTTAATTAAAATTAAATTTGGATAAAAGAATAGGCTCCTATTTTACTCCCACCTTTTTTGACTTGCATGGTATTGGCTGGTATAACCCACTAATACTGGCCCCAATTTTTAATTTTATTGTTCAAAAGGAAGTTGGTATTTTATTTAATTCTAATCAAAATTTTGTAATGGATGAGACAATATAATGCGATAGAATCGACAATAATATAGCAATAAAAATCATTGAAAGAAATGATAGCGACTGGTTTATCACAAAATAAAAAAAATAAAAAATGATAGCGACTAAATAATAATTAAAATAAAACGAAACTAGAGTAAGAACATTAAACGAAAAAATATCACCAAAAAAAAAATTAAACGAAAAAAGACATCTATAATGATGCATTCAATGAAACCACTCAAAAACAACTTGAAATAATAGAAAAAAAAAATTAAAACATTCAAAGACTAGAAAGATTGCAAACTTGAGTGTAAAAAATAAAGAATTGAAAGATCAATCCTTCTTTTTAAAAGAAGAATAATAATATATATGAAACAATAAGTCCAACAACAATGACCATCCAAACTAATTCATAAGTCCAACAAAAATTCAAATCCAGAGCGATCTAACACTATAATCATAATATCCAGAATTTATGGCCAATAAGAAGTGTGACAATATGTCTAAATATAATCATAGGTTACTGTAATTTGATGTATATTTTTTCAGAAGATCAAGCAATTTCATTAGAGCCCATGAATGATTTATAATACAAAGAACGATAAATTATGGGTAGACTATCAATAACAAAGTAATTAATAATTATTAAATGTCAAATGGACTGCATATGTCTCAATGATCTGAGAATGAAGAAATAAAACTCTCATATGATATAGGAAACTAACCCTAATACAAGAAATCTACACTCTTATTCGAAGGAAGATTAGAATATCAATTGAAAAAACTAAAGAAAAAAAAATTGAGACCCTTCGCCGCTGTTAACATTACTCATAATAGATAGATTGAAGGGTGATACTTGGTGGTTTTGGGAGTTGGACTCCTTGAATCTATCCACCACATAATTTGTTAAAACATAATATATATATATATAGAGTATGAATCATATACATTCCATTACATTAAGTAAGATATAAGACTCAATCTACACCATTGATACCATTTAATCACAAGGTCTGGATTTAACCAATTTTTCAGATTGTATAAATTTTTTTAATGATGATAGGGGCATTTACCTCCCAAAATTCCGCCCTCACCCTCCCAAAATTCCGCCCTCACTCTCTGTAAATAGATACATATATGTCTATCTATGATGTGAGTACACACAGACACACATACACCTCAACATCCAGATAAGCATATAAATCCCAGTTAACATACATAATTAACATAATTAATTCACCAAATGGATCCCCTTTTATTCCAATTCTCGTACTTTGATCAGGGGTATTATTAACACATTATGCTGTATAATATACCGTATAATATGTTATAACATATTGTATAATGAGTTATAAGATACTGTATAATTAAATATTTTTAATATGTTATAAACACATACTGTATAATGAGTTATAATATACTATATAATGTGTTATAATATACCATATAATGACTTATAAGATACTGGATAATTGAATATTTTTAATATGTTATAAACACATATTGTATAATGAATTATAATATACCGTATAATGTGTTATAACATACTGCATAATGGCTTATAAGATAATGTATAATTGAATATTTTATATATGTTACAAACACAAACTGTATAATGAGTTATAGTATACTGTATAATGTGTTATAACATACCGTGTAATGACTTATAAGATACTGTATAATTGAATATTTTAAATATGTTATAAACATATATTGTATAATGAGTTATAATATACTGTATAATGTGTTATAACATACTGTATGATGGCTTATAAGATACTATATAATTGAATATTTTTAATATGTTATAAACACATACTATATAATGAGTTATAATATACCGTATAATGTGTTATAACATACTGTATAATGGCTTATAAGATACTGTATAATTGAATATTTTTAATATGTTATAAACACATATTGTATAATGAGTTATAATATACTGTATAATGTGTTATAACATACTGTATGATGGCTTATAAGAACTTGTCAGTGGAATGACGAGCGTGAAATTTATTCCACGCTTTGGAGTTTTGCTGAGCGTCTTCAATTTGATTAGCAATGTTTTGCTAAGAGTGAGGTTGCAGCAAGTGGAATTGAAGACATGAATTGATTTCCACTTCTCTCAATTCATCCCAATCGAAGTTTTTGGAATAATAATTCTGTGCTTCACTAATTCTTCTTGTGCTCATCGTTAATGGCGGAAGAGAAGAAAGAAGATTTTAAAAGGATGATTCGAAAATAGTCTGTATTTAAACTTCAAGAATATATATATATATATATATATATTCGCATCTGACAGAGAAGACGATGAAAAAAATATTACAGTTTCTGAGATGTGGGTTTGTGGGCTTTGAAAAATGAATCATATGACTATTATACCCCTGATCCAATTGAAATCAATTTCCCCACCTGTTTTTTTTATTTCTTTTTGGACTGTTGGATTTAATAGATCAAATGATGTAGATTGTGTCTTATATCTTATCTAATATAGAATATGTATTAAATCTTAACCCTATATATATATATTTTTTTGGTGGACCCCACATATATTTTAACATTGTGTGGTGAATATTTTTTGGGAGTTGGACTCTCTGAGCCACCAAATATCAATCTAAATCAAAGGGGACATAGGAACAAATATCTTGTTGCACTACGATGAGGAGAATGAAACCAAGAGAGAAAGGTGAATGAAATGACAATGACAATTACTAAAAAAGAGGACAGCAACATAGAAGAGAGTAAGTGCTCATGGGAGGAAGAGTATTGAGGTAATCTGGACAATGCAAATTTGGATCGAATAATTTGGATAATGCGACATTAGCATAATGATCATGTCACTGTTATTATAGCATCATTCGAATAATCTGCTATTCAAATGTAATTCCGATGATAAAACATCGCATCTCTAAAAGGGGCTACTTTAATTTTGGATTTTGGAGAGAGAGAACTTTTTAAATTGCTAACTTGTATTAGTTATGATTTAAAATTTTCTTTTTAGTATCTTACAGGAACTAGAAAATTTAATAATTGATTTGTTTTTTTAATGAACGGTAGATGGAATAATATATCTGATTGAATTTTCTTTCCTGATTCTTTTTACAAAAAAATATCACACGAGGTTTTCTATTACAAAATGATATTGCATCTTATTGCATATCATGCTGCCCGATAAGTGGATATAATTCATATTAAATTTATATTTAAGAAAATATTTTATACACATGTCATTCATATGTGAAGTGTAATAAGAGATTGTAACAACGTTTGCAATAAAAAATCTGAACTAAAAAAATACTTTATAGTATATATTTTTAGCAATTTCACTTTTTTTTTAGTTCCAAGATATTTTTATCATTTAGAAGTTATCTTGATATGAAATACTTTTTATGTAGAATGTTTTGATGCCAAAAGAATAAAGGATAAATTGAAAATCTGTCGGTCTAGTATTATTCATCTCTCACTTTATTTGAGAGGTCCTACTTTCAAATTCATATAACCACAAGTTGTGGCTCTATCCCATTTTTTGGAGTTAGATAGAGTTTTTATGGTTTAGAATTATAACTCTTAATCTAAATTTGTCGAGTTAAATATTTAGAGTATTTTTATAGTGAGGAATTAAAAAAAAGAAAGAAAAAGAATAAAAGATAAAATGGAATAAAATAAGAGCTCCACATCACACGCGGCCGGCTGGATTTTTTGAAATTCCAGCAGAGGGTGTGTACCCCACACGTGACGGACAAACCCGTTATGTATTGGCTGTTCAAATATCGGATTCTCAGTACTCAAAGTGGGACCCACTTTTGCAATCTGCATTTGCATTTCAATTTCAATTTGCATTAACATTTCATTTCATTTCACTTGAATTTGCATTTGCATTTGCATTTAAGTTTATGGTGGTTTAAATTTAATAAAAATTTGAAACCAGTAAAGCACAGAACTGGTGTGAAGGGTGTGGACCCCACTCTTTGAAGATTTGACTTTGACTAAAATTGGAAAAAAATGTTCCAGAAATTTAAATAACACAATTAAAAAATATTATATTAAATGAAAAATTGAATTAAGCACGAAGAAAAGTCACACTTTCCTTCTCCCTTCCTTCTTAGACTCCCACTTTATGTATAATTTTGAACAATATATATACACCCTCCAAAGACTCTGCCTTTAACAACTCGTGTGTTGTAACAAATAACAATAACCCAAAAAATACCCAATAATTATTTCAATCTAAAAGTCTTTGGGAGTTTAAATTTTTATCAAGAAACATATCTTGTCAACCAAAGGTACGATTTTTATTTTTAGTTTTAAAAGTTTTAGGCAGTGATATATGTTGAATGGTTTTTTTGATGCTTGTATGTATCAAAGTTTGAATTTTTAGGATGTGGGTTTTGATTTTTAAGCTGATTTTATCATGTACAAGGTTTTTTGTTTTTAGGGTTTCTTGTTTTAAATGTTTGAAAACTTTGGTTAAAGTGTAGACACCCTGGCTGTATGGTGGATTGAATCATTGGTTTCTAAGGAAAAAAAAATTGTTTTTTTAAGTAAATGGCCAGTTATACATGTATGTATATATGTATATAATATATGGAATATGGTTAGATACTCAAGATTTATATATATAGTTCATGGGAGGTGGGGTTTGTGATTCATACCCTAAGTTTCTTTCTTCTTTGGTTTTCTTTCAGGTGTATGATGTGCAGTGGTTCAAAGAGTAAACTCAGCCCTTCTAATTTCACCATGGAGGATAAGAATGGGATTTTGCGTAGAAATTGCTCAAAATTGCTTGAATTTGCAGCTACTGATGATTTGGCTAACTTCATATGTGAAATTGAGGAAAAGGGTTCTAATATTGATGAAGTGAGCTATTGGTATGGTAGAAGCTTTGGTTCAAAGAAGATGGGGTTTGAAGAGAGAACCCCTATTATGATTGCTTCTCTATATGGAAGCATGGAGGTTTTGAAGTATATTGTTGGAACTAGCAAGGTTGATGTCAATAGGGCTTGTGGTTCGGATAGGGCTACGCCTCTTCATTGCGCTGCGGCCGGTGGATCGTGGTCGTCCTTTGAGGTTGTCAAGCTCTTGATTGACGCCTCGGGCGATATCAACGCCATTGATGTTAACGGGAAGAAACCGGGTGATTTGATTGCTCCTTGTGTCAAATTCTGTAGTAGTCCGAAGAAAAAGTCATTGGAGATGATGTTGAATGGGGTTAGCCTCGAGGGTGTTCATGATGAGCAAGAAGAAGGAATTAGGACGCCCCGTGGGAGTGAGAAGAAGGAGTATCCGGTCGACATATCTTTGCCCGATATAAACAATGGACTATACGGGACGGATGAGTTTAGGATGTATAGCTTCAAGGTGAAGCCGTGCTCGAGGGCTTACTCTCATGATTGGACCGAGTGCCCGTTCGTCCATCCCGGTGAGAACGCGAGGAGACGGGACCCGAGAAAGTATAATTACACTTGTGTCCCTTGTCCGGAGTTCAAGAAGGGAAGTTGTGGCAAGGGCGATTCTTGCGAGTATGCTCATGGAGTTTTTGAGTCTTGGCTACATCCGGCCCAATATAGGACCCGTCTCTGTAAGGACGAGACAGGTTGTTCGAGGAAAGTTTGCTTTTTTGCACACAAGCCAGAAGAATTGCGCCCGTTGTATGCTTCTACGGGCTCGGCGATGCCTTCTCCAAAGTCGGTTTCGGTTAATTCGCTCGACTTGTCAACATTGAGCCCGTTGTCACTTGGGTCGTCTTCTATGATGATGACCAATAATTCAACACCACCAATGTCCCCCTCGGTCACTTGTTCATCTCCGATGAATGTAAGCATGTGGCAAAACAATATGAACCTTACACCGCCTGCCCTGCAGCTCCCGGGCAGCCGACTGAAGACGACTTTGAGTGCCCGAGATGTCGACTTGCATATGGAGTTGCTTGGATTGGACAAAATAAACACACAACAAAGGCAGCAGCAGTTTGTAGAGGAGATGGCTGGCCTATCTTCATCCCCATACAATAGAATGGGAGATTTGAAGCCGACTAATCTCGATGACGTTTTCGGAGGATCTATCGATCCTTCGTTGCTATCTCAATTGCAGGGACTCTCCCCGAGAGTCAACAACATGAACCAACTCCGGGCCAGCTACCCGTCGAATATCTCGTCCTCTCCAGCCCGTAAGCCCGCTGCATATGGGTTCGACTCGTCCGCAGCTGTGGCTGCAGCAGTCATGAACTCAAGGTCTGCTGCCTTCGCGAAGCGGAGCCAGAGCTTTATTGACCGAAGTGGTGGTAGCTACCGGCCCAGCCCGGGGTCTTCTTCACCAGGCCTTGCACCTCCAAAGTTTTCGGAGTGGGGCTCGCCGGACGGGAAGTTGGAGTGGGGTTTTAATGGTGAGGAGGTAAACAAGCTGAGGAAATCGGCATCTTTTGGTTTTCGAAGTGGTAATAATCCGACGGCCATGGGCCCGTCGAATGTAGATGAGCCTGACGTGTCTTGGGTTAATTCATTGGTGAAAGATGTTCCATCGGGTGGTGGTGGTGGTGGTGGTGGTTCGGGGCAATACGGGCCCGGGCCGAGGCAGGGTGGTAGTAGTCATGAAATGATGCAGCAGCACTGGCTTGATCAAATGTACATGGAGCAGGAGCAGATTGTGGCTTAAGCAGCTTGGTTATACACAATTGCTTGAAGATGATCTTTTAATTAATTAGACTGATGATATATTCTTTCAAATTCTTATTGATATGTTATATTTTTAGGTAACAGGCTGAAGAAAGGAATTTTTTGAATTTTTTGTTAGTATTTAATTCAAGTGTTCTTCTTCCCCATTGTGGAATAGTTTTATGTAATTCTTACATTCCAGAGATGAGGAAATGAGAATTTCTGTGCAATTGTTGATTATTTTTTTTCTGATAAAATATATATTAGACTATTTGACCTTGGACACTTCTGAATGTTATTATCATGAATATATAAGTACATGATATAGATTTATAATCTTTCATTAATACACAATGTCTGAACATAACATCAGTATCTACATATATAGTAGTATTCTACATAAGTCTTATTACATAAATCACCTCAATTTTCTGAATATCTAATTTCGGTAACCTACACATGAGTTATGAGATGATCTTGATTCTCGATATTCGAGAGTTCATAAGAATGATCTTAGGTTTCTATGCCGACTTATATCACTCTCATATTTTGAGAACTTACACATAAGTTATAAGATGATCATGATTCTTGATATTCGAGCTCATAAGAATGATATCAGATTTTTATGCCGATTTATATCACTTTCTGATATTTCTTTTTTGATTCTTGGGTTTTACACTTCACATTTTGTTCATAAAGAATTAGATACCATAACGGAATAAGAATTGAAAAAATAAATAATTTATAAGCATTGTTCAAGAAATTCTTGTCACTTTTTCGATATTCCTTTTAAATAGATAGTTGACAACTTAATTTTAAAGTGTAATAAAAAGTTGTGAAAAAGAATTCTTACATTCAACGGTGTTGGAGCGAAATAAAGTAAACTAAATAGGCTTTAGATTTGTGGAGTTAAAAAGGTAATTTGAATTGAAAGATACTTATAAAAGCATGCGCAATTCGATCAATAAAAATCTACTTTCCTAAACTACTTTTTGATTAACTTGCAAAAACCATCTATTACTTCTAGGTGCACAAGCTCTTTTGTGACTTGGAGCATCGTTTCAATTCAAACATATTACAATCTCGTTTAAAAATCTCATAAATTCTTTTAAAAAAAAAAATTTAAAGCAAAAATTAGTGAAAGACTTTCTACTAATATTATGATATTGACATCTTGAAATCTCATAAATTCTTAAAAAAAAATAATTAAAGCAAAAATTAGTGAAAAACTTTCTACTAATATTATGATATTGACATCTTGATGTAATATTTACAAGGACAATCTTAGATGCACGAGATTTGGGATTTAATAGGCTCTGTTTGGATGTGTTTTCATTCTATTTTCAACCGTCATTTTTTAAAATATATGGGGAATGAGTTTTTTTATTTTTGTGTGAAAAAAGTGAAAAAAATAGGTGTGTTTAGTTGTGTTTTTATAAATGGTTGAAATTGGTGATTGTGATGTATGAAGTGATTGAAAACTAATGATTAGATGAATAGTGTTGGATTTAAAAATTTAAAGGAAAGAGAGAGAAAAGTTTAAAAAATTAAAAGGAGATGAGAGAGAAAAGTGATAAAAAGAAATTGTGAGATGAGTGATGTGAAATGTAATTTTAAAGAAATAATTGAAATTTATTGGGAATGTAAAAACGAGAATAAAAATGAGAATATTTTAAGTTAAAAACAGTATAAAATATGTATTTTCATTCTCAAATAAAAAAAAAATGGAAAAAGTCTTTTAAAAACACAAACAAACAAAGCCAAATTGATTTATTGGACTCATATATCACTTTCGCCTGAATTCCACAAAACGAATGGTTATAATCTTGAGAGCTTAAGTTTGAAAACTCAACGCATCAAATATTTTATAGTATGATTTTAGGGAAATAGGTTTATATATTATTATTCTCACACTTAAACTGTCATCCGCCTCTTTCTTTTTCTTGAACTCTCAATCCCTAAAGTTGTGTTCGTTTGTGAGTTTTTAAGATTTGTTATCTTCAAATAGCATGATAGTTGGTATTTCAGATGTTCTTACTACATCGTTTGAGTTTATATGAATTATATTGTTTTAAACGTTTTAAATTTTCAATTGAATGATATATAACATCGATTTTTCATTTAAAAAAAAGAAAAAGAAAAACTCAACGCATCAATTAATTACTTAATGCCAATATGCCTAGCTTAATTGGTTAAAGTTGAGGCCCCATAATCAAGAGATTATGGGTTCGACTCCCACTGGATGCATGTGAGTTTTCTCTCTACTTGTAATAGTAGTTTGTTTGTAATAGTTTGTAGTTTATGAGTGTATTTGCTTATGATGCTTATTTGTAATAGATTCTCTTGCAACCGATATATTATTATGTTGTAATTGTTCCTTTTAAAAAAAATAAAAATTAATTACTTAATAAAAAGTCCAAGTGGATTGATGTTTTGGTCACAAATTATAATTGGATTGGATATGGGTTAATAAATGAAATACTAGTAGCTTTTTCTTTGGATTATTATTATATTATATCAATTCTTCGGTGTGAGTTTTTGACTAAATGATTTGGGCGGTAATAGGGTTGGAGGAAAAGGACAATACACAAATCACAACCCATGGAAATTTCAACGTGTGGGACCCAATTCTAGAATCATGTCTAATGCTAAACTATTATTATTGCTTTTATTACATAGCCGCCCTAAAAGAAACTTTATTCTCATCTTTCCACCACACAAACGTACAAATATGGATCCTCCATTATCCTCATACACCTCAACTTTTCATATCTTCAAAGAATAATCTTCTTCAACTATTTTATAGAACTTTTTATAATTATCGTCATAAATAATTATGATTATTTCCAAAATGGATATTATATTGATGAAATAATAATGGCCAATACAAAGTTCTATTAACAGTAAATATTAATGAAACATTTTTTGTCACAAGAATTACACAAGTTTCATAGCGACAATAATTATGTATTAGTTATCATTATTGATAACAAGTGATACAGATTATGTATATAAATGTCAATATTGTCATTTATTAATACATATAAGTGACAACAAAATATATAGTTGTGTTACTGTATATGTATTGACAATTGTAAGCAATGACAATTTATGCATAATTCTTGAGTAGTCATTATCAGGATTCATGACAAAATGGTTTCCACTCAATACCTATATAGGGATAATTACGGGTCTTGAGGTATTGCTCAATTACCAAAAACATCCCTTAGTTTAATAAATTACATTTAACATCCAAAATTTTCATGTATTGATGTAAAAATGGATGGAAAGTGACAAAAGACCTAAATGCTCTTACTAAATATTTTTTTTTAAAAAAAGAAACAAGCTAATAAAATAAAAAAAGCTAAATTATCAAATTGCTCCTTTACATCTCTATATTTACTTTTAATACAAATTTTAAAATAAAAAAATAAACTTAAAAGAAAAGTATATCTATCTATCTATATATATATATATATGTATCTTTATCTTAGAAATTACTTGTGTGTGAGTGTGTGTGTGTGTGTGCGCGTGCATGTAACAGTGTGTGTGATTGTGTGTGTGCGCGCGCGCGTACGTGTAAACTCTGTGTGTGTGTTTATTGCTCTGGTGTGTGTGCGCGAGTGGGGAAAGGGGGGTGGGATGGCGATGAAGGGTGGGGACGGGGAAGACGATGAACAGTCCCCCCGCCCACACCCTCCTTTTCTTTTTTATTTAATTTATAAAATACTATATTAATAAGTAATTTATTTAGAAATTATTAAAATACAATTTTTAAGTTTATTTGTAAATTTCATAAATTAATTTAAAAAATTTAAATTTTTAAATCTATTATATTAATTTAATTAAAAGATCAAAATGATATTACACTATATTTTTTTTATGATTTTAATAATTTATATTCTTTTTTTTTTGTTGAAAATAATTTTTAATTATAATAATTATTTGTATACTTTACATGCGCAACATTATATATAACACTTGTACTTTTACAAAACATTACAAATAACACCAAAAGGGCATAATTGTCCTAGAAAAGTTAAGTCTCCAGGTTCAAAAAAAGTTAAGGGCATTTTTGAAAGTTCACCGAAAAATTTAACGCCGCAGTACTGAAACCCTAACCGATGGTGCTCAATGTTAGACATAATAAATAGAAAGGATGTTAGATGCAATTTATTGAACTAGATGATGTTTTTTGTAATTTAGCAATACCTCAGTGGTACTCAGTGTAATTATCCCTACATATATATTTATGTAATATATCCACATTATCATTTAACATTTTGTTGTTTAAAGAATTGTTAAGAGTTATAAATAGCTTTTTCTACAGTATTATACTTTTATAATCACTTAAATGAGGTAAATTTGAACATATCTTAAAAAATAAATATTGTTTAGGACATCTAAAAGAGTTTAGAGACAGTAGTAAAAACTGTTAGAAGAATAAAAAGAAAGGAACAAGAAAGAGATGAAACCTAAATTTGGTAATTGGGCACATAGATGATAACCCAACCCATTATAATTAATAATTCTTTTAAGAAATGTGAGGGCTGCAAGAGAAACATAACTTGGGCCTATCCGAAAGAATATGGGCCTACTGCCGGGCTTTCCATTAGAATTTGTCCTTCCAAGTCCAATGTTTAGAATACATTAGGATATGTCCGATTTTAAAAGATTTGAAAGTCATGAATTTCATAGTGATCAACATCGAACTCGTGACAATGGATTTCAAATTTTGACACAATGCATTCGCACGTGTGAATCATTTTTATATAATAAAAGATCTAGAAATATATATTGAAAAAATAATTTTGGAATAATATAAAACTTATCAATATTTCATTTAGTTATTTCGAATTATGTCAGTCTTGTTTAATTTATTGGAAAATTCTATGACCCCCCCTGTTGGGGGGATCCAACGGCTGAGCTGGGCCGAGGCCCAGCATAGAACAACCCTAATTTATTTGTCATGAGTTACAGAGTTACAGAGTTAAGATAGTGGAAAAAAAATTGTTTTTTAGGCTGAATTAATATCTCTTATTTAGTCGATAATTGTTCTAAAAATACGTTAAATTGCATTCACATTTCAAATAGAAATTTTGTACAGCCTACAAACGTGGACACGTTCTTCAGTACATGTCCTTGATTTTAGCTAGTTTTAGAAAAATTAGCTTAGGTAACTTTTGATGAACTACAATTTTAGCTTCATCATTGTATTACCAACAGCCATGGTTGAATTATAAGACTAATAATGTACATTTATTGTCTTGAAACTATTTGAACCGTTCTAGTTTGTTATTTGTTATAGTTAGAACACTATATGTATAGTTAGAAGATTTGATGGATTTACTAATGCTTTTTATTGGGGAAATATGGAAATTTGTTATTAAATGTGTAATGAGAAGGTGGAAAATTTTATGAAACTAAAAAATGCAAAGAGTGCAAGATGCTAGAATTTGCTCTTGGAATTATTAAAGAGCTGTGCCAAACTGATCTTAAATATAGTCGCCTTATACCTCATTGTCTCATGATCAATCCTCATTATTTGGATACTCGTACATTTCTCTATCACTGACAATTCTTTCTTAACATCAATTAACTTCTTTCACTTTCCATACAATCACCCACATTTTCGCAAGGTCATGTTCATCTATAACAACCTCATTTCTACCACTTAACAATGACCTCAACACACTTTTCTGGAGACGGGCGGATCACCGCGTAAGCTTCCACAATCTATTTATATGAAAAACAATAAACAAGATATCAATCATAGCTTTCATATCAAAAATTGTCATTAGACATGATACTAATAGTCCTTGATAGGTCTCCACAAAATATTCATATACAAGTTCTTAACTATTACGCTGTCATATTTCTATTAAATATTACCAAACCGTAATACAACGCCAAACATTTCGAAAGATTTGACAGAATATTGAATAAAGATAGCTTTCTTCATCATTGTACTACTTACAATTTGTAAAGTTGACATATTTGAATAGTACGATGGATATGTGGCATGATCGAGTGCTTTGGATATGCATAAACAAAGGGACATGCATATGCTCCGTAATAAAAATTTTAAGACCAAAAAAATTTGCAGGAAAAGGAGAAGATGAAGGCATGATTATTATGTGATTTAAATTTGCATCAGGAAAACATGTAGCTTCCATCTCATTGTACCTCTAAGTAAGTTCTGGTTGCCTTGGCCAAATGACACCAAATTATAGTAGGAAAAATTACACTAACACCCACTGCTATAATAGGTAAATACACAAACTTATTCTCTTATAATTGAAATTACAAATACCTAACTCACTATAAATGAAAATTACAATTACCCCCTTTAAATTTGTTTTTTGATGATGAATTCCAAAAGTGTCCTTGTCCAAATGTCATTTAGAAAAAATTACAACCAGCCCCTCTTATTTTTGAAAATACACAAACCTTCCCTGTTATAATGCACTTCTTAAAATCTCCCCCTATGTATTACAAAATTCTTACAATTTAACCCCTAAAAGCCTTACAATTAGACCCCTGTAGGGGGGGTGATGGTAATTTCAAAAGTAAAAGGTTTTTTTTTTGGTAATTACACATTGTAAGAGGGTGTACTGCCGTAACAAAAATATTATTCCAATTTTTTTTATTTTTTCTTAATAATTTAAGTGAAGAGCAAAAATGTCATTTAGTATTGTTTGACCATTGACTGAGAGTTGTTAGAATAGTGTCCTGCGAGCCAATCCTAGATAGGCTTTCTTTATCTATTCTTGTAATAAACAATTTCGTTTTACATTATATTAATAAAAGGCATTTCTTCATCTTATGTTTATATTGTTATAACTGTATGATGAAGTCCCTAGAATTCATACATAGCTATGGGGCTTGATATCTCATTGGATGGATATCATAAAACAAGTTTCTAAGGCTGTGATTTCTAAATACTATCCAAGTCATAGAATTATCAAGATGGGACATTGATAATTCGGATAGACTTGCGCCTATGATGCACACTCTTAATTAGAGAATGTCTCGTTTTATAGACATTAGTGTAGTTGACACAAATGCACATACGTGGGTGCTTGTTGAGAACAAGTTCACTGATTACCCTAACTGAAACTTCCTAAATTGGAATTATTTCTATATATGTCGAATTAGGAGTTTCTTAATCACGATAGTGCAAGATTAATTCTTTGACTTGAGTCATCACAGTAATCTTGTATATTGACTTACTGCACTTTGACTCCTGTGCCAGTTCTTTTACAAGGACACATATGGACTGGTGATTGGGTGTAGTGACTCGTATATGGAGGTTGGTGTTGACAACAAAGGATCCATCACTTGTCTAGATGAATGAATTTCCTATAATATTCTAAGTGGTTTGACTGAGTCAGTCCTTGGCCAAGGCAAGTAAGTAATTAATTGAGAAATGAGTTTCTTAAATTAATTAATCACTAGTCAAACACACTTGAATTATTAAGATTGAATTTACAAGGATCTCGACCAATAAGATTCCTCGATTCTTAATTCAATTGGGAAATTAGTTGATGGAAGAATTTCACTTGCATGGAATGCGCGATTGGAAAGGTTCACTTTGAATCGCCTACATCTAGGTCTTCAAGATAAGTAGCTAGAAACTTTTCTTTGATTTATGGGTATCTTATATTTAATGGAGATTAAATAATAAGATGGTTAATTAAAAGTGTTTAATTAATCGAGACAATTTAATTGTCCAAATTAAATCATAAAGGTTATGAACCCATTACTAGTATGTTGGTGAACCTAAAGGGTCACACACAATACTCGGACAAATCCATTTCTTAATTAAGGAAATTTAATTCAAAGTAGTTGAGTTAATATATTAATTAATTAGATTAATTAATTAAGACTTTTATTTATTCAAGTGTTGGATAAATAAATTAATTAAGTTGATAAGATCAATTTAATTAAGCTTAAGTCTAGAAAGCATTTAATTTAATTGGAAGTGACTTTTAATTAATCTAGTATGGTGGATTAATTATTAAAAGACTATTTTATTAAGCCTTGGTCGAAAATTTGGTGGAGGAAAATAATTAAAGAGTTTAATTAATTTTCTTCTAGAAGGAAATAAGATTTCTTGGAGAGAAAGGAAACTAATTAAAATAGAAGAGTTCTATTTAGAAATTAATTAGTCTTCTATTCCTACATGGAAAAGGATTAATGTATAAGAGTTCTACATGGAAAAGAATTGCAAGAACCTAGTCCTATATATAGGACATGTAGAGAACGAAAAAAAAAAAAGATGACTTTTGAAGCCAAAATTTTTGTTCCTCTTGCATAGAAAAATCGTTTCTTTTTCCTCTCTCTCATATAGTGTTCTTGAGTTCTTGATTATTCATCAAGATCTTGAATTCAAGAATTCTTCCAAAATACTTAGAGAAGTAATTTTTGCTTTCACCTTAATCCCATACACTATTCCTTAGAGTTAGAATAAACGTTTATAGATCAACCTAGCTAAAGATTATAAACGAGTGGGTATCCGGGGTGTGGATCAACTTTAGAGGAGAAACACTTGGGTCTCTGAAGTGAATCAAGAATCCGATCAAAGACGTTTTTGGTGGAGGAATTCGAAATCTACATCAAAGGGAAAAACGAAGGAGTTGATTCAAGGAACGAGAAGCAAGCTAGGGAGCTTACGTTAAGGAAGAAGAAACTCTTCGATTTTTACGAAAAATCGAATAAGGTAAGATCTTCTTTATTAAAGCTTTAAATAACAAATCAAAGATGCGCAAGCCTATGATACGTGATAAGCCCGTAGGATTAATAAACTCGCATGTTTAAATCCTAGAAACTAAAAATTTAATTTTCCGCTGTGCTTAGTCGGGCTATATGTATATTTCCCAACAGTGGTATCAGAGCCTAAGGCTCGCGCATCGTTATGCATGATCCGTTTTATTTTAATCGTTGCATGTGATGTACATTTAAAATTATTAAATTGATGAATTTTATTGATTTGGGGATTCATTAAAAACAATTTATTTTCAGCTTTTAAAGGATGTTTAAATCTGAAGAATAATTTTATGTAATGAGATTACATTGAAATCAAATAAAGTGCACGTGTTATGTTGGTGTATGCAATATTGGCGTTGGAGTGTGGTAATCCAATTGGACTTGGAGTCCGAATAGTACCTACATGAATATATATGGAGATATATTAATCAAGTGGGCTTTTAAAATAAAAGATTTATGATATACATATATGCTGCCATCACGCCTACAGCATGTTATGCAATTTAGAATTGCATGCAAATCCTTCAAGTTTACGTGTGTGCATGTGCATGCTTAAGGATTTAGAATCCTTTTTTATTTAATAACTTTGAGACATGAGGAGGATACGTATGTGCATGTGTGTAGTGGTGTTAGAATTGGAGTCAAATTTCTTTTGTTCACAATTACATAATGGTTTTGAAACTAGTGGTTTCGATCAAACCTGATTGGAAAATAAAAATCAGTGCTTAAAAAGGGTTTAAGTCAATTGTGAAATAAGGAGAGGGAACTTATCAATCTTAATCACATGCACCACACACGTATGTTTCTTGCAATTTTAAATTGTTTAATTTTTGGAAAAATTAAATTTTATTGAGAAACCCCGAATTGATTTAATTTATAAGAATATTTGGTATATTAAGAATTTACATATGCTTTCATGAGTTGATATGCATGATGGAATTTTGAGGTCATTAGGATTGTAAAAGTATGTTTATTTTCCGTTATTTATTTATTCGTTTTGCCGACATTCGATCCTTGATGGCTCTAGATAGGATCGATTTAGATATGACCCAAAATATTCATGTTATAATTTATGTATGAGATGCATGATTTAATGTATGAGATGCATGATTCTATGTATTAGATACATGTTTTTTTGGTTATGCTTATCTTTTATATTTCCTTTCATGTGATGTTGGGCATGTTTAGGATAGAGACTTAGATAAGATAATCGAAGCGATGAGACCTTTTCATAATATACTAAAATCCCTTACTTATTAGATAAGTTTATAAAATCTTAATGATTTTAATTTTAAGTTAATATGGGATAAAATTAAACGTGGTTTAATATTCCATGCCTACCATCAAAAGTAATAGCATGTCGGTGCTACTTATGTAGATTAGTCGACCATTGCAAGTGGGACTTTCTATAATGAGAAAGCCGTGATTATTACTAAGCATAGAGATGCACATGGGTAATTTATCCTCTAAGTTGACCATTGCAAGTGGAACTTTTTGGGTAGGTTATTTACATGTAGGTTTGATGGGTCTAACTTAACATAGGAGTAACATGGGGGCGCATAAAATTGAGGTCCATGCGAAACATGAGGTAAAATAATTGAGGGTTACATGGGGATGTAATTGATAAGTGTTGTCTACCTTTTTAATTATTATGTATGTGTCCATAAAATTGGGGTATGTAATAATTAAATCGGACTTCAAACTCACTAGGAAAAATTGTTTTTCTCGAATTCTTTAATGAGGGTTATTGAATTTGAATTAAATAGTGGGAGGTAATTGTTAGAATAGTGCCCTGTGAGCCAATCCTAGATAGGCTTTATTTATCTATTCTTGTAGTAAACAATTTCGTTTTACATTATATTAATAAAAGGCATTTCTTCATCTTATGTTTATATCGTTATAACTGTATGATGAAGTCCCTAGAATTCACACATAGCTATGGGGCTTGATATCTCATTGGATGGATATCATAAAACAAGTTTCTAAGGCTGTGATTTCTAAATACTGTCCAAGTCATAGAATTATCAAGATGGGACATTGATAATTCGGATAGACTTGCGCCTATGATGCACACTCTTAATTGGAGAATGTCTCGTTTTATGGACATTAGTGTAGTTGACACAAATGCACATATGCGGGTGCTTGTTGAGAACAAGTTCACTGATTACCCTAACTGAAACTTCCTAAATTGGAATTATTTCTATATATGTCGAATTAGGAGTTTCTTAATCACGATAGTGCAAGATTAATTCTTTGACTTGAGTCATCACAGTAATCTTGTATATTGACTCACTGCACTTTGACTCCTGTGCCAGTTCTTTTACAAGGACACATATGGACTGGTGATTGGGTGTAGTGACTCGTATATGGAGGTTGGTGTTGATAACAAAGGATCCATCACTTGTCTAGATGAACAAGTGAATTTCCTATATAATTCTAAGTGATTTGACTGAGTTAGTCCTTGGCCAAGGCAAGTAAGTAATTAATTGAGAAATGAGTTTCTTGAATTAATTAATCACTAGTCAAACACACTCGAATTATTAAGATTGAATTTATAAGGATCTCGACCAATAAGATTCCTCGATTCTTAATTCAATTGGGAAATTAGTTGATGGAAGAATCTCACTTGCATGGAATGCGCGATTGGAAAGGTTTACTTTGAATCGCCTACATCTAGGTCTTCAAGATAAGTAGCTAGAAACTTTTCTTTGATTTATGGGTATCTTATATTTAATGGAGATTAAATAATAAGATGGTTAATTAAAAGTGTTTAATTAATCGAGACAATTTAATTGTCCAAATTAAATCATAAAGGTTATGAACCCATTACTAGTATGTTGGTGAACCTAAAGGGTCACACACAATACTCGGACAAATCCATTTCTTAATTAAGGAAATTTAATTCAAAGTAGTTGAGTTAATATATTAATTAATTAGATTAATTAATTAAGACTTTTATTTATTCAAGTATTGGATAAATAAATTAGTTAAGTTGATAAGATCAATTTAATTAAGCTTAAGTCTAGAAAGCATTTAATTTAATTAGAAGTGACTTTTAATTAATCTAGTATGGTGGATTAATTATTAAAAGACTATTTTATTAAGTCTTGGTCGAAAATTTGGTGGAGGAAAATAATTAAAGAGTTTAATTAATTTTCTTCTAGAAGGAAATAAGATTTCTTGGAGAGAAAGGAAACTAATTAAAATAGAAGAGTTCTATTTAGAAATTAATTAGTCTTCTATTCCTACATGGAAAAGGATTAATGTATAAGAGTTCTACATGGAAAAGAATTGCAAGAACCTAGTCCTATATATAGGACATGTAGAGAACGAAAATAAGATGATGACTTTTGAAGCCAAAAATTTTGTTCCTCTTGCATAGAAAAATCGTTTCTTTTTCCTCTCTCTCATATAGTGTTCTTGAGTTCTTGATTATTCATCAAGATCTTGAATTCAAGAATTCTTCCAAAATACTTAGAGAAGTAATTTTTGCTTTCACCTTAATCCCATACACTATTCCTTAGAGTTAGAATAAACGTTTATAGATCAACCTAGCTAAAGATTATAAACGAGTGGGTATCCGGGGTGTGGATCAACTTTAGAGGAGAAACACTTGGGTCTCTGAAGTGAATCAAGAATCCGATCAAAGACGTTTTTGGTGGAGGAATTCGAAATCTTCATCAAAGGGAAAAACAAAAGAGTTGATTCAAGGAACGAGAAGCAAGCTAGGGAGCTTACGTTAAGGAAGAAGAAACTCTTCGATTTTTATGAAAAATCGAATAAGGTAAGATCTTCTTTATTAAAGCTTTAAATAACAAATCAAAGATGCGCAAGCCTATGATACGTGATAAGCCCGTAGGATTAATAAACTCGCATGTTTAAATCCTAGAAACTAAAATTTTAATTTTCCGCTGTGCTTAGTCGGGCTACATGTATATTTCCCAACAGTGGTATCAGAGCCTAAGGCTCGCGCATCGTTATGCATGATCCATTTTTTTTAATCGTTACATGTGATGCACGTTTAAAATTATTAAATTCATAAATTTTATTGATTTGGGGATTTTCATAAAAACAATTATTTTCAGTTTTTAAGGGATGTTTAAATCTGAAGAATAATTCTATGTAATGAGATTACATTCAAATCAAATAATGTGCGTGTGTGTAGCCGTGCTGGTTGATGTTTGATATTGAAATTTGGAATTTCGATTATAATTGGTTATGGATAAAACTTGGAGTCCCAAATTGGCTTAAAGTCAAATCTTATATGTTTTAATTTGATTTTAAATGTATAAGTAAATATGCAATTTAGAATTGCACAATATTTAGCCTAACTGTGCACGTGTGTTGTTTCTGTGAGAGTACTGCCATATGGGAAAATTATACCTTTGACTTGTGAAGAAAGGTTTTTCAGCAAAGATAACATGGGTAAATGTTTCCCATGCAATTGAGAATTGAGAATATTCATTAGCTAATTTACGTGAACAGCAACTATGTATTTGCATGTTTAAGAATTCAAGTGGCGGTGGAATTAATTTTCCATGGATTTGGAATCCAATATCATGAGTGGTATCATGACATGGGCATACACATGTATATATATGCACATAGCAAGGAAACAGTCCAACCTGTTTCGGAAATTTTATTTTTCCTAAAAGTTTATTTTATTTAAAAGGTGTTTTGAATTATTTATTTTTGGAAAAATCAAGTTTTATTGAGAAACCCCGAATTGATTTAAATTTATGAAGAATATTTGGTAAATTAAGAATTTACATATGCTTTCATGAGTTGATATGCATGATGGAATTTTGAGGCCATTAGAATTGTACAAGCATGTTTACTTTTCGTTATTTATTATTAGCCTTGCCGGCGTTCGATCCTTGATGGCTCTAGATAGGATCGATTTAGATATGGCCCAAAATATCCATGTTATATTTTATGTATGAGATGCATGATTTAATGTATGGGATGCATGATTCTATGTATTAGATACATGTTTTTTTGGTTATGCTTATCTTTTATATTTCCTTTCATGTGATGTTGGGCATGTTTAGGATAGAGACTTAGATAAGATAATCAAAGCGATGAGACCTTTTCATAATATACTAAAATCCCTTACTTATTAGATAAGTTTATAAAATCTTAATGATTTTAATTTTAAGTTAATATGGGATAAAATTAAACGGGGTTTAATATTCCATGCCTACCATCAAAAGTAATAGCATGTCGGTGCTACTTATGTAGATTAGTCGACCATTGCAAGTGGGACTTTCTATAATGAGAAAGCCGTGATTATTACTAAGCATAGAGATGCACATGGGTAATTTATCCTCTAAGTTGACCATTGCAAGTGGAACTTTTTGGGTAGGTCATTTACATGTAGGTTTGATGGGTCTAACTTAACATAGGAGTAACATGGGGGCGCATAAAATTGAGGTCCATGTAAAACATGAGGTAAAATAATTGAGGGTTACATAGGGATGTAATTGATAAGTGTTGTCTACCTTTTTAATTATTATGTATGTGTCCATAAAATTGGGGTATGTAATAATTAAATCGGACTTCAAACTCACTAAGAAAAAATTGTTTTTCTCGAATTCTTTAATGAGGGTTATTGAATTTGAATTAAATAGTGGGAGGTAATTTATGATTAAAAGACCTTAAAATCATATCTACACATAATGTATTAAACATCTTCTTAATCTCCGTTTCGCTTTAATTTGTAGATAACTAGATATCTAAGATGGCTAAGAACCCGCTTTCCACAATTCTCGACACAAACAAACTCACTGGACCCAACTATTCTGATTGGCTTAGAAACCTTAAGATAGTGCTCAACTCCGAGAATAGAGCCTATGTCTTGACTGATGCACCCCTCTCGACTCTATCCGAGGATGCTGAGGAGGAGGAAATCGAAACCCATAAGAGATGGTTAAACGATGACCTCCAAGCAAGGTGCACGATGCTTGCATCAATGTCGAATGAGTTGCAAAAGCAACACGAAAATATGGCAAGTGCTGCTGATATTTTCAAACACTTCCAAGAGTTGTATGGTGAAAAGTCTAGGAGGGAAAGGTACTTAGTGTCTAAAGAGCTTTTTAGAGCTCGTATGACTGAGGGGTCAAATGTCCAAGAACATGTGCTTAAGATGATTGGGCTCATTGAGAAGCTCGCAAGTCTTGACATTTTTCTAGACAATGAACTCTCAGTGGACTTAGTACTTCAATCCTTGCCTAGCACATTCGATCAATTTGTGGTCAACTTTAACATGAACAGTCTGGAGGCGACCTTGCCTGACTTGTTAAGCATGTTAAGGACTGCAGAAGCCACCATCAAGAAGGACAAGCCAGTCCTACTTGTGAGTTCTGCCCATTCTAAGGCTAAAAGGCCAAAGAAAGGGAAAGGGAAAAGTTCCCAAAAGAACAAGAAGCTAAAAGCTAAAGGTGGGGTCAAGAAGGTTAAAGCTGATAAAGATAAGAGTGATTGTTTCCATTGCGGTAAACCAGGGCATTGGAAGAGGAACTGCAAGGAGTACCTTGCGACCCTAAGTGAGACCAAGAGTATGTTTTATGTTGAAGTTAACTTATCTGTTAACGATACTTCTTGGGTATTAGATACCGGTTGTGCATCACATCTTTGCAATAATTTGCAGGCAATGACAAGAAGTAGGATGCTAGGAAAGGATGAGATCGTTCTGAGACTTGGCAATGGAGCAAAAGTTGCTGCCACAGCGATAGGAACGGTCAACCTGGCATTAGGCGACGGCATTAGAATAGTTTTAAATAATTGTCTTTATGTTTCTAGTATAATAAAGAACATTATCTCCATCCCTGTTTTAGATGGAGAGGGTTTTGAGTTTTTAATAAAAGATGGAAAGTGTTCCATTATTAAAAATTGTTCTTTACTTTTTACTAGTACTTTGACGAATTGTTTATACACTGTTCAACCAATTAATTCCGTCTTTCACATTCAACATAGTAACAAAAGAAAACAAGATAACTTAAACAGTACACTAATGTGGCATGCTAGACTAGGACATATTTCCAAAGAAAGAATGCACAAATTGGCAAAGGAAGGTGTACTCGACCTTAAGGAAGAGGAAACCATGCCTGCTTGTGAATCTTGTCTTAAAGGAAAAATGACCAAGTCACCATTTGTAGGACAAGTGGAACGTGCCACCCATCTTTTGGATTTGATCCATTCGGATGTTTGTGGTCCTTTTAGTATAAGTACTAAAGGAAGGTGTACTTACTTCATTACTTTTACCGATGATTATTCACGGTACGGATATGTGTACCTTATGAAGCACAAATCTGAAGCTTTTGAAAAGTTCAAAGAGTTTAGGAATGAAGTAGAAAAACAACTAAGTCATAGTATTAAGACTCTTCGATCTGATCGGGGAGGAGAATACTTAAGTGACGAATTCCTTAGTTATCTTAAAGAGAATGGGATTCTCTCTCAGTGGACTCCGCCTGGAACACCACAATTGAATGGGGTGTCTGAGCGAAGGAATAGGACTTTATTGGATATGGTCCGTTCCATGATGAGTTTCACTGAAGTTCCTCCATCTTTCTGGGGTTATGCCTTGGAAACTGCGGCTTATCTATTAAATAGATTGCCTTCCAAATCAGTGCCCAAAACGCCTTATGAGTTATGGCGTGGTAAACCGGCCTCATACAAATATCTTCGAGTATGGGGATGTTCAGCCTATGTGAAAAGGCTAGTGGGAGATAAGTTAGAGTCTAAGTCTAGCTTATGTAAATTTGTGGGGTACCCTAAAGAAACTGCGGGGTACTACTTCTATGATCCATCGGAACAAAAGGTGTTTGTTTCAAGGAATGCCATTTCTTAGAGAAGGAGTTTCTATTAGATAGAAAGGGCGAGATCATAGAACTTGAAGAAGTTCAAGAACCACAAATTATCTCACAAACTTTGGAAACACAAACACAAGAAAACACTGAAATATCTAACACGCAACCTCCGAGAAGATCCGAAAGGATCCGAGGGCCACCTGAGAGGTATGGTCTATTACTAGAAAGTAATAAGGAGGAGCTTCAAGTGGATGAAGATCCAAGAAGCTACAACGAAGCAATATGTGATATTGATTCTGGGAAGTGGCAAAGTGCCATGGAATCTGAAATGGACTCCATGTACTCCAACAAGGTATGGACCTTGGTAGATCCACCAGAGGGTATAGTACCCATTGGTTGTAAGTGGATCTATAAGCGAAAGCTTGGAGCAAATGGAGAGGTAGTGACCTATAAAGCTAGGCTAGTGGCAAAAGGTTACACTCAAAGAGAGGGTATCGACTATGAAGAAACCTTTTCGCCAGTAGCAATGCTTAAATCCATTAGGATTTTGCTTGCAATAGCTGCTCATTATGATTATGAAATATGGCAGATGGATGTGAAAACCGCCTTCCTCAATGGAAACATAGAGGAAGAGATTTACATGAAACAACCTGAAGGTTTCACATCTAGTGGAAGTGACCAAAAAGTTTGCAAACTCCAAAAGTCCATTTATGGACTAAAGCAAGCATCCCGAAGTTGGAACATCTGTTTTGATGAAACTATAAGGATGTATGGTTTTATTAAAAACGAAGATGAACCATGCGTGTACAAGAAAGTCAGTGGGAGTGCAGTGACATTCTTAGTACTTTATGTTGATGATATTCTACTCATTGGGAATGATGTAGGAATGATGCAATCGACTAAAGTATGGTTATCCACCAAATTCTCCATGAAAGACTTAGGAGATGCATCCTACATCTTAGGAATCAAAATCTATAGAGATAGATCAAGAAAGATGATAGGATTGTCTCAGTCAATGTACATAGACAAAATGCTAAAAAGGTTTAGTATGGAGGAATCAAAGAAAGGATTCTTGCCTATGAGTCATGGGATCCGGTATTCTCGATCCATGTGTCCTTCGACATCCCAGGAACGAGATAGGATGGCTCGCGTACCATATGCTTCTGCAATAGGAAGTATTATGTATGCAATGTTATGTACAAGGCCTGATGTGGCTCATGCATTAAGTGTAGTGAGTCGTTTTCAGTCCAACCCAGGTGAGTTGCACTGGGTAGCCGTGAAAACAATCCTCAAGTACTTGAGAAGGACTAAGGACTTGTTTTTGATATACGGCGGTGGAGAATTGAAACTAGAAGGGTTCACTGACTCTAGTTTCCAATCTGAGGTGGATGATTTGAAATCAATGTCGGGATTTGTATTCACCCTAAATGGTGGAGCAGTAAGTTGGAAGAGTTCCAAACAGAAAACTACTGCGGACTCCACAACCGAGGCTGAATACATAGCTGCATCTGATGCAGCAAAGGAAGCTGTTTGGATTAGGAACTTCATCCAAGGGTTGGGTGCAGTCCCTAGCATTGTCGATCCAGTACCTCTGTACTGTGACAATAATGGCGCCATTGCTCAAGCAAAGGAGCCGAGGTCTCATCAAAGATCCAAACACATAGAGAGGCGATACCATCTGATCCGAGAGATTGTTGGTAGAGGCGACGTACGCGTGGAAAGAGTCGACACAACGGAGAACATAGCGGATCCACTAACTAAGCCCTTGTCTCGTAATGTATTAGAAGGACATCTTGAGAAGATGGGTCTAAAATACCAAGGAGATTGGCTCTAGTGCAAGTGGGAGATTGTTAGAATAGTGCCCTGTGAGCCAATCCTAGATAGGCTTTATTTATCTATTCTTGTAGTAAACAATTTCGTTTTACATTATATTAATAAAAGGCATTTCTTCATCTTATGTTTATATCGTTATAACTGTATGATGAAGTCCCTAGAATTCACACATAGCTATGGGGCTTGATATCTCATTGGATGGATATCATAAAACAAGTTTCTAAGGCTGTGATTTCTAAATACTGTCCAAGTCATAGAATTATCAAGATGGGACATTGATAATTCGGATAGACTTGCGCCTATGATGCACACTCTTAATTGGAGAATGTCTCGTTTTATGGACATTAGTGTAGTTGACACAAATGCACATACGCGGGTGCTTGTTGAGAACAAGTTCACTGATTACCCTAACTGAAACTTCCTAAATTGGAATTATTTCTATATATGTCGAATTAGGAGTTTCTTAATCACGATAGTGCAAGATTAATTCTTTGACTTGAGTCATCACAGTAATCTTGTATATTGACTCACTGCACTTTGACTCCTGTGCCAGTTCTTTTACAAGGACACATATGGACTGGTGATTGGGTGTAGTGACTCGTATATGGAGGTTGGTGTTGATAACAAAGGATCCATCACTTGTCTAGATGAACAAGTGAATTTCCTATATAATTCTAAGTGATTTGACTGAGTTAGTCCTTGGCCAAGACAAGTAAGTAATTAATTGAGAAATGAGTTTCTTGAATTAATTAATCACTAGTCAAACACACTCGAATTATTAAGATTGAATTTATAAGGATCTCGACCAATAAGATTCCTCGATTCTTAATTCAATTGGGAAATTAGTTGATGGAAGAATCTCACTTGCATGGAATGCGCGATTGGAAAGGTTCACTTTGAATCGCCTACATCTAGGTCTTCAAGATAAGTAGCTAGAAACTTTTCTTTGATTTATGGGTATCTTATATTTAATGGAGATTAAATAATAAGATGGTTAATTAAAAGTGTTTAATTAATCGAGACAATTTAATTGTCCAAATTAAATCATAAAGGTTATGAACCCATTACTAGTATGTTGGTGAACCTAAAGGGTCACACACAATACTCGGACAAATCCATTTCTTAATTAAGGAAATTTAATTCAAAGTAGTTGAGTTAATATATTAATTAATTAGATTAATTAATTAAGACTTTTATTTATTCAAGTATTGGATAAATAAATTAGTTAAGTTGATAAGATCAATTTAATTAAGCTTAAGTCTAGAAAGCATTTAATTTAATTAGAAGTGACTTTTAATTAATCTAGTATGGTGGATTAATTATTAAAAGACTATTTTATTAAGCCTTGGTCGAAAATTTGGTGGAGGAAAATAATTAAAGAGTTTAATTAATTTTCTTCTAGAAGGAAATAAGATTTCTTGGAGAGAAAGGAAACTAATTAAAATAGAAGAGTCCTATTTAGAAATTAATTAGTCTTCTATTCCTACATGGAAAAGGATTAATGTATAAGAGTTCTACATGGAAAAGAATTGCAAGAACCTAGTCCTATATATAGGACATGTAGAGAACGAAAATAAGATGATGACTTTTGAAGCCAAAAATTTTGTTCCTCTTGCATAGAAAAATCGTTTCTTTTTCCTCTCTCTCATATAGTGTTCTTGAGTTCTTGATTATTCATCAAGATCTTGAATTCAAGAATTCTTCCAAAATACTTAGAGAAGTAATTTTTTGCTTTCACCTTAATCCCATACACTATTCCTTAGAGTTAGAATAAACGTTTATAGATCAACCTAGCTAAAGATTATAAACGAGTGGGTATCCGGGGTGTGGATCAACTTTAGAGGAGAAACACTTGGGTCTCTGAAGTGAATCAAGAATCCGATCAAAGACGTTTTTGGTGGAGGAATTCGAAATCTTCATCAAAGGGAAAAACGAAAGAGTTGATTCAAGGAACGAGAAGCAAGCTAGGGAGCTTACGTTAAGGAAGAAGAAACTCTTCGATTTTTATGAAAAATCGAATAAGGTAAGATCTTCTTTATTAAAGCTTTAAATAACAAATCAAAGATGCGCAAGCCTATGATACGTGATAAGCCCGTAGGATTAATAAACTCGCATGTTTAAATCCTAGAAACTAAAATTTTAATTTTCCGCTGTGCTTAGTCGGGCTACATGTATATTTCCCAACAGTAATTTATGATTAAAAGACCTTAAAATCATATCTACACATAATGTATTAAACAACTTCTTAATCTCCGTTTTGCTTTAATTTGTAGATAACTAGATATCTAAGATGGCTAAGAACCCGCTTTCCACAATTCTCGACACAAACAAACTCACTGGACCCAACTATTCTGATTGGCTTAGAAACCTTAAGATAGTGCTCAACTCCGAGAATAGAGCCTATGTCTTGACTGATGCACCCCTCTCGACTCTACCCGAGGATGCTGAGGAGGAGGAAATCGAAACCCATAAGAGATGGTTAAACGATGACCTCCAAGCAAGGTGCACGATGCTTGCATCAATGTCGAATGAGTTGCAGAAGCAACACGAAAATATGGCAAGTGCTGCTGATATTTTCAAACACTTGCAAGAGTTGTATGGTGAAAAGTCTAGGAGGGAAAGGTACTTAGTGTCTAAAGAACTTTTTAGAGCTCGTATGACTGAGGGGTCAAATGTCCAAGAACATGTGCTTAAGATGATTGGGCTCATTGAGAAGCTCGCAAGTCTTGACATTTTTCTAGACAATGAACTCTCAGTGGACTTAGTACTTCAATCCTTGCCTAGCACATTCGATCAATTTGTGGTCAACTTTAACATGAACAGTCTGGAGGCGACCTTGCCTGACTTGTTAAGCATGTTAAGGACTGCAGAAGCCACCATCAAGAAGGACAAGCCAGTCCTACTTGTGAGTTCTGCCCATTCTAAGGCTAAAAAGCCAAAGAAAGGGAAAGGGAAAAGTTCCCAAAAGAACAAGAAGCTAAAAGCTAAAGGTGGGGTCAAGAAGGTTAAAGCTGATAAGGATAAGGGTGATTGTTTCCATTGCGGTAAACCAGGGCATTGGAAGAGGAACTGCAAGGAGTACCTTGCGACCCTAGGTGAGACCAAGGGTATGTTTTATGTTGAAGTTAACTTATCTGTTAACGATACTTCTTGGGTATTAGATACCGGTTGTGCATCACATCTTTGCAATAATTTGCAGGCAATGACAAGAAGTAGGATGCTAGGAAAGGATGAGATCGTTCTGAGACTTGGCAATGGAGCAAAAGTTGCTGCCACAGCGATAGGAACGGTCAACCTGGCATTAGGCGACGACATTAGAATAGTTTTAAATAATTGTCTTTATGTTTCTAGTATAATAAAGAACATTATCTCCATCCCTGTTTTAGATGGAGAGGGTTTTGAGTTTTTAATAAAAGATGGAAAGTGTTCCATTATTAAAAATTGTTCTTTACTTTTTACTAGTACTTTGACGAATTGTTTATACACTGTTCAACCAATTAATTCCGTCTTTCACATTCAACATAGTAACCAAAGAAAACAAGATAACTTATACAGTACACTAATGTGGCATGCTAGACTAGGACATATTTCCAAAGAAAGAATGCACAAATTGGCAAAGGAAGGTGTACTCGACCTTAAGGAAGAGGAAACCATGCCTGCTTGTGAATCTTGTCTTAAAGGAAAAATGACCAAGTCACCATTTGTAGGACAAGTGGAACGTGCCACCCATCTTTTGGATTTGATCCATTCGGATGTTTGTGGTCCTTTTAGTATAAGTACTAAAGGAAGGTGTACTTACTTCATTACTTTTATCGATGATTATTCACGGTACGGATATGTGTATCTTATGAAGCACAAATCTGAAGCTTTTGAAAAGTTCAAAGAGTTTAGGAATGAAGTAGAAAAACAACTAAGTCGTAATATTAAGACTCTTCGATCTGATCGGGGAGGAGAATACTTAAGTGACGAATTCCTTAGTTATCTTAAAGAGAATGAGATTCTCTCTCAGTGGACTCCGCCTGGAACACCACAATTGAATGGGGTGTCTGAGCGAAGGAATAGGACTTTATTGGATATGGTCCGTTTCATGATGAGTTTCACTGAAGTTCCTCCATCTTTCTGGGGTTATGCCTTAGAAACTGCGGCCTATCTATTAAATAGATTGCCTTCCAAATCAGTGCCCAAAACGCCTTATGAGTTATGGCGTGGTAAACCGGCCTCATACAAATATCTTCGAGTATGGGGATGTTCAGCCTATGTGAAAAGGCTAGTGGGAGATAAGTTAGAGTCTAAGTCTAGCTTATGTAAATTTGTGGGGTACCCTAAAGAAACTGCGGGGTACTACTTCTATGATCCATCGGAACAAAAGGTGTTTGTTTCAAGGAATGCCATTTTCTTAGAGAAGGAGTTTCTATTAGATAGAAAGGGCGAGATCATAGAACTTGAAGAAGTTCAAGAACCACAAATTATCTCACAAAATTTGGAAACACAAACACAAGAAAACACTGAAATATCTAACACACAACCTCCGAGAAGATCCAAAAGGATCCGAGGGCCACCTGAGAGGTATGGTCTATTACTAGAAAGTAATAAGGAGGAGCTTCAAGTGGATGAAGATCCAAGAAGCTACAACGAAGCAATATGTGATATTGATTCTGGGAAGTGGCAAAGTGCCATGGAATCTGAAATGGACTCCATGTACTCTAACAAGGTATGGACCTTGGTAGATCCACCAGAGGGTATAGTACCCATTGGTTGTAAGTGGATCTATAAGCGAAAGCTTGGAGCAAATGGAGAGGTAGTGACCTATAAAGCTAGGCTAGTGGCAAAAGGTTACACTCAAAGAGAGGGTATCGACTATGAAGAAACCTTTTCGCCAGTAGCAATGCTTAAATCCATTAGGATTTTGCTTGCAATAGCTGCTCATTATGATTATGAAATATGGCAGATGGATGTGAAAACCGCCTTCCTCAATGGAAACATAGAGGAAGAGATTTACATGAAACAACCAGAAGGTTTCATATCTAGTGGGAGTGAGCAAAAAGTTTGCAAACTCCAAAAGTCCATTTATGGACTAAAGCAAGCATCCCGAAGTTGGAACATCTGTTTTGATGAAACTATAAGGATGTATGGTTTCATTAAAAACGAAGATGAACCATGTGTGTACAAGAAAGTCAGTGGGAGTGCAGTGACATTCTTAGTACTTTATGTTGATGATATTCTACTCATTGGGAATGATGTAGGAATGATGCAATCGACTAAAGTATGGTTATCCACCAAATTCTCCATGAAAGACTTAGGAGATGCATCCTACAACTTAGGAATCAAAATCTATAGAGATAGATCAAGAAAGATGATAGGATTGTCTCAGTCAATGTACATAGACAAAATGCTAAAAAGGTTTAGTATGGAGGAATCAAAGAAAGGATTCTTGCCTATGAGTCATGGGATCCGGTATTCTCGATCCATGTGTCCTTCGACATCCCAGGAACGAGATAGGATGGCTCGCGTACCATATGCTTCTGCCATAGGAAGTATTATGTATGCAATGTTATGTACAAGGCCTGATGTGGCTCATGCATTAAGTGTAGTGAGTCGTTTTCAGTCCGACCCAGGTGAGTTGCACTGGGTAGCCGTGAAAACAATCCTCAAGTACTTGAGAAGGACTAAGGACTTGTTTTTGATATACGGCGGTGGAGAATTGAAACTAGAAGGGTTCACTGACTCTAGTTTCCAATCTGAGGTGGATGATTTGAAATCAATGTCGGGATTTGTATTCACCATCAATGGTGGAGCAGTAAGTTGGAAGAGTTCCAAACAAAAAACTACTGCGGACTCCACAACCGAGGCTGAATACATAGCTGCATCTGATGCAGCAAAGGAAGCTGTTTGGATTAGGAACTTCATCCAAGGGTTGGGTGCAGTCCCTAGCATTGTCGATCCAGTACCTCTGTACTGTGACAATAATGGCGCCATTGCTCAAGCAAAGGAGCCGAGGTCTCATCAAAGATCCAAACACATAGAGAGGCGATACCATCTGATCCGAGAGATTGTTGGTAGAGGCGACGTACGCGTGGAAAGAGTCGACACAACGGAGAACATAGCGGATCCACTAACTAAGCCCTTGTCTCGTAACGTATTAGAAAGACATCTTGAGAAGATGGGTCTTAAATACCAAGGAGATTGGCTCTAGTTCAAGTGGGAGATTGTTAGAATAGTGTCCTGCGAGCCAATCCTAGATAGGCTTTCTTTATCTATTCTTGTAATAAACAATTTCGTTTTACATTATATTAATAAAAGGCATTTCTTCATCTTATGTTTATATTGTTATAACTGTATGATGAAGTCCCTAGAATTCATACATAGCTATGGGGCTTGATATCTCATTGGATGGATATCATAAAACAAGTTTCTAAGGCTGTGATTTCTAAATACTATCCAAGTCATAGAATTATCAAGATGGGACATTGATAATTCGGATAGACTTGCGCCTATGATGCACACTCTTAATTAGAGAATGTCTCGTTTTATAGACATTAGTGTAGTTGACACAAATGCACATACGTGGGTGCTTGTTGAGAACAAGTTCACTGATTACCCTAACTGAAACTTCCTAAATTGGAATTATTTCTATATATGTCGAATTAGGAGTTTCTTAATCACGATAGTGCAAGATTAATTCTTTGACTTGAGTCATCACAGTAATCTTGTATATTGACTTACTGCACTTTGACTCCTGTGCCAGTTCTTTTACAAGGACACATATGGACTGGTGATTGGGTGTAGTGACTCGTATATGGAGGTTGGTGTTGACAACAAAGGATCCATCACTTGTCTAGATGAACAAGTGAATTTCCTATAATATTCTAAGTGGTTTGACTGAGTCAGTCCTTGGCCAAGGCAAGTAAGTAATTAATTGAGAAATGAGTTTCTTGAATTAATTAATCACTAGTCAAACACACTTGAATTATTAAGATTGAATTTACATGGATCTCGACCAATAAGATTCCTCGATTCTTAATTCAATTGGGAAATTAGTTGATGGAAGAATCTCACTTGCATGGAATGCGCGATTGGAAAGGTTCACTTTGAATCGCCTACATCTAGGTCTTCAAGATAAGTAGCTAGAAACTTTTCTTTGATTTATGGGTATCTTATATTTAATGGAGATTAAATAATAAGATGGTTAATTAAAAGTGTTTAATTAATCGAGACAATTTAATTGTCCAAATTAAATCATAAAGGTTATGAACCCATTACTAGTATGTTGGTGAACCTAAAGGGTCACACACAATACTCGGACAAATCCATTTCTTAATTAAGGAAATTTAATTCAAAGTAGTTGAGTTAATATATTAATTAATTAGATTAATTAATTAAGACTTTTATTTATTCAAGTGTTGGATAAATAAATTAATTAAGTTGATAAGATCAATTTAATTAAGCTTAAGTCTAGAAAGCATTTAATTTAATTGGAAGTGACTTTTAATTAATCTAGTATGGTGGATTAATTATTAAAAGACTATTTTATTAAGCCTTGGTCGAAAATTTGGTGGAGGAAAATAATTAAAGAGTTTAATTAATTTTCTTCTAGAAGGAAATAAGATTTCTTGGAGAGAAAGGAAACTAATTAAAATAGAAGAGTTCTATTTAGAAATTAATTAGTCTTCTATTCCTACATGGAAAAGGATTAATGTATAAGAGTTCTACATGGAAAAGAATTGCAAGAACCTAGTCCTATATATAGGACATGTAGAGAACGAAAAAAAAAAAAGATGACTTTTGAAGCCAAAATTTTTGTTCCTCTTGCATAGAAAAATCGTTTCTTTTTCCTCTCTCTCATATAGTGTTCTTGAGTTCTTGATTATTCATCAAGATCTTGAATTCAAGAATTCTTCCAAAATACTTAGAGAAGTAATTTTTGCTTTCACCTTAATCCCATACACTATTCCTTAGAGTTAGAATAAACGTTTATAGATCAACCTAGCTAATGATTATAAACGAGTGGGTATCCGGGGTGTGGATCAACTTTAGAGGAGAAACACTTGGGTCTCTGAAGTGAATCAAGAATCCGATCAAAGACGTTTTTGGTGGAGGAATTCGAAATCTACATCAAAGGGAAAAACGAAGGAGTTGATTCAAGGAACGAGAAGCAAGCTAGGGAGCTTACGTTAAGGAAGAAGAAACTCTTCGATTTTTACGAAAAATCGAATAAGGTAAGATCTTCTTTATTAAAGCTTTAAATAACAAATCAAAGATGCGCAAGCCTATGATACGTGATAAGCCCGTAGGATTAATAAACTCGCATGTTTAAATCCTAGAAACTAAAAATTTAATTTTCCGCTGTGCTTAGTCGGGCTATATGTATATTTCCCAACAAGAGTTTCCAGGGGGGTAAATGTAATTTTCAATTATAGTGGATTAACTATTTGTAATTTCAATTATAAGAGGGTAAGTTTGCGTAATTATCTATTATAACAATGGGTGTAGGTGTAATTTTCCCATCATAATAAGAAGTGTAACGCCCCGATTCACCTGCCTACTATGATAATTATGTAAAAATTCAACTCATAAATTATTCTAAACAAAATCCAATACTCGAAATAATTTGGTTCGGAGCTATACAATTTGAAAGTACAAGATCACTAGCGAAACAGGACACGACATTTCATTCCATCGATGTGGTTCTATCTAAATTTTGAATTAGTGGATACTCCACGTTGACTTCTATGGATCCCTTTAAGGTCAGTAGCTCAAGACGTCTTTACTTAGATGAGTTTGTACACTAGTTGTCCTGTAACATCACTCTCGAAGATCAGCCACTGTCCCATCTACTCCATCTTATCCTGGGGAATGGAAGACACGAGTGATGAGCTACTAAGCCCAGTGAGCGTCAGTGTGTACATGTGCGGGGTTATGCATGTAAATGATATTATGCTGCATGATATATACAAGCGTAACATCGATAGATATTAAGTAATTCAATCCAACAATCACGTTCATATACGAACAAGATGCTTGTAAGGATCAAATTAAGCGATAAGAATTTGAAGACCATATTATGTACAACCAATTGAAGCCTGTGAAGACCAGATCAAGCGAGAGCCGTATCACAGAGAATATACATCACAAAGAATATACAAAGCCTGTGAATGGTATACCAGGCACAAATCACAATCAGATCAGATAAATCACCTTGTAACTCCCAGCTAAACATTTACTACCTTATCCTCCATTTGCAGGAAGCGACCCCATCGAACAAATGAACTGGCCATGCCTAGGTACATGACGGCGCCGATCACAGCCGTAGAAACCTCCATCCCGGCCATGAAAGGACACCCAAAGTTGGTACTGGACGACGAAGCCAATCTACTGACAGCCTGAAGCTACCCAGCGACCCCCGCGAACCGTCCAGCCCAGGGCCCAATTACCATATCAGAACAATCAATCGAACAATTCTTTACATTGGCACTGGACGACGAAGCCTATCTACTGGAAGCACAATGCTACACAGTGGACCCAACGAACCATCTAGCCCAACGTTCAATAACTGAATCAAGACCACTTTATAAGAACCATCAACTTAACAACCGTTACCCACCAATAGAATAATCGATAAGACCGGATATTCATTTCGATTGCAAGAAATTTGAACCATAAAATCACACAAGCATGTTCAACAATTTATATGAATCCCATTTATGATATGATCGTGTCCATATGAATGATAATGACACTGAATTTTTGCAGAATAAGATAAACTAATAAATAAAGCGCTCACTGGAGTAACCAATGGCTGGTTAACCGGAATTATCTCAATACTAATCATGTGATTTCCGACTCCTTTATTCACATGAAGTCTCTGTTTGTTGTACCTAGAAGGTGAGTATACATGTTATACAAATGCACGATTGCATACACGAACTTGATTTATGATGCACCAAGATTTCATCTTCATACTAAATACTCAATTAAGTTATCACTTTTCAGATTGCTCTTCAATTAATAAGAGGTAAACAATTATCAAAAAATATAAATTATTAACTGATTAATAATCAATTTGAAGAACTATTCACATAGCCATATAATTTTATTCTTAACTAATAATTATTGGTGGAGGAAATCAATAAACTTAAGTAGTAATTAATACAACCTGAACAAATCAAAGTGATTAAGTAACTAGCTCATGAAGTTGAAGGAATTGCAATGAGTAAGCAAGTACTAGAATTCGTTTACACTCATATTTTCTTGTTCCAATTTCCTTTTCTTCCCTTCATTCTAAGACAATCTTGTTCTATCTCTTTCCATTTCTTTTTCCCATTCTCTCACATTTTTAATTTATCTTTATCTTTATCTTGCTTTATTTTCTACTCTGTTTCTTTCCTCTTCCTTCAATTCTTCTCTCTTTCCTCACTTCCTGTTTTATCTCTTTTGTCTATCACACAGACGCACACGAACAGCAGTATTAAGTACACACATACACCCATCTCGACCTTCAACAACAATGCACACACAGCCCAATGCACATACCTATAAACGCACGCAATTTTTGGTATTTGAATTTCGCCCCCCCTCAAAATTAAAAAATATCACTTTCTCCCTTTTCTTTGAGTTCGCCCTCCCAAACCCAAAATCCAGACTATAACGAAAGAGATATAAGAATATAAAGTATGTCAAAAATTATAATTGAACCTAATTCCTTATTATATTTTTCCAGTTAAATATAGCGCACCCCCATTGAATCTTTCGTCTATCTAACAAAAAAACAAGTGTATAGCTATATCACAACAATCTCGCCCCTCGATAAAATTCCTGACTCCGTCCCAGCGCACCAAAACATGAAGCATAAGCATATATCCTTCTCCATCATCAATCTATTTCTTTTTTTTTGGTGTGTGTCTACTTTACAATTGTATAGCCTATCTAAGCTCTTACATCACTAAAACCATAGCTATAAACTAACCATAGACAGAATAATTTTCGGTAACTTGATCAATTTATGCATTGAAATTAATAGCCAAACATAGAACAAGTAACTGAGTTGAACTAATTAATTAACAAAGAATCAAGTAAACAAAATAATGAAACAAAAACGGTGAGTGAGAAGTACCTGATAGTTGAAGAAAAGAAGAATGAATTCGATATGATATATACAAGAGCAAAAATGTGTATCTATGTATTATGTATACATACATGTAAAATAAAGTGGGGTGGAGATTTGGCATGTGTTTTAAGGCTGAGAAGTGGCTGAATATGGGGAGCAAGACACGTTTTTGCTCTTAAAAGTCTTATCATATAATTCTTTCATTTTTCAAGATTTACTAATTTGTCTCTGAACTTTTAAACCTTCATACTACGACCCCAGAACTTTATTAAAGTTGCAATTCCGTCCATCAGGCTTTCATACGCTTTATGTGATGACCCCAGAGTACGCTAAAAATTCTCCTTAATGTTTAATTAACTTCTATTCTAGTCCTTCAATTTGATATGCATTCACGAACTGAATCCCAAAATTCAATCAAATATCTACACCTAATTTCGAACAATAATAATCCTTGAGAGAAGCACTTTTGTACATAAAAGTATCACTGAAATTTAATGGACCCAAATCATGTAATCATCTAATCACATGAGATAAGGATGATTTTGACTCACTCAAATAAAACAGATTAGATGTCAATTCAATCGTATTTAATCCTTTCAATAAAATTAAGGGATAATAGCAGATACCCCTCAGTCATGGGGTGATGTGCACTTTGCCCCTAACTTATTAAAATATGCAATTTACCCCCTCACTTATCAAAAATGTGCACTTCACTCCCTCGGGCAGGGGCAAAGTGCTACAAAACACATAAGTCAGGGGGCAAAGTGCTACAAAAACACATAAGTCAGGGGACAAAGTGCTACAAAAACACATAAGTCAGGTGACAAAGTGTTACAAAAACACATAAGTCAGGGGGCAAAAGTCCAATTTTTATGATAAGTGAAGTGCCTGAATCTACCCGAGCTGCCTGAAGGAGTGAAGTGCACATTTTTGATAAGTGAGGGGGTAAATCGCACATTTCAATAAGTTGGGGGGCAAAGTGCACATCACCCCATAACTGAGGGGGTGTCTGCTATTATCCCTAAAATTAATAAAAGCTAGAGCAACTCCAATTAGGACTTGAAAATATGGGGCATTACAAGAAGGGTCTAGTAAAAGAAGAGCCAAATAGTTAATGTCTTATCACAATTAATTTTAAGGAAAGATTACACACATGCCCCCTAATTACCAAAACACCTCTTCAATTATTGAAAATTACCAACACATTCCTTTAAGGGGTCTATTCGTAAGATTTATATGGGTAAATTTATAAGAATTGTTAAACACACATGAGATGTAATTGTAAGAAATTCTTAACATGAGGGAGGGTGTGTTGATAATTTTCAATAAGTGAGTGGAGTTTTGATAATTACATAATAAGTGAGGGGGTCTGTGTGTAATTTTTCCTAATTTTAATGGCATGTGAAGGGGCCTGCTGTTTAAAAACATACAAAAATAACTCCTATAATCAAAGAGTTCAATAAAAACGAAAACAACTCCAAATAAAGAGTTTAATGAAAATGGAGAGCTACGCATGTATCTTTCATGCTTTAATGTGGGGGCACATCAAGATGCCGATTAAGGGTCACCCCAATAAATTATTGATCGAAATTAGTCTATAATAAAGAACAAGGATAAAGTACTCATCGGGTTGGTTGTTACGGTTAATTACAAGAAAAATTTAAAGAAATAATATATTTTTTAAAAAAAATTCAAAAAATACCATAAATTTGATCGGGTATCAGGAAATACCACAAAATGTCTTGTCCCAAGGTGTGATTGAGATTGGTCTGACAGTCACGCCTTGGACTAAGGCATGATTGACATTGCTCTGACAGTCATGCCTTGTTCTATCTTTGATTTTTTGACCTGTTCTGTTCATTTTCGGGCTTCGGTTTCAACACAAAAAATGTAGATTGACTCACAAAGTTTGTAACGGTGCAAAAATTGATTAATTTCGATATCCGGGTAAAAAAAATACAACATATTAAAAAAGAGACGCATATACGGATTTTTCAAAAAAATATATTTTTTCGTCATTTTCGGGATGATTTTTCGACATGTTCTGTACATTTTCGGGCTTTGACTTCAACATAAAAAATATATATTGACTCACAAAGTTTGTAACGGTGTGAGAATTGATTCATTTCGACATCCGGTTGAAAAAATACAACATATTAAAATAGATACATATATGGATTTTTCGAAAAAAAATATTTTTTTGTCATCTTCGGGATGATTTTTTGACATTTTCTGTACATTTTCAGGCTTCAACTTCAACACAAAAAATGTAGATTGACTCACAAAGTTTGTAACGGTGCAAAAATTGATTCATTTCGATATCCGGATGAAAAAATACAACATATTAAAAAAGAGATACATTTATGGATTTTTCGAAAAAAAATTATTTTTTCTTCATTTTCGGGATGATTTTTCGACATGTTCTGTTCATTTTCGGGCTTCGACTTCAACAAAAAATGTAGATTGACATACAAAGTTTGTAACGGTGCAAGATTTGATTTATTTCGATATCTGGGTGAAAAAATACAACATATTAAAATAGAGACACATATATGAATTTTTTAAAAAAATATATTTTTTCGTCATCTTCGGGATGATTTTTTGACATTTTCTGTATATTTTCAGGCTTCGACGTCAACATAAAAAATATAGATTGACTCACAAAGTTTGTAACGGTGGAAGAATTGATTCATTTCGATATTCGGATGAAAAAAATACAACATATTAAAAAAGAGATACATATACAGATTTTTCGAAAAAAAAATATTTTTTCGTCATTTTCGGGATGATTTTTCGACGTGTTCTGTTCATTTTCGGGCTTTGACTTCAACACAAAAAATGTAGATTGACTCACAAAGTTTGTAATGGTGTAAGATTTGATTCATTTTGATATTCGGATGAAAAAATACAAAATATTAAAAAAGAGATACACATGGATTTTCCGGAAAAAAAAATATTTTTTCGTCATTTTCGGGATGATTTTTTGACGTGTTCTGTTCAATTTGGACTTCGACTTCAACACAAAAAATGTAGATTGACTTACAAAGTTTGTGACGGTGTGAGATTTGATTCATTTCGATATCCGGGTAAAAAAATACAACATATTAAAAAAGAGACACATATACGGATTTTTCGAAAAAAATTTATTTTTTTGTCATTTTCGGGATGATTTTTCGACGTTACAAACTTTGTGAGTCAATTTACATTTTTTGTGTTGAAGTCGAAGCTCGAAATTGAACAGAACACGTAGAAAAATCGTCCCGAAAATGACGAAAAAATATATTTTTTTCGAAAAATCCGTATATGCGTCTCTTTTTTAATATGTTATATTTTTTTTACCTGGATATCGAAATGAATCAATTTTTGTACCATTACAAACTTTGTGAGTCAATCTACATTTTTTGTGTTGAAGTCGAAGCTCGAAAATGAACAGAACACGTCAAAAAATCATCCCGAAAATGACGAATTTTTTTTTTCTTCGAAAAATCCGTATATGTATATTTTTTTTAATATATTGTAACTTTTCATCTGAATATTGAAATGAATCAATTCTTGTACAGTTACAAACTTTGTGAGTCAATTTATATTTTTTGTGTTGAAGTTGAAGCCCGAAAATGAACAAAACATGTCGAATAATCATCACGAAAATGACGAAAAAATATTTTTTTTCCGAAAAATCCGTATATGTGTCTCTTTTTTAATATGTTGTATTTTTTTACCCTGATATCGAAATGAATCAATTCTCACACTGTTACAAACTTTGTGAGTCAATATACATTTTTTGTGTTGGAAGTCGAAGCCCGAAATTGAACAGAACATGTCGAAAAATTATCCCGAAAATGACGAAAAAATATATATTTTTCGAAAAATCAGTATATTCTTTGTGTTGAAGTCGAAGCCTGAAAATGTACAGAAAATGTCAAAAAATCATCCCGAAGATGACGAATTTTTTTTCCCGAAAAATCCATATATGTGTCTCTATTTTAATATATTGTATTTTTTCATCCGAATATCGAAATGAATCAATTCTCACACAGTTACAAATTTTGTGAGTCGATCTACATTTTTTGTGTTGAAGTCGAAGTCCGAAAATGACAAAAAAATACTTTTTCCCAAAAAATTTGTATGTCTCTTTTTTAATATGTTGTATTTTTTTACCCGAATATCAAAATGAATCAATTCTCACACCGTTACAAACTTTGTGAGTCAATCTATATTTTTTGTGTTGAAGTCGAAGCCCGAAAATGAACAGAACACGTCGAAAAATCAAAGATAGAACAAGATAAAAAAGGGGGGGGGGGGGAGGGGGTGACAAGTCACGCCTTGGGCCAAGGCGTGACTGACATTAGGCGTGACTATTAGACCAATCTCAGTCACGCCTTGGGCCAAGGCATTTTGTGGTATTTCTTGATATCCGGTCAAATTTGTGTTATTTTCGAATTTTTTAAAAAATATATATTATTTCTTTAAATTTTGCTAATTACAATAGAGAGGATAATAAGAATGAGAGAGTGGTGAAGTTGCTGATAAAAAAAAAAGTGGTGTAGTTGCTTAACCAGACGTTATAAGACCTCTAATAGTGCCTTTAATTGTCAGACTTTTGAGATTTTTTGTTGTAAAAATGCATCTAGATACAATTTATCTCTAATATGCTATTAAGTGAGTTGTTAACACATACTATTCAAGGACTATATCAAGCGACTCTGAATACAGCTTGTGGGGAGGTGAACAAATGGGAAAAACCGCGTAAAGGATGGTCCAAGCTTAACACCGATGGTAGTGTTTTCCAAAACGTAAACAAGGCAGCGAGTGGTGGCATAATCAGGGATGACTCCGGATAGTGGAATGGGGGATTTATCTGGAATATGGGCGATCGTACGATCACCGAAGCTGAAATGTTAGCGTTCAAGCAAGAGATTGGAGGTGGAAATTGACTCGGAAGTGGTCTTTCTTTTGGTTCGGAGAGGTGATGCACACAAACATCCTCTTGGATGCATCATTGAAGATTGTAGAAGATTGATTATAATACCTTGAAATTGTATACTAAAATATATTAAGCGAGAAGGCAATGTGTGCAGATAGCTTAGCTAAGTTTGGACACTGTTTATCGAGGGGTTTCACTTTTGGGACTCCATCCCTCTTTGTATTTTGGACTTAATTAATGAAGAAGGATGAGATACTCATCCCCTATGATGCACGGACACTAATACGGAGACACGGACACGGGGCACGACATTTTTCGAAAAATTAGGACACGATACGGCATCGACATGAATGTCAAATATATATATATAGCATAAATTAGATATTGATTTTAATTTCAATATAATTTGTTAGAAAAATAAAACTATGAAAATGTTGTTTACTTGTTTTATGTTAAATTTTTATTTCCATTGTTTCTTTGCAAATCTCTATATGTTTGAAAAAATTCAACTATTTATCAACAATAAGTCAATAACGAGTGCAAAATAAATATAAACAGTCACAAAATATAATGCAATTACAAATACAATTAAAGTATCAAATGTTCAAGAATTAGAATTAGAATTAGAATTAGGATTTTTGAAATTTTTCTATTTACAATTGGAACCCCACACTTTTTAATCTCTTAGAAAAATTGTCAAACATGTCATCACCTTGTTGGACACGCATTTGGTCGTGTCTAACACGGTGTCCGAATTGCCTTTTTAATTTTTAACCATGGACACATATTAGCCGTGTCCAACACGTGAAGTAGGTGTGTCATGTCCGACACGCGCCCGGAGATAATTTGTGGAATGTCCGTGCTTTATAGCTCATTCCCCATTGAAATCGAAAAAAAATAAAAATCAAGGACTATATGATTTTTTCATAATTGGAAGAAACACTTTGGAGATCCTCACTTTTAGTATAGTATAGATAAGTATAAATGAATTGGAACAAAGTTAGGAAAAAAAAGTGAACCAAACTACTTCTTACGCTCTCGAGCAATCATTAAAAACTCGTCTGAATTTGGTTGTTAACAAAGCAAGTTAATTAATGATAAATTATGTGCAAAAAGATCAAATCACTCAAAGCTTAATTCACGTTCGAACTCGGTTCAATATACAATCAAATCCTCGTATTTCAAGAATAGAATGTGGCTAGAATCACTACTCACACACGTCATTCAATAGTAAATGGAGTGTACCATAACCAGTTCACTTTTCACTTTTAGATCATGGTTGGAGAACCCCTATTATATCAATGTGGCGATTTTGTTGCATGCCGGTTTACTATAGAATTATCTTGACATACAACATACATGGTCACTTTTTAAAGCTTCTGGGACTCCAAGTTTTGTTATAATTACTATCGTACATGCAATGAGAGACATAAAATCCATCTTACATAGATGAAAGAGATTGTAACAGAAAATGGAAGAATCAGTCCAACACACATATGACAGTAAACACAAGTTCTTGAGAAAAAATCTACATTTCCTTCAATACTGAATTACAATGTTATTACATCGTTGCACAAATACCCATCACATTGCCTGTGATATCTATAATACCTATACGGAACGCCATCACTCGACGAAAAATAAAATAAAATCATATATCTTGTTAAAAGAATCACAGATGCTTGCTTGAATCGTGGTTGTATATGAATTCATACCGCTATCCTCAAATCTCAATAGCCACAAAGTTAAGTCACCAATCATGAAGTATCAATAGTCCTTATGATTTCTGAGCTCCAGTGAGTTCAGGATCAGTCTGATAATACACAATATCACCTGTATCACTCACATAGTGATCTTTCTTCATGCTTCTTACAAGGACTCCCAACAAGTACAACGGAATAGGGCCCGACTTTTTGGGCTCCTTGTAATACTTCCCTAATACGGGCTTAGCTGCTTCGGTCTGCATCAGAAAGATTAAAAATAATCAGGGTCGGGGATGTGATTGTGTAACTTTGATTCAGTTGCTCGGTTTGACCAAAAGGATTAACTTACAGCTTCTATCAAATGATAGTGTGGGATTTGAGGAAAGAGGTGATGTATCACATGTGTTCCTATGTCGTGGTGGATGTTGTTTATCCATCCGTAATCACGATCGAGCGTCGTTAGCCCGCCTCTCAGATAACTCCATTGCTGTTTTACCAAATATTGAGAGAATTGATTAAGCATTCTCGTAAAAGATTATAGCTAATTACAAGGTAAGTGAATCATGAAACTTTGACATAGATTGAGATACTCTTGTGCTTAGGCATTTCTCCATTTGAAAACTTTTCCCAGGTGGAATTTCAGAACAAAGGCTAAAAAAGAAATCAAACTACTCGATACTCGACTGCTAAAACAGTTGAGTTTCTTTCGTTTCGCATAAGAAGCAATCTTGAAATAAGATTTTTAAGTTCAAGCACCAACTTGACTCGGTTGAAATGTAAGTATATGCAAGAATATCTAGTTACTCGAGCTCGACTTGCGTTTGGCCAAATAACATCTCATTCAAGTTCGACTCATTAAAAACCAAACCAACCTCCAATGCAATTTCATGCTCGATGAAAATCAATACCATGCTTGGAAAAACACTTTGTTCTGGTCGATTCAATTTGTTTATAACTCTGTTCTATTCAGAACTTGGAACAATATCAGTTAAAATATTTGATTTGATTTTACCTTTCCGCGGTACCAAGGAAGCTTGTCCTCATGCCCATGGTGGTGCAAGTAGGTAACTAAATCAAGCCACATTACAAAACCCTGCAACCAATTCAAATTCCAAGTTTTACCAAGACGTTCAAAAGTAGGATAAAAAGAACTCGAGGCGTCGTCTTTTAGGAAGCGTTTGGATTTGAAGGTACTGAATGACCAACTCTACTAAAAACTTAAGCTGTTAGAGAGAAGAATCATTTAATATTTTAATTAATATCTCTAAGTCTCTTAACACACCCCCTCACGTGCAGGCGGTATTGTTTTTAACCAAGCCTTGCACGTATGATACTTTTTCATAAATGGGTGGTGGTAGGGTTTGAACACAAGACCTCTTTGTTTGGCCTGGTTCTGATACCATATTGAATGACCAACTCTACTAAAAGCTTAAGCTGTCAGAGAGAAGAATCATTTAATATTTAATTAATACCTCTAACAGAAGGAAAGAATTAAACGTAAGAGTTTCAAATCCACCATTAATATCAAACAAGTGCAAGTTAACTGGTATTATGAATTTGAAATCTTTAGCCTCCAAATTCTTCAATCCAAACACGACTCTACAGAACAACATTGAAACTTTTAACAAGGGAATTAAGTGACTAACCAAGTATGGTATGCCATATAGTTTGAGCAATTGAACGGGACCCATAACGAAAGATAACCCTGCGAGTAATCCAACCATTGCTGTCCAACATACCGTCGATGTAATTACATCTTTTCTTTCGTTCGGGACAAACAAATCACTATCAGGGTGGTAATGGGATCCTTTTTTCCCAGGACTTCTACTCCACTGTCATGAATTAAGAACAACAAAGATAATCAGAAAGCTTATACATTGGAAAAATTCAATCTTTTTTTTTTTCAATACTTAAGAAATAAGCAGATTTTACCAGATAGATTGGATATGCCAGCATAGGGAAAGGCAATGTGAACCTCAATTTCTTGGTAGCATTATCCAAACTCTTGTAAATCTTCTCAGGTAACTGGAATTTAAGGAAAAATGGAAAAGAAAACATTAAATTCTGTCTTATGCAACATCAGACAATGTAAGAAAACTTTTGAGTGATTCTTAGGAGCTTCGGAATTTCAAATCCTAATATAATCACACCGACCATCCGATGGATGATTGTGATTGCCTCAAAATCAAACTCTCAAAAGCTCTTAAGAATGACTCGAGACTTTAACAAAGAATCTAGCAAGTGAAGTGACTTACAGGGTGCCAAGATTCATCATTCTCAACATGGCCATGGTTCTGATGATGAGTCCTGTGACTAATTCTCCTACATAATTCATCGTAACACAATATCTTAAATTCCATTTTAGTTTCTAGATATACACATTACCTATCAATTAATGAACTGAAATATTTTTAAAAAAAACTTAAAATTGTGTTTGGATGGAAAGATTTGAAACCATGAATTTCAAATTCATCAATAAATCCGTTGAGATTCACTTGGACAATTACAAGTTCCAATAGATTTAAAATCCACTAGAATTCATTTTGAGATATTAATCAATTACGATGAATTTCAAATCCACTTAATGTAGAATCCTCTGACATCATTCATCCAAATCCATTCCTCAAATCCAAATACATCTATTCAAATACACATTATATTAAGAAAACATACCATCCATGGTAGGGAACAAGAATTGAAGAGTGAAGAAGATGCCCAACTACACTATTCAACTTGGGATTACTTGAAAAGCTTCCATGACCACTGCACAAAACACCAACAATTTTTTTTAAAATAAAAATAATTAAACCCATATCTTAAATCCAACAAAAATCAAAACCCATATCATAAAAATCTCAACTTTATCCAAAATCATCAAAAAAAAAAAAAAAAAAAAATTTTCCCCTTACCAGTCATGTCCAAGAACAAAAAGTGCCCAAAACATAGTACTCTGAGCAAACCAATACAAAGGCCAAACAACCCAATTGTTCATATAAGCAGCCATAGCTGCCAATCCAAAAACCACACCAATATCTCTCACTACATAGCTCATAGACCTCCATGGATCCTTCACCCAACAATGCTTTGGAATGGCTGCCCTAATATCAGACAATTTAAATGGGGGTGGTGCACCAGGGTCAAATTCGTCATTTCCACCATTTATGGCTATCTCCCCTCCATTATTTTCTTCTTCCACTCTCTCAACTCTCAATGGTGCACTAACCCTCAAAGCCCACCTCCTATCCTTACTAATCCCACTTGACAAACACTTTGCAAAATCTGTTCTTGAAATTCTCAGCTTTGATGGATTAGGGTTTGATAATTTTTGGCTAGTTATTGGTTTAGGATAAATTCTTGGAAGTGGCCTTAGACCACATTCTGATATAACCCAACTAGCCATTTTTTGGGAATCTGAACCAAAGATTTCAGCTTTTTTATGTTTCTCTCACTTGAAGTGAGAGAGAGAGAGAGAGAGAAATGTGTGGACTCAAGGGCTTTGCAGAATGTGTATGTAATAATGTATCTATCTGTGAGAAGATAACACAAGGGTTCCTCTCCTCTAGTTAAGAAATCTCAACAACTTGTGTTCTTGTGGATTTTTATAATATGGCTCATATATATATATACACACACATATCAAATAGCCTCACTTTCTTCTCTCTTTCCCATTCAAACATCTAAAACGTGATTTTTATGATCCACCTTTTGTCAATTTCCCTGTTAAGCACACCACAATTACTTTATACATACTTTCAGAGGTGGGTAAGACTTGTGAATGTTTATTGTGTTGTGAATTTGGTCGGTTTTAATGTAGTTGCCATTTAAATAGTTTTTTTTACCTTATTTTTCTTCTTCAACGAATTCATGACTCTGTTTTTACTTTTCCAAGTTGGTATTTTGCCAAATTTTGGGTGGGGGGTGGGGTGGGGCTGGGGGGCTGCGTTTTTGGGATCTAGCAGTTGGATTTGGCGCGTATGATGTGGGGTAATTATTGTAAATTGGGTTTTCAACCCCGTTTGTTATGAATAATTTTGTTTTTGACCCGTTTTTCAAAAGTGTGGACGTCGAAGGAGAAGAATACGTGGTCAGCTCGGCTCCCATTCAATTCAAAGTATGTGTGCAGATTTTTGTCAAAATTAAGTTTGCTTAAGCTCCCTCCGTCCAAAAAAAATTAAGGGTCTAATTTGACTTTGTACAAGGTTTTAAAGGAAAGTTGAAAACATATACGTTTTATGTACTTTCTCCCTTTAAGAGACTTATTAAGATACTTATTGACTCCCACCACACGTCATGTGAATCAATTGGTAAGAAACGAATTAATTTCTTTTAAAAAGTTATGAGTTCGACTTCCTCTGTCAATATGATTGTTGTGTTGGTGTGTGATTTGTAAATAACTCTATAAGCGACATTTGATCACGAAAGCATACCTGACCCTGATAGATGACTGAAGTCGACCCTATATAAATTTTTGTGAAGAAAAAGAAGAAAATAGTTATTGACTGATACTATGATCCCATCACTAAAAACTATTAAGTAATAAAGGCTAGTGTGATGGCCAGTACACTGGAATAATAATTGAAAAAGTGAATCATTTATATGCATTGACCAAATAATTCATGTGTTTATTGGATAGTTTTTGCAGTTAAGTGGTTGAAAAGCTAATTTCAAGATTAATTTGGCGGGTTTGGATTTTGGAGGTCCTTCTACCATCCAACCAACTCGTGAGTTTCAGACAAATGGTCCAGAGCAATCGTCGCCCAAAAAGGAGCTAAGTATTATATGAGATGGAAGTGTTATGTTCGCAAGAGCCAACTTTAACCTACATACAAGGTGCGAAGCCGCCTCTTGAACCCATAACTACAACATATATATGAAGAAAATATTAAATATTACATCTCTTATTATGAACAACTAAAAATACTGTAAATCGTGTGTATCGTGACTTCATACTTTCTTAACAAATGATATTGTATTAAAGTGGTGTTTAGTCAACGCTTCCTTTTGTATTTAGGCAGGCGAAAAATGTGGTGTCATACATATATCAGACTGATTTTCTCCATGAAGTGGTGTTTAGTCAACACTTGCTTTCATAGGGATGCTTACATTACCAAATTACATCTTATTTACATTACCAAATTACATCTTATTTTTGCATTGATTTCTTGAATTGTCCTATTGCTTTCATAAAAGATGCAAGGTTAGTCCGAGAAGTTACTCTATTTGGATGTATTTCTATTTTATTTTCAATCGTCATTTTTTAAAATATGTGGAAAAATGAGTTCTTTGATTTTTGTGTGAAAATGACAACATATTTGGTTGTGTTTTTGAAAATGCTTGGAATTGATGATTTGCTGATGTACAAAATGATTGAGTTAGTTAAAAGTAATGATTATGTATGTAGTATATATAAAATAATATATAATATTATATTGATTAAATATATTTGTAAGTAAAAATGTTAAAAATTGACCCCAAAAAAGCACTAAAAAATTCAAAATAGGTCTTTGAATATGCACAACCTATGAAGGTTAATACTATGTATTTTATTTCACTACAGTACCACAATTATTGTCGAAAAAATAAATTTTTAGAAGGAGATATGAGAAAAAGAAAAAAGTGGGTGTGAATTGGTAAAGTAAAAGGTAATTATTGGAGAATGTAAAAGTAAAAATAAAAATTAGTATATTTGCAGTTGAGAATGGTGAAAACTGTGTATTTTCATTTTCAAATGAGAATGAAAAAGAAAATCTCAACCCGAAAACATAAACAAACAGGGCCTAAGATGACATCTATATTTGTTTCAAAATTATATTTTTTCTTCAAAATAATATATAACAAAATTCGATATAATAAAAGATAATTTCTCCCATCATTTTTCAAACTTACCACGGGACATACCTCCCTCCACCTCCCTCCGACTAATATAAAAATGAGAGGCAAATTGAAAAATCGGTTAGCCAAGGAATTTGGAGTGTGGCGCGGCAATGAGGACAATGTGAAAGAGAGATTGGCGAGGAAAAGAAATTGCTTCTTTTTTTTTTTTTTTTTAATCCTAATACTGAATTTTAAGATATTCTAGGTTTTCCTTTTGACTTTAAACAGAATTCAAATAAATTAATTAGATTATTTTTATTTTGTTTATTATATAAACAATTAAAAAGACTAATAATTTTTTTACATATAACCACTTACCACCTAACATATTGGCCAATCTTAGGAATTGTCTAGATTACAATCACAATCACCTATGGGAGCCATATGGAATCCAATCAATCCGCTATACACAAATAATTGTGATTGTATCAATACTGGAGTCTCAAATCTCTAAAAAGTTAATACAAGATCTCACTTGCATTATCATTTGTGATGCCTCAAATTACGAGCCAAATCAAATGTAACATAAACTTACTCGACTTAGAACTTAACCAATTACGTATAAATTTTCTACGAATCAGGTCGATTAGATGGACCACGTGTGGGCTACGTAGTCATATTTTCCACCATTTATTACGTTTTTCCATGGCCTTAGCAAGTTCACCCGCCATTGATGCAAAGTTCTCAGCGCCACTTTGTAGCTCTTCAGTTGTTCTGCTAAGTTTCTGAAACAACCCACATCGGAATATTCAAGTATAAGCACATATAATGCAACATAAGCAACAAGAAGTAGGAATGCAAGGTTGTGTTTATGATGTGAAGCAGAAAGAACCGAATGTCCATTGCTGCAGATACATATGTTATGTTTGTATCAAAGATTATAGAGAGGAAAATGAAAAGGTTGAACAAATAAATTACATAATTATATTTACTTTGACATGAGAAAATATTTTTCGTCGGTATTTTCTTCACTATAATCCAAGGTTCAAACATAGTATAATCAAAGAAAGAGACTACAAGTTTAGTAATAAAAGAATTAGCTGTATTTTCTCCTGTGGGTCCATGGTGAGTTTGTATAGCAACTAGTGTTACACCCCTCATAAAGAACAAAATTAAGTTCTTAAGAACTTAATGGGGTTGGGCCCCTTTACATCAAGATAAAATTTATAAAGATGACATTAGGACAATGTCTCAGTTTCCTCTCAAACCTTCAAAACCGAAATTTCATCAAAATCTAAATTTCCATCAGAAAATTTTAGTCAATTTTATTCAAGTGGGATTACCTCAAGTTTCTCCTGGCGTTCTAGAAGTTTATCTTTCGCTTGTGATGCTGCTGCTGATGCATCCTGAAACCAATTACATGGTCAAAAGATGCAATTCCAAATTAAGCATTTAATCATACACAAGACTTGAAGGAAAGAACTCACCCCTGTGTTCCTATATTTTGCAATGATTTCTTCACGCGTTCTCGTCTTTGGTTTAGTATCAGTCGAACCACCTTCAAATAATCTTTCCCTCTCAGCGCCCTTTTCTGTATAAGAAGTAAAATAAAAATAAAAATGTTTATGCGCAGCAAGGATTAAAACCATTATATCACTACCACGTGGAATTGTGAGCCATTGGATGAGAATATGATGACGTCATAAAGTAATACACTGATATCTCCATTTGTAATATAACGGACCATAACTTCATTTGGATAGTTTTCAATCTGGTGGCATCTCATGAGCTATCGGCAGAGAATAATTTGTAAATTTTACCTTTTATGTCATCACTACTTTTTCGTAAAGAAGATACAACAGGAACAGGTTCATCGATCTCGACATCATCTGCAAATAAAATTGAAACAATTTTAGGATCAAAAAGTCTTTTCCTTCTATGTTTTTTTAATCTTTGCAAAAAGAAGGTTGCATGCTCTAGGGTGGGCATTGCTGACTAGAACTCACCTATCTGAAGTTCCATGTCTTCTAGATCATATGCATTACAGGATTCAGAGAATGGAAACCTTGAAAAGATTCTCTCTAAATGTGCAATCATAATTTCACGAGCTTCTGCGTAATTCATATCATGCTCTCCTTTTTCCCCTTTTAACCCCTTTATCATGTTACTAACAAATCCAGGCACAGCACCCTGTGCAAGGAATCAAACATATAGTGAGTTCAAGAAAATGAAAAAGAAGAAGAAAAATAAACTGAAGGAACTGAATTTGTGACCTGTGTTTTCTTTTGGTTTTGGAAGAAATTAAAATCAGCATCTGCAGCAGCAGCTAGGACTTTATCATGTAGGCAAGGTAAGGACTCAGGAATCCTAAAACAAACATACCATCTTGTCAGAATTTCATTTTATTGGTTTTTATTTGGGGAGGGGGGAGGAAAATTCTTCTACGGACCAGATGATCATGGACCCAGTGGCTGTGATAGTGCCACCTCATGTAATTTGATGAGGTTGCATTAGTACACACACATGATCCATGAGACCTGTTGTCCAAGGGATAGGAGGGTGACCTGAACTCATTTTCGAATGCCAAAAGAGATAGGAAAACAAATTCACACCCGTTCACCTAAAAAGAAGCAAACACCATTAGATGCAATTAACGTAATAAATATGATAGAGATACAAACTGTTTAACCATAACCGTGCATTCACAAACTATTAAATCATTATAAACATTGAATTCGTTGGGACTTTTGAGACAATTCAATATGTATTCTGAGTTCAATAGAAGCAAAATGTCCAAAGTTGGAGCAATACGATAAAATGAGAGAATGAAGCCTTTGGCAGATTAAACTTAAATCATGCCAACTTCAAACAATATAATATAGGGTTTCACTGCATTCAGGAAAGACAAGCAATATAGTATAAGCTTAGATGCAGATTATTTATCTGTAAAGGAACCAACCAGGGTAATCAGCCCTTTGTCAGAAGCGCTCATCGTCTTGTCCATATTATTCTTGTAATTCCACCTTAGTATTGCCATCATTGAGGTGCTGCCCAGCAGTTTAAACTCTGGCACAGACCTAAAAAATAAAAACCATCAACACTTTCTCACATCTTTCTTTGATGCATAAAAATGGGAGAAAATATAAAACTTCAATTTTTTCCATGGAAATAACATTTTTATGTCATGAAAGTTATGACAGTACATGTAAAATATTATTACCAAACAATGAAATTTAATATCATCCTAGTCTTTGCCTAATCGTTGAACTTAAATACAAAACTGTAATCACCTGATGTTTCTGCATGTTTCAATGGATACACTCAAACTTTTCCTCAGAGATTAAGCATAAGAAAATATATGAAACTACGTTAATAGTCGGTATATTCTTATCACTGGAGACATCAACTATAAAAATCATGTCATGCTTCTTAATCTTCGTATTAATCTTCGTATTGTGATCAAACTTGGGCTTGCATGTGCACATGTATATGTGAATTGGATTAGCCAACTACTATCAAAACATCAATACCTTATCATTTTCATGTCTATAATCTGAATCTGTGCGTTAGATGTCAGCCGACTTAATTATCCTCGATATATAGTTCATTACAGTATAAAGAAACCTATCCCACTACAACCACATATTTTGACGCTTAAGAAGGATTCATCCTTCTCGATATCCAATTGCACAAAGATCAAAAGTAGCAATCTACAGCAAGAAGAACTTCTCCAGATCATCTTATACTGATCATCCAATATCAAACATTAAGCCTGACTTGGTATTCAATGCAGTATATATCTGAATCAATCATGGATCAGAAGCCAAGTGGCAGGATATTCTCAACCTAAAAGACAAATATTACATAAACTAAGAAGTTACCTTATTTCAATTTCTCCAGTTTGATAAACAATTATGATTCCATATTCCTGTGCATCTCTCCTGAAGATTGTAGTCCAAGAACATGGTTTTTCAAGTTTCACTTCGTGGATGAAGTTATTATCCCCCTACAGTTAAGGATTTCTCATAAGTCGTGGAAGTGATAATAGTAAGCACTTAATCAGAAAATGGATGAACAAATCAGAGCACCTGAATCGCAGACTTTAAAGGGTAAGTGTAGAAAGCTTCCTCGCAACAAAGTAGAATATGAGATGCCAGTGTCTTGTCCTCTAAATTCGTGTGCTGCATTGCATCTTCAGATCTCAATGAACTGTTTTGATTTGTTTGACTAGTTTGCAATGTCTGACTCTGACCTTCAATATGCTGTGAAGGCGTAATTGAATCATCTTTGGACCCTTCTGCAAGAAGATGCTTGACTTCTGTACCCAAAAAAGGTTCAAAAGAATGTAACCATCTGAGTATGAAATGCTACATAAGATTGTACAAAGCAAACAAGAATACTCTTACAAATTCAAACAGCAAAAGATATGAAAATGACTAAAATGCTCCAAACAGGAGAAAAAAAAGATTTGAAACTACGTAAATATAACTAGAACGCTCATATAAGATAAATATTTAAGGAAAATGACTAAAAAGCGAAATGATAATAAATAGGAATGGGTATATAATAAAACACCTTAGGTGACTAAAACGCCCTTATAAGCTGGAAAACTCAAATATGTAACAAACTGACTAATATTAATACTTGCCTAATAAATGCATGCTTATCGACGTTGAATTTTCTTTTGGATGAATTGGTTGTGAACTGATCATATTGCCAGCAGTGCTATCGACCAAGAAAACGTGTGCGTCTCTGGTCAGGACGAAAGCAATCTCTGTTGCAGATTCACTTCCACTTCCCTTTTCAGAGTCTTTTACACTCTTCTCATGAGCATGAGGAAAAGTTCTAATAGCCAAAGAACTGACTGGTGACTTTGAGCTGGACAAACAGTCTGTAACAAATAGAACTGATAATGAACTAGTATCAAGCACCGCAACCTGTAATAGGGAAAAAATCTAGTTTTAGCTAAATCTGTAAGGGTGTAAATAGTGTTGATTAATTAAATGATTTCAGTAAAAATAATGCTAACCTGTCCAGACTCAAACCCTGCGATAAGTCTGACTCCAGAAGTTGCAAATTGTAAGGCACGCACGGGAGAATTAAGTATGGAATATATGGCACACCATTGAGTTCTCTCTTCAGGTGAGAAATTGTGAACTGCAGATAAACTACACAATGGTCATTATATTTTTAAGAGAACCTATGCATAACAACTGAAAAAGGCACCAAGTTAGAACATCAGAAGAAAATTATTGATTGAGGCTTTTCCCTAGACCGCAGCATTTGTAGGAATGGGAACATGTCATGTTAAATAAGGCTGACAAACCAACTTGGGTATTACCTAAGTGCCGTTGTGAACTGTTAGATTACACATGATGATGTCAACATTTCATTTGATGAAATAATCATACCTCAAGTAACAACTTACAACCCACTTGGGTACTAACTACGCTAAGTGTGCGGCATGAAATTTTTCTTAAAATACATAGAAGCAAATAAACACCATGAAACTACTACAATTAGCACAAGAAACTAAGTGTAAGTTCATATTCATGCATGTTCTTCTTTTATTTTATTTTATTTTTCTTTTTTTTTGCGTACAGGTGCATAAATGATTTCCTACATTTTATTAGGAAAAATCTCAAATGCATTAAGGAACTGATATATTTCTTGATAGAACAGAACAACTATACTTCATAACATAGCGTTGCACCCAAGCTACTGGTTGAATTTCTATCTAAGATAATAGATCACTTCATATTATAGCTCATTAACACAATATTTTCATTGTTTGGCATGTTTAAGTTATTGATTTCTCAGGCATTCAGTTTTGCTTGTCTTTCCTTCAGGAAGTTGAAACATTATAGTCCTATAAAGTCCATTTCTATATTCTTGGGCATAGATTTCTACATTCCCTTTGGTAAACAAGTGGGTTATCATAAGAGAGAAAATAAAAACTTCAGGTAGTTGTTAAGCAGCAAAGCATGGACATTTGATTTTCAGTTGAATGGAACACATCCACGGAAATCTCCTCAGATGCCGGGAAGAATCTAATTACTCAACAACATAGAATACCGTTGAGTCAATGTAAGAGTTTCAAAATAATGATTGATACTGCAAAAAATAAGAAAAACCATATTGCAATAGTTTCATAGCCACTTTTCAAATGTTGCAGAGAGCATCAATGTAAACTTGAAGTTACCAAAAATTGAAAAATCCCTAGAAAATCATGATTAGTTTTGATCCATAAAACTAATGATTAAACGTCACCATGCAGAACCTCCTTCCCTATAGCCTCCCACCCTTTGCGTTATAAGCAAAATGGTTGGAAATGACATACCACAAAAGAAACACGCTTTTGAAACAATTGCTGATAAAAGTATCAAGCAAAGAATAAGGGCAATCTGAAATGAAAATCATACCTTCGTGTTCGGTTTTATTTACGATGGTCACAATTGTTTGATTTGAATTTTCTTGAAGCCTATAAAGGAAAATCTGTAGAGAGATATGATTATGTAAGTAGATTTCTTCGTTCTCTCTGGCAAAGCTAATCATAGACAAAGATAGCACTATTTCCTTACCGCACCACATTCATTGCCAATAGCTAAAGTTAAGTTGGAAATAGAAAATTCCAATGCTGATATTGACGCACTTGTACCAGCAACCTGAATACCCTTTATCTGCCAGCATACGGGATGTAAGTGTTATTGTCTGTGGACTATGGTAAATAGTAATATGTTGAAAACAAAGCTATTGATCAATATATAGAGAAGGGCTCATGAGTTGCTGACCACTTGGGTACTTACCAAGTGGGGTTGTGAACAATTACAAATGATGATGTCAATATTTCACTTTATGATATGATAATATTATTACACACTGGCTGACAACCTCGCTTGGGTAGTACGAAAGTTGGTAGCATGAAGTTTCCCACAGAGAAGATACTATAACAAAATTCTTAATCAATATGTAGGGAGTTGTGGGCCGCTGGATTACACATGGTGATATCAACGTTTCCCTTTATGACATCATCTAATAGCTCACAACACCACTGAGTAGATACTAGAACAAGGAAGTACAAGATTCATGCACTAACCTCAACTCCTAAAACAGAAACGAGTGACAAAACCGGAAACGTGGCATCCCAAATCCGAACTGATCCGTCTTGATATCCTCCTATATATATCCTCTCAGTTCCATTAAATTCAGTTGTAGACATCTGACAAGGAACGCCACCTGTCAGAGGCCACTTTGTACTCCCTCCAGTCAACACATCATCTGATTGTAGTTTTGCTGGTGAAACTGTCTAATGAATTTATAACTGATCACTAAAATGGAAAATGCAAGGAAGAAAGTATTCGTAAATCAAGGTTGATGGTATCCAGTACCTCTGCGAGTGCACTGAGAAACTTCCTTTCTGACCCAATCAAATATAGCTTTCCCACAGTTACATAAGGTTCTGCAGTGGGTATAACCGAATGGTATGGAAACTCATGCACAACATGGTTCTTTCCTCCTCCGGACTTGAAGATAGACAGAGAAGCATAGTCATAGAAATGCAGTTGTCCTGGATTGGTTAATACAAACAATGATGTCGCATTACTGTTGTCAGCCTTATAAGCATTTGCTAATATAATTACATCTGCAAAAGATCCATGGAGTGTAAGGTCAACACGCTCAAGGCACTTCAACTTTGCTAAACCAGAAGACCAATCAAGATCGAGGATCTGCAATAGCAAGAAATTTTGAAAGGAAGAAAACTATGAATTCTATAAAGACTAAAGAAGAAAGAAACAAGAAATGCACTAGTGCAAAAGTTGTTAGAAAATAACCAAGCTATCGGCAAAAATAGATCAATTCACATAAACATGGATGATCTTCAGGCCTTATGTTGAAGTCAAAATCTGTTTAGAATCTTGTCAAACAAATACAAAAACTGAGCTCATAAAATCCCTCAGAAGTACTCTAATTTTCTTTGAAATCACTCTCAGCTCCCTCCACGTGATAAATTGTTAAAGGTTTTATAATTTATAATGTTTCAATCCCCAAAACATAATGGAGACAATTTAGATACTTCAAAAGTGATGTTTAGCATTTTGAACATTGGACCAAAGGCCATTTGTATTTTTAATGCACATATATACATGTCTTGTTATGTTAACACATACAAGGAGAATATTACTGGGAAAATCAAGAGACCGAATGCTGATTTTATTCTGAAGTCATTACACAGAGACACTTATCAATTACTGTTTTTTCTTGGAATAGCAGCAGAAGTCACACCAACAGCATTGATAACCTAAATTATCTGGAAAATACCTTATTGCAAACAGGAAAAATAATCCATATTTATCAAAGAATTCCAGAAGCTAAGTTACAGTAAGAGGATTCGGAGCATACCGTCAATACTTCTTCAGATCCGATGTCTTCACCACCATAGGCAAAAAGTTGACCTCCACAACCATTTTGAGCTTTATTGAGAGACCAGTGCGGAACAATGACAGGAAGTCTTCTATCTCCTGATGATAACTGTATCTTAACAACATCATTAGGTGAGCTTTGAGTTTTCTGATCCTTACTATAGTCAGTAGCTGACAGATCCCATAGCAAAATATCTCCATCCACATAACCAACGGCTAATACTGACCCGTCAGGCGACACCCAACAGAGAGAGCTTATTTCCTTTTCCACTTCTTCATTATCGAATGAACTATTCAGCTGGGTATGGCTCTCATTATTTGAAAAACTAACAACTGTTTCTTCTTTCAGCTGCAGATCCTTATACCCTTTAATATGAACAGCTCTATCTTCAGTAACATCCCAGAGAATAATCAACCCATTCTCATAAGCAATCAAAACCCTGCAAATAAACAAAGTGGCTAGTGTTGAATCTCCCTTTGAGACTAATATCTTTATTAGTATCTCCAATGTCCATATTTTTCACATTTTCTCCCTGGACAACTGGTTACCATAAAAACCTAATAGATATCTTTATATCGGAAGATATCCATCATTTTTGGGGAAAATACAAGTGATAATATGGATATCTTTATGTATAGTTTGAGGACTGTTTCATCATCGCAAGTTGTTAAATTAATATACTGTCTTGGAAGAGTAAGTCCTTATTTCAAGGGGTTTTGCAGAGAATTTCACATTATCTTTTTAACCAAATGCTCTGTGTTTTATTATGAACGTTTTATCATGCCCCCAATTCTGAGGACGGTCGAACAAAAAACAAGGTAAGTATTCAATTTCAAGATTAGATTACTTTGACGCAGATCTCGAACAAACTCAAGTGATTGAAATGGTTTGAAGGCAGAATACAATCGTATTAAAATAAAAATCACATGTTCATACTAAATTTTTTCTTTTAGAATTGTATTTCAAGTGTGCCTTCCTCATGCATACGTAAAATAAACTTGAAAAAAAGGTGTCACATGAATTAATGGGAAACTCAAACCCAGAGTACTATTCAGGAGATTAAATGATAAAATCCACTCTGGCCATGTAAGGAATTGCAAACCTTTGAAGAAGTGAGCAAAGACACACAAGAAATTATCGAAATAAGGCACTCAGGAGTCAGGTGCTTACATTCACAAAAATAGACTCTCAATAAAATTTAAAGCTTTCTTTCTAATACCTGTTCCCACACGAACAGGGTTGGGAGAGCACACCAACAATGGACAGTTGATCAGGCAATGAAATCCCAGCTCCTTCTGCAAAATTCAATGACATGAGAAGATTATTATATAAGATGTACTTTAGCCCTACATGAAGAAAATAACACTGCGCTGCAGGAGATGAAGTTGAAAAAACTAAATCAAGATTCGCTTCAAGAGTGGATTAGGACTAGGTTAATAGATGAGATGAATGGGTCAAAAGACATGCATATCTAAAGCAGTAATACTTCCGATTAAGCTTTTACAATTTTGTTCATTGTTTACGGGCTTGATCAACTCTATTTTGTAATTTACTCAGACCATTAAAAATGAGGAACAATAAGGATTTATACAATTGCTGCAGGCTTTCCTTGTCGACAGAATTCCCACATGGTAATTTGATTTGATTAGCAAAAGGATCTGATAGGAACTTTTTGACTTACTAATAAGTCAAATAAACATGTATTCTTTAAATGGTTATCTAGAAATTCACCACCTGCTACAAGATTTGGAGGAATATGGTATGGTAATTGAAGAAGATTCCGTTCTTCAGCATCGTACTTCATCACAGACAGAAATCCATACTCATCCCCGACATAACTGAAAGTCCCATAATAGCAATGACTAATTAGCCCAACTTAGGCAATTCATTCAGCCAGAGGCAAACACTTTTAGGAGAAAAGATATAATAATACTCTCAAATATCTTACATATAATTGGTACCCGAGATAACTGAGAATGCAGTTATATTGGATTCCCATCTCATATTAGAAGATATACACCTCTTCTCTAGATCCCAGACCTGTCAAAGTTATTTAATTGTCAGCGGTTGAGAACAATCCACCTCTAGAATGGGTGTTGATTAGAAAATGATTTTCCACAAAGACTAAACACAAAGAATCTCAGCATAAGTTCAATTGTTTTCTTGTCCTTTTCTTTGTACTCCATCTTTCATTGTTAATAATAACTATTTTTGCTATAAAAAGAATGTCAGCATAACATGAATATGAATTCATAGATGATTCTTGCCAAAGGATAAGTTAGATCATACCTGAATTTCATTTTCGTTGGAGACACTCACTAAAAAACCTTGGTTTTGCAGGAACTGAAAAGCGAACAAACATAAATGAAATGCTGTAAGACAAGGTCTTGATCGGGTGTCCAGGAGCCAAAAGAAAAGAAATAGATCAGAACGAGTCCATCGGTCCTTGATGAAAGTTAAAAATGGCTTATGCTTTTCATGCAAACATTAAACTACCATACATAAATTCTCAGCCAATCCATTGATAAATATAAGAGCACCATTAAATGAACAAGAGATATAAAACGCATACATGTCAACACAACAGGCATTTGAATACCAGAAAGCCATCTATATTAATTTAGTTAACTGATAAAGAAGTAAAAGAGTAAAGAAAAACTAGGATGATGGAGTATAGAGATGAGAAGGATGGATACGATGAAAATCCCTTTATAAACCAAACGGACAAACCTCTAGATTCTTAAAGGGTAAGGCGTTAGGAGATATAAGAAGACCTTCAATGTTGTCACCACCAATCACTTTAATCCTGCCATCTCTGCAATCCCAATCAATAAAAGTAAACAATATTACAAACAACAAGCATGAAAAATCAAATTTCAAAGCCTATCTTTTCTACCACGATCTAGATTTTCTGACAATCACTCAGCCACGGAAGCAGCCATGCAATCCTAAGATTTCTTAGGAGTTCCTACGACTTAGTCTTTGGACAACACCAGCCATCCATATGGTGGGCACCATATGAGGTCCACCATAAACGGATAATTGTGGTTATACCAGGACTTCAAGTCCGTGGATGCTCACAGGATCACTAGATTTCTTATTGATGTCAGCAGTTAATTTGAACTTAAGAGAATCATAATCTTATAACAAAGTCAAGAATTGCCAGTATAAACCACAAAACACACGCTTTAGGCCTTTCCAGTAAAGAACAATAGTTACTAGGAAAACAAAACCAAATACATCGATATATGAATCACTTTGAACTCACAGTGTCCCTACTGCCAAGAGGCGTTGGATGGGATCAAAAGCGAGAACCGATGCAGTAGAGGGGATGCCATAGTGCACGGAAACACGGGGTGCCAAGTCTGATGAAGCCATGCTTTCGTGCTCAACATTCGGCTGAACAAAAATGCAAATACCAATATTTATTAGTAAATTCTAAAGACATGATCAGGAATAACACAATTGCACTTATTCCAACTACTATTAGTGTAAAATGGCACATCGATATTCTACCTTCGATCAAAAATTCAAGAAATTATTCGATAAACAGAGCTTCCAGTTAACTTTTCCTTCATCAAAATAAAATCATCGAAATCGCAATATGGGGAAAACACTGGTAATTAAATTTGTGTATTATCTCAATTAGGAATAATCATATACTCAGGATCATAAATTCAAATCCTCTGAAAAGGAGCTTATAGGTATTCGAATTTACCTACTCAATTAAGAACTGAATCAAATTCATATCATAATTACACCATTAATGGAATCATAATCAACTTTTGAAAATTAAAATCGACACATATATTCGTACAGTAAATGAAATAAAGACGACAAATGGAATTAAAAGGGACAAAAATTGAATTAAATTTATTACCTGTGAAGAAGATGATGATGCTGATTGCGTGGGTTTCTGAAACAACTTAGCGAACATTCTAAAAATCGAAGTTATGAACAGTATTTATGACTTTTATGGAAATTGGTTAAATTATTTTTGTTCAATTTTTTCTCCGTGGAATAATTTGGGCTTTAATTGGATGGCAATCTTTACTATATAGAAATTATTTTTTAGAGAATTTTTTTTATCTAAATATTGTGTTTGGTTGGCACATCATTAGAACTATTTTCTTAAAATAATAAAATTTTAGCTAATTTTGAAGAAATTTTTGCTAAAGAAAAAGAGAAAAAAATATATTTTTAATATTCATGATTTGATAATTCACACGTAGATTAAAAGGGTTTTTTTTTGTTAACTCTCAATACTGAGAATCCAATTAATCAAATAATTTGTAAAATAACCTCGCAATGTGCAAAATAAAATTCATTTTGCCTATTTTTTATGTCTAAATTGATTAATTTGACTAAGATATATTTACAGAAAATTATATCTAAGCACTAATTCAAATAAATTTCTCATAACAAAAAAAAATATCACATTAACCATAATCATTACTTATTATTCTCTAAAAAAAGCACACTTTTAACGTCACATTTTTTTCTCTCTAAAAACCTTTTTTTTCTCACTTTTGTTATGAAAAAAATTCCTACGAGATGAATATGCTTTCGAATTTAACCCTTGATGTAGCGGTCGCGACTCGGAGTTGTTAACATAAATGTTTTCATGTGCATCGCTCTACAGGATAACTAAGGAGTGTCCTTCAAAGTGAGATTTGATCAGATAGAAGAAAGACATGTAGCCGTTGATCTATGAACCTCGTATAGTGTTGAGTGATCTTGTAGATGTTATATTTGATGGATATACATTGAGTGTTTGAATGTATTACATTACACCATCTTCTATTATAATTGCTTTGGGATTCAGTCATCGTGAGCTCTTAAGAATCACTAAGAAATTGTGAATTCAAATTCAATTAGTTTCTTTTCATCGGGCTATCAAAATTAGAGAAAGTAAAAAAACATCGAATTCAAATTCACTAAGAAAGCGTGTGTTTTAAACTTTGATATATAAAGTAAAAAACATTGATATATTATTTATACTCTTATATGCATGTATTTTTAAATATTTCTGAGTATTTCTTTGATTTATTATATATGTGAAACAATATCTTCAGAAAAAATAAATAGAGAAAGTAATGAAGGAAATATGGATATGCATAAGACTATCAATCAGTTTAAGTGCGTAGGTCGCAAGTTCATACTAAAATTTTAAACTTGAGCCAAAACCTTGTAGTAAACCTAAACAAAAGTTCGATTCAATCTATGTGATTGATAATTCTAGAGATGTATAATGAGAAATAATATTGTTCTAGAAAAAAGAAGAGAGATAAAAGCATAAAAGCTAATTAGCAAAGAAAATAATACAGAAAATTTCAATTGCATTAATACAGAAAAGGAAAAAATACAGAGTTATACTATATATATACCACCAATTTTCCATCTCTTAATTTTGGTAAGAAATCACTTGCAATTTATTGATTATAATCGATTTAATACATTTATACTTTTTAAATCAAAGGAATGTGAAAAATTGATGGTATAAAAACCATGGTATATAACATCTACTCAACATCAAAAGAGCACACCAATAAATTTATTGTAAATCCACATAATAAATAGTATATATATTCAAGAATTTTAAGAATACTTCGACTTAACTAATCAAATTCTTTTACGTTTTAATATTTTTTCGTATAACTTCTTTTTTTGTTGTGGCGTTTTTTTCACTTAAAATATACGGAATTCACACTTTACCACCTTTTTTTTTTGTCCCCCCACGGGTGTTGGGTCAGCTTTCACGTATCTCGACTAATTCCCGCTCACTGTGCATGGCTGCCGCTGGCCAAATATTATTTTGACAACGTTAGGAATCGATTATGGGAATACACCAGGTTGTCTCCAAGTTGTCCCAATGGTAGCCCTATACCACTGGGCCAAAAGGCTTGATTACACACTTTACCACCTAATATACACCATATCCAAACCTTTTCCATATGAATAGGCATTCAACAACTGTCTTACACTTCCCACTTGGATTAATGTAATTTTTGTTCTATTTTAAAAGCAAGCTCTTTTTTTTCAACCCATCACCTTGCACCAAACCCCACTAATAATGAAAATATTAGTACATTTATCTTATGATAAATGATGTGGAATGAGAATATTTTTATTTTTGGATTTATGGTATACCCTTTTACCTCGTATATTCTAAGATCTTTATCCTCTTATATATGTTTGATATTATTTAATAGATGGTGTTTTTTACTAGAAAATATTAACATTAAAAAAAAATTGATAGAAAATTAACATTAAAATTGATATGAATTCATTCTACAATAAAATGAAAAGAACAAGTATAAAAAAAAATACATTCAAACTTAATTAAGTTCTCAAAGAAAATTTTAAGAGATAAGCGTCCAACAATAATAAAATTAAAAACAAGTATTTTTACTATACACTTTATCATAAATCATAATCTAAATTCACAGTAAAATTAGAGTGAAGCACATCTTATTATGCACGAACGCTTCGAAAAATCATCCCGTGCAATGTTAGACATGGGCCGTGTCTGTGTCCAGCTATTAAGAGAAAGAAAAAAATAAATATTGTCAGTCGTGGCTGAATCGTGTATGTGTACTAATGTTTTTTTTAAATTGAAGTATCTCTTATCAGTGTCGTGTTCGTGTTCATGCATCATGGAACACATCTATGATTTATTTATTGTACGTCAAAGTTTAATAAATGAACATGCTTCCAAGCGTGGTTTTCCTTTTTTCTTTTCTAAAATCCTTTTCTCAATAATTCTTTTTCTCATAGAATCACGTAAACAAAGCATAAAAACATGAAACCCACACCACTTCTGCTTAAGAGGCACAACTTCCCGCAAGCATGATAATAGTCTGCCATTCTCCTCCATAAATAATTAATATCGTGTTATGCAGAATTACAGGGGGAATATTTGGAAAAAAGAAAAAAGTGCTTATTAATAAATAATTATATATTGAGGACTGCAATAATTCTGTGCAAGTCTCACGTGAGCATATATATAAAGTAAAATCATATGTCCCCCACAGAACATAGGATGTTGGTACTACTGGATTATCAATAAACAATTACCTTGACACATATCACGTTTTCTCCTTTTATTTTGAGTTCGTCCCCTCAAAACTCAAAATTTTGGTTATAACGAAAGATATATAAGAGTATAAAGTATGTCAAAAGTTGTAATTGAACCTAGTTTCTTATTATATTTTCCCCTATAAATATAGTGTACCGTACAGCCGGGGGCGCACACCCTTAAATCCTTTGTCTATTTGGCAAAAAACAAATTATATAGTTTTATCACAATAATTTCGCCCCTCAATAAAAATCCTGGCTTCGTCCCTGGTGCCCTCGCTAACCAAAATTTCTAAATTCGTCACTGTTGTATGGAGATTTTGCTCATACACATCATGTGTAATCCACATGTGTTATCTGTGCAGTAAAAAACGAGACGTTTGAAGATTGTCCAAAAACTTATCGACTAATAAAAAAAATGGTTATTTACTTGTCCCTTGATACTAAAGTTGACAAAGATATTCTCAATATAGGCACTACCTATTATTGATTAGAACACACATATCCATAAATTACGCAAGAGAAAAATAAACTTCAATTAAATACTTCTCCAAATCAAACCCTATCTGACAAGTATTGATTTGGAGTCCCTACAATTATTGGAAATAATGTTTGATGCAGTGCATATAGGGGGAAAATTGCATATAACCCTCCTGTGTTATCACTTTTTTTGCTGAAAACCCCCTTATATTAATTTTTTTGCACGAAACCTCCTTGTGTTAGCCTAAACCTTGCGTAAAACCCCCAATTAGTGTGAGATCCGCGGAAAGTGGCATACACGGGCAATGTATTTGAAGTAGGATTGGGGTTTTGTGCAGGGTTTAGGCTAACACAAGGGGGTTTCGTGCAAAAAAATTAATATAAGGGGGTTTTCAACCAAAAAATGATAACACGGGGGGTTATATGCAATTTTCCCGCATATAGGTGATTCCTTTCTTTGTCCTTTTGATTTCGGAGTAACAAAATTTCAACCATCTATTTATTAACTGTACATTATTTGACAAAGCAAGAGAAAAAAAAAGGATGAGAAAAATAATTAAAATTGTAATTTACAATTTCTTGTTTGGTTTTATTTTCATTATGTGCTGTATCATTTTTCGAAGAAACATGTTTTTTTCCCCCTAATTTTAGACGAATCTGACAAATCGGGGCTGATAGTTTATTAATTATGAGCCATACAGAGTCTATAAGATTCCAAATAAGGAGAGAAAAATCACAATTTGTGATAGTTTGAGATTAAACCCAAGACCTCTCACATAAAAGTGGAATGATAATAATAGGCTTACACACTGTTTTACTTTGCTTCTTTTGAACATTGATATTGCTTTGTATTTAATTAAGTATGTTTAGTCAAATATAGACATGGAGAATATTGTCCAGTTTCCTCTCAGACAAACTAAAACTATATCTTGACGTTACCTTTTTAAATGGTCTAATTAATTAATTCAGTCATTACAATTTTAAAAAACTAAAATAGATATATTAATATATTACGAACCATATATATTCTTATTTATTTATATTGAAAATAAAAGTATGCTTATGTGATTATTGTATATGTGAGATTTTTTTAATACATTAATCATATGCATGTCATAAATATGATAAAATTTTAATGTATATGGCATTATTTTAATCTAAATTACATTACAACTATATATATATATATGTATATATATTATTTACGTGTATTTAACGATATTACTTATAGTATTGTCTCTCTTTTTTTCATTTTTTTAGCGTTAGTCACGGTTATTTAAATTATGAATACACTTGATGGCTAAAATGAACTTTACTCGCATTGTATTGATCCTTAAATGTGACGCCCTGGAGTCTATGACCCAATTCCGTTCCATAAGCCTCTGTAATGTTATCTACAAACTCATGTCAAAGTGTATCTCGAATCGTCTCAAACCTTTTCTAAACTCTATCATTTCAGAAACTCAATCAGCCTTTATATCGGGGCGCCTTTTCTTTGATAATATCCTAGTGGCTTTCGAAATCAATCATTTTCTGAAAAATAAAACGTGGGGAAAGGAGCGACAAGTGGCACTAAAACTCGACATGAGCAAAGCCTATAATCGAGTAGAGTGGAGCTTCCTTGAGAGCGTATTAGTTAGGTTGGGTTTCTATAGGGACTTTATTGATTTAATCGCGATGTGCATTTCTTCAGTATCATACTCTTTTATGTTTAATGGTTCTCAATTTGGCTTGTTGCATCTTCAAAGGGGACTCCGTCAGGGGGACACGTTGTCACTATATTTGTTTTCACTTGTTGCAGAGGTGTTTAGTTGTTTGCTACAGGCGGCGGAGAGGAGAGGCGAGATTGAGGGAAGGGCGTTGGCGAGGAGTGCGCCTCGGGTGTCGCACCTCTTATTTGTCGACGATACACTTATTTTTATGTAAGCCACTGTTAACCGTCCGTAACAACACGGAATCGAACAAATAATATAGTGAAAGTAAGATCGTCTCCACAGGGAAGGTTATCAAGTACCAAATAAAGTTTATCTTATTATTTAGACTATCGATTATCAAAGATTTGAGATTTTAACTAATTAAAAGCATAAATTTATAAAAACAGAATTAATTATAAATAATTAACTCAAATATAATTAAAACAAACAATCAATTAACGAAAGACCTAGGGATTAAGATTTCATCAAGGTATTTCTATGGATTATTGACTTTCAATGGATTATCATTCTTGTTTAAATTAAAGACCCAATTTCCTTAAATATACGAATACTCTCCCGAGATCTTCATGAGTACCCACCTAAATTAATTAACGTTACTCCCATGATCAAAAACTAATTTAGATGAATCCATTAAGTTCTATGAATATTGTTTAACTAGTCTCATGCAAAATTACCAATATCCCTATTAAGCAATTTACACATGTCTATTAAATCCGAACCAATAAACTAATTCACCTCCCGGTACTTCTTAATTTATCTTAAATCATGCAATTGGTGATCAATCAATTACAAGCATTAAACACTTATTAATAGATAAACCAAACAAGAAATCACATCCATCAATCATCAATAATCCAAATCAATACACAAGACTACATCTTAAACCCTAGAAAATAATTTAGCTATACATAATTAAAGAAAAACAAGAAATAAATTGCATAAACATAAAGTTACTCATGTTCAACAATGGAGGATTGGAAGAATACAACTTGAGAAGATGAAGCTTTTCTCCAAGAACTCTCTAAGATCTATTTTCTCTCTCTAAAAGTCTTCTTTTTCTCCAAGATCTACTTTTATTGTGCAAGAATGAATTATTCTACCACCTCACTCTAGCCTATAAAATGTTTTTGCCACTTTTTTTAATTAAAAAGGAGTCTTAGATACATAAATTATGCTCATCCAAGTCATAAAAGCAGTCCACAAAAATATAAAAATCCGCAGCTGCACAGCTGTGCAGAATATCTGCACAGTTGTGCAGTTGCCTGTGCAGAAATTTTTCTCTTCATTTTTCTTCAACGAAACATTCTCGTTTGGCCTTTCTAATGCATTTCTTCACATCCTCTTGGATAGCCTTCATTATTCTCGTAATAAATACTCCTTCAACTCATCAAAATCATCGCTTTTATGCCTACAAAAGCATTGAAACGACTTAGAAATCAAAATACATAAATTAGGCTAAAAATAAAGGAAAAGACTAACAACAAGACATAAAATAAAGATAAATGTGAGGTAAATCATAATGAAAATATGTAAAATATGAGACCTAACAAACACCCCACACTTAACCTTTACTCGTCCTCGAGTAAATCCAAACAAAACAAAAACAAAAACAAAACTAAAGATAACACCATTCGTCTATCTGCCTCATCGTTCATCAAATCAGCAACTAGTCACAACATTTATGACTCCCCACAATCATTACACATAAACCAATAAACACGTAGAATCATTATTTTTCCACATATGAACATCTTTACTCTCAAGTCATCACACTAATCTCAAACAAGTTCAATTTCATATACATCCATTCGTGCTTGATTTATGAATTCTAGCAAGGGAACATTTCAGATATTTCAAGCAAGAACACAACATCTATCATATTTCATCCTCGTTCACTTTCCTTCATTCAAAATTTATCAACCCGTGCAATGTCTCGCTAATCAAGCTTTCCATGTCACCCTTGTAACGAGTTTTGGGTCAATGACTCTCAAACCAGTCGGTTTTAAGGCACTAGGTGTCAAGACACCCCAACGGACTTAATCACTCAAGTGACAAAGGCTAGAAACGGAACTGGATGATTTTAGCTTTCATTAACCATTGAATCAACCTTTTTTTTCCTTATTTTTTTTCTTTTTCTATTTTCTCGATTTTTTTTTCATAAACTTTCCTCCAATATCAATGAAATATGTAATTGCTTTTATCTCCCCGATCAATTCCCTTTACTAAAACTCGTGTGTAGTGTGTAAAGATGCGTAGAAATTTTACAAATTTCAGGCTCAGCGATCAAACTCAATAAAAAGAGTATCCATGTACAGAAATCAAATTCATATGTTTATCTAGTCAAGAGCTCAAATAGGGGAACACAAATATTATGAACAAGTCAACCAATTTTCAGCAACAACTCAGCAAAAATTGACGTATGCCCAATTCTTTCACCACTTTAACAACAAACACCCCACACTTGAGCAATTCAATATACGCAATCACAACCTCACAACATGCAATCAATCACCCCACACTTAAAATAACACATTGTTCTCAATGGAATCAAGTGAAACCGATAATCAAGAACGGAAGCAAAATGTAATTAAAAGAATAGTGAAAGAAATACTCCCCTATGAATGTGAGTGATGGCCCGGGAGCTTGTAGTGGCCTTAGTGATCGGGTGTAGTACGTAGTATACCAAGTAGAAGAAGATTGGTCACGGTTGTGAAGGTGTCGGACGACAGCGGCTGAACTGCTCGGAGAAGACAACCAGCGACGGGAGTAAAGCGAGCTGAGTTGTGGATCCGAGACGGCGGTGGAGCTGCGACTGGCTGGAGAAGAGAAAAGTGACGCCGTTCTGGTTCTTGGCGGTGATGACGGCGAAACTCTACGGAAGGGAGGTGGATCTGTATGGGTAGCGACCAGAAGCGGCTGATTATTTGATAACCCGCGACGGCGGTCGAACGGTTGTGTGGTGAAGTGTGGCAAGCGGTTGTCGATGGCTGAAGTGTGGGAGTGAGCAGCGGCGGCTGTGGTTGCGAGTCGAGAGAGAGACAGCGCTGGTGATGTAGAAGACGACGGCGAGGAGGCGACGGGAGTTGTGGTGGTTGGCGACGGCAGAGGTTGCGTGGTGTTACAGAGCAGCAGCGGCGCGGCGAACGTCGGTGGAGATGCGGTTGATGCGACGGTGGCAGCAGCGCGGTTGAGCAGTGATGTGTGTCCTCGGTGGAGCTCGACGGCGGCGGAACTCGACGGGAGGTGTGGCTTGCGAGGTGGACGGCGACGTGGCTTTGTGGTTGCGTGCGGCGATGGTGGCGTGTTGGTGGCGAAACGACGGCGGAAATTTGGCTCCGGCGACTGGTCGGCCGGAGAAGAGAAACGAGAGAGAGAGATTGGTTGAAAGAGATTTTGGCTGAAATTGGTGGGTTGAGGAAATGAGAGAGAAATTTGGCTAGAGATGGAGAAGTGTGGGGTGTTGGTGTTGACCAAATTGGGGATTTGGCTGAAAATCGAGAGAGAGAGAGATGGGTTTTTGGCTGATATTTTGAGGTTGGTGGGGGTGTTGACCAATTTAGGGATTTTGACCCAATTTTCAACTTTTGAAATTGTTTTTTTTTTTCCTCGAAAAATGTACAGTGCAAAAGTGCGAAAATTCTGCACAAAAATTGCACAGTTGTGCATGGCGAGTGTGGATCTTATGCGAAAATTTTGCACAACTGTGCACCTAAAAATCTTATATGTGCGAAAATTTTGCACAGTGGTGCTAAAATTAGCACAATTGTGCACCTGATTTACAATGTATAATGCCCCATGCACCTCGTTTTTCAATTTTTTTTTTAACAAGAATAGCTTGCATTAGTAAAGCATTTGAGCACCGAAAAAAAATAAAATAAAATAAAATAACATAAAAATTCCAAACATAAAATATTGAAAACAAAATAAGCAGAAAAAAGAAAACGACAATGACAAAAATAACGAAAACTCATGGGTTGCCTCCCAAGCAGCGCTTGTTTAAAGTCATTAGCTTGACTTAGACAAAATTATTGTTGAGTTTTGGCGAGGGAAACTGCTTTCCCTCGAGGAATATCATCGCCTGAAAAATACAAAGCACGATTAATTCTTTTCATATCAGATATATTCCAACCTATTCCGTCTTTCTTCCATTGTAAATCAGTTAACCATCGGTCCATTTCAGGTGTACCAATTATAGCATTTACAATAACAGATAGAAACGTATTGTTTCCAAGAAGAACGTACCTGAGATATGGTGGAAGAGATTTAAGTTTTACCTTAGGTCTAGATAGGGGTGTTCATAAATCGACCGAACCGACCGAGAACCGAAATTTCGGTCCGGACCGAAAATCGAACCGAAAATTTCGGTTCGGTTTTCGGTTTTTTTTTTTGCAATTTTCTGTTTTTCGGTTCGGTTTTCGGTCCGGACCGGTCGGTTCGGTCGGTTAACCGAAAACCGAACTTTTTTTTTTATTTATTTTTTATTTATTTTTTATTTTTTTATATAGTATAATATAGACCAAAAAATTATAAAAAATGTGTTTCCTAATGACAACTTATAGGAAAATAAAGAAAATGAATTAAAATTAGTCATAATTAAATTTCAATTATTTATTTATATCTAATTTATTTATATATTTATACCGAAAAATCGAATCGAACCGGTTCACTTTTTAATTTCATTATGTCAATTTTAGTTGGCCGAGCTAAACATAATTATAAACATATAAATGTATGCATTCCAAAGAAAACGTGAACAACGGCAAAAAAAAAAAAAAAAAAAAAAATTTTTATTTTTATTTTTCGGTTTTAACCGAACCGAAAAAAAACGGACCGAACCGGTCGGTTTTTTAACCGAACCGAACCGACACTGTTCGGTTCGGTTTTCGGTTCGAAATTTCGGAAAACCGAAATTTCGGTTCGGTTCGGTTAAAAAACCGACCGATGAACACCCCTAGGTCTAGATGATATTTCGCGATACGACTCTAATGGATCTCTTTTACCTTGAGCAATTTCTTCTTTGATGGCCTCTTCAATCACATCCACTGAATAACATTTTTCTTCAAAAGGCGGAGATTTCATCACCTTATTTAAGTCGAACTCCACCTGCTCCTCTCCAATGTTTAACGCTAACTTGCCAGCACGCACATCAATGACGGTTCCCGCAGTTGCGAGAAATGGTCTTCCAAGGATGATTGGTGTTTTCAAATTTTCATCCATCTCAAGTACCACGAAGTCACATGGGATGTAGAACTTGTCCACTTTCACGAAAACGTCTTCTAATATTCCCATTGGGCGTTTTATGCTCCCATCCGCCAATTGAAGTGACATCTTTGTGCTTTTAAGCTTTTCAAAGCCTAATTTCCTGCAAATTGAATAAGGCATTAGACTAACACTAGCTCCTAAATCACAAAGTGCTTTATCAAAGTGGAATTTTTCAATAGTGCAAGGAAGTGAAAAACTCCCTGGATCCTTTAGCTTTGGAGGAATGTTTCGTTGAATTATGCCACTGCATTATTCATTCAAGGAGATTGTTTCCACGTCTTCTAATTTCTTTCTATTGCTCAACAGCTCTTTGAGAAACTTCTCACAAACAGGCATCTGATCCCGAGCATCTGTATATGGAATGTTGCGGTTCAACAGTCTAAGTGTTTGAAGAAATTTCTCTTGTTGCTTGTCCAACCTCTTGTGTTGCAACCTTTGGGGAAATGAAATTGGAGGAACATATGGTTTCACATATGGCTTCGGGATAACCTTTTCTGGCTCAACCTTGCCTGAAGGTTCAAAGATTGAATTATCTTTCGTCACAAATTCATCTCGGTGTACAGCATGTGGCTCAAATTCTTCAATTATATTTTCGTTTATCAAAGTCACTGCATTACACTGTCCTGTAGGATTCTCCTCTGTTTGGCTAGGCAGTGTACCCTTTGACCTCGAATTCATAGAACTTGCCAATTGTCCAATTTGTAATTCCAGATTCTTCGTTGCTCCCACTACCAGATCAATTTTTGCTTCCAGATTCTCAAACCGTTTTGCTGTTCCATTAGCGAGCTTTTCAATGGCTAATTCCCAAGCTTGTGGTTCTCGAGGTGGTGGTCCTTGTTGACTTGGTTGTTGAAAATTATGAGGACCATGTTGTTGGAACCCTGGAGGAAATTGTTGTCTAGGAGGATTTGCTTGAGCTCCTTGGTTCCCTTGGCCTCCCCAAGAAAAGTTCGGGTGATTTCGCCAACCCGAATTGTAGGTGTTCGAAAATGGATTTCCTTGCTGTTTATTCTGATTGGATAGGTAATTAGCTTGCTCAATGAGTGGGCAATCAGTAGCCATGTGAGGTGCTCCACAAATATCACAAGCTAAAGTAGGTTGAGATACTGCACTAACATTTCCCTTAAGTCCCTCCATGTGCTTCAATGTTAGCATTGAGCAATGTAATGCTATCTACATTGTGGATGCCTGGTGTTTTCTTTGTAGCCCGACTATCACTTGCCCACTGATAACTGTTGGATGCCATTTCGTCCATAAGAGCCAATGCATCATCCGGATTCTTTGCCATAAAACTCCCTCCTGCAGCTGCATCGATATTCATCCGGATACTATGTGACAAACCATTGTAGAAAGTCTGCACAAGCATCCAACTAGGAATACCTTGATGTGGGCATTTTCTGAATAATTCTTTGTACCTTTCTCATGCTTGGTAGAGGGTTTCACTATCAATTTGCATGAATCCTATGATTGCATTCCTTAACTGGGCAGTCTTGGCTGGGGGAAAATACTTCGTCAGAAACGTAGTCGACAAATTAGCCCAAGTGGTGAACTTATTTGTCGGCTGGTTTTTCAGCCACTCCTTAGCTCTTTTAGACAGGGAGAATGGGAAGAGTCGTAGTCTTATGGCATCTTCAGTAACGCCATTCATCTTGAAAGTACTGCAGATTTCCAAAAAATTCCCCAGATGGGAATGAGGATCCTCCCTCTCAATATCTCCCTCAAATGCAGTGTGTTGGAGCATTTGAATAATAGCCGGCTTCAACTCAAAGGTATTGGCCTGAACACTTGGTACCGCTATGCTGGAGGTTAAATTCTGATATGTTGGTGTAGCATAATCTAGGAGACTCTGCTCCTCAGCCATTCTGAAACAACAATATCAAGTATCAAAGTTCAAACAAATAAAAATCCAAAACAAAAATAAATAAATAAAGAAAAATGTCTAAACTAATAAGAATCAACTTTTTATTGATATTGACTATTTGTTGCCTTCCCCGGCAACGACGCCAATTTGTTAACCGTCCGTAACAACACGGAATCGAACAAATAATATAGTGAAAGTAAGATCGTCTCCACAGGGAAGATTATCAAGTACCAAATAAAGTTTATCTTATTATTTAGACTATCGATTATCAAAGATTTGAGATTTTAACTAATTAAAAGCATAAATTTATAAAAACAGAATTAATTATAAATAATTAACTCAAATATAATTAAAACGAACAATCAATTAACGAAAGGCCTAGGGATTAAGATTTCATCAAGGTATTTCTATGGATTATTGACTTTCAATGGATTATCATTCTTGTTTAAATTAAAGACCCAATTTCCTTAAATACACGAATACTCTCCCGAGATCTTCATGAGTACCCACCTAAATTAATTAACGTCACTCCCATGATCAAAAACTAATTTAGATGAATCCATTAAGTTCTATGAATATTGTTTAACTAGTCTCATGCAAAATTACCAATATCCCTATTAAGCAATTTACACATGTCTATTAAATCCGAACCAATAAACTAATTCACCTCCCGATACTTCTTAATTTATCTTAAATCATGCAATTGGTGATCAATCAATTACAATCATTAAACACTTATTAATAGATAAACCAAACAAGAAATCACATCCATCAATCATCAATAATCCAAATCAATACACAAGACTACATCTTAAACCCTAGAAAATAATTTAGCTATACATAATTAAAGAAAAATAAGAAATAAATTGCATAAACATAAAGTTACTCATGTTCAACAATGGAGGATTGGAAGAATACAATTTGAGAAGATGAAGCTTTTCTCCAAGAACTCTCTAAGATCTATTTTCTCTCTCTAAAAGTCTTCTTTTTCTCCAAGATCTACTTTTATTGTGCAAGAATGAATTATTCTACCACCTCACTCTAGCCTATAAAATGTTTTTGCCACTTTTTTTAATTAAAAAAGAGTCTTAGATACATAAATTATACTCATCCAAGTCATAAAATCGGCCCACAAAAATATAAAAATCCGCAGCTGCACAACTGTGCAGAATATCTGCACAGTTGTGCAGTTGCCTGTGCAGAAATTTTTCTCTTCATTTTTCTTCAACGAAACATTCTCGTTTGACCTTTCTAATGCATTTCTTCATATCCTCTTGGATAGTCTTCATTATTCTCGTAATAAATACTCCTTCAACTCATCAAAATCATCGCTTTTATGCCTACAAAAGCATTGAAACGACTTAGAAATCAAAATACATAAATTAGGCTAAAAATAAAGGAAAAGACTAACAACAAGGCATAAAATAAAGATAAATGTGAGGTAAATCATAATGAAAATATGTAAAATATGAGACATAACAGCCACGTCCTCAGGTTTCTCTAGCATAAAAACGGTGATGAGGAAATATGAGGTGGTCTCGAGACAAAAGATAAAATTCGAGATGTCTCTATGGTTTTTAGCAAGAACACTCCTTTGAAGGTGAGGGACCCCATTAACCAACATTATAGGAGTTCGGGTGCTAGAGAAACATGAGAAAAAGGTGAGGGACCCATTAACCAACGTTATAGGAGTTCGGGTGCTAGAGAAACATGAGAAATATTTGGGGCTTCCAACAGTTGTGGGAAAATCGAAGAAAGAGGTGTTCGACTCAATTCGAAAAAGAGCGTATCAATGGTTCCAAGGGTGGAATGCTCGGTTCCTTTCTCAAGCGGGTAAAGAAGTGTTGTTGAAGGTGGTCGTCCAAGCAATTCCCACTTACGTAATGAGTTGTTTTCAACTTCTGGAGGGACTTTTAAAGGAAATTGAATCGGGAATGACAAACCTTTAATAAGCACACTCTCAGAAGACTGAAAAAGGAGAATAAGCCCTTTAAAGCTTGAGAGTGTGCTTTGTCCGCTGAGACCTTTAATTCTTGATGTTAGATCTTTAGCTTCATCATTTTTATCTTGCTCCTTTTCTTTTGTTAAGCGTAGTGGTAATTTTGGAGCGCATTTCTTGGTGCGTTCGACTTGGAGGACCAAGAGGGTATCCTTGGACTCCCTTTTCGAATATCTGAGGCGATTGCCGCTGATTTGAATTAATACATATATGATCGTTTTCCCGTCAAAAGAAGATGGGGTTAGCCTAAATCTTGAAAACACAAAACTAATTCTTAAACACACTTCGGAGTAATCAATTATTTTTAATAACACATTTCACAACACTTCACAAGAACACAATGGGATAAAATCATACCATCAATATTCTATTTCTTTATATTCAACATAAAAAATGGATCAAATTTAAAGAGCGTCAACTTCCTAGAAATTTTGTAAAAGCAACGAGAAAATTACAAAATCCAAACCCATATTATTATTTTATATAATATACTCTTCCATCATTCATAAAGTTAGATATAAATTTTATGACTCAAAATTATAATTATCAATCTTTTCTTAAACTTATTAAAAAAAAAAAAAAAAAAAAACAGGGGGTCGTGGAGGCGGGAGAATCCATAACCCTCCCTATATTAACACACAAAACTCCCCCCTCTCTCTCTCTTTGCATTCACAACATGGCGTCATCAACTCAAAACCCCCCCCACCACCTATCCACTCCCCACGGCGCCACCGCCGCACCACCGCCCACCCCCTCCGCCCAGCCCAACCTCTCCTCAAACAACGCCACACTCCCAGACGCTCTCTCCCATCTCCTCCACCGTCTCCCACCCACCCTCTCCCTCTCCCTCTCCACCCGCCGCCGCTCCTCCTCCACCACCACCACCGCCACCCCTCCCGTCATCAATCTCTCCGATCCCACTCCACCCCTCCACTCAGCCTCGACTCAACTCGGATACTTCCACCTCACCCCCCACCACCCCATCTCCCCCCACCTCCCTCCCGCCGCTGAATCCGCCGCTCTCTCTCTCTTCAACCTCCCCCACCACCGTAAAAAACTCCTCTTCCCCAACACCTGGCCTCTCGGCTACGATTCCCTCGACAACGAAGACGACGATGATGACGTCAGCACCGCGGGCGAGTCGTTCTGCCTCGACTCATCGTGTTCAGCTGAGTCAGCGATCGAGTCAGATATTGACTTGGGTTCTTTACGTGAGCTCGGCAGTGAAATGGAGAAACTCGGATTAAAGGTTATGGAAGAGTTGGGTTCTGTTGTTGGGTTCGAAAGCCCGGGTAAAGATGACCCGACCCGGCTGTGTTCACTGCTGTGGGTATCTGATGGGATGAATAAACCGGGCCGGGTTTATCCCTATGTAATTGGGTTGCATTATCAAATGAGATGTCAGAAGTACTCTTTGTTGTCGGATTCGGGTTGGGCCAATGTGTCGGGGCAGGCGGATTCTGTGCTTGTAACTCTTGGAGACATCGCTCAGGTGAGGCTCCTCAAGCTTTCTTTTGTGTGTATAAATATATATTATTATGTATAATATATATATGTATTATATTAATTTATTCATTCAGAATTATACAGTTAATACTTTTTTCTTTTTGGGTTTTGCTGAGAAATAGAATTATACAGTTAATACGTTTGCCTGTCTCAAATGACTTTAAAGAAGGATCTACTTTGAGCTTTCTTTAATCACCATAACAAAAAGGATAATTATGAATAACAATCATTTTGAACTTGTCAATTGTAATTATTAATAATTAATGATATCATAATAATTCAATAACAATTACAAAATCTTGACAAAATATGACAATTATGGCTGAACTTATGTCATTCTATGTCAATATTGACAATTTAATAGCAATCATTTCCATGCCTATTGTCAATTAATCACAATTCATTGTTTTTGTTTGACACGAAATTGTGTTTCATTTGAATTTGATAATGTGTTTATAAAGGGGTTAATGACTAGTATTAAGTGGATTTCTCAATCCATCCCACCAACTTTATTAGGTAACTTGAGCGGATTTCTAGAAATTTATAATTTGGGTGATACTTAATAGGTCTTGTGACTTGTGTTGGAGTCTCGTTCATATTTCACAAGGTTCAATGTGGGGATATTGCGGGTCCAGAGGTAGTCCTAGAACCCCAAATAGCACCCACCGATTCTCTATTCAAATTAGATATTTTTATTTTACATCTCATATCTTATATAAACACATTCTAAATTTTATAGAATGACACTTTTTGTAGGTTTCAGTTGTGATTATGTCAAACAATGACACACTCAACCTTGTGTATTATTTGATTCAATTATTTGAATTGGATTATTGAGGCGCCTTTCTTTTCATACTGTCTTTCTAAAATAATAAAAAAAGGGAGTTGTTATAATTATTAAGTTTTTGGTATGAATAGAAAAGCCTAAATCCTTCCTAAGCAATCCAAAATCATCCTTGTAAAAGTATGCCAAACACGTCAGATGGCTCTAATTAAATATATTTAACAACTTGATGTGATTTTTGATAGCAAGAATGGTAAAAGGCTTTTGGTCCCAAAGGATATCATGTTTTTCAATTTTGGTCACAATAGGTACAAATTTAGTCCCATTGAATTCAAAAAGTTCATTTTTGGTCCCCAACCGTCAAAATTTGACAGAAAAAAATAGAATACACGTGTCATTATCTCCAAAAAAAGAAAAATAAATTAAGGATGCGTGCAAACCACTCTTTTTTTTTACCTTAAAAAATTGACGATTGAGACTAAAAGTACAACTTTTGGAGTCTCGTGGAACTAAAATTGTAACTTTATATGTAATGGGAGTATGAGACTAAAACTACAAAACTCGATGTTCTACAACCAAAAGTAAAATTTTTCCAGTATTAAAATTAGAAATATTTTTCATTCAACATTCCAACATAAAGGCTCCTTGCATTAAGGATCATGGATTACGATCACTTCATAAAAATAACATTACGGGAAATTTTGTTAATTGATTTTCATATTTGTTTTTATTTACTTTTCTATATATGTGCATCTACCTAATATAATTATACTAAGTAAAAAAATTGTTCTAATAAAAATCACTTAAATTGTTCCCAATTTCTTTTTCATCGAATAAAAAATGGGTATTCCCATATAATTTGTTTGAGTACATGTTATGAAATAGGTTTGGAGCAATGGGAAGTTGAAGAAAGTTAGAGGAATACCAATGCCAATATCTATGGATGCTAATGACAACAATAATTCAAGTTGCATAACAATGTCTTTACTTATCACTCTCCCTCTTGAAAGCACAGTTTCTCCCCTAATTCCGGGCTTAGACATTAATGCCATCGAAGAATATCACGAAGATGGTATCGATTCCATAACGAAAACGGGCAAACGAAGCCTATTTCGTTCGTTCTCGTTCGAAGATTATGCATGGAGAGTCTATCATGAACGTCTTCTCTTCAAGGATCCACTTGTTAGATATCGAGTTTGAGTTGTCATTAATATGTTAAAAATGTTATGAGTAATTCATCTTCGGGTTCGTTTCCTTTTAAACATGGAAATAATTAACTATTTGTTTGGTCCTTGGATTTTAGCGGGGAGATTCAAATTCCAAGTGCTAATCTTTTTGCTTTTTCCTTTTTTAATAATAATTTAAATTATAATACTTTGTGCTGTATAATTTTCATTTTTCTTTTCCTAAAAGAATCTTATATAATCCCTAGGTTGGTTTTCAGGTTGAGGTCTTTCCCATTTCATTACCATTTGCTTAGTTTTGTTGAAAGATTGATGTCATTTTATATATATTATATATATATATATATATATATAAATCTAATTTACGCCAGGTTTAGTAATACTCACTTTTGATTTAGATCTGAATTCAAACTTTGAATTCAAACTTTAACATTCAACTTAAAATTGAGATAGCTTCGAGCTGACTTGAACTCACTAACAATTGTAATCATATTTGGATTAGCCCTACTATTTGTATAAACTCTTTCGACCTTCTCTCATATGACATATTTAATAAAATTTTCTTTTAATTTGCACCCAAAAAATTAATTTGCATTTCTTATATAAATCTTTTCGAAAAAAAAAGCTTATACATAACATAAATATTAAAAGGAACTTTTATTCATTCATAAGAGAGAAAATGAAGCTTTGATAATAATAAAACAAGAGAGGAAATGAAACAGAAACAAATTAGCATTTCATCAAACCGAGAGCGGACTAGAATTTTCCAAACTTATAATTTCTAGAAGTTCCTCTGAGTCTGGTTCTGCGCATCTCTCTGCATCCCCCAGCGGCGGAGTCTGAGTTGCAGCTGAGCCGTCGCCGCGAGGAACCTGACGGCTTGACTAGGTTTCAGTATCTCAACTAGATTTATTCCCGTTTTCCTTCTCAAGAAATCAGCACATTCGACCAGAGCCTCCATGGACGCCCTCAGCCTCTCCACAGCCGACTCCATGTTATGAGCTGCGCCGTTTTGATGCCGTCCTAGGTGCCTTGCCAGTTCCACCATTGATGGAGATGTCTGTTAAAGGTAAACGTTAACCCAAAACGTTAGGCAATTAGTTAAATGTAGTTTATAAGAGTTACCAAGAGTCCCCTTATCCGGGGTGCGATTGTCATGGTTCAAGTCGCAGTATTGGTGATAATGTCGATAGTTATATATTGTTTCATATTGAGGCCGTGTCAGAATACTATCTAATGATATGAAATAAAGATATTATAAAATGCTCAAGAAATTCTAAAAAAAAGAGAAAAATTGAAGAAAAAAATAAAATGAAAACATCACATTGCTACTCATTAAGACAAAGTAAGAAATCAATCTATTTACCACGTATGCTCACTAAGACATCGTAAGAAATTTTATTATACATGAAACATAATTAAAATTATGCTTAATATTATTGCTGTCGAATTTAAATTTATATAATGAAAATAAATTCACTTTAATAATATATATACCAACCAACATATATCTAATTTCATATACACACCACATATAATCTTATCACAAACATGTATTAAAAAATAGAAACTTTAAATATATCCGATATCATCTAATATTATTGTCGTATGCTGATACTTTATCTGATACGATAGATAATTTCATCGTATCAATAATATCTTTCGATATCTGATAACGTATCTATTATTTTTTGGATTTAACGACCCACCATATGATATTCGCCAATACTTTGGACCATGGTATCATATGTTTTTATACAACAATTTGTTTTGGTTCAATGATTAATTCTGTCAGATGAAAAAACGAAAATGTTACGATACATAAAAAATAAAAGATATACAAGACTCGGAGCTTATTTGGTTCTTTATGGATTCACAACAAATGGAATATATACTGATATACACTCTGTGTAATAAACATACATCTAATGGCATAAAATAAGTCGCATTAATTACCGTTGTGCGTTGAACACCGGTTTATATATACAAACACTCTCGAGACAATACATATAATCATGCAGTGCGAAATTATAAAATTCTAGTCCAGACCCGGTCTAGTCGAACTCAAATGTAATTCACAGCCATATGGTTGGTCACATATTAAGTGAATTACACTTGAGTTCGGTCGTACCGGGTTTGGACTAGAATTTTCGTGGAGAGTGTTTGTATCAATTAATAGACAAATTAATAGTATTAATTACGTACGTACCATTCCTCCCTGAACCCTAGTGAGTTCATCAGTAAGCCCATTTTCCTCCCCCTTAATCTCAGCCATCAATCTGTTAATCCTACGGCTCTGATCATCCGTCAAATCCAACACATTGTTCATCACAAGCCTGAAAGCCAATCCAGGCCTAAACCCACCAATCCACAGATAAGTCCTCTCAAATGAACTAAACCAAGTTGGCGTAAACACCAAAAACACATCTTCATGCACAATTCTAGCCTTGGCGCCGAAATATTGATCATAATGATCCATAACTTGGCCTACAAGCGCCTCGCACCGGACCTCGTAATTTTGATCACCTCCGCCGCCTTCGACTAGGCGGAGGAGGTCCCGGAGGTAATTCTCTTGAGATATTAACCAGCACTCGAAGAAGGACTCAAAAGATTGCACATGAGTTGTGGGATTAACCATGGTTTGACCTTGATTGGGTTTGTTATGATGATCAATATTCTAGACATGCTGGGCGCTGCTTATATATATAATTATATATATAGTAGATGATTTCTTAGTAGTTAAGGTTGTCCTTTCGGATTAGAGAATGAAGAAAAAGAAATTCTGGGCTAGCTCTTCTAAGTGTTTTTGGGTGATAACAATGGCGGTGGCGCATTGTAGATAGAGGAGTGGAGGATAACAGTAGTTTCAGGCAGTTCTGGTGATCAGATAACTGAAATCAGCAGAAGTATGTATTTATGGAGTGTGGACAGGAAATGCCTGACTGGGAATTGATTGAGAAATATGGATTTATGTCTATGTATGTAATACACGACAAAATTGTATTTTTCGTGATATATAGTCGATTTTATTTTTAGGGATAATGATATTTTTAGACGACTTGTGCCAGAGTAGTCTCAAGTACTATTTGGACATTTTCACCATTATGTATTAACGTGCATTCTGAAACAATCGGAGGGTAAAAATGTACAAAACGTACTTAAATGAAACAAAATTTTAATATTATGGACAATAATGCTAATTTTTTCACTTGAAGGACTACGTACTCCAACACAAAACGTCTACTTCAAGGACTAAAAATGTCATTATTTTTTATTACATTTTATTTTTAATTTCAATATTTTCACAAATTGCATGCTAAGTTTCTTTCGTTAAGTAAAGTTGACCTTTAAAGACTTACAAAGCTTAAATTGAGTTGAAATTGCGTTTTAATTCCTTACAACAACTTTTCACAAGTTTTTATTTTCTTTTTTCTTTCCCACCTCAATAACTACCCACCTCCCAAAATTAAGAGGGTGATAAAGGTGAAATCCTAACCTGCTCCCGGCTCGGCCAAATTTATGTGTATTTTTTAGATTAACTTACCAATTATATGACAAGTGTGATACACTCTACTTGTGAAATACACTTGGGTGCAGCCAAGCCGAGTCTAGGCTAGAATTTTCCGGTGATAACGTTACTACAGATGCTATTGCTATGGAAACTGGTAATGTATATAGATATAAGTGATCATACAAAAGTTTGATTAGAAGAGTGTTTGATACAAGTTGAATAATCCAGGGACAAATCGCAAGTTATGTCGTTAATTAGTCTCTAAAATACAAAGCAGATGACTAACTTTATCTCATAACTATTGTTGCCAATTTTTTGTAGTAAGACCTAAAAATAAAATTTGGTAAAGTATAATGATAAAAAGCAAAATCCGAGTGGGACAAAAAATGCAATTTAATTTTGTTTGTAAGTATACAGCTTCTGGGTGATGACAAAGTATGTCCTTTTGGTTGTCTGAAAAGACTTTTAGAAAAACAGTTTGCTTCAATCTGGGGTCTATGTTTGGTCTCGATCCATAATTCATTATTGGATCCCCAACAGATGAGTCATTTACTAAAATACCCCCTCATCCAATGGTATACACTATACCAGGATCATTGGTACCGGTGTAGCATAAAATTTCCCATCAATCTGAAACTGAGCCCTGGGACTCAAATTTTGCAGACACGGTTATGATGTAACAAAGGAGCTTCCGGACATTGATCGCCTTAGTATTTCACTTCTCATTAAAATAATTTTTATATTTTGATTTAACTCAAATCTCCCTGAATGAAGAATTCGACCCTAATCTACGAACCAAAGGGGTCGAACTCGAACCAGATTCCAGAAAATTATAAGATTATAGATTGGACTTGACGAGGTCAAGCTGCGTACAAACCTAATTTAATAGGATCAGATCTAGACGTAGTGCAAACTTAGTACGTATTAGAAGATATAGTGGATTACTTCATATTTAACTTAGTAAATACGAGGTAAAATGGTAGGAAAGAACAAAGTAAAAACGAGAGGATTATGTGATTAGAAAATGTTGATCCCCCAAATGAGTTGGGAGGGGGTATTTATAGTGAGAATCGATCACTATTCATGACAAGGCATCTGGGTCACTGATCAGATCGATGATGCCATGTGGCCTTTGTCCTATTGGTAAGATTACTCGGGTCATCGGGTCAGGTAGGTTTTGAGCCTACCCGGTTAATCGAATACGCCGGATCCTTGGACAGTTTGATTTGTGTCATTTGCTTCGTATATCTATTTTTCTGTGCATATCAATTATATTCCGTGTTTCTTATGATTTGTTTGCACATCTTTTTTCTTAAATGTATATGATATGATTATATATATATACACATACATAGTGTGTACATGTTATATAATTCTTAGAATTAAAGTAGAATATATATACCACAAAAGTGTTGGTAGAAGTGGCAAAAGCTACGGTCTCTTATAAAAGGTCTCGAATTTGTATACATAAACTTTTTTGTGAGAAGTTCACATAATCACACTTGACAGTACATAATACATCGAGCTGTCTTGAGAATTCAAAATAAAATAAAATGAAATACGAGATAAAAATCGTAGTAAAATAGAAAAAGGAGTGTGTTCATACTTCATACTAATAGGAAAACTTAACAGTGAAGCTGCCCAATGGTCCTGCTGTGGTAAAGAAAATATTTCAGGCTTTGTGCTGTTGGCTTCACTTAGAAAGAAAGAAATGTATAGAGATGAAATTGAATATTAGCAACTTGGAGATAAAGTGTTGGTGTACTAACTGTACTGATACAGCACAGGTTCCGTAGTTTTTACTTTTCTCAAACATAAAGCTACCCATAATTAAGATATTTTAACTCCATCCATAATTATTGTTAAGAATAGTAATCATCCATCAACTTAACTAAGGTTGTTGGTGACAAGGAAAGAACACGTGGAAACTTATTTAATATTAGATCAAGTTATATAATTTGATTATTATTTTTTAATTAGTTAATAGTTCATGAGTTATGTTTGTGGTTAAAGGGAGATTTGGAACTTTTAAGTCTATGATATAATCCAACGTGATCTGGATTATATGATAGTTGTTTTTTTTTGTTTTTTTTTTTTTGGTACATCGAAAGTTTAGGTAGGATCGGCTCCGGTCACCTACTAAGGTCAGGACATGCCTCTGGGACCATATGTCACTTATAGAGGTACTTACAGATTACCCACCAAAACAGCCCTCACGTCAAAAAAGGGAATCGAACGCACAACTTTCCGAAGGGAAGTGATCTGTTCTTACCAACTGAGCCAACTTGTATTGACGATTATATGATAGTTGTGATTGTCCTAGAACCGCCTAGCTATCACAGTTTTGATATTGTACAACCACTTATATATGAATAGATCCCATACGAGTGACATCACATGCTGGTTGTAGTTTCGATCGGTTTTTGGTCCTAACTTCATATCATACATCAGAACCCAGTCTAATGGTAACAGTCACTCCAGCATAATGTGTTTCACTAACAATTATTTCACATTCATCTTTGCTTTATGAGATCGATAATCTCAAGACCCTTGAAGTCTAGCTCTGATAAAACTGAGGTTCCCATATTAGAGTTGTGAGGTTTTGCTTCGATCAGTGTATGAGTCTTTATCTATTTTTTTAGTAGTTGTTAGTTGACTGAAAATTGGACTTACCAAAAAAAAAAAAAAAAAATTGATTGAAAATTGGTACTAATTAATATTTGATATCATGACATGCGGATTCACTCGAAAATAAATAAATAAATCAACTCAAGCTATAGAAGAAGTCTATTAATTATTTACTCACTTATGATTTCCTTCTGTAATTCATTTGGTATAGATAAGTTGCTAGAAAACGTATATCATATCGCAAGTGCTAACAACTAAAAAGAATAGCAAATAATCCTAGTATATATTAATTAACAGCATTTGTTTAAATATTGATCAACCGAGAAGCATAATATTGTTTACGTTGCATGATTATAGTGGTTATCAATTTTATTGTTAGTAAACTAATTACAGTAATTATTTTCTAATCACTTCCCTCTTTCCATGATTTAATAATGAAGTTAGCATTAACTACTATAAGTACTAGCCCCCACGTAAATCTTTCAAAATAATTAAATTGGTAGACGATCTCGCTCTATCTAATTCTCATTCTAGGTACAATTGGATTTAATAAATAAAAAAAACTGAACTAACTGATAATAATCCAATTAATAAAAAATCCGCCGGCTATATTTTAAAGATAAAATTATCTATAGAGCCTCTCACTTTAGTGCTAATTACCAAAATCCCTTTACCTTTTCGAAATTACATAATATTCTCATATTAAGGTATTCTTACAGTTATACCCCTTGTATATTTAAAAAATTCTTACAATTTCACCCCTATAAACATATTTGAAGGAATCTCATTGTAAATTACCAAAAATCAAGGATTTTTGGTAATTTACACTAAAGTTAGAGGGTGTGCATATAGTTCACCTATTTTAAGTCAAAATGCAATTTTGACCATCAAGGTACCCACGTTACAACTAACACATATATTTTTAAATAAAAGATAAAAATATTGCAACCATTATTTTTATTGGGTATAGTTACAGTCCTACCAACCTTTTTATGTCCAACCTATTCCTTTCCAAGCTTCAGTAGTTTTCACAAATAATAGAAAATTCTGTCAAAAATATATGATATTACGAAAAACTTATCAAAATATTTTTTAATTCATAATACTTATTTCACGATATTTTAATTAAAAAAAACTAATTTTAGTTAGTTCTCAATCTAAAAAGTGAAGGATAATTATCACAAAAAAAATAATAATAATTGAAAGGTCAAGGGTAATTGTCAAAAAAAAATTAACGTTGCACTTTTGAGTTAAAGGTCGGTAGAAACTGGAACGGGCGTTTTGTATTGAACAATATTATTGTGAATTCTTGATAATAATAATATATATTAAAGGCTTTTTAGTTATATAACCCCCAAATAAAGGTTGACATGTTCTTGTGCAAATAGGACCTCGACTTTTCTAATTTATCTAATGATTATGGTTTTTATTTTATTTTTTTCAGAAAGGGCAAATCTTGAAAGTTTTATTTTCTCAACAAAATTTTGTATAATGATACTTCTAAATTCTAATTAAGAAATATATTTTACAATTGAAATAATGATTGATAGATGTAAATAATTATATATTTATTCAAGTAATGATTGAAAAAAATCTAAGAGATTATTGTAATATATCATAATCATTTAGTTTTTTACATAATCCTTTTCATATCATAATGATTGAAAGGACCAATTTGCCCCTCCTGAAGCCATGGATGATGGATGTCTCTCTCTCACACACAGCACACACAGCTGTGTGCCTGTATCTATCATAGCAGCAGCAGAAGAAGACATGTATGTTTCTAGTAAGAAGAGTAGTTAGAGAAAGTGATGAGAAAGACAACCCTCCCGCCACCAATAACCTAATCGGTTTCTTCAAGATAAACACATTTCACCAAATCCCTTCAAAACAATTGGAAAACTAATTTACCAAACACAATTCTTTATAATAACAATAATCAATAAAATAAAATAAAATGTTAGCTTCAATTCAATATTCTTCTTCTTCTCATGCACTCTTCTTCCTTCAAACATCTCTCTTAAATTCCCATTTCTCATCGTACATCTCTCTCACCGTTTCTTTCTTCTTCTTCTTCTTCTTCTTCTACTTCCACTCATGCAGCCCTCTCTCCGCCGCAAACTCTCGCCGGTCCTCTTCTCCGCCGCCATGAAACCCGCGGCCTCCGCCGCCGCACGCAAGGGCGGCAACCTCTCCGTCTTCGTCGTCGTCGTCTCCATCTTCCTCTTCGGTTGCTTCATGTACAACGAGGACTTGAAATCCATCGCTGAATTCCCATTCTCATCACACCCCACCACCAAATCCGATGATCAAGATCATCAAACCCTAGAACATACTAATAATAATAATAATGTGGGTAAAACGACAACAGTTTCCGTCGTTATGAATGCACGAACCGTAGTGGAGACGGAAGTAGAGGATGATGATGATCGGAAACAAGAAGTGGGTAATTCTGTAGCGAGCTTGAAATCCGATACGGAAAAAGTCGTCGACGAAGAAGAAGAGAAGAAAATTGAAATGCCTATTGAAGAAGATGACGACGACGAAGAAATCGTGATTCCGCCTCAAGAATGCGATTTATTCACAGGGAATTGGGTTTTTGATAACACGACTCATCCAATTTACAAAGAAGATCAATGTGAATTTTTGACGGCTCAAGTGACTTGCATGAGAAATGGAAGAAAAGATTCTATGTATCAGAATTGGAGATGGCAGCCCAGAGATTGTTCTTTGCCCAAGTAAGTTTTTTAATTTTAATTTTTCTTCATATTAATATTATTTAAATTTCTTGTTTATTCATTTAAAATTTTTTGATTAAGGGAGAATTGCAATATTAGTCCCAGATAGAGCTTTTTGCAATAAAGTCTCATTGTTTACAAATTTACAAAATTAGTCTCGTAGGATACATTTAGTTATATTTTTGGTCCCCACCGTTAAAGATTAGATAGAGTTTTGCAAGTGTAATGCACACGCTGCTAATTTTATTACTAATAATCAAGACACTTGACTAAACTAACAGTTTTTCTTCCTTTTTTTAATGATTCGGACTAAATATGCACTATATGAGATGAATTTTGCAAGTTTGTAAATATTGTGACTAGAAATGTAACAGCCCTGTCTCATGGGATTAATATTGTAATTTTTCCTTTGATTAATTTACAAGATTTAAAGCAAAATTATCGATTAATTTCTTGTTGGTAAATAAAGCAAGTAAATTTTTATTTACCTATCTTTTTTTCTTCAATTTTTTATTATTTTCTTGTTTATTTAATTAATTAATTAATTTTTTTGATCAATTTGTAAGATTTAAAGCGAGATTATTGCTTGAGAAACTGAGGAACAAGAGGCTGATGTTTGTTGGGGACTCTTTAAATCGGAATCAATGGGAGTCAATGATATGTTTGGTTCAATCCGTAGTTCCTCCGGGCAGGAAAAGCTTGAACAAGACTGGATCTTTAGCTGTCTTCAGAATTGAGGTTATTTTTCTACTTTATTTCTATCTTTCTAAGAATTAATTATTGCTAATAATTATGACACTTTTTTATTTTTATTCTCTCAATCATAATGATTAGGTGGATTGATTACTTTATATTATGGTTGAATGTCTGTCTGGTGTACTTTCTTGTTTACTCCACTGTTTGGCTAGTTTTCAATAATGAATGGTTATAGAAAGTGGTTGTGTGTGTGTATATATATATATATATATATATATATATGTGTTGCTTAAATTACAAGTACCTAATATATTTCACCATATTTGGTGGCGTGTGGCTATTCAATACCAAAATAGCTTGTGGCATTTGCCAAGGAAAAATGCTTTATTGGAGAAAATTCTTACATGAGTCGATATGGGAAAATCCCATGGATGTGGTATTATTTATATCGTCTTGTGTAAGTAAGATCTGATGCATATTCATTGATTAGTTATTTGCATCGTGTATTCGTATTTCATTTTCATTTGATATTCAATATTTCAACATCTCCTGTTTTAGTTTGATGTTTCATCATGTAATTTGTTTTATTGATACATCATGATATGTTAGTGTATAAAATATTGTCTTAATCCTTCTTGTTGATCATTGTACGAGTGAGGAAATACCGAGGGGAATATTTTCCCCATTTGATGCGGTTATAGTTGGTCCCTTCTCCTTTTACATTTCCATATCATAATCTTGAGGCTCAAATATAACTTTGAATATACATTTGCGGTTATAGTTTGAATAAATTTGATGCACACCTATGGAATCAATAATCCAATGTGATATTTTGTGCAGATCACATATAGGCTTATGCCAAGTCTACATATGTGGTATATAGCCTGGTCAAACATTCTTTTAATTTGGTATCTCTACTTTGGATCTTCTACCTCAGTTTGATATTTTGTATTGTATAGGATTAGTAAATTAATCGAACGAAAGAAGAAAAACACTCACCGTGAAAACATAATGAAACACTAAATTTAAATGGATGATTTAAAATGGAACAAACTAGCTAGCATTTCTAACTTTGATGAGATTTTGTTTCTTGTATAGGATTATAATGCCACGGTGGAGTTCTATTGGGCTCCATTTTTGGTGGAGTCAAACTCAGACGACCCGACCATGCACAGCATATTGAACCGGATCATAATGCCCGAATCCATCAAGAAACATGGCAAGAATTGGAAGAATGTGGATTACCTCATCTTCAACACCTACATTTGGTGGATGAACACTTTCGCCATGAAAGTTCTGTAAGTAATCATTATATATTTTAAAAGTATCAAACTTTTGCCCTCTTGTTCTGTATTCACCCCGAACTAAAAAAATTGGCTCCGTCCCTACATGCAGACGAGGATCTTTCGATGAAGGGGCAACCGAGTATGATGAAGTAGAGCGGCCTGTGGCTTATGGGAGGGTGTTGAGGACTTGGGCTAAGTGGGTCGATAAAAATGTGGATCCTAATCGGACCCAAGTCTTTTTCATGAGCATGTCTCCTCTTCACATCAAGTAAGCCTATTTCTTCTTCCTATGCTCTTTATAAGTTGTTTGGATTTAATTTTTTATTGCTTTGGGGATGATATTAATTTAGGGAAGAAAATGCACGGGCAATGTGTAGTATGATGGTCTTAAAAAACATTTTCTATTATATATTTCGTGTCATTATAATTTTGTCTAGTTAGGAGTGTCACACCACATTCTTATATTATATTTATTATTATATTAAGACAATGATTAGAATATTTTTTTATATTTAGGGTAATGATTAGAAGATATAATTTATATGCTATTTTTTTTAGTTGTTTCACGTGGAATTGTTGTACTGTTACATTTGTTACTATGGTAAGGAATGATTGAAAATTTTATTTATATTAAAAATAATTTTTAAAATATATAAATAGATATATGTAGGAAATATAGCAAGGCATCATTTGGTTTTATTTTCATAAACATATTTCCTCTTCCCTATGTATGCGTGGTATCTTTATCTGGTTTCATCCTGTCCAAATGCCCCTATTTTTTAATCTCAATCATTGCAATACCACCCCCTTTCTTTAGGTTAATATCCTTCATATATATATATATATATATATTTTAGGTATTTCCATTTTGAACCTTATTATACTATGATTTATGATTGATGTATTTTATTTGTTTAAATTAACCCAATAACTTGTACCGACACAAGCACTATAGTGGATCAATAAACACCCACCCTGCACGATTTGATGATTTCATAGTTGTTTTACTTACTCCAAGTTGGTAAACCACTCCTAAGTCAATCATTATAATAATATCAAATATGCTAATTATTAGACTTAGGTGTACATTAGGTAGCATAAGTCTCAAAATACTCTCTAGTTTGACATTATTTGTCATTGGACAATTCTTATTGGTCGAATTTGATCGAATTCAACCTAATCACATGGCAAACGCAATAACGTTTACTCTATTACTGATCAATTTTTAGAATTATAAGTAACGTGCTATAATTAATATTATATGATTTAACATAAATTCAATCAAATTCGAGTCGAATTAGAATACTATATATGATACAATCTCAACTTTGTATCAACTTATAACCATTTTTATCTTTGAACATGTGAAGGAGCTTAGATTGGGACAACCCTGATGGCATCAAATGTGCTAAGGAGACAACCCCAATCCTCAACACATCAATGCCACTAAATGTGGGCACAGACCGTAGGCTCTTCACCGTTGCAGCCAATGTCACAAAGTCCATGAAATTTCCCGTCTATTTCCTTAACATAACCACACTCTCCGAGTACCGAAAAGATGCCCACACCTCGGTCCACACTATCCGCCAGGGTAAAATGCTCACCCCGGAGCAACAAGCCGACCCGACCACATATGCCGATTGCATCCATTGGTGCCTGCCCGGATTGCCTGACACATGGAACGAGTTCCTCTATGCTAGGATTATGTCACGATCTTGACCTAACCGGACGTATCTTTGTTTGTAATTCTTGGATACACCGAGTGCTGGTGACCATCACCAGAGATTTTGACTTTATTATGTTTATAGATGATTACCTTTTCTTTTCTTTTCTTTTTTCTTCTTTTTATATGTAGGTTCTCCAACCTTAATTCCATTATGGGCTTCTTGTTATTGTGTGATAATTCATTTTATTTAGCCTGTGGGGTTAAGGTGACGAAAGAGGTCAAGGTGGATCTGCCAATTGGTTAACACAAAATTGTAAAATGAATTTGTTTTCAAAGGAAATAAAATGAAAGCGAAATTGTAACTAATTTCTTGGCGTAAATTTGTGTTTTCTAGATGCTAAGTTATTTTGTTTTTATTTGTAGGTGTATGGATTAACCTAAAAAGTACACTAAAAATAATAATAAAAAGCTTAACTAATAGTTGGTGAAAGAAAAACTCACCTTTTCTTTTAGGTCTAATACTAAATAATTCATGAGCAGACAAGCAATATTTAGCTTCAAGAAAACATAACTTAAGTACCAATAAAAAATTAATACGAAGTTAGATAATTGTATTTTCAAACCGCACGATTTGGGTTGGTTGAGTTTGAAATTTAGCATTCAGGTAGCAGAGTTTGTTAAAATTTGTTATATACATGTACAATTTCAATCTACTTGTTGGGCGACTTTTATATATATATATATATATATATATATATATATACATATTAGGAGCAAGTGGAATATGAACTTTTAATTTAACTGCTTAGGGAGGGAGGGAGGGATCCTAAAGACTATCCCAACAAACCCAAGATTATAGTCATTACCTCAAAGTATTATAGATCTTGAATACTTTTATACACGTCAATGTGTGTGTCGATCTTATTCTACTTTTTCTTGTACGTGGTTGTTAGTTTTTTTAAAAAAACATTAATTGTCAGTTGATTGTGTAAGTGAATTTTGTTTTCACTTTTGATCATGTGATCGATCGGCTGATCGCATATACTTTAATAAGAGCAGACCAATCACAAGCATATATTATTAAACTTACACCGTATTTAATTGAATGTGGTCTACCCGAATCGAATTAGATTCACTACAAAAAATATATGATATAACTGGCTAAGCGGCAATTTTAAAGTTGTCACTAATTATAAATTATTAGTGACAAGAATTTTTGTTTTGTCACAAAAATAGGTTTTACATATTTAATAGTGATAAGATTTGTATAGAAGTTATCAGTCTTGATACTTAATGATAAGGAAGTTGTTGTCACTATTGACAATTAGTGACATACCTCTAGTGACAACTTATTGACAACAATTATAGTTGTCACTCTATTTGTGTTCTCACTATATATATGTCAAATGTTGTCAATAATGACAATTTTAAAGAAACTCTTGTCATCAAAAGTTCTTATTATAACAAAATAAAAATTATTGTCACTCATTATTTATATTTAGTGATAATTTTGACATTATCACTTCAAATTTTATCAATAATATTACTTTTTGTTGTAGTAATTTTTTCCCCTAGACTTAGCTAGAAAATAAGAAGCGATTTCATCTCTAACACATGGAAAAAACATAAACAAATTTTAATCGTAATATTGTAAAAGTTAATTTAAACCGTAAGTCTAAAAACCATCATTCGGCAAAAATTAATAACCTAAAATCATACCACATTATTAATTTGGTCAAACCTAACAATCTTTACTCTAAACTTCAATAAAAAATTCTGTGATTAAAGTCTCTGATCTTAATTATGGGTTAATAATTTTTAATAAATGGATGTGGTTGGCTTATAAAACAGGAAATCTTTCATTCAAATACTCAATGCCATAAAAAAACAAAAACAAAAAATGTTTTTGACCAAGATATCATAGAATCCCATATCGGCCTATAGGATTAATTAAGTAAACTATATCAAATACTTTTTCAATCATCCCATAATTAACTTAACAATATCAATAATATTTCTCGTAATTAAAACAAATCCTCAAAGGAGATGCACCTCTTTATCAAAGGAAATATATATCAATATCAATTAACTTTTAATTTTATCTCATTCTTAATTATGTGCTATAAATTAGGATCATATCCCCAAGAACTCTTTCATATTTTCCACTTAAAAAGTGCACGTTTTGGAAAATAGAATAATATGTCTAATTTATGTGTTTTATTAGCCTTTGTGTTTTGTTTTCTTTTTCAACTTCAAAATGCTATCTCCATAGACTATGGAGAAGCCCTAACTAAATCTTTGTTGTTCTATGAAGCACAAAGATCAGGGAAGCTACCTTCTAACCAGAGGGTTCAATGGAGAGGTGATTCGGCGCTTCGTGATGGCCAAAATGCCGGGGTAACATTATTTTTGCACAAGGGTTATTTTGATTAGATTGATTGGGACGCAAAGTCTCGAAATAATTATAATCATTTACTTGTAGTTGGACGAATGAATCCATTTTATCTACGTGATTCTGATTATTTTAGGTGTTCAAGTTATATAACTCCCTCAAAATCGTTCTTTTGCTTTCCTTATAAACTATTTAAGTCTATTTAATGGGGAAAAACAGTAAGTCTTGTATTTGGACTCTTACGTATACAGAAAATATCTTATTGATACTCGGCTTGAGATTAGTAGCTAAAAACTCATTTGACACAATTTGTTAGCAAAACTAATCAAGTTTGAACATTTGTTTTTTTATGTTTGATAAGTGTTAAAGTTTATTCAAATTAGAAAAATGGTAAAAGGAAAAATATATGCGGAAAAAATCAAATTACTCTAGATCAACTCGTGATTTACTCTGTTAGACCGTTTGACTTTTGTTTGATAAGTAATCAAACCAATTTATCAATCACAAATTTTCTAGCTCTATAGTAAGTTTAAATTAAACTTGAACAATACTTTGTATATGCTTGATTCGATCCGTTTAGAATTCGAGATAGATCTAAGACATTCAGATCTGAAATACAGAAAATTCTTGTCAACTCGAACACACTCAAGTATATTTCACAAGGTAAATTAATTACACTTTACACTTGAGTGTGGCCGATCAGAGAGTTAGTTGAAATTTCGCAGTTTTTACGTCTAACATCCTCTAATAATGATTACATTATAGTCAATAATCCTAAACTATAGTATATCAAGTCTAATGATGCATGCATGTTATATACATTATGGAATTACAGATTGATCTTGTGGGAGGATACTACGACGCCGGAGGCAACGTCAAATTCGGGTTCCCAATGGCCTATACAGTGACAATGCTGGCATGGAGCGTCGTCGAATTCGGGCCCCACCTCGAGGCCCAAAACGAGTTATCGAATGCTCTGAGGGCCATTAAATGGGGTACGGATTATCTTATCAAGGCCCACCCGGAGCCCGACGTGTTGTACGGTGAAGTGGGAGATGGCGGGTCGGATCATGCGTGTTGGCAGAGACCCGAAGACATGAACACGCCCCGAACCGTTTACAAGATTGATGAACAGCACCCCGGCGCGGACCTTGCCGGTGAAACCGCCGCCGCTTTGGCAGCCGCCGCCGTTGCTTTTAGGGAAACAGATGGCGGTTATTCGTCGGAGCTTCTAAACCATGCACAACAGGCATATATATATCTCTAGCTCTCTCTCTTGTTTATATATATATAAGTATAAATGTACTCGGGTTGATTTAAATTTTTCAGAATTTAGATTTACACTATGCTTGCTGATAAAATATGGGGAAAATTACGCACAGACCCCCTAACTTATTGTGTAATTACCAAAATCTTCTCTCACTTATTAGAAATTACCAACACACCCCCTCAAGGGGTTTAATCGTAAAGTTTACAGTGGTAAAATTGTAAGAATAACATATAGAGGGTGTGTTGGTAATTTTAAATAAATAAGGTATTTTTGGTAATTACACAATAAATGAGGGGGTTGTGTGTAATTTTTCGTAAAATATATTGGTACGAGTGTGAATTTGGAAAATCAATTAATTCAATGTTTTATCTTATATATATTAATAATTATATACTTAGTCAAGTGTATATTTAACCAAAGAGCTTTGAGTTGGAACCTGAAGGGTTGGCTTAATGGCCTTTTCACCACTACGCACCTAAATAAGGAGCGTGTTCGACTCCCCCCATGACAAATTTCCTCAGGCCAGCGGCAGATTCAGTACCATAAAACGTGATTAGTCTCATACCTAACGTAGTGTGAAAAACAAAAAAAAGGAGCTTTGAGTTGGAAAAATAAATGCGCTAGTCCTACCTTTTTTATGTGGAATATAAAATCCAAAATATCAAATTAGAATAGAAAAGTCGGTGCAATTTGGCTACTCTCCTGACCTTATATTCCACGTAGTATTGATTTTATCCCGTATGATCTACCCACTGGATGCAAATCAAGTGGGCGTAATCGACCTTAAAATGCATAGTTAAGGAATCATTATATACACTTGATATGTATATGTGACGTAGCATAATTATAATTCGAATATTCTATTAAAAAATTTAATGTTTTCATCATATATTTCACGTCAACATGTTAGTCTAGTGAACCACACTTGTCATAATGTACATAATTTTTTGTACTAAGAAAAAGTAACCAATCACAATGCAAGCGTTATGATATTCGCTATGTGATTAGTTAAATGTGACCTAGATGATTTGGATTAGGATCTGATTATTGAAATTTATGACAGTTGTTTGAATTTGCCACAAAACACACTGGACAATACCAAAATAGCATTCCGGTTGCCGGACAGTTCTACTCCAGCAGTGGATATGATGTAAGTAAATATAAATTCCAATTTTTCATTTTACTACAAAAAAATCTAAATTAAGATGTAATTAGTACCTTTTCTTTCCTTGAGACATGCAGGACGAGCTGTTGTGGGCAGCTGCATGGTTAGGTCGAGCCACAAACAACAATACATACGTGCAATCTATTTCTAACTCTGATGGCGGCACTCGAAAAATGTTTTCATGGGACGACAAATATGTTGGTGCTCAACTTCTTATCACCAAGGTAATTTTTATATATATATATATAAGTAATTTTATAATAATTTAAGAACTAAGAAAATAAATTGGTAGATAGTTGGGTTCCTTAAGCATGTTGTCTAGGGTTCGATCCTTGGCCGTGTATATGGAAAATGATTTGTTGGGAGAGGCAAAACCCACTTTGGTGATCTTTACGCCTCGAAAGGATTAGTCTCTGGCATCCAATTGGGGGAAACCCTTGGTATAAACTAAAAAAAATATTTTAAAGTACCCTTTGCCAACTTAAAATTAGAGATTATTGTGATTGAAATTTAGAAAATTAAAAGCATAAATTATGTTTGCGAACAGTACTCCCAAATAACTTATGTTTAGTGAAAAATATATATAAGTTCTTAAAATTAGAGTTTCCAAATACTTATGTTTGTCTTAAGGACTCAACTTTTATATGCTCTTGTGATTATCTTAAATTAATCACCGCAAATAAATTTTAAATGGAAAGTCTAATTAGCGTGGATTTTTATTTTATTTTATTTATTTTATAGAAGAAAGCTTTGGAGTCGAACATATTACTCGTACTTTTATTGAAAATAATGGTTTTCGACAACAAATAAACTCTTACATATATTCCATGAAATTAACAAATTAATTTAATTTTCAGGGTATTTTAGAGGGGAAGAATTCTGGAAATGGAAATTTGGTTCAGTTCAAGAACAATGCAGAGGAATATATATGTAATTGCATCCAGAAAGGGAATAACAATGTTGAGAGGACCAATGGTGGTCTACTTTGGTTTGATCAATGGAATAATCTTCAATATGTCACAAGTGCATCCTTTATCATCACAGTTTACGCTGATATTCTTGCCAAAACAAATAGTAATATTCAGTGTAATGGAGGTGTCGTTGGACCCGAGAATTTAATCTCTTTTGCCAAATCTCAGGTACAAAAACGTCTACCCTATTACTCTTCGACTATAGAGTCATGTTACGTCAGTATAATGTGAATTTCACCATCGTTTGGGACTTTGGTGTGAAAGAAGTACTTAATGCATTCATCTTACACATTTCTTATCCGGCTTTGTTTTTAAAGAATAAAAATTAACTTTGTCTCACTTGCTTGTACGTTACACTTATTTGTTACGATTTATGAAAATGAAAAATGTCCAATGAAAAATGAATATAATACGGACAACGATAAGAATAGTAAAATATATTAGTAATATTTACTCCTATTAATTTTTGTACTTGGACTGAAAAATGAGTAAAACATGTAGTGTATATATATCTTGCAAAATGTAAGTCATTATTTTAATTAGTGTAAAATTGCGAAATGTAACACATCATCTTATTGTAATTTTTTATCTTATTCATGGGTATATCTTTACTATGTCAAGAACGATGTAATTCAATTTTTCAAAAATTTAAATTGAAGAAGGGTAACTCAAGCTAAATAATAATTCACACATCTTAATAAGACGGATCCAGTAATAATATAACATATTTCTTATGATCCATTTGCCCTTTCAGGTGGACTACATACTGGGTTCAAACCCGAAGCAAATGAGTTACATGGTTGGGTACGGGTCAAACTATCCGAAACAGGTCCATCATAGAGGAGCATCCATAGTATCAATAAAGAATGACCCAAGGCCCGTGGCATGTCAAGAAGGTTTTAATGAGTGGTTCCATAAGAATGCGGATAACCCGAATGTTCTTGATGGGGCAATCGTTGGCGGGCCGGATCAGAGCGATGAGTACATAGACTCGAGAGATAATTTCAAGCAAGCAGAACCCGCAACTGCAAATAATGCCCCATTTGTGGGGGTTTTGGCCCGGCTTGCAGCTTGAATATATGTTATTTTATGAGATTAAAAGCAGTTTTCTTAATTATTTGTACCAAATTAAATTAAGCTTTAATAAATAAAATAAAATTCTACTTCTGGTTTTATTTTTTTGGTAATTATTTATAAGGATGCACCAAATCCTAATGTATTGGAGGGTGGCATTGTTGGAGGGCCAGATTTGGAGGATATATATACAGATTTTGAGAATGATAATTAACAAGGTCAAGCTATAATTATTAATACTGCACCTATTGTTGGAGTCTTGGCTGTATTAGTTTACATTTATAGGGTGAGTTTGCCCATTTTTTACATAATTGATTATAAGATAATTAATTCTTACAGTAATCCTATCAAAGTGAATATAAGATAATTTTTGCTATGGTGATTCTGTAGCATCAACAATATCAAAGTTCTGTGAAATGGATTTTCAAAAATATTGAGCATCAATTTTTTTTACTCGAAATATGAATAATATGGAGACCTCGATTTAGTATGTGGTAGAATACAAATGATATTTAGGTATAGTTTAATATTGAATAATCTATTCTCTCAAAATTTCAAAGATACTATTGACAAAATTAAAAATCATTGGGACGATTTTGACAATCCACGAAGACTTCAGGGACAATTTTGAACTTGTTCTTTGGGCAAATGACGGTAATAGTCCCTTAAAATTTTAATTTGATGTCACTTTGGTCCTTAAAGCACTATATATTATACTACTGCCCCTAAAGTTTAGTTCCTATTTAACTTTCGTTCTTTCGACCATTTTTCAATGGATTTTGGACGGATCAGACAACATGTACACTTCACATGTGTAACAACAACAGCATATGCACCTCATATTTGCTCGTAAAAGATGGCACTTGAGGTGCACATGCTCCCCAATCCTGCCAAAATCCACCAAAAAAAGATTTGAAGGACGAAAGTGAAACAAAAACTAAACTTTAGGAACGATAACATAATATTTGGTACTTTAAGGAGCAAACCGATGCAAAGATAAAAAGTCGGGACTATTTGCCCTTCAATTGCCCAAATCTCTCATAGAAATTCTATAATAAGGATAACATTACCAGAATTATAAACTTCAGGGATGATATTGACAAACTATTGATAGCTCAGGGATGATTTCGAATTTTTCCTAAATTTTTAAGTGGGGACTAAATCAAAATTAGATTAAGCTTTGAGGATTTTTGAATAAGTTTTCCTAATTTTATCTACGTAATTAATATTTATCATTATATTTTTTTTACAAAAGTTTTTGTAGAGTTGGGTTCGGTTACCTACCACGGGCCAGAGTATGCCTCCTCAAAAATCACTTACAGAGATACTTACAAATTGCATACCAACACAACCCTCATTGACAAAGTTATTCTGACGCACAACTTTCTGATTGTCATAACTCAATAATAAAATGGTGAAAAATTAATTGATGACATATAATCAGAGAGGGAGCGAGGCCCCGGGCATGTAGCGGAACCCCCTCCCCCAACTTTGAGAAAAAAAAAATTTGCCCTATAAATTTTTTATTTTTGATATTTACCCCCTAAAAATTTTTAATTTTTGACATTTTGCCCCCCTCTCCAAAAAATCTAAAAATATTAATCTTTTCCCTGAACTTTTTTTATTGCCCCCCCCACCCCCCCCCCTCAAACACAACCCTCATATTGACAAAGTTATTCTGACGCACAACCTTCTGATTGTCATAACTCAATAATAAAATCGTGAAGAATTAATTGATGGCATATAATCAGAGAGGGAGCGAGGCCCCGGACATGTAGGGGCACCCCCTCCCCCCCAACTTTGAGAAAAAAAATTGCCCTATAATTTTTTATATTTACCCCCTAAAATTTTTTAATTTTTGACATTTCGCCCCCTCCCCAAAAAATCTAAAAATATTAATCTTTTCCCTGAACTTTTTTTATTTGCCTCCCCACCCCCCCAAAAAAAAAAAAATTCGAACCATCTTGCATAATTAACATTTTTGAGTACATTCGTTAGTCTTTAACATACTTAGTCGTACTAGACACGTATAGGAAAAGACTATGCCAGTTTTACTAATAGGAATTCTTGGAAATTGGAACAAAATAACAAAGTTCATTGACTTGGTTTTCTTCTTCTCGTACGTACGTACAACCAAGTCATGCGGAGGAATTGCTTTCATTGTATGAGGTTTGGAAGCAATAATATCTATATTTGCATCAGGTTTTCTGTTTTGGGATAATAGCAGACATCCCCCTCAGTTATGGGGTGATGTACACTTTGCCCCCCCCACTTATCATAAAATGTGCAATTCACCACCTCGGGCAGTTCGGGCAGATTCAGGCACTTCACTTATCATAAAAATTAGACTTTTTTAGCATTTTGCCCACTGACTTCTGTGTTTTTTAGCATTTTGCCCACTGACTTCTGTGTTTTTGTAGCACTTTGCCCCTGACTTATGTGTTTGGTAGCACTTTGCCCCTGCCCAAGGGAGTGAAGTGCACATTTATGATAAGTGAAGGGGTAAAGCGCACATTTCAATAAGTGGGGGAGCAAAGTACACATCACCCCATAACTGAGGGGGGTATCTGCTATTATCCCTTCTTTTTTTGACATCTTTGCTAGTGATATATAGTCATTTGGAAACAATAATATCTAGGGATAATAGCGACACCCCCCTCAGTTATGGGGTGATGTGCACCTTGCCCCCCCCCCCCCCCCCCCCCCCACTTATTGAAATGTGCGCTTTACCCCGTCACTTATCATAAAATGTGCACTACACTCCCTCGGGCAGGGGCAAAGTGTTACAAAACACATAAGTCAGGGAGCAAAGTGCTACAAACACATATGTCAGGGGGCAAAAGTCCAAGTTTTATGATAAGTGAAGTGCCTGAATCTGTGCAAAGTGTTACAAAACACATAAGTCAGAGAGCAAAGTGCTACAAACACATATGTCAGGGGGCAAAAGTCCAAGTTTTATGATAAGTGAAGTGTCTGAATCTGCCCGAGGGAATGAAGTGCACATTTTATGATAAGTGAGGAGGTGAAGCGCACATTTCAATAAGTGGAGGGGCAAAGTGCACATCACCACATAAATGAGGGGGTGTCTGCTATTATCCCTAATATCTATATTTGCATGAGGTTTTATTTTCTTTTTTTTTTGGAATTTCGTTGATTGAAATTGGTAAAAGCGAACATAAAAAATGCTTATTATGCTTCTGTTTTGGGCTATAAATTAAAGCATAAAGATATTTGGTGATTTGCTATCTCACCTCTCTATTTTTGAGTTTGTGCCACCACGGCCTACAATTGTTAATTTTGAATAAATAAAATTTATGGAAATTTTAGTTAAACTTTATTTTGATATAAACTCCATAATTCACAATGGACGGATGGTGCAAATTTTGATTCGAAATGTTGTTGTTGTGTTCTTTTGAGAGGATATAATGTTGAGGGTGCAAGTTGTCATAAACCATATAAGTGAGGGTACAAAGTGTGTATTTTTCTTTTAGAGGGCGGAGAGTGTCAAAAACACTAGGGTGCAATATGCTTTTTACTCTAAAATAAATAAGTCATTGTCAACTAACATCTTTAAAATAATTTATTTGGAAGTTCTTACAGATATAACGTCTAATTTTAATTTTTTTAACTTGATGATAATAATCTATAATCTCTAAGTCGGCAAAAGGCACTCAAAATTAATTATGGTTTTTCTAATATTAAAATAATTTTATTTTAGACATTTTTATTACTTATAATCACTTTTTTCACAAACAATCCTATGCAATTTTTTCCATTTTTCACTTATATTTGCAAACACTGCCAACACCCACTTCTGATTTTAATCCCAATTCTAATTACTTCGCTTGTAATCGCTTTCCTTATAATCAGTTGTGTTTGTGATTCTTAAGACTAAGTTGATTTTTATAAGGTCTTCCTGAATTTTTAAATTTATACTCATATTTCCGGAAATTTGTTATGTTTTACATGTACTACTGTAATTAGTCTCTCTAATGAAAATAAGTCATCTTCTATTGAAATTTGTGATGAAAATTCAATTCTACCCGTAGTCAATGTTTTGTGAAATTAAGGTTTGTCAAATTTATAAAAACTCTCTAAATTACGTATAAATCTCCCATATATTTCTTTCCAACTTACATAAAACCTTTCCGCAAGTCTATAAGTTCGCCAATAATTTTATATCTATACTACCTATAAAAGTGTGGATCCTTAGGTGTTTCTTCCAATTGTAAAAAGACATCATTGTCCTTGCTTAAATAATTTTATCTATACTACCTATAAAAGTGTGGATCCTTAGGTGTTTCTTCCAATTGTAAAAAGACATCATTGTCCTTGCTTTAATAATTTTATTCATATAAATTATTGTTAATATATTACTTTTTACAATTTGAAGAAACACCTAAGGATCCACACTTTTATAGGTAGTATAGATAAATTATTATTAATATATTACTATTACCACTAATATCATACTTGTGATCATTCGTTACAAATTAATATATAATTTATTTAAATGTAAATAAAGCCGCCTCACTTCATGAATTGTAAGGTCACAAACAGCCCTCCCAAGTAACTGAAAGTTAAGAATTTGGAAGATCATCCACTACCATTATACCTATAACCATCAGAATTCTTCACATTCCATTTTACTTCTTGGCATTAAATATTATTTTGACTTTTCAACTCACATTTTTCATGGAGATAAATACGTACACGCATGTATCAAAAAGCGATTGTAGCTTCTTTCAATTTTCTTTGCCAAGCTGTCATTTTTTATACAATTGCTTGCACCATCAATTTGAATAGCAAATTTCATTTTCTCATCAATTTGGAGATTCTAAAGGTAACTCTCTATTTATGTAAGGATAATATACAATAATTTTCTTTTTAGGAAGTGGTAATGATGACTTCATCTCCTATGTTATTGCATGAATCTGACTTTCTTTTTTGTTAGATTATAGATTGTAATGTATTAATTTGATAATGTTTGTTATCTCGGTGTATGTTTTGTATAAGTAAATGTTAATGAAATCTGATATAATAATTTAGTACTTATTTTAAACAATGAATTATTTATTTAATCTGAGAAATGATCAAAGGAGAAAAGTTTTGATACTTGATGATTAAAATATTACAATATTAATAAACATTACATACTTAGAAATAAAAGTTCCAATTTCAATTTATATAAATAAACTTCAATTAGATCTAATATATCAATTTAGTACGTATATAAATATATAATAAATTACTTCTTTTTGGCTAAATAAATAATTAATTATGTGATCAAGTTGAGAAAAGATAAAGAAAAAACAATTTAATACATGATTTTTGAAGATGTTTCTTCTAATTATGATTGGACTAATTTAACCTTTTAAAACTAAAAATAAAGTTGCATTTTGTTAACCATAATAGCAATTATTCCATTAGTTAATGACAAACTTAATGATACATCACAAATTTCACAACTCTTCTGATAAGCCTTCTTCGCATGCAAAGGTAGTACTCTGTCAATTTATTATTGCTTATAACTATTGATATTTTTTTTAACACACATTGTAGCAATTACTCCATTAATGAATGACAAACTTAATGAAAATCACCAAATATTGTAAGGACTAGGAAAGAAAGACTCCCATTTCGAATAATCAGACAGTCGCGAAAGATATCAACCATAGAAATTAACTTGTATGGGTTAATGATAAATTAATAGCATTTTTGTAGAGAAAATAATCAATAAAAAATAAAAAGTGAATGATATAAAAAAAAAAAAAAAAACTAGGCGAAAAGTTGTCTTATGAAGTATAGGTTACATTTCATCATTTGTATTAAAAAACGGGGCATTTACGTGCAACGCGCGTAGTTTTTACTAGTTACAACAAATGGCTTGAGTAACAAACCCTGTTATACAACACAAATGACACAAATAAATGTACAAGGTTAAATAAAAGATATGGATAATACCAACGTCATTCTTTTAAAATGATCCATATCCATTATATGGATAGTTGTGATTGCAAGAATTTATTGATCGCGTCGATAGCAACGCTATGAGTTCTCGGGAAAACCAGCCTCAACAAGAGAACAGATGAAGATACCTTAGAATGTTTAATCTTCTCTGCAGCTCTTTTAATATCAAGTGGTGAAGGTACACTATACCAGTGGAGGTACCATGAAAGAACTGTCCTTGATTTATTTCCAAAGGAATCATCAGCTGGCCATTCGCCTGATGTCGTATAAGCACATAAATCGGCTTTCAAGTCCGTAGAATGGGTTAGAAGCTCTTCAACTCGCTTCTTCAGTGACCCCAGAAAAGCTGATTGCACTATTTCCCCTCTGGAAGTTGTTAATCTTCCATTAGAGAGAGCTTCATTGTAGGCTAGTGCAATCTGTCAGGAAAAAAACGTGTCAAATAAAAAAGAAATCAATTCATCAAAGAAGTTACCATCTATAATTTAGAGCTAAATTACATGGGCATCCACCATAATTATACGAAAAATACCCTGAGGTTTGAGAAATTACCATAACTTCCCATGTTAGTAAAAACGGATTACAAATTCACTTCTTTTTTCCAGTTGTCAGGATCCGACAAGGGTGGTCTTGGTAGTTAGCAAAATCTCAAGGGTTTTTAAGTAATTACCCTATAAGTCGGGGGGTGCATGTAATTATCCCTCAACTTAGGTGTAATGTGATCAAACATTTGTACCTTCAAGCTAGATATAGAGAGCGAGTCACTGGAAACGAAAGTACCACTAGCAACTGAATCCACCATGCTTCCAATTGTTGTGTACAATGACAAATAAACCTGCGAAGTTTCAGAATATTTGCATTAAGAAAGGCTTAAATGAGTTTGTGGACAGACTAAACAGTCGAAAGCTGACGAGGATAGTAATTTATGAAATACTATGATATTACCTGTAACAGTGCAGGTCTGTCCTTGCTAACACATTCAAATAACACTTGTAGGCAGAATTCCTGAAAGTCAAGCTCGGATCTGCAGAAACATTTTGCAAGTAATTAATACTGAGATGATGTCGTGTTTTAACTAAAATTTTACCCATATTAAGTCCTAAAATAAATTGCTCAGAGTTGCAGTGACACTTTTGCATTCATAGTTAAATATTCATCGAAATTAATGCATCTTTACTGCAAACTGATGATTGCAATATATTAATGGATTTTATTGCGAAATTTTAATTTATGGTCAATAATTTTCAAAATTTTGGTGGTTTATTATTTCGGCAATGGTTTTCCTTATTTTGTTTATCATTATTTAAATTGTTTGTGAAAATCGCATACTTGATGGACAATACATTACTACAACAAATATGACTCAATAAAATCAGATATGAGAGGGTACTCAAAACTTTCATACATCCATCCTATGTTTATTTACTACTCCTATATCCTTCTTGAGATATCCAAAAACAGGAAAACATTTTTTTCCCCAAATGACCCTTCCACTTAACGTAATAATGTGCCTTCACGGACTCTCAACCACTGCTTTAAAGTGCAATGGTGTAAAGATTCCCGAAACTTCCAATTTTGTAACTCTCGTCCAAATCCGTTAATGATGTGTTTTCTTGAATCTGTCTTTTAGGTAAATATGTTGGATTAAAATAGAAAATAGATCATATAGCAATCAAGATTATAGTGACTGCAGTTACAAGAGAAGACTGTTGAAAAGCAAAACTTGCCTGTTACTCCAAGATGAGTCACAAAAGAGTCGGGCAAAAGCAATTAAGCTTGGATCTGATGAGAAAGTACTAACCAACTGGTCTACTGTAACTGCACCACTGCACTCATCAGTGCTTGATTGAGTCAAACCACTCATCTGCATAAAACGGCATATTCCTTTTCTCACCAAATATTCATAATAAATTGAGAATGATATAATGGAACTATTAAAAAGGATGTGAACCTTGTGCATTGCTCGTGATAGCAAAGATTGACTTCCTATGGGATCATCCACATAAGAACAAGCTCCGACTTTTCTTTTAACATAGAGTACACCTGAATTAAATGGGTGATTCTTGTCTCCGGAATTCCACCATGGTATTTCTGTTCAAGTGCAATGATTCATCTCAGTAAAGTACAATTAGGGATAATTGCATGCGTCATTTATTGGGTAATTAGCATGCGTCATTTATTGGGTAATTAGCATGAGTCCCCGAGGTTTGTACATGCTTTTACTGTCACATCAGTTATGTTAATTTCTTAAACCATGAGGTGCCCTTTGTAATTAGGGTGTCAAGCAGGGGTGTCTGTAATTTACACTACAATTTAACATGCTGATCACAAAAATGGGTAGTGACATCGATCATACCTTTAGGACAAAGCTCAATAACTTGAGACCAATATCGAGGACCACAAACACGAACAGCCTTCAACTGCAATAAACAAGTACAAGTTAGTTTGTGTTATAAACCTCATCCATTAAACATGAAAGGGAGTCCGAGACTTACAATAGCACGTTCCGGGAGACTGCAAGGAGTGACCTCACAGAAACTCGTTTCAGCATAGAGTTCCGTTTCTTTAATGGTAATTTCAAGAGGGACATAAACAGGTAAACCAGTGTCAACATCAACTGTTTGAATCCAGCGGGCTTCGGTTGCAAGAACATACAAATGCCTGAATGCCTGTTATTAGAGACAGTATATCAAAAGGATAGAACTCAAAACAAAAGACAGACTCTTTGCTTGGATTTGATAAAGATAATAACTTAAAATGAAAATAACTAAAATACAGTAACCTTAATATATCAAAATGGGCAAGCAAAATAAAAAATGCATCATGCAGTACATATTCACACTACATTCTCACAGAAAATACGACAACCAATTAATAACTGTTTCGAGTTTTATATCTTTTCAACCTCAAAAATTTCTAAAGAAGTATGACGAGAAGTTGACGTCTTCTTGGGATAATGATATATAAAAAAGTATGAACATATTAGAAAAACATATGTCCAGCACATTCTGCATAGCAATGAGAAATCATATTCGCTCAGCAAGCAATAAACTTCATCATTTTGTCTCCCATGCTCCAAACGTGTATTGAGGTAGCATAAGCAAACGCAGCTTTGCACATGTAGAAAGCATAAAAGTGTGAAAATGCAGTTTCTAATGCCTATTTTGGTAAAGATGTGGAGAACTAGAAAAAGTAGTTATTAAATGTTAAAGAAGTGAGTGATAAATGCCAGTTCAATATCTTACTCATGTCTTTGTATTTGACATATTTAAAGAAATTCCAGACCAGAATCACTCTTAACTGATAACACTTTGCATACAATTTCATAAATAATAAACTATATCACTGCTGCATATTGCTTCACCTGTAGATGACATCGATTGTCATTTGGTCCAGTGGGCAAACGAGGATACAGTGTTATCAGCAAAGCAGCAATAGAACTATTGCTAGTTGAAAATGTCCACATTCCACCTCCAAGAAACAAGAATCCAATGGCTAAGCTTACCTACAAATGAGAATTTTCATGAACTGCACTCGGTTATAGAACTGATTCAAGTCCAAAAATATCAAAAAGGAAAAATGTTCATGAACCACACAAGGTGAATAGAGATCCAATGTTACTTACCGCCATTTGAGTGCCAAACGAAGCATGTCCTTCCACAGAGCCGCGACTACGAAGAAATTTCAAAAATCTGAATGTTTGTAGATGGCCAGATCCAGCCATTATCTGATTCCATAGGATAACCTATCTCAGATATTGCATTGTTGGTGAATCACACAACAAAAAAATTGCCTATAATCTACTGACCAGACATAGGGCAAGAACAATGAGATGAAGGCATGTCTCCAATGTCCCACGGTCGACAAAAGCAGATAGTCCTTTGGGCAACCCATTTCCGTTGGAAACACACACAGGCTTTATCTGCATGGCCAATAATGAACTTTTTACATTTGATAAATATAAAATGCATCGACATCATTTCAAGACAAACCTCATTGAGAAAGTAGATAGCATATTTGTAAAGCAACTCTTGTGCATTTCCATCTCTTGTACCAGCAAACCGCAACCCTGCAAATACCATCTTTCCGTATTTCATATTTTTGACAAATTGATGATCAACTCAGTAATTATGCAGAAAATTGTATTTGTTTCTTGAAATCATGGTTACGATTCATTTGCTTACGTAAAGAAATATGATCCAAATCTACGCATAGTTATTTACTGGTCGAGCAGTTTTCAGATCGAGAGTTGCCAAAAATATTTACAACACCAAGACAACGTGCAAGATCTCAACACCAAGAACATGCCACCATAACATGATTTCTTCAAAATATAATCCTATGCGAAATGCCTCTCCCCCAGCATTTGCAATATAAATTGCAGCCAGCAATTTAGGGCAAAAAGAATCCCTTCAATGATTAGTAGAACTTAAACTTTACATGTAAAATCTTTAGTTAAAGCAGGTTAATGCTGCAGCAGTGCAAAACCTATTGATTCACTACTCTTTGATAAACCAAGTTACTGAAAGCCTCTATCTGGCAGTAAAATGACACCAAGGCAGGTTAATGAATGGTGGATTTGTACCAGAGGAAGATGCAATAGAGGCAGAATAATTATGCAGATTGGAAATTATTCCAAGAGTGACAGAAATGGTTAGAAGGATGTCAGATCTCACATTTAGAGGAACAAAATAAGGAACAACTATCATATTATTTCTTCCATAACCAGAAAGGACAATAACTTACCAAGAGAAATACATGCTCCAACCACTATATTGACATAAGCCTGAACGAATGCTTCGGCATCCATCTCATATATATCGTCCATCTCATTTCCAATGCCTTTTACCCCATTTTTTACAACTTCAGGAATCTGTGAGTCAATCCAGTCTTCCGATGGACGAATTCTGTGCAATAAAAACTTGCATTAAGCAAAGTATAAGATATGGTAAATATCCTCATCTCTTTCAATACCAACTAAAAGAATACCTGCTCCATAGTATCAAATTCCGAGCAATAACACGGAGCAAAATAAAATCGGGCCTCACGTACTGCAATTCAAACTGAGTTTGAGGAATTGACAGCCTAGACACTATCAGCTCAGATTCTGTCTGTTTAAAGCAAAAATTAGACCAAAATATCAATTAAAAATCAGGAAATAAAATATGAAGTTATAAAACCATGTAATAACTTAGTGAAAAATGGCAAAAGAACTACCTTCAAAAACATCAGAGAAAGGGCAACTATAGCACCTGGTGCAGTAACATCAATGTTCACCAGGTTCCCGTCTATAATCTAGTACAGCAAAAGGTGATGATACTTGAGAAATTTTGGAGATAACAGGGAAAAAGTAACTACCCTATCCCAATGGGGAAAATTTTGAAACTTTGTAAGGTATTGCCTGTAAAACAATAAACTATATTAGCAAGCAAAATTACACCTGTCCGGCACTTCGGTTGTGTTCATCAGCTGATGGTATAAAGAGATGTGGTCGGTCCTGTAAATAATATAGCAAGCGAGATAATTTCATGAGGATGATCTGGTGTAAAATTTAACGGTTATAGCTTGTAGCAGTATTTGATTCAGATATGGCAGTACATACGTTATGAAGTTCTTTGCCACCAATGTATTGGAACAACCGATCCAGCAAGGTATCTATGGAGCCAATAGCATCCTCACCACGACCTTCATTCACAAATAAGGGAGTTAACTACGACACTAAACTAATTAACTGGAAGGACAATTTGAAAACCATACCCAATGCAACAAGTCCTAGTGAAAATCCAGCTGAAACTGCATAACCCTCTCTTTCAAGTACATTATCACCTCCACTTCTGCGACCTATTTCACTCTGGCAAGAAGTCATACGCATTCGGCATTACCATCAACATTGGCATCTCATAGAACAACTCAGGACAGCATTTATTGCATATTATGTGATGAACAAGATGAATTGGGCATAAATAACAGGGAAAAAAAATAGTAAGTTGTCTCTGCCCACATTATATTTCCACAATAAAGCTTAGTAGACTTCTATGTTTCTGCGCGTATTAAATGGACTATCAATCCTGGATGTCTCCAGCATATTACACAAGGTTTGGATTTCAATATCAGAGTTTGAGAACTAGTTAACTCCTATTTTTCAGACATTGGAATAACTTTTTTTCATAAAAACAATATAGCCTCAGAGATGCATTTTACAAATCCTCCATATTATTGACAATTCTCATCCAAACATGTAAACAAGAAACTGTTGGTCAAATGTCTGAATAAACTAGTTTTCGAACTTTGGAATTGAAATCCAAATCTTCTAATCTCAAAATATGAAGAAAAGCAACCCAGGTTTCTGGAATCCTCTGAGGTCAGCTGAACAGGCTGAATCTTAATGCTTCTCCCCTTATTGACATTAAAAAATATTAAGCTACTATTGAAGCACAAGCATAATCGCTAGAATATACGCGATAGATAAACAACAGAATAAAGGGGAAAACGCTGATCAGACAATTCAAGTTACAAAGCCAACAAAATAGCATTGAAATAATTGGCCACCAGTTATCTTTTGTCGTTCTTTCTCCATTTCATGTTTTAAATATTAGAGCAGGTTCTAGTTACAGTAACCAAAGATAACACATCAAGCATATAATCATCAATGTTAATTTAGAGATTAATCAACTTTGCAGTACATATGATCACATAAATTCATCAAATTACCAGAAGAATTTGCATAGTTTGTGGGTGTGCCGATCCCTCATAAAGAAGCCCAACTGACAAAAGTGCTGCTGACTGGAAATTAAAGATTAAGAGTTAAGTCTTTCAGTAAAGAACATAGGAACACACCCAACTAGGAAAATAAAAGAAAAGAAAATGATAATGAAACATCAAATGAATCAACATGCAGTTCAAATAACCCCTTAACCCTTATCAACTTACCTGTATAAGGGTTGGCAACTCCAGTTCTGGAAAGGAAGAGGGATGACGAGCAGGCAAATGTACATAAAGAGACTGTCAAAATCAAAACAAATACATCAATATTCAATTGTTGATGGAAAAAAGAAAAAGGATTCACTAGATAGCATAACAAGATTACTTAATCAAGAATTTGATTGAGATTATCCTACCACAAGGATCAATCTGCACAGTAAATTTATTTCTTTACACACACATGTTATATATATATATAAAGATACTCATTACTCCAACTACAATTATTAACAAAAGAACAGTGACATAAAGCAGACTAGGAGAATAGAAAGGTCATAAGTAGGACCTTGGTTTGAAATAGGTCCCCTAACAGAAGGTAATTTCTTAACAGCTTGACAAATGATCAAAGCCTAAACAGACTTAGACGATGACCAAAAACCATAGTTCAGACATCTCAACAAGCAGCGGTCTATTCTTATTATATTCCCGTTGTCTTCTAATATGACAAATCATTACAATGAAATTCACTTAAATATATTCGGAAAGTTACTGTGGCAATTATTAATGAGAAACATTATGAACAGACCAATATGAAGGACTCCATAAAGCCATAGTTAGATACTTGTGCAAATAATAGAGTAAAAATCATTGTGGTTCCTAATTAGGTCTTAACATCAAATTAGCAGAAGGATTTTAGTTCTAGTTGGTGCCAAAGTTCTACAAAAAAGTCAGATTAATACATACAGGATGAAATCCACCTCACTCTTCATCCATATTTCTTAAAATTGCAAGTACACCCTTCTAAGTCTATCTTAATTTTATTTCTCCATTAAACAATCCATCTGAAATTTCATTCGATTGTACTTAACTCTCACAATGACAACAAAAGTTCAAAATTGGATAACTGTATACCGCAATATAAGTGGACAAATGAAAAGGTCTCAGTGGAGAAAAGAAATTGAAATAACCATATACTTGGAACGGGGCAATAATTCTTTGATTAAACTCGAAGTTATATTAGACCTTCATGAGTTAAAGGAGCAATTTTTTTCCCCAACAAATGTTCTAGCCTTTAAATTTCAACTGATCTCCTCCATTCAGGTTTAGTTTAATTGCAATTTGTTTAACTATAGATATATTAATTCTTATACAGTTCGCTTTTTTGTTACTCAATTTGCATTTTTTTATCATTCTGATATGATTTATTTAATCAAACAAATATATTATGCAAATGGAATGGAGAATAAAAAAAAATGAATGAGGTGTGTTTGTCATTAAAAAAAAGAATGGGATGGAGAATTGGATAGGAGCCATCCAATATGTAATAATTTGACGATTATGGCAAAATTCCTACCAAACAGAGCATTTATTAAAAATTCATGTATCAATTTGCAAATAATGCAACACTCAGATACTAATACAGCTTATAAACTTTACCCTAACTAATATATTACCCGCTTGCAAAAAAGCATGTTTGGGTAACGTAACTCTGAACTCATGTATGCTTACTAACTCGGCAAGAAAGTCTGTACTTTCCAATAAAAAACAAGCTTTGATAAAATAAAAGGGTGCATGCAAGAGACAGGTGAGAGGACTGAGAGACTGAAGGGGATGAGACCAGGTATCTATATTTTACCTTTGAAATTGATGGCTGCATAGTTCCTCTGTATGAAGCTGCAAGGCCAATCATTAATCCTACAGTACTACTTTCATGCTCCTATACAGGGACAAGACAGAATATAGTGCTGATTAGAAATGTTGTAAAGGGTATGACAAGAATGACATGGAGGAAAGACAAAAGTAGAACAGCAATTTTAAGCATTTACCAGGGCAAAGTATACAAAAAGGGTACAAGTATGAAAGCCAATGCTAGTGGATTTGCAGATAGCGATCAAATTAGTTATACGATATGGTTATCTTTACGTGTGAACATTTATTTGAAATGCTTGCAAAAGTTTATGCCTTGACTTTCGTACACTATGCATAATATATAGAGTGAAAGCATGTCAAAAGTAATTTCTACTCATAGATTTAGTCTTCTTTTTTTTTTTTTTTAGGTGAAAGTATTAACTTCATACCAACAAAACCACAAATAACTCACACAAAGCACATATAGGGAGGTACTTAGTGCACCTTACCTATGTGCCCAATAGCAGCAGAACATAATAAAGGAAAACAAAACCTGCTCAAACAACCAAAACAACAGACTCTATTCTAAAATCATATCCAGGTAGGCAGCATTTCTGGGCTTCAATCCATTCTTCCTAGCTTCTGCAAATTTCATTTTTAGTTCAACTTTCAGAATCTGAAAAACAACTGTAGAGTTCATTTTGAGTAAATATTCGCCGATTTCTTTCCTCCCATACTTTATTCACAACTCCAGCAATCCCAGCAATTAAAGTTTTCTGCCTATATTCCCATGCTTTAAAGGCAAATCTCAACCAATGAATCCACCTATGAAACTTTGTTGGCCAATTCTGAACATTGAGCCAGCTCATCACCTTATATACCAGCTGTTTAACCCAAACACAGTCAAAGAACAAGTGCTCAATTGACTCATCTCTCTCACCACACAAAACACATGAACAATCATTAACATGCATAAACTTACAGAATCTGTCCCCAGTATAGAGTGAAAAAATCTCCAATATACTTTAGATGTTATTAGTCTTTGTTACACGAAGCTATGAGTTGTACACATTATTTTAAAAGAAAAATATGCACCTGATGTTTCCCATAATAACATTTCAACAAAGTATTAGCTTCCAATTTGTTGTACTTGTATCCTTTAGGGCAAATTTATTTTCCCCCAACTGCATTCAAGCATCTCGTTATAGAAACATTTTCCACCTATTGCTAAACTAATAACGCTCAGGAAGGTAAGTGATATCAAGAAGATTATGTAGGAAAGTTCATCATTGTGAAAATGATGATTGGTAGACCCAAAACAAAAGGATAAAAATACAAAGTACGAGTCCGGCTATCGGTTATCACATCTATCAGTGGTCAGAGACCTGAAAAACTTAATCTGATATGCCAGAAAGAAAATGTAAATCACCACATACCAAGTGGACGTCACCCAAAAAAAAACCATACTTCACAAAATGGCAATTGACAGCTTTCGTGAATGAAGGAACAGAAATACACATAAATTAAGAAAAATAGAAAAAAAAAATCAAAAGGCACGTGCTGGTATTTAAGCATGGAAGTCAATAACCTGTGAATAATACTGGAATATATCGGTGATAGTTAGGACACGAAGATGTCCATGCAAACCCAAAGCAAGAAGAAGCCCTGCATGAGTAACATTTGGCTCATCTGGTTTGTTATAGAGTATCCATGTTCTTGACATTTTCCCCTGCATACAGAAGTACACCATAGAAAAAATTAAGTTAGCCCTGCAACTCCTTGAAAGGAGAAATTATAATGTAAAATAAGGAAGCTAATAAGGAGGTCTGCTAGCTATATGCACAGTTGAAGTCAATAATAATGAAGATATAAACATAAGACTCCGCATTGATATTAGACAACGTCAAAAGCTAGAAAGGACAACAAGATATGATTGACTAATGGATTAGTTACGTTATATATGAAAAATTTACCTGGAGAGGAGACAGTCTCAAGCCAGCAGCAACAGCATTGTGAAATTCTGGCCAAGACTTGAGCTCTTGAATATTTCTAATGTTTGGATCTAAATTAACCTGCAAAAAATTTCGTGTTCTTACACAAGTATTAAATGGATCAATTAACATAAACATATCATCTGAACAAGCCATACCGTTGCATTTTGTTGTGCAGGCAACCGACCAGCCAAAACAAGCTTTGGAACAGCAAGTGCCTGGTAAAACAATTATTCTGACAATAGTACTACACCTTATCGCGTACACGTGGATAGTAAAACATAAAAGTACAGGTGCTATGAAAACATGAAGTTCCATTTGGACAAAGCTGACCATAATCAACAATAAGCACCTCTGTTAAAAGAGTACATATGGTACCCAGTGTGAATGCCCCACGGCCAAATGGAAGAGCAGTAGTTCTTTGAGCAAGATGCCAGAGCTGAGTCTGCAAGAGTCATATCAGAATAAGCCATTATATCTTCAGTTGAAAGACTTAATCTAACCTTGAGAGAAAAATAGATATAACTTCGATTGCAATTATATTTTCAGTTAATTTTTGTAGTGGCAGGTAAAATAGAGATGAGTAAAGTGTATTTAATAGAACAATCAGAGTCAATGCATTTAAACAAAACGAAAGAAAATGCATAAACTACTATCAATCCGACATCCAGTAAATAGACAACTATGGATATAAGCTCACACGCAATGTCTTCATTCAAAGATAGATGAGATAACTCAGGTCTTTAGTTGAAACCAGATGCAACGTAAATCATGTACAATTTCTCAAGATAATACATGCTGGCTGTAAGCATAAAAAATAATTCTGCTAACAAACATTGAGTACATGAAACCTGAAATCAGAAACATAAGTTTCTTAATGTAGCTTTCGATGTTTTCCGGACCAAGTTTAGATCGTTAGGCCACTTAAATACTCCCAGAAACTGTTCTAATCATACGGAACACTATTGAAAAGGCACAAGGCATCCTTGGAGGATAGGATTTCTGAATGACCAGGAGATCCAAACTTACCATGAATAAATTCACTTCAGCAACAGAAACAAGACAAATTTCAAATGCAAAAGGATCAACCAATCAAACAGAGTAACAATGATTTTATTCCCCTTGTGAAGGGCAATTATCAACATGCTTAGAGCAACCATCACTGCCAAAAATAAGTGTACAGCTGCCAAACTTCAGTTCCAAAACAATTTCAGATGTATTATCCTCCTCAAGCACATATGAATTGCAAAACCAAATTTCCAGAAATTATGAAATGAGTTCCTGGAGAACTCAAAAATGACGGGAACTGTGAATTGAAATCCACAGATTTCCATTAAACAACGATATGCAGCACTGGTGCAGCGCCCAAAATTACAGTAAAACATAAGTAAAGAGATTGCTGCAAGACACTGCAGAACTTCAGCTAGACATTCAGGTAATGTTGATACATGGCTCAGATCATGAAGAATGCACTCGGATGGCAACGGGGCGGGTATTGCAGGACTCAGGACCCGCCCAGTTAAGGATTTTTCATACCCGGACCCGGTCATGCCCCACCCCTCCCCGCCCCACCCCGGACCCGGTGGGTGCCCAGCAAGTCCGGGTCCTACTAGTTAGACCTGTCCGAAACCTATTTTTTGGCATTTTTTTTGTCTATCTTATTCTCACAAACGCATTCAAAACATATAAAATAAGTAAATAACATCGAATTGATGATTCAACGCAAACACATCCACTACAAGTCCTCCGATACTTAATTAGTAAGGTGAGGGAGTAGGGACGAGGGTTTGCTGTTGAAGGGTAGAATAATTGAGAGCATTTTTTTTTATATAATTTATAAATACTAATAAATATTAATAATAATTAGATATATAAAATTAAAAAATAATATTATGTTATTAACCGGGGCGGGTCCAATTCTGGGTCCGGTGCGGGTATCGGCTGGACTCGTTACCCACCCCGGACCCGGCCGGGTCTTGAATTTCGATGCTCGGACCCGGACCCATTTTTTTGGGCGGGTACTCGATAGACCCGGCCCCATTGCCATCCCCAGCACTCCTAATATTACATAACAAGTACAAGGTTATAACATAAAACTGTAAACTTTGCAAATGACTACTGTGTAACTGGGGCATATCATGAAATTTAATTGATTACCTGAATCGCTTGCACCGTATTGTTTCTGTTGATTTTTTACATAAATGAAGATTTAAAAATTAAGTCAAAACTGCACTGCCCTATACTGTTTGGTTTCAGTTTTGCTATTGGAAAACTCGAACCGCACTGCCTATATAAATTATTAAATGAATTACGATGACTATGTCAACTGACACGGGGAATGAGCGGCCTATAGCATGAGGTAACTGATATGGTCTCTTCTTTGTGTTCTTCTTGGGTAATGAAAAAATTATGCGAGTGGATGGGTAAGAATTAGGAGTGAGTGCTATCAAGTGATTCTTATATTGTGAACATGATAATTGAGAAGATAGAAGATATTTTGGTTTGTGGTATAAGAACTAAGGTGATTCACGTATCTATCCGCTACTCCTCCAATCTGTGCAGCAATGGACGAAATTGAATAATTTAAGGAGTTTGAAAAGGGTGAAACACATCATTATTTGTCTATTCTTAGCTTACGTTTTGGAGTATTAATGCAGTTTATTAATAATGGTTTTCTACATATTTTCAGAACTGGAAGAATCAAGCTCTTTCTGAACCTCATACACCAAAAAATGGGGTTGGTTATTGTGAAGGAAGGTGAATCTTTATTCGGTTTGTATCTCTACAAACAATTAGATATTTTTTATGATTCTTATATGCCATTTCTTATATTGAACTCGTCATTCTCTTGCACATTTTTGTTGAGTAAAATGGAACTCCTGTTGAAATAAATAATTTGATTCCGTTACGGAATTTTTGAAGTATTGACAACTTAATTGACTATTTTTGTAGTATTCTAAATTTGATAGTTTCCTAACACAAGTGCAACTATGTATTTTTTTATTGATATGTAATGCAACTAATTGAATTTAATCTTTTTCTAAAGCAATGGTAATTGGCTGCATACATTTATCAGCTATAATTTGATACATTTCAACAATAAAATACATTTCAACAATAAAATACAATATGAAATAGAAATATTTATCTTACAATGGCAGCACGGATTATGGTAGAAATCTATCATGAAACAGAAAAAATATTAAAACTGCGAAGTGACTAAAGCAGCTGATACCTGTTGGAAGTCCTGATCAGAAGCTGTAGGGTTAGCAGGGGTTTGAATAGCGACGGGTCTTGCTGAGCATAGAAGGCGTCTAACCTATGAAAATCAAAGTTGAACTGTCATACACAGTTTTAACAACATATAGTAGAATGAAACAAACACGCAAGGATAAAGCTGCATACAAAAACATTATTCTGGAATGTATTGGGCAGACAACACAATACAATCTCAATGTCTGTAAAGCAATCTCTCAAACAACAGAGAGCGAGGCTCCAATGCGTTTACATTGATGAGGAGGGAAGTGTCAATCTTAAAAAAAATCATGATGCTGCATTAGTGAGACCAAGTTACTCAGATAAAGAACTGAGCAACATAAATATCCATAATAACTTGATCATATCAAATAACTGAAGAGTTGCTTCTCAGATAAATTCAGAAATATGCATATGGACTAAGCAAAGGAAAACAGAGAATACAGAACGTTGAAACAACAAAATTTAACCAGGCAGTCGAACATTCAAAAAACTGGGATGATTTTTAGTTCCATTCGACCATGTATTAGATGACTTTAAGCCCTTGTCTTGCAGGCACAGTACACAAAGTTGGTGAAGAAAAAGTAACGTACATGCACTCACGAAAAAACAAAATTCAATTTTAACAATTATTGTCAAAGCCAATATCTTAAATATCTTATTACTCTCTAAAACGTTCAATATAAGTATCAAGCATTCAAAAGGATCCAAATGTCGAGCAGTAACAAAACAAGCAAATCAGGCAAATAAGATGTGTAACCAAATTTCAGACCAAGAAAAGTTGGAGGCCTGAAACAGAAATCAATTAAGTGTACTCGAGCAATATCAAGAAAAAACACCTATAGAAAAGAGCCATAATTTTAGTAAGTTGTTAGATTGAAATGCACCTCATTAAGCCGCAGATCATGACCATACCGCAACTGTGTGCTAGAGTTGAAAATATGGTCCATTCCATCTGTCACAGAACCCTCAAAACTGTCTAAGTCCTCTAGCTTGCTACTGTCCAATTCAAGTGTATCAGAAACTGAGGGTATTGTCACCGGATGTAGGTGTAGCATGTAAGGTGTAGACACCGAAATCAGGTTTAATTTCGTAAAATCAAGTTCAACAGATTTTGTTGAATCTCTCAAATGCAGCAACGCTAAATCTTCACGACCAAGGAGCACATATGCAGCAGCAGGCCAATTTGTCGGAGGAGACTCGCGGCACTTGTCTAATGCCTGGGCGACAGTAACAAAAGCTTAATAATTTAACTATTGTAACTTGCAAGACATTAAGAAAACTGACGATGGATGAGGGCCTATAAACACTTCATCAATCATCCTATACAGAACGAAAAAACCATACACAGGCTTATCCAATAAAAAATATAGAGAGAAACATCTGATGCATACCAATCAGTATTCACGGTTCTATAGAAAGTTGCAATAGCCAATATTAGACATAAAATATAAGTACATGCATATCTCTCTAAAAGCTAAGGCTGTGTTTGCTTTTGTTTTGGGGTTTTTTTTTTGTGAAAAGGTTTATTGGAAGTTGTGTATTTTGATGAAATGTGTTTGGTTTTGTGTTTGATTATATTTTCAGAAGAGACAAAAGTTACTGTAGCAGTCAAATCATGTAAGTTTTTGTTTGAAAAGTTGTGTTTATAAGTAGTTAATGATTGAAAAATATTATATAATATAAGTTTTAAATGATTATATTGTAGTTGATGTAATTAGTAGGCATCCTAAAATAGAGACAAATAGGGAGACAATAGCTGACAATTTTTTTGACCCAAAAAATTCTTTTTGGTCAAAAAAACATAAAGCAAACAAGTTTTGGCCCAAATTGGTTTGAAAACAAAAGCAAACACAGCCTAAGGTTTTAGATCAGGTGGTCATACAATATGGTATTCAAGTCAGGCCAAAAGGGATATCCTAGGCCACCACCACCCAGCTATAATTAAGAATTTCACTTTCTTGGACTTAAAATAAGAATCTAGCTTGCACCTGAGACCAACAGGATGTGCTAAAGATATACAATATTGAATATCTATCCTCTTCTAGCCTTCTAGCTAATATAAGCCTTGCCATGACATTCCAAATACAACTCACAATAATATAATATATTGTTAATATAAGAGAAAGTATATTAGATACAAACTTATTTCCATAAGGCTTGTATGATTTAAACACGACTATTATGAGCTATTATCTTACATGCCTCAGTGGAAGAGAGACACCAGCTGGCAGCAAGTCTAAATGTTGCAAACCAAATTTTTCACCAACCATTCCCAGAACTGTAAGCTCTTCTTGACTACGATATGATCCAGAAGCAATATTACAGGTGACACCAGAAGAGAGCCTCTTTCCCGATTGGTCTGCACCACACAAGAGACTATAAAATGAAACTATCTTCCGGGCCCAGTTCAGAATAGAAGTTCCATCTTTACAAATCAGAAGCGGAAGATCATGAATACTTGCAGAAGCACATCCGTGCTGCAAGCAGTTCTCTAGCCATCTGAATAAACTTGGAGGACTTCTTGTTGTAAACATGTACTGAGAAATCCCGAAGTTTTTCAGCATTCCAGGAAAATCACGTTTATAATGATCCAAGTAGCTCACTTCATGCAAGAAATCAGCTATATCACATAAAAGAACTACCAGAAGAACCAAGTCCCTAAAGAAAGAAACAGAAAAAGTTTTAAGTCAACAAAAGTGGAACTCCGAATGCAGCAGTCTGCAGAAATGCAAAAAGTTCAACCAAAAATAATTCGCAAGGAAAAAAATGAAATGCAACTTAATATCCAACAGAGAAAATTGAAGGAGAACAGAAAAAGTGACGTGGAGCCCACAATCATCATTAATCACTCAAAAGAACTACAATAAAAGTGATAGCAAACAGCAGACTAGACCAGTTTCAGGAAAAAGTATATATATGCCAAAGGCAGCTATCCCTGAGAACAAGCAAGCATATATAATGCATGCTGAACTTCAAACGATCCACCTTTGCATTTACATCATATCATAATTCCTTATTTTGGTTATTATATCTGAGGTCGTCTACAATCGTATCCATGACTGGAATAATATTCATCCCAAACATTATTACAGTCTTGTCCCTTCAACCCTGGCTTAAACAAGTTTAAGTCTTCCTTGTACCTCAATTTGAGTGGCAATTTAGTTTCATGTCCACCGTCTGGAAGACACAGGCAGACATTGTATGAGAAATGTTTAAACCTTAAATTATTTCTACTACATAAAATTATTCTAACATGATGTTCTGCTTTTACATAGGTGCCCGAAAGCAGTGAGATTTCCCCAGCTGGACCATGTAAACTCAACATTGGTACTACCTTTAGAGCTAGACCTTACTTTTATTGGTGACCAGAGCTTGAAGGAGAACGGTGTTATGTTCACACATGAAATAAAGGCAGAGAGTGGGAGACCAAGGGAAAATAATGGGTGCAGGCCCAAGATCATTGGCTTAAGCCTTTAGGTCAAGAATGGGTCCAAATGATACTCCTCTTTCTGATGAACGCCCAGCCTAACTTGTAAGAGGGGGAATCACCACAGGCATCTACAAGATACAGATTTTTATATGCATCACAGATCTATGAGCTTAGGCAGCTTACTGTAGTAAAGTATGAAAGTAGAATAATCATTGATGGGAAATGCAAAACTTTCATGAACATTAATAAAGAACCTAATAAAGATAAAAATGTGGAAGTTAAACCTTTTGCGTAGATTGTCAAGTTTAAGAGTTTCATATACAGCATGCAAAGTATCCAATGTTTTGGTCAGTAGCTCGATGTAGAATGCTTCCTCGGTATTCTGGGAGTCAATTACAGCAGCACCAGATGAATCTAACCCCTGAGAGTCAGAAGGTAATCCAGGAACAGCAGAAGTGACATAATTACTTTTCATATATCGCTTATTGTATTTGCTCTTCAAGAGGAACTCCCAAGACGAGTTTGAAACTGAATTTGACATCAAATTAGGTTTCCGACAGATTTTGGTTATCACATTACAGAAGGACTCCCATTCTGAATCAGCACAAGCATTTGCCTTAGCTAAATAAGTTGAAGCAGCGCTACCCCATAGAAGGCCAAGTAAATGATTATAAAATCTAGAACTTAGCCCTTCTGCCATTGCTGTGATACAGTCATTAGTTAGAGATGATGAAGGACCACGTCGGAATGTACATCTGTATTTCTAGATCAGAAATGAGAAAAAAAAGTTAACACCATTATTGCCAAAAATTGCTACAGAAAAGCAAATAGATTCAATGAAAACAAATTCACTATTATGTCGAAAAGGCGGTTAGACCAGAGAACAGACTTCGTTTGGCTGTGTCCTTTAACTTGAATATGGTATTTATGTCCAGATGTCCAGATAAACTTACTTGCTAATTTTCCATCTTCAGAAAACAGAAAAGTAATATTGATAAACACGGAAAACTTCAAAGCCACATCTTATGCTGACAAAAACGAGTATATTATGTAATTGAACGACGTTATTCATCTAACTTTATCCAGAATTCTTTTTTTTCTTTCTACAACAGGTCACAAATCAGAAAAGTATCAAAAACATTTCCAATCATATTTCCTCTAAACAACTACCACAACAAACTCCTGTTAAAATCCAGCGATAATAAGGGGTACTGAATTTCAGATTTCTTATGAGTGTTTTGAGTGATAAAAAGTGCACATTTTCAAGTGAGAGATTCTTATTGTTATGCATACCTGTCCATTGTTCAAAACTAAGTTGACACGCCCTTCTACAGCATCAGTTAAATCTACAATTTTCAGATCACGTATGGTGTTGTTGGTCCCTGGAAGCTTCGTTCTGGTCACATGGTGTTCCTTATCCAGACGAGAGGGCAAAACATATTTGCACAAGCATAGCTTCCCTGACTGTAGTTATAAAAGGCTGCAGAGTTAACTTATTAACAGCTGGCACGTGCCAGGCTGCAAATATAGAACCATGCAATAATAACAATGATGATAATAATAATCCGGTAAAGATGGAAATTTTTGGGATCAAATAAGCTGAAACTTCCAGCAACTTACGTAGAGAAGAAGTGTGTTTTCTGGAGTCAAAGCAATGACATCTCTGAAGGGAAGTTGTCCCACTTTTGCTCTGCATGAGTTACCTTCAAGTCATTGAATAAATAAGGAAATATAACTTAGCAGAAGAAAAGAGGTAAATATACTTGGGCCGAGTGACAGTAACAGCAGCCGCAGCAATTGCTGATATGCTCCAGCTCATGTCAGGCTTAATATCATAGACTGTCTCGTTATTTATCTCTAGACTCTGAAGCCGTAAAGACAACAACTTCTTTTGTTCTTGGAGAAGAAAACATATGATAGGTGTAAAATCATCATCAGTTGCCAGAAAAACCTGATGAAATTATTTGAGGCCAAAAGAATCAATAAGATGGGAAGGAAACAAAACTGGGTTAGTAACATCAGGTACTTGACATTGGAATATGACGGTGTTAATAACATAAAGATGTACTTCAAAAAACGAGATTTGTGCTACAAAGAGATAACATTATTCAAGTGAAGGTTTTGAAAACTTCCCATTAGTGACATAAAAATTTCAATATGCCAGGAAGGTCATATCCCACCAACTAGGACTTGTAAAATTACACCTATACTTTAATCTATCCGAAAAATGACCCTGCCAACTAAACACATATTTCAGTGTTTTACCCCATTGGAACTAAACGTAATCAATCATCTTATCAATCACACATCCAAAAAATACACGCTTAAAGGATATCCTGACTAGAAAGGTTTTCCAAGCAAGGGTTCCAATGACCAATTGTGAATTTCAAATTTTTCTTCAACTGAGATGTAGATGTTTCTAAATAACAAGTACTCGTGATAGGATCTTCATCCGGAAGGTACCAAGAGAAGATAATAAGTTTCGGCACCTTACTGGCAGCAGTCTGTGAACCTTTCCCCTGCCATATCCGTCGGAAAAAATGCTTGGCTGACATTCCAGGAGGAATAAAGTCAGATGATTTCAGATTTCCCGCTTCCAGGTTGGAATTATTTACATCTACCACCCACAGGGAGTGTTGCATCTTTCCTACAAAATAATTAACTAATTATGCATCTCCTCTTATGAATACATTCAAATGAGGGAAGCAATATCAAGGGATAGTAACTAATCGGATTACCTTTGTTATACGATGCCATCAGAGGAACACAATTACTAGTCCAAATCGTTCTTTCATCAAATTCCCACATCACATTGAACTTCCCTCTTTCCTCAATATAAGTTATCTAAGGAACAAAATAAACACATAAAATTGAACCTTTAGCATAAAAAGAGGAGTCAGAAACACGGACAGGTGGGAGTAACATGTTCTGTAAACACAAGAAATCTCCAAATAATTGAAAGAAGTCACATCAGTACCTGAGGATCATCTAAGGGATCCTTCAATATCAAATGGGAGGCCATTGTTGTTCCATCACTTCTTGTACTAAAATCAAATAACTGAGGTGAAGGATAATTATGTTGAGGACTGTATCCGACATCCCTTTTTGGGCGGTAAACATCTCGAGCACTTAAATGTGGGTTTGAAGATGATAATGAAATGTTTGTTAGTAAGCTTCCTTCAGGTGCCCTCTGGAGAAGTAAACCATGGGGAAGAGGCCATATTGATGTGATGGAATGTGGAAGCGGGACAGAAACCACATCGCCTGTAGAAGAACAGCCTCAAAATTTCATTGCCAAAAAATAGAGTAACATCAAGATACAGATGCAGCATAAAAGGACTAGCCTCTGAATAAGGAAATAAGAGAATACAAACTGATAACAGACAACCTCTTCACATTCAAAGTTCCATTCAGGCCTCCACTTTCCAATTTCAGCACAATATTCTAGTAAAATTTAACATAGTCACGATGTGGTTCAATTTCTAACATTTCATGTAATGAAAGTACTGAAAATGTTTGAAATAGGACCACACTTTGACTACATTGTAACTGAGAGACTGACGTGTTAAAATTGGAACAAGAATGAAGAACACGACAGTTTCTAAAAGCTTTAGGACCACTAAGGTCATCAACCCTTACAGAAAAGCTCGATTATAGTCTCAATCATATCGAACCTGTATATTAATGCTCAGACTACAAATAAGGTAGAAACAACACAAAAAGATGAATGATTAACTACCTGCTATACCATAGATAGTTAAACTATCAACTTGGAGAACACAAAGCAAGGACTCACACATATCACCCATCCGGCACCAGCATACCTGCAATGTTTTTTAACACAAACATGATTGGACAAGTCAGCAAAGGCAACGATAATGCAAATTAAGTTCATACCTGATACAAACAGGAATCAAATTAGCTTCTCCTGATAGGCTATAAAGTGTTGGCTAATCATATTCTTAGCATTTTCAAAATGTAGCAAAACTTCTACTTTCCTTCTTTCTTAGCAATTGAGCCAAGTTAGGCATCACAACACAAGATTTAATTAGAGACTAGGTCCCAAGGGTTTGGTTGTTCACCAATTTAAGTTGTACATGAGTCAGGCGTAGAACGTCAAGAGATAGTTCCATTCGCTAAACGATTCCACAAAGATCTCTACATACGTGTTCCAGTCCAACTATAATACATAGATGGTTTGCAGAATGAATCAGTCCGCTCTCAACGTGCTTCACTGACTTGTATACAAAAATAAGTACCACAAAATATACAATATCCGTTACCCTTAATTATATTGCTCCATAGCTGTGAATCGATGGGGTTTACCAATGTAATAAATAGTCATAGCAGTTGACTGATGGGTTTTTTGTGGAGAAACAAATCAAAAGAAAGAGAAAAGAGGTGGTATCATCTTTGGCCTTTGGAAGAGGTGGTATTATCTTTGGCCTTTGGAAGAGGTGGTATAATCTTTGGCCTTTGAAAGCTCATAAGAGCTTTGCCCTTTGAAAAAAAGGTTGATGACCCCTATGGTTGTAAGGGTTGTTTAGATGCCTAGGGGGCAAATGAGCTCCTATAAATAAGAGCTCTCTTGCTCATTTCTAAACACACCAACCAAAGAGAGCAAGAAAGAGTAGAGCATAAGAGTGAATATAGTTGAGATATATACACTCTCAATCTCTTGTAATCGTTTTTTTTTCTCTCATATAAATAAAATCTCTCTAGCATAGGTCCGTGGACGTAGGCAATTTGCCGAACCACGTAAACCGTTGTCTTGTTTTCTAGCGTTCATTTTTTCACTTTTAAGTTCGTTTATGCGCGTTGATTCCTTGAACTGTACAGAAGGACGAGAAGCTGAATCCCCCCCCCCCGACACGGGGGAAAAGATGATGAGCATTCAAGAACATTAAAGCCCAAGAAGGATTTTGTAAATAAAGAAAGTCACGGTGATGCTCTAGCACCAGCAAAAGCGGTTATAAGCTGTCGCAGATACCTATACTTAAGGAAATTCGTTTTTAAATTTTCAGGGTTGAGGTAAATTGCTAAAATTAGATTTTTCATAATTCCCCAGGGAGATCTATGAAAATGGAATCCGACAAAATCGGGAAAGCAAACCTAAAGGAAGTGCATATAACTGGACCCAAATCATCTGAATGCATTTTACATCCTTTTATTTTGAGGATATCGTAGTAAAAGATTGAAAACAAAACTGAAAATGAAAATTAGTAAACAAAGTTCAGCTTACAGATAGTTCCCGTGTTCATTCAAACCATGTCACAGCAGCTAATAAACTCGAAGTTCTATTACCCAAGTATACATACGACAAATAGTCATCCAAGGACACGTAACAATACACAGCACATAAGGAGAGAGGACTGTAAAGGGCGCAATAAACTAGCTTACGAGTCAAAGAACACAAGGTTTAACTTCCGAAAACCTTAATTACCTTGATGGCTTTGGAGGGCAATGTAAACCTTTTATATACTCTAGGGCCGGTGCTCCATATGATTCTGCCACAATTTCCAAACATCCAGGTTAGTATTTTTCAACTATGACACCATAAGTTCTAAAGATTTCTAAACTGAGAATTCGGAAAGAATTGACATTTTCCGGTTGACCATGCAATAAGAATGACCCAGGATTCCCAACCAATTCGTGTCATTTAAATTAAGAAATACATTCAGCTGAAAAATAATAATACACAAAAAAAATACATTTGCCAATGAAATTCATCTTATTAGTAATAAATATTAGATCTTAAAATTTTGCCAAATAAGTTATGCTTCTTGAAGTCAAAAATAGATCTTTTCATCAAATTCCCAACGGGGCGAAATAGCTCGATGTTTAATCCTCTTATGATCATTATATGCTTGCACTGGTACTAGAGAGGGAGAGGGACAGACCTCCGTTTCATTACCGCATAATGCACCAAGAATATTACTTTCATATTGTATTTCATAAATTCAATCCCAATGAACCCAAAAGATTCAACTTTACACAAACTAATCAAAGAAAATTGTCAATTTCATTCAACAATATGACATCAACTCAACTCTCACAACTTCACAAAACTGCTATCAACGAACAAGCCAAAAGTTCGAATTTTCCAAACATGATAAAAATCAAACACCAACAAAATTCAAGCGGTCAATCCAATTCGAAACATTACAAACAACCGTTAACATAATAAGCAAGGCTTCACCTATTTCCTCTGATGAAAAGCTCGTGATCGCTCCTCTCACTGGACAATGCCGAAGCGTCATCGAGCTCCTCGGCTTCGTCGCGCTGTTTCGCGACTTGGGGGTCGAAGAGGAAGTAATTGTAATCGTCGTCGGAGGCTCTACCACCATCCAAAGCTTCGGCCGTCAATCCGAACGGCTTGAACTCGCTCAGAACGGTAAGCTCTCGAACGCCGCCGGCGGGCATTTTCGGAAGTCGAGTCGGTGAGTCGAGGGGAGCGAGTTTTGAGAAGATCTCCCGCTCTTTTTACTATTGAAGTGAAAATGAAGTGTAGAACCCTAGCGGGAGGTTTTTAGTATGAAAAATGCTTCTATTAATACAAATTTTCCACAGCCCCTTAATTTAAATTAGATGATGCATTAAATCCATTAAAATAATTTAAATGCAAGTGATTTTTTACCAAAAGAAAGAGGTAAAAAATTGATAATATGTCAAAGGTGGAATATAGCATTATTCATTTACTATTATGTGAAAATTGAATTTGACAGTGTGCTAGAGTTATTCGCGCGGTTTCAATGCTAAAATTTTTAACTTATAAATTATAGTGTAAAAATATTTTGTTATTTAAATTTTATGTGTGCTTTTTTTCTCTTGTTTTAGTTTATATATTTTAGTTTAGTTTATGAATAATATAATTAAAGAAAGAAATCGGAGGGTGAAAGACAAAAGGAGATTAAACATTTATGTAAGTGTAGCGAGAGGACAATTGATATGAAAAATTATTGTATGAATTGGGTGTCCGGCATTAAATGATCCAAATCAAATTACGTATTATTAAAAAGAAATGAGAAGGAGAAAAGAAGGGGAAAATCAAATTAATAACACAAAAAAAAAATCAGAAAATGTTGGAAAAATGGGGATATTCAGAAATTAATATAAAACGGCACAGGGAATGTCCCTATGTCATCTCTTATTATCTTTTTTTTTTAATTTAATGAGAGACGACATAAGATATGTTGTCTCTCATTAAAAAAAAAATTGCTATAAGGGCAAAAGCATGCAAAACCTGCAAAAGGCTGTAAAAGGTGAGGTGTTTTTTTTTCTTTGTTGCAACACCCTCCCCAACACAGCATTTGCATTTCTTCGTCCCTCAACACCCACACAGCCTTTCTCTCTTTTTCTATCTCTTCTTCCACCATTATTACAAAGTTTTTTTGTTCATTTTTCAACGAAATTTCTCCATCATCAACCAAGAAATTAAGGTAAATTTCTTTTTTTCATTCGTTTATACTTTTAAATTTGTTATACGTATAGTTTGTATTTTTTTTTTATTGTAATGGTATTGTAATTTAGGGTTGAAAACTTGAATTTATAGTGATAGCTATAATTTTTTAATTATTTGGTATAATTCTCGAATATATTGGTATAATTTTTTAATTAATAGGTTGATTTTTTATTTTTAGGTTCAATTTTGACTTTTAGGTATAATGTCAATTTTTAGTATTATATTTGAATTATTTGGTATAACTTTGGGATTGGTTGGTATAATTTTTGAATTAATATGTTGATTTTTGATCTTTAGGTTCAATTTTGACTTTTAGGTGTAATGTCAATTTTTAGTGTGATTTTTGAATTATTTGGTATAATGTTGGAATTAGTTGGTATAATTTTCTAAATGTTCGGTATAATTTAAATTTGTACTGTTTAATTTTGAATTGTTAGGTTTGATTTCGAGTTGTTAGGTTTAATTTAAAATTGTTTAGTTTAAGTTGGAATTAATAGGCTTAATTTCGAGTAGTTAGATTTATTTTTGAATAGATTGGTATATTTTTGCAATTGTTTGGTATAATGTTGGAATGAGTTGGTACAATTTTTGAATTGTTCGGTATAACTTGAATTTATAGGTTTAATCTCGAATTGTTAGGTTTGATTCTAGTTGATAGGTTTAATTTTGAATTGTTCGGTATAAGTTAGAATTTATCGGGCTTAATTTTGAGTGGCTTTAATTTTGAATTGGTTGGTATATTTTTGGAAATTTTGGTACAATGTTTGAATTAGTTGATATAATTTTCGAAATGTTCGAATTAATATGTTTAATTTGAAGTAGTTAGTTGTAAATTGGATTAGTAATTTAAATTAGTATGTTTAAATTTGATTTTTTATATCTAAATTAATATATTTTTTATTTTTCATTTTTTATTTCTAAGTCTAATCTCCATTTTTTAGGTATCATCTCTAATTGTATGTTTAAATTTGATTTTTTAGGTATATTTTTCGAATTATTGGGTACAATCGCTAAATTTTAATTTGTATGTGTAATCTTTAATGAATAGGTATAATTTGTAATTAGTAGGTTTAATTTCGAAGTAATAGCTACAATTTACTAATTAGTAAGTGTAATCTATACCGAATAATGTAAATTAACATTCTTGTGGATATGTGAATGCAGGATGGCTGAGCATAATATATATGGTCCGGTAGACAGTAATGTGTTGTATGATCAAAATAATCATGTATCTGAGGCGACTGCTGATGATCCAGACAGTACTTATCGTGTCTGGCGAGGCGATGCTGCATATTTCCAACTTGCCCATGCATCTCATCTACATTACCGTGTCAAGGCAAAGCTTGATCAGATGAGGCTCTATAGAGTATATAGGTTACCTTATTTTAGGAACGATCTGGGCCTTGTGAAGGCCTTAATGGAGAGATGGCGCCCAGAGACAAATACATTTCATTTTAGCACCGGAGAGGCTACGACAACTCTCCAGGATATTGCTATTTTATATGGTCTATCAGTTGATGGTAGGCATGTAGTTGCATATCAGAGGATATGAAGATTACTGCAGATATGTACTGCAACAATTAGGACTGTATTTATTACCGGCAGATCTCGGGAAATATGGTAGAATAGCAGCCCAAAAACTTGTGGAGTATGTGATGAGTGCGCCTGCCCAAATAAATAATGATCTGAAGAATTTAAAGTTGATCCGATAGCCCGTTGTTGGGGTGTTTTGATGCTCGGGGGGTGTGATGTGTCCCGATACCACAGGAGATGTTGTTTCTATACTGTGGTTGGTGCTTTTTGAAGATATGAACCTAGTAGGGACATATAGTTGGGGTAGTGCAGTATTGGCGCATTTGTATCGGGAATCGTTGAAAGGTGCAAGGGGTAGAGTGCAACAATATTGCAGGCTTCATGCCATTAATACAAGTGAGAAAATTTATTATTTAGACATTGTTATTTTTTCTGCTATAATAATTTGTGATTATTCAATTAATATATTTCTCCTTTAACAGACATGGGCGTGGAGCAGGATTTTGATTTTAAGGCCTAATAACCTACCTAGACCGATGGATGGAGATGATGTGAAAGGCATTGCCCTATCATCTTATGCTTCATGGTAATTTAGCACTTGAATATTATGTTTAATTAATAAGTGTAATACAATTTTTTTAATTATTCTGAATGATTGTTGTGTGAAGTTGGTATAGACCTACTTCAAATACTGCTACAGTTAGTCACAACATCCGAGCAATTAGAGATGGTCTTGATCAGATGGCAGATGGTCATGTGATTAGGAAATTATTTCTTTTTAAAATTATTATGAAGTTATATATATCTCCTACTAATATATTGTAAATGATTTTTTCGTATTTCAATTTGTTTGGATACCGTATAATCTGAATGATGCAGACATTGCCGAGTTGCCACCTCAATGCTTGAATGATAACATATGGCGAGCATCGGTTCCAATGATATTCTTTGCCAACATAGAGTATCATCGTCCTGAGCGTGTTTTTCGATAGTTCGGAATACGTCAATTATTCCGAACACACATGGATATGTTCGAAGGATAAACTGGAAGAGTAGGGCCACGAATAATTGGCTAACTGTACACGCTCAGGAAATTGAAGCGTGGAATAATTGGGAATTGTTGGATGTGACTAGACAGTATATTGAGGAAGGGGAAGACCAAATGGAAGAAGAATACGAAGAGTGGTATGACCGAATCACTCGTCGTTACATTTCCCTACGATTGACTAGGAAAGGTGTGGGACACCAGGTTAGGTCAACCCCTCTATTGCATGATGTGGTTAGTATTTGGTATTGTATTCCATTGATACTTATTTTAATGCTATTTATTTCGGATCATTTTTCATTGATACTATTCCTTACTTTATCTTTTCAATAATAACAAATTCAAGAGGCGCAAACTGCAATGGAACAAATTGCTGCCACTAACAATCCCACGACAATTAAGCAAGTGCGATCTCGTATGAAGAACATACAGGATATGGTAACATTTAGTGGGAACGATTTAGACATTGGTGCACAAGGAGGGGAGGATGAGGATGTGCAGGCAGGTGAGGATCACTTCAATGCCGGAAGATCGAGTTCGGCATATCCTGGTGAATTCAATGCCGGAGGATCGAGTTCGGTTTATCCTGGTTAATTAAATGCTGGAGGATAGAGTTAGGCTTATCCTGGTCAATTCAATGTCGGAGGATCAAGTTCGGCTTATCATCATCGGCAATTCAATGTCGATGGATCGAATTCGGCTCAACCTCGTCCCTACCCTGATGACGTTTACATTCCGACGATGTCGGGCCGTCCACCACAACATGATATGCCCAGTTATTATCATGGTCAAGGACTGGGTTTCAGTACGCCGACTACGTGATCTCTTTCTAATCTCGATATGGACCAATCGAGTGATATACCTCAACATTATAGGGTCTCAGCTCCACCTCCTCCACAATTTAATGTATCACTAGTGACATATAATGATGATGTAGAAGAAGAAAATAGAAGACGTCCTGCGAGGACGAGACGACCCCCAAATTGTGGGATAGGGGGGACATCATGGTTATCTGTCATATAGATAGTTTATTTAGATGTTGGTTGTTGTGTATTTATATATTGGTCACATGATAATTATATATATATATATATGTATTGACATAATGTTTTATTTATTGCCGAAAAAAATTACGAAATTAATACTACAAAAAAATTAGTTTTTTATTTATGAGTAATTTGAATAATTAGTTTTTCATTCAGAGCCAGAAAATCAACAAAAAAATATTTATTATTTTTTATTTGCCTCGAGAATGGCACGTTTGTGTGGCCATATTTCTTAGCTCGGGCATCGAAATGAGCCAAATCTTATGGTTTCACAAAATTTATAACATCACCTATAAATTTTATGTTCAGCTTGTAGCCAAAAAACGCACAAAAACAGGCCAAATACAAGCCAGAAAATGGAAAAAAATATTTTTTTACACAAAATAGCTTAGGCGAGGCACGTTTGCGTGGCCATATTTCTTCGCTCGGGCATCAAAATGAGCCAAATCTTATAGTTTCACAAAGTTCATAACATCACCTACAAGTTTTATGTTTAGCTCGTAGCCAAAAAACGCATAGAAATAGGCCAAATACCAGCCAAAAAATGAAGAAAAAAATTGTTCTTTTACACAAAACAGGACAAATACGAGACACAAAATCAACAAAAATAAATGTCCCATATGAAAAATCTAAGTCTAAGTTGCGCCAGTCCATCTCGTTGGGAATCTGAGTGCTTCGTTACCGGCCCACAATAGGCGCCTTCCTCAAATTAGGGTCATGGACCAACTCAAAATTGGGAGTATCCCAATAATGTGATTTAAGCAATGGATAGAACCTCCCTTAATATGTTTTCAAATATTCGGAGCTCAGGTAATATTTTTCAACATACTCAGTCGGCCTAAGCCTTATTTCTGTACATAATTTCATTGCATGTGAGCACGAAATTCGATGAAGACTCCATTTTCCACAAGAGAAATATTTAGCTTTGATGTTGACCGCGTAATGATGATTATCGGACCCAATCTGTTTAGGCGTTTTAACGACACCCGTGTAATGCAACCAAGAATAAACTTTTGCCTTGTGATTTTGAGATTTTTTGGTCCTCTCATTGAACATTTTAAGTGCATATGTCGTGAAAGGTTGTGCCCTCATTGCCAAAGTCATTCGCACTCGACCAGCAAAATATTCGACAACACGATGAAATGTGCACTCCACAATTGATGAGGGTGGAAGATGTCGAGTACCTTTCAACACAATGTTTAAGCTTTCTCCCATGTTCATCGTCATAATGCGTTGGCGCATCCCTCCATCATATGCCAGTGTACACTTTTCTTGTGGGATAGTTTTCAAATAATTCAACTCAATCGGATCCTTATTACCAATGAGTTCCATTGATTGGTCAAACTTTCGGACGTTATGTGCCATACCCGCCGCATAACAGAGTTCTTTCATAGTTTTACTTTTGAATTGAGCATTAGAGTTTGAACTCAGAAGTCGCAGGCAATATCTATGAGCTCCTAGGGGCGGGGGAAAAGCGGGCATAAATCGAGTGGCATTTAATAATCCCTTATGACTATCGGAAATAAGGCAAACACTTTCATCAAACATCAAGAAATGTTTGCAGACCAATTGCAAAAACCATAACCAAGACTCGTTCAACTCAATATCAACGATAGCGAATGCTAGAGGCAAAATATTCTGATTTTCATCCAGAGTTCATGCGCATAACAACTTAGCCTTGTGTTGTGCGTACAAATGAGTCTCGTCAACACATATGACTCTTCGACAATGTCGGAATCCATCTATACATGGCTTGAACACCCAAAACATAAATTTAAGCATTTTTGGATTTTGATCTAGTCTTCTGTGCTGCCATTCAACAACCGTCCCTGGATTCCACTTCTGGATTGCTCCAAAAAATTTAGGCAACCTTGTAACAGAATCCTCCCACGTTCCGTATATAATCTCATTTGCGCGTCGCAAACTGTACCAAGCCTTCCCATATTAAATATCGAATTTCCATTTTTTCGACACCGTTAGCCTAATTAGACCGACCTTATATGAAGGATCCTTCCTAACTTCTGGTAAAATTTCATTTGCAATAATCTTTATGTCCAAGTTAAAGTGATTCTTCGAACAGTCTTTGAGAAACATTCGTGTGATCCTTCATACCTTGTAATTTTCCAAAAATTAGTACTCTTCTTTAAACTTCCCTGCTGTTTAAAAAGGCATCCATTTTCGCATTTTATAGCATACACTGTAGGATTATTAATTGTCACCTTAAACTCGCGTCGTGCATGTTGCACGTGGTAGTCTTTCACCGCTGCTTGCAAGCTGAGTTTGTTGTCAAAACTTGGCTCAAACGAAGATTACCTTTCGCATGATCATAAGTTATTCTCCATCTCAAACCTGAACTTTCTCGATGTAGTGAATCTCCTTCTACTTCTGGGTATGTGGTGGAATAGAATGGGATCACTTCATGAAGTCTTTCTTCATGACTTGTGGGAGGGACATCTTCATTCATCGGTACATTAGTCTCATCATCTTCATCCTCATCCATCATTGCATTGTCCAAGTGTTCTTCCAACTCGGGGTCTGAAAGATTATGGATCGAACAGTCCGTATCACTGTCATCGTCACTCCCAATATCATTATTCTGAACGTTTGCAAAATCACTAGACCCAAAATTGGGATGCTCAAAGTCATGACGACTTTGTCTAGATGGACCTGCAATTAAAGATAAATATGATGACGCTATGTAAAAATAAGAATAACAAGCCATGAATCAAAGGAATACAACAATTATGAAACTTATTAGAAGATTTATAATTACCTGCTCCCACGTCAGGAATTACAAAATTCCTCAAAGAGGATTTTCCAAAGGGAAATTTTGCGTAGACGGACCTACAATTAAAAATAAATATGATGATAGTATGTAAAAATAAGAATAACAAGTCACGAATAAAAGGAATACAACAATTGAAAAAACTTATTAGAAGATTCATAATTACCTACTTGCATGTCAAAAATCAAAGGGGAATTTTGTACATTTTGAAAACGTCCAAACAAATGACCTGTTGTAGAAGCACCTAAAAATGCAAATCACAAAAAATTAACTTATTTTACAATTCTGCAAAGAAAAGAAAATTCTCTACATAAATATGAAATTTAAAAATAAACTACACAATGTAAATATAAGAATAAACTACCTTGATGCACATCATGAATTGTAGAACTCCCCAAACCACTTGAAAAATACTCACGAGTTTCCAACACATTTGATTGCGTCTGCGTATTTAAATCCGGTATTGTGGGCTGAGTAAAAAACGGCATGAATTGGGATTGTGACTGCGTATTCAAATCGGGAACTGTGGGCTGTGTAAAATACGACAAGAATTGAGGTGGCGTTAACGACGTCACTTGGGGTTAACAGCGAGCTGTATTGACCCTGATGTTGGATTAGTTCTTTCTCGATATAAAGCTCGATTTTGTCCTGAACAATGTTAGGATTCAAGAAAAACGCTGACGTCTCATCATCTTTGATCTCCATTGTGCTCTCCCTCATCACATATCTCTTTTCAAATTCAAACTTTATAATTACTTTTAATGAAAAATGATTCTGATCAGTTCTTGTTTTCGCATATAACTTGTCCAACAATTCAGCATATGTGATCGTATGACGTATCCTCATGTTAGTGCTTGTACGAGTGCTATATCTAACTGAGTTTGAGTCTTCAATAATTTGACCATCCGTGTATACTAAAACATCAACTGTGTTCGCCCTTGACATTTTCTATATAATATCAAAATTCAAACCATAAATAATCACTAAATTCAAAATTATAGTCAAAAAATAAAATTATACCTACAAATTATACATAAAATTGGAAATTATATACATACAAAATTAAAATTTATATATACAAATTATACTTATATATTACAAATTAAACCTAAAAATTATAACTACTCATTCGAAATTATACATACTATGTAAACCTAAACATTTGAAATTTCATTTGCAACTTATATGGAAATTTAAACCCTAACAATAAATTCGAAATTATACCTATGAAATTATACTTAAATTTCTACATAATAACAAACTTTGTGTTGTTTTACATTTCTTTTTAATTTGCTCTCTTTTGACATTTTAAAGTAATCTCTCTCCTAAAGATTCTCTCGATACTGCCTAGGGTTCCTCCATGGAACCGCCGCCGACGGCGGACCAGCCAGGTCCGTCCTTCCCCATCGTTAATAACCACTCTCTCTCCTCGTATGCGGAGAAACTGAAGGGAAGTACATGCCCTCAAGAATTGGCTGTTAGGGCTGCGAAAAAGGCTTTTGTACATGGTGTTGATACGAAAATCATTGGTTCTTCTGCTGTAGTTAATGGACGGAAAACTATCTTCTTGTCGAAAGAAGAGGATGAATTCATGGTTGCTCCGTTTCAATATGCATTGGTAGGAAAGTTCTCTCATGGTTATCCAACAAGCTGCATTAGGGCTTAATAAGAGCTTCAAGATCGGTGTTCTTGACCAAAAACATGTGTGGATTAGACTTTTTGATCCAAACAATTATGCGAGAATATGGATGAAACAAACATGGTACTTTGATGGTTTTCCGATGCGAGTGTTAAAGTGGACTGCGGATTTTGATCCTACTCAAGAATCCCCGATTATGCCTATATGGATAAAGATTTTCGGTCTAAAACCGCATTGGTTTCATAGGCAATTCCTCTATCATGTAGCAAGTTTGATTGGGAAGCCGCTAAAATTAGACGAAGCAACAACAGAAATTGATAATCCGGTGGCAGCTCGTATATGTGTTGAAATTAACGTCCTTGACAAATTAACCCCGGATATTCCAATACAAATTGATGGTCAAACAAGGCTTTGTAAGGTTCAATATGAGGGGATTCCGGAATATTGCCGGGTTTGTAGACATAGAGGTCATACAATTGCTGCTTGCTATGCTAGGAAGGAAAAGGATGATTCTGGAGAAAAACTAAATAATGAAGAACCTATTAACAATAATGAAGTAATAGTGCAGGGAGACCTTCGTGAAAGGTTGGAAAAATTATGAATGAAAAAACCAATGATCGATTTGGAGGAAGATATGTCCACGCCATCCTTAGGGCTTGCTGAGCCTCCTAATGGCGTGTTGATGAGGAAGTCTAATAAAGATGTGATAATACCATTAAACAAGGTTCATGAACAGATGACTCATAGAGGAAGTGATGATTTTAGTTGTCAAGGTTTGAAGGATGTCAATGTTAGTTCTTCAAAAGAGGGTGCTGTACGGAGTCAAGGAGTGACAAACATGGAGCAAGATGGTAGTGTGAATGAGCAAGAACCGAAAAACACTTCAAATATTGTCCAAAAATCTTCAAAAACTGATCAAGAAGTTACAACAAGTGATCAAGATCAAAGTATTGAGGTGCTCGAATCTCAACATCACACACTTTTTGTTAAACACTCGTCAATTAATGATCAAGAAAATCCAAGAACTGATCAAGTGAAGTTTGATGGGGATCAAGTGAAAGTTGGTAAAACACAAAAGAAACCGAAAGTTGTTCAAGAAAAGCATAAAATCAATCGAGATTGCCGAGTTGTGTCTTATGCAACACAAAAAGGTAGACCACGACTTAATTCCATCAACATGGCATCAACCAAAATAGGAGAAAGGGAAGCGATGGATGATGATGCTTGGGAGGATGATGGAGAGGGAAATAACCAGCCACTTGCTATCGGTTATGATGTGGAAATTCCTAACAGTGGCGAGATGGAAGAGGAATCTGGTGGGTCGGATACTAGTGACGAATTGTGGCAAGAAGTTTCATCGAAGAAACATAGAAGAGCAGCCTCTCTTGATGAAAATTCGAATAAGATGATACCACATACATCGAATAGAATGACGACAAGAAACACCAAAGCTTCCATTACCCGACAAGTTAAATGATGAATGCTCTAATTTGGAATGTAAGGGGGATTGGGAACAAGAGGACAATCGCTCGAGTTCATCGATTATGTCGAAGGTACAATTTTACTTTTCTTATTATTATAGAGCCCAAAATTAAATTGGATGTTTGCGAGATGCACCGTGAGTTTGGTTATGATAACGTGATTACTAATTGTAATAATCACATCTGGTTCTTTTTCAATGATGATTATAATGTGGATATTTTGACTGACCACGATCAATTTTTGCATGTATGTATTCGTTCTTCATTGCTATGGAGGACTATTTTTTGTACATGGGTTCATGCTAAATGTAATAGAGAATAATGGAATTTACTTTGGAATGGCTTACGTAATATTGCCCCTCTCGGTGAACCTTGGATGATGAGGGGTGATTTTAATATCATCTTACATGCAACGGAGAAACGTGGTAGCGCTGCCCCAAAACGTCAATCTATGGAAGATTTTAACAATATGATTTTGGATTGTGAGCTATCTGATGCAGGGTACGATGGATCACCGTTTACATGGTATGCTAAACGTGGTATTTTTGAAAGATTGGACCGGGTCCTATATAATCGATCTTGGTTGAATATGTTTGCTGTTACGCATGTCAAACACTTGTTAAGGTCCAAATTCTCGGATCATAACCCATTGCTATTGTCGGTAAAAGGAAATGTTCAAACAAACCCATCTTCCTTTCGATTTTTGAACGCTTGGGTAAGACACGACCAGTTTTTGGAGAGGGTGGAGAGCTCATGGAAAGAACCCATTTTCTGTAGAGGCTTGGAGAAGTTCCACAGGAAGTTGGTTAGAATGAAAGGAGATTTAAAGATATGGAATCGTGAAGTTTTTGGGAACGTATTCGAGGCGGTTCAAGTGGCAGAGAATCAGGCTCGACAATGTGAACAAAAGTTTGAGATGGACCCGACTGATGAGAACTTATGTAATATGAATAAAGCGGCAGCTATTTATGCTCAAAAATTAAATGTTGAGGAGGATTTTTGGAGACAAAAGGCGGCGTGTAATTGGCTAAAAGATGGAGAGCGTAATATGAAATTTTACCATGCATGGGTGAAAAGAAAATGCAGCAAAGGAGGTATTCATAAAATTATGGATAATGGACGTGAGATTGTGGAGGAAGATGACATACGGGCATCAGGAGCTGCTTATTTCGAAAATGTGTTCTCAGGTACGAATCTGGTGCTTGAGGAACCTGACTTGTCATGTGTTCCGAAGATGTTGACGGATCATGATAGAAATATTCTCTGCATCATGCCAACGGTAGAGGAGGTTAAGGAAGCGGTGTGGGGTATTGACCCTTACAGTGTTGCAGGTCCAGATGGCTTTACATCCTTATTTTATCAAAAAAGCTGGAATATTATTTGTGATGATTTAATGGAGGCAGTGTCAGAATTCTTTGTTGAGCAGCCACTAAACCGAGGGTATACCGCAACCACTATTTCATTGATTCCGAAGATGGAAAATCCAAAAACTTGGAAGGATTATCGACCTAAAAAAAAAAAATATTTTTTAAAAAGAATAAGTTATTTTAAACTAATACATAAGTCTTTGTAATGTAAGTAATAAAGTGATTGGACAAATATTATGATAATAGGATTTCGCGGTTTTGACAAGGGTGATATCACCGTTTCAAACTGGATTTATGAAAGGGCGAAACATAGTGGACAACATCAGTTTGGCTCAGGTTTGTCTGAAATTGAAAGGAAAAAAGGTGGAGGAAATATTATGTTGAAGTTTGATATGGCAAAGGCTTATGACAGAGTACAGTGGAAATTTATGTACTCGGTTTTGGCAAAGCTAGGATTTCCAGAAACTTTGGTTAATTGGGTTAAAAACTCAGTAGAGAATTGTTGGTTTTCGGTTCTTATTAATGGCTCGAGTGCTGGATTTTTTAAGTCGACAAGGGGGTTAAGGTAAGGGGACTCTCTATCGTCAGCTTTATTCGTTTTTGTATCGGAATTTCTATCTAGAGGTTTGGAGAAACTCTTTCAAGAAAATCCAAAAATGCATTTTGACAATGGCGGTGGTTTTTTGGTTAGTCATCTTGCTTATCCGGATGATACAATCATATTCACTAAGGGGACTAAGGGAGCATTAACCGTTCTAATGAAGTTTCTTGCATATTATGAAAGGATTTCGGGTCAGTTAATAAATAGAGATAAATCAACTTTTATTATCGGAAAATCAGCAAGCATTAGACGAATACGGAATGTAAAGGAAATTACAGGATTTGATATGGAACACCTACCGTTTACTTACTTAGGTGCACCGCTTTATAAAGGACACAAACGAGCTTCGGCTTTTGAATCTGTCATTAGTAAAATTGTTTCGCGAATTGGAGGATGGGAAAAGTCAGTCTTATCGTATGGAGGTAGATTAACCTTGATAAAAAGTGTTCTTTTTTTGATGTCGTTGTATGTCTTGCAGATTATAGAGGCACCAAATAATGTAATACAACGCATTGAACGTCTTTTTAACAGATTTTTTTGGGGATCTAATTCAAAGGTTAAAAAATTACATTGGACTTCATGGGCTAAAGCTTGCTATCCGTACAAAGAAGGTGGATTGGCAGTTCGTTCCCTTAGTAACATGATAGAGGCTTTCGGAATAAAACTTTGGTGGAAACTTAGAGAAGGTAAATCCATCTGGGCTCGTTTTATGCATCATAAATATTGTAGTGAACATCATCCGGTGGTGGCTCGTGTTAAGTGCTCGGCATCTATGATTTGGAAGAGGCTTGGAAAGATAAGAGATATTGTTGAACCACAAATATGCTGGAATTTGGGAGACGGGACAACATCATTTTGGTACGATAATTGGTTAGGTACTGGTCCTTTATACAAAGTGATTAATGGTTCGGTTTGTTCACTAGATAGTGTGTCTTCGTTTTGGAGTGGATATGCTTGGGACACATCACAACTAACTTTGGTTATACCGACAGATATGGTGGCACAGATAGAACTAATTTCGATCAATCCCGAGACCCCTGATGCTTCAATATGGCTTCATATGGGAGATTCACATTGAAATCAGCCTGGAATATGGTTCGGGACAAAGCCGATGATTGTGAAATATTTGGTGATATGTGGAGCAAACTTATTAAGCCCTCTATGTCAATATTTGCTTGGAGACTCCTTCATCAATGGCTACCGGTGGATGATATTACACAATCAAAAGGAATCTCCTCAGCTTCAAGATGTCACTGTTGTACGAAAAGAGAGACGAAATCACTACCTCACCTTTTTCTTAACAGTGCTGGTGCAAAAATATTAGGTATGTATTTTGCAAACCTTTGTAATTTCACTCTAGCAGATACTTCAAATATTATGTTATGGTGGCAAAGTTGGAGGATTGGGCCTGGTCCAAGGAGTGTTCGAAGGATTTTACCGGTTTTGATCACTTGGTTTACATGGATGGAACGAAATAAGGTTAAACACGATGGGGTACGGTTTAACCTCAGGAGGGTGCAGCGTCGGGTGGAGTATTACATTAGTTTACTCCACAGACATGGTATTCTTACTTCAAAAAATTGGAAGGGTGATGAGACTTTAGCTAGATGGTTAGGAGTTAAATGGAAAAAAAAAAGATTACCTTAACCTCTATCAGAGTAGAGTGGGTACCGCCAAGTCAGGGATGGGTAAAGTTGAATACGGATGGGGCATCAAGAGGAAATCCAGGGACAGCTGGGTCGGGAGGTATTATTCGCGACCATAGAGAAGTGATTATTCGTGCATTCACAGAATTCATTGGGCTCTCCACGAATAATTTTGCAGAACTTTTTGGTGTTTATAGAGGTCTTGAAATATGCCACAATCTAGGATGCACGAGAGTATGGGTGGAGATTGATGCCCAAGTGGTAATTCATATGATTTTATGGGCTGATCCGGGGGCATGGGATATGCCAATTCTCCTGCAAAAGATTCGTCTTTTGAGATCAAAGATGGAGGTTCGGTTCTCACATATATATCGGGAAGGAAATAAAGCGGCGGACTTGCTAGCTAATTTGGCATGTGATGACCAGATTACAACTGAGATGAGCATAGAAGAGGTGCCACACATGGTGAGAAGCAGTACAAAGATGGATACAATTTTTCCTAGTTTTAGGTTTAGATGGTTTTGATTATTTTTTATATTTGTAAGGGAGTAGTACTCCTCTTTCACTTTATTTCTTATTTTTGTTGTAAGGGAGTAAGTACTCCTTATTTACTTGGTTTTTCAGATTTGATTGTGAGGGAGTTAGATCTCCTTATTTATCGCTTTATTTTTTGGATGATATAAAGAAGGGATGAGAGGCCCGACAACACTCTCCCCCCGATAGGGCGGTTCAATTTAAAAAAAAAAACCATAGTTAATCCAACGCCCTTAATAAAACTAGTCGTGTTCGTAGGCGTAATGCATGTGCTTAACGCATAAACAACTTTAAATAAAAAATGATTAATTTATTTTATACGCTGGACATGTATATAAGTATGTATAATAGGAAATGATTCATAATTTGCAATAAAATATCTGATTTGGGTTAAATGAGGCTCAAGTGCATATTGCATGTGGGAAATATAATTTATGAAGACAATAATCCCATCTTGTCACTTTGTTTCCAGCTAAAAAATTGCTAGCTATAGCATTAGGATGCCTGGCACAACTAAAAATAAGTTTTGAGAATAAAAGTTTGACTATGTTTGGATGTATTTTCATTTTATTTTGAACAATCATTTTCTAAAATGTAGGGGAAAAATATTTTTTTTTATTTTTATATGAAAATGACGGCATGTTTGGTTGTATTTATGAAAATAGTTGACTTGATGATATGCAAAATGATTGAGTTAGTTAAAAATAATAGTTATGCATATAATATAGATAAAATAATAGATAATATTATATTGATTAAATATACTTATAAGTAAATATGATAGACAAAAAAAAATGATAAAAAATAGAGACAAAAAAAAATGATAAAAAACGACCAAAGAAAAACACTAAAGATACTCAAAATGAGTCTTAAAATGTGCGCAAGCCTATAAAGGTTAATACTATATATTTTATTTCACCATAACACCACAATTATTGCCGAAAAAATAAATTTTTAGAAGGAGACGTGAGAGAATTAAACACAGACAAAGCCTTTAGAGTTTTTCTTTTTAAAATGAAAAGTGCATAGGCCATTTTAGAGTGCAAACTGCTCTTTACTCATTTTTAAATAGAGCATATAGTTCGAGTTAAACTTAACCCCGTATGAACTTCCTCAATTTTGAAAAATAGTCACATTTGAGCCAAGATAGACTCAATCACCATTTTTTCCCGAAAAACTCTTCTGTACACTAGATGTCAAACACTAACCGATATATATATCATGCCACATCAATAAAATGACTAGCCGATATATATCATGCCACGTGAATAAAATGATACCGAACGAACAACCCACATTGCCAGTCATTTAGCCACCACACATAGGGTTGTTCACGGTTTGATTAGCGGACCGAACCGAACCGAAACCAAACCAAGATTTTCGATTCGGTTTTCGGTTTTGAATTTTCGAAAATTTCGATTTTCGGTTTGATTTTATTTTCATGGTCAGTTAACCAAATCGAATCGAAAACCGAATAGGTTTAAAAATTATAATTTTTTATTTACGTAGGGGACTATTGCAGAATTTCTATAAACTTTAGGGGCTAAAATAATTTTTTTTAAAACCCAACACAATTACCCCACCCACATTCACGCATCAGTCAATCACGCTCCTCACCCAACTCTCTCTCTAACTCTCTGCTTAGGCTTCTTCAACACTTCCAAGTCTTCAACTCTGCCGCTGCCTCGCTGCTGTCGTAGAACGCTCGTCGCCGCCGTCTCCTTCAATCCTCTTCTTTCTCTCGGCTCGGGTCTTCTCTCCCGTTTTTTTTTTCAAACCCTAGATAAGAAATTACAGTGGGTTTTTCTTTGTAACATCTGCGTTTTGTTTGCCTTGTGAAATTTTGGTGAGTTTTTTTGGTCGAAATTCGGTTAACCCAAAAAAATCGATATCCATTTGGCTAAAATTGAATCGAACCGCACCTTTGTGGTTCAGTTTCGATTCTCGATTTTGCCGAAACCAAAATTTCGGTAGAACAGCCCTAACCAAACACATAGGCCACACTGCCACATATCCCTCTAGAAATTACATCGTCGAGAAAAATTACATCGCCGCATATTTCTCTAGAAACTCTTTTAATGCACCCTTAGCTTGTACCACACATGAAATGGAATATATATGTATATCATCCCACTTCGTAAGCACATGACCTGTGTACCATATAAGAAGAAGGGATAAATGCAGACATCCCCCAACCTATAGGATGATTTGCACTTTGCCCCCTAACATTTTGAAAAATGCACCCAACATCTTAATCTATCATAAATGTATACTCAACCCTCTCGGTCAGATTCGGGTATACACCTAAGGGCAAACTGCTACAAACTGCATAGGTTAGGGGTAGTCTGTTTAGTTCTTAAATTTATTGCAATTTTTAATATATTTTTTTAAATTCAAATATTCTTAATTTTCCAAAAATAAAAAAGACAATTCAAAAATATGATAATATATAAAAAAAATGAAAAAAAGAATAAAATAAAATTTTAAAAATGAAAAAATTAGTAAAAACCTAAAACTTTCCTTTTTTATTGTTCTAATTTATTTTTTTGAAGTTATTAAATTTTTAATTTCTCTTTTATTTTTTTATTTTTTTATAATCTTTTTCAAAAAAAATTCTTTCAATTTTCTATTTTTTTCCTTTAACTTCTTTCTAAAATTTTCATAATTTTAAAAATTATTTTTGAATTTTTCCTTTCTTTTTGTGTTTTTTTTTAAAATTTAAATATTATGCTCGAATCTGATCGAGAAGGTTAAGTGCACATTTTATGATATTCTAAAATTTTCATAATTTTAAAAATTATTTTTGAATTTTTCCTTTCTTTTTGTGTTTTTTTTTAAATTTAAATATTATGCTCGAATCTGATCGAGAAGATTAGGTGCACATTTTATGATAAGTTTAGAGTGTTGGGTGCACTTTTCAAAATTGGGGGAAAATACACATCAACTTTGCATTTATCCTTAAGAAAGTGTATATATATCATGACTATGCACATGACATGACAACCACTCTCATGTTCAACAATCGGTCCGGTTCAACAGTACAGGTGCACCAATGAATCCTCTTCTCCTCTTATATATACATACATACATCTATTCCGCGGCTAAGTACACTGGCAATATTTGTTTTCCAGAAACAGGCTCAGTCGAATAACAATCTGTCTAGTTATTCTAGTACACTCATATATATATATATATATATATACATATATGTACTAATAATTAGTTCGATTGTATTATTGGATTTTAATTCTACCACGAGCTCGTGTTTCCATAATCATCATTGCTCGGAGCCTCGGACAAACAAATCAAAGATTGAACTTGAGCTGACATATAGAAATAAACTTCAAACTGTGATACACTAGTATTCGGTGATAACACTACTACAAACACAGGATAAAGAGTCTGAGACATACTTACAGACCAGAAGACAGAATACATGCAGAACTACAACTACGAACATCTCCAAACTAAAGGAATCCTAACGACTCCATTATTAACAAACTCAAAACCCTAGCTAACACCAAACTAGTGTATACATGCATCAGACACCATATATATATACATACATACATATATATATATATATGTGCATATATATGGATTCGGTCACATGAGTTCATTCAGCTTTTAGTCCTAAACTTGGACTCATCAATCTCGATCCCTTCCTCCACCGCCCTCTCGCCGCCGGCCTGGTCACCGGTGCTCAGCCCACCCTTGCGGCCCATCTCCTGATACCCTTCAGTCCCCAGTTGCTCCCTCCGAGTCTGTCCTCCTTTGCTCCTCCCTTTATTTTAATTTCAATCACAACAAAAATATTAATTACTATTAACTAAACCCAAGCTTTGATATTATATATATAGATGTATGTATATGTACCTTCAGCGAGGTGTTCTTGGGCCTCAAGGCTTTTCCCGCCGGTGCCGCCGGGGACCACCGTCTCTCCTTGTTTCGCCCTGGCGTCAAGCTCAGATCTTTCCTGTTGTGAAGCCATTTCCTCTTTTCTGTTGAATGCAACTCGTATTTTTTGAAAAACGTATTGATGATGATTGATATATATATAAATTTAGCCGTTGGGAGAAATATATATAGAGGATGCGTAAGACATGATGAGCCGGGAAGACGACACGTGTTCTGCTTATGCAGCCGCGGGAGGAGGAGGGGGGATCAACACGTAAGCAAGGAATGACACGTGTCCCTGAAACTGACGCGTATTTCTGTTCATACCGGTCGATGATTTATTTTTCTGATTTCTCTTATCCTGTATTGGAATTAGTTTTCCGTAGATATATAAAGTTGTCTTCTTCAGATATGTCTCATGTCTGATGCTTGAGAGTTTGTTTGATTGCTAGAGAAGTTGAAGAGAAAAAAAAGGTCTAAGTGAATAAAAAGGTGGTGTGTTGGTTAATTGCAAAATGGATCTTCTATCCCCGTTCCACAATGGTTTATAATATCTATTTAAAAATAAATTGTTAAGAATAACTTAAATAAATAGATATTTGTCGATCCCACAATGGTGTGACACCATTGTGGTACATCATTGTAGAATAGAAGATTCGATGTTTAACTGATGGACAAAAGATAAGGTCAGCCGGTTGGAGTTCATGTTTGTTTTCAAGAGGGTAGTGTTTTTATTTTACTATGAGTTAATTACACTAATTATCCCTCTTATTTAGTATAATTATAGTCTAGTTCACTTATTTTGGGCTCATAACTAATACTCTCTCTTATAATAAAACTTTTCATTAACTCCCCCTCCCCCGGGAGCCAAACATGACCGAAAGTGTAAAATGTCAATTTTACCTTATTTTAAATAAATAAAGGTTAATTACATTAACACTCTTCTTATTTTGTGGAATTACAACGCAGTCCGCTTTATTGAATCATGTAACAGATACTATTTTGTGGAATTACAATGCAGTCCGCTTTATTGAATCATGTAACAGATACACACCTCTTATAATAAAACCTTACTTTCACCCCCTACAACTAACTTACGCTACTTTTTTAATTTTTTTGATCTTTTTATATTTTTTCGTAATTAAAAAAAAATCTTATAACCTTATATATATTTATTTCTTTCAACTTTTTAAAATTTAGTAATTAATTTCATATTTTTGGGCAACTTACTAATTTATATTTATATGCATTAAATTATGATATCGCTCCTAAATAAATCGAAACTCAATATTTATTTTCATTTTCTAAAAAATAATCGAATTGACATAAATCCAAAACCGCACTTCATTATCAAAAAGTTAACAAGTGTTTACGAAATTATTCATTTAATGCTAAATTAAAAGTTACAATTACATCCTCCTGATATGAAAAATTACATTCACCCCCTCAAGAGCAAAATAGGAAATCTAAAAAATATTTTTTGATGATGTCAGCAAATTTTGTTAGTTTTTTGACGGAAGCTGGGGCTAATGTTTTATTATTAGAGGGGGATTTGTTTTGTCCTCAAAATAAGTAGATTATGTAATTAACCCTTTTACTATATTACTATATATTTTACTAATAGTTTTTAGTGAAGGAAATGTATTCGGGTTTAACAATAAAAGTTATGATTTAGTATTGAAAACAACGTAAAAGAAATTTGTAAATTTCATAATTTTCTGACTCTATGTCACATTAATTAATAAAATAACTTTTGATTAAAAATTATTGTTTATTTTATCAGGAATCTTATAATTATCATACATCAAGCCAGATCAATTAGTTAGTCATGTTAGAATGAAAAACTATTATTTCATTTGATATAGATTTCGTTATCTTTTTAGAAGCATAAAATAGAGTGTTTGAACTTTGAACTACTAAATAAATCACATTGAATATCACCGACGATATAGGTTTCATTTTGGCAAAATAGATGTTATAAACTTGACATGATTGCTATAGTATGAAAAAGAAAAACAAATACATTCATTCTTAGCTATGTATATAGTAATTGAAAACATAAATAAATTAATAAGGTCTAAGAATATATCAGTATCAAAATTTGCAACAAATATTTTGGTTCTAATGCTAGCAACGGAATTATTCATTGATTATCACCAGCAATATTGTTCACATATAATTGGAAAAATTGCATTTTTGGTCCATATGTTTGGCCTTTTTTATTTTGGTCCCATTCGTTATGGATTCTCACATTATATATCTCATAATTTTCTTTTTCTCAAATTTGGTCTCATTGAAGGATTCCATCCAATACTTAACGGTCAACTCCGTTAGTCAACATTTTGACCGATTTTATGAGAAGATTTTGTGAGTGAGTGACACGTAACATTGAATAGAAATATCGCGATGTTAAATATGATTCGTGTGAGTGCATTGATGCACGAATTCTGCCCAAAAAATTCTGTCAAAATGTTGACTAACGGAGTTGATCGATATGTATTGGACGGAATCCTTTAATGGGTCCAAATGTGAGAAAAATTGAAAGTTATGGGATATAATGTGAGAATCTCATAATAAATGGGACCAAAATTGAAAAGGACCAAAGTTATGGGATCAAAAATGCAATTTTCCTATATAATTTATGTTGCAAAATCAGCAAAGAAAAGATTGATGGCTAAGATGAATTAGTTATAAGTCATGTACCAAAATAGTAGCTAAAAATAATTAGTTACAAGTCATATAACAAATAACTTTCTCTGTTGCTGAATTCGGTATCAATATAAATTAACAATAAAGTTTGTATCTTTTGCAAAGACAAGTGCAACTAACAAACTTGATCTTACCATTTTCCCCACATTTAGCTGAAATCCACGTAAAAATTATTTGAATTATGAAAGTAAATACAAATTAGACTTAGTACTGCAATACGCATGTTAGGACAAAAGTGATACAAAAGTAAAATTAGAAGGACTATCGGTGACAATTACCCTTGTTAGAATCACAAGTTATTTTAAAGTTAGTAATTTCTCAAGTACTAGAAGATTCAGGTATTTGGCTCATTTTGATCAACTTAATTTGTATTATTAGACCACAAGTCCATTAACTCTCACGAAGTCTATAAATGACAAACTTTAATGGTTATTTCAGGCACCATCTCGTGTTCCTTTTATCTATTGGTGCATATTCGAACACATTATTAATTGATTTAATAATTGTTTAGAAAATTCGATATACTTATCGTCTTGAAAAATATATACTTAATGCAATTGTTTTTCGAATTTTGAATGCGCTGTATATAACTGAAAAATTGAAATTTTAAGTTTTTTTAGGGAAAAACGGTCATTCTATTTCATTCAATAAAAAGTATACAACGTCAAGAACAATACAACTTATACTGTCTTTAACGATGTAGTAATAACAATTGAAGCATTGAATATCAAGTTTCTTCGAAATAACAAATTTTAAGAATTAACAAATGCGCACAAGAAAACTCTTGTACAAAAGAGCACACTCTTATTCAAGAGACGAAATTCTCATTCGAGACAAAAAGTAAACTCTAATTCAAGGGAGAAAACAAAATACAAAATAAATTATTTTAAAAACTATATAAAATCTAATGTATCGCCCGCTTTCATCTCGTTAAATCCATCTCTGTCTCGTTAAATCCATCTATGTCTCATCAGATTTGAAGTTTAAATAAACAGCTTGAAGGAGGATGCTCCAACCCATCCTGTCGATGTTGGTGGTGAAATGAGTAGTGATGGAGGCGACTGGTTAATCAAACCATCGTTGACAGAGAAGAAGAGAAAAAAATGATAGATAGGATTTTTGTGGGGAGGGGGGGCTGGGAGAATTGGGGTCTTTAAATTGGAATTCTGAGTCGCATAGAGTTATTATAGGGAATTGATAGTAGCACTCCGCAAAATGAATAATACACTCCACTTTAATTTTTTCTTAAGCAATTGACAGTATGGCCAATCATTAATTGGATAATATTGGTGTGTTTTCCTTATAATAAATAAACCTTTTTAATAATGATAAATACTTCAATTATTGTGAAATATAGGATAAAAAATTTGGTGAAAGAAAAAAGATACTTGTTCTCGTGTTTATTATAGGACGATTTGCCTTTTTAAAAATATTATCCATAAATACCTTAATTGGTTTTTCATATTTTTGTATTAATTTAATTTTCCAATATTTGACTATTTTATTTGTTGTAGGGAGCTTGGCCCACTTTTCTTGTTAAATATTTTGTTCAACTTTATAATATCCCCACAGTAAAATTATCAATTATCAATTCGTAGATGATTAATTTAATATCAAATCTATAAATAAAATAACAAAAATTTCAAAAAGAATTTTAAACATTTGCTTAATGTAATTGGAAATTATAAAACGAGGTAAAAGAGGCATTGTTTAAATGGAAGATAAAAAATTTCATTACATATTATTAGATAATACTATTACATTTTCTTATAAATCCATAGACAATTTTGTCTATTGCATTAAAAAAATGTAAGATGGAGTGTCGTTATCATTTTATGAAATGCTAATATCAATTTTTTATTTTATTGTGTGTGATAATTAATGAGACCGATATCCATACATAATAGTGATTATTTTATAATTAGATATAGTCGTGCTTAATTTATACAAAGCCCCAACAATTATGGGAGTGCAAACTAGATAGAATTTATTCTCTTGCTTGAAGGTCATGCATGTATACGAACAATTATGAATCTACAAGCTTGTTCTCATCACGGGACATTAATAAGATCTCATTGTCATTGAAATCCAACATTTAAAATATTAAACTTGAACTCAATGAACGGAGAATCGCGACCATATTTTTATAAGTTTTGTTTAAAACTATGTATTTGGAGGTAAATAATTTTATGATAATTGATATTGACGCTTCTAGAATTAATAATAACATTGGAGATTTGCAATGCGTCCTTTTTCTTTTAAACGGTAGAGTGCAACTAGTATATTACGGGTGTCAACGAAATGTATAACCAAGTTTGCCAATTTCCCATTTTAACAATCATATGGAAATCTAAGACATAGTATATTGTTTTCTTGCTGCTACTCTAAAATTTTTGTAAACCTTTTCAAGTTAACGACTAAAAAGAGAAAATTAACCTTAAAAAGTATCATTTCTTCATCCACGAATGCACAACAATATATTTAAAATACGTCTTTTCACTATTCAATATAGTTTTCATAGTGAAACTTCTATCGTAACAAATAGTATACTTCATACAATTATCATTGTAGACCAACAAGGTCCAGCACAGTTGGTAGATAGCTGGGTTCCTTAAGCATTTGTCCAGGGTTCGATTCCTGGCGATGTGTATGGAAAATGCTTTGTTGGGAGAGGCAAAACCCATTTCGGTGATTATTACGTCTCGAAGAGAAATAGTCTCCGACGTCTGGTTGGGGAAACCCTGGTATATACCAAAAAAAAATCATTGTAGAATACTGTCATGCATGTTGCAAAACTAGTTTACTAGTCAAGCTTGTTGCACTTTTCATAAATGTTGGAGGAATACTATGTGAGAATTCAATATTCTGAATACTGATGTATTTCAATATTTTAAATATGTGAATATATTTTTGAAATCAGTCGCACGGCGTTTTAACCGAAAGAACTTCTTGCGCAATTCATGCGTTTCTGTTTTTATGACCAAAAATTGTTTCTTTATTTTCATTTCAAATTGTTCTCTGGACTTTTTATCAATATGAGGTGATCGTAACACAGTATATAAGACTCGTGATTCATGCAATCCAATCTGCTTTGTGTAAGGCGGAAGCCTCCCAAAATGGTTTTCCAAAAATGGGTGATCAAAAGATTTCATTACTATGCGTATCTTGGTGGTGAACAAACAAAAAAAAGAGGGCTGTCTCGGCGGAAGGAGAAGGACCTGCAACGGCAGAGACTACTGACCCTCTTCTTGTCTTGTTTTTAGCCGTATGTTACGAGTCCGGGAAGCCTCCTCAATATAAGGGATCCCTCAAAATCAAAATAGAGAAGGAAATTAGGACACCTCCCGCTAATCCCACAAAAGCTTATCATCTCGCTCACTTCTCGTTTTGTCCAAGCTTTCAATGTCTTTTTGTAAGTAGATTTCACCAGGGTTCCAATTGAGGATCGGAAGTGTCCCGTGGTTTGGTTTAATATTGACTTCCAAGGAATTTCTTCCAAGGATAGTATAAACACAAACCCAAAGTCTTATTTGAAAGATAAGATGAGGAATGATCACAGGCATAATAACGAGAAAGAACGCTAAAAGGGTGGTCCACGTGAATATATTTTTGAAATCAGTCAATCTTTTATATTGTGATTAAGCAACACTTACTTTACGCAAAACTATGCTCCATCTATTTTTGTTTAAACTTGACTCATTTCATTATCGATCAATTTATCCTATACAATTTTTAAAAATAATTTTTCGAACAATTAGCTGTGAAAACTTTCTTTTTTTGTTGTTGTTGACAAAAAGAGCCATCTGAATTCAAATTCAGCTTGCAATTAGTAGCCATATGCTCATTGGAGACCATGTTCAGTAACAACTATAACATAATAAAAATCATCCACGTAAACATATCAATTGATCCTTCGATCACTCATATTTAATTCACCGATTAGAAAATGAATTTTATCTATTTTATGCTTAGTCGAATTACAATTTTTTTTTTGATCAAATAGTCGAATTAGAATTTGTTCTATATATAGTATAACAACAAATATTTATTCTAGATAATTTAACACAATAAAAATTTCCAATAGAGCATAAAGATTAAGACCCACCAACATAACATAACATTTTTACCTTAAAATTGCTTTTGTAAAGTAGCAACTTTTGTTATTACGACTCACTAGGAAACAATTATTCGCACTTGCGTTTTATTCGCACATGCAAGTCAGCGAACCGAATTGCAGGACTACCAACCGCAGACAACTAACCTTCGCCACCAGACACACACACACACTCACTCTCTCTCACATGAACACACTTTTTTTCTTCAGATCTCACGCTCATAATTTTCGACTCAGCAAAATTCCATTTTCGCTGTCAAATATATATATATATATATATATATATACACTTCTTAGCTTAGTTTCTCTCTTTAGAAGAACCCCCTCCTCTCTTTCTCTCTCTCTAGATCTCTCTCTCTCTCTCTCTCTTGTTTCTCTTTGGTTCTCGGAGGGTTCGAGGGTTTGTCTTCGCCACTACAGATCTCGGAATTACCTGCTGATACGTCGTCGTTCTTGAGCCTCGATTTCTCGATCCTTTTTCAGATCCGGAGCTCCGATCTCGAAGCTTCGATTCGTCGCGCATCATGGCGGCCGCCAACGCTCCGATCACCATGAAAGAAGCCCTCACGGTACCTCAATTTCCTGCTCTCACTTTCTCGTGATTACTTTTAATTGTTTTGCAACTCGATTCCTCTCATTTCAACTCTTTGATTGTTGATTGGAACCGTTTTATCTGAATTCGGCTTGATTGTTGCTTGATTTGATGTACCGACAATGTTTCCAGTTGCAGGAGATTGTTCTCCACGTCTTTGTTATCTTGTGTAGTTCAATTTCAGATCTGCTGATTTTGTTTTGAGGTTTATGTAATTTGAGTTCGTGTTAAGTAGAATTGAATTTTGGATGTGTTTGATGTGGTGATTGCAGTTGACTAGCATAGGGATCAATCCCCAGTTCATTACTTTTACGAATGTGACTATGGAATCTGACAAGTACATATGTGTTCGTGAGACGGCGCCTCAAAATAGTGTGGTGATTATTGATATGAGCATGCCGATGCAGCCGTTGAGGCGGCCCATTACTGCAGACTCTGCGCTTATGAATCCAAATACTAGAATTTTGGCACTAAAAGGTGAATGAATTCTACTGTTTTTAATTCATTAATTGTTTAAGCCTGCGTAATCCACTAAATCAGGGTAATCTCCACAAGAGTGTTCATTGATTATTGTTTCTGGGTGCCATTATGATTTATTTCGACAAATTTGAGTAATTTTGTATACTGTGTTTGCAATTAATCTGGTACTCTGGTTGGAGGGTTAGCTAAAGAAAGTTTCTGTCGTAGTGTGTCTGACTTGAGAGTTTGTGGCTGTGGTGTCGTTTATTACAAACATGTGTCTTTTGTGGCCATTTCAAATTTCTATGATCATGATTCAGAAACTTGTGGGAAATGAAAGATAAACTAAATGTGATTACTGATTCAGAGAAGGATTTTTAGTTGCAGCTTATGAAAATTAAATGAAACGCAACATATGTGATAAAGTAAAGTAGGGAATGAAGTCAGGATACTCTGAGATAGGATTAGAAGATTATGGCTCCGTCCTAGTTACGCCAAAGCAGATTGTTATTATATGGAGACATCTCCTTTGTGTCTAATAATATTATTAGAATAAGAAATATCATCCAGTTGCTGTTGAAGGGGAATTAACGAAGCTATAAGCCAGTATCCTGATCTCAGAAAGGATATGAAAATGTTGATTCTTTCCTAGTCGTCAAAGCTTGCTGCACATTATTAGAATTTGGAAAAATATGTCCCGATGTATAACATTGATATTGATTTGAGAATATGAGCAATCCCTAAAGCATTTATCTGAATATATATGTGGAATTTGTGTTATGCTGATACTCAGTTACTAATATTGCTGGTAAGGGGTCACACATTTTACTTGTTTAAAGCTGCATTAACGGAGAGAATCAAGTTAGCGTTTATTTTGTAATTTGTAAACGATCATGCTTCCTTTAATCTTGATCCAAATACTGAACGTTGTTTTCCTTTATGAAGCTCAACTTCCTGGAACCACTCAAGATCACTTGCAAATATTTAACATTGAGGCAAAAGCAAAGATTAAGTCACATCAGATGCCCGAGCAGGCAAGTCCTTGTACTTCTGAAATTCATTTGATGCTTCAAATAGTGGCATATATGATCTGCGACAACTTTTATACTGCTAAGGAAGCGTTGTGAAGTTGGCTTATCCAGATATTATACTTTTTGGCAGGTCGTATTTTGGAAGTGGATTACTCCTAAGATGTTAGGTTTAGTTACTCAATCCTCGGTTTATCACTGGTCAATTGAAGGTAAGATGTCATTCTCTGGCTTTTTTCATTTTTGGTAATATTTTAGTATATGGTTCCTTTTTTTTTTCTTTCCCTTTTCTCCATTCGTTCTTTATTCGTGAATTTTTTCTAATAGGTGATTCTGAACCTGTAAAGATGTTTGATAGAACTGCCAATTTATCAAACAACCAAATAATCAATTATAAATGTGATCCTTCTGAAAAGTGGTTGGTTTTGATTGGGATTGCTCCTGGTTCACCTGAGGTGCGTTATTACAGATTAGTTTCTTTGCTCAACTGAAATTGTTAGGATCTTGGTCATAACCGATGCGTATTTGGCATTATTATAGTATGAAAGTTCTACTGTGTCATACGATAATGTTTTCCAATTGCAATTTATTCATGGCTATTGCTTTGTTTTTTGAATTTAATTAATTGCCTTTTCAAATTATGTTGACCTATTAATTTTATAAAGCAGCAGCATGCATCATTTTTGAGGATGAATTCTTGGCACTAAAAATGAATTTTCCCTATGATTGTGTAAGATTTGCTTTTTATAAATTCTAGGGTAAACTGGGCAATGTATCCTTCATTCTTTCAGGACCCAGTGTATGCTTGCTTGGATTTAGGACGGAGACAAATTCACTTAATTTGTGGCTCTCTATGTACTTAACCCGAGTGTACAAATGCTGTAATTTGATCATAATAGTCGTGTCAATCTCAGTCTTCTTAAATTGTCAAATATATAACTCTCAAGATTGTCATGCTATAATTGGACGACATCTTAGTATGTATGCACAACAATATAATATTATTATTGGGTTTTTGGTTGAAATTACACTTTCTATATTTCGAAACAGGGATGAGAAAATTGGTATGAAACATAATGAGATTATTGCCTACCGCTTCTGAGTTCTTTGCAAGTTTATTATAATTCGATGAACAACTAGTAGTGGTTTTTAGGTTCATTGGTAAATTATAGCCAGAACTGGAACATCTAAGGTTGCTGCTTTTGTAGTTTTACGGAATTTTCTAAAATGCCAGTCACATGATTGTTCTTGTGCAGTCAGATTACCCCTTTGCTTCTTTTCTGTTCAAACATGCTACAAAACCTGCATATCTTGAAATGATTTGTATGTCTATTGTGTGTGTGTTACATAAGGGCCTCACTATACTGTTGTCTATGTGATATAGCATAACTGTATCTATTTTGATTTAAAAATAATAATTCATGGTATACAGTCTCATTTAAGTCTATTATGGAATTCTAAAGTGCTTCTATGGAAATTTACTTATTTATGTATATATGTTGATATACCAGTACTGGAGGTATTATTTTGCATAGTTGTAGTCGAATGTTGTGTCTGACACAAGTTTTCACATGATTTTGTGTTCTTATTCGCTAAGATAAATTGCTGGCTAATATTGAACTTATTCTATTTCATTGTTTGATCCTATGTTTGCTTATTCTTTTCGGACAATAATTTAATCTTTTTGGTCATTGTTTTACACGTGATATATTTGAGTGCATCAAAGCTATGTGTATATATTGTGCTAGGTGAATATACAGATTTAGATTCTTTTCCAGTTGATGTTTCTGTTTTAACCTTTTCTTGACAATGATCTCACTGAGATGAAATTCCTTCTTTAGCGGCCTCAACTTGTCAAAGGAAATATGCAGCTGTTTTCTGTGGACCAGCAGCGTAGTCAAGCTCTTGAAGCTCACGCTGCATCATTTGCCTCTTTCAGAGTATGCGCTCATTTCTATATATTTTGCTCTATATGCTGTTTCTGTGAGCCAATTGGGTAATATATTTGTTTCTACCTTTCAACAGATTCCAGGGAATGATAAGGATTCCATTCTTATTTCTTTTGCCTCGAAAAGCTTGAATGCTGGTCAGATTACATCGAAGTTGCATGTTATTGAGCTGGGTGCTCAGCCAGGTTGATTTATCAATTTTGATCGTGATATGTATGAATAGTGTTATTATAGGTTTATTTATGCTTATTTGTTGGCTAATACTCGCAAATTTTTGCAGGGAAACCATCTTTTTCGAAAAAGCAAGCAGATCTGTTCTTTCCTCCTGATTTTGCTGACGATTTTCCAGTGGCCATGCAGGTATTTTTGTTTTGAAGCTACTTGTACTCCGTGTGCTCGCTAGTGCGTGCACGTGGGTATGTTACCACATCTATTCTTCATTTCAGATTCAACATGCTCCTTTATGATTTTTGCAGATATCTCACAAGTATAGTCTTATATATGTGATTACGAAGCTTGGGCTGCTCTTCGTGTATGATCTGGAAACTGCCACAGCAGTATACAGAAATAGAATCAGTCCAGATCCCATTTTTCTGACATCAGAAGCTTCATCTGTAGGAGGTTTTTATGCAGTTAATAGGCGAGGCCAGGTTTTGCTTGCTACAGTAAATGAAGCAACCATCATCCCTTTTGTCAGTGGCCAAGTATGTTCATTAGCTTTTGAATTGTATGGCATATACATGTAGAATTTGCCATTACAAATATTGATTCTTAGATGATATTTGCCAGTTAAACAATCTAGAGCTTGCTGTCAATCTTGCCAAAAGAGGAAACCTACCTGGTGCAGAGAATTTGGTAAGTCAATTATTGTTTTTGAGGGTCTTATTTTTCCAAGATATGTCACGATAGGTTGAAATTACAGCTATTCCTATACACATTGTGCAAGGGTGCTTGTACAGTGAAGATTCCTATGCCACCTAATTAACTAAAGTTGTCTCAATAATTTAATGGAACAATCAGAAACATGACATTAACAGTCACTTAAATGGTTTTAGTGGTAATCAGATTAATAATCTGTTCAAGTAATTAGTGATTATTTCTTGAGTAAAGTAACTAAGCGATAATTGACAAGTCATCTAATTAATCAAGTGAACCGGAATAATTTCTGAACAAGAACAAACTCAAATTCATATTGGTCGAATGAGCTATATATAGAGGGGATGACAAGTAATTAGCAATTACAAACTTTATGAACAGAGATTTGAATATGTTCATGGGGCAGATTTGAATATGTTCATGGGGCAGAGGTGAATTTGGTGACAGTTGTTTCCTAATTAAAGCGGGGACTGCATCACTGTGTACTATTTTTTCTCCGTCCTTTTGTTTATGGAATGATAGACATGTGAACCAATGTAATTGGGTTTTCTTTATTCTCCTTTTCTGATATGAATGTGACCTCCCTAATATTTCACATACCTACCTGCCTGAACGTATTTATGATTTTTCCCCCTTCTATTTTTATAGTTCTAAATTGTGTCATAATTTTTGGTTCTCTTGAATAAGTAAGTTATGGTCTTGTATTGACTAAAGACAGTTTGCCTTTTTCTCTATCTTGTAATGATATAGGTTGTCCAGCGTTTCCAAGAATTGTTTGCTCAGACAAAGTATAAAGAGGCTGCAGAGCTTGCTGCAGAATCCCCACAAGGCATCCTCAGGACACCTGATACCGTTGCCAAATTTCAGGTAGCACTTTCTTTTAGATATCAATCACTTTCCTGAGTGCCAAACCCTTGGTGGGTGGAAGTATAAATTCCCCAGGACATCATTTTCCATATGGAAAGATACTTGAAGATGCGATATGTTAGAAGCTTGCATGGTTTCCCTGTATAAGACACGAGTTCTTAAGATAATTGCATTCCACATTTTCAGAGTGTTCCTGTTCAAGCTGGGCAGACACCACCTTTGCTGCAGTACTTTGGAACTCTGTTAACCAAAGGAAAGCTTAATGCATTTGAGTCTTTGGAGTTATCTCGTCTTGTTGTCAACCAGAACAAGAAGAATTTATTGGAGAACTGGTTGGCTGAGGATAAATTGGAATGTAGCGAGGAACTTGGAGACCTTGTTAAGGTTAGACTTCCAATATAAGTTTGAAATTTCCATCACTTGCTGATTGTTTTCTACTTCATATCCTGTTGGTGAAGCATTTCACTTTCAGTGCATAATCCAAAGTCATCTCTTTCTTTTCCATTATGTAGACTGTTGACAATGACCTGGCGCTGAAAATATATATCAAAGCCAGAGCTACGCCGAAAGTTGTTGCAGCTTTTGCTGAGCGCCGGGAGTTTGACAAAATCTTGATTTACTCAAAACAGGTCATTCAATTGCTGAATTTATTACCCATGTCTTGTATTTGATTCAGGATAATTGCGTGTCATATAAGGAGGAGCTGCTATCCTCCCGATGTTGTGTAGTGGGTTTGAATGAAAAATTATGTTATGTTGAAACAGGTTGGCTATACCCCTGACTATCTGTTCCTTCTACAAACCATTCTTCGGGCAGATCCTCAGGTATTCAGCATAAACAAGCTCAATACTTTAAAATATAAAGTGTAATGTTTGAGTAGTTTTGTTTTGTTAAATTTACTGAAAGGACTTAATATTTGGGACTATGGTAATGATTTTTCTGGTTTCTGCAGGGAGCTGTTAATTTTGCCCTTATGATGTCTCAAATGGAGGGAGGTTGTCCTGTTGATTACAATACCATTACCGATCTCTTTCTTCAGGTCTGAATGTTTTTCTTATTGTTGTTGATTTGGATTTGTGTCTTGTGTCTCCTGACTCCTTCACTTGTCTTTTGTGTTTTCCCTATTTTATGTTTGAAATCCCTTGTTTATATATGTAAGATTTTTGAAAAGTTAATTTAGTGATGTCTTTCTTCATCAATAATTTTTTCACCAGAGAAACTTGATTCGTGAGGCAACAGCATTTCTGTTGGATGTTCTGAAACCAAATCTGCCAGAACATGCGCACCTGCAAACTAAGGTCAACCATTAATTTATGCTCTTCCTGTTGTGAATAAACATCACACACTTTATTGTCAACACATGGAATCATATGTTCGTCTTTAGTTCAGGTCCTGGAGATCAATCTCGTGACCTTTCCTAATGTAGCAGATGCTATTTTGGCAAATGGCATGTTTAGTCATTATGACAGGCCACGCGTTGCACAACTCTGTGAGAAAGCTGGTCTCTACGTCCGAGCACTTCAGGTTAGTGTCAACTCTTATATGTCTATTAATTAACAACTTCCTCTATGTGTATATAGTATGCATTATTATTTTCCATTTAATTAAACAATTTACCTTGCTTGCAGCATTACTCTGAACTCCCTGATATCAAGCGCGTGATCGTGAATACTCATGCAATTGAGCCACAGGTTATTAAAGTCTAGTTATTGTCTTTGTACGATCCCTATATAATCATACGAGTGCTTAATGATGTAATGATTTCAGGCACTTGTGGAATTCTTTGGAACACTTTCCAAGGAATGGGCTCTAGAGTGTATGAAGGATCTTTTACTGGTGAATTTAAGAGCAAACCTTCAGATAATTGTCCAGGTATGTTTGGAAGCTTTTAGAATTGATATGTTCCACTGTACAAGATGGCCGATTCTCTTGTGCCATTGTAGAAGTGTGTTTAAAGATTCTTCTTGGAAATAAGGCATTTGGAATTATGAAATAAGTTATTTCGCTCAGTTAGCTTGACTTCAACCTCCTTATGTGGTCTATTATACTGACTATTTAATCTTGTTAGGTTGCGAAAGAATATTGTGAACAATTGGGAGTTGAGGCATGTATTAAGCTGTTTGAGCAGTTCAAGTCATACGAAGGATTATATTTCTTTTTGGGATCATATTTGAGCTCCAGGTAATCGTTTAGCAAACAGTAGACTTCTAATTGCTTTCACTCAAGTCATAACCTCGTTGCTAGTTTTCATACCAATTATTGATATCTGGCAGTGAGGATCCGGACATTCACTTCAAGTACATTGAGGCAGCGGCCAAGACTGGACAAATTAAAGAGGTCGAGCGTGTTACAAGAGAATCAAATTTCTATGACCCTGAGAAGACTAAGAACTTTTTAATGGAAGCAAAACTCCCTGATGCGCGACCACTGATTAATGTGTGTGACCGCTTTGGTTTTGTTCCAGACCTCACACATTACTTGTATTCTAGCAACATGCTTCGGTACATCGAAGGTTATGTTCAAAAGGTATGTTTTCCTCCTGAAGCTTCGTCCTGGTTGAGACATCTGTCTTTCATGCAAGTGAATTGCTGCTGTCTTTCTGTATAGGTCAATCCAGGAAATGCCCCATTAGTTGTTGGGCAGCTCCTTGATGACGAGTGTCCTGAAGATTTCATTAAAGGCCTGATCCTTTCTGTCCGTTCTCTGCTTCCAGTTGAGCCTCTGGTCGAGGAGTGTGAAAAAAGGTATCTTGCCCCCCCTCCAAAAAAAAAAACCCCTCCCTCCCTCTTCTGATGTCTTTATATATGATTTTTGGTATGCAGGAATCGGCTTCGCCTCCTTACTCAATTTCTGGAGCATCTGGTGAGTGAAGGAAGCCAAGATGTGCATGTCCACAATGCTTTGGGTAAAATCATAATAGACAGCAACAACAATCCTGAGCACTTCCTCACCACCAATCCGTATTATGATTCCCGCGTTGTTGGTAAATACTGTGAGAAGCGTGATCCTACACTTGCCGTTGTCGCTTACAGGAGAGGGCAGTGTGATGATGAACTCATTAATGTGACAAATAAGAACTCTTTGTTCAAGCTGCAAGCCAGGTTTGTGATTTTTGTAGTTTTAGCATATGCTTTGTTAGTTTCATTTCTTAGGTAGAAGAGTTGATCCGATGTTCTGTTATTTTAGGTATGTGGTTGAAAGAATGGACGGTGATCTCTGGGCTAAGGTTCTTGATCCTGAAAATGAATTCAGAAGGCTGCTCATTGATCAAGTTGTATCCACTGCTTTACCTGAAAGCAAAAGCCCAGAGCAAGTGTCTGCAGCTGTTAAAGCTTTTATGACCGCTGATCTTCCTCACGAACTAATTGAGTTACTTGAAAAGATTGTGCTTCAAAATTCGGCTTTCAGTGGGAATTTCAACCTGCAAAACTTGCTTATCTTGACTGCAATCAAGGCAGATCCGTCTAGGGTCATGGACTATATTAACAGACTTGATAACTTTGATGGCCCAGCCGTCGGAGAAGTGGCTGTCGAAGCCCAATTATATGAAGAAGCTTTTGCTATCTTTAAGAAGTTCAATTTGAACGTCCAGGCTGCTAATGTGTTATTGGATAATATTCGTGACATTAACCGAGCTGTAGAATTTGCATTCCGTGTTGAAGAAGATGCTGTTTGGAGTCAAGTTGCTAAAGCTCAACTCAGGGAAGGACTAGTGAGCGATGCAATAGAATCATTTATTCGTGCTGATGATACTACTCAATTCTTGGAAGTCATCAAAGCTGCAGAGGATGGAGATGTTTACCATGACCTGGTGAAGTATCTTCTCATGGTGAGGCAGAAAACAAAGGAGCCCAAAGTGGACAGTGAACTCATCTATGCTTATGCCAAGATTGATAGGCTGGGTGAAATTGAAGAATTTATTCTCATGCCAAATGTTGCCAATCTGCCTAATGTCGGTGATCGCTTGTATGACGAAGCATTATATGAGGCCGCAAAGATTATTTATGCATTTATTTCTAACTGGGCCAAGTTGGCAGTAACGCTAGTGAAGTTGAAGCAATTCCAAGGTGCTGTTGATGCAGCCCGGAAAGCTAATAGTGCAAAGACATGGAAGGAAGTCTGCTTTGCCTGTGTTGACGCTGAGGAGTTCCGTTTGGCTCAGATTTGTGGTCTCAACATCATTGTGCAGGTACTTTATAGATTCTCAATTTTCTCTTTGTCGATATAATTAGTCTAATGGAATCAACTTGTTCCTGTTAAACAATCAGAGATATCCAAACTTCTATTTAATGCATTTTACATCACTTGGTGATCCTTATAGGTTGATGACCTGGAAGAGGTTAGCGAGTATTATCAAAACAGGGGATGCTTTAATGAGCTTATATCTCTTATGGAGAGTGGTTTAGGATTGGAACGGGCACATATGGGAATCTTCACAGAGCTGGGAGTCCTTTATGCTAGATACCGCCATGAGAAGCTCATGGAGCATATCAAATTGTTCTCAACCCGTCTGAATATTCCCAAGCTGATCCGAGCATGTGATGAGCAGCAGCACTGGCAAGAACTAACTTACCTGTACATTCAGTATGATGAGTTCGACAATGCTGCAACGACTGTCATGAATCATTCCCCAGAAGCTTGGGATCACATGCAATTCAAAGATATTATTGTCAAAGTTGCAAATGTGGAGCTATATTACAAAGCTGTGCACTTCTATTTGCAAGAACACCCTGATCTCATCAACGATGTTCTCAACGTCCTTGCTCTTCGCGTGGACCACACCCGTGTTGTGGACATAATGAGAAAGGTTTAACTTTTGCTGATGTATTATTTTTCTTTTCATTTCACGGTTATTTGGTTCAAATTCTCAGATGTAACAATATTCTCTTAACATTTTATATTGCGCTATTTAGGCGGGCCACCTCCGTCTTGTTAAGCCATATATGGTAGCGGTTCAGAGCAATAACGTGTCGGCAGTGAATGAAGCTCTCAATGAGATCTACGTTGAAGAGGAGGATTATGACAGGCTACGTGAATCAATTGACTTGCACGATAACTTTGATCAGATTGGTCTTGCTCAAAAGGTGAGTTATAACTTCACTACATACTCTCAACATTCTTCCGTTCACTGAAGGCTTATATATTTATATCCTTCCTTCTGTGCCTGAGCAGATTGAGAAACATGAGCTGCTTGAGATGAGGCGTGTTGCTGCCTACATTTACAAGAAAGCGGGCAGGTGGAAGCAATCAATTGCCTTGTCAAAGAAAGACAAAATCTACAAAGATGCAATGGAGACAGCTTCACAATCTGGCGACCGTGAACTTGCTGAGGAGTTGCTTGTTTACTTCATTGAACAGGTATAGTTCATGGTGTTATCCATATGATATCAGTTTTTCGCTGGCAAAATGTCTATTGCTCTCTTTAAATTACGCTAAATTTGTTTGCCTGATACAATTGTCCTTCTGAACTGCATGTTGCATTTAAACCAAGATTGTTTTTGTATGTTGAGACTCTTTTAACTAGACTCGTAAAATTTTCAATGTGAGACATGTTGTTCTAAATGCGCAGGTGAGTTCGTTTGATTATCGATGTAGTTATCCAATAATTTAACGTCTTTTGATATGATTACAAACTTTTTGGTTAATGCTTCTATGTGATGTTGTCCTAGAATCTTGTAGCTGTCAAAGAGTGCTTTAGAAGACTACGTCATGGTTTCTTCAGGATTGTGGTCGTTTGGAGTTTCCATGTGTAACTGTTGTTTGTGTGGTTTTGTAGGGTAAGAAGGAGTGCTTTGCTTCATGCCTCTTTGTTTGTTACGACTTGATTCGCCCGGATGTTGCGCTTGAACTGGCCTGGATGAATAACATGATCGACTTTGCCTTCCCATATCTGTTACAGGTGATTCTCCATCCTTTCCTGCCTCTCTGGGTTCTTATGCATGCCTGTAGGTGCCTATGTGAAGAAGAGCTTTATTTATTGGCAAGTTCTAGAATAGGGTAAAGTACATCTTCACCCCCAAGGGTTTGGTCTAATTACGAGAACCCTCCATCATTTGGAAATTACATTCACACCACCTAAGGTTTTGGCATATTTAGGAACGTACACAGAAGTGAGTCGTTAATTCTTATGCCCTTACGGTGCTGCAGAAAAGAAAAAGCACACATTGCAAAAAAAAAAAAATTGAGATGGCACAAATTCACTTTGCTCACCTTTCGAACAAAATTGCAACGAAAAAAGATAAAAAACCATGGGATTGGCATGGGTGGGGGAGGCAGGTTGAGGTGGGTAGGGCAGACTGGGGAATGAGGCTGGTGAGGAAGCTTAGTACCTTGACTTTGTTTCTACTATTCACTTATTAATATTTAAGCATCTATTTCCCTTACCGTTTCTTGCAGTTTATTCGGGAATACTCCGGCAAAGTTGATGAACTAATTAAAGACAAGATTGAGGCTGTGAATGAATCAAAGGCCAAGGAGAATGAAGAGAAAGACCTTATGAAGCAACAGGTACACACCTCCTGTAAACTGTTTCTTTTGTCATGCAAGGAATTAGATTATCATTCAGCAGCTGATTTAGGGGGAAAATAAGTAGAAATTCAACTGGAAAGTTAAATATAGTATATTTTAAACATCCATTTTTATGTTTCATTTTGAAGAGCTTCATCATATTCTGATTCGCAACTAATGGCGATTTTACTCTGTAATTTTGGTGCAGAACATGTATGCCCAGTTACTGCCTCTTGCTTTGCCAGCACCACCTATGCCTGGCATGGGAGGTCCAGGAATGGGAGGGGGTTATGCCCCACCACCGCCCCCACCCATGGGTGGTATGGGCATGCCGCCAATGCCACCATATGGTATGCCACCAATGGGGTCCTATTGATGTATGGATGAAATGGTAATTTGAGATTAATAGCAGTTTGTTCGTTTCTAATCCGTTTTACACTTCATTCGGGGAATTGACGGGCTAAAAGTTGGAGGAATAGTCCAAGGTGGAAAATCAAAGTGATTTGGTGTTGTCTGTCGATATTTCTTTGTAATAGTATTTTTTTCCCTTTTGGTAGCTGAGGCATTTTTTGCAGCTTTAGGTGGAAGCTGAGGATAATATTTGTGTTCTTTATTTTATATATATATATATAAGCGGACAATTTGTGATGAGTTTTGGATGTCATATTGTGGTTTAGTTTTACTATTTGTAATTGGTTGTTGGGATTTGTGTCAGACGAAGTTCAGTTTTGTTACTTTTGGGCCTTGTTGCAAGGTTTTTTTCGGAAATAGTGTACACTATTAAAATGGTCTGCCATGTTCTATTAAATATGTCGTTTGTATGAGCTTTGTATGAGAGTTTGTGTTGTGCCATGTATCCTTTAAGTAGTTTGATGGGGAGCGGCGAATTGGATGAGATTTTAAGCGATGTGCAAATGCCAAGGGATATTTGGGTTTGTCGCTCAATTATTGATTATAATCAAGAATTGTGCGATTTCCATAATAATACTTTATATGTGGCTTTGGCAGTAACTAACATACAAATTTATGAGAGCATCAAATTCTATTATCATTTACATGTGTGTATATATATATATTTGTGTTTTTGGGTCTCTTTGCGTAACTAATTAACTATAAAAACAGTGCAAAGAAGTGTCTATATGGGTACATATTTTTCTTTTGTATACTATATTATAATTGAAGAGGATTGAATGTTGGACTGGACGGAAGTGTTGCTGTACGAATTATCTCCTACAATTTAGCAAGCGTCAAATTTTTTTTTCTATTTTTTCCTTCTATCCTCTTTTCTCACGTTTCTTGCTTTTGTTTGTCTTTTTTTTTAAATTCATATTCTTATATAAGATTGAAAAATAGATATTTTGATTTAATAATCAATTAAAAATTTTAAGTATAATTTTTAATTGATTAAGCACATGCATTGAGTGTGCTCCCGCTACTAGTATATAAAATTCATATTAGACGGCCCGTTCGTGTTAGAATAATTTTAAAGATATGTTGTATTCACGTTCGTGTCGCATTGTACTCGTATTGCCCCGCTACTAGTACATAAAATTCATATTAGACGGCCTGTCCAAGCCGTTCGTGTTAGAAGAATTTTAAAGATATGTTGTATTCACGTTCGTTTCACATTGTACTCGTATTGCCATGTCCATATCTATGTGTTGTAGACTTTTATATGTATCACAGTAACAAACTAAAATACAATAATGTGTAATATATGAGTCCAACTTTTGGATCCGTTGTAACGGCCCAGTTTGATTGCAATACATACCACATGATGTCTAACTGCAAAAACAGTGTCTCAAACCGCCCGCCCACCAACCGCTAACCTAACCTAATTATTATATCCACCCCCCATTATTTCTCATTGTTAAACGAAGTACGTTTTTACCAAATATTATTTCACTTTTCATCAACCATTTAACGAACTCTTTTGAATATCTCAATGTTTTTTATCCTTCAATTTATTATTTTTTAAAAGGAATAATGGCAGACACCCCCCTCAGTTATGAGATGATGTGCACTTTGCCCCCTAACTTATTGAAATGTGTATTTTGCCCCCTCACTTATTATAAAATGTGCACTTCACCCCCTCGGGCAGGGGCAAAGTGCTACAAAACACATAAGTGAGGGGGCAAAATGCTACAAAAATACATAAATCAGGGGGCAAAGTGCTACAAAGACACATAAGTCAGGGGGCAAAAGTTCAATTTTTATGATAAGTGTGGTGCCCGAATCTGCCCGAAGGCCCCGAACTGCCCGAGGGGGTGAAGTGCACATTTTATGATAAGTGAGGGGGCAAAGTGCACATTTCAATAAGTTAAGGGGCAAAATGCACATCACCCCATAACTGAGGGGGTGTCTGCTATTATTCCTTTTTAAAATTATCCAATATCTTTCTTGCTTATACCTATGTACAAAACAAAATTTTCTTACTTACAATACATGTTACTAATAGTAATTTTAACATTATCATTTAATATCGTCGCTAATATTATTTTTTATTTGTTGTGATTGTCCACCTAAAAAAATTATGTAATGTGTTTTTTCTTTATTATATTGATATTAATAGTACGTCTCCTAAAGAAGAAAAAAATATTAACGTACTTCACAAATGTTATGAGGAAATTATAATTCTTCAAACACCTCTGAGAAAGTCTTCTAAAATAATTCATGACATAGTTAATCAGAAGTTGTTACTTATTACAGCAAGTTTATACTCAACACTTGAAGTTCTTAAACAGACATAATTGTTAATCCGCAACACAAGTAGGATTCACTATACATGAATAGCGCTGATCATACTGAAATTCAAACTATATACACACATAAAATAGAAAATAGAAGATTGAAAGCCATCAATTTCAAATAACAATTTCTTAAAACCATAATAATAAAAAATACTAGTTCATACCAACCGTTTTGTGATAAGTGATAAATATAGTGAATATGAGTTGTTGAGTAAGAACGACTTAGAAAAAAAATACTAAAACCTAACTACCACAGTTTCACGGTCGTAATCTCAACCGTTTACCATAACGTCTTTCGCATTTTCCTGGGGAAAAGCCGTTACCCAATTCAATCAGTTACTATCAATTTACTATTATATATATATATTTCTAATTACATACAAAAAATATTAAATATAATTTATTTATATCCCACTTTTAGTTACATTCACACAAAACTGACTAACCAACAAAATCAAAGTGGTTTTGCGTTTGTGCGAGCAGTTTAAGGTACATGCCAACAACTCCACCCCCTCTCAACAGTTACATTATCATGCTTCAACCATCTATATATATATACGTATAGAGAGAGAAACACATACCTTTAGAGAGAGAAATGGAGGTTGAGGGAGAAAAGATTAAAGGGTCATGGAATCCACAAGAAGATGCTACATTAATAAAGCTTGTGGAGGAGCACGGCCCCCGGAATTGGTCCCTGATTAGTACCGGAATTCCGGGCCGTTCGGGGAAATCTTGCCGTCTGCGGTGGTGCAATCAGCTGAGTCCGGCGGTGCAGCACCGCCCCTTCACGGCGGCGGAGGACGGTGTAATTTTAAAGGCTCATGCTATGCATGGGAATAGATGGGCTACGATTGCTCGTTTATTGCCTGGGAGGACTGATAACGCTATTAAGAATCATTGGAATTCGTCGTTGAGACGAAAGAGGAGTGGCGGCGATGCGGCGGAGACGCGGCGGAGTGAGGAGGAGAGTGGGTCGTCGGAGTCGAAGAGGCAGTGTTCGCGTGTGTCGCAGGTGCAGAGTAGTTGCAGTGGGGATGAGAATTTGGAGGGAGGAGATTTGGGCTTGGGCCTTGATGGGCCTGATGGGCTTGCTCTGACGCTTTTGCCCCCGGGAGGGGTTATGATGGAGTCACGTGCGGGTGAGGGAAAGGTAACAGACGATTTGATCAAGAAGGAAGGAGGGGAGGGAGGTTCGATGTTGGAGATTAGTGACACGTGTTTAGTGACGATCATGCAGAGGATGATAGCACAAGAGGTTCGTAATTACTTTGACAAATTGCGGGTTCAAGGTGGGGTTGGGCCTGGGTTTGAATCACAGGCCCAAAAAGCCCCTTAGATGTTATTAGCACATGACGATGCAAATCTTGAGAATGGTTGATACATTTTGTGCATTTTAATTTGCTTAATGTTGAAATGTCATTAACGTTTTCATTTTTTTTTTTCACTTCTTGTTAATTTAGGGCTATATTACATTAGAAGGAAATAAATATAAAAATGATAAATAATAAAGCACAATAAATACTATTTTATGAAGTGAGACGCTAGTGGTAGTACAATGTGTAATCCCAAGTATAAATGGTCAAGGATGATCTCAAATAAGATAATTGTCTAATATAAACCTTGAAAATCTTATTGCTTTCCATTTCATTTTATCAAAATATTGATACTTTTAAAGATATTGTTCTGATTTATATATATCACATATAGAAGTATGCCCTAAACATCAATCAAGAGTGTTTAAAGGCTTATCTCTTAAATTAATTGCTAATATTTATGTTATCATGCTATCCTTATTATAGTAAATGTAAGGTGATGCTAAAATTTGAAAAATAGACCATAAAACTTTGTCATGGAATGTGAATGGTTAGTATAGTTTATACATACTAGAAAGTTGGTTATATATTTCTTTTATCAATTAAAAGTTCTTAGTTTCATTGCATAAACTATTTGTTTCTCAAATATGTTGCATGTTATTTTACTATTTTAAGTTCACATTCCTTTTAAAATTTACATTGCTAACATGTTTAGTGTTCTATGTTTATATGAAGTATAAAGGCAATTCTCCTATGACTTATTATGAGAATATGAGATTCACTTGATAATACATATAATTTTTTTGATTGTGCTGAATTCAATATTAGAGTTTATGTACTAGAAAGTATAATCTCTATTACTCCACTTTTTTCAAATCTTAAAGTAATTCCTTCTCATTTCCAAACAGAAAATTGTCCTAACACACGCTCATAGTACAATACAGACACATACACATATTGACATATATATACACTTACATATATATATATATATACAGAATTAAGTTTTACATACAATTTTTAACGTAGGAGTAAAAAAAAAAAAGAGTATGTAGAACAGCACATGCATAAATATTAATCTTACATGTCTAAGTCGCGACAGTTGTAGGTTAGGATCCTAAGGAAATTAAATTGCTGAATGGATTGATAAGATTCCTTGAGGAGGATATACAAATTTAAGTAATTTTGTGAAAGTAATTCCTGTTTAATTTGCAAATTGTGCAAGTGCAATCTAGTACGTAAAATTAAAAATAAATGTCACGTTTTAAGTAAACTTTTAAAAAGTTTTTTATACGTCACAAAAATTGGTTTTCCAAATATTTGTAAGTAGATTTGTACTGTTTGTGATATTGTTGATTTCATAAATCAAAAGAATTTTGATTATGATCATCACCTGATGTAAGGATATAAATTATTTATTGGGCTTGTTAATTAATCAAAATCAAAGTACAATGTAATTCTAACATTCACAGTATTACAAGTACAGGTAAAACTTTTAAATAATTAAGAATTAAGATTTTTGTTGATATATAAGATCTGATATATGTTGTGCAGTGTCTGTGCTGATAAGTGATAATTGCAAACTTCTCATGGGCAAATTAATGTTATACACAAACCATAAAATTTTACCATTCTATTTATTTTTTTTAAAAAAAATTTGTTCAATCGTGAATATTAAAAGAATGTCAGAAATGTCAGATTGACTATTCACATTAAACTCACTTGTAGACACTATCATCTAATGCCCATACATTGTTCATACACTTCCGGTGGGAATTATGGGTTGGAATAATAAGTTCCATCTGCATTTTGCAGCAATTGAATAAATACATTTGTTCATATATCTATATGTATATAACCAAGCCTCTTGGCACATAGGTATAAGGCTACCGCTGAAACAACTTGGGGTTGACCTGATGTGTTTCCAGAATCGATTCCCACCGTTGTCAAAATAATGCTTGGCCAGCGGCAGCCACGCACCGCGAGCAGAAATTAGTCGAGGTGCGCGAAAGCTGGCCCGGACACCTCGTGGGAAAAAAAAATATCTATATGTATATGTGTGTGTGTATATATATATATGTTGGATTAATAAATTAATTATGTGCAACCTTCAGGATTGCAATATGTATATATATATATATTTATAGTGAAATTCTATTCTAGATTGGAAACTAGATAAAAATTAAGAACCATTTGCATTTGATACCCGAATGGATTCTTATTCCTCTACTGGTGTATTCTTCTGAGTAAAAGGTCCCTTTTTTTTTCTCATTTTCGTAGAAAAATTTAATCACTTGCATACAATTTTTTTATATTTATAGATATATATTGACTACTTTAACCATTATTTAACATATATATCCCGGCTACTTTAACCATTATTTGTTATCCTCTACGCTTAAATATCATCATCTAGCGGTTCATAGCTAGATGATATTATTGGTTAATATATGATATTATTCTTTAAGTACTTTACTCAAATTAAAATTACTTGATAGACTTAATTATTATCAATTTTTCACATGGTTTATATGCTTAACTTGTGCATTTGAAATTGTTCTCACTTTTTATTTTGTCTAACTACTCAAACTAATTGTAACTTTACCATAATTGTTTAAACATCCAGCTATTATTTCACTTCTGTATGCTTAATTTGTGCAACTTTAATTTGTGCAGCTATAATAGTAATTTGTTTGACTAGTCAAGTGATATTGTATAGAAACACGTGACCCAACTAATGTGTGATTTCTAATCACTATTACCAAACCATGATTAGCTGAAATATGTAGTGGTAAAGTTTGATAAAAAGATAAAGATTGAATTAATGATAGTTATCAAGTACATATATATACCATAATAATTAGGTAAAAAGTGTTGGATAAATCTTATTTTATATTGAATCGGGTGTAATACTTTTAACTCCAAATTATTGGAAGAGGCAAAATCCACTTCGGTGATCTCTACGTCTCGAAAAGAATAGTTTTCGATGTTCGGTTGAAGGAAACTCTTGTTATATACCCAAAAAACAAAAAAAACATGACAACGGCTGGATAGGAAATAACATGTATGTCGTTGTAAGGTACAACATCAATCGATACTTAGTAAAAAGTGAATTGCATTATTGGACTCGATAGACTCTACAATAGTTCGTTCGGGGACAAAAGATTCCAGCTCAAGACAAGTTGTTTTTGTATTAGGGGTAAGATAAGATATTTTTTAAATACAGTTCAAGAATTTAGAAGGATCAGAATTTTGGATTACTTTTAATTTACTTATAATTGAAACTACAAAGAATTGAGTGGGGATCATTATCGAGTTCAGCCTCCTACTAGTTTCGTTTTCACATGAAAAAAGTAGAATGAGAACCATACGAGAAACATTTAATTCGTGCTTGACATTAGATATGAAGCAATTAATAATTGTATTTCGTTCTTTTTTTAGAGAATCAGTTACATGTAACAATTAAACCATGAATGTGAATTTATAACAACGAACTAATAATTAATAAAGTAGAGAAAGACCCACACGATTGTTTGTGGGGGGTAGAAATCAAGAAATCTGAATAAGATATTCAGACTTGAACTTAGCCAGAGACTACGTCTCATCGGCATTGTATTTGGAACGATATGTATACTTTCTTGTTTATGTAGGAATTAGACATGCAACAAAATCCTGAACCTGATTCATCAGCTAGCTGATCGATGTAGGACACAAGAGTTTCAGATTTAAAAGTAAATCTATTTTGATACTAAAATAATAACTAAATTTCAAAGAAAACTTACTAAAACAAATGATTTATAATTTTGACCAAATTCATCATTCATAACCACATTGATCAAAACACTACTTACTTTCATATTTTGAATACCTTTAAATAGTTACCTATTGAAAATATTTAATTCCCCACACTGAATATTGATAGTAATGCAACATGGAAATATACATTTTCTGACATTGCACGTTGTAAACCTGTTGAAATCTCTAGAATTCATAATTTGTGTAGTCTTTTTTTTTTTTTTTTAATTCAAGAGGATGGGGAATACCCTATATATCTAGCCCGACAAATCTGGTTGATAGTTATAATTTTTTTTTTTTTAAAGGGGTTGATAGTTATAATCCTGAGTCATAAAAACTCTATCTAGCTTCATAAAAAAAAAACAGAGTCTGGATTCGAATCTAGGATCTCCCTCTCATAATTTGTATATTCTTAATCTTATGTATTTCTCACGTTGCAAAAATAAGAAGAATGAATTACTTTTTGATATTTTTTAAATGCACTCTCTTTTACTAATTATTTATTCATAAAATTAAAGTTGACGATGTTTCTATAAGTTGTCCAAAGTTTCTCTCCAATAGCGACAGCTCCCAAGGTACAATTCAAATTTTTTGTTTTAAATTTGTTTCATATTGTATGTCATTTTTTAATACACGGTAATTGTAATAAATATTTCACTAATTATGTATATATGAAACAAAATACCAAAATAAAATATAATTTTTGCATACACCAATTGACCAAAGAACTAAATATAATTCTTTTTGAGTAAATTATCAACATTTATATTTAGGGTGGACAAATGAACCAAAAACTCGATAATTGACTCAAGATCGTCCCGCTAAAATCTCGGTTCATTAACATCTCATGCAAATCTTGAACAACCTTTTGTGTGTTCGATCAGTTAGAAATTTGGCTCGATTTCGACTTGGTTAATAAAAAATAATAAAATATATAGTAAAAACCAAGCTATTCAAACTCGGTCTGTATTCGACTCGATTAACCATTAAATTAAATCCAAATCCAATTTCAAATGCACGTCAATAATTTAAATAAACTTTAACAATAAATTATTCAGCCCGACTCAAACTGGAGTTGTAATCCTCTTCTTACAATTATGGAAACAACACCTAACTCCCTGACTTCCAGGTATATACAACTACAGCTACTTATAACTTATATATGTAACTATATATATATATGTAAGTGAACTCGACCCTTGTCTGAACTTCCCCTCTTCAGATCCGATCCAATCCAATCCCATATATACAATAACTATGTCATCACACCAAGATTCCTTACAGACATTCCGATGGCACTACGACGAATTCAACGACACCAATTTCCAAATCCGCGGCCGCACACTCTTCTTCATCATCGTCATATTCTCCATCATCCTCTTAGTCACCCTCCTCTTCATCTACACGCGCTGGATCTGCCGCTTCGTAGCCCCTCGTCCCTCCTCCTCCTCCTCCTCCTCCGCCGCCTCCGCGCCGCCGCCGCCTCGTGGCCTCGACATGGTCACTATCAACAATATGCCCATCGTGTTGTACAAAAGCGCCGCCGCCGCCGCCGCCGGTAACCACTTCAGCGAAGGCGGCGAGTGCTGTATTTGCCTTGGGATTTTCGGTGATAAGGAGGCGGTGAAAGTGCTGCCGCCGTGCCGCCATTGCTTTCACTCGGAGTGTGTGGATATGTGGCTGGTGACTCAGTCGAGTTGCCCGCTTTGCCGCGCGTCGCTCCGAGTTGACTCTCCTGTTTGACTCGGTCTTCTATTTTGTATTTTCCTCTCACACTCACAGTTGATTAGGGGATGTATATTGATTGGATATAGATTTTCGTGAAAGAAAATGGGAATTTGTTCCTTTGATGGAAAAATTGTAAATTAATTCTTGACTACAATCAATTTAATTATAATTGGGTTCGACTCCCATCGAAGTGTTTGGGCTGATTTCTATTTTGATAATAGGTGTTTGTTGATTGATAATGTGTCACAATTTGATATTCTCGACATGTATCATGTAGGTGATTTATTTTTAAAAAATAAGGTATCATTTTATATTTCATTATATTTAGCATTTTCATAAGTAGTTTGCAATTAACTTTGTCAAAACCGGATCGACTCGGACGGCCGGACCGATAAAAACCGGAATCGGTCATCAAATTGGTCCGGTTATGCGAAAAAACCTTTCAGAGTTCAAAACTGATCAGAATCGCGGTTCAACCGGTTAGAACCGGTCAAAACTGGTTGAATCGGACAATTTTGAAAATAATGAAATTCAACCTCTTAAATTCTAAAAATCTGAAATTGGGTCCTTTAAAGTCTAAAAATATGCAATTGGCCCCCCAAAATAAAGGAAATACTTTTTTTTTTCCATATTTTCATATATATATATAGGAAATACATATTTTCCTCATATTTTCATATTTTATATATTTAATAGTATATTAATTATTATTTATTGCATAATTATGACGTCACCGGTTCGATCCCGGTTGATCCGACGGTTGAACCGGTGACCCGTGACCTGTGACTCGGTCACTTTTTCGGTTCGTTGTCCGATCCGTTTTTCAGAACACTGCTCAACATTTTAACATTAATTTTAGTTAAATACCGTCATCACAATATCAATTTATTTATTTCGGTGAAAAAGTTCAGATTTGAAGCAGAGCAGAGTTCTTTTTATAATCTGATAAAGTTGATTTTGTTTAATTGCTATATATCAATGTCTTATAAGCTAAGTTTTTCTTTTTAAATAAAGTCAAGTATATTAATACAAAATAATCAATCACAAAAAATAAAAAATGAAAAAATGATAGTGACACCATCAAAATTGTCAGATAAATATTTAAGTACAATAATTGTAATTGCCACAATAATGATCTGTACAATTCAAGTGGCTAATTGTGTCAAAATTGTCACTGATAATAGTTTGTATGTGTATAGTAATAAGCTAATAACACAAGGTAATCAATAAGTCTTCATGACTATTATTGCTATTATTAAATGTCTTATATTAATCAACAATTACTAACTTATATACCTAGTACATCTATCATCACAATCAAATTTTGAACATTATTATTGTGAATAAAATGTTTTTTTTTTTGGGAATTTTATACATATATCAAGTAACAAGAAGATTTTGCAAGTCATCTGTTTTTTCTATTGGATCACTCATCTCAACCACCGCCACTTCTCGCAAACACCTCAATTGTTGTATTCGTCATCTTGTCATTGTACTGATCTTGTTGCACTTGTTAAGAGAATTTCAGATGTACTCTTCTGGGCTTCGACTCATTCTTATTTATATAAAAATAATACATTAGTATTTGACGTCACATTACTTATATTCTCTTTTATCCTAGTGGATATGGTCTTTGTTTTTCTCTTTTACTTTCTACTAGATTTTGAAGATCCAAAATATCTAAAAAATATACGTACTATGAAAGTAAAGGCCTTTAATGAAGCAACTTTGGACAAAGTTTTTTGGATAGTGTCCATAATATCGTGTAAAGCTTTTGGTTCTCTGTTCTGTTATTGAGTTGGCTAAAAGGAAACACGCTTTTTGGTTCAATCTGTAGCGTTCTTATTGGTCAAGACATAATGGATAAGCTTTGTTTCCCTCTCAATACCCGCCTATTCGAAGTTCAAAAGGTCACTTATTTAGTGGTAGGAGCCAATATTAATCAAAATATCGCCAATATTAATCAAAATATCTATAGGGTCGATTTCACGGTGAAACAATTATATTTATCATCTGACTGGATAAAGGTAAATAAGTAAGCATTATATTTAATATGTGCTTCGTTATGAATTTAGACAATGTGTTAAACTAAACTTAACTTTTCTCCCATCACATTATGAAGTTGCAAAAGTGAAAAAATGTCAAATGGACATGGAAAATTACAAGAATACCTTAAAAATCTTAGCAACACTAAAACATGTAAGAGAAAAGATAAACATTCCCCATATTAGGGGTGAGCATTGGTTTCGAAAAATCGCCCGAACCGACCGCACCGCACCGCACCGTTTTTTGTCAAATTTCTAAGCAAACCGTGGTTTAAAATTTAAATGAAAACCGCACCGCCCTATGCGGTTTGGTTTCAAAATTAGTGTTAAAAAACCCGAACCGAACCGCCACCGCCTATATATATATATATATGTATATTATTCTTTTTTAATTTGAACTTTTAATAGGTTTTACTCGTAATAGTATTCATATTTGTAGTTTTATTTAATATTTGTTATTGAATTGATATGGTTATATCCTTTACGAGATTAATAATATATTCAATCAATATTTGTGCTTGAAACTTTTAGAGTGATAATATCTTATGATATTTTAGTGTTATATTTTTTTATATATAATAGACACTTGAAGATTTTTGATGAAAAAAAGTATTATAGATTATATTTATAACATTTGTTCTATTCAACTATCACATTATTTGTAATAGCAATGTCGTGTTAGATTACCTATTGTTTTATAACTTTATAATATACTTTACAATATCCTTTTGCAGATTTTAGTGCACAAATTTTAATAAACAAACAATTGCAACATGTCATTTTTTGTATTACTTGTTTATATACAAAATTTCTTGTACTATTTTTCATGCAAGCTAGATGAAGACATTTTTTTATAGATGAGTGTGTTCTTATTTGATAAAATATATATACATTAGTAAAATATGTACATATTATAATTATACTCGGTGTAAAACAAATATTTAAATTGATATACTAGTATTCTTTCATGTTCTAAACGTATGATACACTTATATATTAATATGTGATGACATTAGTGTTTTTTTTAATGATTCATGGAATTTAATCTTGATAAATATTTTCTAGACAAGTATTTTCTTAGTTATCAATTATCATTATCTTTTTATTAATTAGTTTAACAAAAAATATTGCAAACATTGTATGCTTATTTAATTTTAAAATGTAAAAGATCTTGAAAAATCGCATCCCACCGCACCGCATAATCGGTTTTGATTTACAAAATCGCAATTTAAAATTTTATTTCCTCCAAACCGCACTTGGCAATTTGGTTTGAAATTAATAAAAAAAACCGCAAAATCGAACCGCGATCACCCCTACCCCATATGTTAGGTAATGAGTTGTGACGAAAGTACACCTATTTTTACCAAAAAAATGGAAAATTAGAAGAAAACGATCTTATCAGAAAATGAAGAAGATGAAGAAGAAAAGAGTCATAGAAAAACTACCTAAGTCATAAAATGATGAAAAGTGACGATATATGCACAAATAATATGTTTTTTTTTTTTTTTCAGAAATAGCAAAAAAGAATTTCAAAAATAAGAAAATATATAAATGAATTTTAACTTATAGAATCATCAAAGATACACCTTTAAACCCACATTGACATCAAAACCCCTCTAGACGATCAACAAAGATCAAATCGTACATCCCAAACCAATTTCTAGGAAACTATTATCCAATACTTCAAATTCCCGAATTTTGTCTGATTTCCATCTTCATTTGCTCATAACGCAAAGGTATGTCCAAAAATGGTATTAAATTGTTTTGCATTCGAAGGATTTTTATTTTTATTTTTTCACCAATTTTTTCAGTGTTCACAATTTTTTCAAAATTCAAATATATGTTTGAGTTTGATTTAATTGTTAGTCGACCCAAATGCAAATAAACTTTAACCAAACCGAATTGAGTTACAAATAATAAAGTATGTTTGAGTTTGGTTTAATTTGAGCTAAGTAACTTGACTTTTTTCTACACACTTTATTATTTGTTGCTAATCGAGTTTAGCTCAAGACGACCTTCGAAACTTATCAGATAAAAGGAAGTCTTCAAGCTTCATTCGCTATATTAATAAGCCAAGCAGTAATGAACTCTTAACTATTAATCTCGAATTGAGTATCGAGTATCTTAGTTCGTTTTTCCGCCATAACCGGGTATAACTTAAAACATAAACTAAATGGGCTTTGACCCTAAATGGAAAGAATTTAGCACCTATAAAATCCTTGCAACATCTGCAGCCCGGCCCATTCAATCCTTCCCTCCCACCCCATTCAATTCACACGGATCACACCCCCTTTCCTTCACCGCTAAAACCCTAATTCAAATGTTAATTTTGCGTAAGCTCACTAAAAATCCCCTAATCGCAGCACCCATTTACAATGCCTCCGCCCGTCACTTTACCACCCCAAACCCTAACCCTAATTCAACCCCAATCCCATCCTCCGCACAGTACGACGATCTCATCAACGCCGCCGGCCGGAGACGAGACTTCTCCGCCGTGCGCAGTCTCCTCGCCGATCGGTTACGAAACGGCTGCCTCAACACCAACAACACCTTCAATTTCATCGCCGTCGATGTCTCCGTACTCGACGATCTCCTTCATAGCCTCGCCGATCTCGACGATTGGTTCACCAGAAAGCACGCGCACGACGCGTTAGTAGCTCAGCTCGCGAAGCTGCACCGCGCGGCGGCGGCTCTCCGCGTGGCGGAGGCGATGGTGAGGAAGAGCTACGGCGCCACCGCCGCGACTTTTCTACCGATACTGAACGCGCTGGCGAAGAGGAAGGAGATGTCCGCCGCGTGGCGCGTGGTGGAGGTGATGCGCGAGAGTAAGATCCAGCCTGTTTTGACGGCGTTTAATTATATCTTAACGGCGTACTGTTACGTTGGTGACGTGGCGGAGGCCGTCGACGCGGTGGTGAGGATGGAGGCGGAAGGATTGAGAGCCGACGCGAGGACGTACGACGCGCTGGTGCTCGGCGCGTGTAGGGCGGGGAAGGTGGAGGCGGCGGTGGCGGTGATGCGGAGGATGGAGGAGGATGGGGTGACGGCGCTGTTTTCGACGCATGCGCACGTTATCAAAGAGATGGTGAGTTGTGGCTATTATGCGCAGGCGGTGGAGTTTGTGAGGATTTTCGCGGGAAGGGACGAGAAATTGGATTCCGAGAATTTTGGATTTCTCGCGAATCGTTTGAAGAATGTGAAAAGAATTACGGAGGCGGAGTTAGTGGTGGAGGAGATGGTGAAAAGGGGTTTGTCAATTGGTGATGGATTGAAGAATTTATCTTCAAATTTGCATGTGAAATAGGTATATTTTTGGTTTATTTTTGTAGTCCAAATAGTAATTTCTTCATTTTTATACTCATTTTTTTATTTTACTTAATTCAACTTAAATTGTCAATTATAAAATAGTTGCAAGTATGTTTTAAAAATCGGACAGGACTAACCGATCGGACTGCCGACCGGGCTATATAACGGTCTAGTTTGAACCTTAGAGCCGGTAGTGTCAAAAAATCGGTCAAAACCATTCAACTTTTGGTCGGACTGTTGAACCGTTCGAATCGGTACTAGTACACAAAACCGAGCCGGTTCTTAAGACACAGTTGTAACAGCAATCGAAATTTTTAGAAGAATAGAAACTTAAAAATACACCATGACAATTATTTTAGGGTGTTGGTGCTTATTAAAAGAGTATAAATGTCCCAAAAATATACCTTTGATTATAAAATAGTTGCAACAATAAATTGAGAATAACAACAATACTAGCAATGCAATGAACATTAAGACAATATATAATTATTTCACAGAAGTTATACCTTTGACAGTATTCAAACTTTGATAGAAATAATCAAATGCTTAGGTTTCAAACATGAAAATTACATTTCTTCTACTTTTCTTGCTAAAAGAAAGATAAAGGCAAATTCCTTTGTGGATGAAATCCATCGAAATAAATAATATTTTCACAACTGTGAACAAAAAGCACGAATAAGCCTCGTGATATTCAAATTCAATGCATGATTTACTATATTCGTTTATATATATCTAACTTTGTTCGTAAAGAATATGAAATACAAGACGAACCATCAATGTGAAACATATTATTTATACTACTTTACATTTGGCCATTAATGGAGTCAAATCAGAAGTGGAAACCTACGAGGCATTCGATAATTAAATTTCAACCGAACAAACGATCCACTTTGTATGGTCAAGGTGTTTTGTTCCATTTTATGAGGTTTCATTGCATACATAGTGTACTTGTAGGTAAAGAGAGATGCAATATACTCGCTAATGATTCCTGGCCTAGTTGGTCAAATTTGAGGCCTAACCAAGAGGTTGTGAGTTCGACTCTCATTAATGATGTGAGTTGCTTTCTCTACTTTTATGATAGTTTGTAATAGTGTATATTAGAATTTGTTGATATGCTTAGTTGTAATAGATATTCTCTTACAATTGATTGATGTAATAGGATTATGTAATCGCTCTTTTCACATAAAAAAACAAAGAGATGCAATATACTTTGTAAATTTATAAATTACTTTCACAATAGCGATCAATTAAAGTGATAGCTCATCACTAATTTGCCCTTCAACTTCAAATTTTCAAGAAACAACTCCTCCAAATGAGCTCCTTAACTTTCAATTTTGAACTCCCAAGTGAATTACTTCATACAAACTAAAGCAACACACAAAATAGACATTAGAGAGAAATGATAATTGAAATTAGAATTCACCAAATTGATGAAAAGGCATGGAATTGTGATTGAAACTCTCCACCATACGATTAGCTTCCGGGATCTCAATAGGAGCCATCATTGTACTACCACGATCATCCAAATATAGGTCAACATAGCTAGCAAGACGAGTTCGTGCAAGAATAAGATCATATTGTAGCTCCACCATCTTTTGATGCAAAGACGCTATTGCCCCTATGCAGCCATAGATCGGGTCCCGAAGCCTCACCTCCGCCTCATAAACAAGCGAATTCACAGTGTCGTCTCGTTGATCCTCGGGTACCTCATTGAGGATCTTGCTCACGTTACTAGCTCCAAACACCTTGTGTACCTTTGCAAATTTTTTGGGCTCTTCGGAACGAAAATAAGGGGCAAATTGGCATTTTGGTGTGCATTTTCGCTTCAAGAACTTACAGGCTGCACAAGAAGAGCTTGAACGAGGTTCATGACTCCTCATATTTGCTCTTCTTTGCATTTTGGTTGTATTGCTTTGTCATCCAAATTTATAGCCTAGGCTCAATATGGGGTATTTTTGAAAAGTTTATGGAATACTATGTAAAAAGTTGTATCTTTTGTTGTGCGACATGCCCTATTAACTAACTGAATGTTGTGTTATTAATGCTAACTTAGTCCCATTGTGTAGAAAGGTCTTCATGTATTCCCTGTATTGATGATATTTTATACATATACATATATATATATACATATATACATACTATCAAATTCAAGTCCACAATTGGATCTCATCTCATCTCCTCTCTCTCTCTCTCTCACACACACACACATACACACATGTATATATATATCTACCTATCTATATATAATACTAATTAAAGGTCTCACTGGTATATATTGATGATTAGTCAATTTAATTACGTCTTAATTAACAAAAAAAAAGAATTTAATTACGTCTTTAAATGATTATTTAATAGTTAATACCATATACTTTCACTGACTTGTTTAAGACATAAGTAATGTTAATCAACCTATTAAATATGATTTGAGATTTTTAACAATATAAAAAGTATAAAAAATTAACACCATATATTGGAGTCCAAACTTGCATTGTAGCCAAAGGCTCAAATGGACATCTAAATATGGACCTAATAGGTGTTTCTTATTACTTTCATGGTCTCTCCTTTTCTTTGTAATTAATAAAAGAGCATATTTTACTACAACAAAAATTCCACTCTTTTCTCATCTTGAAATATGAATATAAAAGTTGAATATGATTTTTTTTTTTTGAAATAAATAAATTTCATTTCATTAAACAATAAACACAGTGGGAAAACTCCCAATTACAACCAAAACTACACTAAAAAACTTGGCACTACAGCATCTAACAAAAAAAGAAACTACAGCGGGGGACAAAACACGAGCACAAAAGAGAAAATAAGGTAAAAAAATGGGAAAACAACCCAACCCAACCCTTTTCCTTATCCTTTTTTTATATATATATGCTCCACTATCTGAACCTTGAAGAATACACACCCCTTATCATTCAATTCATATTATGAATATTCGAAATCTTAGAAAAGGAAATGGTTTTGGAGACAGTTAATGATGTAAATGTCTTAATCAGGCATAATGGGTTATGATGATTCAACAACAATTTGTGGCTTCATGAGAATATATGGGACCTATCTTGACTCATCAACAAAGTTTGATGGGATGTTCAAAGAAAAGTGGTTTTACAAAAGAAAAGAAACCCTAGCTAATTTGTAATTTGATTCATCCACAAGATGAAGATTAAATCTGTAGCAAATAGCAATTAAATCAAATTGAGTAATTGACTATGTATCTTATCATTCTTTTTAGCATAATTTAAGGATGTTATATTTATGATGTTTGATGGCGTGATAGAAAAATTAATTAGAGTCCGGTAAAAGTAAGTGAAAATAGTAATATGACTCGTGAAATCAAGTTGTAGAGAGGTGATATACCCTAATATGGTATCTAAACTCATAAACACTAATATAAGGATAAAGGCCCAATATCAGGCCCAAAATCCAACATGGGGCCTAGGATCCGCGCTAAGTAACAGTAACGGGTCGGGTCGTTCTTCAACCCGACCCCATGGTTCGAGTCATCTACCGTTCAATGGTACTACTTGTCATCATCTTACAGATGACCATCAACCACTCTGACAGGGTGTATGTGCTATAAATACCCCCTCATAACATTTATTCGTGGGGGGGTGGGGGGGGGGAGGTGGAGAATAATCTCTCTAATTTTAGCCTCGTATATTCATTAGTAACGAGTCTATAGAGTGAGAAGTATATTCCTATATACTTATAAATTTGGAGACTAAAATCGTTCACCGAGTACGACCCTATATACCATCATTATTATAAAACTATGTTGGCTTGATCCTAATTAGGTACGTAGGTAGCTTAATCATTATTAAGTGCAACCATAAATATTCATCATCATACTCGTAGAGTGATTCGGGCTATTCCAGACTGAGAGATCCGAGTCCCTGGATTTGGGTTAGATCAAGAGGTATTTTAATTATTTTACGATAATACAAATCATTATCATTCAACAAAAGAAAAAAAAAATATTTTACGATTGTTAATCTACCCCTGTACTTGCACTATGAATAAATACTAACCCTCTTTTAGTTGCACTATACAAAATATATAGAGATCAATAATCTTTTACGTCATTCGTTTCTCTCGTCTATCACTCTAGAAATAAAATTGATGTGGTGAAATACTTTCCATACTTCGAGTTTGTCTTCAATCTGGATTTTCGAGTATTTTTTAAATAGTTTGAGTCTCATACGAGCTGAATTGATCATCCAATGACATTAGTCGGGGAAAACATCGGATTCTCCTAATGGTTTATTATGTTTTAGGTTAGATCCATTTATTTCTCTCAAATCCGTAAACTACTCGACTCTTGAGATAAATTTTAACGTTCTTTAACTAAAGCTTCTGACAATCAAATCAACTCTTAAAAAATTCTAGAATTCAATAAATGACTAGAAAATATGAGGTTAAAGACAATCTCGGAGGTGGTAAGTAGTAATTACTCTCTTAGACAAAATTTTACTAAAAAAATATGAGATAATAAGATTTGAAAAAAAAAAAAGGAAAATGTGAGATAAAACGTAACGGTGGAAAATAGTCACATCAACAAAGAGGGAAGGGGAAGAAAAGTGAGAATCAAAAGATAGATAATGCTACTCCAAAACGACCACTTGGGGATCAAAATGTTCATATAATCATTGTCGTTTCCCAACCCAACAACGAGCGGTGGCCACCACTACTACCCATCCAAAATGACACAATTTTTCTAGGATAATCACCCATATCATGAGCATTTTAAGATTTCTATAAATTATCAAAACAGATTTATAGAATCCTGACAACTCAAATAACAAAGGATAAAATTGTAATTTAGTTTTACGGATAAGAGGTCAATTTATAATCTATTTTACTGATAGAGAAAATTATGATAATGCCTCTAATCTTGAATATTTTTCGCTATTAGAATCTCACGCATGTAATGTTTATATAATTTACCTTTTTTTTAAAAATGTCTTTTACTCTATGTTTTCTTGTGTGAAGTGTGTTTTTTCATACCTTCAAGATGCCTCATTAATGTCGTTGTTGATTGTAGTTCATAAATCTAAACAAAAAGTTACCATTGTTCAAGGGAATTTTGGAAGGCCTGACTATGGCTTGGAACATGAAAATCATGAAGCTTCGCATGGGAAACCGATTGTTTGGATGCATGGAAGGACATTAACGAAGCTTCCTTCACTTACCGTAACTTCGATACGATAGTGCAAATTAGAGACATGCTAAATAAGATGTGGTTCGTCACCGTGAATCACATAACGAGAGAGGCGAATCAAGTAGCTGATTACTTAGCTAATTCCAGTAGCACACAAGACTTTGAGATCGTTTATGCTCCGGATAACAACTTGCGACAACTGCATGAACAAGACCTGTTAGAGGTCAAATGACTTAGAGTTATGACTATTAATTCGGGTTTGTCAGATTAAGTAATTAGGGTATAACTTTCATTTTGGTAACAAAAAAAGGGGGGAAGGGAGGGGGGGGGGGTGGGGTTGGTACACACCATATTTTTATCCGAAATTGTTTTATGTTCGAAAATATTATGCATGTTAAGTGTGTATTTCCCAAGTCTTTATTATAATTTTAAAAATATTTAATAAACTTGACATATATACGTAAAAGGAAATACAAAATGAAACATAGAATATTACTAATGTTTGTTCAGTTCATTGCATCCAAAATGCTATGAGCACGTTTTGATCTATCACTCTCTCTTACATGGATGGAATCTAATAAAACATTCTCCAATCAGATTGACATTTTATTTTGTTTCAAATACATTTTTCTTCCATAGTAAAAGCACAAAGATCCGATACGGAGCATTTTAATATATTGGTCCCTAAAATGTTTATAGATTTAGCTAATTATTTACTATTCTACAAAGAAAAATAGTTGAATTGACTGATTTTAGTAAAATACTTTTTTAGAAATAGGAAGAATAATTATATGTACCATCTTTTATATATCATTTATTTTTCACATATCCTAATTTCGACAAGAATTCGTTACAATTAACTGTTCATGAATTTAATGCACCACCTATTTCCAATTTAAGAGGAGATGAAAAAACGTTAGTATGTAAATGATGGTGTATAACATTCTCCAACGAGGAATTACTATTATTGCTTAGAATATGTACGTTAAGTAGCTTTCAGATAATGTTTAAATCTGGCTTCCATACCCTTAAAATAACTTTTATATTAAAAATTCATGAAAATGTTCTTCCATCCAAGAACAGTCCAACAATTTTTCAATAAAAAATACACACTTCCATCATCGAAAAATCCAACGTTTTTTCTCTGTAATTAACTAATTATTAGACGATATAAGCACTAGACTTCTCACATTAAGAGAATAATGAATTGAATTTATAATTTTTATTTGTGCATCCCAAGTTGACGTTTTCAAGATTATCAAATTTACTTTTAATTTTGATTGTTTGTTTCTTCTAAAGAATTAATATATATATATATATATATATATATATATATATATGTCAATTGAAATGTTATCATTAAGTTCATAGTCATCCACATACAAATAATATTCGTTATTTTTAAAATTTATCAATTTGAAAAAATCTAAAAAAAAATATGGGATAATAGCAGACACCCCCCTCAGTTATGGGGTGATGTGCACTTTGCCCCCCAACTTATTGACATGTGCAATTTACCCCCTCACTTATCAAAAATGTACACTTCACTCTCTCGGGTAGGGGCAAAGTACTACAAAACACATAAATCAGGGGGCAAAGTGCTACAAAAACACATAAGTCAGGGGGCAAAGTGCTACAAAAACACATAAATCAGGGGGCAAAGGTCCAATTTTTATGATAAGTGAAGTGCCTGAATCTGCTCGAGCTGCTCGAAGGAGTGAAGTGCACATTTTTGATAAGTGAGGGGGGTAAATCGCACATTTCAATAAGTTGGGGGGCAAAATGCACATCACCCCATAACTGAAGGGGGTGTCTGCTATTATCCCAAAAAAATATTAAGAACTCAATTTATCAACTCTTTTATTTGGGATAATAGCAGACACCCCCCTCAGTTATGGAGTGATGTGCACTTTGCCCCCTAACTTATTGAAATGTGCACTTTGCCCCCTCACTTATCATAAAATGTGCACTTCACCCCCTCGGGCAATTCGAGCACCACACTTATCATAAAAATTGGACTTTTGCCTCCTGACTTATGTGTCTTTGTAGCACTTTGCCCCCAGACTTATGTGTTTTTGTAGCATTTTGCCCCCTCACTTATGTATTTTGTAGCACTTTGCCCCTGCCCGAGCTGCCCGAGGGAGTGAAGTGCACATTTTATGATAAATGAGGGGGCAAAGTGCACATCACCCCATAACTGAGGGGGGTGTCTGTCATTATCCCCTTTTATTTAGGGGTAATATAATCCAAATCACAAAATTTATTTATTGTCTATTTTGCATTGAAAAAATTAGTGGATTTGGTTTATGCGATTAGAAATAATTTTCATGGATTTTTTATATAAAAAATTATTTTGGGGCTGTTTTAATGGTTTTCCCGTTAAATTTCTTGTAGCTTCTTTAAAAGAGAGGTTAATTGTTTTTTGTATCACCTCTTGATCTGAAAATAAACTTTATTAAGTACCATAATTATCTTGAGAAAATTCCAATTCTAATAATTAAAAAATCTTATCATTAATGCTTTCATTGACTTTCAAATTATGTATTCGTTACGAGAAAGTGCAGAATTCGTTGTTAGGCATTTAATAAAAAGTCTCAAGCCGATTTTCTTGAATGTTATATTGTAATGTATTTTTGTCTTCCAATCGAAATTTCTCCAAACTCTAAATGCCAAGTCAAGTGAGTTTTATCTATCAAATGGTTAGTTACAGCTATCCTCCAAAATGGAATAATACGATTTCCCCGTCTAAGTTTCATAACTTTAGAAAGTTCTGCTTCAAAAATCAACAAATAATTGTCATTTATAGAATTACCGTGTAAGAATTTTTCATGTTAAATAAAAAATGCCGATGTCAACAAAAATGTGTGACTTGGCTTTGCAAATTTGCCCTTTACCGAACTATTTACAGTTTTTTTTTTCCTTCAATATTCTGAAATGTTATAAAATACTTTTTACATGTTGAACTTAAAAAGGATTACACAATTTAATTTGTCAAATACAAAAAGCGTTTCTAAAAGAGAACCAATTCATCATTCTCTTAAACCTAAAGTATACGGGTAACTGTAACCTGTTCCGAATGAAAAGTTGGTGGAATAGATATTTTAAAATGTAAAAAACATTTCAATAAATTTTCCGGTATAAAAATATGTCTGTATTTTTTCTCAAAAAAATAAAATACTAGAAGTGTTAGAATAGTGCCCTGCGAGCCAATCCTAGATAGGCTTTCTTTATCTATTCTTGTAATAAACAATTTCGTTTTACATTATATTAATAAAAGGCATTTCTTCATCTTATGTTTATATTGTTATAACTGTATGATGAAGTCCCTAGAATTCATACATAGCTATGGGGCTTGATATCTCATTGGATGGATATCATAAAACAAGTTTCTAAGGCTGTGATTTCTAAATACGATCCAAGTCATAGAATTATCAAGATGGGACATTGATAATTCGGATAGACTTGCGCCTATGATGCACACTCTTAATTAGAGAATGTCTCGTTTTATAGACATTAGTGTAGTTGACACAAATGCACATACGCGGGTGCTTGTTGAGAACAAGTTCACTGATTACCCTAACTGAAACTTCCTAAATTGGAATTATTTCTATATATGTCGAATTAGGAGTTTCTTAATCACGATAGTGCAAGATTAATTCTTTGACTTGAGTCATCACAGTAATCTTGTATATTGACTTACTGCACTTTGACTCCTGTGCCAGTTCTTTTACAAGGACACATATGGACTGGTGATTGGGTGTAGTGACTCGTATATGGAGGTTGGTGTTGACAACAAAGGATCCATCACTTGTCTAGATGAACAAGTGAATTTCCTATAATATTCTAAGTGGTTTGACTGAGTCAGTCCTTGGCCAAGGCAAGTAAGTAATTAATTGAGAAATGAGTTTCTTGAATTAATTAATCACTAGTCAAACACACTCGAATTATTAAGATTGAATTTATAAGGATCTCGACCAATAAGATTCCTCGATCCTTAATTCAATTGGGAAATTAGTTGATGGAAGAATCTCACTTGCATGGAATGCGCGATTGGAAAGGTTCACTTTGAATCGCCTACATCTAGGTCTTCAAGATAAGTAGCTAGAAACTTTTCTTTGATTTATGGGTATCTTATATTTAATGGAGATTAAATAATAAGATGGTTAATTAAAAATTAGTTTAATTAATCGAGACAATTTAATTGTCCAAACTAAATCATAAAGGTTATGAACCCATTACTAGTATGTTGGTGAACCTAAAGGGTCACACACAATACTCGGACAAATCCATTTCTTAGCTAAGGAAATTTAATTCAAAGTAGTTGAGTTAATATATTAATTAATTAGATTAATTAATTAAGACTTTTATTTATTCAAGTATTGGATAAATAAATTAGTTAAGTTGATAAGATCAATTTAATTAAGCTTAAGTCAAGAAAGCATTTATTTAATTGGAAGTGACTTTTAATTAATCTAGTATGGTGGATTAATTATTAAAAGACTATTTTATTAAGCCTTGGTCGAAAATTTGGTGGAGGAAAATAATTAAAGAGTTTAATTAATTTTCTTCTAGAAGGAAATAAGATTTCTTGGAGAGAAAGGAAACTAATTAAAATAGAAGAGTTCTATTTAGAAATTAATTAGTCTTCTATTCCTACATGGAAAAGGATTAATGTATAAGAGTTCTACATGGAAAAGAATTGCAAGAACCTAGTCCTATATATAGGACATGTAGAGAACGAAAAAAAAAGATGACTTTTGAAGCCAAAATATTTTGTTCCTCTTGCATAGAAAATCGTTTCTCTCTCTCCTTCATATAGTGTTCTTGAGTTCTTGATTATTCATCAAGATCTTGAATTCAAGAATTCATCCAAAATACTTAGAGAAGTAATTTTTGCTTTCACCTTAATCCCATACACTATTCCTTAGAGTTAGAATAAACGTTTATAGATCAACCTAGCTAAAGATTATAAACGAGTGGGTATCCGGGGTGTGGATCAACTTTAGAGGAGATACACTTGGGTCTCTGAAGTGAATCAAGAATCCGATCAAAGACGTTTTTGGTGGAGGAATTCGAAATCTACATCAAAGGGAAAAACGAAGGAGTTGATTCAAGGAACGAGAAGCAAGCTAGGGAGCTTATAAGTTAAGGAAGAAGAAACTCTTCGATTTTTACGAAAAATCGAATAAGATAAGATCTTCTTTATTTAAGTTTTAAATAACAAGTGTAGAGATGCGCAAGCCTATGATACGTGATAAGCCCGTAGGATTAATAAACTTGCATGTTTAAATCCTAGAAACTAAAATTTTAATTTTCCGCTGTGCTTAGTCGGGCTACATGTATATTTCCCAACAAGAAGAAAAGTCACAGACCTTGTTTATCTCATAAGTTTCCCTAGTTGTCATCAGGCGTAAAGACAAAAAATTAGAGAAATTAGCATGAGAACTCAGCAAGTTGATTCACCAATAATAAATAAAACTGAGAAAATTCTTTTCCTACCTCTCTCTCACATCATCAAAGCTCAAAGATTTTCATATAGAGAAAGAGAAGAGTTTGGTAAGATTTGTCACTACAGTCCACATTACTAGACTCCAAACTGCACTATTTAACAATTCATATCAATTACATATACAATTACAATGATGCAACACTCGATAATTTATAATTATATGATCAAGTCAACAAACATATTTAGAATCAAACTACAGCCACCGAATGAAAGAATTTGACACGGTATATATATATATAGAGAGAGAGAGAGAAGTAAATTGCAGCAACATGCCTTCAGGTTTGGGTTAATAACACATACTTCTCCTTTAGTTTGCAAAATCATCAAAATCTCCCCTAAAGTTTGCAAAATTACGAGAACCTCGCCTTATCTTGATAATTTAAAACAAACCCCTTCATACGCAAGGGGTAAATTGGGAATTAAGTTTTCGATTTTTCCACGACATTATAATTTTTGACTAAACGGTTGGGGTTGAATGATAAACGGAAACAAACGTTAAGAGAGGTTTCAGCAAATCTCTAAACCAGAGGGAAGTATGTGTAATTAGGTCAAATCACAAGGAAAGCGTCGTAATTTGAATATATAAATACAAGGGAATATGAATAACCTGCAGGCTTATATGCCCTCCAAATGGCAGCATCCCAAGAATTCAAACTCCCTATCCCATATTAACATATTGTCATCTACACAAACAGTACAAACAGAAAAAGTCAGCAATCTATCACATTATTCTAACATTTCTCAACAACTAATGAAAAAGCTTCTCAATAAAGAGCAAAATCATGGATGGTATTGCACCTCCTCTAATGGTATCCTCAGGCCTTCTTCCAGCAGGAACACTGCTCGAATCATTAATCCACATCTCAAAAGAAGTTACATCAATCGAAAAAATCCCATTTCTACAAATGAAAAATATTTCAACAATGATGAGAAGGATAAGACTCCTCTCTTCATTGTTTGAAGAAATTCAAGAAACCGATAAACCACTTCCACCGTCTTCAATCTTGTGTTTAACCGAGCTTTTTTCCGTTATCAGAAGAGTCAAAATACTGGTTGAGAGTTGTAGAGAAGGTACCCTCCTCTGGAATCTAATGCAAACAGAAAATTTCTCAAATCAATTTTATGTTATAGTGAAAGAAATGGCTAAGGCACTTGATATTTTGCCTTTGAGCTTGCTTAACTTAACAGCAGATACCAAAGAGCAAATTGAACTTCTTCACAAGCAAGCGAAAAGAGTTCAAATATTTGTCGATCAAAGGGAAATTCAAAGAAGGGACGAACTTGTCCAACTCATGGTCATTGAAAAGAACCGAAAGCACAAAGGCTTTATAGATGTTATGAGAATTAGAGATATTTTGAGCAGCATTGGTCTGAGAAGCCCATCGGAATTTGGCGAAGAGATTTCAAAGCTAGAAGCAGAAGCTGAGAAGCAAGCTGGCACAGGTGGGCTTATTGTGGTTTCTAATATTAACAATCTCATATCGTTGGTTACACTCTTGAAAACCACAATTCTCAATGAGGATAATAAAAATTTTAAAAACCACGAGGATATGAAGAAGCGTAAAATGTCAATGAACGGCCGAAATGATCAATCATTTTCTCATTCCATGCCATTCAACGTGCCTGATGAATTCCGATGCCCAATTTCACTTGACCTGATGAACGATCCCGTGATTGTAGCGTCCGGTCATACTTATGACCGAAACTCTATAGCCCAGTGGATAAACTCCGGGCACCATACCTGCCCGAAAAGCGGGCAAAGACTGATCCACATGGCTCTCATACCAAACTATGCATTGAAGAGCCTGAAAGATCAATGGTGCCAAGACAACAACATTCCGATTATGTCCTCGACATCGGAGAGCGAAAAAACTAATAGTAAAAGACGATCTTGTGAAACTGCTATTGATCATATTTCTGCTACTAAAGCTGCTGTCGATGCTGTAAAAATGACGGCTGAGTTTTTAGTAGGGAAATTAGCAACAGGCTCACCTGATATTCAAAGGCAAGCAGCTTATGAGCTTCGATTATTTGCAAAAACGGGAATGGACAACCGAGGAATTATAGCTGAGGCGGGCGCCATTCCATTTCTGGTGACTCTGCTCGGTTCTCCCGACTCAAGAATCCAAGAAAATGCTGTCACGGCGTTACTCAACCTGTCCATATATGAGAACAACAAGATATTAATCATGGCTGCTGGTGCAATTGACAAATTAGTAGATGTTCTACAGTTGGGGAAAACTATGGAGGCGAAAGAAAATGCAGCAGCAGCAATTTTTAGCCTGTCTATAATAGATGAGTACAAAATAACTATCGGGGCCCACCCAAGAGCTATCCCAGGTTTGGTGGGGCTTCTTGGAGAAGGGACTACACCAGGTAAAAGGGATGCTGCAACAGCCCTCTTCAATCTTGCAGTTTTTAATGTTAATAGAGGAAAAGTAATACTTGCAGGAGCAGTTCCCTTGCTTGTTGATCTTTTGACAGATGATAAGGCGGGTATCACTGATGATGCGTTAGCAGTGCTTGCTCTTCTTTTGGGATGTAGTGAAGGGCTTGAAGAGATAAGGAAGAGAAGGGATTTAATACCCGTTCTTATTGATCTTCTGAGATTTGGATCTTTGAAGGGAAAGGAAAATTCAATTACTCTTCTACTAGGGCTGTGCAAGGATGGGGGAGAGGAAGTTGCCCGGAGACTGTTGATGAACCCGAGAAGCATTCCTTCTTTGCAAAGTTTAACTGCTGATGGGTCACTAAAAGCTCGACGAAAGGCTGATGCTCTTCTTAGAATACTTAGTAGATGCTGCTCTCAGATCACAAATACTGTTGGATGAAGCAAAGTTCATTTGTCAAAGAGAATGTGTAAATTAAATTCATAATGCCATTTGATACAGCAATACAACACTTTGTTATATTAAACGCGGATGATACCCCGATTAAAAAACATCCTCCCCATTCGTGTGGACAACAATAACTTATAAACAAATGTATGTTAATAAAATTTCCTGTTATTCGCATCCATATCTAACAGAACCTGTTTTAAAGTTATGCTGAATGCCAAATGTAAAGAATGGGGTTGCAATCCCCGAGTACATACCTTCTCCTGATTGCTCAAAGGCTGAAGCTCAACTTAGTAAACTGCATATTTGAAAGTCAAACAACCAAAAACAGATGAAAGAAGTCAATACCAATATTTCTACAATGCCCTGCATTGTGGAAATAGCAATTCAGTAAGTGGAAAACTTTACCTCCGAACGCTCGGATTGCTGCTCTGAAGACTCAAGGCAAGAAAATTCCAGCGCACTTCTGTGGGTTAGCAAAAAATTATATAAAACTATACAAGTGCACAAGGAGAACACTAGTACATTATTTTGACATTGCTATCTCGTTTCTCTTATGGTATGCAAGTCATGCACTTGGTTATGTTATTGCCAATGGTCAAAAGGAGTGTGAGAATGTTTATTTCTCCTCCCAATAATCATACACAGCTGCCTTATGAACACAAAACCAATAATTGCTTTACAGAAGAAAAAATGAATTCAACAAGGCCTTATCCCATAGTTAAATGGGTCAGCAATTGCTTTACAGAGATACTAATTAATTAAATAGCATCTAAATGAACTGGTAAGAATCAAGTAACAATGAATAATCAGAACTAGTATATAAAAGATATAAAGAAGGCTCTGGTATTTACATTAAAACTATTTCATAAGAAGAAGTTGAAATACTATCAACTATATCAATTAGATCTTGTTCTTTTAAAATTTACAAGTGAATTACAAGAGCAGCAGCTGTGACCCTCAGGGTCATACTAGCACTCATTTTTAATTTTATTACAAAAGGATGTGATTCTGGAACAGGTTCAACTTCAGTTCAACCAAGCAGCAAAGAAGGACCAACTATCGGAGACCACTGTGTTACCCGTGAACAATAATTCACATGATGAAGGGTGTGGATTGGTTGGTCTTTTCACAAATCCATCAGTTCCAATTCAATGTGTGTGCCATTTACATTATAGTTCCAAAACCACGTCCCACTATCAATCAATTCCTCCTCAATAGGTTTCAACTGGACATTTAAACCTGAAATTTGATTTCAAATATACTAGAGTTAGTATTACGGTTTATATGGGAAATAACTCAATAGAGATATGGTACAAGAAATACTACAATTTTAAAAGAGAGAGCTTTATGGCCTGCGTGAACTACTTGAGTGAAATTTGAAAAATAGTCGTTTAAGTGAAATACAATGAGACACTAAAACATTGTGAGACAAAATTCTGTAAAAATGGAAACAATATACACCAGACACAACGGTAACCTGAAACTCCTGATGTAATCTGCAATTTGTGGCCATCTGGGACCTCAAACACATAATTGCCCTGCATAAATAGAAAAGAACAAATCGAATTTTATGGTTCTTAACAATCAAAGCGACCTTTTTGAGATTGAAATGACAACAAAATAATCAAAATCAGCAGTCAAACGTATGGCCCACTATTTTATAGTTATCAAATTTTTTGAAGGGTGCGGTTATGGTTATATATTAGCTAACCCTGTGTAAAGTCAGCTTGTAAATGACAAGTTTGATCTCAAAAGTGAAAATCTGTGATTTCTGATCGCAAAATGACTACATACTCTGGTACACAACTAGGACAACTTAAATTATCTCAAAAAGCCTAGCACCATGACGCTAATTTTAGAGAAATATAAAGATACATCTGGGGAAAGCCGTAAAAGGAGAAAAATAAAAGTAAAAAATTCAATCGGCAGAAAGATTTTTCTTTTTGTCCACAAGTAATCACATGTGATCTGAAGTGTTACAACCTAGACAAGTAAAATAAAATAGATTATATCAGCTATACTAGGTAACAAAAAAATAGACCAATCCCAGCTTTGTTGACAAATTTTAATGGACTATGTTTTATGATCATCAAAGACATTATCCTATACTGCACAACTCAACTCAACTCAACAAAGTTTTAACTACCTAGATATGCTAAGTGGATCCTTGTTTCACTCCATTTCTTCAGGCATTATCTCTAAAATCTGATTACAAACGTTTATAACTTTTCTGTTACCTTATTCCACCTGGTTTTAGGTTAACTACTTTCATTATGTTCACAGATTAGGATCAATGGTGTAATTGCACATAAGTTTCCTGGCTAAAGCATTTAGCAGCCTTCACTATACAAACTCAGACTATCTGGATTGAGTAAGAAATTCATCTTCAACAGGTGCCACTTAAAGCAATTCATAAGCATGCACCTTCCTTAATCTTTTGCTTCTTGTTTTACAACAAATGCCCCCTGAATTCTAATGTCCACGGAGAAATATTTAGATGTTGTTGCCATGTGGTGATGCATCATCCCATTCAGCATTGCAAGTCTTACAGCCATCTATAATCATCAAACTCCATGTATCACACAAAACCGAGCATTCCTCAACTTAGTACTTAATGCTCTTGTTGACATTTGTATAATTTTTTCACTCTTTGGACTACCAATAAAAAAGCAGAAACTGATATTTATTCTTTTCAACAATGACGCTGCAGTAGGTTCACAATGCAAGATGCAACATATGTAAAATTACTTTCAACACAAGAAGGATTACCTATATCAAAATCATTAGCTAAAGAACTGCTAAACTGACCTGTATTACAACATCTGTCGCTTCGAATTCAGCATTTCCATGCAGTATGACTTTTAAGGCCTCAAACCGCTTCACATCATGTTTCCAGTACAAGTTATCTCCTGAATTCCAATCTATTCCGTCATTGAGTACCTTAACATTCTCTAATTTGCACCTTGCACACCTACATAAATGCAACTTCATTTAGAGAGGGGGAAAGATTATGGCTATTCATCTCCCTAGTTCATGACATGCCATAGCAATACCTTCTTCCATATTGAAGAATAGGTTCACCAATTCCATTAGTTTTAGGCGAGCCCACAACATTTTTAGCCAAAACGGTCAAACTCCCATCAAGCTGCAACAAGTGAGGCTGATCAGGGGAAAGTAAATTGAAGGTAATGGAACTTATATTCTTTACATGTGTACTACCTGAACGTTTCTCCATAGAAACTCAGCAACCTCTATTTGCAGCTCGGAACCCTTGGTAATGGTACCGCCCTGAAACTGGCAAACAAGAAGATAGACAGAACATAGTCAATAGACAGAAAATCAATGTTCCAAGAAGACCATTACAACTACGTCATTCCACATGGAAGCCAAGATCATAAAAAAGATAAGAAGAACAAAGAAGAACTTTAGAAACAAATTTACTCGTTGTAATGGACAATTAGAGTCTGGTGTCTTAACCACCTAATTCTAAGGAGGTTCAATGAGGCCATGGCATTGTCCAAAAAGGTAAATTGTTCTAATAGCATAAGAGAATTTGATATGGAGTGGTTTATTATTGATCCAGGTTTGAGGGGTGATTCGAGCGGCTCGGGTCCTTTGAAGGTGTATGTGCGCCGCAAGAAGCTAGTCGGGAACCAGCGTGGCTGATGGAATATTGTTAGTGGTGTCATTATATGTTTAAAGTATGTTAGTGGTGTCATTATAGTGTTAGTGGCTGATGGAATATTGTTAGTGGTGTCATTATAATGTTTAAAGTTGTTGTTTAATAATTAATATTGTGGAGTGATTATTAAAGTGGTTGTGTAAAGAATTGTGAGGGGTCCTAGTTTGGTAAGCTTTGTGAAAGGTTTAAGTACGGGTGATGGTGTAACATTATGGGTATGTATGAATGAATTTGAGAGTGGGCAAGAAGCTGCGTATTCTTGTTTGTTGATTGTATATTTTTTTTGTTAATTATTTCATCACCCATCAATTTGGTCCGACCTGCCGGATTCTACGTCACGATGGTTGAAACACGTACCGGAGCGAGTGACGCACGTTTCTTGGCAATTGAAGAATCCATTAGCATACTAACCGAGGAGCAATCACAGATGAAGCATAGCATCGCTGGACTACAAGAGCAAATGGCGGAAGTTTTGAAGGGGATAGCCCTCCTGACCGCGGGTCATACCGCGGCGCCACAAGTCGCTGGAGAAGGCGCGGCCACGGGGCAGACAGAAGGCTCTCAGGCGACGGGAGACAGAGGATTAGAGGCGGGCCAGGGGCAGGCGATCCCGGGTTTGCCCACTTTTGATGGAGAAGACCCTATGGGTTGGTTGGCGCGCACGGAACAACACTTTGAAATTTACCCGTGTGTCGAAGGTGTGAAGTTCCAACTAGTCATGGTGGCTATGGAGGGTGCTGCCCTTCATTGGTTTCGGTGGTTGAAGCATCGTAAACCGAAGTTCTCATGGCAAGAATTCTCTCACGCGCTAATTACCCGATTTGATGAAAGGGGAGATGGGAACCCTTACGAGCGATTGGCAGCCACGAAACAAACCGAGGGGGTAGTGGCTTATGTGAACTTATTCACTCAATTGGTGAATCAAGTTCCGGGACTTTCAGATGAGCACTATCTAGGGTACTTCATGAATGGATTACAGGATGAAATTCGTTGTCAAGTACGGATATTGGACCCGGGTGACTTGGATTCGGCTATGAAAATGGCTAGAAATATTGAAGCGGCGATGCGAGTACAACGGGGCATGATAGCATGGGGGCGTGTAGGAGGACAAAATTTTCGAAACCAACCACCGGGAAATCGTATTGCGGGACCACCACCGCGCTTGGCCTTACCGGCTCCACCCAACGGGGTCGCGGGCCGAGGGCAAGGAAACAACCGAGTTATGGGGAGTCAAGTAAACAGTCGAGTTATGGGGGGTCAAGTACAAACGAAAGCCCCGTTTCGGCGTTTGACGGATTCGGAACGGGACGAGCTACGGCGCAAAGGTTTATGCTTTAGGTGTAAGACACCTTACACACCCACGCATGAATGTCCTATGCGCCACTTACGCATCCTATTGGTGACCGACGACGAAGCACCACTCTTGGAATTGGAAGAAATAGCACTAGATGAGGAACCTAACTTGCAATTGGAAGCCACGGGTGAGGAGCCATTTGAGGTGGCTGCATTATCTTTGTGCTCAGCTGCAGGAATTTCGGGTCCGCGAACCTTGCGCCTGAAGGGAAGTGTGGAGGGGCGAATCGTAACTATTTTAGTGGATAGCGGGGCTAGCCACAATTTCATATCTTCGAAATTGGTGGACCAAATGGGCTTGCATGTGTCAACAACTAGTAAGTTTGGGGTCCAATTGGGCGATGGAAGGAGGACAGAATCCGCGGGGGTATGTCAGGACCTTGTCATCAATTTAGAGGCGATAGTGATACGCGCGGATTGTTATGTGTTTCCATTAGGGGGCGTGGACATGATTCTTGGGGTGGCTTGGCTCTCGACATTGGGGAAGATTCAGGTGGATTGGGGTGATATGACCATGGAATTTCAGAATTCAGGAAAGCACATTTTTCTTCAAGGCGACGTGGCTGCGGGGCGCACAAAGGTGACCCTTAAGTCCTTGTGGAATACGGAGGAACCAGAATTCTTCGCTGTGCTAGTTGAGGAGGTCGCATGTTGGGCAGTGTCGGGGGAGGAGCATTTACCGTGGCTTGAGAGTGGGCACGAGTATTGGATGATTATAAGGACATATTTGGCGAACCAGAGGGGCTGCCACCGACACGAGATTCGGATCATCGGATTGAGCTCGTTGAGGGGGCTGGACCGGTGTCGGTTCGGCCATATCGGTATGGTCACATGCAAAAAGATGAAATCGAGCGTTTGGTTGGGGACATGCTTGCGAGTGGCATTATCCAGTCGAGTTATAGTCCTTTTTCGAGTCCCGTTTTATTAGTGAAGAAAAAAGACGGTAGTTGGCGATTTTGCGTGGACTATCGCGAGCTAAATAAAGTGACCGTTCCTGATAAGTACCCGATTCCCGTGATACAAGAGATGCTGGATGAATTAGCAGGGGCCACGGTATTTTCTAAAATTGATTTGCGCTCAGGGTACCACCAAATTCGGGTGAAGGTAGCCGACGTTCCTAAAACAGCCTTTCGCACTCATAGCGGTCACTACGAGTTCCTTGTCATGCCGTTCGGGTTATCCAACGCCCCCGCGACATTTCAGGCTACCATGAATGACATTTTCCGACCATATCTCCGTAAGTTTGTATTGGTTTTTTTTGATGACATTCTTATATATAGTCGTACCGAATTGGAACATGTAGAGCAGCTTTCGTTGATATTGGGTCTATTGCGGGCGAACCTCTTTAAGGCTAACCGAAAGAAGTGTGCATTTGGTTGTTCGAAGGTTGAATATTTGGGGCATATTGTATCCTCAGAGGGGGTGTCCATGGATCCGGAAAAGGTCTCGGCAGTGGTAAATTGGCCCACCCTTAACTCCGTTAAGGCGGTGCGAGGGTTTTTGGGGCTTACGGGCTACTATAGACGGTTCGTGAAGGATTATGGGTTGATAGCACGTCCTTTAACTCAATTGCTCAAAAAGGACGCGCCATCACGGTTTGAGTGGACGGACCCGGCAGATTTGGCCTTCCGCGAGCTGAAAAATGCGTTGACATCAGCTCCGGTATTGGCGATGCCGGATTTTACAAAACCATTTATTATTGAATGTGATGCTTCAGGAAAAGGCCTAGGCGCGGTTTTAATGCAAGATAGGAGGCCTATTGCGTATTTCAGTAAGGCCTTAGTGGATCGAAATTTGTCTAAGTCGGCTTATGAGAGAGAATTAATGGGGCTCGTTCTCGCCATTCAACATTGGCGACCTTATTTGATTGGCCGTAGGTTTGTGGTTAAGACGGATCATCACAGTCTTAAGCATCTTCTGAGTCAAAAAATTGTAACTCCCGCGCAACAAAATTGGGTCGCGAAGCTCTTGGGGTATGACTTCGAGATAGTATATAAGGCGGGGGCAATGAATAAAGCGGCTGACTCGTTATCCAGACGTGAAGAAGTTGATGGCAGCTGCGCGGCGTTAAGCGGAACAGTTTGGACGTCATTACCCGAAGTTTGGGCGGAGCAGCAGCAAGACCCTTATGTCCGGGGCATTGTCACGGCGATTCAACAAGATCTGGCTAGTAAGCCGGGATTTTCAATTGTGGAAGGACGGTTGCTGTATAAAGGCCGAATTGTGCTACCAGAAAATTCAGTATGGATTCCTCGTTTGCTTCACGAGTTCCATGATACGCCCACAGGGGGTCATGCGGGGGTGTTACGGACTTACAGGCGAGTAGCGGCAAGTGTTCATTGGAGGGGAATGTTTCGGGCGGTGAAGGATTATGTGGCGCAATGTTTAGTATGTCAAAAATCGAAGTACGAGGCACAAGTTCCGGCGGGTCTTCTCCAGCCGCTGCCCATTCCCAATATGATATGGGAGGATATATCAATGGATTTTGTAACCGGACTTCCCAAGTCGCAAGGGTACTCATGCATCTTCGTTGTGGTGGATCGATTATCTAAGTATGGTCATTTTATTGCATTAAAGACACCAATTTCAGCGCGTTCAGTGGCCGAACGTTTTGTCCAAGACGTGGTTCGACTACACGGTATTCCCCGTTCGATTGTAAGTGATCGTGATGTTATTTTTATGAGTACATTTTGGCAAGAGTTATTTCGAATGCAAGGAACAAAATTAAAGCATAGTACGGCGTATCATCCGGAAACGGATGGGCAAACGGAGGTATTGAATCGGGTCTTGGAGACATATTTGCGATGTTTTACGTCGGAGCAACCGAGGAAGTGGGCGGGGTGGTTGCCTTGGGCGGAATTTTGGTACAATACATCATACCAGACCGCAGCCAAAATCACTCCATTCGAAGTTGTGTATGGCCGTTCTCCACCAACTCTTCATCGTTACCTTCCTGGTGAGTGCCGAGTAGAATCGGTTGCCACCATGTTGCGAGATCGAGATGTCATCTTAAAAAATTTGAAATCCAACTTGATACGGGCTAGAGAGTTGATGGTGAAATACGCAAATAAGCATAGACGGGATTTGGAGTTTGCGATTGGGGAGTTGGTTTTCATTAAGGTTCGTCCGTATCGCCAAAACACTTTAGCTGCCCGTGGTTATTCGAAACTAGCTGCCAAGTTTTACGGGCCTTTTGAGGTTATTCGACGGGTTGGTTCAGTTGCATATGAGTTAAAACTGCCCGAATCGAGTCGCATACATCCGGTGTTTCACGTGTCACAATTAAAACGAGTCAAGGGAGCTCATACGGCAGAACCCGTTTTACCACCGACCTTGGAAGTGGAGGAAACCGAATTCTTCACGCCATCTGAAGTATTGCAGGCTCGCATTCGCCAGGTTCAGGGGAGGAATTTACGTGAAGTCTTAGTTGCATGGACGGGAAAATCTGTTGATGAGGCAACGTGGATTGAAGTGGATGAGTTACACCAGCAGTTTCCCACTTTCCGCCTTGAGGACAAGGCTGTTTTCGAGAGGGAGGGTATTGATATGGAGCGGTTTATTATTGATCCAGGTTTGAGGGGTGATTCGAGCGGCTCGGGTCCTTTGAAGGTGTATGTGCGCCGCAAGAAGCTAGTCGGGAACCAGCGTGGCTGATGGAATATTGTTTACTGGAGCGTGGCTGATGGAATATTGTTAGTGGTGTCATTATATGTTTAAAGTATGTTAGTGGTGTCATTATAGTGTTAGTGGCTGATGGAATATTGTTAGTGGTGTCATTATAATGTTTAAAGTTGTTGTTTAATAATTAATATTGTGGAGTGATTATTAAAGTGGTTGTGTAAAGAATTGTGAGGGGTCCTAGTTTGGTAAGCTTTGTGAAAGGTTTAAGTACGGGTGATGGTGTAACATTATGGGTATGTATGAATGAATTTGAGAGTGGGCAAGAAGCTGCGTATTCTTGTTTGTTGATTGTATATTTTTTTTGTTAATTATTTCATCACCCATCAGAATTGGTGCTAAGAAACTTGACTTACTTTCTGCTGGGTGACTTCCCAAAGAGGTCCGAGAGCAGGATGAAGGAGGATGAGATAAGGCGGTCCAGAATTAACATATTCTTCATTACCTTTAACCTGCACAGCATAAAAAGAATTTTCGTACACTAAGTCACACAGAAACAGGCAATATGATATCGGATGAAACAGCATTTTGTGGTAATTAAATGCTTAAGAAATAAGCCTAAAGAGATCTCAAATCTACCTTTGGAATTGTTATTCCACAATGAGAAAGTAAATCATAAGCATTACGCATGATGTCCAACAGAGAACCATCTGGAGTCTGCAATGATGTTAAATTAAGAGTCTATGTGAGCAAATTGCAATTTACAAGAATTTAGACTAAATTTTCATATATCTGACACCATCAAGTACTCTGCGACATCTTATTATACTTCAGTTCTTTGTCTGGTTCTTGGGATGAGAAAAAACAAAATATATACACACAAAACAAGGACATTGTAAGACAATATAAGCGGAAAATTGTCCTAGAGCAAGTTTTAGTGAAGCATGATTGGGCCTGTGATAAAAGGAAAGTTTTCTAGTAGAAAGTCCCTTTACGCAAAAAATAAGTAAGAAATTGCTTATGAATTAAAACCTGGTGCAGAGATTTATCAGCATGTCTTCTTCTTTTCTTAGCAGAAGACGTGACTTTCCTTCTTTCATTGTACACAATAAAAGTATCTAGCTCCTCTGCAAAGATTTTGCCAGGAACTCCCATGTTAGCAAAGATATTCACATAAGAAACTCCAAAAGATTTTGTGAAGCATAAAAGATATTTCAGACTTCTATACCTTCATAACCTCGAGATGAATATGTGTTGGCAAAATTATCAGCAATATTTTGCATTGTACATTCCAGACGACCTCCAGAAACACTATCACAAGTCAAAATATAGAGACCACTTACAGAACTATCATGGTAAATATCAAAAGCTTGGTGTAAAACCGTACAACTCAAAATAGATGAAGCTATGCTAATTCTTCGGAATAATTGAGTTTAACTGCAAAGAAAATACTAGTCAAGACAAGTCTATCATTAACCGTAGACATCTATGATTTTCAGCTAGCTTTAGATAATAAATGAAGAGGGGAAATAAACACTAAAGAATCGGAGAACTAGTGAGTAGTTAGTCCTACTATATTTCACCTTAGGAATGCATAAAGTTTGAATATCCTCTAATAGCTTCCAACTGTACCTACTTCCCAGGGAACGCAATCACCATTTAAAATGGATGTTGGCATAGCTTCATTATTCAATTGTAGCATCATCTTACCTAAGGTGAAGTGGTTTTACATTTCGTCTTCTTGTTCGCATTATTCTGATAGATACTGAATTGAATGTTTCATTTATGGCTCTACTTTCATCACAAAGTGCCACCACCAAATATGATAAATCCTGAAGGATATGACATACAGGAATTCTAAGAAAAATTTATTCTATGGATCTTTATACATAAGAAAAGAAAGAACCATGGTTATCCACCTCCTTGAGTTTCAACATTTTCTCCTAGACACTTATCAAGTGAGTTTGTTATAAACATGATGGGGTTTACTTTCCCTTCAAGACAAAGTCGGCACATTTTTATTGCTGAAAAAGTAACTGTCTGCCCAATCTTTTCGACTGAAACATTCCTAGTTAAGAGTTTATATAACCAATCTACGTGGCAACAAAGTAGAAACCAAAGGACGGCACAAGTAACTTTAAGGAAAAACCACTTTATAGGATAATCGTACTCATAATTATGTCCAGGAAGTTCAATGCTTTTTTAATATGGAATCCAAGTTGGCAAAAAGATCCACGACCTATTTCCATAAGCGATAATAAGAAAAAGAGGAAATTTATGTTAACAAGTCAACAGTGTTCTCACAAATATGTCATAACGACGGCCAAGTATGAATATAGCTAAAGCACAAGTACTGCTAATTATAAGGGAGAATTCAAGTCATAAGCTCGTACCAGTGTTTCATTCCAAACTGATCCATGTATGTAATTGGCTTTTTAACATTAAGCACCATTCCTGGCAAGCTGTTCTCATTTTTACTTGATCCAATAAGCTCGGCAGAAGATAAATCCACATAAAGGATATTTGTGTTAGCAGGAAACTCTGCCTGCAAACTTAGGAGATGGAAAATGTCACAAGTTAGAAGCATTCAAGATGTTCTGTTCTAGAAAACCGTGTTCACATGACAATTTTTAAAATAAGAAAGCACGTGAGGGACGTCAGGACAAATGAGTCACAATAATTTCCTTGGCTGATTCATGCAAAAATGTGAGATGAATACCTGGGAAAAGTATGATTAACATGTTAAAGGAAATTTTCAAAAGAAAAGGGAAAGGTGCTGAGAAAAAGGATTTTCAAAAAGACCTTTTCTATATTTAATATACTTCATAGGAAGTTTTCCACAATCAACTCCTAAGAAACACGCAGACTATAGGTAACATCTTCAGGACACTGCCATAATCCAAGACAGGAGCATTAAAAGCTGTAGGAAGAGCCCGTGGTCTCTGTCTTATCATTAGCAAATGGAGGCCGACCATAGAAAAGAACTTCCGATCCTCGATCTGACTTAATATGGATGTTCTTTATCCTACTGATAAATTTATACCGAGTTCACAAATTATATATGATGTAGTTACCATAATATTATATCATACTTAGAGAAAGATATTCATAGAAGAAAATACCATACATTGTTAACTACATATGTAAATTATCAACAAAAAAGAAAGATAAGTACGTATGTCACACACAAACACACATACATGTATCTTTATATATAAAAAAATTCTGTGTGTGTGTGTGTGTGAGAGAGAGAGAGAGAGAGAGAGTAACATTAGCTTAAGGCTATTCAGCAAAAAAAGAAGGGATTAGCTTAAAGTTGGTATTTAATACTCAGGATACCACAATGGTCCTAATCTTATAAGGTGTACATCCATCAATCAGTGGCCTTGAAAACCACTCAAATTTGTTCATGAGGATTGTGAAAAAAATACTTTATAAATATATTAGAAAGTGTAATATGAAAACATGTATCATTATGAAATTCAAATATATAGATTAGTCAGAACAAAGGATGAGGGAGAGAAAAGTACCTGCTGGGAGAACGAGGCCCTGCAGTGATTCCAAACTTGTCAAACTCGGTGTACTCTATACAGGACAAACCATATGCCCATTTTCCATCTGGATTCTTCTTCTCAAGAAGAACGTTGATGCCTTCTGTGGCCCCAGGATTTCTTTCGCATGAGGCAAATCCTAATTTCTGAACATGTAGCAATACGAGCATGTTAATACTGATTTAGATCAAACACCTAGCCTCTTTCCACAGTTCAGTATGTGGAAAGATGAATACATACTTAACTCCACACAAAAAACAAGCAAGTCTAGTGCATTCAAGTTTCTGGGTAGTAACCATGAATCATGTACATGGACAGCAGGGAGTAATACAACCTTAATAAAGTACAATCTCATTAAGGGTGGAAGACATAAGAAGACACCTATCATTACGACGACATGACAAACAAGATGCAATCCAAATATTATGAATGAAGTAACCAAATTGTCAGAATATTACACAAAAACTAAATTTGCGAATATAGTTTAGGATTCAGAATGAATGCAAAATAATTTGCGAGAAGCTAGATTTTAACAGTATACTAAGTAACTCATTGCATTAGTAAATTTTGGTGTCTACCCGGACATGAAACATAAATAGAGTCCACAGAACAGTTGTTTTGAGAAAGGACCGGGACAAAAGATCACTCATAAGTTTGGTTGCAATATTTATAATCTCTTGCCAGCCCTAGTAAAGGTAACAATATAATCTGGTTAGCCCTCCTTAAAAATCTGTAGCCCCACAAATCATACTGTAACCAGTACACCTTTACATGTTACAGAGTTGCATGTGTGCCTCTTATGAAGTTAACAATAGTAGGAAATAAAGATCTTGCCTTTCCATGGCGCAAACCAATTCCAGCCAAAGCCAGTAGAGTCAAATCTGTGGCAGCTACAACATTACTGTAAAGCCACAATGTCAGAATACTATCCAGCTCCAAAACTTCACAGCAAAATTATAAAATGAAGTTTACCTGATTTGTCTGACAGTTGCTCCTTTTCTTCCATGACTCTGAAACCATTTAAAAACTCCTTTATCATGGGCTAATTTCCATATCACACCATGACCCCCAGGCTTACACACAGGTTCAAAGGGTCTTGTTACAATCCAATTCCCATCTTCTGCAGTAACAGCCGGAACAAGAGGCTAGCAATTGACAAGGTAAATTTCAAAATGCTGCAACCAATAAAGAAAGCAATCTGAAGAGTGTTGACATCAAAATATGTCAGCGTCGTATTCAAACCTGTTCAAAAAGCTGGAAGCTCGATTTTCCTCTTCCAAACCATCTTAGCCTCTCACAAAGACGAGTAATATGCCCATGGTTGTTTTTCGCAGCACTTGTCATAATTGCAACAGGAGTGATGCACTGCTTCCCATACAACTTGAAGTACAGGAACTCTCTAGCCTTGCAGGGTATAAAGCTCCCATCATTTTATTACAATTGGATACGTACAGATTCCTCAGGACTATTGAGTTTTATGATCGGAGATATAAATGATGACTACTTTATCTTCAATCACAATATGCACAAAAAAAAATTATCTACCTGATAAATAAAGATCACATACCTGAAGATCTCTTATAAGGCCTTCCAACAAAGTTCGCCCACAGTAAGGAAGCATTGCAGCAGGAAGACATTCACCTGTTTCTGGGTCAATCAGTCCAAGCCTATCCGCTGACCCTCCTAGAGGATAAACTTCTCCTAAGTCAGGCAAACCCTGAAAATGGGTTAATACTTGTAACACCAAGTATTACATCCAAATTTCTAACTAAGGAAGAAACATAACTATGCACTGACCTCAATTCCCCAAAGAGCGGCTTGAGATGCATATTCAGTATCTTCAGAAAGATCAAGAACAGGAGGAGAATGAATTTCCACAAACTGGCATTTCAATAACTTGTTTGTTTGCTGCGACCAATTAATCATTTTCCCTTCATGAGTTGATTGAGCAAGCAGCTCAAAAACCTTCACCTGATATCTGTAATAAGAACATGTTTTAAGTTCATCGTCTAAATAAGGTAATTTCATATGAGTCTTTTGTTATTCTTGCTAAGTTAGACTATTGAAAAGCTAAACTTCAATGTTAACTAGCGTCTTCCCTCAATAGTCTATAAAATCTAAAGCTATGTAACCTTCCTAAGAGCTTGAGCATTTCAATAATATAGTCATCCGGTATGGCAAGCAACAAAATATCTTGAGATTGTCTTATTTCTGTCCTCACAATGACTATTCTTGCATGATCGATCTAGCTGCAAATAAGCAAGATTATTGAAGATTTAACTAAAAGAAATATCCCTATTGTAATCATTTAGCTTTATTAATTACTAACATGTGTAGATGAAAAACACTCTAGGGACAATCGAATGAACTGTCATATATAAGATATTTTTGCAATCGAATGAAACAGAAAACTGACGCATGTCCCGTCTAAATCATGCCCATTTAAGAAGAGAGTACCAGAGCAGTTTGTTGCTGTTGAAAGATGGATGGGGCCCTCAAGCAAGCACAATAAGAAGTTAAGTAATAAGCAACCACGGGAAAAACGAATGCAGTTTGACAAAAATACAGACAACCATAAGAAGTATAGATTCATGCCAATCAACTGATGTGAAAGGCCGGTTTTGTGTTCATTAGCACATGAAGCTGAAGTTTTCCTATTTGAATCACTTAAATTTCTATTCGCAGCAAAGAAACTCAAAATGTCATATACAGTAAATTCCTATCATCAGTATAAATACGCGCAGTACTGGATTGACACATGTCTTCAGTGTCCAGCCACACTGTCATTCGTTCAATCTACAAAGATATTATAACCTTTTCCAGACATGTTTGTGTTTTCAACCTAAATTTCCCGCAATACAATGCATTAAACAAGCATATTATTCAAAAATATATAAATGACGATTTAATATAACAAAGCAACCAAATAATCATAAATACTAACCCGATGATCCCACCAATGCAATCATAGAACCGATCGACTTCTGCAAGCATCTTCAGCAGCGACCTCAATGCCCCTCTCTCTTCGTCTTTCGAACCTCGACACTTATCCCCACCGTTCACGTCCCAACTCTCAATCATCTCCGCCAACGTATAAAGCGCGCTCTTGATAGAACTCCTCTCAACCTCACCACTCTCCAACTCTCCCCCAAATTCACTCAACACATGTCCCTGCCCCGCAGCAACCACGCATTTCAACAAATACACATCATAATCACTCAAACTCACTCCATCAAAACCCTTCCTCCGTGACTTGAAAAACGACTTAACCCTAGAATCCGAATCAATCGCCCTCAATTTCTCCTCCAAACTCCCGCAACAACCTAGAGCTTCGATAAGCCCCTTCAGCCGAGCGATTTCTTTCCGCAAATTGAAGTCCGGCGCCGGCGGAGCGTACTCCACCGGAGCAGTCGAAACACGCGCCACATGATTACACGAATTCGGCGACTGCGAATGCAAATGCAACTGATTCGGAGAAGAAAAAACGGAAGAAGAGAGAGAATTCGGAGAATTAGAGTTCTTGAAGAAGAACAGCGAATGCGAAGGCTTGGAATTCAAGGTGAATAGAGGATTATTATGGTGCAAAACAGGCGTACTGTTAGTTCCCGCCATTAAAGAGGTAGAGAGAGAAAGTGTGTATTAGTGCATGTTTAGTGTGTGTAGTGCGTGTTTTTGTAGGCGAAAATTGGCGCACAGGATAAGACGAAGATGCGGGAAGGATATACCGAGGTTGAGGCAAAAATATTCAAAACACAAATGTACTGTACAAGTGCTCTTCCTACAGTGTGCATCGCATGGTTGTACGTTGATGACGCTTTTGGACAGTTAGTTAAATGTACAATACCTGATAAGAGTGTCCACTGTAGGAACTGCAGGGAAATGCCGTGGAATTTAACGGTCTAGTCATCGAGTTTTGTCTGCCTCATCCCTTGGGATTCATTTTGATTGGCTGGCTGTATTTTTGTTATACTTTTGGGGTTTACGTGGCAAGATTTTTATTTTATTTTATTATTGTTATTTTTATTCTTGTTGCCTCATCAAGGTTTGGGTTTTAACGTTTGTGATTTAATTTTTGGCCGACTAATTAAGCTTTATTAATAATGCCAAAATATAGCATAAGTAGATTGATCGAGTTGAGCATTAAATTCCACATTTGGACTTGTTTGTTGTGAATCGGTTGGTCTTTTTTTTTTTTTTTTGGGGGCGTTTCCCACAGCTTTCGGAGAATTTTTTCATACCAATATATCATGTTATATGCTTTTATGTATCAATATATCATGAAGATAAATCGTCATTCGATATTTAATAATTAATAACAACTTTCAATCAACTTACAACTAATAAGAAATTATAGAAAGGTTCACTACGTTGAGGGAGTAGAATGTCGAATCTATATATAAAAAAAAAAAGTGCAAGAATCTAATTAAGTGAGAGAAGAATATTGAAATATTAATCAATTGCCTTTAAGACATTATTTATATGGTTAATTTGACGAATACAATGTGTACCACAATTCTTATTAATTTTTAGAGGATGTATGAGTGTTATAAGCTTCTCAAATCATATTATAAGATATTTGGAACTCATAAGATGTATTAGAGAGTATTTGAATAATATTTCTTAAAAAAGGTTTATCAGCTTCCAGAACATGATGTTATTAGCTTATAAACTCTTTAAAAATAAATTAGGAATAGTAGTATATTTAAGGAAAAAATTATATATATGACGTGCATATGAGAAATGAAATTGTCCAGAGAATTCAATCTGCTTTTAATTAGGCTAGGAGAGATGATCTATTTACTTACAGTTGGAATCTAAGACTACATGTAATCCTTTTATTTAGATTCGCAAATTATCAAATCCTTTTTACAGTACTTTATTTTATTAAGCTCCATAGAATTTATTGAAAGGCAAGGACCAAAATAGTTTTACATATGGGGAGACAATATGTTTGGTTTCCGTCCAGATCCTTTATTTTAATTGGTGTTTAATATCGTGTTCCATTTAATTATTTATATGCATACTGCTTTTATAGATCTTTGTCTCAAAAATCCCCTTCATCGCGGCATTGGTAATTTTTGATTAAAAATAATGTAAAATTTATACACTTAATATTCATATAAACAAATGAACTAGGAGGTAAAACACAGCTTCGAAACAGAATCCATGTGGTATGGTTTGGGGTTAATTTAGAAAATATTTTCCTAAAAATATTTGTTAATGAACTCTATTTCAGAAACCCATATCATTATTTCAAATAGGCATGTATCACATTTTCTGAAAACTGAAAACAAGTCAACCACACACAAGCTAAAATTTTAGTACTTTGCTTATGAGAATTCTCATAAAACTTCTTCAAAAAACATTTTTCGTTAAATGAACACTGACTTAACGGACATCCGCTTTTCCTTTTTCTTTTCAATGAAACGATCAACATTAATGAACTTCGTATTTTTTCATATCTTAAGCAAGCGCACACTTGGAAAGAAACCTAATTATATTGTGCACTTAAACCTCTTTCTTGTGAAAGATTTATAATAGATGGACAATCCAGAAAGCATCACTTGGAAGAAAAATAAAAAATGGCTCCTACAATTATCTTAGACGTAGACGACTCAATTATTGATGCCCAAAATTATTCTCATTCATTCATACCTAATGAGTAATTGAACATAGTACGTAAATGGGAAACGATTGTTTCGTCGTGCCATTTTCTACAATATCGATGTCTTCCATGTGTAAAATGTTTTTTGCACTTTCTGCAAACGCATTTAATGTGTAAAATTATTATTATTATTATTATTATTATTATTATTATTATTATTATTATTATTATTATTATTATTGTTGCCTCATCAAGGTTTGGGTTTTAACGTTTGTGATTTAATGTTGGGCCTAATTGAGCTTTAATAATTGGACTAGTTAAGCTTTGTTGATAATGTCAAAATATAGTATAGGCAGATATAGTTGGGCATTAAATTCAATATTTTGGTCCCTTTTTTTTTGAGTGAATCAATCGGTTACATACTTGTGTATATCAATATATCATGAATACCGACAGAGACGGATCCAGGAATTTGTTGTTGGGGGCAGAAGTACCATTAACACAAAAAAAATTAATATTTAATTATAAGTATATAGTCAAACTTATTTTTGTTTTAATAGATAAGTGTAATAACAACAATCAAGTGGAAAAAAAAAAGAAAACTAACTTGCAATTAAAAAGTAAAAAGTGGGGCTTTTAAAAACAAAAAGGCAATAAAAAAAAAGTGGGGTTGGAAATCGAACCCACACTCTCCCCACATCCTCTCACTTCAATGTCTTGTACCCATGCCCTTTACCAATTTCACCAAGTCTGCTTTCAATTATACATGTAAAAGGTAAATTATATATTTTTGGGGGGCATATCATAAAATTACATATACCCTTTAGAAAAATTTTAAAATCTCGGGGGGGAGGGGCGGTCGGCCCCCCTGTAAATCCGTCCTTGAATACCGATCATCATTTTGACCTTTAACCATTAATAATAATTTTCAATCAATTAACAATTAACTAAAACTTACAGAGAGATACTCAGACGTTGGTGAAAGTAGAACTCACGTTAGGCTTGTCAAATACATATGTTTTTATAAAAGATATTCAAGAATCAAATTAAGGGTGAGTTTCTTAGCAAAAAAATAAAAAATAATAATAAGAATAATAAGAGTGAGTTTGACTCAATTTATGAATAATTGATTCTAGCATAAATAATTATTGCATCATTAATCATGACAAAAGCTATGGGCTTGTTTGTTTATTTTTTCAAATTCCATTTTCAATATCCTGGATCACAAAATCCTAAAAAATCATAATACAAACTATTTTCACCTAAATTTCATCTTTTTTCAACTCTACTTTTTCAATCCCCTATATAACTACCTATCAATCACTATATCTATTATTTCATACAATCATCAATCAAAATTATTTACTCCCATTATTATCTCTCTTTCTTTTCATACTTTACAATTTTTAATTTATATTTTATTATTTCTTTATCTACATAATCATTATATAAAAAACTAACTCAATCATTCAACATATCATACATCAACCTTTCATCATTGATTTGACACATTTTATAAATTTCAACCATTTTTAGAAAACATAAACAAACACAACACAAATCACATCATTTTCACACGAATTTCTGTAGTACACATTTTTAGAGAAATTTTCAAAATTCTAACTCAAAAACATAAACAAGCAAAGCCATAATAATTTTCAGTTCTACCACGCATATATCATGTTTTATTAATTACAAAATATATGTTTTGCCCGTTAAGTTGGTCATGTGCGTGTCACATGACCAACTTTCCGGCCAAAATTAACTAAAAATTGAAACGAGGGACCATGAAATAAATGGTTGAGTTGAGGGACTCAATCCATGCAATTAGAAATTGAGGGACACAAGTGATTCTAAACATAAAGTTGAGGGATTAATACTGACATTACACCTTAAAAACAAATTTTGATGGAACAATAGTAAGCGAGTGATGTTTACCAAAAGATAATATATCCGGGGAGGCGGCTGCAAATAGCTCTTATTCTCCGTATTATAACAAGAAAATTGATCAATCTATAATTAGAATAGAAGAACATCCACAGAAGAAAATCGTAGTTTTTCACTTTTGTAATATTTCAAAATTGCCAACTAAGTCGAGATTTGGAGTATATTTCAGAACGGTCACTTGAGTGTAGCTATACTATGTAATATTCCAAGGCACAATTTTCATTTTTCGATAAGAAAAATATACTAATTTGAGCTGGTTCAGCATCAACAGAGAACTTACAAAAAAATTATGAATCAAGTTTAAGTTGAGCCACAAGAAAAAAATCAATGCTAGCCAAATTATTGTAATTATAATTACAATTTTATCGCAATAAATCTAAAATAACAAGTTGTCCACCTAAGGGGTTCCATAGTTTGTCTAAACGGGGCCAAATCTCATATCGCTGAAAAATGGGCTTTTCTAATTGACGACTCCACATTAACTCTCATTAACAATAAATTCGCGCGATATTGATTGGTGTGGAAGGATATTATAGGGCTCGTGTGAAGGAAAAAAAAATATAAGAGAGAATTATTTCGTTCTAAATAAATGATTAAGTAGTCTTCCAAACTTATACTCACAAGTCACAACTTGTTAATTGTCTCGTAATTATTATAGGTACCTATAAATCAACCTTACATTAAATAATTAATGAAGAATTATTCTATATTCTTAATTTTAATCGGTTTTGATTCATGCAAATATTATTAAATGCATGTAGAATATTATTTTTGATATACAAGAAGATCGTCAATAATATATATTTATATCATCAATAATATATATTTATATACTATATATTGATGACATTACTAAGTTTTTTTTTTATAATATATATTATTTACTTTAAATGCATTCATTAATCAATATTTTATTTATTGATTTTATCAAGAAAATATAGGTTTACCATCTTTTACCTATTTCTCACTCATAGAAAGCAAAGAGCTAACTATTATTGACGCATTTGAACTAATTATTATCCAATATAGCATTCTGAAAATTGTATATTAAACCTCATTGTAGTTTCAAAACTTCATACAGTTAGGCCGAGAACATTTGGTTATTAAGATTTAAAATTTCAATACCTAAATTAAGAAGTCATACTGGAATTAAAGCTCCTACGCACAAAAGGATTAATTACATTTTTATTAGCCATGGAAGAGCCAACTTATGTTCAATTTTGGTGATGAGCGAGAACTATTTGTGAGAGAAGTCACTTTCCGTGAGGCTAGATATCATATAGCCTCGTTCAAAAAGAAAATATATCTAGGAAACTAATAATAGGTCTTAAAATTTTCTTAGCCAAATGATTAAAAATATTTCGAAAAATTATGAATATTTGAACTTAAAAATAAAAATTTAGACAAATGCAAGAAATTTAAGATCAAAGCAGACAAACCCCTATCATACGTACAAATATGTGAAATATGTATATATAGGTGGTTACGATATGAAAATAGAAAAAAAAATCATGATTTGAAGAAAAGATAAAAAAAATATTCTAGTCATTCGTGTATCCACTTGTTACACATTTGCGGTGTAAAAAGAGTGTTACAGATTGTCTAACAAAAAGGAATTAAAGTGCATCCAAAAGGGAACAAGAGGCAATCTAAATATCTTGTTACACAATAGCATCACACTCACCAGAAAACTTTCATCAAATTCCAAATACAACATTATTTGTCAAAGTGAAAATATCCAGTACAATGTCAAATGTAACTAAATGCATTTGATCCAAACATCGTTCTAGGAAATTTATGGTCAATAGAGATGAATAAGGTGAGAAACTCATGCTTGAGCTCGATAGAGTCTAAATTTAAAAATTGAGTTCAAACTCATCTCAAATATTGGATTAGTTCAATCATATGAGACGTCCTAATTACCTCAAAACTCATAGTTCCAAAAAACCTCAAATATGAAAACCTCGTTCTACATCAGTGTGATTGTACCAGGGGCATCGGTTCTTCTTCGACCGTCAACGGAATAATAAGCCAATAGATGTGGCTTCTGACGAGCCACAAATACGTGGTTACCATTTCTAACAGCCCGACGTCTTTCTTGTATCAACTCCATGACCCATCTAGGTCTAACCATATGCGATAAAGCTCTATCTCTTATACAAGAGTTTTCAAATTGAACCCACAGATACGTAACTGAGGTCAATTGGATAGCAGCCAGGGCCACAGCATTTTCGCTAAAGGTGCATCGCCTGATCTCTAAATGTCTGAAACCCCTGCACCATCTCGAGAACATTTCAAGACCTCTGTCGGTTTCGCCAACAAAACTAAGAAGCATGCGTCTGATATTTTGGCTATTTCTCCCAATGAAACTGAGCCCCACGTCTGTTAGCCAGCCCAAACGAAGTTCCAAATCTAGTCGTGTGAGTTTTTCACAACCCCTTAAAACAGATTTCACCCCAAAGTCGAGGGGCAGATCTGAAATAGTTATCTCTCCCTTGATTAAACACAATCTAAAGTCTCTAAGTTCCTTTAGGCATTTTCCTATGTATTCCAAAGATTCATTAGTAATATCCCACACAAAGACATTCAACTGTTCCAGTTCACGGCAACCTAGAGCCAGAGCCACAAGTCCAGTATCTGACACGCCGCCTTCATCTTCCATGACTTGGTCATCCGTTCCCAGTAGTATTCTGAGTCTTTTAATTCTTGCACAACATTGAGCAAGAACAATCAAACCACGATCTCCAATAACAGTTCTGACCAGTTGCATAACAACGGAAAGAATGAGTACAAAAAAATTAATGGATTCACTATGCTTACTGTTAGCGGTTTCCGTTTGCATGTATGGTAGAAAACTTGCTAAAAATAATTGCAGCAGCTAACTGGATACATGTATAATTTTTGAGAAGAAATTAATCTGTCCTATCACTCTTTCTTTTCCTGTATTAATAAGAGAACATTTAGGTAAAATAAACTAAAGCCTGAATCAGATGTTTGTTCGGTAAGAATGTTCAATTGTCACATTGTGACTTATGCTATTTGACTGTCTCCATCCTGGTATTCCAATAAGATTTTTAATCAGGCTCGTTTTATGTTATGTCTCTTGGCAATAGTATAAGCATGTTTGAGAAAATATGACTAAGCACCGAGAACTTTAAATGACTGAATGAATATGCCAGGCTTTCACATATAGGACAAAGAAAGTTTTTGCCTCGCTGACGCCCTTTAGACTTTTATGCTTTTCACGTACCAGAGGAACATGAATGAATACCCACAAGAAAAACAAGAACGCATATGCTAGAAAAGCCAACATTTAAATCCCGAGTGGAGTATATAACCATTCCTAATTCATCTTACTTTATCCTAATTCATATGCATACATACATACACTACCATGAAAGTTGGTGCTTTTTCATTGCTAGTATAGTATTTGTCGAATAGGTTTTGGAAACTTGATGAACTGATTTAAGATCAATCGGCTTATTTTGTTTTTGTCATAGTCAAAATTGTAACTGCTAAATGATGTGGTATTGCTTATCTTTCTTTCCCATTAGGTCCATCAGGTTTATTGTGCTGTCTTTCCCTAATAATAACTGATTGATAATGAATGTACCAAGAAACTCGGTGAAAACCTTCATTCGCACAAAGGAACTGCAAATCTGTTATGCATTTATTTAACCAGAAAAAGAATGAAAGAAAGAAAAAGCTTAGGGAAATCACCTGAAGAAATTCCAAATTTGGACATCTCTGTAGTAAGAGACAATAGCTTTCTGTGTCGAGCCGTGCATATAGAAGGTCAAATTGAGTAAGCTTTGAAGCAACATGATAGATAATGGGCATTTCTGCTATCCTCAAATGAGTAAGACCCAAGCGGCATAATCTTGGTGGTAAGGCTTTAGATATAGCATGAGCCACAAGTTCACCAATATGTGGTTGTGGTTGTGGTTGTGGTTGTGGCTATGGCTGTGGCTCATTAGAAGAGCCTATGCCAAACTCTTCTAATGAAGATGCAACTTTGAAAAAATCAATCAGGCCTGAAATATCACAGTCACTAACTTTCATCAAGGTCAAATTTGGGCATCTTGTTGCAATCCGTTTAATATCTTTAGAGTTAACTCTTGTGAGATTAGTCAAGTAAAAGTTCAACTCTTCAAGAACTGTATTATTCAGAGGAAGCTCATGCAACCATTCCCAAACATTCTCTATAATTGTACTCTCTTCCATATTAAAAATCCTCATACTCCTACACAGAACATAGATTTTCACAGAATGTATGAAAATATCTCTAAATGCTATTTTTAATCAAAATAACAACAACAAAAAACAAAAAGAAAAAAGATGCAATATCACAACTTTAATCACAAATATCAACTTTAAATGACATCACAGAGTATACATTTATAGCTAAATTCTATTTAATCAAAGCATCAACAACAACAACAACAAACGAAAATATCTCTAAATGCTATTTTTAATAAAAATAACAAAAAAAAAAGATGCAATCTCACAATTTTAATCACAAATATCAGCTCTAAATGATATCACAGAGTATACATTGATAGCTAAATGCTATTTAATCACAACAACAACAAAAACAACAACAACAACAACAAAAACAACAACAACAACAACAAAAACAACAACAACAACCACAACAAAAAATGAAAATATCTCTAAATGCTATTTTTAATCAAAATAACAACATCAAAAACCAAAAAAAAGGTGCAATATCACAATTGTAACCACAAATATCAGCTCTAAATGATATCACAAACGCAGAGCTATACCACAATAATCTCGCCTCCCCCTTAAATAAAATTCCTAGCTCCGTCCCTGCTTCCCTCCAATTATGCTTGATGATGATATTTGCCAAGGGAGAGCCAACTTGTCTTTAATTTTGGTGATGAGCGAGAAGTATTTGTGAGAGAAGTCACTAGAAAATATAACTAAAAAATAATAATGCCCTATAATTTTCTTAGCTAAATGATTAAAAACATAAGGAATTTATTACATACAAATGTAATGACCTAAAAGTTTTCACTCCAGTGCTTAGAGTATTTATTGCTTGACACAATAAATAATATTTTATGCCTTTTCAGAATGACTTCAAGCCTGAAAGCTCTAGATCAATCTCTTATCTTTATTTCAAATAAAATATATAAATCATGAGCGTATGAGAACTTCGACAATAACATATTTTTTTGCTATTCACTTAAAATAAACTTTTGCAGTACTCTTAACTAGCAAATAAATCTTTCTACCAAAAACTTATTTCATCATTTTAAATTTTGAACTAGAATAGTTTACGCTAACGTTGTTATAAACAAATTTTACTTTAGCATCTTTTGACATATGACGTAGTAACTTACCATTTAAAACTACTTTTGACTTCCATCACAATTTGCAACATGTTAGACAGCCTAAACTAAAATTGTTTGTTGAAAAGCGATATTTGTCTGCTAAAACAACTATTTGATATACTTATGAGAATAATAATATCATAGATCTATTATTTCATAATCACATTTACTAAATATTCAAATTGAGAGGCATATTTTTTAAGTAATCTCTCCTAATTTTTTGGCCTTCAAAATCAACTCCTACACATCTTAAAGCACTTCAAATATTGGGCACCCATAACCACCTGATTTCTTGGTTTGAAGTTTGAACAACTCGTTCACCTATGACTTTGCAAGTTGCAACTATGGGCCCATAAAATTTGGTAGTGACAAGAATTCTGTATAAATTGTCACCATTTTTTTTTATCAATATATAAGTCGTTATTATAAATAATTAATTTAAAAAAATTATGTGAAGATTGTCATTATTGGTAATTAATGACATTATATGTTGACCGCTCAATTACAACAGAAATTGAGAAATTGTGACATAGGACTTAGTGATCATATATGTATTGTTTCATTGAGTTATCACTAAATATGTGTGGTGTATAAGTGGAATGAGTAGAGTCGGACAAGATATTATCCAAATTTGTTTGAAGTTTTGTCAAGCTAAATTCTATTTAAGCCCAGTTTAGTCGTTATTCTTGTCAAACCCAAACGAGTTTTAATCAAATCGAGCTCTAGTAGCTTGATACTATCTTATTTATCTTTTAACAACTTGAGTGGAGCTTGAACCAAGCTTCAAAGTTTACCAAACACAAAAATGCATTAGAAATTGTTTGTTATTTATGTGTATGTGTAACCACCGTCTCACATCAAATGAAGAGGATGTACTTGAGAGACCTATAACCCCAAGCTCCCGTCTCTCTGCCGAGCAGGGATGGAAGGAGGGGAGGGGGGGCTGGTGGGTGCCACCGCCCCCATTCAATTTTGTATGCAAAAGAATTCGGGATTAGGTTTAGTAAAAACACTTTTGACATACTTTGTACTCTATAACTTTTGTTAATAGTGAAATTCTCTTACCATCTCCCATGGACGTAGGCAATTGCAGATAGAAATAATATTTGATACATTAACTAATTAAATAAAATATAGTTTTAAAACAAAAATAGAAAATGGTCCTAATATTAAATAAAACAAAATATAAAAAGCCTAAGAAGTATGTTTGGAGGGTACAATTGAAGGAAAAAATTTGAAGTCATAACTCATAAGTCAAATTTGTTGGGCTTTTGTGAATGATGGATATATATAAACGTGGAACTACAATTTAGCTTGATATTTGGATATATGGGTCGAAATATATAGTTGTAGCTCATTTGAGTTTAAAAGTGGGCTAACTACTTTACATATTACCATATGTGCTACTCTTTAGTTTACTACTAGGGATGTAAATTGTGCAAATTAAAAATTGAAGGGGAGCGGTGGCACCCACCAGCACCCCCCCTCCCCTCCCGTCCCTCCGTCCTTGCTCGGCAGAGAGACGAGTGCTTGGGGTTATTATAGGCCTCTCAAGTACATCCTCTTCATTTGATGTGAGACGGTGGTTACACATACACATAAATAACAAACAATTTCTAATGCATTTTTGTGTTTGGTAAACTTTGAAGCTTGGTTCAAGCTCCACTCAGGTTGTTAAAAGATAAATAAGATAGTACCAAGCTACTAGAGCTCGATTTGATTATAACTCGTCTGAGCTTGATAAGAATAACAACTAAACTGGGCCTAAATAGAATTTAGCTTGACAAAACTCCAAACAAACTTGGATCATATCTTGTCCGACTCGACTCGTTCCACTTATACACCACACATATTTAGTGATGACTCAATGGAACAATACATATATGATCACTAAGTCCTATGTCACAATTTCTCAATTTCTGTTGTAATTGAGCGGTCAACATATAATGTCATTAATTACCAATAATGACAATTATCACATAATTTTTTTAAATTAATTATTTATAATGACCACGTATATATTGATAAAAAAAAATGGTGACAATTTATACAGAATTCTTGTCATTACTAAATTTTATGGGCCCATAGTTGCAACTTAGGTGAACGAGTTGTTCAAACTTCAAACCAAGAAATCAGGTAGTTATGGATGCCCAATATTTAAAGTGCTTTAAGATGTGCAGGAGTTGATTTTGAAGGCCAAAAAATTCGGAGAGATTACTTAAAAAATATGCCTCTCAATTTGAATATTTAGTAAATGTGATTATGAAATAATAGATCTATGATATTATTATTCTCATAAGTATATCAAATAGTTGGTTTAGCAGACAAATATCACTTTTCAACAAACAATTTTAGTTTAGGCTGTCTAACATGTTGCAAATTGTGATGGAGGTCAAAAGTAGTTTTAAATGGTAAGTTGCTACGTCATATGTCAAAAGATGCTAAAGTAAAATTTGTTTTTAACAATGTTAGAGTAAACTATTTTAGTTCAAAATTTAAAATGATGAAATAAGTTTTTGGTAGAAAGATTTATTTGCTAGTTAAGAGTACTGCAAAGGTTTATTTTAAGTAAATAGAAAAAAAATATGTTATTGTCGAAGTTCTCATACGCTCATGATTTATATATTTTATTTGAAATAAAGATAAGAGATTGATCTAGAGCTTTCAGGCTTGAAGTCATTCTGAAAAAGCATAAAATATTATTTATTGTGTCAAGCAATAAATACTCTAAGCACTGGAGTGAAAACTTTTAGGTCATTACATTTGTATGTAATAAATTTCTTATGTTTTTAATCATTTAGCTAAGAAAATTATAAGGCATTATTATTTTCTAGTTATATTTTCTTTTTAATAGAGGTTATATCTAGCCTCACGGAAAGTGACTTCTCTCACACATACTTCTCGCTCATCACCAAAATTAAAGAAAAATTGGCTCTCCCTTGGCAAATATCATCATCAAGCATAATTGGAGGGAACTAGGGACGGAGCTAGAAATTTTATTTAAGGGGGAGGCGTGATTATTGGGGTATAGCTCTACGTTTGTGATATCATTTAGAGGTGAAATTTGTGGTTAAAATTGTGATATTGCACCTTTTTTTTGTTTTTTGATGTTGTTATTTTGATTAAAAATAGCATTTAGAGATATTTTCATTTTTTGTTGTTGTTGTTGTTGTTGTTTTTGTTGTTGTTGTTGTTGTTGTGATTAAATAGCATTTAGCTATCAATGTATACTCTGTGGTATCATTTAGAGCTGATATTGGTGATTAAAATTGTGATATTGCATTTTTTTTTTGTTTTTTGTTGTTGTTATTTTTATTAAAAATAGCATTTAGAGATATTTTCATTTGTTGTTGTTGTTGTTTTGATTAAATAGCATTTAGCTATCAATGTATACTCTGTGATGTCATTTAAAGTTGATGTTTGTGATTAAAATTGTGATATTGCATTTTGTTTTTTGTTGTTGTGATTAAAATTGTGATATTGCATTTTGTTTTTTGTTGTTGTTATTTTGATTAAAAATAACATTTAGAGATATTTTCATACATTCTGGGAAAATCTATGCTTTGTGTAGGAGTATGAGGATTTTTAATATGGAAGAGAGTACAATTATAGAGAATGATTGGGAATGGTTGCATGAGCTTCCTTTGAATAATACAGTTCTTGAAGAATTGAACTTTTACATGACTAATCTCACGAGAGTCAACTCTAAAGATATTAAACGGATTGCAACAAGATGCCCAAATTTGACCTCGATAAAAGTTAGTGACTGTGATATTTCAGGCCTGATTGATTTTTTCAAAGTTGCATCTTTATTAGAAGAGTTTGGCATAGGCTCTTCTAATGAGCCACAGCCACAGCCGCAACCACAGATTGGTGAACTTCTGGTTCATGCTATATCTAAAGCCTTACCACCAAGATTATGCCGCTTGGGTCTTACTCATTTGAGGATAGCAGAAATGCCCATTTTTTATCATGTTGCTTCAAAGCTTACTCAATTGGACCTTCTATATGCATGACTCGACACAGAAAGCCATTGTCTCTTACTACAGAGATGTCCAAATTTGGAATTTCTTCAGGTGATTTCCCTAAGCTTTTTCTTTCTTTCTTTCTTTTTCTGTCTAAATAAATGCATAAGAGATTTGCAGTTCCTTTGTGCGAATGAAGGTTTTCACGAAGTCTCTTGGTACATTCATCATTAATAAGTTATTATTAGGGAAAGATAGCACAATAAACCTGATAGACCTAATGGGAAAGAAAGATGAGCAATGCCACATCATTTAGCAGTTACAATTTTGACTATGACAAAAACAAAATAAGCCGATTGATCTTAAATCAGTTCATCAAGTTTCCAAAACCTATTCGACAAATACTATACTAGCAACGAAAAAGCTCCAACTTTCATGGTTGTGTATGTATGTATGCCTATGAATTAGGATAAAGTAAGATGAATTAGGAATGGTTATATACTCCACTCGGGATTTAAATGTTGGCTTTTTCTAGCATATACGTTCTTGTTTTTCTTGTGGGTATTCATTCATGTTCCTCTGGTACGTGAAAAACATAAAAGTCTAAAGGGCGACAGCGAGGTGAAAACTTTCTTTGTGCTATATGTAAAAGCCTGGCATATTCATTTAGTCATTTAAAGTTCTCACTGCTCAGTCCTATTTTCTCAAACATGCCTATACTATTGCCAAAAGACATAACATAAAACGAGCCTCATTAAAAATCTTATTGGAATACCAGGATGGAGATAGGCAAATAGCATAAGTCACAATGTGACAATTGAGCATTCTTACCGAACAAACATCTGATTCAGGCTTTAGTTTATTTTACCTAAATGTTCTCTTATTAATACAGGAAAAGAAAGAGTGATAGGACAGATTAATCTCTTCTCAAAGATTATACATCTATCCATTTAGCTGCTGCAATTATTTTTAGCAGGTTTTCTACCATACATGCAAACGGAAACCGCTAACAATAAGCATAGTGAATCCATTAATTTTTTGGTACTCATTCTTTCCGTCGTTATGCAACAGGTCAGAACTGTTATTGGAGATCATGGTTTGATTGTTCTTGCTCAATGTTGTACAAGAATTAAAAGACTCAGAATACTACTGGGAACGGATGAACAAGTCATGGAAGATGAAGGCGGCGTGTCAAATACTGGACTTGTGGCTCTGGCTTTAGGTTGCTGTGAACTGGAACAATTGAATGTCTTTGTGTGGGATATTACTAATGAATCTTTGGAATGCATAGGCAAATGCCTAAAGGAACTTAGAGACTTTAGATTGTGTTTAATCAAGGAAGCGAGAATTATTTCAGATCTGCCCCTCGACTTTGGGGTGAAATCTGTTTTAAGGGGTTGTGAAAAACTCACACGACTTGGTTGGATTGATGGATTTGGATTTGGCAAGGGATTTGAAATGAATGAATTTCAAACTCCTTGGATTCGAAATCCACACCATTAGAAATACCTTGTTTGGCTATATATGGATTTATAAAAGGATTTCCAAATCCATGGACTTCAAATTCATTGTTTGGCTATAAATCCTAGAGCATTTGAAATTTTTCAAAATTTTATTTGATTTTTACATTACACTACACACAATTACACATATTTTACACACACTGCACACTTTTTACACACACAACACACTTTTACACACACTGCACACATTTTGCACATTTACACACACTGCACACCTTTTACACATATTTTACACACACTACACACATTTACACACACTGCATATTTTTTACATATATTTTACAGACACTACACACATTTACACATTGCACACTTCTTACGTGCACAACACACTTTTTACATACACTACATATTTTTTACACACACTGCACAGTTTTTGCACATATTTTACATACAATATACACAATTACACACACTGCACACTTCTTATACGCACAACACAATTTTTACACTCACTGTATATTTTTTACATAGATTTTCCCAGAATGTATGAAAATATCTCTAAATGCTATTTTTAATCAAAATAACAACAACAAAAAACAAAAACAAAAAAAGATGCAATATCACAATTTTAATCACAAATATCAACTTTAAATGACATCACAGAGTATACATTGATAGCTAAATGCTATTTAATCAAAACAACAACAACAACAAACGAAAATATCTCTAAATGTTATTTTTAATAAAAATAACAACAACAAAAAACAAAAACAAAAAGATGCAATATCACAATTTTAATCACAAATATCAGCTCTAAATGATATCACAGAGTATACATTGATAGCTAAATGCTATTGAATCACAACAACAACAAAAACAACAACAACAACAACAAAAAATGAAAATATCTCTAAATGCTATTTTAAATCAAAATAACAACATCAAAAAACAAAAAAAAGGTGCAATATCACAATTTTAACCACAAATATCAACTCTAAATGATATCACAAACGTAGAGGTATATCACAATAATCTCGCCTCCCTCTTAAATAAAATTCCTAGCTCCGTCCCTGTTTCCCTCCAATTATGCTTGATGATGATATTTGCCAAGGGAGAGCCAACTTGTTTTTAATTTTGGTGGTGAGCGAGAAGTATTTGTGAGAGAAGTCACTTTCCGTGAGGCTAGATATAACCTCTATTAAAAAGAAAATATAACTAGAAAATAATCATGCCTTATAATTTTCTTAGCTAAATGATTAAAAACATAAGGAATTTATTACATACAAATGTAATGACCTAAAAGTTTTCACTCCAGTGCTTAGAGTATTTATTGCTTGACACAATAAATAATATTTTATGTTTTTTCAGAATGACTTCAAACCTGAAAGCTCTCCATCAAGCTCTTATCTTTATTTCAAATAAAATATATAAATCATGAGCGTATGAGAACTTCGACAATAACATATTTTTTTTTCTATTTACTTAAAATAAACCTTTGCAGTACTCTTAACTAGCAAATAAATCTTTCTACCAAAAACTTATTTCATCATTTTAAATTTTGAACTAAAATAGTTTACTCTAATGTTGTTAAAAATAAATTTTACTTTAGCATCTTTTGACATATGACATAGTAACTTACCATTTAAAACTACTTTTGACCTCCATCACAATTTGCAACATGTTAGACAGCCTAAACTAAAATTGTTTGTTGAAAAATGATATTTGTCTGCTAAAACAACTATTTGATATACTTATGAGAATAATAATATCATAGATCTATTATTTCATAATCAAATTTACTAAACATTCAAATTGAGAGGCATATTTTTAAGTAATCTCTCCTAATTTTTTGGCTTTCAAAATCAACTCCTACACATCTTAAAGCACTTCAAATATTGGGCATCCATAACCACCTGATTTCTTGGTTTGAAGTTTGAACAACTCGTTCACCTATGACTTTGCAAGTTGCAACTATGGGCCCATAAAATTTGGTTGTGACAAGAATTCTGTATAAATTGTCACCATTTTTTTTATCAATATTTAAGTGGTCATTATAAATAATTAATTTAAAAAATTATGTGAAAATTGTCATTGTTGGTAATTAATGACATTATATGGTGACCGCTCAATTACAACAGAAATTGAGAAATTATGACATAGGACTTAGTGATCATATATGTATTGTTCTATTGAGTTATCACTAAATATGTGTGGTGTATAAGTGGAACAAGTCGAGTCAGACAAGATATTATCCAAGTTTGTTTGGAGTTTTGTCAAGCTAAATTCTATAAAAGCCCAGTTTAGTTGTTATTCTTATCAAGCCCAAACGAGTTTTAATCAAATCGAGCTCTAGTAGCTTGATACTATCTTATTTATCTTTTAACAACCTGAGTGGAGCTTGAACCAAGCTTCAAAGTTTACCAAACACAAAAATGCATTAGAAATTGTTTGTTATTTATGTGTATGTGTAACCACTGTCTCACATCAAATCAAGAGGATGTACTTGAGAGACCTATAACCCCAAGCTCTCGTCTCTCTGTTGAGCAGGGACGGAGGGGAGGGGGGGAGGGGGCTGGTGGGTGCCACCGGCCCCCTTCAATTTTTAATTTGCACATGTAAAAAATTTGAGAAATTTGAGTTTGCCCCCCCTCCCCCGCGGAAAAATTGCAAACTTAATTTACATCCCTAGTAATAAACTAAAGAGTAGCCCATATGGTAATTTGTAAAGTAGCTAGCCCACTTTTAAACTCAAATGGGCTACAACTATATATTTCGACCCATATATCTAAATATCAAGCTAAATTGTAGTTCCACGTTTATATATATCCATCATTCACAAAAGCCCAACAAATTTGACTTATGAGTTATGACTTCAAATTTTTGCCTTCAACTGTACCCTCCAAACATACTTTTTAGGCTTTTTATATTTTGTTTTATTTAATATTAGGACCATTTTCTATTTTTGTTTTAAAACTATATTTTATTTAATTAGTTATGAAAAATGTATCAAATATTATTTCTATCTGCAATTGCCTACGTCCACGGGAGAGGATAAGAGAATTTTACTATTAACAAAAGGTATAGAGTACAAAGTATGTCAAAAGTGCTTTTACTTAACCTAATCCCTTCGCATACATATAACGTACCGTACCGCAGGGGGCTTGACAATCCTTCGACTACGGGGTAAATAAAACTCACAAAAATCTCGCCCCCAGTATAATTCATGGCTCCATCCCTGGTGCCGAGGTGCGTTTTAAAGGCAAAACCGTGAGACTCTTCCCAAAGCCGAATACCCGCGGGCGTCTGGTGTGCGAGAAGACAAGTGCATGTCACATCATATTAGCGTCATCTGTAAAAACAAGGTCATGTGCCCTACCCAAACCCCTCCATTGAGGGGACTGATAATTTGTATGTGTAACTACTGTCCTGCATTGGATGAAAATGACTTGAGAAGCTTATAAGCCTTAAGCTCCCAATTCCCTAGCAATGAGCCTTTCAGGGTCAAAATCGTGAGGCTCCGGTACAATACCTCAAACAAAGTTGACAGGTATGCTAGAAGGCAAGTGCATGTCATATGAGTTATGTTGAACGAAGCTAGCTCAAATGAGCTTTAACGATCAATCACGATTGTGTATTGAGTAGCTCGTTTGTTTTTCAATCCTAAACATGTGTTATTAGTTATCATTGGTGTCAAACGGGTGGATCGGATCGGGTTTGGATCGGGTCCAATTGGATCGGTTCCAAACGTATGGGTCCAAGATAGGTTTGGTTTGAGTTTAGTTGGGTTTGGTTCCTAGTGGATCCTACACAGACTCATAATGGAATCAAGATGGATCCAAAGTGGAACCAATATGAAACCAAGGTTCACCCAAGTTTAATCTCTTTTTAATTTGTACACATTTAACAGTATAATCTCTTTGTTTCAGTTCAATTTTTTTGGCTAAATATTTCAGTAACTTCAAATTGAAATATTGAATTACACAGGCTATTGTAATTGAAACTCTCTTAATTTTTTTCGGTTTTTATTTTTATGTCAGCTTGTATGTCCTCAATATAATATTATAATTAATTCACAAAAAAATAACCAGGCCTGCACTAATTTATTTATCATGAAATTTTAAGAAAAATATGCGACAGCCCATTTCACTCTTAAATTCGTACAAACTGAAAATTTTGATGTTCAGCGATTTCATAATTATATTACAAGGTGCTTATTTGAGGGTTTTTCGTTTTTTAAACTCAACACAATTAATAAAAATTTAATGGAATTGACTCAACATATATAAAAATATCAAATGAATTCTTTATTTCTTTTATCTAGATAAAAATTATTATTGTTACTCACTAGAGAAAATAGCATATACCCCCCCAAACTATGAGGTGATGTGCGCTTTGGCCCCCAAACTATTAAAAGTTGCAGTCAACACCCTAAACTATCATATATGTGCACTTTGCCCCCTCAGTCAGCTTCGGGCAGCACACAGGGGGCAAAGTGCTACAAACCGCATAGGTGAGGGGGCAAAGCGCACATCACCTCATAGGTTTTGGGGGGGGGGGGGGGTATTTGCTATTTTTTTTAAAAATTCAAATATTCTTAATATTAACTTAACCCCCCTCGGTTAGTTCCGGGAAATTTTTTATCTATTCATCGTTCAATTTAAATCATGCATATTGAGATTTATTTGGATTTTTCTTGAAATATTATTTCTAGGTTTGAAATAAATAATTTTCAAATATGAAATAAGAAAAATAAAAATAAAACATGAAAATAAATAAGAAAACAATAAAAAGAAGTATAAACTCAAATATTCATAATTTTCTAAAAACAAAAAAGACAATTCAAAAATCCGAAAACACGATAATAAATTAAAAAAATGAAAAAAAGTAATAAAAGTAATAAATAAGAAAACAATGAAAAAACAATGAATAATCGAAAGGTGCTCTGTTATTTATTACTATTATTTTGTACATATGCATATATATATGTATAATATACTAGTATGGAGGGAGACATTGCAGCTGAACTCATGCATGTAAGCCATTTTTTCAGAATCTCCACTCATCTTATATATCTAACTAGCTTTGTTAAAGATTGGATTGGACACAAGTCGGAGTTAAGGTGGAACCAGTTTGGAACAATTATGGATCCAATCTAGAAACAATGTAGACCCAACCCAATAGAATCCAATAGGAAACAACTAATCCAACCCAAAAGAAGAACTCTAAGGAACCAATTCAACCTAAAATTAGTTGGGTTGGGTTGGAACTACGGGTTGAGAACTATTTTGACCCCTCTACTCACAATTAAGGAAAGAGGAACCAAGATACTTGATACACGACTCGAGCTTGATCAGTGAAAACTCGTTTGAACTTGGTTCGTTAACATATATATCAAACTAAGCTTGAGCAATTTCTCGTATTCAATAAGTTTTGAAGCTCGTCTCAATTAGTAAAAAAAAAAGAAGATAAAAATATGTACAAAAAAGTCAAACTACTCGAGCTCGACTCGATTAATAATCAAACCAAATTGAAATACAAAGTTTGATGCTCGTTGTAATTCAAATAAACTTGAACAATAATTTGTTCGGCTCCTCAACTCTTTACAACCCTACTCACAACTTGTTAATTGTCTCGTAATTCTTATAGTTCCCTGTAAATCAACCTTACGTTAAATAATAAATATGAAGAATTATTCTCTATTCTTAGTTTTAATTAGTTTCGATTCATTCAAAAATTATTAAATGCGTGTAGAATATATTATGTTTGATATACAAGAAGATCGTTAGTAATATATTTTTGTATATAATATACATTGATGAAACTACTAAGTTTTTTATAATACATTATTTACTTTAAATACAATAATCAATATATTATTTATTGATTTTATCAAGAAAATATAGGTTTACAATCTTTTACCTATTTCTCACTCTAGAAAGCAAAGAGCTAACTATTATCGACGCATTTGAACTAATTATTATCCAAATTAACATTCTAAAAACTGTATACTAAACCTCATTTTAGTTTCAAAACTTCATAAAGTTAGGCCGGGCACATTTGATTATTAAGATTTAAAATTTCAATACCTAAATAAAGAAGTCATATTGGAATTGGGAAAAATGCAAAAATCGTCTTTTAACTATACCACTTTTTACTTTTGATCCTCTATGCATCGCGCCTAGCAAAAATATCCTATATATTTCAAAAATTGGCACATTTAGTCTGATTTTAAAACTTTCCGGCCAATTTGGCCGAAAAATCACAGGTGCCGGTCACGTGAGGGGCCAAATTGGGGATTTTCAATTTTGGAGGGAAAATTGATGACTTGGCATGCCACTTGGTCAAGGATTGAAGACTTGGATAAAGGAAATTTTTTTGCTCCCATGGTGATTCGAACTTGGGTGCAGCACCTTACCACTAGACCAACTACGAATTCGCTACTTCATTGGTTTTATATATTCATATATCTTATTTGTCTAACATAATTTAAATATATTTACTTATAAAACTATATATTATAAAAGTATAACCTTGAAATTATATATACAATAAATTATATATGTTATATAGTAAATATAATAATTTTGAAATTATTCTTTAAGAAAATACTATAAATAGTACAAAATATAAAAGTATAACCTTGAAATACAGTAACTGTTTTAAAATACAGTAATTTTTCAACTAAATATTTTAAAATAAAATAATTTGTAAAATTAATATTTTAAAATATAGTAATTTTTAAATTAATATTTTAAAATACAGTAACTTTTAAATATTAAAAAATATCACTGTATTTTAAAATATTAATTTTAAAATTATTTTAAATTACTGTATTTTAAAGCAGTTATTGTATTTCAAGGTTATACTTCTATATTCTGTACTATTTACAGTATTTTTTTAAAGAATAACTTCAAAATTATTGTATTTACTATATAACATATATAATTTATTGTATATAGTGCATTAAAATTATATATAAAATAATTATTGTATTTGAAAATATTTACTATATATTAATTTTAAAATTATAGTATTTAATATATATATATACACACATTATTTACTGTGTATATTGCAATGCATATATCATTTACTTTATTTTATAATATATAGCTTTATAAGTAAATATATTTAAATTATGTTAGACAAATAAGATATATGAATATATAAAACCAATGAAATAGCAAATTTGTAGTTGGTTTAGTGGTAAGGTGCATATATGCCATGTTTTGCACCCAAGTTCGAATCACCATGGGAGCAAAAAAATTTCCTTTATCCAAGTCTTCAATCCTTGTCTGGCATGCCAAGTCATCAATTTTCCCTCCAAAATTGAAAATCCCCAATTTGGCCCCTCACATGACCGGCACATGTGATTTTTCAGCCAAATTGGCCGGAAAATTTTAAAATCGGACTAAATGTGCCAATTTTTTAAACATATAGGGTATTTTTGCTAGGCGCAATACATAAAGGACCAAAAATGAAAAGTGGTATAGTTAAAGGACGATTTTTGCATTTTTTCCTACTGGAATTATGGCTCCTATGCACAAAAGGATTAATTACATTACTTAATTATCGATTCATCAATTCAGTATAGTTAGAACTAATAACCATGTAAATCTATTTAGAACAACAATTAAAAAGAAAACCACTTGTACAATTTCACATTTGTACTCGTTAAACGCATTATAATACACGAGGTAAGATACTTACCAAGATTGTACTTGTATGCAGGAATTATACTTGTGACCATTATTTTTCGCTACAAGATCATTAGACAACACCAATATATCCTACAATATATTTTTCACATTAAGGCCTTTTGACATTATATTCCATTTGAACTATTTGGAAAAATTGCAATTTTGGTACCATAGGATAAGACTAGTTCGCAAATGGTACGACACTTTCCACTTGTCTCACTTTTGGTGCCAAATAAGTTTTTTTTTCCCTCACTTTGGGTACTACCATTAGTAACTTGACAGATTTTGTGTCTGTTAACTTTTGGTTTTTTTTGGTGGGGGGTGGGGGGAATGTACAATTAATTTGGGGCTAATTTGGAGGGATATACACAATCAAATGGGTCAAATTTGACCAGTTCGCTTTTTTAAGGCCAATTTTTGTGGTTTTGCTCATTTGAGCTCAAATATTTTCAAATTTTTTTCCCTAAGAACCATGGGTTTTTCCTATTCCTCTTCCTCTAGCAGTGATAGTAGCATACAAAATGGTGAAAAGCAATGCTATTGTAAGAAGAAACTTTATCTGTGGACGTCAAAAACCGAAGATAACCCATTAAGAAGATAACCGAAGATACTTTTTACAGGCTAGATTGCAATTTAATCCTAATAAATATACTAGCCGCAAAATCGAGATGGATTGTAAGAGTTTATCTCAAACAACCAACAAATGATACAAAGAAACACTGCTACAAGAAACAAATGTCGCCATATTTTTTCTCTCTTTTGCAGATTGATGAACCTATTTTGTAGCTCATCAATTTCATTTTGTAGTTCACCAATTTCATTTGGTAGCTCACCAATTTCATTTGCCCTATTGGTAGCTCATTGATTTACACCTTTAACACAATCGTAGAATCTTCTCAATGAGTTATCTTCAATTTTAATTTTAACGTCCACTGATAAAATTTCTTCTTAGAATAGCATTGCTTTTCACCATTTCATCTTTCGTATGCTACTGCCTCTGCTAGAGGAAGAAGAATAGGAAGAAACCATGGTTTTTGGAAGAAAAACTTAAAAAATTTGAGCTCAAATGAGCAAAGCCACAAAAATTAGCCTTAAAACGACCAAATCGGTCAAATATGACCCATCTGAACGTGTATTTCCCTCCAAAATAACCCCAAACGGTATATTTTCCTCCCAAAACCAAAAGTTAACGGACATGTGCCTTGCATATGTCAAAATCCATCAAGTTACTATGGTACCAAAAGTGAAAAAAAAAGAATTTATTTGGTACCAAAAGTGAGACAAGTGAAAAGCGTGGTAACATTTGTGAACTAACCTTATCCTATAGTACTATCAAAATTGCAATTTTACGAACTATTTAGAACAATTTTTTTTATCCTTGGTTAATTATGTAGTAACTAAACAGTACTTCGGCCAAAAAAAGAAAAACAGTTTTTAGTTAATATGCTTAATTTTTTTTTTCAAAATCAATTAGTATTCTTGAAAATAAAGTTGCATTTTGATCTAAATGATCCAGAAAGAGCAGATCTCAAAATGCATGAAGGGTTATACCAGAGCAACTATACGCTACACATAATAAATGATATATTTCACATAATAAAAAGGCGTATATATTTTATTTTTTTTGGTTTCCCAAAGGTATCCGCACAGCCGATCGCCGTGAGACTAATCTCTCGCCCCACTGTCAGCGCACTAAGCGGTAGTAGGCTGACCAAGGAGTTTTTTCCATTCACAAGAGTTGGGATTCGAACTCCCAACCACTTGCTTAAGGGACGAAGCGCTGAACTACTACGCCAACCCACTTGGTTAAAAGGCGTATATATATGTATGTATTAATAAATTGTTTCTTACACCTAGAACCATAAGAGATTCAACACGATGAAATCATTTTTGAAATATAGACCAAGAAAAAAATTAACTATATGTCTCATTTGCCTTGGACTCCCTAATTTAATAACTAATCATCTAGTTTTTTGGCTTCTGTTTAAAATTAAACAAAAATTCGGAGACAAAGATCTGCATTTTCACTTTAATTATACTCCAGTGCCCGATGCAAAGATTCATGTTGATCGAATACTAATCCTGTTCTTAGATTACCACAATTAGGCTATATTATATATATAGACACACATGAATATACATACAGATCAAGAATACAAACAAAACAAGCTGTAATTAAACATTACCTTGATAATGATCTTGTGCGTTGGCAATGACAAATGCAAGTACGTACTTGAAAAATCTCACTTAGAAATTGTCTCATTCACAAAGTCAGATCTAAAGTACTTTCCATTTTTGCATTCTTTTTAACACCCTCATTATAATCAATTTCCTTTGAGGATGAAAACAAGGAAAGAGATAAGCTACTATCAACCTCATGATCATCATCCTTCTTCAAACTTGATTTCATTTTCATCTCGTTTCCTCGCGCCGTTTTCAGGGATAGATTGAGATCAAGATTCACTTGATCAAACTTTCTTTTCAAATTGCTACTTCCTTCTTGAGCGACCGGCATTTTCTTGTCCTCGGGAATAGAACTTTGCACATGCATCGAGTGTACTGACCTCCATTTATCTTGTAATTTGCTCGTCAAATTTTGGTTTGTTTGCCAAAATCGTTGATTTATAAATCTTTCGGAATACTTATGATCATTTTCTTGAATTCTCCAAGAAGAATTAGGCCTATTTGTATGAAAATCACAAGTTGGTGATGAGAATCCACTGTTGCTCTCTAAGGATGTTGACGCAAATAGTCCATTTCTTGTTATATTGGATGCTGCCCAGCTTCTATAAGGACTATAAATCACATCTCTATAGCTGCCCCAAAAAAATCAAGAAAAGTAAAATTAGGGTTTGAAAAAAAGTTATTAAAAAACTAAAGGAATTACCATAAATAGTAATGGCTCACATACCTTAAGCTGGAAATTGGGGTTTGATTGGAGTTTTGTAGCATTGGAAGTTGGCTGAGGTTATATATATGGCGATCTCCGGCATCAAGTAGTAGTCTGTGCTCCGAAATGGCTACGATACAAAAAAAAAAGTTTTTTAAATTATAATTGAAATGAATTCAATAATAGAAACCCTAATTTTATTTTATTTTGCATTAGTATGCAGTACCTTGATTTGGATCATCAATCTTCTTGCTTCTGTACATCTAATCAAAGCATCAACATCAAAATGGCATATAGTAAGAAATTTGCCAGGCCATCAAATGAATTCTAAATAAGATGTATATATGTAATTATATATATAGCCATTAAATTCTGACAATTAGTTATATATATGGAAAGTTAAATTCTTGTCCAGATCGGATTTGGCAAGTATATTAATTCTAGATATTCGTCTAAACATATATGATCCAGACTAAAATTTTGATTATATACCTGAAGATGGCTCTTGACATGAGCAATACTAAGTCCTTTAACATTCATCATTTGAAGCACCAACTTAGGTGTTGCCCCTGCACCAAATAACAATAACAATAGACTTTATTTTCCATGTTTAATGGTGAATCATCTTATAACTCTATATAAGAAAATCAAATTAAAGATTAAATATGTAAATAAATGAATATTTTCTTAAGGGTTTACTTTCTTGTCCTCCTAGTCTTTCAACAGCCTGAACAAAGCATAGGTGGAGCTCCGGTGTCCACCGGAGGCGGGGAGTTTTCGACCGGATATATTGCCTTACAGATCCACAATTGACCTTTTTGCCATTCTCTTCAACTGTGCTGGTGCTTGAGCTGTTTCCATTCGTCGGTTTGCTTTCGTCTTCTGGCTCATCATAATCTCTATCATCTTCGTCTTCTTCTTCTCTTTCAATCTGCAGGTTTGGAGGGCTAGTTTTGGAATTTTCCATGCTGTTACTGTCTGAATTTGTTGTGGATATATATTTGCATATATAGTAAGAATTAAACTTGTATATATATATATATATGTGATCAGATAATTAATCAGTCGAAGGGTTTAAGCTTTTGTGAAGAAGAAATTAATGTTTTATATATCTGATCAAAGTCTTTGTTTTTAGTTGTGGTGAGAAGAGAGTAGATCGATGGAGTATTATTGTTGTAGGCAAAGTTGTTAGAATTTGGAATGAAAATTCTTGGGTTAGGAATATAAACAATAATTCTCTCTCTCTCTCTCTCTCTCCACTGTTCAATATACCTGTGTTTTTACCGACATGTATATGGATGATTGATGATAGATATATATATAAAAATTATAGGATTCTAGAAAGAAGCCTTAAATGCTTCAAAATAAGAAAGCAGAAACTTGTGTTATATATATAAATTAATTTTATTTTAGTCAAAGTTTACATGCTCATTTCACTATCATAAATGTTTTTCGAAATGTCAGCAAACTAAATATTGTACGTATCATTTAATTACAAAACACTCTTACCAACTTAGGATCGTTGATTTCACAACAAACAATGAGAATAATGTCACATTATTCGTGTAACTCACATTATTTACATATGACTCTCGTAGTTTCATGTTAGCCAAAGTTTCTCCTCATTTAGCATCAAATATAATTTTTAGATGAAGTGGTAATGTTATTACAGTTAAATTTTTCATATGTTAATTATGCCACAAAAAGATGATCACAAATTTTACAGTTGCATTATTGCATGTGCAAACTGGATCCATATATATATATATATATATATATATATATAGGTATGTGTAGAGGTAACAAAGAGAAGATGAGGATAGAGAACACTAATTCATATTTACTAATATTATTGATGTCGTCTAACTTAGGGAAATGACAAAAGTCTTTCAGACAAGAATCAAAGGATATTTGTCTTCTTTGAAATGAACTAAGACTTGCTAATTTTTAATTTTTGGTCTACAATAGATATTAATAATACAATAAGAATACTCCTTTTTTAATTGAATAAAAAAAATGCTACAATCTCACTGATCCCATCATATTTTTGTTTTTATCCATCGCAACATCCCTAGAATCAAGCTTCGCAAATCTCACTTGCACATTTTGACTCGTTTATTAATATTCTTAATTAGAGTTATCTTTTACTTAATTATACAATTACATACATCATAATTTCTTATGTACTTTAGATATGATGAAAATTCGATATAATTATAACAAGTAATACACCGCGAATTCCTTAATTGAAATGGTGGTAGTTTTCAGGAAATTCTAGGTCGCTCCCAATTTGGTCACACTCAAATGTATCATAAAATAAATAACTAATAATATGATAAGTGTAATATACTCACCTTGTAAAATACACATGAGTGTAGGGAGCGAATTAGAATGATGTTTCATTGATGCATGCATTCTATATTGTATTCTACTTCTTAATGCTCACATTTATTAAAATTCTTATAATTAGGGGTGCATGGGTGATTAGTTGTAATAAAGAGGTTATATATAAGTAGTTTTGTCCAACAAATGAATAAATAAAGACTCTCAAAGTGGTTACATATAGAGCCATAAGATTATCCCCTTGGTCTTATATATGGTGTTGGGAAGAATTCTTGTAGGGGATCGTTTTTTTTTTACATTTGTTTGGATTCAACTAATAACATAGCAAATTAAATGCTGTAATATTTATTTGGGATAAATGCAAAAAAAATCCTGTATTAATGCAAAATTGCAAAAAAATACCTATGTTAACGAAATAGGCTAAACACCACTATGTATTATTTAAAAGTCTACAAAAAGTCACTTTTTGAAAAGGAGCGTGTTTTTTCATGTTTTTCACCTTTAATGACATGCTTCTTTGTTATTTATACACTATCGAAACAAAACAAAAGGTAAAATAGTGTTATTTCACCCAAAAAACACATCTTTTTAACAAAAAATGACTTTTTGCAGACTTATGAATAACACATGGTGCTGTTTAGCCTATTTCGTTAACATATGTGTTTTTTTTGCAATTTCGCATTAACACAGGAGAATTTTTTTGCAATTATCCCTATTTATTTTGTGATTAGCTATTTTTTTTTCAAGCCATAAACTTAATTTTCTTATCATGTGCATGAATTTTTTTCAGCGAATCAACTTAACTTACGACCACATGCGCTCATATGACTAGTTTTGTCCCAAAAATTACAGTGTGAATCAAATGTGTAATAATTTAAAATTTGTGTGAATAAATGTACGGAGCCTATAAGATTCAGAACTAAAAATGTCAACCCTACACCGTGAGACCAAGAAAAGGATAAAGGTTCTTTATGAGTTGTAAATTGTAATATGGTTTAATTGTGAATTTTGATTTTATTGTTAGGAAGCTTCATTTAATCGTTGTCAATGGTTTATCATTTATGACATTCATGATCTAAATAGCTATTTACCTACATATCCCAACAAAATTATGCCTACCTAATTTATTGGGAGCTTTTTGTTGCATGAAAATAATAATTAGAACACACAATATATATTCTACCCTCGTGTGTATTGTCCATTGAATTGAATGGACTGAAACAACAACATTAAAAAAAAAGAAAAAAAAAGAGCTATTTTGCAATTTCAACTTGTAAAGAAACACTTTTGTATCATCAAATCACAAGCATCTTGCCAAAAATTCACAGCAAAAAGCCAACGCAGAAATGACCCTTTTGGTTCTTGTGACAATATACAAAAAGGGAGAGTTTTCACGTCCATTCTCGTACACACATTCAAGCACGAAAAAGTAACAACAATCACAATGATGTTGAAAAAGAATCCATGCAAATTGGAATACTTCTGACAAGAAGTGGTCCGTTATCAATACATGATCAGATATTACGTACGATCGCTAATTATACGACAAAATGCAGCATACTACATATATTTATGTGAAAACCTGCCATAAATTAGACTAATAGCTAGTTATACTTTTTTTGCACGAAACCACTAAAGATTTCTTTGGGAATAAAATAATTTGGATAACGAAACATAAGAATGTATGTTCTAGTACGTTATAAAATATGGAATTATTTTCGAGACACTTTTTTAATATATAGTGAAACTTATCTTTCTGTCTAATTTGTGGATGTGGCCCGTTATGTGAAGCATGTAAATTTTTGTGTTTGTTTCTTGTTATGTTCTGACAATCTAGAATTGAAAAAAGTTTTACCTAATGTTCATTTGCCTGTGGCTGTCACCAGAAAAAAAATGTTCATTTGCCAAATTGAACTACTCATAAACATAGAAATAGTTTCTTTCAATTTAAATAGATTTTTTTATTCATGTGTTCCAATATTTATTCCTTTTGGCTTTAATGGAATGGTCATTTTTTCTTCATGTAAATCCACATATCCTCTATTTCTAGATAGAAATTTAGCATAGTTAATTCTTCGCTATTATTTTTTATGTATAAAGATGTAATAGTACATAAAATATTCCTTATTTATCGTTGTATAATACTACATATCATTCAAAATGAGACTAGGCATATATATATACATATATTTTTATTATGATTTAATTAGTACTTATTTAAACTGAACACGAAGTCTTGTTATTGTCAAATGTTAATAACTACATATCATTCAAAATGAGACTAGGCATATATATATATACACATATTTTTATTATGATTTAATTTGTACTTATTTAAACTGAACACAAAGTCTTGTTATTGTCAAATGTTAATAACTACATATCATTCAAAATGAGACTAGGCATATATATATATATATATATACATATATTTTTATTATGATTTAATTAGTACTTATTTAAACTGAACTCAAAGTCTTGCTATTGTCAAATGTTAATAACTAGTTTCATTATATCACTAATTTTTTCAACGTTTTATTCATTCCTATAAACAGTACTATTTCTAAGATTATAGATAGAATCCAACTTCTATTAAAAAAAAAAATTAGGGTAATTAGGTGGTGTTTGCTTGTGAAGATTATTGTATATTAATTAAAAATTAGGTTGGTCAGCAAGATTCACTTCCATGCCACCCAACCTGTAAAGTCAACCCCAACAGTCATGTTTTCTTCTGTCAATTATTATATATTATTATTATTATTTTTGTTCTTTTTTGGCCATTAAATATTTTAATCATCTTTGAAAATCGTGAAGCTATTAATGCGGATCGATCTATCATCCTTCGAGAATGATCAAACACTATGTCTGTCCCTATGATTCTATTCGGGAAATTCTATGCTGGACCGAGACCTGTATGGACCGTTGGATCTCTCCAAGGGGGGGCTAAATTAGTAAATGACCCCCCCCCCCAGTAGGGGAATCCAACGGTCAGGTCTCGGCCCAGCATAGAATGACCCATTCTATTCCGATCCGGAAAATGTTTTTATGGATCGAATGTTCATATATCAAATAATCTAATAAAAATAGCAAAATTGTAGATGGCAGAAGATTTTGATGTGGCTTTATACTAGTGATCATTTGTAATATTGTAGATACTACATTCGAGGAATATATTACAATTTTTCATAAATTTGTAATTAATAGATGCAAATAATATCATGGAATAACATGTGTAACATTCAATGACTCAGTGCATGTATGACTATTAAGTGTAGCATTCACAGTACGTACCACCATTTTGTTTATAAACATCTAGTCCATTGAAACATTTTCGTTTCATCTGTAGCATAAGATTGAAACAATCATAAATGTATCTCGTGTATAAACATCAAAGAACCCAAATAATGATATCATCAGCTGTCACTAGTGCAGACGATATTTAATGAATAGTGACGTGACTTCATTAAAACTTTATAGTATTTACAAACTCTGTTCGTTTAAGCATTTACCATAAAATCGTGGCAAATCTTCGTCTTCATTTACCATATTCCCAACCATATCATATGCATCATCATGCACCGTCATGACTTGACTCTATATACTTCTCATGGGAGTATAGATCAATTACGGGATAAGTGCGAGCAATTTGTCATGTAATTTACTTGGATTCAATCAAATCGGATTACAAATAAAATATTAATTATTTAAACTTTATAGATCTAATATCTCTTAGAAAAGTGTCTATAATTTTACCTTTTGCTATAGAACACATCCCAACTAATGCAATGCTTATCATGACAAATGTTCCCATGAAACTTTGTGTGACAATAATCACCAACTACCATAAAAAAAGAATTTTAGGATGGAAAAACTATATTCCCCATTTATTCTTAGTGTCAAATCAAGCCATAAAAATATGTAATTTCGAAAAGTCATCAACAAACATAATCAAATAGTTTTCTTACTGTCGATTTGGCAAGGTTGTTGGAAATAAAGGGTGGATTTGCCTGGCTGCATGGAAACCCAAATTAACATACTTCCATGCATAAACGTACAATTAAGTCATCAAAATATTATTTAACCATTACCTAATTCCAAATATACGTATGCATGGTTGAGAGAATATAATTTGGTCTTCAATTATTGTTTACAAAGGTATTTTTCGTCTTCTTGTCAAACAATTTCTTTGTCCCCACGTGAGTGACATCTCACCACCCATGTTATATCTCATGATTTTTTAATGAAATTACTAATTAATTAAATTGGTAGTATAGTAACTAAATTTTGAGATGTAACTTTAGAAAGAAATTGAATTTTTCGATCCTTTTAAGATGAGAATATTAGTGAAGTTAAAACGAAAAATTACGGGAACAAAAGTGTTCATTAATATTTGTTTTTTGTTGGGTAATTAAATATTGTTCTTGTAATAAATTATAAGAATCTTAAATAATAGACCTTTTAATATGTTAACTGAATCAAGCAATTAGGGGGCCGAAAATGCAATCTAGACTAATGCATTAAGTAGAAATATTAACACGATGGAACGTTTTAAATAATATTAAATATTACAATTAGTATTGTCTAGTCATTTAAACTTTGAAATAGAATAATTACTTATACTACTAGGAATAAACTTGCATGATATGACATAAGAAGCGTGTAATACGTGCCTATATTTATAAGTGTATAAATGGAAAAGTCCTTGTAAATTTGGTGTCGAACATCAGAAGATGTGGGTTATATCACATCACCAATGAAATATATAGACGCCATATGTTGTTATAAAATGATCAATATTCTTATACAGAAAAAAAAAAGCAAAATTAGTCATGTAACTATAGGGGCTAGCAAAATTGGTCTCATATTATTTGAATTGGAAAATTGGCCATGTAACTATCAAAAATTCGCAATTTGATGATTTTTGATAGTTACAGGACCAATTTTTGATAGTTACAGGACCTAAAAATCAAAAATCCCCAAATTGAATTGGATCATGTGCATGTTACATGACCAATTTTCGGCCAAATTAGGACTTTCCAATCAAATTTGTCCGCAAATTGTGAATTTTTTATAGTTACAGGACCAATTTTGCCAATTTAGATAATACGGGACAAATTTTACCAGCCCCCTATAATTACATGACCAGTTTTGCATTTTTCTTTTCTTATATATATAACGTGCAGTCAAGAATTTTCTGTATAAATATATCTTATAATATTCTCTATTTATTTTTGTCAAATATGAAATTAATTTATTTTATTAAAGATGATGGTCCAAGCAAGATATTGACTATACTTAGACTAGCCTTTCAACAAAGATTTTTGTAGATTTTGGCAATAGTAACAAGTAATTTATTATTTAAAATGTGTTTATAAACAATTGGATCCACGAAATAGATAATATATATCTTACATAGTTGCTCTCTTTAAGCAAGCAAAAGATTCCATGTTTGGGCCATGGCAAGTATATCTGTCACTCTTCATGAATTGTTATTTATAAAAAATCCATGTGATCTAATATAATAACAATAATTAGTGGACTTTCAAATTTCATAACAAACACTCTCCAATGAGATATAATTGGAGAATTATTCTTCGATGTTTTTGTTTGGTGACTTAGACAAATAAACCGGTGATATGGGCCCGTGATCTAGCTCGATCCAATATGCTTTTGGGCCCAAAAGGCCCAGCCCATTATTCTATTAGCATTACGCAACAGGCCTTGGCCCAAAAGGATGATTACCATTTTTTCTTACATTGAAAGATTTTTCTTATAATCGTAAATCATCTCTTTTTTTTTAAACAATTACATCACTTACATCAAATTTCAAATAAAATATCATCAATCGGCAATTTACTATTACAAACTATAACCACTGAACTACTATTTATGTGAAAAACAACCCACACATATGTAATGAGATCGAACCAATGACCTCTATGTCACGAGGACTCAATCTTACAACTACTATCTCATGATCTGTTTATTTTCAAAAGTGATACAATATTCAAGAATAAATGTAAACCAACTTTGTCTCAAAATAACCCAAATAATTATATATCCATATCTTGGGCTGGATTATATATCGAGCAATTACACAATTTTGGGCCCAATCATCTCTCTGTCATGGGCTTTTATAAGATCAAACGAATATTGGACTAGCCTATATTAAGAGGGTATTCGACTAAGCCCAAACTAAATAGTCCCCCCAATACCAATCTACCATCCAATTGACAAATTATCTGTTGAGCAGTGTTCTGAAAACCGGACCGGATAGCGAATCAAAAAAGTTACCGGGTCACGGGTCCCGATTCAACCGTCGGGTGAACTGCGGTTGAACCGATGACGTAATAATTATGCAATTAATAATAGTTAGTATACTACTAAATATATAAACCATAAAAGTATGGGAAAAAAAATGAAAACATGAGCTATAAAAATATGGGGGGAAAAAATGAAAAGAGATAATAGCAGACACTCCCCTCAGTTATGAGGTGATGTGCACTTTGCCCCCTCACTTATCATAAAATGTGCACTTCACCCCCTCGGGCAGATTCGGGCACCACACTTATCATAAAAATTGGACTTTTGCCCCTTGACTTATATGTCTTTGTAGCACTTTGCCCCCTGACTTATGTGTTTTTGTAACATTTTGCCCCCTCACTTATGTGTTTTGTAACACTTTGCCCCTGCCCGAGCTGCCCAAGGGGTGAAGTGCACATTTTATGATAAGTTAGGGGGCAAAGTACACATCACCTCATAATTGAGGGGTGTCTGCCATTATCCCAAATGAAAATAGTTAGTTGACAAAAAGCTAAAACAATATATTCAATTTTCTTTTTCCCTTTATCTTCTCCCATTTATTCCATTAATTCCTTTTAATTCTCTCTCTTTCCCATTTGTCCTTTCCGATTCAAATTCTTTCTTCCCCATTTTCTGTTCTTTTCCCACTGTCACCCTCTTTTCTCTTATCTTCCCTGATCACTTATGCATCCCATCACCCCCTCATTATCCTCCATCATCATGCATCTTTTAATATAAAATATGAGAAAGACTTACAATTATAAAGATTGCTGTCTTTCTGCGTAAATGAAGGAAATATTTTCAGATCTGGGGAAGAAAGAAGAAAGGGATAAGGGCTTAATTTTCAGATTTATAGATTGCTGCCTTTCTGCTAAATGAAGAAACATTTTCAGATCTGGGGAAGAAAGAAATAAAGGCTTAATTTTCAGATTTGTAGAAGTCGCGACCTGCCCGGTTCAAGTGACCCATCAGTGGTTTTTACGGTCGGCCGGTTCAATTAGTGGTTTTTACGGTCGGCCGGTTCAATTAGTGGTTTTTACGGTCGGCCGGTTCAATCGGCGGTTTGAACGGTTCTTAGCAGAACCCGGCGGTTTTGAGCCCTAAACGGTTTTGTGCGTTTGACCGGCCCGGTTCCGGTTCTTGGCGGTCGGACCATCCGGTCCGGTCCAGGTTTCAAAACCAATGCTGTTGAGTGATAAACTTGAAAAGGATGTAAATACAGTTGGACTGTTGGAGCGATAATTAAGTTTGACATCTCATTCTCTTATACCATACCATAAACCAAATATAAGATAAGCTACACCAAGTTACTTAAAAAGAACAAATCCCAAACGTACAAACGAATTGAGCCAATAGTGTATTACAGCGAAATTTAAAGCGTAGGCAAAAGTTCCAGAGGACGAGCTTATAAGATCCCAAAATAAGACCTCACAACTTTATTAACGTAACATTTTTCTTCAAGACTTTAACAAACTCTTTCAATTTTTACCATCTGAATGACAAACTTATTAATACCGACATATTATAAGCTACATCTTGTCTTATCCAAACAAATTAAGACTAACATCTGACAAGGTGCGGGAGCTTAAATAATCTTTTAACAAAGACCCTCTTATAGTCTTACTCGCAACATGGATTCAAGACTAAAGAATTCAAAATGAACCTTTTATCTATTAATTTGCTCTAGCCAGAAGGGCTTATTCAGCAAGAAAATTGCATTTCATTAACAATGCTCTCAAGCTTTTCAACAAAAAAATATGAGCAACAAGTCATAAGCTCACAAGAGTCATCAAGCTATATCTAAAGCAATTGTCGACCAAGTCGATATTCAGAGTCTATATTAAATCTTATTTTTCTGTAAAATTGCATTCAAAAACTGTCCAGAACTTTAATGTGAACACAAGCAGTGAAGTGAAATTTCTCGAATTCCATATCAAATATCTTGTGAGGTGAGATTAAAAGCCGCCAGATATCAAGATGAGAGCAAATATTACCAAAAGGAACTACAGTGGAGAAGAGAAGCTAAACTGCACACCAGTCTTCCCTCGGTCATGCTCGTGTTGTTTCAAAATGTAGCAGTAATTAACCTGATAATCATCTCAAAATGTCAGCAACATTTAATAAAACACTAGCTTGAAACCAAAATACGAGTGATCTTAGAGAATCTCGAACTATAAGCTCAAGTATAATCAGTCATTCATATATGTGGACCCCACGTGGGGTCGATGGTGGTGGTTGCCCAGGATTCCAAGTCCGTGGGAGCTCCTAAGAATAAACCGCAAAATATACCCATGCAATACGAAAGAAATTATCATTTTTGCGGACTCTGCTCACAAACATGCTTATTGCATTTCAACTTTCCCTAATTTCCTTTTCCTAGCTTTTATCAGGAGACATAAAAACCCTTTTCTGTCAAAGAGTCTACAGGCTAATGGCACCAGAAGACCATATATAAGCCACTTATTTAGGAGTATCCTATCAGAAATCTCATCACTGATTATAATTTAATAGGGAAATTGTGTTTTAGTAAGTAATTATGATATATACATTGGAAATTGGGACCAAAAAAGCTAGTTACCATCGACCTGTGAAAATTTTGAACAATCACACAGTCAAGAAATTTTAAGCTTAGAGATTACAAATATTCTACACGCTAAATATGGCAACCTTGATCAATTTCTCACTTTTTTTCCTAATTTTTTTTAAATGCAGATAAACTATTTCGAGATGGCCTGCAAGGAATTAATTTTTCTTACTGAAGAGTGAAGATCATATGAACATGTTCCTGTGTGTATAAGTCTTTCTCTCAGCAAAGTCAGCACCAAATACGCAAATCTGAGAACGAAATTAGTAATAAAAATCAAGAACAAAATAACTAACCTCCATGCGAAATAGCTTGGTAGGTACAATTATTCCAAATCCTGCTGAGCTTCTGAAAGAATCTTTTAACTTTTGGAGGGAAAACTCTTTGTACGCGTTCTCAGTTAATTTGTTCAGGCTACCAGCGCAAGCAAACACATGTCCATGGATACCAGCTTCTCTAAAAACCCTCAAAGGGAGATCAAAAGATAAGTCTGCAAAAGCAGTGAGAGCAAGGTCTCCACCTATATTGTCCATTCCAGAGTCATCAGAGTTTCCATCATTAGCATTATCTCTGACAACTCTTCTTGGCTCAGCGGGACCCAGTCCCCTAGCCTTGAAACCTAAAACAGATGTTGGGCCTCTCAAGGAGCAAACTGGAGAAGAATTACCCCCCATGAAGAACCTCTCGGGCAAATATGAGGGTGTATTCAAGAACCCGCCACCCCATGGAAATATAACACCACCTGAAATTCCTAAATTCAATGCAGATCGATAGAATCCCAATGGGATAGCATAACGAAGATCAAATTCCTGTTCAGAAAAGACAAAATGTCATGTACGGATAAAATACATCTCTTGACCATTTGCTCATTAAGATGTGCGTGGTTGCAGATCAGTATTCCTCAACAACACAACAAGCCTTCCTAGCAACTTTATCACAAAGTACCAGAGAGAACATCAGATAATTCCATTGTGAAATGTTAGCACAAATTACACTTACTGTGTGATTGGCATAATGTATGAGGGCCATGTTACATTTATTTCAGTGAAACATGAAGTAGCATAATATAATTCTGAATGCTAGAAAGATATCATAAGAATCGGAAGTAGAACTTTAGGAACTTAAACAAGAAGTAGAACCATGTTAACATGTCAGATTGGGGACTTCTCAAATTAGTAAGGAGATTACTATGATCCCTCAAGCAAAATACATGACTCTTGCAGGTCTAACTGATGAAAATATAACAAACAAGAAACAAAAGAAAACAGAAGGCGAAAGAAAGAAATAAAACAGCAAACCTGACGAATAAAGCGCAAGCTCCGAATATCAGGAAAAAGACCTCCAATTTGAGTAGTGGAGACAAAAGCATGTCCTCGCGTTGGCCTCATAGGTGAATCTCTGCGATCAACTTTAAAAGCATACTTCAAAGCCGAGAACAAACTATGTCCAAGATGCCTCCTCACTGTATATGAAGACATTTGTGATGGATCGGTTAACATACGCCACGAGAGATTGTAAGATAAATCATGTTTCCCGATTGATAACAGGCCAAGTGAGAGGCCAAGAGCTTGCTCTTTATAAGAAGAAAACTTCAACCAATCTTGGGAAAGCAGAGATATTCTCGCTGACAAGGGTGAAGGAAATGCTTTGAATCTGGGTAGAGAAACTCCTGTGCTAATCTCAGATGCTTGACCCCAGCCATAAGCCACTGAACCATCCCATTGATCTCCATAACCAAGCAAATTTTTCAGTTTTAAAGAACCTTCTAGAGACCAAGATCTAGCCTACAAAAGCACAATAGAATATCACAAAACTAAGATGGTAAACAAACATGTACTCGTTGATACAACAGACAGATGCATAAATAAAGGGAAGGGAGAAAAGCACTGCATTAATTGTTCATCGACAAAAGATCAATTTATCCATAAGACGTCTACACGGAAACGGATACAAAGGAGGGGATAGGCAGATGCATCACCACCCCCACCCCACCCCAAAGGAAAAAAAAAGTCACCTATAATTCTACTTTTATCGGTATAATACAAGATTTAGAACCCCCCTGCCCCCAAAAAATAAAAAAAACCACAAAGCACAAATCTGCCCTCCATGTAGTGAAGATATTTATTTCGCCGACTCATTATTGTACTCTCTGGACCATTTTCACAAAAATCAGGACCTTCGAACCTGCATTATTTCAGCAGCTCAATTTTCGTACCCCAACTACAAAATCCCAGCTCTGTCCCTGTGTGTACATCACAAGGAGGCGTAATAACTTCTCAATCATTCATTTTCTTCTTTCGGTCCTAAACTTCGGTGCAGTTCCAGAAATTGCATCATCTTGCAGCTGAGCTAGTGTTCTCCAACTAATAACTAAGTAAATTATATACTCAATAGTCCAAGCAACTATGAAGCCGATTATTGAAATTTCTAGAAATGAGCCTACCGGTTCATTCCTTACACAAACTGGCCAACAACTATATTGATGTTTACATCCGTATTTCAAACCTCAAATCAACACTTTCTATTCAACTACAATTTCATACAAACTTCATCTTACTGAAGCCTCAAAATCTACAGATTAATCATAACAATTGAACCCATCAACCCTAAAGTTTTCCATCCACAGTCCACACACATTCACTCCTTCATGGCATTTCCGAATTTCAAGCAGCAATCACCTCACGAATTCGAACATAAGCATTCATAACAAAAAAATTAATCACAGATTTCAATACCAACACTACTTCAAAGGAATGCTACCTCAGGTTTGGAGAACACCCCCAAGTCACCCGTAAGCGGGTTCTTCGCCTCCGAAACCTCGATCACGACATTCGCAGTCCCCGGAAGCTCCGGCGGTCCCGCGTCGAGGGTGATATTAACCGAATCAAAAACATCGAGGCGTTGCAGCCGCATATTGGCAACACTAGCGGCTTGCAACAGCTGCTGGAAGCTAGTGGCATCCTTGAATATCGCCTCAACTTCGGCCTCGATCAGAGCGTCCTTGGTCCTGGTGTTGCCCTTGATGATGACGTCATGGACCCGGACCGGGACCCGCTCCGTGGAGAGGCGACTGAAGAGGGACTCCATCTTGGCTTGGTCCATTTGGGCCCGGGCCTTAGGTGTCATGGGTTCGGGCTCTTCTTCTTCTTCATCATCTTCGAAGTCGTCATCGTCGTCGACGTCGTCGTTTTCTTCGATTTCTTCGAAATCTTCCGGGTCGGGGTTCGGGCTGTCGGGTTGGGTGGAATGTGGGTCGGACTCGGGCTGGGCTTCCATGAGAGAGAAGGGGCGGCGATGATCGACGGTAGGGCGGGGAGTTGGGGGGAGTGGGGTGGTGATTCTAGGGCACTGTGGGGCTAGAGAACTCGGCTATACGAGTTAGGAATTCCTCTTCTGAAACCATCAAAACGACATCGTGGTTGAGGGGTTTAGTTTTCGAATTTATTTCTCTTTTGAACAAAATGCACTTCACCTCATCTAAATTTCAATTTTTAGCACTAAACTCACTTCAAAACTAAGAAAAGAGATCTTGCTTCCTAGAAGATTTGAACACATAACAATTTGCCCCAAAATCAATATTTTGATGATGTTTTCATTAGAGAATCTCGATTGGCATCGCGGCCATTGTGCATTTGCTATAAAGCACGGACACTCGATAATTATTCATGAGCGGCGTCGGGCGCGTGTCGTGACATAAGTCGGACACAGCTAATCCATGTCTTTTATTTAAAAAATAAAAATTCGGACACTGTGTTGGACACGACCAGATGTGTATCCGACATGGTGAGAACACGGGACGGGATTCAAATTATAAATAGAAAAAGTTCAAAAAACCTAATTCTAATTCCCTTTTTTTTTTCTTTTTTTTTTTGTTTTCCCAAGGTATCCTCACAGCCGACCGCCGTGAGACTAATCCATTGCCCCACTGTCAGCGCACTAAGCGGTAGGAGGCTGGCCAAGGAGTTTTTCCATTCACAAGAGTTGAGATTCGAACTCCCAACCACTTGCTTAAGGGACGAAAGTCTGAACCACTACGTCAACCCACTTGGTTAATTCTAATTCCCTTTCAGCAAACAGAACACACATAATGTGTTTCTATTTCAACTCTAAAGCGTCTTTTAATTTTTAACTCCAAACCCATCATTGTCGCCGTCTTCTTCAGCAGACGAGAGCCATCATCGTCTTCTTCACTGCTGTTGTGGAAGGGTCCCCAAATTCAAGCCACAATCGCAAGGTTCAGCTTCTTACTTTCTTAATCTTCTTTAGACTCCTATTTTACAAATTCAAAACCCTAAATCTCTAAATTGAAACCTACATTATTTTTGAAATTACTATGCTAGTTAAGGATTATCTTTACCTAAACTGAATAAGAATTTCTTAAACATTTGATACTTTGATATCTAAGAAAAAGAATGAGTTTGTAATTCTTTTGTAATTTGTGACTGTTTATATTTTTGTTTTGCATTTGTAATTAAAAATTTTCAAACATGTAGAGATTGACAAAGAAGCAAAGAAAATACAAATTTAATAATAAACAAGTAAACAACATTTTCATAGTTTATTTTTCTAACAAATTATATAGGAATTAAAATCAATATCTAACTTATGTATAATATATATATATGACAGCAGTGTCAAAGCCGTGTCTATCCTAGATTTTTTGGAAAATGTCGTGTCCCGTGCCTGTATCGATGTGTCCCGTGTCTGTGCATCATTAGTGCATTTGTAATGTCATCAACGTTTTTATCAGCTCTTATATATGAAGTTGTTAGGCTTTATGATGTTAATTGACGCCATCGATGATGACTAGTGAAAATTTGAATTCTTAAATCCACCTTCGTGCGTTCTTTAAGAACATGATCTCAAGAAACTATTACTAATTTTCAAGGAAAAAATATCTCGAACAAAGAAGATTTCCATGGAAGATAAACAAAGGACTTTCTTCATTATACAAATAGACATTGATTACTATGTGGTTGAGATTCCAACAAAAAAAAATTAGGAGTGTACATATACCCATACAACCCACCCGCCACCACTCAAACTGAGTCGATCAGCCTGTAAATCGCCGATTTAGAATTTTAAAATAATAGTGTCGGTTTGATATGATTGCAACTCGCCACATTTGAGTCGGGTGGTGGTTTTAATAGTTGTAATATGCTTAACCCACAACCCCATCACTTATTTCGCACATATATATGTATATGTTATAGATTAACACCAAAAAATCTAGAAGAAAAATATATGCATATATACTCTAACAGGAACGGTTTTATCATATTCATACAATACACCTTATTTTTTCTCATTTCAACAAGAGTGATTTTATTTATATTCATATTATACATTTTATTTTTTGTTTGAGAAAACAAATTATATGCCTTATTTGGACACTTCACTACAAAAAAAAATGATTTTTAGTGACAGTAATCTTAGTGATGATAATGCGATTGTCACTAAAGGCATATTTGTAGTGACGACATTTATTGTTATCACTAATTATTGGAAGCAACCATTTTTAGTGACAACATTCTATTTCATCACTAAATTTTGTCACTATAAATTTGGCGCCATTTTCAGATGACGGCGGGAAATAATAGCTGTCACTAAAACTGATTATTATAGTGACACTATTAAAAATTATCACTAAAATTCTTACAAAAGCATTTAGTGTCAGTAAAAAGTTATCACTATAAACTTATAGTAATAGTGATAAGAAACTTTTGTCACTAGAATAGTTAGTGTCAATAAACAAATGTCATTAAAAACGTATACCATTAGTGACAAAGATCATTATCACTAGAATATTTAGTGTCAATAAGAAACTATCACTAAAAATATATACCATTAGTGACAATGAACTTTGTCACTAGAAATTTTTTATACGGAAGTTGTATATGCCAAATATATTATTAATAATAAATATACGCCAAGTTAATAGTCATATTTTCTCAAAATGTTTGAAACAATTTGCCGCCATCAAATTCTCAAATCTCTACATATTGATGCTTGAGATTTGTAAATATTAAAATATTTTGCATTGGACAAATTAATAAATTTGATAACATATATATATGTGCACACACACGTGCATATAAATCCTATACTGTAGTAATAATCAACGATCGCACTACTACTAATATCTAATCCTATTGAAAACGAAAAATAATAACAAAAAATATTTAACGAATCAATTATATTTTTTTGGGTAGTGGTGGCTGTTAAGAAATAATTCCGCTATATATGCAAAAATCGTTTTTCATATTAATATTTTTTTTATATTATTTATTAATATAATATTTGGAAACCAAACATTTGTATCTTTTTGAACAAGTATGGTACTTATAATTCTCTAAAGTCATAATATCCATTTTGCGTTCTCATCACTAATTAGAATAAGAATTTAATTCTATTCTACTCATTTGAAACATGAAAGGATGCATATATCTACCTAGTTAGTTGAAAATCCAACAAAGCAATGAATAAGGCCTCTCATTACGTAATTTGGTCATAATGGTCAACTATGGTGGGCATAACATTTATCATACATCTATCTGAAAGTTTATCCTATAATTACCTTAGAAAAACACTACCTCTCTTTATCAAAATTATGTTGTGAGGCATTACATGGAGTTAGCGATTTCTTTAGAAAATTATGTTCAAAGGCATTGAATACAGTTGAACTGGAACATCTTGAGGATCAAATTGCTTTGACGTTGTGCAAGTTAGAAAGAATTTTTCCACCAGCATTCTTTGATATCATGATGCATTTACCTATTCATCTGGTACGAGAGGCAACGTTAGGAGGGCCTGTACAATATCGATGGATGTACCCTATTGAAAGGTAAGATATATTTTAATGTCAGTAAGATATTATGTAGCTATATATTTTTTCAATGTTTCCTTCTTTTTATGAGTTAAGTCAAACATGCTCTACAGGTACTTATACAAACTAAAGCAATACGTTGGTAATAAGGCTTTTCCAGAAGGATCAATGGCTGAGGGTTATATTGCTGAAGAGTGTTTAACTTTTTGCTCGATGTACTTGAACGATATTAAGACACAATTCAACAAAGCAGAACGTAATTATGAAAAGCATAGAGGTATATCGCGAGAAAGATTGTCTGTGTTTTCTGAAAACTCACGTCTTGTAGGGAAAGGTGTCTATGATTATCTTGATGAAAAATCGTGGAAACAGGTTCATTCATATGTGTTGAAGAATTGTGATGAAGTATTGACATTCATGAGGTACTATGGTATTGCATTATTGTAACTATGTTTTTGTTCGCACTTTAAGTATTATATTTGATTTTTGTATTGTCCAATTATTTGAATTAAATATATTTTGTAATTTAGTGAACACAAGGAAGAACTTAAACAAAATGGTTGCAGAAATGTGGAAAAAAATCACGAGGAGTTTTTCGCTAAATGGCTTGAACGACGTGTAAGTCTTATTTTACAAAAAAGTGCTTTACATTGTTTAATTTGATTTATCATTCATTGACTCAAATTCCACTAATAGATTGAAGTGGCGTCAAGTGAAGAAACTTCACTTTTTACTGAGGATCTCTTGCACTTAGCATACGGCCCCGACAAACGGGTAACTCATTATGAGGTTTGTATTGTCAATGGTTTAAGGTTTCACACTAAGCAACGTGAGATGAATAAGAAAACTCAAAATTCTAGTGTGGTTGTCAAAGTTGAGGAGGAATCAGGATTTCGAGATTATTATGGTGTTTTGAAAGATAAAATTCAACTGGATTATTTGGGAAACCATCACGTGTTGTTGTTTAAGTGTGATTGGTTTGAGGGTAAGTCAGTCCAGAAAGACAAGTACAGCTACACGAGCATTAACACATCAAAGCCATGGAAGACCAATGAGCCATATGTGTTAGCATCTCAAGCACAACAAGTGTTCTATGTTAATGACATCAAATTAGGCAATGACTGGAAAATTGTAATTGAAGCACAAGGTCGAAGCTCATGGATTGTACTTGAGAGCAAAGCAGATGAATGTGTAATTACTAATGAATCATGCCAACAAAATGATCTGCATAATACAGTTGAAATGCAGGACTTTACTAGTGATCATATAGATTTGCATAGGAATGATATCCCACCTATAACCATCAATTCAAATGGAGTGATACCTGAGGAAGAGCATGTTGACATATTTGTTGATATTCGAGATGAAGATGAAGATGAAGATTGCACATTGGCTGAATATGACGAAGAAGATGAAGAAGAAAATGCCAACGAAGAAGATGATGAAGAAAATGCTGATGACAGCGAGGATGATTGTAGTAGCTACTCTACTACTTGATCATTTGCACTTGCTTTGCTGATTAAAAGGTTGAACCTTGAAAGTACTCTCATGTTGACCTTTTCTTATGCGTATTTTAATTTTGTGGATTGTGGCCTTGTGGGTATTACGTCTAATGACTTGTGTGAAAATGAATACCATCGTATTTTCTTTTTCGAGAGATTCTCTAAACAGTTTCATTCTTCTCTTATTCTAGGGTAAGCCCCTTTTATGAAACGAATTTGCACATTGTTTGACATGGTAGCATCATACGCTCTAATTGATGCCCTCTTATACACACCAATTGGATCATCAAAAAATTGATTAACACAGTAGATATTTATTGTACCCAACTCAGTTGCTTGCGACAACACTTACAAAATGTAGCTTAGCTCGCAATCAGAACCCGAGAAGTTGAAGATCGTGACCTCATTCAATGCCTCCAATCCCATTGCTTGCAACTTCCAGTCCTTTATGTAGTTGGATACACTAATGTTCGCATTTTCCCATGGTGTACCCTACACATGTTAAGTCAATTACAATTTTATTTTAGAAACCCAAACAAAGAACGTGTTTAATAACTAATAAACGACAAACCATAAAACTTAAAATTTTACCACCAAATCGACTTTAAGCTCATTCAAGCCCGTACATCTACTGATGAGCACCAATGTGACAGCAAGATTGTCAACCAGCTTCGAACACCTGATCTCTAGGCTGTGCATATTAACAAAAAGTACCTCACCATAATGCGATGTAGGGACTCCACACGCGCCAACCTCTAAACAAACAATTAAAAAAAAAAGGAAATCAAAACAACTTCTTAAAAGCACTTGCACTTATTCAAACAATGATAGATAGATATACCCTAACAAAATCAACCAGGACACTTGCTCGTTCGCTGGACAGCAATTCTTTCGTCATTTTTACAACCTCTCGAAGTAGTCAGTATGTCGAGCAAGTTGATCCGATGTAATTTCGATGACGGTGTACTATCCACTGTAAAGAACGAGGTAACGGCCCCAATACTTGTAAATGCCCCGGACCCTGTTCGTCTTGTTTCAATAAAATAATAAGGACATCTACATTGGGGAAGTGTACTTTTATATTCACATTTCCTTGGGCTCGATTGAATGTCATCTTGAATATTTTTACAGAAGGCAAATATGACTCAAATTCTGTTAGTCCTGTAAAATCACAGTTGAATAACTGCAAATCATTCAACTCGGGACACCATTTTCCAAGGCGGGAAGAAAATGTGTTATCATACAGCACAATGTGCTTCAATATGAGTCTTTTTAAATTTCGTAAATTATATCTATCTTCCCACCTAACAATGTAATTCGGTAGATATAATTTTAACTGAACAAGAGTTTGTGACAAAAACAGGCCGTTAGGGAGTGAAGTGGACAACCGGCCGACTAATTTCAGTATACGCACAGAATGATCTATTCCAAACGCCACCCACTCTTGCCTTATCCAACACAATTCCTCGGCCCCCATTGGTAACTCAAAGCTCAAGGTTTCAACCACACTTTCATTATGTTCAAGTATAGTGCGATTAACAACATGAATAAAATCTAAACCATGATAACCCCTTTGTTCAAAACGGTTAATATCGAATAAAAGAGTAGGGATGGAATACCAACAATGTTGAAAATATTTTGATAAAAGACCCAATCGGGCTGCCTCCACAATGCATGCATCCCTTGATAACCTTCCCATAACATGAAAAATTATATCCTCACAAAGGAAACTAAATCCATTATTAAAAATTGTACCTCGTTCCATGGTTGTGGAAGATGATCCTCACAAATATCCCCTGTTTATACTCTGAAAATTCTTTGTAGGGTTTGGTGGAGGAAGAGAATGTGCTCACTAACTTTAATTAACCTTAATTATACTATGATCCTCACTAACTTTAGTTATACTCTTAAATTATTGGTAAGAGCATGTTTAGCTTATTAGGTAAAAAAATAGTAATAAAAGAGAAAAACAAGATCTGTCCAAGATCTTTCATCGAGATAAGGAAACAACTTTAGGGTACAAAGAAAAGACACACGACTCTTGACATTACAAAGATATAGTAAATGAAATTATTTTCATTTTCATCATCAAACTACGATGGAAACTGGGCAAAACAATGGATTATTATCTGATTATAGTAGTATTATTAGTTTTCATAATACAATACAATTACATATTTGATATTAATATATAAATAATAATAAATTATTTAAAATGTAATTGTAGCCGTTGGAATTAAAACCGTTGAATGCTGAAGAGGTCACCAATGTCTAAAAGCTTTTCCAACTTTCTTTCTTTTGTTAATTACTAACAAATGAAAAAAAAAAGACAAAAATGGAAGACAAAGTTAGAAAGAACTTTCTTTCTTTTTCAACTTTCTTTCTTTTCCCTTGATTAGCTTTCAATTTGATGGTGACAAAGTGGCGTACAACTTTCAACAAAGTGGGTAATTCATCTCAATATAATAGCTTTCAACTTTCTTTTTCCTTGATTAACATATACCAGTTTTTCTTTTCTCCAGAGAAATAGAATAAACTCTTTCATAAATAATATATAATATTTTCATAATACAATACAATTACATATTTGATATTAATATATAAATAATAAGCTTTTTACTGTACAAAGAATTATTATTAAACATAAGCACATTATTAGATATTATTTAATGATAGATATATCTTTTTAAAGTTAAAAAGACACACGACTCTTGACATTAAAGGACACGGCGGCGGAGTAAGAAATGTCTGCTGAGTAAAACCAGAAATGTCTTCTCTTCCATATGTATAAAGATATATATAATCCCAAGATCTTTCATCGAGATAAGGAAACAACTTTAGGGTACAAATAATTATTATTTATATATAACGTAACTTTATGCTTTAAAATGGTTGAATGCGAAATGTATGGATTCCTAAAGTTAAATGTCAAAGTTATTTGATGTACAAATAATTTGTTAGGTATATCTTAAAATTTAAATGTCAAAGTTATTTGATGTACAAATAATTTGTTAGGTATATCTTAAAACTCATGAGCCTTCAAACCCTAATCAAGAATGTCCAGGAATTGGGAATAGAGGAAGGAGATGGGAAGTTGAGAGAGTTGCAGAAATTGGAACAAGAGATGAAATTAATGGAAGAGATTCCAGATATACAATTGGAAGAAAAAACAAAGAGGCTAAGGATGAAATTTTTTAAGCTTAATTACATGAAAAGAACGCTGGGGAAAAAAACTAATTCACTTTAAATGTCCATACTAATTTTCGAAGCTATCTCCATGTTTTCTTGTAGTGTTCAGCCTTATCTATTTATATTAATAATACTAAATAATATATATATATATATAAATATATATATTTCTAGTTAGTATTAATTACACTTACATGAAAATTGTTAATTTCTTATCTAATATCAGTCATATTGATATTGATCATTAGATTTAAGTTTTATTTTTATAGCTAATTATCCATTTTAGATTAGGATTAAAGTATGGATTAGAATTAGTCATGTTGGAGATGCATATATATCAAATCACAAGTATATTATATGATTATAAGTAAAATTATTCATAAATGGCTACCTAGGCCCTAAACTCTAAACCCTAAACCCTAAACCCTAAACCCTAAACTCTAAATGAATGATAGATAAACTATATTTAGAACTTTAGATATATTAAACGATACTTAACATTGTTAATTGGATTAATATTTAAATTTTGTGGTTTGGATGATATATATAGCAAAGCAAATTAGTCCTATGTGTCTATTTTTATGGAAATAAAACGGTTCATAAATCCGAGCTTTCTACAATGAGTTATGAATTTTTTCGTGAAGACGCGCACAACTATCAGATTCAGCGACATATTTTTCTCTAACTTTGAATATAAAACTGTTTTGTTTTAGATATCTCCTGATTATGTGTCATATATTTGTGGATAGCCCTATGTGTCTAGTTTCATGGGAAGAAAACGGTTCATGAATCCGAGCTTTATACAATGCGTTATGAATTTTCTTGTGAAAACGCGCAAAGCTGTCTGCGCAGCCGAGAAACTCCAAAAAATTCCCAAAAAAGGACCAAAAAGCTTAATTTTTCCATTTTATCCTTACTTTAGGTTCAATTTTGACATAAAATGACTAAATTGAGACAAAATTATTACTTTAGGGACGGTAGCGTAACAAATTTTACTTTAGGGACGTAAGTGAGACAAATGGAATGCTTTAGGGACTATAAGTGACATTTGTCCTATTATTTTATATACATTATATTCTCTCTTCTAATAAATTGCACTTTTTTTTGGGTTTTTAAGAAGATATATGCTATGTACTTGATTATTCCGCACATTATATCATATTACCCATTCATAGATCACCAAATTATTTCGCTCAACTTTTTTATTTGTCTGACTTTTCATACCCATAAATTTTATTTTGTAAATTATATATATATATATATATATATATAGTTTATTCCTTTTATTATAATCGCCAAAATTATATCTCATATGTGTAATTGGCACATGAAATCTTATGTTGTATATCAAAAAGGTCAAGTATCAACTTTAACTCTTTGTTTAGATATATTTTCTAAATCTATCTACTTTTATATGATTTGAAACAGATACTCTATATGATGATTTAAGTGATATGATTTTGTTGGGCCCGGTGTAACACAAATATTTGTTAATTACTAACAAATAAAATAAAAAAGAAAAGAAAATACAAAAAAAAAAGACAAAGTGGCGTGTAAAGCCACTTTGATTACCAATTAAATTAATTTAACATTTCTTAACAATTTAACATAATAAACTATTAAACTAATCAAGTAATAAAGCAACATAATTTGCGGAAGACTTAATCATTTTTTTTACTATTAAAATAATAAAGTAATAATACTAATAAAATATTAAATTGTCAACTTTTATTTTGGAAGCGGGAACTAAATTTGTTTTTGCCCAAGTGAAGAGGCAAACCAAAAACCCCTCGCCCACTTCAGCAAAGCAAAAAAACCCCAAAATAGTTTTACAACAAATCGCTCCCGTCAAACCGGAATAGCAGCCGTGAAACCGAATCCTTCGCACACAGCAAATCGCCGTGGTCAAACATACATTACTAGTGAGTCTAAATAGTTGATTTTATTGTTTTTCATTGTTTATGTTTGGAATTAGTCGAGGTGTCTGAATTTTGAATTGCCTAGTTTTTTAGATTTTTGATTGCTATCTTTTATTTATGTACATTACTAGCTAAGTTAATGTTAAAATACACATTGATAATAAAATTGAGATTTGGTGACTAGAGGTGTCAATGTTACGAAATTGGGGATTTACATTATATTGTTAACCTATAGCTCAAACACATAAACTCATCTGATTTGATTTACACTTGGTCTAGACCGCCTTAAATACATCATATGTGAGAAAGTCTCAAGTATAATATTAAAATAAAATAATGTTTAGTTCGTTATTAGATGAATGTATGTATATCTCATTTCTGATCTTAAAATAAATCGAAACACACTTTCAATCAATGTACGCATGTATGCATACTTAGCCAAAAACAGAAGATCAATTAGCCAAAAAAAAATAATGTCTCCTGTACCTGGTTCACGGTAATATATATATATATATACACATACACACACACGCCAAACAAAGGTTGAAACCTTCAATTTCCTCGTGATTTTTTTTATATGCAAATGCATAATGAAATAAATAATTAATAGCAATGCAAGCTAGCTATTTATTGTCAAGAACTGCTGTACAATGCAATGGGAATAGATGCTTTGTTATTTATTACTATTATTTGTTTATATGCATATATATATATATATATATAATATAATATACTAGTATAAAGAAAGATATTGATTATGTGTTCTTCATGGAGCAAGTGTACTCATGCATGTAAGCCATTTGTCCATAATCTCCATGTGACTTTAATGTCAAGAGATGTTGTGTTTGTGTGTGTCTTCACAAGAACTTAGAATTATGTGCTGTTGTGTGAACTATAGAACTTTCTTTTAGTTTTTGTTTACTGACAGAGGATGTTATTTTTGACGTAGTTTTGGACATGACTACTCGCAACCAATGTAGGCGTAGACAAACTCAAGCGGGACAGGATATTCAAGAACAAGAAGCAGAATTCACTGATTCACAAATTGATAACAATGTTGAAGGTTGTATAATATTTTAAATTTTATTTTGTATATAACTTTTACTTGTTTGAATTTTGCTATTTAATACTAGTCAATTAATTTGAGCAATTTAAGTATATAGAGAACAACTACATGGTTAATTACTTTTTGTTTAGGAACATCTGCCACGAGGAAAAGAGGGATAACAACAGGTATTTCAGTTGAAAAGAAAAGGCGCAAGGGAGAGAAGCTCGAGGTGACTATTCACCCACACCGACAACGAATTGTTGGTCACAATGCTAAAGAGGTCAAGACCAAGATTTGTGTTGTCCTTAAGCAACATGTGCCCCGTCAATATGCCTACTGGAAGGATATTCCCACTGAAAATAAGAAGAAGATGTGGTTGGCGATGAAAGTATGTATACTTTTTCTCTTTTTGAAATTAATATTAAATTTTAGAATAGAAATTTGCACTAATGATTCCTTTTGCACATGAACATTGCAGCAAAAGTTTAATCTTCAAGAAGACTTCAAAGTCAAAGACATAGTTTACCAGCAAATGAACCGCCAATATTGAAGTCGTCGACACAAGCTACATCAGTACTACATTTGCAACAAAGATGGCGAAGATATATTACACCAGCTTCCTAGCGGAGTAATTCCAGAAGATTGGGAGTTATTGATCAACTACTTCGAAAGCGATAAGTTTAAGGTATTCTAAGAAGATAAACTCTTTGTCCATTGCACTTATTTTTATTTAATAAGAATTTATAATTTTTATAAATGCAGAAAGTTAGTAATAGAAACAAGGAAAATCGAAAGAAATTGACAATGAATCACGTATGCGGGACAAAATCTATTGCACAGTTCTGCTACGAAGAGGTAAAATATTTAGAAAATTTTCATACACTCAATATTGCTTAATTTTATACTCATCCTAATTTTTATTCAGCGTGATCCTGAAACCGAGCAAGAGCCAACACGAACTGATACTTGGAGGAGAACTCGACACAGTGTGAAGAAAAATGGTTGGGTAGATGAAGCTTCGCGTGAAGCTCATGTAAGTTATCTAATTTATATAATGTAATTGATCAAATTATGTTAGTAATACAGGATATTTAAATTGAAATTAATTTTTGCAGGAGGATTTGACGAGATTGCAGAGTCAACCAATTGAGGATGGTCAGAATCCCATGACTGAAGATGAAGCATTCATAGTGATGTTTGGAGAAGAGAAATCAAACCGGTTACGTGGTTGTGGGGATGGCCTAAAGCCAACTTCTAAAAGAGGTCAGAGAATAAATAAAGAATTAGAACGGGAGAACAAGGAATTGAAGAAAAAAGCTGAAGAAGATAGAGAAGCTCTGCAGTCACTCAAAAAAGAAAACAAAGACATGGCATCACGTTTGGAGTCATTGGAATCTCAAGTCAACATCAAGAAGCTCAAGTAAATGCCCAAGTTCAAACCATTCTCAAAAGTCAACTTCCTGCTATCATCTAGAACTTGGGCACCATTGGTCAGACTCATCCACCGGCTAATGTGATTTGAACCAACTAGTGTGTTTATTTGCAAATGTTGATTTGAACCAACCAGTGTGTTTATTTAAGACACTCTTATATACAATTCTTCTTTTGGTTTCTTGTGTTTTAATTTGATTAAATCTAATTATTAATCAATTTTTTATAATTGCTTGGAAAATGTTTGTCACTAAATTGAATATATACATTGTCACTAAAGATGACCTACAATGAAGACTTTTGTTTTCATTATATAATCCAAAAATTGTTAATTTATAAACTCTATAATTAGTAAATATTAATAGAGATTAATCTTATAGTGACGACTCTAAAATTTTAGTGACAAACACAAACTTAAGTAGTGATAGTTAAAGTTGTCACAATTACTAATGATCTTTAGTGATAAGACTTATTTTCGTGACTGATATTGTATTTTAGTGACGATATTTATGTGTAACTAAAGCACTATGTTCCAGTGACAATATTTATGTGTAACTAAAACACTGAGCTATAGTGACGATATATATGTGCAACTACAACACTGAGTTCTAGTGATGACATTTATGCGCAACTACAAGCTGAGTTTCACTGACAATATTTACGTGACACTAAAACACCGAGTTATAGTGACGACATTTATGTGCCACTAAAACACTGAGTTTATAGTGACGACTTATAGTAGTTGTGACTAAAGCTTTTAGCCACAACACTTATAGTGACAACCCAGTGACGACCTCTAATGTTGTCACTAGTTAATTTTAGTGACAACTTTACTATAAATAGTGACAAAGTCTATCGTGACAAAAAATCATAATTTTTGTAGTGCTTGTTCTATCTGATTTGAATGAAAAATTCATTTTCTTGACCAAGAAAACATATATACAGGTATGATAAATAATTAAATTTAAATATATAACAAATTAGTTTTTATAATACTTGGGAATTTCAATTGCTAGAAATCTTGATAAAATGATTTATATTTATCAACACACACTTGTTCTTGTCTCTCCCACCTACTCAATTTGAATTTTTTGATTAAATCGATATAAATATGCTCTTTAATTTTTCTTCAATGTAAAAACGAATAAGTTGTAAGAGATATAGTCAAAACTTGATGGCTCGGCCGCCAGCCCGCCACTCCATCCATTAAAAAAATTGAACTTGACCAATCTAGACCATTCAGTTTCAAAAGATAATTGTTCGGTTTTAGTTTGACACTTTGTCAACCGTCACATATCGGGTCGAGTTGAATTATTTATGTAAAATCATCTGAACCCGACAGTATACACCTTAATAAATTCATTTGAAGGTTGATTTTTGAGGCAATTGCTACACATATAAATTTTTTAATAGGCATAGTCTCTTTTTTTGTGTTTTGAGGGGGTTTAGTGCTAAAAAGTAGAATTAAAAGGGTGTGTCCTCCAAAATATTATCTTTTACATATGTACTTTTTCTTATAGTTCAAAAACAAGCTCCTTAATTTACCTAGCAAAACATATAAAAATAGTCCTCATTTTTTCAATCATGAACAATTCATTTGTATTTGTTTCTTAGTTACTCGTACTTCCTTAAAGCCATTCATTTTCCATAATCATATTTCTTAGCCTATTTTTTCACCCTAATTTTTAACAAAAATAATATAGTCATATATATCAAATGCTGACTTTCTACCATCACATATCTAAAAGAACAGGACTCGAGTTCAACCTGTTGGATGCGCGGAGTTGGAGTTAAGTATATAAGCCACGACCTGAATATCCATTGTTACATTACAAACTATTCAATTTTCCATTATCTCTTTGATGTGGGATGGGGGGTTTCATCACATTATGAATCTCTATTCTCATTATTTTCATTTATAATAAAACTTATATATCTTTACTAGTAATAGAAAATATTCAATTGGACGTACTTGAAATGTCACTTATGGGCGAACAATAAATCATATTGTTCGGTACAACATGATTTATTAATTTTGGAGTGAAGTAGAACCGAATTCGCACGTTCTTAAGTCGTTAGAGGGAGCTAGGAGCCAACTTATTCGAGGATTATGTCATTGATTATATAAAACAACACATTTAGGATAAGAAAGATAGGAAGATCAATTCAATTTACTGAAGGTTTGTCCACGGCGGCGGGCTTGTCCGCCAGTTTCGGTGGTTCGTCGGCGGTGGTGGATGGGATGGAGAGGGAGAGGAGGAGAGGGAGTAAAGCTGTGAGTTGGCTGATAATTATTACCAATTTTTTTGGGTGTGTGTGAGATAATTAAGAAGATTTGTGGTGTTGTGAATGTTGAGGATATAGTATATATAGTTATTGATTTGTTTGGACAAGTAAGGGCAGACACGGGAGCAACTAAAGTGTATTTGGAGAACATATTTTCCTATATATTGCTAACGTGATGGCCATATTCATCAAATAAAAAAGAAAAAAAAAATTATTGACAAGAAATTACTACAAAGTATTTTTTTTATTTTGTTTCTGACGGAATATTTTCCGAGATTTTGATGTATGTGTACTTTTTCCTCTGAATTAAACCATCAATCGTGCACTTTATCATCTAATCATTTTGATTAAATAATGTGCAATGGTTCACGAAATCTTGGTATTGGATAAAAATAACACGTAAGATAAGTAAAATCGCTTATACTAAGTGTGAAGTCCGTAGTAGCTAGCAATAGAATATTTGCACAATTACATAATTAATTACGGGAAAATATTATTTTTGCTATTAAAGGATATACTCATTTCATTTTTTATTATTCGCTTTATCAGGATCTCACTTCAGAATAAAGATTTTTCTTTTCTCACTTTACATGCCATCATTAATTGATTGTTAGTCAATTATTCAAATGGAAATTGGAATTACAAAATTCGTCTTATAGCTAAATATAGGAAATGACAAATATGATCTGATATATTATTATACCGATAATTTAGGGACAATAATTATTGAAAACTCAGAAGAAAGAAAAAAAATGTCTCCCACAAAACACATATTCTTGCCTCCTCTGTATCATTTCAAATCACTTGCAACCAACAGAGTAATAATCACAATAAACTCAAATAATAATAAAAAAATTTAATCACAAATCATTTAATACAAAATCACAAGAAGAAGGCCATGCATCTAAAATCAAACATGCATGCAAAACCCTCATGCATACAATTTAGAAATACACGAGTAAAGTAAACACAATAAATAAATTGAAATCATATATACAAGAGTGAATTAAATGATCAATATTTCGATGTTGGAAATTAATAGTACGTAAAATAAAGAAAAATTAATTAAAGATTAACATTGATCACGTCCAAATCTATGGTGGGAGGACAATCAGCGAAAGCCAATGGACCAGTAGCATAGATTGCAGCATTGTAATGATCTCCGGAGATGATCTTATTTTCATAACGAAGTGGCGCGCCATCAATCCCACCATTCACATTTGTAATTAGGTTACAGCTTTCAAGAGGTGAAGAAACCAATGTCACTTTGCAAAAATTTATAGGAAGTTCCAGGTTCGACTGGAGCCCTTTTAGCTCCGCGTAAAAGTAACCATTTTCATTGGTTTCAAATCTTTTGTTGAAGCCTTTTGGATTTATCTCGTCGTCTTCGCAGACGACTCTGACGGTGGCCGACGCCTGAAGGGGCTGAGCTCCGTCGAGGGACGAAGTTCCGTATTGGTCACACCTCTGGCAGTACACCATTCCTTCCACCACCACGTGGAGTAGCTTCGCCGCCGCTTCTTGGGCGGGGATAGGGTGGATGGCTAGAGAGAGAAAGAGGAGAGAGATTATGGATATGAGTTGGCTGATGATTGCCATTTTCTTGATCGAAATTAGCTACGTACTTAGCCGTGGTGTTGTGAGTGTTGGTGTTTGTATTGCATTGTGTTATAGCTATTTATATATAGTTTTTTGTTTGGGTGTTTGAGTGTAAGCAAACGTGGGAACTACTTATAAACTGTATTTGGATAATATTTAATATTCTTGGAAATCAAAATTTGGTAGAAGAAAATCAAATTTGATATGTGAATTATTAGATTATATATGTTTAAGGGGACGGAGCGGCGACATCGTGCTTTGATTTCAAGTTTTTTCCTATTGATTTAGGGAAAATATTACAGAGAGACCCCTCGTTTATTGTGTAATTACCAAAAAATTATTCATTTATTGAAAATTACCAACACACCCCATAAAAGGGTTTTTTTTTTGGTAAGTTTTGTAGGGTAAAATTGTAAGAATTTTTAAATATATAGGGTGTAATCATAAAACAAAAATTAATATGAGGGGGAATTTTATGTAATATTTTCAATAAATGATTGGAGTTTTTTGTTACGACACAATAAGTGAGAGATCTGTGTATAATTCCCCATGATTTTATTACTCATGTTTTGATCTCGGTCTCGAAGTGATTGTATGGGATTTATAACATTGGCCCAATTTGGTCCAACATAAGTGTAATTCACAATTTAAATATGGAAGATTCTAATCCGCTCCTAATTCGGTTACAAATAAGTGTATTCACAATTAGAAGTGTATATTATATTTGTCATATAATTGATTGCTCAATTTGTAATATATTTGGGTATGGGTGAGGTGAGAGCAAGCTAAAATTTCCCTATAAATAGAGTGTAACTGTGTTTGTGATAGGTATTGAGAAAGTGAACTACTCATGAATTCGACTAATCTACGTCTGAAGTAGAATTTCGCGTGATTATTATATATAGATTGAAATTTGAATTCATGTCAGAATGAATATGATCTAATCTTTTGTACACATGTCAGTGGATATATGTTGAATGGGCAATTCATTTGTTTGTTCAGGGCCTAACTGGATGGACTATTCGTTTAATTTTTCGAATTTTTAGAGAAAAATAGAATTTTTTTTAAGAGAATTGAGAAATGAAGTGAAAAGTGTGTTTGAAGGAGTTTTTTTAGAGGAATAGTGTGATGATTAATTGTGATGTGATATTTTTCATATATATAAGGAAAATAAATGTGAAAAATTATTATGGATTAGTTTTTATTCTATAAGAAAATTTGACATATTTAAGTTCAACACATCCATTAAGACCAAAAAAAAAAAAGGCAAAGTGGGTCTTAGTTTGTACATAATGTCATTTCGAATCAAGATATGTGATTTTTTTAACTTTCATGTTGAGATATTGGCGGACAAAAAAAATTTATTTGCTATGCGAGCCGTCTAATCTAGTAAAGTTTCTAATTTTTTTTTTTTAAAAAAAACCTAGAAAAATACCGAACAAACCTAATTTTCGGAGAAATTTTGTGGAAATATTCGTGTTTCCAAAGATTTGTTTCTCAAGTATTCCAACCATCCAACTTTTTCTTGAAAAAATGCTCTATAAATATTTATAACATCATTCAATTTTAATTTAAAAAATCAAATAATTATTTATTATTACATTTGTCATCACCAAGTTTCCCATCTATCAGCATAATCAATACATATTTCTAATTACTTCCTATTTTAACTAGTTACACCTAGCAAAATCATAACTAATTGATTCACTTAGGTTTCGTGACATAAAAATTAAATTGAAGGGAAAATTACTAAAATCCCTAAAATAAATTTTTGTATCAAAAAAACTCATAAAAATATATTTCAATATCCAAAAACCATTCTACAAACTTTTCATTACAAAAAACCCGAAAGAATTAATAATTTTTTGACTAAATTACCCTTAATTTATAAAGTTAAAAATTGATCAATTGATTTTTTTATCGGAATTTTTTTATTTTAAAATTTTCAAATAATAAATCTTATAATACAAATTTTATTTTTTAATATTTATATAATTTTTTTTTGGTATGGTAGTTATCTAAAAATACATTTTCAAAATTTATAAAAAGGTTAAAAAATCCGAAAATTTAAGATAAAAATCTTAATTAGTATCGATTATCAATATAATATTCTAAATAAATAAATTTATGTACAAAATACAAATGAATATTCGGACTATAATAGTTCATTTGAACAGTCACTCACTTTTCGATTAGCACTCAGGAGTACCACTATCTATCCAAAGATCCGCTTGCCAAATGGGTGTCTTTAGGGGCTTTCAAGCCAGAGGTGAGGTACAAGAACCGTCTAGAAAACTAAGGAAGATTAAGTTCATTAATTTATTTACCCTAATAGTTGCGGTTTTTAGAAAGAAAAGTTGGTGGAACGAATATTTTCGATTGAAAAATATTTTTATGGGTTTTTCAGATACCGAAATTTATTTTAGGGGGGTTTTTAGGGATTTTCCTTAAATTAGACTTTGAAATTCTGAACCTCATTTGGATTTACTTCTACTAAGAAAAGAAAATACAACTTCAATTTGATTTCATAATTTCCACTTCTCCAATATATACACCTCTCACATTCCTGCATTACTAACAAAGCATCAGCAGGAAAATTTCCTCCACAATCAACAACTACAAAATATCACGAAAGTAAAAAAATAAAAATTAATTTTCTGATAATTACAAGCTCAACTTCCATGCATTCAACTCGCCTCCGTCGACAAAATTTCCAGTTCTGCCCACCAAAGAGGTGACAATCTCGGGACTGCCCCATCGGGTTCTATCCCCGTTATCTCTCTCAACTGTGCACAAACTTCATTCATAAACGGTCTCTCTCTTGGGTCTGGATTAACACAGAGTTTTATCACACCACCAATCTGTTCAAGTTGATCTTCCTGAAATGTCCTCAGAGTCGGATCGACCATTTCTCTTAGAATTTTTGTTCCATTAAGATAATCCGATGCCCATTCTTCAATAGAACTATTAGTACCCGCTGAGAATGGGAGCTTACCGGTTATCATTTCAAAGAGTACGACTCCAAAGCTGTATACATTGCTCTGCAGATTTGGCGGTTCTCTATCGGATGTAGATGCATCATCTGAAAGGGCAAAATCAGAAATTTTGGCAGCATAGTCTTCGGTTAGGTAGATAGATGAGGAGCTGAGGTTTTTGTGGGGTAATGGAGGGGTCAATTGGTGCATGTGGTCGAGACAGTACGCCATGCCCATTGCTATTCTCAATCGCATCGACCAATCTAAGTGTTCAGCTTCTCTTACTGCAGAATCCATGCACAAAATGTATCATGGTATGTAGGACGAGACACAAACTAGTTGTTAGCACTAGAGATGCACACGAGTCGAGCTCAATCCGAGCTTAGCCACAAATGTCAAGCTCGACAAGTCAGAAAAACATAGCTCAAGCTTGGGCCAAGCGAGCTTGAGCTAAAATATTTTTTATTTTTATTTACAGATTCGCGAGCCCGCGAACAAGTATAATTGGGCTCAAGTTCGGCTTGTTAAAAGCTTGGTTCATTAGGCTTGGCTAGAGTTTGAAAAATCAAAAAAATTGAGCTTTAATCGAGTCATCTCGACTCGATGCTAGTCAGCACACGATAACTACCATATCAAGTATGATGTCAACATAAAAAGCAAAATTTATCTGATAATGACCAAGTTGCAATAGGTTCGTAAAAGTTTTTATTTGATGTCATACCGCCACCCCATTATCACTTATATTTAGTTTCCGGGACATCCCAAAATAAGATTCCATTATCTAATACTACGGAACTTTTTTGCCAAAAATATCTCAGCTTAAAGTAGGATTCTACTGACTCTTAACGACTACTTTTTAAGAGGCAATTTCACTTTTCGGCTCTTATCTAAAACTTCGTGAGTGGAAACACAATATCGAAATCGATGGAGTATGATAACATTTTATAGAGAATTTAAACACTCACTGTGCAGATGCTCAAATAGAGTTCCATTCGGAGCATACTCGAAAACCATCATCCTCGTGAAAGGCTCCTCTTCCTCACAATACCCGAGTAGGCTCACAAAATTCTTGTGATTCACTTTTGATAATGTGTCAATCTGAAACCGGCAATGCATCAAATTAATATAAAGAAAAAAAGAATTAGTTATCTAATACGCATCACACCGGGTATGTCAAGCTATGTTACCTTCTTTCTGAACAGGGATTCAAGTCTACTCGACCAGTCCTTTGCAGATGCAACCGCAACAGACGCGACTGCAATCTCAACTCCACTGGACAATGTACCCTTGTATAGTGTACAAACGGATGCAGAACCAATCACGTTGCTAAAATCTTCACACGCGGCCTCAAGTTCGGATCTCTTGAGCTTTGGGACACCTGAGACGAAAATTAATTTATGGGTAAATTATATAGAAAATTCCAGCAAGAGACCCTAATTATAAAAACACACTGAGATTTGAGAAATTACTATAAATTTTCCGATTGGTAAAAACATATTACAATTTCACCGCCTCAATAAAAGACAAAGTATATCACAATTTCACCGCAATTTTTCAAGTTATCAGGATGTGACTGAAAGTGTTTTAGTAATTTGCAAAACCTCAGTTCGTGGTACTTACCCAAGTGAGGGGACTGTGCATGTAATTATCTCTTAATTTACTAATCAAGAATCTCCATTCCGTATAAGCAACTAGTGTATGATGCTAAAAGAACAAGTCATTGTTAGGAGCTCATGGGTCCAGCATACACGGCTGGCAGTAATTATACTGAGACTTTGGAACCCCCAGACTCCCTAAAGATCACTCCAGAGTGTAATGATAGGAAATTACCAGATAAAAATGCTTTCTGCAGCTGTCCACTTAATCCCGTGGCCCAGGGCTTGACCGTAGCAATCTTACCACTTTGAAGAAAGAAGATGCCAACAATTAAAACTAGAAGTAATATTGGACCTCCGGTGGCCGCAGACAGTATCAGAATTCGATGATGATTACTTCTAGAATGTACCAGCGGGGGGTTAGGCCATTGGGCTGGGGCTGGGGCCGGGGCAGGGAGTGGAGGTGGAGAAATAGGTGTTATAGGAGACGGTGAAGAAGGTGACGATGTTGATGGCGCTGGAGCTTGTGTTGGTGTAGGGGCAGGAGCATCTCTTGCTATGGGCTTGGGTGGAGGAAAAAGAAAATTAAAGGTTGCTTTTCGCCAAAAGGGGTTTTCTTGTAATAATTCACGTCGCGAGACATCTCGTGTTTTCCATGAGTTCCTGTAAAGATAAAGGATGTCATGGACTTCAAGAACAATAAAAGATATAATATTTTAAATGTTAACTAGAAAGGAGACTCGTATATACCATAAAGATGAGAAAAGCATTCGGCTTCTTAGCATTTACATATTTGCTTTTTATGTTAACAGAAACATAGGTTTTTGCCAATGCAATGGGAATTGTGATTATGAATTGCGAAAGTTTTTACCCGGCTCTAGGTGGGTATTTTGGTCATTTTACAACGGTCACTATGGCACGACACACTTGTGAGTTACAAATTATTACTCAAAATCAATAAGAATCACTGGTGCATCAGCGGGCGTGCCACGGTTTTTCGAACCATATTAATTTTGTCTTTTGTGTGTTTGATTATTCTTTCAATGTTCTTCTCTAATTTGTTTGGAAAAAATGCATGACATCTCTTATCTCAAAAGGGGGATTATTTCTGGTGAAATTCATAATTAGGTATTCTTTGTTATATCATAAAGAGAATAAAAAAAAAAAGGTTCCTAGCAATCAAAGTATATCAACGAGAAATCCTTTCTAACACTCTATAGAGGCATTGGTCTGAATTCAAATCTAAGGTACATTTGTAGAGACTTTACTAATTAGCTTCATTAGGAATTTCATATATCTGTCTAACAAATCCACCAATAAACCTGTATAATTTATAAACTTCATTTATAAATTGATTTACCAGGAGTTTACTAGCTCGTTACAAGATGACGCCCGTCTCGCTCTGGATAAAAGGTTCTCCTCCACCTGAACTTCAGACAGCTTTTGAAGTTCATAAATTTCAAAATCTTTGCTACCAAGAAATTCATTGTTGTCAAGTAAACTGCATTACAACGCAAATACATAATATCAAAACCACGAAAAAGCATTTTTTTTTTCAAGGATTAAAGTCAGTTTTGTAGAAAACTTACAGGATTGTCATCGAGAAATTATCGCCGAGCTGACGTGGAAGTTGTCCTCTGAAGTTATTATATCCAAGGTCTAATACCTCCAATTCTTTCAGATTTGCAATTTCTTTCGGGATGACACCAGAAAACGAATTGTTGCGCAAAATTCTGCCAACAATTTTTCAGTCAAAAAAAATATGCCAAGAAAACAAGAACTTGAAATATACATAGTAATTACAGAGAAATATAGGATTGAAGTTATTTGATTAATAGAAACTAATTTAGTGTATCTTACATAGACTTCATATGAACGAGGTCTCCGATGTGGGGAGAGAGAGTACCCCTCAGACAGAGGTCTTTCAGGTTTCTGCATATTATAGTTGAAAATTATGGATATCCAGTCTAAATGTTTTCGTATATATATCAAGACTACTAAAGTTATCACAAAAACAACAATAAATGGGAAATGACACAATGAAAAGAAGATTTACTTGGAAAAAACCTTCTAATATGATGTGAATTATAATTTCTAAAAATGTGTTGTATATTACAACCAAAATAGAGGTGTTATTTATTTATAGCTAGAGTCTTCAGTGCAACCCCATTAATTATGCCAAACATACCATTTGACGAAACGTGGATTCACTAGTCAGAAAATTTACAATACTTTTTTTGATTAGAATCCACAACTGCATCACCTAATAGACAACAAATAATATCACCATTTGCATTGAATAATGAAATTTGAGCCCTACAGATTACAACTAAAAGAAATTCTTGGTAGGCATCATACTGTTTGATTTCAACCAAATCTCACCAAATGGCTTTTTGTTAACAACTACTTTTTTTATAACGGGAACAATGTGAACACGGGTAAAATCCCGAATCAAACAGTCATTTTATTGATGGTAAAGAAACATTATATTGATATCTCAACAAAATTCATCAAATGTATATACAATTATAAAACAATATTTCCAATAATTACGGCTAAAGTAAAACATCGTCGACAACCATTAGAAACCAGCAAAAGGATCAATTTGGAGAAGCATTATACTTACAACATTACAACATATCCTTGTGAACACTCAACTCCAAACCAAGAACATGGATTTTCCACTCCTACTTCATCATTCCAATTTGACAAAGCCTCATATGGATCACTTACTATTTTCTCTTTAAACCTCAGCAAGGCCACACCTACAACATACCAAAAACACCAAAAAAAAAAAAAAAAAAAAAAAAAGAGTAAAAATCAAAAGCTCAAAATACTTAATTATGACGTCATTTTTCAATTGTTTCATCAACTAAAAACATTAAATAAAAATAAGAGAAAATTACACAGAGACCCCCTCACTTATTATGTAATTACCAAAAAAAAACCTCATTTTTTCTAAATTACGTAAAGTCCTCTCATGTTAAGCCATCTCTTACAATACACCCCATGTGTTTTCAGAAAAATTTACTCCGTAAACTTTACAACCCCTTGAGAGAGGTGTTGGTAATTTCCAAACATTGAGGGGTCTGTGTGTAATTTTCCCTAAAACTAAAGATCAAGCAAAGCTATGTGAAAAAAAAAAAAAAAGAAAAAAAGATCATACCTTCATCATTGAGAGACCAGCAAAAATTTAAATCCAGTAGATAAATGCAGAAAATGGTATATGCAGCCCAGAGACCATTTTTAGATCTCCAAAATTCTTTCATTTCATCAAAAACTAACACAAGCCCACAATTTTTTGCAACTAAAATTGATCAATTCAACACCATAAGCACTCAATACAACAAGATTCTTGGAATATATATATATATATATGTATATAAAGGAGCTGACTCAGTTAAGCCTACAAATACAAAAATTGGCGGACAGTTGAATAACAGAGTTGAAGAAACAGTAAATAGCCAAGAGGAAGAAGAGAGATAAGGGCCGTTTGTATTATTAGAGAGTTCATTTCACATACTTAAGTGTGATTCTGGACTAAAAAATTACAATAAATATACGAAGACTATTCCTTGAAAACGCGTGTATGAGTTATTATTATTAACATAAAAAAATGAAACCTTCAAAAACGGCCTTAAAAAACAAAAATGAACCCAAAAAAACGCAGAAAGAGATTAAATTCAGAGCTACATTATACGCTTGGATTGAAAATGGGGGATTGAATTTTGGAGGATTTTTTTCTCCAGGTGCCCGTGACTTTTCAAATGTGGATTCTAACTGCTAATAATTAGTGTGACAAAAAAATTGATTTTTGTGGGTGGATATGAAATCAGCATTTATGTTTCTTGATTGTGTATATAGTTGGGAAAAAATCTAGAAAAAAATAATGAAAATTGAAGGGTGGAGTGATGTGGACTGAGTAAAGAAACAAGGAGGAATGGACAAGTCAGTGGGGGCTGACGTTGGAGTTTTGTTTTGGGTTGTATTTTAAGTTTTGAGAGAGGCTTTATTGGAAAGTCATTAAATGTTTGCCAATCTCTCTCTATATATATGTGTGTTTCGATTATAAGATGCATATCATAAATATCAAATATTGGCAAATTATAATTAACTAGCAATTATTATATTCAACAACTATTATGAAAGTACGAGAGAAAGACTCACGCGCTATCTGTGAAAGTAGAATCGAGACTTCTAACATCTTGAGTCTTCAATTTCGTCTTCGTCGGCTTATATATATATATTCCTTTTTTTCTATTAAATTGACTTGGAAGACTTTTTAATTTTGTATAAAAATCTAATTGTAATTTGTAACTTGTGGCAATGTATGGATGTTGATTGTAGAAAGAAAAATTATATTAAGTATGTGTGTGTTACAATATAATTTACTTGTTCACGGTCTGTTAAACTTAAAATAATGGATTAGGTTTTGATGAACATCAATCACACATTTACATATTTCTTATAAAATATAATTTAAATATAATGATATGTGATGGTTAACCGTAATAGTAATTTTGAAAATAAAGTGATGTATAGCTATTGTGAATAAGAAATATAAAGGATGAAAAAATTGGTTTGTTAAGGAATTACAAAAAATACATCACTGCTTTTAAGATATATATTTAAATTTTTTGGATAAAAATTGATAATTATATTTATTTAGATGGAAAAAAATGAGTTTTATATCACATGAGACCCTGCGTGACGCTCTTTAGTTAACATGTATATTATTACTTTATTATATTTAAATTGAAAATTGTAACTTCGTGCATTAATTAACTATATGCAAAGTGTCATCATACGATTTTTGTGCTTGGTCACTCTTCATAAAGTGCCCATTATAAGTACACCTCATTTCTTAGTGAGAAGTGAAAGTTAAGGCTACGTTTGGTTTTGTATCCGCATACCAATTTCTCTTTTGGAGAGAAGAAATTTGTTTGGTCGAAATATATCGTGAATTAACCAAAAAAAAACATTATTCTAAAATTATACGCACTACTTATCATATTATACTTTTTATCTTATATCAAAAAACAAGCAAACCAAAATACTTTTCTCGAAATTAAATGTCAACTTAAGTGGTAAAGGAGTATAACTCAATCAATCAAACACATTTTTATTTCAATAAATTTCCCCAAAACATTTTCACAAAATATTCTATATAAATACTTGCTAGGAAAATACCAAATAAAGTGGTAAAGGAGTATAACTCAATCAATCAAACACATTTTTATTTCAATAAATTTCCCCAAAACATTTTCACAAAATATTCTATATAAATACTTTCTAGGAAAATACCAAATATAAAGTCTGTTTGTAAAAACTTGAACTTTTAAAGAAGTGTTGAATTTTAGAAAAAGTTGTAGAAGTGCTAAAAAATCTAAAGTTTGGTTTATTTGCAAAACTTGTTAAAAAGTAAAAAAAATAAAATAAGTTGGTAAAAGTACATAAGAACATGCTTTTAATTGCTGCTTATTTTCAACTTTTTTCGATAGAAGCAGAATCAAACAATGCAACCAAACAACAAGAATCAGCTTAAATCCAGCAAAAAGCTCAAAAATAAGTTTTTTTTCCTTCGGTTTTTACAAACAAGCCTAGAGTATAATATTCCCAAAAAGATTAAAAGTCATAAAAAGAGTTCTTTTGGTGGGCAATCTTAATCATGTAAGATGAGGAAGATGGCTAGTGACACTAGCAATAAACCTTGCCTATGTCTTAAGCAATTGGGTGACTTTTCAGACTATTGATCGACATATTTGCACAATTCGTGGAAATTAAATAAAGATGTAAAAAGCAATATCTAAATTCATCTATGCTATCATAGTATCATGAACTCTAACAAGTACTTTGTTGTTTCTTTTTTCTCATTCTTCACTCTCAATTTTTTGTGTTGCTGCAAATTCACTTACAATAATGTACTCATTTAAAATTACAAGAAAATAAAATTAAAAATTGTAGTCCTATGATAATAGCCTAGGCATTCAAGTCTTCTTAAATGTAATCATGCAAGTATGCATTATTATTCTAAAAACAAAAAATGAGTTTCCAATATTCCCCTCGGACTAAAATGGATAATTTGTATTTTTATTTTAAGGATATTTTAGTAATTTTCCAAAAATTTAAAATAGAAGAAACAATTTTGAATTAATTTGTGGCCTCTATCTGTTCTTGCGGTGTTAATGGTCAATTATTTATTATGAATTTATGATGAAGAAAATTTTGCATTACTCAACTACATTATGCAAGCCTTGTAAAGTACTCATTAGTGTCACATGGAACTTTTAAGGAATATAAATGCATAATGCAATGTTTATTTTATTTCACTTATTTTATTGTCCAAGAAAAAATCAACTTTTTACACCTACTATAGGAATTAGTTTAATGTTTAAGGCTATAATTGTCAATTAGAGGTTTTGAGATATTATTTCACACTGATAATGGAGCTGTCACTAGTGCAATGATGAAACATTTCAACTTATAATCCAAGATTCCAAAGTTCAATTAAGAAAATCAAGTACTAGCATCATTAATATTCCCCAATAAAAATAATAAATAGCCAAAGTAGGAGCGCGGGACAATAAAAGTCACCAATGTAGTGGCACATAGATGATATCCTCTATGTACATATGATTGTGATTGAAGTTTTAGAACAATGACGTCTATCCATTCAATAAAAACGTATAAAATTCATTGCACATGATTGTAATAATATCGAAATTTGGAAGGCCAACCTCCCAACAAGCTCTCCTAGAGTGGATGGAATTTGTGAAGTGACTCCCACCATACAAGATTATGTATTAATCTACTTTAGTTGTGCAAGTAGAATCGAATCAGCTCGTGAGCCTGGACGAATAAACTCGACAAAAGCTGGAGTTTTCGACCTCAAGTTTCATTCTATCTATTTGAAAGCTCGATAACTGCTAGCGAGTTCTTTTAAATTACTAAATAAATTATATTTAAATTAATAATTCAATTATATAACAAATTTATATAATAATAATTTACAAATGATTTTATGTTATAATCTGAAACCTAACACACCCCCTTTTTTGTCTATAACCTCACACCAATCGAATAACGATTAATACGTAATTAATCAAGCACATTTCTCCCATACGAGCTCAGATTTCCAACCTTTAAATACACACAACACACTCGTCAAGTTCACGCTCAAACTCTACATATTATAACTTGAGAACTAGCTCGAAATGAGAATTTTCACCCGACTCGGCTTACTTACACCCTAAATTCCAGTTGAAATGTATTGATAAATCTTGAGAAATCATCATCACTTGAACCAAAAACATTTCATGAACAAAAAACAGTTTATTATCATTTGAAACTATGTTCCTATAGAACATAAACTGAAACTTGCTTGAAATTGACAATATAGTATTCTCCAAAAATCCCTATCTTATTTGTAAACAATGTGAAAAGAACCTTTTTCCCTTGCACTTGATACACTGGAGATTTAAGGTAAAAAATACTATACATGATATAAATATAAGAGTCATTCTAACAAAATCACAGTCATCCGTGCATAATGAAACGCACCTTGATCCCCCCATGTGGACAGCTGTTATCGTCCCGGTGCTCCAAAGAAAGACCCGTAAGAATATAAAAGATGTGTCATACTCTGATTTTTGCATCTGGACGCCAAAAGTCTTTCTTGCCCACAAGAAACTGATCTTGATGTACATTTATCAACCAGTGAAGGGATTTCAGAACTGGTTTAAGCTCGGTAATAATTTCTATGGTGTCTTGAACTACGAGATATCCACCTGGTCTCAATATACGATCCATCTCCGCAGCTACTTCTATTAAATCACATCTGGAAAAGAAAAAAAAAGTGCAAAAGCAATATCAGCTAAAGTTTCTTTAGTTGGATGTTGAAATTTTTACTACAAAATCATCTTCAATACAGGATTCTCGAAATAGGCCCCATAAACTATAGTAATTGTACTAGTAGGGGGTGTCGATCTAATTATTCAAACAAGTATGAGTTTTTTTTGTAATTTTACCATAGTTGAGGGGTGTCTATGCAATTATCACATATTCTAAATATACAAACCGTGACGCATATGCACTATCATCTCCGATACAAGATTTCCACTATGGTAATTATTACAAACACTAGGGGGTGTCTATATAAATATGCAAATAGTAAGGGTAGTTATAATTTCACCATAATTGAAAGGGTCCCTACGTAATTATCACATATTTCGATTATAAAAAAAGTAAGAAGCCCATGATAGAATGTAGCTTCAGCTTTTACCTCTTAGTCAAGTTTTTGAATAGGGAACTGGCATGGAGAAGATCATATGTTCGAGGGTACGTATTCAAAGATTCACACCAGTCGTGGTAAATCCCAATCAGCCCTCTATCAAAAATGACAGGTAAAGTATCCGGTTCGTGAATGGGGACAACGTTCATCACCCATAGCGGTTGATTTATGAGTGCAGCAGCAAACCTGCAAACAGCATGAGAAAGGAGCTGAAACTATTAACAAAAAGGGATAAATTACATGCACATCACCTCACTTATTGAGTAATTACTACAAGCCCCTGAGGTTTTGCAAATTATGAAGACAACCCTTGTAACCTCGGGATGTTTTCTTGTAATTAGGTCTCACACAGAGTGTGTCTATGTAATTTACCCTAACAAAAAAAAAAAAAAATCAAAGAAAGACAAAGGAACTTAAAAAGTGAAAAGACTATCTTACCCTCCATAACCTGCATTCATATCCATCACATTTCTCACACTTGACCAATTAATACCAAGACCTCCAAGATAAACTTCTGAGACAAGTGCCGACCAGTGTGTGGTATCCCCTTTGAAGGTTTCTTCAGCATCCACCTCTGCAGAGAGGCTCCGAGGTTTATCCCCAAGCCTTTCTGGCCAGGACGACGGCCACTTTGGGGAGTCGCCTGGAAGTGGCACAAGGCAGCTGTCTAGAGGCGCATACCTATTGCAGGAACAAATGGAAAGGGGTGATAAGTAAGATAAGAGTCATCTCAGGACAATCACCACCGACTGATGAGCCCCATTTATGAGTCTGGATGGTTGTGATTGTCCAGGACCCTTAAGTCCCAAAACCTACTAAGAAAAATACTCAGGATAACTACAGTAAATAATACCATGAAATATTGCGCCTACTGGCCTGATCACAAAGAGGTGGTTCACTCTTTTTTCGATTCTGATAGCAGGTAGATGACACGGGCTTTTGGTATATAACAAGCCCGATTTGGGAAGAATCAAAATAAGTCTTTGCCACTACGCTCCAGCACATTGATTCTGTCAGAGCTACCATAGCTGCAAAAATAGACTCAGTTGAAAAATCTGCTCTGCAATTATCATAAGGGGCAATCTTGTTGAGTCATTACTCATTACTGCGAACCCCCAAGATTCGCAAATTACCAAGACACCCCTGTCAGACAACTCGAAAAAATAGGGGGTAAAATTGTAATCTGCTTTTTACTGACAAGAGGTGAAATTGTAACCTGTTTTTACTAACAGGGGAAATTATGTAATTTCTCAAACCTTGGGGTATTTTTCGTAACTAGGGTTTCATGCAGGGTGTCTATGTAATTTACACTTATAATAACTTATGCTAATGCTTAAATCCATCAAAATAATAGCTCAAAAGCCTTAAAATTCTTGTTAAACCAGTCCCAGAACTTATTCCCAGCAAAAGGAATAAGGAAGTATATATGATATGATACTAACATTTCCAAACATTCTTATCTCTATCATCGTCTCTATAGACTGGTGTGGCCGACCATATAAAATATCCTCCGGGCCTAAGAATTCTGTTCAGTTCCATCAAAGGTTTTCCACCTGCAATTTCCAAATACTATTATCCACTTTATAAACTTGTAGCGAGAGATAGGATATGAATTGTTCAAAAGAGAATGCTACCATCAGCGTCCCAGTGAACACGGCATCTTGCACAGTGAATCAAATCATAAGCATTATCTGGAAATGTCAGCTTTTGTGTTCCGATGACTGAGAGTGTGGCAGGAATTCCCCGTTCAAGAGCAAATTGTATTTGAGCCTCGTGTTCATCCTTTGGGGCGAAGGACATAGTAATAACATTTCTGTCCAGCAAAGAACCACCAAAGCTGGCAACACCACAGCCAACATCTAGAATTACCCTTGTTTTCTTCCCCCATCCAATCACTGGTAAAGTCTGGAGTAAAGAAGAAAACGAGTACTGTGATCAGTCTAAAGAACAAAGAATAAAATGACAATCTTAGATGAACATGTATTACTTATCGCTCTAGCAATTAACTACTTATAAAAGATAATTAGCATCAGTAGAGTCAATCAAAACATAATGAAGATTAATGCGGACGATAAATTTTACATCTTTGATAGGCCTCTCAAAAAAGTTACCTTACATCGAAAGAGCATTCAAAAACAAGACATCAAATGACTAAATTCAAATCAAACCGACACCAAATGTTCAAATATCTTAGCGTGCAACATTTATCGAGTCTTTGTACAAGCAAATCCATGAGAGGACATGCATAAAGGACGCAGTGTGTGGACATCTCATGGAGCTTATGCCAAATACTGCTCTAATGCTTAAATTATCCAATTACGAAATTTCCAATGGTACAGGACGATTGCGCTACACGGCACCTCTTTTGCAGTAACATTAGGTGCAGAGTTTAAGTGAGACTATTGTTAGGTTTTGGGTCTTAAAAGTCCCGGAACAGTCAGAACCATCCATGTAGTGGCTCCCACGTGAGGTCCACTGTATGCAGAATTGTTATTCCTTGTGATTATATCATAGTTGGAGTCCCGGGAGCTCCGAAGAGTAACTCATGTAAAAGATGCTACTTGAGGTATGCCAATTCCTCCATATTAAACGCTGGAGAGAATAACATGGTAAGCTTTTACTGAGTAGTTCTCCAGTTGTTAACATTACACTTATTCCTCCCCCACAACAACGATCACAACAAATAAGTATTAAAACATAAGAAGCAACAAGAATGCTACTTTAACTAAGTTTTTGGCCGAGCATGCAACTTTGCAAAGTAACTAACAAACTAAAGTTTATAATTTATAGCATTACCTTTTCAATAGAATCAATGTAATGATTGACTCCATTCTTGAATTGTGTGCCGCCACCGGGAAAGATAAAATAGTCATCTTGTTTCACTACCCAACGCTGGTCCTTCTTATATTCGACAAGCTTAGGATGAGGAACATTGCTGTACCATATCTGTGCAATAAATCAACGAACATACGTTATAGCAACAAAGATTCAATGAATAAAATATCCAACATAGATATAGTGAAACTTTCTTCCCCAAATCCGCTTTCAAGTTCTAAACCAAAACCATATAAAAGTGGACATTGATGCAATGCACCTCATAACAATTCAAGGACAGGACACCTTAAAAACACATTATGAGAACTCAATCCATAACAACAGTTAATGTTATACAAGTTAATTACAGAGTTCAACACAATCCCGACTCAAATATATTCCAATTATCAAACATGAAACTATGAATATAAGAACATAAACCTTACCAACAAAGAACGAATGAGCTCACCATGTCCCTGCTCTTAGGCCACGGAACCGGAACTTTGTACCCATCAGGCAGAGGAACCAAACATCTCGGATTCGGGTCGGGGCAATGCCTCTCCCTGTGCTCCATATGCCTGCGAGACCGCAACTTCTTAATCGCATTCATATTATCCAAACACGGTATGTAATCCACGGCCATCGGTCCCTTACACAGCTCCCACACCACCTGATCATCCTCCTCATCAGCCGCAGCGGCGCCAATCTCCACTCTTTCACCATTATCAGTACCTGCAACACTTCTTGTACTGGCACTTGGCGAACCATCATTCGAGCTACTCGAAACGGGGGGATTTGTTATTGCAGACTCATTGTTCGACAAAATGCTGCTGTGACGTGAAGCGCTGGAAACAGGGGGTGGGGTGGATGAAAGCGGGTCGGGTTGAGTGAGTTGGGTGGTGATGGAAATGGGGGGTTGGGAGTTGGAGATGAGGAGGAAAGTGACGAAGATGAGTAAGAGGAAGAAAGCGAATATGAATGGGTATTTCCTTTCTTTGAAGATGCCCGCCACTTCTATCGCCATTTCCGCTTTGGATCTTGATTCGCAGAACAATACACAGAGAAAAGGACGGCAAAAGGGAAAAGGGTTAATTAAAGGCGGTATGAAAAATTGAAGGGAGATCTTGATTTGAAAAGTGGTTGATTGGGGAGACAAAACATTGAAGAGATGATGGGATTGGTGGGCCACCGGAGGTGGGTGGGGGTGGGGGAGGGGAATATCTAGGAGTGAATGAGAATATATGATGAGTGTAGTTTAATTTGCATGGAATTGTGGGAATTGCAGGAGTTAGGGTTTGTGGGTTAGAGCTTCGAGGAGGGGAAGATGTTCCCCAATCCACCATGAGTATCGGCCCGGGCCATGTAGTGTTTTCAACTTTTCATTGTTTTTATTTCTAAGTGTATCGTAGACCTAGAAGTGTAATATTAAATTATCGAAGTAGAGTCGAGTGCAATTGCATAAATTTCTCGCAAAAAAAAAAATGTTATGCATATACAAAAATTTGAACAAAAAATGTTAGACAGAAGACAAGATTCTGTCACTGTCATACCTAGTTTATAGGGTAGGCGGAAGCCCATAAGACCCCATGTGTACAGTGCAACAATTGCTCATGTGCTCACGAATTGGATTTTTCAGGATCTTCTGACCTAAAGAGTCAGCTTCGGGTTGACGGTCGGCTACCTCCCTTACAACCCTCGTAACCTTAGAAACATTTCTCGAATTCGAATCTAAGGTCGAAACAGCGCCGGAGTGAACGTGGGAATTGGGAACCTCTCTATAAGTTGAGTATGAGATCGAGAACGTGATTCGAAAAACTTCTCTCGTATCTGAACCTAAGACTAAGGTAGTGTCATGTGTGATTGTGAAAACGTCCCTAAAATTCGAATTTCAGATCATGGTAGTCTCAGCCGTGATCGCAAAAAGGTCTCTTGACCTTCGAGACAGTGTCGAGCATGATTGTGGAAGCCTCTCTATAATTCGAGTCTAAGTGTCACGCTCAAGCATGGTTGCAAGAATCTTTGTACAAGAGTTCGAACATGAGATTGAGGTAATGTAATTTTGTGAGAACATCTTTAGAATTCAAAAATGAATCCAGATCTCCTCATAAGAGTTCAAACATGAGATTGAAGTAATAGCAAACGCAATTGCCAAAACCTCTGTCAAGGAAGTGTTCTACATGAACAAGGGTTTAAACCATAAATAATTAAGAATTTTTCTACATGAACAAAGGCCTTAAGCTACAGACATCTTACCATAGCGCTTTTCAATTACGCCATGTACAAGATTTTTTTTTTTGATTGAATTCAATTTAATTTTTGTTCTACCATAACAACATTCACTGCAAATATTCATGCGGGAACTGTATGCAAACAAAGATATACTTTATGCAGATATAGCAAATTTGGCATCCATAGATCGAATACAAATATTTGAAAAATATGATATAAATTGAATATAAATATAGAAAACTTAAAACATAAATGGAGAAATGAAATCAAACTATAAAGTGAGCAGACATCAAATAACCATACTTGACTACTTATTATCCATTTCTATGGCATTTTGCCCTATAAACCACAGAGATCCAAACAGCAACAAATTGCACTGTATAATGGAACAATAAACAAACATTGTAGACAAAACTGGAAAACTGCTCTCTAGCATTTAGTAAGAATGGACAAGTATTACAAACACTCGAATCAATGGTGGATAAGTAGAGAAATCAAAAAAAGGTACAAAAACGGTATTCAAATTTCCATCAAGTAAGAACATGAAGACATAAATAACATCTTCAGTCAGTTAAAAAGTTCCAGAATTCTCTACATCGATTTCTCCCATCCCTGTATCTCCCTCCTCTTCACTGCCTTCATCACCACTAATCTCTTCGTTTTCACGTCCCAGCTTAGCCATATGTTCTGCAAGTAATTTGTCCTCCCGTTCACTCACCTATACTCATTTAGAGACGTGTTAGGGGCACAAATTTAATTAACTCGAAAATTTGCTTCAAGTTTGACTCAAGATCTAATTGGGAAAAGAAGTTTATTTTTTTGTCTGTTTGTGTGTGTGTTTGTTGGGGGAGGGGAGGGGGGGGGGGTACTCACCGCTCTTGCTGCCTCTTTAACAGTAAGTTTCCCCTTGTGACGTTCAATTTCTTCTGTGCAAGCTTCAATAGCCTTGTTAAGGATTGTGATACCTTGCTCCTGCATTATATTTTAAAAACTTTCACTTGGGAATACACATGAATTTCTGGTGAAAGATTTAAGAGAAAATAGTAAGTCTCAATGGACTAGAGCATAAATAATCCAACAATCACAGCTAAATCTCCATAATATAATTGAAGGGAGAACCCAAAATTGTCAAATATGGAATTCAAACTTGATTCAACGTGACAAAAGAGTTACTCTATAATCTTGCACGGTCAGAAATTGACAATATACAGGAAAATACAGAAAAACACACAGATGTCTCTGATTTAGACAATCTGTCAGCTCAGCAAGAACATCCGGGTATGACTTCCACAATTTGCATTTGTTTATCATTTACCAGCATATATTTATCATCAATGTTTTTGCATAGAAATTAACTGGAATAAAAAGTGCAAGATTAATTAAAAAGGGTAGAGGTATAATTTATTGATGTGGGTTTCAGCTTGGGCCTGGGTGGTTTGCAGCAATACAAAGATCGAAAGTAAAGTGATCAAACAAAGTCTCCTGCAAAAGCCCAGTTATAAACAATAATTGAGGATAAAATCTTTTAAACAGAAGGACAAGAAGTGTTTTAATACCAATAAACAAAGTATCATGTTCATTAAAAGGTCATCCACCAGGCCTAGTTCCCAAGTCTTTCTCAATCGTATCCATAAAAGTTCACATTTTTTCCGTGTATATTCATTTTGAAGAAGGCTGTATAGTTAGTAACAAATTGAGAGGAATTTTTATTTGAGGTATAGGTATATGGCAATCTCAAGCTGTCAAGCCAAATACATGCATATAGCATTTACCTTGTCGAGAGTCTGGGTATTAAGGACATAAGCTGGTGGAGCAACAAGTTTAATTTTAACGGGACAATCTTTGTTTCCAGCAGCTTCAGCCTTACGCATTGCTTCCTGCAGAGTCCAACAGAGATTAATACTTATAAACAATAACCATAAAACAGCAAGATACGAATTTCTTGAAGAAAGAACAAAGATAAGACCTTTATATGCAGAACACCATCAAACTGAAAACATTTCATTTCAATATCTGCTCTAATCTTTAAAGGTTGCGGCGTCATTCTTCTCCTAATATTTTTCACTAAAGAATCTTTTACTTCTTCTGATATAGCAGGAGCCACTTTTGTCACCTAAAGGATATCAAGGGAGTAAATGGTCATTTAACATTTTGAATATAGACATTAAAAAAATGAACAAAGACTACCTCCTGTCCATCGGGACCAATTTCTTTGACTTCACGGGTGAGGGAATCAAGTATCGAATCAGGATCGTTAACAATTAATTTGAATGCCTGCATAATATTTAAATCAATACAAGAAATTCAAAATGTTAGGAGCAAATTAATAGTTGTAATATTATCTCACCTCAAATGCATGACCATATTTCTTGTACAAAGGCCAGCCGACATGAATATAGAGATCCTGCCACAAACAAATTACTGTTAGCAAAGCCCTTATAAAACTAAGGATCAATAAAGATGTCCACAGACCTGCTTTCTAGCACGCAGCTACGAGTATTGATATTTTCACATAAATCAAAGAACAAATAGGATAACAAGAAGCGTATGTGCGTAACCCCTCAAGGGAGAAATATACTCGATTATATTGGCACAAGAGCTAACCATTGATGCCAGTATTGTTTCCATGTCAAATCATTATGAAGAACAAGAAGATGCAAAATTCACCACACAATGCACAATTAATTCAGGACAATAACCTCTGGACCCCTGACATTCCTGGAAGTTGTATATTAGTTTTCTTCAATTCTTTTAGTCTGATATTGATGGCACAAGGGACATTAATGTATTCTCCTTGAAAGTTGAAACTAATACCCTCCACATCAATGTTGCTTCTTACAATCAAAGAATAGCCTTTTTGAAGGCTCTCTATAGACCGATAGATCATACATGTTAAACAGTTAAGATATTGACTCCTGCTACCAATGAACGTTTGAGAATCAACCTCCTTAAGCCGACATTTTTACATCTTGAACAACACCCGTTTGCTTCTTCAAATTACGAAACAAAGAAGGGAGAATGCCAACAGGTTCCTACGATGCTACTTTAAGATGATATCGGGAAACGATTAGTTGATTGGTTGCAGCAAATAAAGGACACCCCCGAAAGATAGCAGCACGAACTTATAGAAGACTGGTCTTGAATTAATTGCACAAGCAACAAAAGAGGTAGAATGAACGGGAGATTAATAGTACTCTATCTGAGATCACTTTTTCCCCATTTGAGTTGGCCAAGAATAGGTTGTCAGTTAAAAGGTCAGTTTCTGATGTTTCTTTTGATGCTCAACCCAAAATTTAGTAGCAAAATTTTTTTAGTGTTCATATCATAAGCTTTAAAGAAGGATAGTTTTCAAATAAGTTTTTGAGGATAGGAAATGTGAACCTCCACAACCATGTTGGCAGAATATTATTTTTCACGGGGGGAAGGAAGTTGGGGTTTTCACTAGTTATAGCATAACTTATCATAATATATAACAACTACTTGAATAAGCTACAAACTGGAAAATTCTGGAAATCATGTATCGAGTTGAGCGTACATTCAGGTAATTCCGGAAACCATTTCACAACGTCATAAAAGTTTTGCTGCTAAAAATTCATTCTTCTTCTAATGGACATCATGAAACCAGGGGAACCTTCTTTAACAACAGCTGAAAAGAAAAGAAACCTTCGCCTTCCCTCACATAGAGAATGTCATGATCAAAACCAAGCAGGAAATAAATCCTAAATTTTCATTGTTACATTGGAGACACTTGACTTATCATAGCCTCTAAAAAAAACTTGACATTGCCACACATGTGATTTCTAATTTCGTTCCAAGTCATTCTACTCCTACAATTTAGTTTATGCAAGATATGGAGAGACTATTATCACAGTGGGAAGAGAAGGAGGATCAGATGGAGAAGAAAAAACAAAGTAATCATGCAAGATCCCAAAATAAATCCTATCATCTCACACATTCGTGGGTCTCTTGAAAGTGTGGCTTCTCTTCTAGGAAAGGGTTAGATCCAGAACTCTGAGCGCATGTGTATGTTTAATTATTTATATGTGACTTGGCAGCTATATACCATAAATTACCACCCAAAACCTTAATAAACACTACTGACCACAAGATCCATAATTAACTTGACTTGACTTCACATGCTTTCTAGTTGGGAACTTGGGATATTTCATTCTTCAGCTAACCATAGTTGAGTTTGGTATTTAACTAAGTTTAAAAAACCATTACTAACTGTTATGCTTAAAAAACTGCATGCGCTTCAATAGTTCAGACCTGAATGCCTCATGCTCTACCTTGAAAAAGATAATTTCCTGAGAGCAGCAGAGTTTTGGCAAGTTTATCAAGCAATATGCATGAAGTTGATGTATCCACTAACAAATGCAGTATTGTGGACACTCTTTCTTGCTCCAGCATTTTCACAGAGTTTCCTTATCCTGTTTCTCAGTTGCATTTACACATTTCATATCTATTTTGATTCTGCTCATCAGTTCGACCTCCGGTTCTGGTCACATAAACAGTTACCAGAACTTCAGTGCTTCAATCAAGATACTCAAACTTTGCTTTTGTCACCTTCCAATCAAATATAGTATACAAGGCATGAAATAAGCATCTAATACACAACATCCAAACCTCAACATATCGTTTCCAAGGACTACTACTCCCTTTTCGGTAAAACCGGTGAATCCATTTAAAACATTGATGCTCATACTCATTTCCAAGATCCACCTTTTTAACACAAAATGCACAAATTCCTACAGCACCAGCGAACACAAATAGAACCAGTGGAATACAAAATCATAAAACTCCAAACATAAAAAGTACAAAATCCAGAAATTAACAGCAAAAACACTTAAGTACCAACCTCAAGGTCAATCGACATTGTCTCGGCGACATGTCGCATGATGGAATGCACGAGCTTACTCTTATTAAACCTCTCCTCGCATCCCTGTATATCCTCCTCGGAAACACGCCTCTTACTGAGATCAATGTAACCTTTTTCCTTGTCAACGCGGAGGACCATAACCGGCTCGATGCGGCCAACCTTGATGAGGCTGCTGATGCTCCGAATGCGGCGGCGAGACAGCTCCGAGAACAGAATCATGCCCTCGATGTTGTTGTACTCGAGGAGTGAAACGTACGCGCCGCTGTCGGCCATACTCTTCACCTGTATCATCACCGCCATGTCCACCTCCGGGTACCTCGCCTCGTACATCCGGCACTCCAGGTTCGGACCGTTCGTCGCCATGGATGCTGATTAGGGTTTATTCGGGTTTGGGGATTTAGGGTTTCTTTGGGGTTGGGGTTCTAATGGAAGCGAGAAGGTGACAAGGAAATAAGATAGGAAAAGAATATTAAATAATAACAATATTATATCACTATTAAGAGAATATACCAAAAAAATATTTTTCCTATTAGGATTTAGTTTTTTAGATATAATCAAAAAATATTTTTTCTTCAATTTCATTTTTTTTTTCTTGTCATATGAATAATTAGTTATTTATTGCATAGGTTGCATGAATTAAAAAGAAAATAGATAGCATTCTCTGATTCAGTTTTGCGTTTGTTGATATTTTCTTTGATTTACATGTAGGGCTTGTTTACTTTCCCTTACAAGGGTGTATTAACTAATTAATACAACCTAGTACCATGTGTACTTCAATACATGGTGGCCCTATTTAAAATGCTTGGCCCAGTACCCAGCTCCATTTTAAAGGGATTAGGTATACCAACCTCCAAGGTGGTATTTAATAGTCATATGAATTGGCATAAATGATGTCTAGTTAAAAGACAAATATGTCCATAAAATTAATTTCCAAATTACTTGTATGCCCCCATAGATATGAAAATCTAATTCTCTGTACAAAAGAGATCTTCTGAGAAAAACCTTCTGAGCAGAAGAAAATTGAGAGAACTCGTTCTTCACCTTTTTGGTAAATCCTAGTTTTTTGCGGAACTAAAGAAGCTTTGATTCAGTAAAAATGTCGGAAACAAATCGACCCAGAAGCAACTACAAGCTATGAGTCGACATTATCTCTCTTCTTAAGCGTGGGCACAAGGAGTTTCGAATCAATTCTTGGTATATATATGTGTGTGTGTGTGTGTATATATACACACACATATATATGAGTTTATATATAATTTAATTTGTCTTTCAAAATATTCTATGTATATTTCAGAAAACAAGACCCACATGTGAATATTAATCTAAATCTAAAGTGAAAAATGGTTCCATTTACAGAGGCACCAAGAGTCCCACGGTTGAAAAGGAGCTAGCCATATCCAAGGTATAAAGAAGCCTTTTTTTTTTTTCTGAAGAAAAGGTATGAAGAAGCTCACTCTTTACATATTATAATATATTTTTTTTAAGGTTAAAAATACATAGTTTGCTTTTGTTTATATTAGCATTCCCTTTAAGATTCTATACCATTGGCTCAATTTGTTTAGATTTTAATGTGAAAAAGAAGCAGGTCACATGTATGTATAATTTCCACACTAATCTTGAGTAGCTTAGTTATTATTGTAAACTTGAGTACTGTTTGTTTTATGCATATGCAAGTTGTTCTATTTGTTTTACATCTTTATAAAAAAAATTCTAAGTCAATTATTTATTGTGATGAAAGTTATTTGTCGGTACATCTTCTTGGGATGATTTTTTTTGTATTTGATTTAGGATGGATATTTCTACCAATAATGATGAGATCTTACTCGTATTGCAAGAGATTGTGTCTCAAAGTGTAACCTTCTTGACTATGGTTTTTGAATATTATCGACGGCGTAGATATGTACGTCGTGACATTGTACGTAGAATTTACAAGCAATATAGCTTGATTTCCAAAATCCCAAAACAAGTTGAACACTTGCGAGATATTATTCAAGTTAGTGATGTAGCTTGCATTGATAATTTGAGGATGAGTCGGAATGCATTTGGTCGATTGTGTTATCTTGTAGAAAATGTGGGTGGTCTTATTCCAAGTAGAAATGTTGGGGTAAGTGAACAGTTAGCTATGTTCCTTTCTGTGCTCGCACATCACAAAAAAAATCGTATCGTGGGGACTGATTTTAAGAGGTCAGGCCGTACAATTAGTAAGCACTTCAATGTTGTGCTCAATGCGATTATAAAGCTTCATCATTTGTTGCTCGTGAAACCTGTGCCTATTCCCGAGGATTGTACAAATGAGAGATGGAAATGGTTCAAGGTAACTAATATTTACTTTTGAAATATTATACTTGGTGTTAAATTTTTGATTAAGCTTCAAGCTTATTTTGATGTATATGATAAACTGTGTTTTCATTGATATTTTGTCAGGGTGTCTAGGCGCACTTGATGGGACTCATGTGAATGTCAAGGCTCGCTTAGCTAATAAAGGACGTTACCGCAATAGAAAAGGAGAAATTACTGTTAATGTCCTAGGTGTCTGTAACAAAGATATGAACTTCACTTACGTATTAACTGGTTGGGAAGGAAGTGCAGCAGATTGTAGGATTTTACGCGATGCAGTTACAAGGGAAAATGGCTTGCGCGTTCCAAGGGGTATGTTAGCAAAATTCTATAAGCAATATGTTGGTATTTTCTTGTTTATATTATAAGTAGTAATTTCTTTGTACTTGTTATTTTGACAGGGAATTTCTATTTGTGTGACAATGGTTACACAAATGGGGAGGGATTTTTGGCTCCATTTAGAGGAACTAGATATCATTTGAAAGAATGGGGTTCAGGGAACTTAGCGCCTCAAAACAAAGAAGAGTTCTTCAATATGGTGCATTCCAAAGCTCGCAATTGTATAGAGCGATCATATGGTTTACTAAAAATGCGTTGGGCTATTCTTAGGAGTCATTCATATTACCCTCTTAAAGTGCAAAACCGCATCATCATGGCATGTTGCTTAATTCACAATTTCATTCGTATTGAGATGCTTGTGGACCCTTTAGAGCACATGATTCCTGAACTCGTTGATGAACAAAATGTTATTGATGACTACATTGACAATGTTGAGGCTTCTCCACAATGGTCAATGTGGAGGGACACCTTAGCTACATCTATGTATAATCAGTGGCGGGCTACTAGACGTTGAGTTATTGTATTGAAAGTACGAAGTAGTAAAACATTTTTCTATGTTTGAACTATGATTTGGCATGTATTCGGATTGTACCAGAACATATTTGTAGACATGATTTTTATTAGTTGTTGATACTTTTAAGTGCGTAAATGGCTTGAACGTTCGTTTTAATTTTTGTTTCTGTGTGAACTGTTGGAATTAATGTGCTGCAAATTTTTATTTATGACTGATATTTGTAATAATATTCTATAGGCATTGGTTTCTTGAAGATTATGCTGCCATTTGTTTACTTGTTATGTAGGTGAAATGGAGATCGGTGGTTGCAGCCAATTCTCAAGCAAAACAGGAAAAAAATCTGATAAAAGTCGAAGAATATGGTCTTTGCAAGAGGAAGAAGTCCTAGTAGCTTCTTTGAAGGACATCATAACCAAAGGTTGGAAAAGTGAAAACGGGTTCAGGACTGGGTACTTGGCTGTCCTCGAGCAATCCATGGTCAAGGCATTTCCCGGTACAAATTTGCGCGCTGACCCTCATATACACTCTAAGATCTATGTCTGGAAAAGAATTCACAGTTGTTTGGAGACCATGCTATCCCGCTCTGGTTTCAATTGGAATGATACTGCTCACGTGATCACGGCCGACGATGATGCGTTGTGGGATAAACATATCAAGGTAACTAAGATTTGTTAAGTATATTTCAATTTTTTTAATTCAAATTGAATACATCTATTAATTTGATTTACCTTCATATTGTTAGACGGATTCCTATGCCCGAACTATGAGGTTCAAATCATTTCCATTTTACCGAGCTTGGTGTGAAATCTTTGGAAAAGATCGCGCTACAGGTGAGCATGCTGAAGATTGCAACGCAGCTGCTGATGATTTGCTTGATGCAAGCAAAGAAAAAGACACTGGAGAAACCCCACATGTTTGGCCACCTGGAGCATACAATGTTCTCGACGATGAAAATGAACCAATGTCAGTTTGCCAACCTGAGGGGAGTGGGACTGGGACTCAGAAGAAATCATCTTCGAAAAGAAAGAAGTCTATTGATTCAGTTGACGAGAGGATGGTTGATATGATGGGCCAGTACTGCACCGACACAAACCAGAGACTAGGTGAAATTGCCAAACGCATAGGTTATGAGTTTGATGCATCTGAAAAACGAAAAGTTGTCTACGAGGCATTAAGGGGGATATCCGGATTGACGAGGAAACAAAAAATTTATGTGGCGAGGATATTGGTGAACAATAGTAAGGATCTTGACTTATTCTTCAGCCTCCCTGATGAAGACAAGGAAGAAATGGTGGGTATTTTGTTGAATGGTAGCAATTAATATACTTTAGTATGCTGAAGCATATGGTCCTTTGATTTTATTTTTATTTCAGTCTTTTATTGGGGTGTTAAATGATTATGCCTCAATGGTGTTAAATGCTTTGTTTGACATGGATAATATGTTTATTTTGGTCTGATGTGTGGACATCAGTTACACCTGGTGATTATTTTGGATATTTTGGAGATGATGAGTGCATTTTCAATAATATGTTCTCTAAGTTCAGTTGCTATTTTTCCATTCATATTTCTAAAATTTGACTATGCAGCATGCCTTGGTAAACTTTGGCAATATTGATTATATACATTTTTCAGCTATGATTCAAGACTTTGCCACAAATTCATTTATACTAGAATTGAAGAAATGTCATGAAATTGTAAACTCTGCCGTAAGTGGGAGCTTGATTACAGGGTGCGGTATAATATGGGCACAAGGCACATATCAAATGTTAAGAATAATTCTAAATTTCCTATAAGAAGAATTATACGTATGTGGCCTATCCCAGTTCCATCTTTTTTCGTTTTGAGTGTAGGAAACAAACTTACTTTACAATAAGAAACAAAGAATTAAATGGTATACAACAATTTTTCTTCCTAAGCAATCTGGCGGTGGCTATTCAATATTCAAATTAATACATTGTCTATTTCAATTCACTCTATTATGTCAGATTTTATTAAATTGTACCAAGTGATATGGTTCTTTCAATTGACTATAACTTGACAACACACAATTGAATGTTATACAGGTAGGGAGACTTGTGCATTCTACTAAAACCATGGAGTGGGTACTAAAATGAGGCTTTACATTTATTACCCACTAATGTGGCGGTGACATGAAAACCTAGCTGCTTTTATTGTATAGATACAAGGTGATTTTGTATAAAATTTTGCATTAACTCAAGACATGACATTTTCCAAACTTAGCTATTCAATTTTAAATCATAGAGTGTTTAGGTTGGTAAAGAGCTTTTAATTGTCTTCACATTTTCAAAATAAATAGGCACATTAGTGCTCGTATTTTCTTGTGCCATCACAACAAATAGCATTTCGTCTTTCAATACTTAAGTTTACAATGGAGTTTCCCACCCAAGCATCAATGTTTTACAAGGGAGAATGGACTCATGCCATAGATCGATTCTTCATCCAAACTCTTGAAAAAATGGCTATTGAAGGAGTGTTCAAACCCCAGCACAACATGTGCGACCATGCAGTGCTACAAGCCCAATATGAGCTGAATGAGAAATTTGGCACTAATTTTACTTTCGAAAAGTGCAATTCTCGTATGCGTATACTTAGTTTACGATACATAGCATTCAAAAGAATCCTCGATACGTCGGGTGTTTATTGGGACGAAGGAAACAACAAAGTTCATGCACCAAAATCAATGTGGGAGAATTGGGCCAAGGTACCAATATTTACTTTTTTCAAATATTTTGCTTAAGTTCTAAGGTCACTGGATTTTTTTCAAATTATTATGTTTTTAAAAGTGCATATTTTGTAATAGGATAACTGGATTTCCAAGGCTTATTTTGCTGAGGGTGAACCTGCTTGGGACATGCTTGAAAACATCTTCAAACCCCGTCCCGCACGACTACCTTCACCTCCAATTGTTATCGTTGATGTTTCAAGTGATGATGATGTTGAAGAGGTAGCCGTGCAAGTGGTAGAAGATGAGAATGCGGAGCTCAAAGATGACATCATTGGCAATGTGGTTTGGGCTTACCATGGCGAAGAAGGCGGTGATTCTAATGGTTATGAGAAAAAATTTAAGGCTAATGAAAAAATGAATGTGATCAACATTTCGGATGAATGCTCAACCAACGTGCAATCACCACGTTGCAAATTTGGAACTCCAATGAGCCCCAATGTAGTGAAGATTGAATCAAATGTCACTACTCCAACTAGCATCCCCAAGGCTATTGTTCCTTATGCTCTTACCCCATTGAAGGATCCATCTATAGAGACTTTGACTCCCACCGAGAAGATAATCAAGAAACTACAATTTCCTTGAATGAAGAATCCAACCACATGCCCATTCCATGTCTTAAGGTATTTTCGATGTTAGTTTGAAGCTTGTTTGTTTAAGATTCTGCAGTTTTTTTCCTTTTTATTTTTTACTTTTTTAGTGCTTTGAAATGGGTGCCATGGCCCGATTAATACATTACCTTGATTTTCACATTGTACAAGGTAATGTACATCCTTGTTGTGTAGCCGGCTTATATATGCAGTAGTGGCATGTGGTTTTATATACTAAACTCTCTTTGTCATCTTTTTTATATAATTAAACTAAAGCAGATAAATCTGTCTCAAGAGCAAAAGCAACACGATGGGGAGATTAAGAATATTATCTTCATCCACAAAGCCCTTCTAGCTAGAAGATAAGCAACAAATTTATCGAAACGACTAACCGAAAGAAATAACAAAAGGGTGAAAATCATTACGAAAGTTGCTTAATATCAATGTTTTAACAGACTAATAAGAGAGTGATCCAACTTCGTAGCCTGATCAAACTTGTGAAGAATAAAGGCAAAGTTGTAAAACATGAAGAGTATTTTCCGACTCGCCTGATCAAACTGATCCTCGTTCCTCTACATCAAAACACCGAAGAAGAAGACTGCATGTAGCCACCAACTGCACAATCAAAATTGACTTAGTTTTTGTCTTAATTTCACAGGGGCAATACTTCAAACATCTCTCTTGCGCAATCAAAATTGAATTTTTTTGTTAGAAATGAATCGAAGGCACGAATGCATTAAAAGGTTCAGCTAAGAAAAAAACAAATGTTTGATCAAAGAAATTCTCACTATAGCATTAAAAGCTTGAGCAAAGAACTTCTCACAGCCGCAATAACATATCGATCGGACAATTATAATTCTACATCACTTTTTTTTTTCAATTAACAATTTCATATACAAATCTGATTCACCCATTCATATACAAATCTGATTCACCCATTCTTATACAAAGCATTAATTACGAAAAAAATATAAAATATATAGGCTTCACAATTTTACCTCCCGAATCGATTTCGAGTGCTTGCTTGAGATTGAATGTTTCTTGAGGGGAAGGAAGTATTTTAGCTTCATCAAAGGTAATGTATAGTTCTTCCAGATATCTTGTTCTCAGATTCGATGGTCAATATGAGCTTCAATGGTGGAAGAGGATATGGTGGAGATGATTAGGGCTTTTGGTTTTCTCGTGCAAATGATGGTTGCAGGGTTCCAAATATCAAATTTTAATTCACTTGAGATAGATGGGCATTTTAGTAAAATTGTGATTATCAAGTTTTTTATGTACAATAGTAAATTTGAGATTGCACAATTTTTCCTTGTATCTTTCCACTAATCAATCCGAGTATACATGAGATTAATTGGACACAACATTACGTAATCCAAAGAATAATAAAATAATCAGGATTACTATTTTATCCCATAAAGAGAAGTAAACGAGCCCGTATGGTGTTATATAATAATCACTGCTTGTGTTCGTATTAGTGAAATATTGGGTTAAAATATTGTGAAATTGTTTACACTTAAAAAATTAAATGGGTTTTTCGAATTAAAAAGTCTGAACGAACGGCCCAATAAGTACAAGATAATGGGTTTAAAAATAAAAAAAGTAAACCCATTAAAACTCAATCAGAGATTCGGGCCCAAATAAGTCAATTGGAAGACCTGGAAGCAGACTCAAAGAATGAAAAGTTCGCCCAAGAAGCAGACGCGCCAAAACAAAAGATTTTGAAAGGGCAGTTATGAGTAGTTGTTGAAGACGAGGAACGTGGGTTCATGAAGCAAGAATATATACAAGTTAAGAAGAGAAGAAAAAGGAATCAATCACAAATACAACTCTACGTCTTTATTTTTCTTAGAACTAGCTCTAGCCTTAGGAGTAATTTGTAATGTAATTTATGAGTAATTTAGTATAGTGAGGAGTTGGCAGATTTTCTCTTCCGAAAGCTTGTGTTTGTAGACATCCGATAGAAAGATTCTCGTGGAGGTATAAAATTATCTTTTTTCAAATTTAAGTATTTGATAAATAGTTTTTATCTTAACTTGAATTTTTCTTTCATCTTATTACTGCATTCAAAAACAATAATCAGCATTTAATTTAAGACTTGAACCACCAAATAGTGTATCGAACATAGGGGATGAAAGATAATCTCAAGTGATAGATTATCACGGGACTCGAAACGAATAATCGGATCCACCTCATTCGTATTTGTTTTAACTCGAAACAGAAATATAATAATTATATATCAAAAATCTCAAAAAAAAAAATTATCATTACCATGGTAACATTAATTTCCAAATTACTAAATTTCATATATTTGGATTATATAAATTTTCATACAAAATTTATTATATATTTCCCAAAAAAATTCCACATAAATGCGGATTTAGTTTACTATTACCTTGTTGCGTAGATTTCTTGAAAGGATAAGAAGATATGATATAAATTGTAGCAACAAGAGGAAAATATTGGATTAACATTGTGAAATTATATAATCACATTATTTCGAGAAGACTACTTTTAGAAAAAATGCGTGAGAATTAAAAATGTGTGGTTAATTATAGAATTTGAAAGATGAAATGACACGCTGAATTAATACATAATTTAAAAACACATACTTGATTTATTCCTTTTTCGAATATTCACTAAATAATATTTTATCAAAACAAATCCTTTTTTCTTTTTCTTATTTTTGAATTGGTACATATTGACTACATAAACACTTTTAAAAACAAAATTATGAAAATAAGCTAAGTTTTTAAGACTGGGGAAAGACGAGAATGATGTTAGTAAAATAAAAATACAAAACAAAAAAAAAAGTTTTCAGAAAACTCAAACAAATTAATTAATTAAATGAAACCAAAAGGAGGAAAGGGAATGAAAAAGAAATACAAAATAATTTTGCCATAAAAAAGGAAAAAATGGAAAACAAAAATTGTCGCCCACCGTGGGGCTCGAACCCACGACCACAAGGTTAAGAGCCTTGCGCTCTACCAACTGAGCTAGACGGGCTTTGTGCTTTTGTTTTGGTTCTTTGGATTATAAAAGATTTGTTTAAAATTATTTTCTTACATACCATATATATATATATATATGTTTTTTTTCTTACATGCCATATCTCTTAGCTATGTACCTACCAACAAGGCCCAACACAATTAGTAGATAATTAAGTTCCTTAAACATGCAGTCCAGGATTCTATCCCTAGCCGTGAAAAAGCTTTATTGAGAGATGCAAAAGCCACTTCGGTGATCTCTACGCCTCGAAGGGATTAGTCTCTAACATCCGGTTGGGGGAAACTCTTGGTATAGGGCCAAAAAAAAAAAAGCTATGTACCTATATATAGATTTTGAGTGTGAAAGAGAGGGGTAATTCTGCGGTGGACCGGGGACACTCCTAGTCCATTTTTCACCACACAAATACTTGAGGTGGGATGGTTTACACAGAGTAGGTGGGTGTGAAAACCACCTCACTCATTTTGAATGTGTGGTGTAAAATGAACCGGGAGCAACACTTCTGGTTCACCTTAGAATTTTCCAAAAGAGAGTTCACGATTCTCTGTTTTGCACAAGTATATTTTGTCATACTTCTTTTCTTTTTTCCTTTTTTGAAACTTTTCATTTCCACTCAAAATTAATAGTTAAATTTATGATTAATAGCACTTCATTTTTTATTTTATTTTTGTATGTGAGTATATCTGCAGAAAACTACAACAGCAAATACGCATTTATTTTTGCCATTGGGGTTGATGGCTCTCTGTCATAATAATTAGGAGTTTTATGTTGTTGGTTTTTTTTAGGAATCTACTTTTAAGTTGCCAAATGCCCAATTGAGATGATGTTTTTTTTTTATCCTTTTTAACCAACAAAAATGAACACAGAGATTATTTGCTGTCATCTTATTTGGGCTAACTGCAATTTAACTCCATGTAAAGTGTCAGAAATGCAGAAAAACCCTTGTGAAACAAAAATAGATAATTTCCCTCCCTAAGAAAAAAAAAATGAAGCATGCTGCCCCCTAAATCTATTTCACCTATATTTATAGATGTAAAGATGAAAATACCCTTATTGTTTTACATTAAAAATTTTAATTTCTTTTTTCCCATCTGCTACCCCAACTCATCCCAAAACCATAACCGTACCCTAACCCTAATACACATTCACCACCATCATCAATCCTCGCCACCTCATGCCACCATCCTCGCCACCTCTTTTGCCCATCGCTTTTGCCCATCGCTGCCACCCCGAACCCGTCGTCGTTCTATACCGTATCTTCCCCCCACCCCTTTTAACTCCATTGTTAAAATCAACACAGTAAAGCAACTTTCAAATCAAAACTAAGCCCAATTAATTAAAAAATAGTAGTAAGTTCTTGAGCGCTTAAAATGTAATAAAGTTAAACTCCATAGCTAAACCCTTAACAATTGACCCATGGGCTTCTGAAAATTTCCAGTCCTCCTTCATAGCTGTTTAGTTCTCCACCATGGGCTTCTGAAAATTTCCAGCCCTCCTTCATAGATGTTCAGTTCTCCGCCGCCGTTGCTTGGTTCCGTACCTACATTCGCTGCGCTGCGCCGCCGTCGCCTGGTTCCCCTCCTACTCGGCCTTTTTTGTTATGTGTGTGTGTGTATATATATATACCTATATTATATGTATAATAAGCTTATATCTAATATTTAATTTAAAATTTAAAATTATAAGTATATATTAATTATGAAAGTTAAAATTAAAATATACATAAAATAAATATATTTAAGAGGATAAATCTAGACCATTGATCTTTATTTAAGATGTATGGTTGATATTAATTTGGTTAAGTAATGTAAAAGTATTTAATCTCAACCATTGATCTTTATCAATTAGATCCAATGGTTATTAGATATGGGCAAAATGGTCTTATTCAGTCAAAAATCTCATAACCACTCTCAAAATGAGCGAGTGCCGCGCGTGGGGAGTTAAATTGGTTTTTTTTTTCTTAGGGAGGTAAATTGCTCATTTTTGTTTCACAGGGATTTTTCTGCATTTCCGACACTTCACAGCGAGTTAAATTGCAATTAGCCCCATCTTATTTGATAGCTAGAGAGTCAAATTGAGTAGCCTCCGTGTTAGTTTTTTATGTCATTTGTTTTGCTTCTGTTCTTGCATTCCATCACATTATGATCAGTGTTGTTGTTCTTGCATTGTAGGATCATTTCTAAGACATGATTGAAGAAAAAGATCAAAATAACGCGGAATTGAAGAAATTCAACCCCAACACCAACTCCGCGTACAATTTGAGAAAGAGATGTAACCACAATATTGGATTTCATTTCAAACAGTATAGTATCATTCCTTTTCAGTGTACAATAACAATACGATTGTTGAATCATTTATAATAGACTATGTAATATTATTACCAGCTTTACTTTTTCTTCTTCATCTTCAGCACTGAAAGTTTCTCACCACCCCAAAATAAGGTAGCAAGGAAAGATAAGAGAAAGAAGAGTGGATAAAACAGCACGAACGCAAAAAGGAACCCGTCTAGTAGCTCATCCAGATTCCCCTGATCATCTTTTCTTGGCATTGAGGTTCTACGTCTAGTTCCCGGATTTCCAATAAATGACGGTAGTTCTAGCAAAGGATTTCCAAGATATGATGATCCATCAAAAGTTGCTAGTTGCCCGGAAGATGGAATTTTTCCAGATATGAAGGGGTTGTAGGAGATGTTAAACCTACTTAGACTAGTTAAATTTGACATGTTTCTAGGGACTTCACCCGAAAAGTTGTTATACGACAAATCAAGGATTATTAAGCATGTCAAGATTCCTATTTCCTTTGGTATCTCCCCAGAAAACTTGTTTCTGGAAATGTTAAGTGCTAACAGTGGCAAGAATCCAATCTCCGGAGGAAGTTCACCATTCAAGTCATTATCATTAAGATATAACATGGCAAAGTTGTGTAAATTTCTGATGTGGGAAGGAATTTCACCAGACAATTTGTTGCCATTGAGTCGAATGTAACCGTATGTGGACTTCACCTCACTCGAACGAGAATCCACTGGTGGGACCCATCTCTTCAGAGTCGTGCATCGGCCTAATTCAGGGGCTTCCTTGTCCATCCGATTCAATAGGAATTTTGGCATTGGATTGTTACCAATGTTAAAAAGTTGAGGTGGAATGGTCCCTGATAATTGGTTGTTTGCAAAATTTAACCATGAAAGGCTGCTACAATTCCCTAATTCTGCTGGAATTTCACCTGTTAGTGAATTGTTTGCAAGCATTAACCAAAAAATCGAGCTTAACTTTCCGAAAGTTGTTGGTATTGATCCACTAAGCTTATTAAAAGAGAGATCAAGAACTTGAAGACTTGACATATCTCCATATTCATGTGGTATATTTCCAGTAAACGAATTATTTGCCAGAATCAACATCTTCAAATTCAACATTTGAGAAATTTCTACCGGTAATGGACCAAAGAAACCGTTGTCACTCAACTGCAATTCAAGTATACTTATTAACTCATAAATCCCCGATGAAAGTAGCCCTCCGGTGTATGAATTTCGATTCAAAAGCAGGTACTTTACTTGGTGTAGTCGCCCGAATATTTCTTGAACATCTCCTCTAAATCCGTTGCTGCTTAAATCTAACAACGACAAATTTCTCATCCCTACTAGAGACTCTGGAATATCCCTCGAGAACTTATTATCACCAAGTGAAAGTGATTCCAGACTCGAAAGTGATCCAATTTCAGGAGGGATTTTGCCAGAGAACTTGTTTTGTGATAGATTTAAAGTTTCCAAATTCTTGCAGTTGGAATTTCCCTTGGGAGCTGCCCAACAAAGAAATTGCCTGATAAGTCCAGGGCTCGTAAGCTGCAATTTTCACCGAAAACCCAACTAGGAATCGAATCACCTAAACTGTTAGCAGACATCGATAACTCAACTAGCCAATCAAACTGAAAAGATATGTTTCCACTTAAATTGTTTCGTCTCAGATCAAGAAAGTGTAAGTTTCTGCACAAGTTGAATAAGCCATCAACTGAACCGTTTAAATTATTTGACGACATATTCAAGACAACCAAATTTCTGCATGTTTTCGGAGGAAACATTGACATAAGATTTCCCTGAATTCCATTATTAGACAGGTCAAGAACTTTCAAGTTGTTGAGTCCAGTAAGATTGAACTCACCTTCAATGAAGTTATTCGAGAGGTTTAAGTATCTCAAGTTTATGCATTTGCCCAAGTCATCGGGAATTCTTCCTTGTATCGAATTTTCCGAAAGATTAAGGTATCTCAGCTCAGGCAATGAAGAGAAGTTCTTGAACAAGCTCCCCATAATATTTTTATTGGAAAGATCTATTGCAATAACATGACTGCCTCTTGTGTCACATGTAATTCCAGGCCATTTGCATGGAGATTTGTCCTCTGCATTCCACTCGACGAATCGATCTTTATCATATGCAGGAATCTGATATGACTTGAAGTTGAGAAGTACTTCTTTTTCTCTATCTATGTCTCCACTCACAAATTTCCCTACAAATTCAACTCAAAACATTGTCAGTTTGTACTCATGTTGGATGTAAGCTATATGAAATTGAACTAGCTTGTTACAATCTATGAAATGAAATAATCTTAGTGTTGTATTAGTAAAGAATAAGGAAGAAAATACAAGAAATAAAGTGTGATGAATACCAGTGATTAGGCTTGAGAAAAGGATAATTGCCATCCACAAATGATGTTTTGTTCCTAGAGACATGATTAGTGCTTCTGAGAAAATGAAGGAGTCAAGATACAAGAGATGTCTTCAAAAAAAAAGATACAAGAGATGGATTTGGTTAGCAAATTCTTTGTTGGACTAGTAAACGATTAAAATTGGTTGGATGGAGATGACTTTTGGTATATATTCTAAACATAAATATATACTAACTTATTTGGCTATTGATTGCGGAACGGATCTTCTAACCCATAATGGTATTACATTATTATGAGATTGACAAGTGTCTATTAATTTAAATTATTATTAACAGTTAATTTTTATATAGACACTTGTCAATTCCACAATGATACGACATCATTATGGTGTAAAAGATCTACACCGTGTTGATTGTGAAAATTTTAATACGACAAGTAAGGTTCCAAGTTTAAAAGCCACAATACTATAAAGACAATGTCAAATGATGTTACAATGACATTATTGTTTAAAATAATTGGTAAGCATTTCAAACAAAATAATGATATTCATATACTAGGCAGTTAGGTTGACTTAATCAACTCCAATTGCTGCATGGATCGACATCGGCCTCGTCGGTATTATAAAGAATTCTAGGAAATATTTATTCCTTATGAGGAATTCTAGGAAATATTTTTATTAACCGCATTTATGGGGAATGTATTTGACATCAATGTATTACTCCTCGATGTATTAAAAATCAGAAGTATAGTCAAAATTGTTAACGGGACATTTAGCCAAATAGCACATTTCTCAACTTCTATTAAGGTAATAGCCCCTCCCCCCCCCCCCCCCCCCCCTTTCAACTACTCTCCTTTAATTGTACATGGGTTCAGTAACTTTTGGAGACATTTAACTTTGGTCCTTTTAAAATAAAATATTACAAAAGCAACATAATTACATAAAAACGAACAGTGTCACTAAATTTTTATCATTTAACGAGTTATTCTAAAATTCTTAAGAGAGTTGCTTTGTAACTGTAGTCGCTTCATCAACGAAAACTTACGTTGGATCTGGAGTAAAGTATCTATCTTACACTTTTGAATTTTAAAATATAGTCTTAATTTATTTAATAATTTAAACTCAGGATAACACGGCTCTGATACCAGATTGCTTGCATGATGAGAGAAATTATCCTGCACATTTTGTCTCCCAACTGATATACACCGAGAAGGTAAACAAAATCTTCCAAAAACAGTATCAGAGATTATTAAAAACAAGAATTTGTATAGTGGAAACATATTTTTAGAATGATGAAAGGATATAATGTTACTATTATTCATCATCATTTTTTGTTTTTTATTTTTTATTTGGTTTTTTGGAGCAATTTTAATATTTTTGGGTTTTCAATTTTTTAATGTTTTTGTATTTTTTGACCATGAGAAAACTATAACATTTTTAAGTAATGGGGGAATCCTGTCCCTGGGGTAGTTTACTCACTATGCATAATTATAAAGCATATAAAAACTTACAAGTAATTTTTGCACACAAACAAGATATTTTATTACATGAAAGGTGGAGAGATTCTCTTGCAACCAAGAAGTGTGGGTTGGAGAATGTTAAGGACGAGTTTTTACAATGAGGGGAGGAGTCCTTATATAGGCTCCGGACTTGAAAAATATTACAACAAAATGAAAGAAATATTTTACATCCGAAACAAGTTGCAGATAAAGCTATACAAAGCCTGCAATTATTGTAGAAATGGATAAACAGTTGTCCTAAACAGTAAAAAATCTCTACCAAAAAGGACAAAGGTGGCAAAGATGAACAGTAACTAAAATAATAGTCACACGTGGCCAAAAACAAAACAGTAAAAAGTACAATAATTGTTCATCCGAATTTATTGCTTTGTCTTGTAATTGAGTTATTGTTTCTTTCTTTTGGCTGAATTTTTGTCCATTTGCTGAATTATTGGTGTCAAAGCTTGAGGAAGCTGAATTATTGCTGCTTTAGTATGCTGATTCATGATTGAAGCTTCGTCTTCTAGTATGCATCTCAGCTGGATCCTTCTAGATCTGGATTATACTTGGTTTGATATTCCAAGCTCGTCATTGCTTTTTTTCCTAGTGTTGTAACCCTGTAAATGCATCTGACCTTTGCTGGGATAAAAATACTCTGATGAGGTGCTTGGAAAATGAGCTGTAAATCTGGTGATAAATCTAAACTTGGTATCATATATTGTCGCTATGTCCTTTTTCTTACTTCTAGAGCTAACTAAAGTTCGTCTGTGTCTGCTATAACATGATTGCCTCTTGTGTCACATGTAATTCCAGGGAGAAAATTGCAGTTTTTGTTCCGTAAGTTGCCCACTTTTCGATTTTGGTCTCATTGGATAGGGATGTGCCACATTTAGTCCCATAAGTCAAATAAAATCTCAATGTTGGTCTCATTGGATAGGGGGTGTCACATTTAGTCTCATAAGTCAAATAAAATCTCAATGTTAGTCCCATGGACAATCTGATTTTTCATCTTTTGTAAGCCAATTTTCCAGCTCCATTTCAGTTCAAGACGTATATTTTTCCCTCTAGTTACTATTCCTAACTGAAGTGTGCAATGCACACGCCTTGTTCCATTTAATTTTAGACGACAACTTGCCCATAAGACCAACATTGAGATTTTATTTGACTTATGAGACTAAATGTGACACCCTCTATCCAATGGGACCAACATTGAAATTTTATTTGACTTATGGGACTAAATGTGGCACATCTCAATCCAATGGGACCAAAATTGAAATGTGAGCAACTTATGGGATGAAAATTGCAATTTTCCCTAATTCCAGGCCATTTGCATGGAGATTTGTCCTCTGCATTCCACTCGGCGAATCGATCTTTATCATTATAAGGAATTTGATATGACTTGAAGTTGAGAAGTACTTCTTTATCCCTATCTATATCTCCACTCACAAATTTTCCTACAAATTCAACTCAAAACATTGTCAGATTGTACTCATTGGATGTAAGCTTATATGAAATTGAACTAGCTTGTTACAATCTATGAACTGAAATAATCATAATGTTGTATTAGTAAAGAATAAAGAGGAAAATACAAGAGATAAAGTGTGATGAATACCAGTGATTAGGTTTGAGAATAGGAAAATTGCTATCCACAGATGATGATTAGTTCCTAGAGACATGATTAGTGCTTCTGATCAAATAAAGAAGACAAGATACAAGAGATGAAGTGATCAATTTGAATAAGCAAATTCTTTGTTGGACAAGTAAACGATCAAAATTGGTTGGATGGAGATGAATTTTGGTATATATTCTAAACAAAAATATATACCAACTTATTTGACTGTTGAATATTGTGAAAGTTTTAATACAAGTAAGGTGCCAAGTTTAAAAGCCACAATACCATAAAAGACAATGTCAAATGATGTTACAGTGACATTATTGATTAAAATAATTGGTGAGCATTTTAAACAAAATAATGATATTCATAGACGGGACATTTAGCCAAATAGCACCTTTTTCAAAATCTGTTTAAGGTAATAGCACCTCTTTCTTTCAACTACTTTCTTTTAATTGCACATGGGTCCAGTAATTTTTGGAGACATTTAACTTTGGTCCTCTTAAAATAATCTTTTACAAAAGCAACATAATTACATAAAATAAGAACAGTGTTACCAAATTTTTATCATTTAACTAGTTAAGCATTCTATTCTAAAATTCTCATGTAAGAGGGTTGTTTCATAAATCGGTTGTTTCATCAACGAAAACTTATGTTTGGATCTGGAGTAAAGTACCTATCTTACCCTTTTGAATTTTAAAATATAGTCTTAACTTATTTAATAATTTAAACTCAGGAACACTGCTCTGATACCAGATCGCTTGCACATTGGAGGAATTATCCCTCATATTTTATCTCCCGACCAGTATACACCGAGAAGACAGAGATTATTGAAAACAAGAATTTGTACAGCGGAAACATATTTTTGGGACGATGAAAGAGCAAAAGATCACTGCAGTTCATCATCATTTTTTATTTGTTTTTTGATCATTTTTAATGTTTTTGTGTTTTCAGTTTTTTAATGTTTTTTGTGTTTTTTGAGTATGAGAGAATTATAACATTTTTTAAATAATATGGGAATCCCGCCCCTAAGGGTACACTACTCACTATGCATATTAATAAAACATAAAAACTTACAAGAAATTTTTGCACACAAAGAAGATATTTTATTACAAGAAGGGTAGAAAGACTCTCTAGCAACCAAGAAGTATGGGCTGGAGAGTATTTAAGGGGCGAGTTTTTACAATGAGAGGAGGAGTCCTTATATAGGCTCCGGATTTTAAACTTTGCAAAGCTGAAAAGAAAGAAAATTTGGCATCCATAACAGGTTGCCTGTAAAATGTAAAGAGGACAAACAGGTGCCCTAAATAGTAAAAAAACTCTGCCAAAAAGGACAAAGGTGGCAAAGATGAACAATAACTAAAATAATAGCCACATGTTGCCAAAAAACGAAACACTAAAAAGTACAATAATTGCTGCTCCAAATTTATTGCTTTGTCTTGAAGTTGAATTATTGTCCTGGTAAATCTGGTGAATTCATTGCTCTTGTCTAAAATTCAATGCCTTTATCTTGATACTGAATTATTGCTTGTTTGGCATGCTGATTCACTATTGAAGCTTTATCTTCTAGTAGGCATCTCGGTTGGATCCTACTAAATCTGGATCATACTTCGGTTGATATTTCAAGCTCGTCATTGTTTTCTTTCCTAGTGTTGTAATCCTGTAATGGCATCTGACCCTTGCTAGAATAAAAATACTCTAATGAGGTGCTTGGAAAATGAGCTGGAAATCTGGTGATAAATCTAAAGATGGTATCATATATTGTCACTGTGTCCTTCTTCTTATTTCTAGAGCTAGCTTGAGTTTGTCTGTGTTTGCCAAGGGATTTATTGTTTCGTGACATAGACTGAACATTTCTAATTTAGCTGGTTCCCAACTTTCATAATTCTCGTTTACAATTATAAAAGAATGTGTCAATTCTACTCTAGTAGTATTCCAAATCAGAGGTAAAAATGCTACGTCTAGACGAAGATTGAATGCTCCTTGGCTGAACGAAAACTTGACCGTATTTGATATTTGCCGACCTAAATGTGCTACTTGATCTGGATCTGATACATATATTTTGGATACAAAACCATAGTCTAATAGCCGTTGTACGCTGATAAAATTATCATCTATCCATCATTCTCTAAATATTGATGTGTCAATATGGATATTTGGCCATGAGAAATACTTGACTGTATAAAATTTTAGAGTTCCTTCCTGGCGAATAGAGGTTCTCTTTTCCATTGCAATAAATGCAATCGGGGCTTTATTCCTTCTATTTTGCTGATTGATGATGATTTGAGCTACTTTTAACATTTTTGCATAAAAAAATTCTCCTGCTTTTTGCCAAATTATGGGTTGTATTTCTTCCGGTAAGGCTAAAACGGTCTGACATGGGTCAAAAAAGGTTCGAACGGATAAAAATTAGAAGCATTTATCCTTAATTTGTTTAGGAATCTCTTTCTTTTGGGTTTATAATATGGGCTTGAAGGTCTGTATGCTGGGCTAAAAGGTCAAAAAATTTGTTTAGGTTGGTGAACTGTTTGATTATGGTTTCAAGGTCATTTTAGAGGTGTTCTACATCTGGGCTTATAGGCTGCTTTCCTTTTGAAAGTAATTTGGGCATTGCATTTTCTGCATTGGGTTGTATGAAAAAGTTTGGGCCTAAAAGTCTTCTTGATGCTGCTATGGCTTCATGAAATTGCTTGAAAGGTACTAAATAACCATTAGAAATCTTCTGAATGCTTTCTAAAGCCATCTGATAATCTTCAAAGATTCCAACTGGCTATCCTCTGATAACAAGATAAGCCGCTGCTTTCTTTTTCAAAAAAGTAACATAATGCATTGAGTGCTGCTAGTTTGTTGCCTGAATTATGAGCTTCCCACAAAGCATTTAGTAGAACGCTTTGATTTTCTGTTATATAGAGAGTATCTCTTAGAGGTTTGAAAGCATGTCTAATAAGAAGTGTTATTTTGCCAAAGGTTTTAAAAACATTCTGAGCGGCTGTATTTAAAAACTATGTTTCAATTGCAAAGGCTGGTCTATTCTGGATAACTTGTTGAAAGTTGGGCCTGAGAGCTGATCTTTGAGCTATTTGGTTGTGAGCTGCAAAGGGATGTCGTGTTTATTGGTTGTCCTGGTTGTAGGAAGTCATGATTTGTAACCCAGAATTAAAGTTAATTGTCTACTTAATAAATCTGTTATGCTATTGTTTGTTCCTTTAATATGTTTAAATTCTACTTTATATACGTTACCTTCTATTGCATTACTAAAATTTAACCATCTTTTATTATTTTGCTTTCTAGAATTTTCATTTTTTGTGACTCTAACCACAGCTTCACAATCTGTTCTAATGGTAAAATATTTATTTAAATTTAGTCTAAAACGGTCTATTGTTTTAACTATTCCTGCTATTTTGTAATCTAGGCTGGTCCAATTAATTCCTGTTTTATTAAAGTTACCACTGAAATAAGCTGCTATCTTTTCTTCACTTTTTGGAGAAAATTTACGAGGTTTACATTTTAATATTGCTCATCATCCTTCTACAGAGCTATCTAATTCTATTATGACATAATCAGTATTTAAAGGTAATTCTAAAGGCTTTACTAAAGGCTTTAAGTCTTTAACGATTTCCTTAATTTTTCTAACTAGGTTAATATCTTCTTGATTAAAGTGTCTCTGGCCAAATTTTCCTGTTTTCTTATATAATGGTCCAACTAATTTACTAAGTTGCGGAATAAATTTTCTAGAATAATTCAATATTCCAAGAAATGCTTGTTTTGCTTTAAGTTTTCTAGTTTATCAGAGAAATCTAGAATCTTTTGAGCTATATGGGGTTGTAATTTAATCTGTCCATTTCCTATTTCCAAACCTAAAAAACTAAGGCTTTGTATGGTTAGGTATTTTGAGTGTATTTTCATTTTTTGGATCACCAGAAAATAAAAATACACACTCCAAGATAAATTCTACAAAAAATACTCAAATTTTTAATCTTACTACACATTCTCCCATATAACTACTCATTATTTCAATCACTTCATTCTCTCTCTTCATTAATTACATAATTCAACTATCCAACACATTATCTTTCTTACTTTATCATAAATAAAATATTATTCTAATTTTTTGTCCTATCATCATTACATATATAACTAATTCAATCAACTTTACATCACATCTACACAATTTTCAAATATTTCTCAAAAACACATCCAAACAAAAAAAAAAATTATTTTTACACGAATTTCTATAATATACATTCTCCAATAAAAACTCAAAATTCATTTTCGAACACACAACCATACAGAGCCTTATTTTCTTTTAAAAAGTTCCATTTTTTTTTAGACACTACTATTCTGTTTTCTTTTATTGAATTAAACACTTGTTTTAAATGATCTTGATGTTGTTTAATATTTTCAGAAGGTACTACAATGTCATCTATATATACTAAGTACTAAATGTTTAAATATACTATCCATAAATTTTTGAAATATTGTTGGAGCATTTTTTAAACCAAAAGATAGAACATTCCACTCGAAATGTTCTTCACTACAGCTGAATGTTGTCCATTTTTTGTCTTCTTCTATCATTTTAATCTGATTATATCAGCTTTTTAGATTGACTTTTGAAAATATTTTTTTATTTTGTATTAGATTAATTAACTCGTCTTTATTAGGTATTCTATAAGCATCATCTTCTGTATTATCATTAAGTCTTTTATAATTATAGACTATTTTAGGTTTTTCTCTTTTTATTTCTGCATTATTTCTTACTATAAAGGCTACCGATCTATGAGGACTATCACTTCTTCTTATAATACCGATTTTTAACTTTTTTTTTATTTGTGTTTTGAATTCCTTTATATTTTCAGACGTATATTCTATAACTGCTATTCTTATTACTGTATCGGGGTTTAAAATATTTAGTTTAAAAGTATATTTTACTTTATTTTTGGCCAAATCATCTCCTATAAATCCTAACATTTCTAACTTGTGCAGAAATCTTTCATTCTGTAGGTTTAGAACTTCTAATCCTTTTCATATATCTCTAATTTCTTCATCTAATAGGATGTCTAATGTTTCAGATTTTATATTGTTTTGTTATAATTCTTTGAAAAAATCTAATTTAAAACTACCATGTCCACCACGCTTCGCTATCAACTCTGATTGTTTAATATATCTATTAGTTGAGAATGTAGAATTATATTTGCTACTAGTAATATAATTTTTTCCTACTAATATACTTCTATTTAATGCACAGATAAAGTTTAACCCTAAAAGGAATTCTTGGCTTGTTATGTTATCTGGTAGTACTTGTCCTAAGGTATATTTGCTATTATAATTTCCTGAAAAATCTTTAAATTGTATCCCTACGTTAATTAATTCATTTGTTATTTTCATTAATCTATTTTCTGCAGTTCTACTGGTAACAGTGTAACTTAATTGTGTTTCAAATTCTTTTGGTACAAGACTAGAACTAAGCATACGTTTTGTATGTCCTGTATCTAAAATGGCTTTAGTTTCAATATATTTTTCTTGATTACACCATATTCGATAGTCTAAAATTATTAAACTACTAGTATAAGGTACTTGTATTTCAGGTTCATACACTATATTTTGTAAATGGGTTTCTTCTAATTGTTGGCTGAGGTCATCAAGTTCTTCTATAACTACACTTTTTCCTTTAGTTTGCTTATTGCTTATGTTTTCATTATTTTTTAGTTTTACTTCTATTAATTGTATTCTTAAGTCTAAATTTTCTATTTTATGGCTTAGAATTTCTATCGTTTCTAGTTTTTTACTAGGTTTAGGCGATACATCTGTTTCTATATTATATACATCTTTAGCACAAATAAAACAAATTTCGTCAAAACACATATTGCACTAATATCTTAAATGCATATCAGGATATAATCTACAAATACTACAGGCTATACTCATAGTTCTTGTTCCATTTATATATTTATGATCACATAAATAGTTCATATAAGTGTATTCTATTATATTTGAAATTTCTGGTCCTTCTTCACTTACTATACTATATATACTCTCATTATCACTTTTATTACCATCTTACTTACTACATTTTCATCTAATTCTTCTACTATAGCTGCTCTTTCCATATTAAATTGCCTTTTCGAGCATCTAGGATCTCCACAAATATAACAAGTGCATCTCCTAGTTGATGGCTTTCTAACATAATTAGGTGGGTCTTCTTCCTTGTCTATATTGTCTAAAACTAGATTTTGGTTTATTGAATTTTCTTAATATTTTTCGTTTTGGTTTAAAATAATTTCTTTGTCCATATTGTTGTGGAGGGTATATAGCTTTTCTACAAAACTCATAAGATTGTTTTCTAATTTGTTCTCTAATAAATTCTTCTTTACACCATTCTTGAAGTTTAAAGAAAGTATATTATAGTATAGGTCCTATACCTAATCCTGTAAGATTACCATTGTTGTTTATCCATTCTTCATGTATTCTTTTTCCTAAATCTTGTGGTAATTTTGTAAAATATCTATTACATAATTCTTCGTCAAATGTTTTGTTAGCTTCTGCTATTAACCTTGTAAAATCTTGACTAAAAGGTATAATATATTTCATATCGGTTATAGTAAGTTGCTCTAGATTTCTCAGTATCTTGTATGAATGTACTTTCTCTTTTTGAATCTATTCCTATTATTAAGGTTCTAATAAAACTAGTAAAATTATAAGGATTATTTCCTAGGGCTTTTATTTCATTAATTGTAGCTGGATCATTTTTTTTTTTACTTTGTCAAATAGATAATGCTGTAGGTCCTAAATATGTTTTTAAAAAGTTAAACATATCCATATCTGTCTTTTTATTTATTTCTCAATGTCTTATTACACATTGTTCCCATATATTTACTTCTTCTGACCACGTTTGAGGGCTTCCTAATTCAATTACTGACATGGTTCCACTCATGGTTTTTCCTATGGGCTGCCTCATTCCTACATATTTTCCTGATTGAGTTGATCCATATTCATATACTGGGTTTTTCCATTCTGGTCTTCCATTCAGTTCTACATTTCTAGCTGGAAATTCACTATAGTCAGTTTCTACTCTACTTCTTTTTCCTAAATTACTACTAGTACTAGCTTGACTATCTGCCATAAAAGTTATTTCATTACTATCCTTATTTTTATTTTTAAAGCATTTTTCAAATTCCACTTTTCCTGGGCAGATATCATCCACTAAATCAATATTATAGTGTTGTTTAAATTCTTCTTCAGCTGATTCTAAGTTATGTCTAAATTCATTGCTTCAAAATACATTTCATCAACTAATTCCCTTAAATTATTTATCTCGAAATTCTTTGTTAGTATTTCTTTTATATTTTTTGGTCTATAATCATTTTTAAGCTGACTTTCTAATTGTCTTATTTCTTCATCTATTTCTTCTATATTTTCTTCTTCGTCGTCTTCGCTTTCTATGTCAGATTCTATTTCCCAATTTGCAAATCTACTAGTTATTCTAACTTTTTCTTCTTCTATGATATTCATATAGCTTGTTTCTGTTTCATTATCAGTTTCTTCTTCAAGATCTTCTAAATTTTCTTTGGGATCTTGCTTTTGATAATTAAGAAATCTAATAGAAGTTTGACCTCTATTATTTGTATACATTACACTTTATCTCTGGAATTTTAACCTTGTTGTTTCCTTCTAAGTGTTTGGTTAGTTCTCATTCTTCTACATTTAAATTGCTATTGTCTATATTTAAGGGTTTAATCATTTTTACTCTTACTGAGGCTAATCCATCTATTATTCAATCTATAGTAATTTTATATTGAGGGAAACTATTATTAGTTATTCTTCCTAAAAAGGCTATAGAAACTACTAAATTATTACCATTATATATTTCATATCCTCTAGTTTGTAATCCTATAGTGATTTTACTAATATGTTTAATACTTTTCATCATATTTGGAGCTACATAAAATATTCCTACATTATTATTCATATCTATTTCCATACTAGCAAATACTGCTCTCTTAACATCAGACCAACTTTTATCTAATAATAAAACTAAAACTTTCTCACCAGTTCCCTTTCTAGTTAATCTTTTTATTCCTACAATAATTAGTCCTAAATGTATATATTTTTGTTTTAACTGCTTTAATTGCTTTATACATTCTTGACTAACTAAGCTTACATTTTCAACATTTGTCGTAACTTTTACTTCTTTTTCTCTAAATGTTTTTAATTAAATGCTTGTTAAAATCTATTTTTTCCTACTTTATATAATGTTTTAGGTTGTAACTTATCTATTCCTTTATTGTTGTATAAACTAAGATTTTCTTCTACATCTATGATTTCTTTTGATTCTACATCTCTAGCTAACCTTTGACTTCCTGATCCTCTAAATATTTCTTTAGTGAAGGTGTAACTTATTTTATCTTTTTCCTTTTCTTTCCTACTTGATTCACTTATAGTTCTACTAGTACCACTGAATGATCTCAATATTTTTACCAATATATATATATATATATTTAGGTTATTTTTTAGGTTTTTCGGACTAATCTAGTGCTAAATTGCTAATTTTTCTTCTATACTATCTTGTAAATCTCCTTTAATTACTTGAGATACAGTGTCTATTTTAGTGCTTAAATTTTTTTTTTATTTTCTAATTTGTCTAACCTTTCAAAAATTTATAAAGTTAAAGCGAAATGAATATTCCAAAGTTTTATCTGAATTACTATTTTTTTGGTAGGTAGTAAATCCTGTCTCTGGACTAAATATTTATCTGCTAGTTCAGTGGCTCTTTTATATTCTAATCTATTTTCTAGATTATTCATCCACTAACTATTCGCTCTATATTCTTTAGAGTTTTATTAGTTTCTACAATTTGTGCTTCAAATTTATTTATTTTTTCTATTACTTGACTTAGAGTTTTCTTTGTTTCGATTTCTATTTGTTTTAGTTTATTACTTTTCAAATTATATTTTAACTCTATTATTTGGGAAAAGCTTATTATATTTTTTAACTATTTTCAAAGTTTCCTAAGATTGTTTTTTAATATAATATAAATTATTACTTTCACCTCTTTTTATTGTTTCTCTATTTATTAAAACTGCTTCTTTTAATGATTCTAAGGTTTTATAAAATTTTGTGTTTTCTAATTCTAAGTTCGAAGCTAGAAATATAAGTAAATCCGTTAAACTATTTAAGTGTTTAAGTTCTGAATGTAAATTGTGCTTAAAACTTGAATCAAATCTACAAATAAATTTATGTTTATCTAAAGAGATTATTGACCTATCAGCTAAACTATATTCAAGATCTAAATAATCTAATCTTTTAAAATTAGAAGGATCTATTTTAATAAAAGGCTGCTATTAATATATTCAAAAATAAAAGTTATTTAATATAGTTTTGGTGATCTCGTAATCTAGGTGGTAAATTAAGATAAGTATTAACCCAATTATCTCTCCTATTTATTAATTGATTTCGTAATTCTAATATTAATTCCTGATTATTATAATCTAAGTTTTCTAAAGTATTAAGACAATCAATAAAAGAGTTTAAAATATGAGCGAGTACAGGCATGTAAATAAATTATGAGTGCAAATGTAGAGTTTTATGCAGATTTATAAAAGCGGGTTGTGATTCTCTGTTCTTTATAATATGTATAATTACTCTCATGAGTTTAAATAAGTTTACAAGAAAATAAAGGGACCAAACTTGAATTAACAAAAAAGTATATATACTTAGAAAAGAAAAATAACCTGCCATGTATTAGTTTATGCTTGGTTTCGGGTATTTTGGCTTGATCAAAAATAATGGCTTGACTTTGTAAACTTGAGGGTGCCATGCTCTTAAAGATTTTGTATTTGGGTGGTAGACACTTAATAGATTATGTAAAATTGTACTATTTACTTAATTTTCTCGTCATAGACTAGGTAGTTAGGTTGAGTTAATCAACTCCACTTGCAGCATGGTTGACCTAATCCACTCTAGTCACAACACAAGGTTCCATATGACATCGAAACTTCGATTTTGTATGGAAACGACCTAAAACCACATTCGGTTAAGGTTGGCGAGAAGGAATTCCAATAGAGACCTTGAAAAACTCAAATCAGTAATACGAAATCTTAGATGAAGAATGAAGCTACTAAAACACTTAGGCTCCGTATGGTTGTGTTTTCGGAAATGAATTCTGAGTTTTTTTTGGGGAATGTGTATTACAGAAATTCGTGTAAAAATGTTGACTTAATTTGTTTGTTTGGATGTATTTTTAGAATTTGATTGAAAGTAATGTAGATGTGATATAAAGTTGATTTTTATTAGGATTTGATATATGAAATGATTGAGTTGGTTATGAATGTGATGATGATGGGGGAAAAAATATTAAAATAATATTTTTTTTAATAATGTTATCAGTTGGTAATAAAGGAATATGTATATATGTGTGTATATATATATACATATACACACACATAATATAATATATAGAGCTATTACCGCTAATCATCCCCCATGTCACGCAAAAGTGTCACTTTAGTCCCTCTTGTGAAAAAATCATCACTTTCATCCCTCATGTCCATAATTTGTACCTAGATGGTCCTTTTTTCGACATTCCGACCATATTTTCCGGCTTCCCACGCGAAAATAGGGCTATTCACGCATATATCATGCGCGTCATTACGAAAAAATTTATAACTCATTGTAGAAAGCTCGGATTCATGAACCGTTCTCTTCCTATGAAACTAGACACATAGGGCTATCCACGCATATATCGCACATAATCAGGAGATGTCTAGAACAAAGCAGTTTTGTATTAAAAAATTAGCTAAAAATTTGTCGGATGTGCATACAGCTGTGCGCGTCTTCACGAGAAAATTCAGAACTCATTGTAGAAAGCTCGAATTTATCAACCGTTTTCTTCTCATGAAACTAGATACATAGGGCTATTCATGCATATATTGAACATAATCAGGAGACGTCTATAACAAAGCAGTTTTGTATTAAAAAATCAGCTAAAAATCTGTCAGCTGTGCAGACAACTGTGCGCGTTTTCACGAGAAAATTCATAACTCATTGTAGAAAGTTCGGATTCATGAACTGTTTTCTTCACATCAAAGTAGACACATAGGTCTATCCACGCATATATCGCACATAATCAGGAGACGTCTAGAACAAAACAGTTTTGTATTAAAAAATTAGCTAAGCATCATTTCTGACAGATTTTTAGCTAATTTTTTAATACAAAACTGCTTTGTTCTAGACGTCTCCTGATTATGTGCGATATATGCGTGGATAGCCCTATGTGTCTAGTTTCATGGGAAGAAAACGGGTCATGAATTCGAGTTTTCTACAATGAGTTATGAATTTTCTCGTGAAGACGCCTATTTTCGCGTGGGAAGCCGGAAAATCTGGTCGGAATTTCAAAAAAAGGACCATCTGGGTACAAATTATGGACATGAGGGATGAAAGTAATAATTTTTTCACAAGAGGGGCTAAAATGACACTTTTGCGTGACATGAGGGATGATTAGCGTTAATAGCTCTAATATATATTATACAAATAGAATGAAAAGACAAAAAAAAAGAGGCGGCCAGACAGTGGGAGACGTTCATGGGTTGGGGTGGGGGGCTGGGTATGGGTTTGGGAGGTGGGAGGCCCTTCATTTTTAGTTTTTTTTTTTTGTCACCTGTTCATTTCTTTTTAGCTTTAGATTTTTATCCTTTTTCCATTTCGTGTTTTCTTTTCAATTTTATATTTTAAAAGTTCAAGAAAATTGAATCTTGCTCGTCTATATTTATAATAGTCGGTGTAATTATACGGTTCGCATTGGACAAATATAAAAATAGAATGTGGTCCATATATGCAATATTTTATCAAATGTGTAAATATGATTGGAACATAAGTAGTTCTATATTTCTTTTTCCATTTACATATAATATTTTATTTCCAATTTGATTGAGGCAAATTTATTTCCATCTTCTTGTAATGAGATACTATGATGTTACAAAAAATCTTTGCTTGAGCTCGAGCCGAGAAATTTGGTGAGACTCGGCTCGAGCTCGGCTCGTGGGCAACCCTATTAAATACCACGTTAGTACCAAAATGAAATAATCGAGATTCAATCAGTATTTATTTGAATATTGAGAAGCAAAAAGTATAATTTAAAATCCAATAAACAGCAAATGAAATTATTAAAATAAAATTATAAATCATATACTTTTGGTAAAAGTATGGCCAATTAAGTCTCAATTCAAGTACACATATTATTAAATATATATGAAATATTAAATATTAAATCACACAATATTTTTTTTTCAAATTATATATTATTAAATATTATTTAATAATAATAATTGAAATATTTGAAAAATTGAATAGGAATTTTTATTGTATAAAATATGAGAAAGTAAGAAAGATAATTAGTTGGATAGTGGGATAGTATAATTAATGATAAAATATTGTGAAAAGATTGAAATGATTGGTTGTTCTATAGGGGAATGTGTAGTGTATTTAAAATTTGACCATTTTCTGTTGAATTTGGCTTGGATTGTGTATTTTCATTTTTTGGTGATCCAAAAAATGAAAATATTTCCTAAATACACAACCATACATAGCCTTAATTTTGGGGAAAATTCTTATATACAACTGGTATAGGATCCAATTGCATGTATCATGACACAACAAAAAATAATAAAAAATGTTTGACTTGTTTTTTATATTGAATATACATTTGTTATTTATTTTTGTTGTGTTTTGGTGCATGCAAATGGGTTCCACACCGAATGTATATAAGAATTTTCCTAATTTTGGGATGTATTGGTCAAATCTTGAGATGCCACACCGACTTCTAAACTGTCATGTATCAAGATCAACGAATGTCATAAGCAATTAGGACGAACTGAGACCGGGATCGACATCGGCCTCGTAGGTATTATAAAGAATTCTAGGTAGGGGTGTAAATGAGTCGAGTCGAGCCGAACGAGTTGTTGTTCAAATTTGTTTGATTTCAAAATTTGTGTTTGAGCTTGTTTAATTGTTAATCGAGCCGAGCTCAAATTTTTTTTGTACATGTTTTTATCAAATTTTACTAATCGAGTCGAGTTCTAGCCGAACATCAAAACTTATCAAACACAAAAAAGTTGTTCAAACTAGGTTTGATATGCTGACGAATCGAGCTCAAACGAGCCTTTAGCGAACGAGCTTAGATCAAATATCGAGTAGTTTGGTTCGTCTTTCAGCCTTAATTCTAAAAAATATTTATTCCTTATGAGGAATTCTAGGAAATATTTTTGTTAACCGCATTTATGGGGTATGTATTTGACATCAATGTATTACTCATCGATGTATTAAAAATCAGAAGTATAGTGAAAATTGTTAACTTATGGTCTATAAAATTTATTTTGGTTGTTTCGAGAATTTCGATTTTAAACATCATGAGAATACTCATCTCATATCAATAACTAATTGACAAATTTTGTATTTCAATTAATAACTCTAAGGTAGTTGAATAAGTAGTCCAATATGAAATAAATTTTAAAAAGTCAATAATTATAATTACTTTTACTTGCCCAATTACATGTACAATAAATATTGCTTATCAATATAGTACGTTGTAAAGTCACAACTTTTATTTTTGGGATAATTGCATAAGATCTCCATGTGATAAGCGAAATTTGCGTCAAACTATCCTGTGTTACGTTTTTTGCGTATCGCCCCCTTGTATTAAATTTTATTCTGCATACTCTCCATTTTTTGGTGTTTTTTTATCATAAATATTATAGATCCAACCCAAATTAAATTATTTATTTATTAGAAATATGTAGGGGCAAAAATGCGTTCGGACTAATATTTATGATGAAAAAAATTCAAAAAAAAAAAACAAAAATGAAAAATTATGCAGAATAAAATGGAACACAAAGGGATGCTACGCTAAAAAATTAGTTTAGTGTATGTTTCGCTTATCACCGGGATCTTATGCAATTATCCCTTTATTTTTTTATCATACCATCCATTATTAAATTATCATGTTGACATATCCTATTATTAATGGTGAGTTTATCATGAGAGAAAAGTAGTTAAGTCATCAATATTATTTTCATCATCATAATAAAAAAAACAAAAAACAACTATCCCTAAAAAAAAAAAAAAAAAAAAAAATAGATGAGAGAAGAGGTTTAAAGCAGTGAAAACTTCTAACCCCTCTTAGTCTTGGTCTCTCTCACCATCCTACAAACAGAGAAGAGAAATGGTTGTGTAGTTTGACGGTTGGGATTGGATTTTCTGATGGTTGGATATGAAAACGCCATTTTTCGAATTTGGATCTACAGAATGGAGCACAAAATCAAGCAGTTTTTATACCGCGTTTCAACTTCTTATGATACGATCTGATGGGTTAGTGAAAATTGTTACATGCCCAGATAGTTAAATTAAATTTGCGTTTTTTAATTGGGTTTTGTGATTATTTGTGGGTGGGTTTCAAAGATCTGTGATTTGGGTTTTTATCTGCTGTTTCCATTTGGCTGTATACGCGATCTTGATTGGGTGGGGGTGGGGAATCACTTGTTAATATTTGAGTGCAATTGATTTGTAGTGTGTGGTTGATAGAGAATGCATTATTTACTGTTTATAATGTTGGACAAGGAAGGCTATGTATATGTATATGTATATGTATATGTATATACCAATAATGCTGTATTGATGAACATAGCTGTTTGGAATATGAGTATGTATCGGTTTCTGGGAGAGCGAGATGGAGGGAGATTGATGAATATGATTTGAATGTGTTTTTAGGTTTAATTTAAGAGAGCAAAAGAGGACTATGATTATGAGTATCTAGTGTTTATTAATTCCCAGATTGACTTATTCCTTTAGTTTACTGGCTGAGACATTTATCTTTGTTTTGCATCACTATAGGCATTTGGCGGTAATTGCCCTACCATGTCACGAAATCATTGGCAAATAACCTTTTAATTGCACTTGATCAGAGATTGTTCATATCATTTTTTCAAATTGATGTAGTGGAATTTAAGCAGATCCATGTAGCAGCACAAATTTGTATGCATACGGTTTTCCTAGTTGTGTTACGGTGCATTTGGTTTGTAGTCTCGGGTTCTGAATGATTTGATCTTTAATTCAAAACGGAGTAAGAACGGTTGAGCATTTATGTTTTCAGCTGTGGGAGAGAAGACAAGAAATGCTAATGTTCCTGAAGAAAGGGTATTTCGCGGGGGATTCTATGACACACTGGGTCCAATGGAGCCGGTGTATTAAACACCATTGGATGCAGGGACAAGATAGTAAAAAAAATCTAAATCACCTGCATCCAACGGTGTTAGATGGTCTTAGAATTTTCCGTATTTCTCCCATTACTTGCCTTCGGTTAGACTTTTTAGATTTGATTGAAGATACCTTTGGAAAAGCAAGGCTTACTGTCTAGATTCTCTAGAAGAAGTTTTGATTGTGATTGATGGTTCTCTGTCGTAATAGTTAGGACTTATGAGCTGTTGCTTTTTTTAGGGAATCTACTTTTAAGTTGCCAAAATGCCAAATTATGATGCTGTTTATTTTTATTTATTTTTCGTTTTTTTGAACAACAATGGAACACATAAATTATTCACTGTCATCTTATTTGATAAAGAGTGAAACTGATTAGTCGCCTCATTAGTTAAGATTCTGGATGAATTTATGTTTATGGTACTCAAGAAATTATAAGTAGTAAATAAACAAATACGTTGATTACTTATCAGTTCTTTTTGTTAGTCTAACATGCTTTAATTTTGACCTTAAACTTTCACACGGGATGTAAACCAGTTTTGTAACGGCCAAGATTCAAGCTCTTAAAAAAATGTCTGATTATCAGTAGTCTCTTGGTTCTTTAATCAGATTATATCCTATGTCATTTGTTTGTCTACCAACACTTTTTCTCTAGAAAGTTACATTATTCTCATTTCATTCATTTGTATAGGCTATAAAACATGTTATGTATTCTACTCATTAATATATTTTGTCTCCATCAAATAATTGGTCTTTCCCTATTTCTGCAGGAATCGTTTTATCTGTTCAATTAGCTCTTTGCTCGAGACGACTGTAGTGCTTACCAGTCTGCCACTTTGGTTGTAACTTGCGACAACAACAGACTATTGAGTTCTATTTCTAACTTCTGCAGACATGGTCTTGAATAAATTTGTGGATTTTATTTCTTCTGCATCAACTCGTCTATCAGCCCCAAAGGCTTCTAATGTTCAATCCAAGCCACCTGGATTGCCGCCTATTCCTGGTTCTCTTCATGATTATACCTTTTCCAGCCCGGAGAAGAAGACTAATATGAGACTCTCCTCATCCCTTCAAGATTTTTCTACTTATCGCCAACTTGATCCAGAAGAAGGTGATATTACTCCAGGTTCAACTTATGCATTACCGCCAAAATTATTGCAGAATGGAAATGGTGCATCAAGTTTTTCGAAGGAGAAGGTATCGCCCGTTTCACCCAAAAAGAAGAAGTGGGTTCGGGTTGTTTGTGTCCTTTTCTGTTTATTATTGTTTTCTTGCCTTTGTTTTGCCCTTCAAATTCTTTACTCGAATTGGGCCAGGGGACCAGCCAAGTTCTACGTTGTGCTTGACTGCGGTAGCACCGGGACCCGCGTTTATGTTTATCAGGCGTCGGTTAATCATGAAAAAGACAAAAATCTTCCTATTTTATTAAAATCATTGCCTGAAGGTTTCAAGAAGAAAATGGGTTCTCAAAGTGGGCGGGCTTATAACAGAATGGAGACCGAGCCCGGATTTGACAAATTGGTACACAATATTTCCGGGCTAAGGAAAGCAATAAAACCTCTTATTAAATGGGCTGAGAAGCAGATTCCTAAAAAATCACATAAAACGACGTCCCTCTTTCTTTATGCTACAGCTGGCGTTCGAAGGCTACCTAGTTCAGACTCTGAATGGCTTCTTAATAACGCTTGGTCGATTTTAAAAAGCTCGCCTTTTTTATGCAAAAAGGAGTGGGTAAAAACTATCACAGGCATGGAGGAAGCTTATTATGGATGGATAGCATTAAATTATCATACCGGTGTATTAGGGTCCGTCCCTAAAAAGGAAACGTATGGTGCGCTCGACTTGGGCGGGTCCTCGCTCCAAGTTACCTTTGAAGATAAGCCAAGAAGTGATAAGGACGATGAAACTAGCATGAAATTGAGCATTGGTCCTGTTAATCATCATCTCAGTGCCTATTCATTAGCTGGATATGGGCTCAATGATGCATTTGACAAATCCGTTGCTTATCTTCTGAAGAAACTTCCTCGGATTAGTAATGCAGATTTGGTTAGTGGGAAAGTTGAAATTAGGCATCCTTGTTTACAGTCCGGTTACAAAGCGCAATACTCATGTTCAAATTGTGCATCCAAAGATGGAAATCCTCCTATTGGAGTGAAAAAATCAGGCAAAAGAGGAAAAGCCGGAGTTTCAGTTCAGATTATTGGAGCTCCAAAATGGGATGAATGTAGCAAAATTGCAAAAGTTGCTGTTAATTTGTCTGAATGGTCAGATCACAACCCGATAATCGATTGTGAGTTGCAACCATGTGCGCTTGATGAAAATTTGCCCCGGCCAGTAGGCCATTTTTACGCTATGTCGGGCTTTTACGTGGTGTACCGATTTTTCAACTTGACCCCAGACGCCACTCTTGATGATGTATTAGACAAGGGTCGTGAATTTTGTGAAAAAACATGGGACGATGCGAGAAAAAGTGTTGTCCCTCAGCCTTTTATAGAACAATATTGTTTTAGAGCGCCGTATATTGTTCTACTATTGAGAGAAGGATTGCACATTACTGATAGCCATGTGATTGTTGGCTCGGGAAGTATCACTTGGACGCTCGGGGTTGCTTTGTTTGAAGCGGGAAAGGCGTTTCCGTATTGGGGAAAGTTTTATAGCTATGAGATATTACGTGTGAAGATAAATCCGTTCATTGTCTTTGCTGTTTTGCTTGCTTCTTTATTTGTTCTACTTTGTGCGTGTTCTTGTGGTGGCCATTGGTGGATGCCGAAACTCCTTCGGAGGTCATATCTCCCGCTTTTCAGGCATAATAGCGGGACATCTGCGTCGGTGCTTAATATTCCGGCTCCCTTTCGGTTTCAACGGTGGAGTCCTATCAATACAGGTAACTCTTGAAAAGCTTGTTTATTACATTATCAAATACACTGATAGATTAGGATGATTGACGTGCTTTAATCATCGTAACCCTGAGATCCGACAGTTTGTGGTGGACCAGGACCATTGGTCCCTGTCTGCCATAGATGACAAGATTCACCCCATAAAATGTGTTTGTTTCATTTTCTTTAGCAAAAAAGAGTACTTGGTTTTTATCTTCCTGAGGCTACGACCTTCATTTTCAAATTTAAGAGACCTACTTGATCAAAGTAGGGCACACATCATTATTAATGTTTGCTACCATTCTCTGCTAATTAAGAAGAATTAGAACCGACCAATGAATTAGTAAGAATTTCTCTTTCAGGCCTCACAATAAAGTATATAATAACACTTCATCACGGCATACTTTGATTGATAGGACATAAGAAAGTAAAGTACCCACAACAAATTAAATAATATCCAAACATTATTTGACTGACGGGACATAAGGAAAATAATGGAAACTACAATCCTCCTCTCCTGCATTAAAATATCATTTTCAATTCTATTAAGTCGACATTTCTACACTTACCCAATCGCATTTTCGTTTTTACAGAAACGTAAAATACTGGATAGAAAAACTGTAAAATGCGATTCTTTTCGATATTCGCAAGATACTGCATTTTGCACTTAGTTTTGAGATAAGATGTATGAATATATCTTATTCAGCCACTTGATTATTGTGATTCAGGGGATGGAAGGGTTAAGATGCCATTAAGTCCAACAGTTGCAAGTACTCAACAAAGACCATTTGACACGGGACTCGGTTTCAGTGGCGCGGGCATACAGTTCACAGACTCGTCTTTATATTCTTCATCTAGCAGTGTAGCACATAGCTATTCTTCAGGCAGCTTAGGACATATGCAATTTGACCATAATAACCTCGGTTCCTCGTGGACCCCACACCGTAGTCAAATGCGTTTACAGAGTCGAAGATCGCAATCTCGAGAAGACCTCATCTCTTCGGTCGCCGAAGCTCACTTGGCTAAGGTCTAAGAGAAAATAAATTATCTTGAGGATAACTTAGTTTGACTTTTGCTTCTTACTGGATATTGTAATGATCGGGCTCTCATGATTAAAAGTAGAATATTGCTAACTTCACTCGGGGAAGATGGCATAGAGAAAAAAGCTGATTGAGTACTGTTGAAGTAGGGTTGTGAGCCGTTGGATCAAACGAGCATGTCAGCATTTTGCTGTATGACATTTTCAAGTGTATATCAAAACGACTGAGAAATCCACTTGGGTAGGTATCCAACTAGAGGGCACATAAAGTTTCCCGTGTGGGAACACCGTTAAAGCTCTTTCAACTTGTTTTAGACAAGGCTCGTGAGATTCTGACCATTAGGGTACTTTACTGTCAAGTGGTGTTGTGAACCGTTGGACTATGCATGATGATTTTATCATGACATTCATTTTATTCTCATCCAACGGCTCACAACTCCACTTGCGTTGTACCCGCCTTGGGCAGGACATTCCTATAAACGGACTCCAGTGAAGATTTGTCAATAGCTGCAGGTAGAAGAGTGATTTCAACATCACTGAGAACTGAGAAGTGCAGCACAATTTTGGGGAATGAGATGATGTACAATTGAGGCGATTCAGATTTTTTATTTACCAGACTACTTTTGAGCAGTTTTAGGAACTCACTCTTATGGACATTTTCTGTTCATCTTATGATAAGGAACCTTTTTTTTTGTATAAAATTTCAGATGATTTAATAATCATTCCTTATTTCATTACCTTTTATTATTTTAGCATACAAAATATCATTTTCTAATAATTACTCTTGTAACCTAATTAGATAATTTATCTTTATTCCATTTTTTTTATAAACTAATACTGTTGGATTACAGTTATAATGTCCATAATTAATTTTGTTCTCCACCTCCCGCGTATTGGCTCAGACCACTCCCCACTCCTTTTATGTACGCATAAGTCCCGGGAGGATCATAGCAGTCAAAGACCGTTCCGGATGCAGCTTGCCTGGTTCACTGACTCGGAGTTTCTCAAGTTTTTAGAGGAGAAGTGGATAAGCACGGGGGAGTCTGGTATCCACCACAAGATCCACTCACTCACGAGTAGTATGAAAATGTGGAACATCGAACATTTTGGGAATATCTTTAAGAAAAAAAGAGAGCTGAGGGCGCGTATTGGGGGCATTCAGAGGGCCCAGGGGCGTTGCTTTAGTCGTTCGCTCCAGAAATTGGAAATTAGACTCACTCTCCAATATCAAACCATCCTTCGCCAGGAAGAGTTGATGTGGAAACAGAAGTCCCGCATCCGCTGGCTCAAAGCGGGAGATATGAATACGAGGTTCTTCCACACCATAGCCTCGAGTAGACAAAACCGCGGTAAGATTAGCACTCTTCAGACTGATGACGGGAGCTGGGTTACGGATCCCACTACTATGAAAGATATGGCAGTGGACTACTATCGTAATCTGTATGGGGAGGGGGAGAGGGTGTCAGTCTACCGCCCGATAACCCACTTCCCTCGACTTAGCTCGTCTCACAAAGATTACCTGCATTCTACGGTCTCTAAAGATGAGGTTCGCAAGGCCCTTTGGGATATGTATCCTACCAAGTCTCCAGGACCCGACGGGCTCCAACCTCTTTTCTACCAAAAATGTTGGCACATCCTCGGCGATGAAATTACTCTCTTAGTGCAGAAAGGTATCCATTCAGGTACTATTGCTCCTCACATAAATGAATCTCACATTGTTCTCATCCCCAAAGATAAAAATGCCACCCATCTTTCTAAATTCAGACCTATCTCGTTATGTAACGTGATTCTCAAAATTGTTACGAAAACAATGGCTAATAGACTAAGGCTGCTTATGGACACCCTAATACCTCAAACACAGAGTAGCTTCATTAAGGGGAGGCAAACGACAGATAACATTATTATTACCCAAGAAGCTATTCATAGTATGAGGTTAACTAGGGGATCCAAAGGCTACTTTATATCTAAGATTGATTTTGAGAAGGCATATGACAGAATAGATTGGTCATTTTTAGAAAATGTGCTTAAAGAGATGGATTTCCCTGCCCCTTGGACCCGTCTTATCTTGGATTGTACCTCATCAGCCCGTCTCTCACTTCTTTGGAATGGGGAGAAAACTGATTGGTTTAATCCAAAAAGAGGGCTAAGGCAAGGAAATCCACTCTCCCCATACTTATTCGTTTTCTGTATTGAGAAATTAGGTGCGCTCATCAACAAAGCCGTCAAGGAAAATCTCTGGCACACGATTCCTACTTCGAGATCAGGTCCCCACCTCTCTCACCTTATGTTTGCAGACGACCTAATCCTCTTCGGGGAAGCCACGGTTCATCAAGTTGACATTATTAGTGGGGTTTTGGAAGACTACTGTGATATGTCGGGCCAGGCTGTCAATCGATCAAAATCCCGCATCTTCTTCTCGGACAACACCCCGGATATGATAGCTAGAAGAGTCGCCAATCGAGCGAACATTAACATCACGCATAATCTTGGCAAGTACCTCGGAGCGCCCCTTCACCACTCGAGGATTTTAAAGAAAGATTATCAATTCTTAGTTGATCGGGTGAGAGGGCGTCTCAAAGGATGGAAGCGAAATCAGCTCGCCTTTGCAGGCAGAGTCACGTTAGTCAAGGCGGTGACATCCACTATCCCTTCCTACCTTATGCAGACTTCTCTCATCCCAGCCGGCATCTGTGAGGAAATTGATAAGGAGAACAGACAATTTGTGTGGGGCGGCTTTTCAGATCACAGAAGGATTCATTTAATCTCTTGGGATACTTTATGCCACAATAAGGAGCATGGGGGCTTAGGTCTTCGTAAAATGCGGGAGGTGAACCTTGCTTATCTCGGCAAACTTGCATGGCAGGTCTTGACGGATGATTCGAGGCTTTGGGTACAAGTGCTTCGCCACAAATATCTGCTTCGCCAAAGAGCTCGTTCCCGATGTCGGACCTCTCACACTTGGCGTGGCATTCAAGCTTCCTTCCCTCTAATTCAGAATAACTCGCATTGGAAAGTTGGGTCAGGGGTTAACGTGAGGTTCTGGATGGACCCGTGGGTTGGTGACTTGGTCCTCAATGATCTTCTTACCAACCAGCTGGACAACGCCACCTTGAAAAGGACGGTGGAAAGTTACTGGTGCCCGGGATATGGGTGGCGGTGGGATGAAATTCCTCCTCTCCCGGATCCGGTTCGAAAGAATATCGAGTTGATAAATCTGGAAGCGTTAAGACTTAAGAAGGACACCTTGGTGTGGAAATACACTTCTAAGGGGATTTACACTTGCAAAAGTGCGTATGATCGTATTACGGGAGGAGACACCCACCAGGGAGATGAAATTAATTGGAGACGTATTTGGAAACTCAAAGGTACCTACCGCCGGAAGTTTGTGCTTTGGCTTTTACGTCACAACAAACTCCTAACGAACAGCTATAAGAAAATTCGCCATATCTCACAGGAAGAGAGTTGCATGCTTTGTGACCACACTACAGAAACAAATCTGCATGCTCTCCGAGACTGCTCTTGGGCCCAGGCGTTGTGGAAAAACCTTGTCCATCCACGCTACCACCGCACCTTCTTCTCACTCGATACTAAAGACTGGGTCGACTGGAATCTCTCGAACACGGCTAACAGGTATGCGTGGTGTGAGAAGTGGAATATGGCTTTCACTGAAATTATTTCCTTACTGTGGCAGGCACATAACGATGCGGTGCATGGCGACGAAGGGAGCTTGCCCACCTTGACGTTAGATGTCATCCGTAATCGGATTAGAGAGATGAATTCAGCTCATGCTCACGACTCGGAGGATTTTACGGAAACGCTGAACGCGGGTTGGACGAAGCCGAGGATAAATGAACTCAAGATGAACGTCGATGCAGCTTGGGTTGCACGTAATCGTACCGGAGTTAACAATGCAGGGATTGGGGGCATCTTACGGGACCACTTTGGCTGCTGGGCAGGTGGTTTCAAAGGCGGTACAGATAATCACGCTAACAATCTTGTTATGGAAACGGATTGTTGGGAGGCGACACATGCGATTTCCGAAGCTACGGAGGCACACCATTTCTTCGACACTATATCTCGAATTCGAGATTGGCTTAACCACCCTTGGCAAGTTAGAATTTCGAACATTTGGAGAGAAGCCAACCAAGTGGCGGATAGTATGGCAAAGACGGGATTTAATCAAGAGCTAAAGAGACTTCATGTCCTGGATCAATTAACTACCATGTACATCGAGCTTGATAGGCTAGAAACTACTTGGCCTCGAGAGACGACTAATACCCCGGGTTTGTCGGGATAATTTTCGTTTGGGTATCCCCCCCTTATTTAATTAAAAAAAAAATTTTGTAATGTAAAATCCAATAGTTTACCGTAGCATGAAAATTTCTTATCCATCCGACGTCCGAAAAATGTGAAAGTCTCAATATTGTTCCTTCAGAAAATATTTTCCATTTTGGTTCATTCCATGCCAACGAAGCAGGTATCAAGGATTATAAACGAATGAAGCCGAGCAAACGTTATGATTTATTTTTTAAATTATTTATTGAACCGAGCTTGAACACACTTTGATCGAGCAAAAAGCGAGTTGAACTCGAGTAATTTGATTTTTTTACGCATATTTTATTATGAGTGATGTTATATACCATCGATTATTGTTTACCGCTTTTTCACTTCTTTTAATTTTTGTAAAAAATGAATGCAATAAATAGATGTGATTTGATTTTCGTAATTTATGTCTGCAATAATAAATAGATATTTTATCATTTCAAGGATCAATCAAAAAAGGGTGAAGAACAAACAGTGATATACAATATATTTCTTACTAATTCTTACTAATGGTTATGGGCTTCAAGAAATATGTTCAAACGTGTTCGGTATGTTAGTGAACCGAGGTCAAAAGGGATTTTAACGATCAATCTCGAGCGTGTTGTGAGTAATTTGATTTGTTTTACATCACTACGCTCAAGCAGTTGCATGATAACGTCATAATTTTAATTCAAAATAATGTTTCTATTTGTTATTAAAACAGGAAAAAGAAAAAGAAAAGGCACTATTAATTTTCATTTCCAAGAAATTTGGGAGAGAAAAAGAATAATTCACAATCAAACAACAAATGGCATGTATATAAATTTATAGAGACAATTGACAAATATACATATACCGGCGCTCTCGAGACGCCATGGCCGCTCCTCCGAAGATGCTATTACATTTACTTTTATTATTATTCTCTGCAGTCGAAATTCACTCAAATGCCGAAGAAAATTTCGATGTTCGACGACATTTGTCCACTGTAACCAGGTTTATCTCTAACATTTTTACAGTGCATCAATTGAGATTGATTTTCATATATAAGTAAAATTATTCAGAACCTAGTTTGTTTCCGGTGATGTTACTGTATTTTTGGTGTAGTTTATCATTTTCGTTTGTCGTTTTGATTTGAAATTTTGAATAGTGTACGTAATTTTGTACTTTGTTATGTGTCGTAAGTCATGGCGTGTGTATCTTCATTTTCGATCTTCTGAAGTGGCTCAACAATGTGATACGAAATCCGAAAAGTTATATTTATTTGAGTGTTATGGTGTTGTGTTGCAATGTATTATTTCTTGCCGGAACTCAGATGTGGAAATTTTCACTTCTAGATTATAATGAGTTCAGTAATTACTTTTTCCTATTTTAGGAGTCAAATTTGGGAAAGCTTATTGGTTTACGTATTTCTACGCAGATATCACGTTGCGAAGGATATATCGGAGAGTTCATACGTGCCTTCAAGTATTCCTGATCAATGCAAACCTATTCACTTAAATCTTGTGGTAATCCTCTTATTATAGCTATTGATCCGATCAGGCCTTTATCGACTTAATTAATGCAATCCTTGTAATGATCTATTACACATGAAAGGTTAGCTTTTGTGAAAACATTACAACTTGAACCTTTCTTTTCGATTATCGTATATTACACATGAAAGGTTAGCTTTTGTTATGATTTTATTGTTTCCCCTGTTCATCTTGTTATGAAAGGTTAGAAAACAGATATCATATGTTGTACTTGGCCACTCTTTATATATTTTGATAAGAGTGTTTACTAGCTTTATATGTTCAAAGCCCTAATTCTATCTCAAGTCCCTTATTTAATGTGATGAAAGTGCAGAAGAGGGGATGGACATGGTGTTTATGACAGCTTTTGGAAAATATGATATCTTTACCTCTTCATTTGGTAGTATAATTTTCGAAAATATAAAGTACTGAGTGTTAAAAAGACAAGCAGCTACAAAGTATCAAAAGAAAGTGAATGGTATCTTAGAGGTTCAATGTAAATGCTTTTTAGCTTCTGCACCTTTGAGGTTTAGTAAATTATCAGTTATATCTTTAGCATGCCCTCATTCAGAGGGTCAACATAATGCATCTTGATAATTTTTTGCCTCAGACTGAGATCATCTTAACTGAAAAATTTGAGACCATATCTGCCGTGCCTGCTGTGCGGTTTTCTTGTGCCATGATTTTTCACGATTAAAAATTGTTGGCAGGCAAGGCATGGAACTCGAGCTCCTACCAAGAAAAGGATGAAAGAGTTAGAAGCCCTGGCCTCTAATCTAGAACTCCTTCTAGAAAATGTAAAAGAGTGGGAGTCGTCTGTACAAAAGATTCCCCCGTGGCTATGGGGATGGAAATCTCCTTGGACAGGAAAGCACAAGGGTGGAGAGTTGATCAGTGAAGGAGAAAATGAACTATATCAGCTTGGTATTAGAACCAGAGAAAAATTTCCAGAACTGTTCCACGAAAATTATCATCCTGATCTATTTCCAATTAAAGCCACTCAGGTTGCTATTACAATTTCTTTATTTATATTCACTCAAACATGAAGGAAAGTACATCTCTATACTTATATTATCTATCTATCTACTACTCGCTATGAGGTGGAGAATCACCAGAAAAACTCGCCAATGCTGTTAACAATTTCGGCCTTTCAGTCCGGTTTTCTGAATTTCCATTTTATAATTCATAACTAATTGATCGTATGAGCAATTACTACGATTATCTTTGTTGGGAACTTATTCGTACTTGATCTTTTTTTGCCAATGTCTGGAGATTGTTGCTATGATATACGACCCTTATGTGTTTAATAAGACAACTGGTAGCTTATTAATCCTTAAGTTGTTCCTCATGCATATTTTCAGGTCTCTCGAGCCTCAGCTAGTGCTGTAGCCTTTGGGACAGGGCTGTTTAGTGGTCAAGGAAATCTTGGACATGGACGTCATCGATCTTTTGCAGTTACCAGTGAAAGCCGTGCAAGCGATATAATGTTGAGATTCCATGATTGTTGTCAAAACTACAAGGTATGTCATGTCTTGACATTTTGTTTGGATGCAACATATCCTAATTCACTGTTAGCATACACTATTAATGCTGCTTTCTTTTTCTTGAGGTCTAGCATGTAACTCTATGTGTTGACATTGAGAACCTTTTTAGTTTTTAACTGGTAAATGTTTTAAAATATAACTAAAATCTTTTGAGCTTTAGATGTACTTTTCAATCCTGTCCAGTGCAGTAGGTTCGTCACACAGTTGGAAGTTCCTAACACCCTTTGGTTTGACTATCAATATAGCATTGCCAGCTGATCTTTTCTATCAATTTTGATGCTAATTGTTAGCATTTAATATGAGATACTGTCTTTAAGATGTCATCTTATGAAGATATCTGGTTATGTTTGAACATCCCCGTGATTTAATTTTATGAGTGTTTCGAGATTTGTACTGTTGACATTGATGTGGTCACTGTGCTTCTTTGAACTGCGGAATCTTTTTATTGCTCAACTTTTTTCATATTTAAACTGTAAGTCTGGAGTCACGTTTCACGGTCAAGTTGTTTCTGGTAAACATCAATTAGATAAAGAGGCTGATAATTTTCTCATGGAGTGTTTTAACTTATACCTTGTTGAAGAATTACATTCTCAAACCTTCTTGATGTAAGTAAGTATTGAAAATTAACAATTTTCTTTTATATGTGAATACAGGCTTTCAGGAAAAGTCAGGAACCATTCGTTGATAAGCTCAAGGAACCTATACTAAATGAAATAACTCAAGAATTAGTTACACGCTGGGGTTTGAATTTCACAAGACAGGATGTAGCATCTCTGTGGTTTCTATGCAAAGAGGCAATAATACTTTTGTCACTTTTGGTGCAGCTTTGTTTTGTAGTGAGAAGATTATTGTATTTATTCAACAATTGATTTGTATCAGGAAGCATCATTATTGAATACAACTGATCAAGCTTGTGCTCTTTTCACTCCATCTGAGGTAATTTGACTTCCTTTTCTCCCCTCCAAAAACGATTTACTAGATGTGGCGTTTAATAATTTGATTTCACTTATTGACTTTCATGTGTACGGGCTGGCTTTTTTGTTGTGTGCTTTGCTTGATGGTCAACCTTGCAAATGAGTCTGCTTATGATAAGATTATCTTAGAAGTGTCATAAGATGGTGACATTATATCAAATCCCAATTTATTTCGATTTCTGATACTAAAGTGTGAAATATGTTTTTCGTAGGTTGGTTTGTTGGAGTGGACAGATGACCTCGAGGTGTTCATACTGAAGGGCTATGGTAGTTCATTAAATTACAGGATGGGGGTGCGATTACTAGAAGATGTCATTCAGTCAATGGAACAAGCTATTAAAGCTAATGAAGGTGCATTGTTCTGCTTATTCTTTTATTTACGAAAAAGTTACCTAGTTAGGGGAGGGCGTGAAACATTTTGGGCCAGGAGGCCCTTTGCATGCTTTGAGCTAGAAGGCGAGAGCTAAGAAAATCGTTGAAGAATTGTCAAGTGTTTAGGGTGATAAATTCATCTAAACATGGCAAGACCTAGAAGAAGAAGTAAGAAATCATGAGAATGGTGAACTAAAGGGTGCATTAGTTGCATGTTATGATCTTTTTTACGATTGTTTTGGCTGAGTTAGCGAGTCATTTTTGTTCTTTTATGCAGGTCCGTTTACAAGTTTGCAATTTTTAATTTATTTTCTAGTTTTCTTTACATATTACTCTATCTGTGGCATAACTACAAGAAAAAAATTTATGTTCTCCATATATGCCCATTACTGTGATTGCTAAACATGAGTTTAGTTCAATAACTTTCCTGATCGTATTCGTAAGTAAACGAAGTAATATCATCGTAGATATGTAGGAAAAGAACACACCAAGAATGTGAGGGCTAGTGATACACTAAGTTTATGTTAAAAATACTTAATGAAGACAGATTTAAATAACTAAAATTCTGCGTGTGGCATCAATATTGTGAATGTAATTGCTCGAGATCAACTGGTCTTCATTTATTATGGTTGTTTTAAAGAACGTGACCTAGTTATCTTGCTTTACTTCCACAATTGATTTTATGATTGAGGGCAACTTTTGGAAGCTATATTGGTTACTATTTCGTTTCACGTTTTAAATTAAAAAGATATCTAAATATTGGTAACTCATAAGAAATTGCTTGCAAGGATGCCGGTTTCTTTTATCCAAAAGTTAAAAAATAAGAATTCTGCATCAAAGTTACATGCACAAGAAGAGTCGTACAGGTTTGATTGTAGATGGAGGAATTTAAACCAATATTTCCAGTTCCATGTTTATTTGGTTCCTTTTAGAATGTACCTTTTAAATTGCATCCAATATCCTGGCATATTAAAGGGTTTGGTACTCATATAAAGGCTTTCTATTTCAACTTGTTTCATGTTATAGTTCTGCAGCTTTGAGCTATCATATAAGGTGCATAAATAATTCTAAAACTTCCAGTCACCTATATTTAGTGTAATTGTAAAAACCGCTCCATTTAGTTATATCTTTACCTGTAATTTCGTTTTTGTTAATCTCTTGCCTTCTCGCACTTTACAGATGGACTTGTTCCTGGGAGCTATGAGTTGGCCAGACTACGCTTTGCTCATGCAGAAACTCTACTTCCATTTTCCTGTTTGATTGGGTTATTTCTCGAGGCATCTGGTGAGTGATTTCATTTTGAATGTTCTTCATCATTTTTTTTTTATTTGAATATTTATCCTTTTTTTAAAAGTAGTTTCTGCCTTTAGGTCTAATCCTGAGATTATCTTTCTTTCAGAGTTTGAACAAATACAAAGAGAAGAGCCTCTGCAACTACCTCCAAAACCTCCCCAAAAGAGAATCTGGCTTGGCAGTACTGTTGCCCCGTTTGCTGGGAATAACATGCTTGTTCTATATAGATGCCCAGCCAACATCTCCGGCAAATATTTCGTGCAAGTACTGCACAATGAATATCCCATTCCACTTCCAGTAAGTTTCTTGTAACTTATTGATGAAAATAGGCAAAGCTTCACTCTCTTTTATTTTGAGATTGTTACATTATATAAGTAGATATTATGCGGGTCGAAAATTCTCTTGTTGGACCACTGTCACAAGCATTGGAAAAGAAAAGAAAAGAAAATGCTAGGTATTACAATTTTGGTTGTTTGCTTGGTACATGAAATACTATGGAAAATAAAATAAGAAAAAATCGTGACAAAATGCTCATAGATAAGCTCCTCACAATCATTCCCAATTGTTTCACTCTGTTTTCTTGAGTCTAGACAATGAGACAAACTTAATATTCTGTATTTTTTTATTTTGTTTTCATTTGCCATAGCATTTTCCTTTCCTTATCAAGTTCGTTACTTTTTTGTTCTAACTTTCCCCAAAAACTATTCAGCCTATCATTTTTTGGCATGAATATTTAACATTCAGAAGATTTATCGTTCTCACCTTTCCTCTTAATTTCATTGCCAGACTTGTAATGGTGTTGATAACTTGCTATGTTCTTTACTGATAACATGATACTTTTTCTTTTAATGATTACTTATAACACTCCGTTAAACTTTTGAATGATTCCTTTCACTTTTGTGCATAGGGTTGTGAGAATTCTAATTTTTGCCCTTTCGAGGTGTTTAAGGTATGCTAGTTTTGACTTTCATTATCATTGTTGAGTTCCTCTAAAGCAAGAGAGAATGCTTATTCAGTTAACCAAAAATTCATTCTTCATCCCTCAGGAAAGAATAGCTGCTCCTCACTTGAAGCACGACTATAATGATATTTGCACAGTGGAGTCGGAGCGAAAATCCCCAACATGTAAGATATCGCAATTATTAAGTTGGTTATTTCCAAGTAACGCTAAGATACACCAGAAAGATGAGTTGTAGATTGCTGAGATGCTCATCTCTATTTAGGTTAGGATACATTATATGGCGATTTGGTGGTCATGTTTTCATTTTCAGTTTTCCTAATTCCAGTAGTTTAGAGCCTCATTGAATGGACACTCCGTGTAAAGATTGTAGAATGGCATTTTATTCCATTGATATGTGAGTACATTTATACAAGAGATTGTCAAAACTTTCCTAATCTAAATATAGAAGTTACTATAAAAGTAAATCATGAGTTACCAAGGATCATGGTGATGGGTATTAAGTATGGAGACAAATCAAATGGATCAAAAGGAAGAAGAAAGAAAATTTCAGCACTGGAAAAGGGTGCCGCGGCGCAAAAACGCAGATTGTCCCAGACACGGCTCTTGACACTTGTGATGATGATTCAACGCGTTTTTGATGACTCCACACGGTTTGGACGCGTTTGTAATCATGGTTGGACACATTTTTTGTTCTTCTTTGCCTATATATATCTTCATGGTGTTATGTATTGATTAGTGTAAGAATTGTATAAGAAAAGACTAGAATTATACATACACTATCCTCTTGTAATTGCATTTCATACAAAGAAATAATATCTCTCTAGCATAGGTCCGTGGACGTAGGCATTATTGGCCGAACCACGTAAATCGTTGTCTCGTTTTCTTGCTTTATATTTCGCTTTTAATTCCGTTTATGCGTATTGATTCCTAACAACTGGTATCAGAACACGGGTTACAGCGATCCGTGCGAATCAATGGCGTCTGAAGATAAAAAAGTGAATATAGACAAGTTCGATGGAAAAGATTTCAGATTTTGGAAAACACAGATAGTGGACTATCTGTACCAGAAGAAACTCCATCAACCGTTGTCGGAGAAAAAGCCTGAAAAGATGTCAGACGAGGATTGGGAATTATTGGATAGGCAAACTCTAGGTGTTATTCGATTAACGTTAACAAGAAACGTGATGTTTAACATCCTAGATCAAACCACGACGGCGAGTTTGATGAAGGCGTTATCCAATATGTATGAGAAGCCATCCGCATCAAATAAAGTCCACTTGATGAGACGTTTATTCAATTTGAAGATGATGGAAGGAGGATCGATGACCTTTCATATCAACGAGTTCAACGTAATCATCACACAGTTGAGCTCGGTTGATATCGCTTTCGAGGATGAGGTAAGGGCCTTAATTTTATTGTCTTCTTTACCTGATAGTTGGAATGCGACGGTAACTGCTGTGAGTAGTTCGTCTGGCCAAAAGAAGTTGAAACTTGAAGAGATTCGGGATCTGATTCTGAGCGAAGATATTCGCCGGAAGGAATCAGGAGAACTCACATCTGCTGCATTAAGTGCGGAAAACAGAAGAAGAGGTGTTCAACGAGGTGGTCAGAAGGGTAAAGGTCGATCCAAGTCAAAAGGGCGAGGGAAGTCAAAACCGCGCAAGGAGGCTGATTGCTGGGGCTGCGGGAAGATAGGCCATTACAAGAGAGACTGTCCAGAAAAGGCGGGTCAGAGTCACAACCGGGAACATCAACAAGCAAACGCAGCAGCAGACAACGTCGGAGATGCTTTGGTTTGCTGTGTTGACAGTCTAGTCGACCAATGGGTACTAGACTCAGGTTCGTCGTTCCATGCTACTTCATGTAAGAATTATCTAACAAATTACATTTCTGGAAAATTTGGAAAGGTTTTTCTTGCAGATGATGAACCTTTGGAAATTATTGGTAAAGGTGATGTTGTCATAACAACAGCACAAGGGATGCAGTTAAAACTGCAAAATGTTAGGCATATTCCGGGGTTGAGAAAAAATTTGATCTCGATGGGTCAAATTGACGGTAAAAGGTACACCACGGTGTTCGGTGGTGGTGCATGGAAAATCACCAAAGGAAATTTGGTGGTAGCTCGTGGTAAGAAGTCAGGGACTTTGTACACCACGAAGATTAACAAGGACTCGTTAGCTGCAGTCGATGCCACAGAGGATATACATCTATGGCATAGGCGACTTGGGCATATGAGTGAAAAAGGGATGAGGATAATGGCATCCAAGGGAAAGTTGCCAATTTCAAAATCGGTTGAATTGGGTCTTTGCGAAGACTGTGTACTTGGAAAGCAGAAAAAAGTGAGCTTCTCCAAGACGGGAAGAAAACCGAAGGCAGAAAAATTGGAACTTGTGCATACCGATGTATGGGGACCAGCACCTGTACAGTCGCTTGGAGGGTCGAGATACTACGTCACCTTCATTGATGATTCCACAAGAAAGGTATGGGTTTATTTTTGAAAAATAAATCTGATGTATTTAATATCTTTCAAAGGTGGAAAGCGGAAGTCGAGAATGAGACGGGTCTGAAACTGAAGAGTCTAAGGTCGGATAATGGCGGAGAGTATGATAGCCATGAATTCAAAGATTATTGTGCAGAGAATGGGATTAAGATGATTAAAACCATTCCGGGGACTCCGCAGCAAAATGGAATTGCAGAGCGGATGAATAGAACTTTGAATGAACGAGCTAGGAGCATGAGGCTCTACTCCGGGTTGCCAAAGATTTTTTGGGCTGATGCAATAAGCACGACGGCTTATCTCATCAATCGGGGACCTTCAGTACCGTTGGACTTCAAAATACCGGAAGAAGTTTGGTCTGGAAATGAGGTAAATTTATCGCACTTAAAAATTTTCGGTTGTTTATCTTATGTCTTGCAAAGTTCTGATGACAGAGATAAGTTGGATTCAAAAGCACAGAAGTGCATCTTTATTGGTTATGGTGGAGAAAGTTTTGGCTATCGATTCTGGGATTACCAAAACAACAAAATCATAAGGCATAAGGATGTCACGTTCAACGAGAAAGTGCTTTACAAGGATCGACTTGGTGTAGAGATTGAGGATAATGAAGAACCAAAGGCGATATTTGAAGAAATCATTCTAGACGAGGTTACGGAGAATGACACTGAAAATAGGATTGAAGAAGATCCGGAGACTCCGCAACCTATCTTGAGGAGATCAAGTAGAACTCCCAAACCAAACATAAGGTATTCCCCTTCCTTACACTATTTACTTTTGACGGATTCGGGTGAACCACAATCGTACAAAGAGGCGATGAGTGTAGGAGATTCTCTCAAGTGGGAGCAAGCCATGAAAGATGAGATGAGCTCTCTTGAGAGAAATAAACTTGGAGGTTGACTAAGTTACCAGAGGGGAAACGAGCATTGCAGAACAAGTGGGTATTCCGGGTTAAGGATGAGCCAGATGGTAGTAAAAGATACAAGGCGAGAATGGTAGTTAAAGGGTTCCAACAAAAGGAAGGCATTGACTACAATGAGATATTTTCACCGGTTGTCAAGTTAACTACTATTAGGATGGTTCTAAGTATTGTTGCTGCAGAGAATTTGCATCTTGAGCAATTAGATGTAAAAACGGCGTTCCTTCATGGAGATTTGGAGGAGGACATTTTCATGGTTCAACCGGAAGGTTTTCTGGAAAATAAAAAAGAAAACCTTGTATGCAAGCTAAAGAAAAGCTTGTATGGACTTAAGCAAGCTCCAAGACAATGGTATAAAAAGTTTGACACTTTCATGGCTAGTACTGGATATACTAGGTGTCAAATGGATCATTGTTGCTATTTTAAAAAAATTAGGGATTGTTATATTATACTGTTGCTTTATGTGGACGATATGTTGGTAGTTGGGTCTAACATGGTAGAGATTGATAAGCTGAAAAAGCAACTGTCTACTGAATTTGAAATGAAGGATTTGGGAGTTGCAAATACAATTCTCGGAATGAGGATCATTCGAAATAGGTCGAGTGGGAGTCTCAAGTTGACTCAAGAGAAGTACATTGAAAAGGTACTTGCTAGATTTGCAATCACAAATGCAAAGTCTAGAAGTATCCCATTGGGGAGTCATTTCAAATTGAGTAGGGAACAATCACCTAAAACTAAGGAGGAGCAAGATCAAATGGCAAAGGTACCTTATGCCTCTGTGGTACGTGTCGAATGCACCAAAATATAATTACTGTTCACATAAGAATTTGTAGTACTCGTAAGTCCAGGTCGAACCCTAGAGATTGGTTGATCAAAATAATATTCAATGGGGAGGTTTGTTTGATGAATTAATAATGACAGGAATTAAATAGGAAGTTCAATAAATGTAAAGCATCGATTCAAGGATAGTTCGTTCTTCAATTCAAGTTGATCATAGACACTTAAAATACTATCTATTCTTTGATTACTTAGCCAAGAACATAAATAACCAGCTATTTATATCCCTGTTAACTTCCGTATATCATTAACCAAAGCCCAGCACCCGGTTAAATTCTTATTATCAACTGACTCGGTATTAAGCAATCCTAATCATGTCAATAATAGCATAACGAATTAGAAGCGACTAAGGATAAACAATAGTTTAAGCAAGCGCCAACTATTTAATTTACTCTAATGTTTCCCTTAGGTTATCAACGAAAATTGGGATCCTAATCATGAAAACCTAATTGCTACATGCACAAATCAAACATAACAATTACGGATTATGAAGATTTGTTAGCAATAGATTGTAATAGATAATCAACTAATGTGCACCTTAGATTATTATCTAAACAAGCATGAACATTAAGAATAAGAAACAAAAGATAATAAAACCGTAGATAGATAGATGAAGCTCCGTGTCTCACAACATGTGAATCAAAATGAACTCCTTGAATCGAAATAAAAACTTAGCTACTCATAATTGTAAGCATAAAACTTGAAAATACTATTTTTCTAACTCTCTTCTCTTTGTTTTCTTCTTGTTTTTTTTGTCCTACTTCAACTCTTGCAAGACATATATATAGGCAATGGAAAGATGACATAATCATAGAGAGAATATATTCTCTCTTCCTTTATCAAGACATGGAGAATATATTCTTCCCTTTAACATCAAAGCATGGAGAATATATTCTTCTCTTTAACATCAAAGCATGGAGAATATATTCTTCCCTTTACACTCTGATTTGTCACCTCTACTTCATCGAATCTGACTTTGACTCCTTCTAGAAAGTTGTAGCTTTATGTGTTAGCTTTCATTTCCAACTGACCTTGACTGAATCCAAGACACATAACTCTAGTTATGAAGTTTTCACCAAAGCTGCGCATTCCAGTCCAGTCCAGAACAGAAATCTTCATTAACTTCTTCAACACTTTTGAGCCCTTTAACTTCCGAACTGAGTCTGGACTTCTGCATAAGAAATATAGGTCCTTGTCTTAGCTTTCCAACTAGATAAAATTCAATAGAAACTAATGTCTGCATCTCTAGATATATCAGTATTTCCGAAACATCGCCAAATCTGTCATTTTGATTGAAATTGATATTTTGCACTTCAAATCTTGGCCAAATCACAAAATGAGATAAAATCAGTTCCAATGGTCATATAATCATAATAAAATGCTAAAGATAGAGGTAATAAAATATATAAATATTGCACTTATCAAATTCCCCCACACTTAGCTCTTGCACGTCCTCGGGCAAAGATAAAGAGAAACTAGAAAAAAAACAACTAAAACTAAAGCTAACCACTTTCGTAGGTAACACGGTTGCATTTAGCATATGCAGCAAGCCTTTAAACCCCTAGGTTACCCCTAGTGGACGAGTTTAGTCTCGTGAGGGTTTGCAGAAGATATACCCACAAAATCAATCTCTCAATGTACAAACAAGCAAGTTCATGAAATTTTTTTCCAAACATCAATTCGTAACAAAATTCGCTAGAAAGGTCTGTCATGTCTCCATCATTACTCTTGCATTCACACACACTTCTCAAGAATTCACTTAATTTCGTAATCGTAATACTATTAATGTAACATCTAACTCAACATCATCCCTTTATATTTCCTCAAGAATGAATAATAAATTAAAACAAGCAATATATTATTATTAAGCACACACTTGTTTTTTGACGCGAATACAAACATTACTCATGAATGCACCCGGTTACTCAACAAGCGGATCATTTCATTCTGGACATACTTTGAATAGCCCTATTAGATTTCCAACACAGTAGCAGGTTTGGGCCGATAGATCCCAGACTAGATAGTCTTAGGTTACCAAGCTTGAAAACTCCTCAGGCTTAATCCCTTCAGTGTAGATAATCCCAGGCGCTATACTATATCTTCAACATTACGCAATTTACGCCTCAAGCTTTACACCGAGGAATTTCATCCATTATTATTTTAAGTCACTATCAACCAAATTAACCTTGAGGAATTTGAAGGGATTTCAGCAAGTCAAATGTCACATACAAAGTTATGCTAAATTACGAATTCACACGAATTTCTCTAAAAGCCTGTACTTCAACAATCATAACAATTTAAACACTACTTAACTTCTTTATTGAATCTAGTTTATTTTTCAATCAACCACTGATGAAGGAAAATAATTTTTCACTACCTTACTTGGCTGCACAATAAAGATTTTTTTTTTTTAAACTCATAAAACAAATAACTAACCATTTCTCCCACACTTAAAATCTGCATTGTCCTCAATGCAACACAGAATGAAAATAAAAAATAAAAAATAAAAAAAATGAACAAACGAAATTAAAAGAGATAGGAAAAAAGAAAGCAAATCTGATGATGGTCGTTCAGCCACTCTTGGGTTGCCTCCCAAGCAGCGCCTTTTTTTAAAGTCGTTGGCTCGACTTTGCAGCCTTTTAATCCAAGTAAGTTGGATTGATCAATGAAACTTCCTCTATTGTATGCTCTTGAAAACCTTCGTATAAAGGTTTAACTCTATGTCCATTGAGGCGAATCTCCTCTAACTCTTGTAGTTGCAACTTCCTATGTATACCAGCTTGATTTTTCTCACCAGCTTCCTGTTCTAACACATCAATAATGTCAATAGAATAAACTGAATTCACATCAGGGGGATACCTCATGGATTCGAATATGTCAAATTTGACAATCTGCCCATCGAACTCCATTGATAAAGTGCCATTATGAGCATCAATCATTGTTCTTGCTGTTTTGAGGAAGGGACGTCCTAGGAGGATCGGGGCTGGATTTGGGGATCCATTATCTTCCATATTCAGAATGTAAAAATCAGCTGGAAAGATTAATTCATTCACCTGCACTAACACATCCTCAAGCACCCCCTCGGGGTATGCATTAGATCGATCCGCCAATTGTATAATAACACCAGTTTGTTTCAAGGGACCCAAATTAAGAGATGCATAAATTGAATAAGGCATGACGTTAATTGATGCACCTAAATCTAACATGGCACGTTCAAATCTATTATTACCAATCACACAAGGGATAGTAAATGTACCTGGATCCTTACACTTAGGTGGCAGTTTTCGCTGGATTATTGCAGACACATTTTCATCCACTTTAATCTTTTCGTCTCCTCGTAGCTTCCTCTTCGTGGTGCATAGCTCCTTAAGGAATTTCGCATATCTCGGAATCTGACTAATAGCATCAAGCAGTGGAATGTTTACTGCTACCTTCCTGAATGTCTCCAATATCTCCTTTTCTTCATTTTGTTTCTTGGATTTACTTAACCTGCTCGGAAAGGGGATGGAAACAGGAACAGTGTTAGTGGAATTATGCATGTTTGAAGGAAAACTTACCTTAGGAGTTTTGAGACTAATTTTAGCTTCTGTGGGTTTTTCTTCTTCCGGCACACTTTGAGTTGGGCTCTGAATTTCTTTTCCACTCCGCAAAGTTACTACACTGGCATTCTCTCTAGGATTTATGATTGTTTGGGAGGGTAATTTGCTCGAACCTTGAGCTTCCATCTTACTCATCGAAGTTGCTAACTGACTTATCTGTTTCTCTAAATTTTGGATGCTGTTTCTTGTTTCCTGTTGAAATTGTTGGGTATTGTTAGCGAAAGTTTTAACAATTTCATCTAAAGCCATACCTGAATTCAAAGATTGATTCGTTTGATGTTGCTGTCGAGGCTGGAAAGAATTTTGATAACGATTTTGCCCAACTTGATTTCCATAACTAAGATTGGGGTGATCTCGCCAGCCTGGATTGTATGAATTGGAATAAGGATCGTACTTTCTTTGTTGCTGACCTGGGAATCCTCCAATGGCATTGGCTTGCTGGTTCGTTTCTTCTTGCAATGTAGGACACGCATCAGTGTGGTGTCCTGTAACTGAACAAATACCACATACCTTCGCTACTTGCAAATTTCCTACGGCCATCTGACGAACTAATGAAGTTAACTCAAAAATTTGATGCTCAAGGTTAGATGTACTTACCTCGTTGACTTTTTTAGGTGTATGATCTAACCTCATGCCAAATTGTTGTGAATTTGCTGCCATGTTGGAAATTAAAGTCCTAGCAGCGGTGGGGGTTTTATCCACTAGAGCTCCTCCACTTGCTGCATCAATCATGTTCCTTTCCATGGGAAGTAAGCCTTCATAAAAATATTGAATTAATAGTTGCTCACTTATCTGATGGTGTGGACAGCTTGCACATAACTTCTTAAATCGCTCCCAATATTCATATAACGATTCTCCGTTGTACTGCCTTATGCCACAAATCTCTTTTCTTATGTTGGCAGCCCTTGATGCTGGAAAGTACTTCTCCAAAAATAGTCTTTTGACCTCATTCCATGTTGTTATCGTCCCTGAAGGTAAGTAATAAAGCCAATCTTTTGCATCATCTGCTGAGGAAAATGGGAATGCTCTTAATTTAATTTGTTCCTCAGATACTCCCGTCGGTCTCATGCTCGAGCATACAACATGGAATTCCTTTAGGTGCTTGTTTGGATCCTCTCCTGCAAGACCACGAAATTTAGGTAATAAGTGAATCAATCCCGATTTCAATTCAAAGGCAACATCTAAATCAGCATATTCAATGCATAAAGGTTGTAAATTAAAATCCGGAGTAGCCAACTCCTTCAAAGTCCTATTATTTCCAGTCATGACTTCCTCTTCGTCTGATTCACTTGAAAATAAGTGAAGAGATATGGTGCTTCCGTGTGGAGATAAGATAGATTCTTCCGATTGCACGTTTTCCACGTTGCTCGTCTTCTTAGCGTCTTTCCTCAATCTACACAATGTTCTTTCAATCTCTGGATCAATTTCCTGGGTCTTAGATTGAGAAGAACGAGTCATAAAATAAAAAAACTCAAAAGGTAAAGTACAGAAATAACGAAAAAAAATAAAATAAAATAAAATTTTGACCGAAAACCAATCCCCGGCAACGGCGCCAAAATTTGGTACGTGTCGAATGCACCAAAATATAATTACTGTTCACATAAGAATTTGTAGTACTCGTAAGTCCAGGTCGAACCCTAGAGATTGGTTGATCAAAATAATATTCAATGGGGAGGTTTGTTTGATGAATTAATAATGACAGGAATTAAATAGGAAGTTCAATAAATGTAAAGCATCGATTCAAGGATAGTTCGTTCTTCAATTCAAGTTGATCATAGACACCTAAAATACTATCTATTCTTTGATTACTTAGCCAAGAACATAAATAACTAGCTATTTATATCCCTATTAACTTCCGTATATCATTAACCAAAGCCCAGCACCCGGTTAAATTTTTATTATCAACTGACTCGGTATTAAGCAATCCTAATCATGTCAATAATAGCATAACGAATTAGAAGCGACTAAGGATAAATAATAGTTTAAGCAAGCGCCAACTATTTAATTTACTCTAATGTTTCCCTTAGGTTATCAACGAAAATTGGGATCCTAATCATGAAAACCTAATTGCTACATGCACAAATCAAACATAACAATTACGGATTATGAAGATTTGTTAGCAATAGATTGTAATAGATAATCAACTAATGTGCACCTTAGATTATTATCTAAACAAGCATGAACATTAAGAATAAGAAACAAAAGATAATAAAACCGTAGATAGATAGATGAAGCTCCGTGTCTCACAACATGTGAATCAAAATGAACTCCTTGAATCGAAATAAAAACTTAGCTACTCATAATTGTAAGCATAAAACTTGAAAATACTATTTTTCTAACTCTCTTCTCTTTGTTTTCTTCTTGTTTTTTTTGTCCTACTTCAACTCTTGCAAGACATATATATAGGCAATGGAAAGATGACATAATCATAGAGAGAATATATTCTCTCTTCCTTTATCAAGACATGGAGAATATATTCTTCCCTTTAACATCAAAGCATGGAGAATATATTCTTCTCTTTAACATCAAAGCATGGAGAATATATTCTTCCCTTTACACTCTGATTTGTCGCCTCTACTTCATCGAATCTGACTTTGACTCCTTCTAAAAAGTTGTAGCTTTATGTGTTAGCTTTCATTTCCAACTGAACTTGACGGAATCCAAGACACATAACTCTAGTTATGAAGTTTTCACCAAAGCTGCGCATTCCAGTCCAGTCCAGAACAGAAATCTTCATTAAATTCTTCAACACTTTCGAGCCCTTTAACTTCCGAACTGAGTCTGGACTTCTGCATAAGAAATATAGGTCCTTGTCTTAGCTTTCCAACTAGATAAAATTCAATAGAAACTAATGTCTGCATCTCTAGATATATCAGTATTTCCGAAACATCGCCAAATCTGTCATTTTGATTGAAATTGATATTTTGCACTTCAAATCTTGGCCAAATCACAAAATGAGATAAAATCAGTTCCAATGGCCATATAATCATAATAAAATGCTAAAGATAGAGGTAATATAATATATAAATATTGCACTTATCACTCTGCCATTGGGAGTTTAATGTACGCAATGGTGTGTACAAGACCGGATATAGTTCATGCAGTGGGAGTTGTGAGTAGATATATGGCTAATCCGGGGTTAAAGCATTGGGAAGCGGTAAAGTGGCTACTAAGGTATTTAAGGGGTACATCAAGGATGTGTTTGTGTTTTTTGCAAAATAGTATCACTTTAGAGGGCTTCGTAGATGCAGATTTAGGTGGTGATCAAGATGGTCGTAAAAGTACATCAGGGTACATTTACACTTTGGGAGGCACTGCTATAAGTTGGACTTCAAGGCTACAAAGGTGTGTAGCACTCTCCACAACCGAAGCCGAATACATTGCTATTTCAGAAGCAGGTAAAGAGATGGTTTGGTTGAAGAATTTTCTAAGGGAGATTGACAAGGAGCAACGAGACTGTGCACTTCACAGTGATAGTCAAAGTGCCATTTGTTTGGCAAAGAATCCGGTGTTTCATTCAAGAACAAAGCATATTCAATTGAAGTATCATCATATCCGAGAGATGATTGATGATCGGACTCTGGAGTTGAAGAAGGTGCTTGGTACGAAGAATCCGGCGGATATGTTGACGAAGGGGGTAACCACCGAGAAACTGAGGTTTTGCATGACCTCAGTAGGCCTCGAATTTATGTGATGAGGAGGCCGACTTTTGCTAGAGAGAGAAAGTGGATTCATTTAATGAAGTTATGAACGGGTATCAGGATTGTGTCTTCAATTTTGAGATTGGTCTCCAAGTGGGAGATTGATGGGTATTAAGTATGGAGACAAATCAAATGGATCAAAAGGAAGAAGAAAGAAAATTTCAGCACTGGAAAAGGATGCCGCGGCACAGCGCCGCGGCACAATTCAAGACCATGCCGCGGCACAATTCAAGACCTGTGCCACGGCACAAATCAAGATTGTGCCCCGGCACAGTGCCGCGGCGCAAAAACGCAGATTGTCCCAGACACGGCTCTTGACACTTGTGATGATGATTCAACGCATTTTTGATGACTCCACACGGTTTGGACGCGTTTGTAATCATGGTTGGACACATTTTTGGTTCTTCTTTGCCTATATATATCTTCATGGTGTTATGTATTGATTAGTGTAAGAATTGTATAAGAAAAGACTAGAATTATACATACACTATCCTCTTGTAATTGCATTTCATACAAAGAAATAATATCTCTCTAGCATAGGTCCGTGGACATAGGCATTATTGGCCGAACCACGTAAATCATTGTCTCGTTTTCTTGCTTTATATTTCGCTTTTAATTCTGTTTATGCGTATTGATTCCTAACACATGGAATTTCCTTACGGTTAGTCCCTAATTACAGAAGGTACATTTATTCACATTATTTATGTATATTCTCCAATACTCAGTCTCTGAAAAATAATTTTCAAGAAAAAGTAGAGCAAAATAGATGTGACTGTTAGATATTATTATTGCTCTCCTAATTAGATTAGTATTATTATTGTTTTCCTAGTTAGACTAGTATTCTTATTACCTTATTTATCTTTTACCTTCTTTATAGTTTAGGGTTTTCTTGTATTCTCTCTCTTGTAACTCTATAAATATGTTACTCAATAATACAAGTTTCCTACAGGGTTTTCTCTAATCTAACATGGTATCAGAGTCATGGCTTCGAGCCATGGTATCTCGATCTCTCGCTTCCGCCATCCTCAAGTCGTCGACCCCGTCCGACGCACCTTATCTAGTTTAGTTTAGTTTAGGATAGTTTTTTTTTTCTTTATCTTGGTTTATGTTGTCGCCGCTCACCCTTGGAAAAACAAGGACTTGGAGTCGCCGCCTTATTTAATGATTTTCAGACGAAACTGCTCCACATTGAGAAGCGTCTTCGTTGAACCGCTGTCTTATTTAATGATTTCCAAATGAAACTGCTCCACCTTGAGAAACGTATTCGTCAAAATCTCTCTACTAAGCATTCTTTATGTCCGGACTGTCGTAACATCTTTTTTCGGTTTTTAGTTCAGTCTCACTGTTCAAAACTTTCACGTTTCGACTGCGGGGGAGTGTTAGATATTATTATTGCTCTCCTAATTAGATTAGTATTATTATTGCTTTTCTAGTTAGACTAGTATTCTTATTACCTTATTTATCTTTTACCTTCTTTATAGTTTAGAGTTTTCTTATATTCTCTCTCTCTTGGAACTCTATAAATATGTTACTCAATAATACAAGTTCCCTACGGGGTTTTCTTTAATCTAACAGTGACATGTTTTTTCTTAGATATGCGCATGGATGATGCGTTTAAGAAAGAATACGCGACAACTACATAGTCAAGGACAATATTCCTAAGCCATATTTATCGATGATACATAGTCAAGGACTTGGGCACAATATTCCTAGGCCACATTTATCGATGAATCACCGACACCATAACTTACCATTCATGCCAAAATTAGACTTGAGAGTTTCAAATGAAACTCAAAAAGATAAAAATTGTATATGAGTGCATAGTAAAGACCGGGAAGGGGAATGCGCAAGATCGTGTCGCATACAACTAAGAAAAACTTGCATTATCTATATCTATCTATCTATCTATCTAACTCACATGCGTGAATAACACATGTTTGTTCCATTGTGAAAAGACTTTCATACCCACTCTTACTATTATTAATAATAATTAATTAATTAATAGTTAATAATTGAATTTATTAAGTAAAAGAATTCATTGAGGAGTAGGAAACCATTAAGTGTATCTGAAATTATTTTAGTAGTTAGAAACTCTTTAATTACTGTTAAAAAAATAAAATATGTTAGTAGAAGCACACTATTTAATATAAGAAAAACAAATAAATTCCTACTTTCTCTAAAATACTACCCAATAAAAAAAAAATTACCTACGACCACCTACAAAGAAGAAATTTTTTACACCCACAATCAATATTTCAACTTAAACAAAAAGTTGGTTATTAATTTTGATAATCTTAAATTCTATAAATATTTTTAGTATTTAGTAAAGTAGTACATTGTTAAAGTGTGAGATCATTAATTTGAGTGAGTTGGTTTGAAGATTAAAAAGATTATTTAAAAAATAATACCTTACTATGACATTAAAAAAAGTAATAACTGTGAGACACAGACGCATATTCTGGGGTATAGATGAATCATTTTCTTATATAAAAATATTTTTTAATTTTTCATTGTTATGTAATATAACATGTTAGTACAATAGAATTATCAACATATATCTGAAAGTTTATACGTACTTGAAGCTATTAGCATGATAACAAATATTAAAAAAAAATATTCAAGAATAAAATCATATAAGTACTTTTAATGTGAAAATATGATATATTTTGCACTTAATTCATATTTAAAAGAACTCAAATAGTCCCTCAACTCTTAGATTCATCCCATTAAAGTCCTTGGAGGGGTTTTTTTTTATTTTTTTTAACTTTTGCAAATATATTCCTCCAAAACTACCTACCAACCATATGCAATAATTAAAAGCGGGTGACAGGGCGCAACGAAAAAGGAGATGAACAATAGGATTTCCAGATGGTGGAGGAGGAGAAGGAGGGTGATTTGCAGATGGTAGAGAAGACAGCGTGGATAAAGCGACATCGTTGGATTTATAGAGGATGGGGTGACATCATTGAATTTTCAGAAGGTGGGGGTAGTGGTGTTTGATTTTCCAATGATGGGGGAACGTTATTTGATTTTCAGAGGATGGGGGGCGGCAGTGCAATTTGAGAAGTGTGGTAATGGTGGCAACACAGACGATGGATGGAAGGTAGAAAGGATTGGGCTAAGAAAGTGGGATGATGAAAATGGTGGGTTAAGGTTAGGGCTGTGGGGAAGAATGGAAAAAAAATTAATCTAAAATAATTAGAAAAATATAAAATAAAATGGATAAAAGTAAGAGTTTTGGAAGAAAAATTCTTGCGAACGTAAAAAAATGCCCTGTCCTAACATGGCATATGTCATGTACCTCAAGGTTCCGTTAGTTTTTAACAAATGATTGACTAAGGGACTTTAATGAGATAAATTTGAGCGTTGAGGGATTGTTTCAGTGCATTTGAGTGATAATGGGACAAATGATAGAATTGATGGACTATTGGTGGTCTTTGAGGCCAAAGTATAAGATAGTCACTACCAAATAATCAATTTTCAACCAGTTATTAATTTGCCAATAAATTAGACATGTTTATTTCAATTTAACTTATTGAATCACCACGTGCGTAACACATGATACTTTTTAGTATTTATACTAAAAGTGTGGATAATTGAGGTGTTTCTTCCAATTGTAAAATTACTTGTCTAACCTCATTGAAATTAAGTAATATTTACTACATATTAAATCATCCACTTTCCTACAAGAGTAATGAATAATAAAATATACCATTTCCTACAAAATTAATAAATAATAAGGATAATAGCAGACATCCCCTCAGTTATAGGGTGATGTGCACTTTGCCCCCCAACTTATTGAAATGTGCGATTTACCCCCTCACTTATCAAAAATGTGCACTTCACTCTTTCGGGCAACTCGGGCAGATTCAAGCACTTCACTTATCATAAAAATTGGACTTTTGCCCCCTGACTTATGCATTTTTTAAGCACTTCGCCCCCTGACTTATGTGTTTTTGTAGCATTTTGCCCCCTAACTTATGTGTTTTGTAGCACTTTGCCCCTGCTCGAGCTGCCTGAGGGAGTGAAGTGCACATTTTTTATATGCGAGGGGGTAAATCGCACATTTCAATAAGTTGGGGGCAAAGTGCATATCACCCCATAACTAAGAAGGTGTCTGCTATTATCCCTAAATAATAACGTATATCGCCTCCACATCCGCTTGTATCACCTCTAGGGGTGGGCTAACGGGTCGGGTTTTCGGGTACCCACCAGACCCGATCGGGTTCGGGTCTATTGGGTGGGAATTTTTGCAGAAAATCGGGTATTGGGTATTACCCGATACCCGATTGGGAATTTCGAGTAGGGTATCGGGTAGTAATTTCCTACCCGATACACCCATTGGGTACCCGATATTAATACCCAAAAATATATATATATATATATTATATACATATTAAACATACATACACAGATACACCAACATTACACAACACAAGTTCTCCCTTCTCAAACAAAATATACAAAATATATTCCACGACGTTTGACATACTAAATTGGTGGAAGGTGAATACTCCACGATTTCCCATCCTCTCCAAGGTAGCTCTTGACATCATGGCATCTCCGGTTTCGACGGTTGCTTCGGAGTCCATTTAGGAGTTCTTTATCTCCTAGAATAGTCCAAGCTCTAATTTGTGGACAAGATTGGCTCCGTAAAGATCGTGAACCAATAAACGTTGAGGAGGACTTACAAGAAATAGAAATGATAGAGTAAGGTACTTATTATTTTTTCTTTCAATTTTTTCTTGTTTGTATTATTGTATATGTTGATTTATGATTTATCTTATGAGCTTTATATTTTTGTAGAACTAATCAAGTCGGGGGTTGAAGCTACGATCATTGATATTTGATGATGATGCATCCCCGCTGAAGTTTCGATTCGCTCTAGCTGGTGAACTAAAGTCTTTTGGTTGATTGCAAAATTTTAAGTTGAATTGTAATTTTATTTGAATTAGTTGTTAAATTTAATGTAATGGACGATTTACATTTCGTGTTGGTGATTGACTTGTAATTAGATTGATGTTTAACTTGTGTTGGACTTGGACACTTGGTCTCAACGTTAATTTAATCGAATGAGTTATCTTATCTATTTTCAATTCTCATTTCATGTGGTAAATTGTTGAATATTGTTATAAATTATAAATCGATTGATTAATTATTAATTGTAAATTTGTTATTCATTTCAATTTGGTTAATTAACAAATTCAAATTAAAAAACAAAAGAAAAAAAAAATTATGGCATTGGCAGCAAAACAGAGGCAGCCTCTGTTTTGCTGCCTCGGATTGCCTTTGCAATCTCCTCATTAAGCAGATTGCAATCGGGTACCCAATACCTGACTTATCGGGTACCCGACCATCGGGTACCCGAAAATTTCGGGTATTTATTGGGTACAAAAAATTTGATACCCGTTACCCGAAAACCCGAACCCGATACAATACCCGATACCCAGCCCTAATCATCGGGTACCCGAAAATTTCGGGTATTTATTGGGTACAAAAAATTTGATACCCGTTACCCGAAAACCCGAACCCAATACAATACCTGATATCCCACCTGATACCCAGCCCTAATCACCTCCACCTTCCTTGAAATTAATGCCTAATGATGACCTTTGAAACTTCACCAAAATTTCTACATTCTTGATATTTTTCATTTTCTCCAACTCTTCATGAGACATTAAATAAAATATACATCTTCCCCATTATAAATTATAGACCAATCCATGAGATTCTAAATCCTTCATATTTCTACCATTTTGTGATTTGTATGCAGGCGGTTATTGCTCTAGCAATTATAATTAAGCTACAGTAGGATCACCTCAATTTGAATTTATTGAGGTGATACTAACGATTTTTTGCATTTTGAATGTTTCTCCATTTCTCCCTTGGATGTGCTCTTAGGTGCTTTTCTTTGCCTTATTTTTTTATTCCTTTTCTTAATTTGGTAGATAACTTTATATTTTCTATGCATTGTTATCAATAAATTAGATATTTTTCGGTCCTTTTTTTTGGGGGGGGGGGGGGGGGGGGGGGGTCCTCATAAATTAGATATTATCTTATATGTCAAATAGATATTGAAATTACAGTATTTTCTATATGAATTAGCTATACTAATTATATATATATACCCTAAGTTATGAATAAACACAAATTATATACCAAATTTATGAATAATTAGCTATACTAATTAATAATTATTAATTTAATATAAAATTATATATTTGTATATTATGCACGAAGTTATTAATACATATTTCTGAAATTTCATATTAAAAAAAAAAGAGTCATAATAATGAAAATAATATAATTAGTATTATATATATATATATATATATTAAACCATTGATATATATATACACACACACAATCTTAGTAGTTTAATTTATATACATATGAATTATACACATTTTTGCAATATATATATATATATACACACACACATATTAACATTTAACGAACTACAATATATTTTATTAGTTCATGTAATTTTACATAAGCATACAAATTTATATTTGATGATGTGTATATATATATATATATATATATATACGTATTCATACATACAAATTTGGCGTGTGCCTGTAAATATAGATTAATACCCTTCTCAATTATTACATGATTTACATCAATACATCTTACATACATGTTTACACCCAAAATGAAGTGGGCTTTTCCAGATAAGAAAGCCCAAACTATCCTTTATCCGAAAATGAGCTTGAAATAAAATATCTTATACAGCCAAGACTAATATGAAAATGGGCTTAAATCAAACAAGCCCAATTAAAGTCATTGATCAATAAAATATGAAACGGGCTCAATAACCCACTTAATTTGAATTAGTTTATTCTAAAAGGAATTAGGTGATAGAGCCCAAATCTGAAGACGAATCCAAAAAATAGGAAGTTACCCAGTTCAAAGACGCGCCAATAAAGGAAATTTAAAAGTACGGTTGGGAAGCAGTTCTCGGTCATGATGAACGTGGGTACGTGATAAAAGTAAGGCCAGGAGAAGAAAGGGGAAGACAACAAAAAAAATCATCAACTCTGCTTTTGTCTCTAGGAGTAGACATAATTAGGAGTAGTCAATAGCGTAGATTAGCAGTAGTAGCGTAGTTCAGTAGAATCAATATTTGGTGACTCTGTTCAAGTTTATCAAGTTGCTCGAGAAAGCTGCTTGTGTTCAATTGAAGATCAATATGGAGGTATAATGTTTATCTTTTGATCAAATTTAAATATTTGATAGATAAATCCTATATCTGGACTTGTATCTTCGATTCGCCATTTGCTTATTTCCTTTTGTTGAATAATTGCAGTCCGAACAATTAATTTAAACAACACGTCGAAGTGTTAATGTCTAAACCACCATCTAGCGTATCGAACTCGAACGCGGGGGTTGTTAGATAATTTTAAGTGGAGAATTATCACGGGGCTCGAATCAATCATATTGATTCATCCCTATTCAATTTTTTTTTATCCAAAAACAATACAAATTAGTAAATGTGCACAAATATATCCTTCCAAGTTCCCACTATTATCTTAATATTGAAAATTCTCTAATATATAGAAAGCTTGATATGACACTACTAACAAGACAAATACCCAGTAAAAAGAATAGAAAACATTTTTGTATATCCCTACCGAAAGAAATGGATTAAGAAAGGCGCTTTATATGAAATTAATGCATCAATCATTTTCATACACTCATATAAGCATATATTTATTTTCCACGCATCTTGATACATTCTGACAATGTTTTTCTGGGAAAATAAATATTTGGAATTGGCCAGTTACCTGACCTTTCACTTCCCTTTTAGCGAACCAATTGAAATTTTATTTTAATAGAATCAGTAGGTACCTGTTAGGACTATGAATTCGATAGATTACCTTTTCTGTTATTAGAAATGTAGGTACCTGTTAGGACTATGAATTCGATAGATTACCTTTTCTGTTATTAGAAATGTACTTCTCATATGAACCATGCCGTATAAAGTGACAAATATGACCACTGTTAGATCTTCATAGCTACACAATACGAGGCATACCCCATGCATGTTTATGAACTACATAGTTCCAATTAAAAAAAATCTATTTTATTTAATAATATTGGATGAATTAGGTTATTATATGGCTCGGAGGAATCATATACATATATATATATATATATACACATATTCCCATCGAGTTTGATAAAAGTACATAAGTGCATAGTTTTTTATTCTTTGCTATTCTAGAAAAAAGTTGGAGATCAATAAATTAAGCCACGTTGTAGAAAATAAAGGACTTAGCCATCAAAATGTAAAAGAAAAAATGACAGCTACAGTGGAAAAAAACAATAAAAAAAGAGTAAAGAAACATAGTGGGAAAAACACTTTAAACTAATAATCAAACATAGACAATGATGAGTTAGGGAAAGATATTAGAAATTTAACAAGCCAACAATAATTTCGAAGGGAATAATTAGTGGTAGATTTAGAATTTTTGTTTAGTGGGGGCACCATAAATTTTATTCGGGGATGAGATTGTTGTACGCTATATTTATGGGGAGATATATAATAAGGAATTAGGTTCAATTACAATTTTTGATATAATTTATATTCTTATACCTTTTTTGTTATAGCCAGAATTTTGGGCTTTGGGGGGGCGAACTCAAAGTAAAAAGGGAAAACGTAATATTTTTCGATCTTGAGGACAAAATTCAAATATAAAAAATTTTGTAAGGTAAAGAAATGATTTTTCAAAATTGAAGAGGGCATTTAATAATTTGAGTAGGAGCATTAATGTAATTATAAATTAAAATTTAAAAATATTTATATATTAAAAAAAAATCAGTGGGGGCACTGCCCTGGGCCTAAGGTAGATCTGCCCCTGGGAATAATTGGACAAAAAATTGATTACCAAAAACAACAAGAAAAATTGCAAAAAGAAATTCGTCTTCTTTACTTCATAAATCACAAGTCTAAATATTTCTCATAATGACAAATAATATAGTTTCAATATGTTATTGTAACTTTCATAAGTTTAAACTGTGTACTACTACCAAAAAACCAAAAAAAAGTTTAAACTGTGTTCTCCATATCTACTTACCTTTCACTTATAACTTTTTATGTTAATTACATTATATATTTTTTCCAAATTTAAAATTTATTTTTCTCAAAGAATTATCTATATTATTTCAACAATAAGTTTCTTAAGTAGTATCATAATTGGATATTCAAGTGCATATTTTATACTAGTTAAAATATAAATGCTTCTTTATTAGTATCATAATCGGATATTCACGCGCAATGCACGTATTTTATACCAGTTAAAATATAAATGCATCCGAGGTGTACACTTCAATAGATACTAAGGTATGAAGAGTCTAATAGCATCCTCAATAAACGTTTTCCCGAAATATCTTTAATGAATTACAAAATTAACTGTGGTATAAAATAGGGTGATAAATAGTAACACTTCATGAGTAGAGAAGCAAACAACACTGCGGCTCTGTGGCTCCCGGAGCCTAATTTTCAGCAATTAACAATAGAACTCGAATGCAGTGGCCAAGAGACAATAGTGAAAATAATAAAGCACAAGTTGTACAGATGAAATCTTAACGCGTTCCACTGAATTTTTTTATGATACTTGTAACTAATATTTTCACACTAAAACTGGTCTCATGCATACCTTTCAGCCACAGCGCCCAGCACCATTTATAGTTTTCTAATGTTCACTACCACACTCAAAATCACAATGCAAAATTGAAAATAAAGCCATAGAGTATTCGTATTGAACGGGCAAAAAGATTTAAGCCCAGCTTCAAGCAACAACATCCTCTTCCTGAAGCAGCATCTGATCGAAGTGCCAAGCTCCTATCATCCCAAACAAAAATAGAGTTACCAGACGTAGAATAGAAAATATGACATACGTTGATAAAAGAAAAAAAAATGGGTTTTTTGATCCATACCGTGACCTTTACCCACTCTTCTCAGCTGCGCAACGTATTCTGATATTTTCTTGATAGATTCCACCTGCAGCAAAAGAAAATAAAATGATATTGGTTTTGCAACATCGTGCCAGGTACAATTCAATAAAGTTTTCCTTTTCATTTTCTTTTTTGTTTGGGGGGTTGGGGGGGGGGGGGTTTGTATAGGAAAGAACTCAGAACCTGCTCAGCCAAAAACTCGCTCTCAATAAAATCAGTCAACTGAACATCATTGTTTCGGGTGGCTACCTGTAATTGAAATGTTGAAGATGTCATTATGCACCAATTCTACCAAGATGTCATTATGCACCAATTCTACCATTGGTATCCCTATGGTCAAATAAATGGAATTATAGAAAGTTATAAAAAGTTGAAGAACACGACTTACAGTGTGCAGGTTTAGAAGCTTTTCATTTGTCAGCTTCTCCAAAGACAATGCAAGCTCCATAGCTGTAATTAACAAGGGAATATAGAGTTAATTTAGTCTACGACAAAGACCAAAAGTGCTGAAATCATGAGATTACGAGTAGTATAAGAGATGCTGATGCATGCAAACTTACTACAATTTTTCTCGCGATGAATAACTAGCTGATGTATTTTATGAACAAAGAAATTAAAAGACTGAATTATGGTGTTATGAATTAATTATTCATAATTCAATGCTACTGGTTCAATAATGAATTGCCCTACCATTCTTTTAATTACTCTATGCAGTAAGCACTCCCCCAAATTGGATTAAATATTCATATCAACTTAAGTTTCAGGTAATATATACTGTCTACCTCTATATATTTCAATCATTTCAAACATATATTATAATATATTTTTTTTATCATATTAATTTCTCAAAAGGAAACATGTTAATTCCTCAAAACAAAATCACACGCATTCTCACCAAAAATGCAATTCCCTAGAAAATCTCTCACCAAAATACCCCTTCGAAACAAAACCAAATAAAGCCAAAGGGTCAAAAAAAGAGTTCATTTTAGAAAAGCGCTCATTCATTTGTGTTTTAGAAACCAAAAAAGAAAATTCCAACTCAAGAAATGGATGGAGAATCAGCTGATTCAAATCCGTATTGTACAAGAATGTACTATATATGTTCACCCAGGTTGCGAGATAACTACTCCGCATCAATAATAATACATATGGCTTCCAATATATCAAATGCAAACATCCCATCCCATTTGGGACCAAACATTATTGTATGGATACCTCCAAAAGAAAAACAGTATGCATATAGAAACCAACATTTTTCCTACTTTAATACTAACCATCAAAAATATGTAGGATCAAGACAAATCTTGGTCCCCATTATTGATTTAAACATCGGATAGGCATCGAGAATAGATTATCATGAATTACAACCACTAGAACATAGGATAAAAATGCACATTCACAAAAAATAATAATTCTACATTAGTATGTATCAATAATTAGAACAGCATAAGAAAAGAAGCATTTACCGTATAACGCGTCTCCTTTTTCAGCATGATCAAACTCCGAAAGTGGCATCAGGATAGACTGCAGCTTCACTTTCCCACCTCTCTTGTTCTGGTTTTATTGAACAAAAAATGACTTAATCCTCTACTAAAAAGTTATGCCACAAATAAAGATATATAACAGAAGCAAAAGATCAAACACCTGGTATTCCATCAACTTTTCGGCGTGCTCTCTTTCTTCCACACTTGATTCCTTAAAAAACCTACAAGGAAAAAAAAAAAAAAGAATCAAACACAAGAAAGAATAAAAGATTCAAAAAGATCAAAAAAGTTATAGGCAATTACTTAGCAAGGCCTTTGAGTGCGACGTTGTCTCTGTCAAAATAGGCAAACATAGCATGATACACATACGAAACATTGTACTCCACACTGCAATTAACAACATATATATATATATATATTATCCATTAGGCGAGGCAAATCACAAGAAAATTAAACCTAATTTCACAAGAACATGAAAAATTAACGAAAAACAATTTTACTTCAAATTAATAAAAAAAATTTAAGAATCGAATAAAACCTACTTGATTTGTTCATTAATGGCGGATTCAGATTCGTTAGAGAATTTTTGGCGAGCGAGTGAATCGTGAGGAACAGTAGGTACGAGCAATAGCTCCTTCTTGACCTCTTCGAACGGCTCGAAAACGACGCCGCTTAGAGGCTTGGTATTCGTGTGTTTCGCTGCATACACCAAACATCGATTTCCACTCCTGCTCGCAGAATTCTTCGACAACAGAGCGCTCAAATTTTCGCCGTTGGAATTCAGTAAACCGAAAGCTGGCGCAACTTTCAGAATCATTTTTACTTCTCTGCTATGAATTTATGCGGAAATCAAATCTGCGTGTAGAGAGAGAGTTGAGAGAGAAGAGTGTGGAAATGTGTGTGACTGTGAGTGGAAAGAGAGAGAGATACGAATTTTGTATGTATAGGTGAATTTAGGAGTGGTGTGGAGAGATGGATGGAAGACACGTGGAGGGGGAGGACTGAGTGGTGGTAGTATGCGCGTGGTTGGCTCGTGTGGATTAGACTGGAGTTGGTATAGGAGGTGGGGTAAAAGGTTTACTTTTTGATGAAAAGATTGGAATCATTTTTTCATACAAAAATTGTCTTACTTTATCTTATACATATTTGATGAATATATATACACGATGTGAGAAAATTCTTGTATAAATTGGGTCTTGAGTCCATCTGTGGACTTTAGGGATATGATTAATTCACATTATTTATTTTTTAATTCAAAAGGACAAAATAAGTGATGTGGATTAATTACATCCTGCATAGGTGAGGCCCAAGACTCAATGTATAGAATTGTTTTCCCGTGTTATGATATGAAGACAAAAAAAATCAAAATATGAATAAAAGATTGAGAATTATCTGATGCTCTAAATTCTAATCACTCGTATATATATTTATTTGCATGGCAAAAAGTGTTATACGACCCTCTAAAACAAAAGTTTCCTATGACAACCGAAGATTTAAAGTGCATGACAAAATGAAATCCAAATGTTATATTACACATAAGTGTAACACTTCCTGTTATTATGGAACTAGAGCAATCCTTGATCAGCTGAGAAACTCATGCATCAGCTCAATAGAGGCTCGTTGCAAGTTTTACAATCGAGTCCGAACTCATGAAATATTGGATTATAGACATTCTTGTTTTTCGCATGTAACATGCATATGATGGATTATATGAAATTCTTGTCTAAATTATATGAAAAAATCTCATATGATGAATTGTTTTTGGTTGTCGTGCACTTTAAATCTTTTGTTGTTTAATGTGGATAGAAGTGATGTATAGTTAAACAGATGCCCATGCAAAAATTCCCGAATAGTTCAATATTTTCACCAACGCCATGTTTGGATCTTGAATTTTGGCGGGTAAGAAAAATAGATAAAAGAAAGGGATAATAGCAGACACCCCCCAGACACCCCCCTTAGTTATGAGGTGATGTGCATTTTGTCCCCTCCCCCCTATTGAAATGTGCGCTTTACCATCTCACTTATCATAAATGTGCACTTTACTCTCTTGGGCAGCTCGGGCAGGAACAAAGTGTTACAAAATACATAAATTAGGGGGCAAAGTGCTACAAAAACACATAAATCAGGGGGCAAAAGTCCAATTTTTTTGATAACTGAAGTGCCCGAATCTACCCGAGGGGTGAATTGCACATTTTATGATAAGTGAGGGAGCAAAGCGCACATTTCAATAAGTGAGAGGGCAAAGAGCACATCACCCCATAACTGAGGCGGTACATGCATTTATCCCTAAAAGAAATGTACACAAATTGGATAAGATCTCATAAGCAGTAAAGAACTCTAGTCCAAAAATTATGAGGTTGATGAATAGCTTTGAACTCAATATCAAGCAAAAAGCAAAAAAGATTGTGTAACATCAGCCTCTCCACAGGAATGACGATCATCCCACAAAATCATTTTCTTGCCAAAAATTAACTTGAAATTCATATATCCTCATGAAAAACAAAACAGTAAGCTTGGTTCCAATAAAACATCATTTCTTTTCCATTGATTCCAAAAACTAACATATCTAAAACAGTAAGTTTATCTTTAACTCAAGATCCCTCATGAGAGAAAAGTAGAGAGAAAGAACGAAAAAATTTACGCCTATAATTTTAGTCTCAAAGCAGATCTTCAGTTCCAGTTAATTTTGCAAATTCATTTTCATCAATTCTGCCCTTTTTCAGCTTCTTCAGCAGACTATACTCCCGGTCCATCTCATCTGCATCTTCTGTTGATTGAACCGCTCGTCTCTGTCGGGCTGTTTTCTTCCTTGTTGCAGTAGTTGAAGCATTTGAGACTGGTCTAGACTTCTGCTGTTTTTGCTCTTTTGCAGCTTGTTTTGCTACCAAGTTTTTCTTTCTTTGTTTCTCTCGAGATTTATCCCTGGATTAAAATTTTGGAATGAAGTTTAAGACTTGAATAAAAAAAAGGGATAATTACATGCACGCCCCCTCATTTATTGGGTAATTACGACAAGCTCCTTGACGCCAACCCCAAGAGATTCTAAATAAGAGTACTGAATAGGCCGACTCATTTAAAAGCTTAGCACGTAAAACTCTTTTTCATAAATGTGGTGGTGGGGAGATTCAAAACCGAAGCCTCTTGCTTGGCATATCGAATGACGAGCTTATCTAACATAAAGCATCAACCATTCACTACTGGAAAAATAAAATTCATAAAATATAAAAATGTATAAAACACAAAATTGAAATTTGAGTGCAAGAAGTCCCAACAATGTAAATAATTTAAAATGAGAAAATAATATTTGCAAAGAATCCTTACTTGAACTTGATATCCTCCAATTTTATATCTTCTACTGGAACAAAACCTTCAGTAGAAAGAGAATGGTGTTTCACTTCAGGCATCGAAGGGAGCTGCAACAAACCATATCCCATGCCTAACTTCCCAATTTCAAGTTCTTTCCACCTGAACATAAAAAAACAAGTCAACAAAAACAGAAATAATCGACAAACATTTTTAATTAAGGTTTATCCAAAAAAGTTTTACTACCTGAATATAAAAGAACAGTGATGCTCTTTATAAGCACGAATATAAGATACAAAAGCCCTTAGTCCTTTTTCCATGATGTCACGATCTTTTTTTGCAGCTGAACGTATCTGGAAAATATTTTTTTCACACATTAGATCAGCACACAATAAGTCGATATATATTTGAGAGTACCAATCCTAAATAGGTCATAATGTACAAGGAACATCACGAATAACTATTCATAAGAAATAGAAATGACCGAGAAGTAAATCTAATGAAATCTTGATAAAAAAGAGAACTTAGCAGAAAATCCATTGAAAAACGAAATCATGATTTAGAAAATATTAAACATCGAAAACAGAATAACACCCCATAAAAATTCTACACTTGTATAACTCCACCCTTCTAAATTTGATAGAAGACTAAGGGCATCCATGTCAATAAAAAAGCAAAGTCAAAAATAGGGTAAGGGCAAACAAGAAAATATAAATATTTTTCTCAGTGACATCATCGTTTTCTATCCAAAAACCCTGCTCGCCACAGAGTTTTCTGTATGAACCTGCTCTTTTGAATGATTTAGGATAGAAGGATAAAAGAGGGTGATTCTATCATGGACGAGGTCCAGTGAAGCCGGTCCACCATACACCGTTGGATGCAGGGATGTGATGGTAAAAACACCTTAATCACCCCCCACCCAATGGTGCATGGTGGACAGGCTCCATTGACCCGGTCCACCATAGAATTTCACCTGAAAGAAGTGCGTTTTGCGTAAATGGCATAATGTGGAGTGGGAGGGGTATGGTCAATAATTTATCTATTTCACTAAGGAGGTAGTTGTAATTAACCCTTAATAGCAAGGTGTTTTTACCTGAGTAATAATAATATCAGAAACCTCATCAGAGCATTTTCTTTCTTCAAGTGGAACTCTCCTTATCCGAAGGAACTCTATATATGCTTCCTCCTGTTTATTATAGATGATAAATTGTATTCAACAAAACCAAAAAAAATGTTTGGCAATTATACAATCAACGAATCTGACCAAAATGTATAAACCATTCAATATGCAGGACCAAACCTTTGGCAATAGGAAAACAATTGCACTTCCTTGTCGTCCCATCCTAGCAGTTCGGCCAACTCTATGTATAAACACATTTGGGTCCTGTGGCGGGTCATACTGCATAGAAACAACAATCAAATCTAACAGTCAGTTTTAGCTGTTCAAAATCAATTTATTCATAAATCAATTACTGACGAGCCAAAATTGCTTCTTTCTACAAGCTGAAGTATAAAGGGATGAAGAGCTAGCATATTCAGAAACCCATGTAATGATATTTTTAGGAAACTATTTGCATATTGAGCTATAAATATTTTCCAGATTTTCAAAGACGAACAGATGGAGAAGAATGAATAACATATACTCAACTAAGCTCCAACAAAATGCTGGTGCCTAAGACCCTGGAAATCAATTCTTCTGCTAATACATCCCCCCCCCCCCCCCCCCTCCCCTGCCCCGCCCCGCCCCAAAACACACACACACAAGGAAGTAGTTCATGTTTATTAGGCATTTACAATGGAAGCTACAACAATGTTTGCCATGATTTCACAGCCATCTTGAAAAGTAAACGAAATTCAATCAGTTACTTATTTTAGAAAATGGCTTCCTCACTTTTCCATCTATACTCTTTCGTAGTCTTCAGGTGTTACCTAAAGAATCTATACAATCTCTATGTCATGAGGTCAAATCATCAATATCCTAAAAATGGTTGTCTCAGCTATGACCTAATCACAAAATTACAAAATTCAATGACGAAAGAGGACTGCATCAGTCATCAATCAGACACGGATCAATCCACGCCTTTAAGCACAAACATCATTCGACTCCAAAGAAAAACTAGGAACCAGATCCCATTACATTGAACGAGCTTTATCATTTCAAACATAATCATGCAAGCCCTATCATGTAGAACAGCTGAATGACAGATCAGAACAGTAGTGGTTAAGTGGATACCTGTATTATGCAATCAACACCGGGAATGTCAAGTCCACGTGCTGCCACATCAGTGCAAAGAAGAATCCCACTTGAAAGAGATGTAAATGATGCTAATGCCTTCTCCCTTGCTGCCTGCACTCATAAAGAAAATGTTTTAAGCTTTAAATACCCCACAAAAAAAGGAAAGACAAAAACGTAAAGATTTCCTAAAGTTGAGATGGATAGATGGATTGGAGCTACGAATTTCGAATCCATAAGAACAAATTCATTGAGCCTATTTGGATAATTTCACATTACAATGGAATTCAAATCTTTGAGCTCCCATATGAATTATTGTGGTGGAATCAAATCCACCTAATATGGAGTCATTTGGAGTCTTGTGCCCATATCCTTCCACAAACTCAATTCCTTCCATCCAAATCAACCTAAAACTATGTTTACATAATTACCTGTTTCATCTTTCCATGAAGAGCGATCAAAGAGAAACCTTTCAAAGCAGAAAGGAGTGGCAGTACAGCTCCCCAGTAATCAACACACGCACAAGTCATGAAATAGCTGCAGAAGAATGGAAATGATATATCATGAGATCTTTTATCAATCACATAAGAAATACTCAAGATATCAGAATTGTGCAACTCACATTATGATCTTCCCAGTCTTGTTCTTAATGAGGAGATCAATGAGCTCTAAAGGTTTCTTGTCTGCTTCACATTGAAGATACTATAAATTCAGGTAACCATGAAACAAAATTAAGGACACTTCGATTATTGGAGAAAGTGCATTAGCAAGATTAGCAACAAGGAACCGAAAAATGTAAGACAATCTGAAGAGTAAGGAATACCTCAATGTGAAGTCCTGAAGGTGTTTTCGAAGAGGCAATTTGCTGTGAAGATGTTAAGTCCTTAGAATTCTTTACTTCGACTGCTACCCTCACAGGGTTCCTTAGACCTGCTTTAGAGAGTTCTTCAACTGCCTCTGTTTGAGTAGCTGAAAAAAGACCGGTCCTTCGAAGCTTTGGTAAGCGAGATATAATCGAACTTATCTGCTTCTGGAATCCCATGTCTAATAGTCTATCAGCTTCATCCAAAATCAGTATCTGTTTCACCAAATCACAGCATTATAGACAAGGAACATTTCTAATTGAATTGGTCAAGCATTTTAAACATCCCCAGACAACTCTCCTAAAAGGAACAAGAAACAAGGAAAGTGAATAAGAACACATAATCTCACCACGAGCATCAACCACCTATAGAAAGGAGGGAAAGAAGGCGCATCACTAATCACAATAGCAATTTCAACCTCTTTTCAAAATTGCTTTATTCGAAGAGTAGAATTGATCTATGAAAAATATGATTAACTCACATTTTCTTTAACTGGAAAAATAGCACCAATAGACTGACTCTGAATTTTTGGCAGGATAAATGAGGATAGGCAAGAAGAAAAATGAGAAAAAAAAAGAGAGAGAGAGAGAGTTTTAACTATTGTTGCTATGTCATTGATCTTTTGCCAACTAAATGCACCTTTCCGCATTTCTTTTTTTTTTTTTTTTTAAGATTCAAAGATCTTATTTGATTTTTATGCAGCCAGTAGACACAGCTATCAGAAACGTATGCTCTATAAACTTCATTATATGCATATGAGCTTAATCATAGATAGGATCAGCCTACAATATTAAACAGACACAATAAACCTAAGATAACTTACTGACAAATCAATAACAATGGAAAAAGTATAAAATCCATCATTTCCATAATTAAGGGAAAACAAAGACAACCTCCAGGTTGCGAAAGTCCAATATATCCATACGCTCCATTATATCATTCAATCTTCCGGGTGTCCCAATCAACAAATTAGCCCCTTCCACTTCTATCATCCTCATATCAGCTTTCACTTCTGCACCCCCAACTAACAGCATTGGCCTCACATTTGACAACGTCGAAATAAATGGTTCTGCAACCTTAAATATCTGAGACGCTAACTCCCTTGTAGGAGAAATAATAACTCCCATAACCTGTAAGCATAAAAAACAAATTCAAATCAAACAGAATAACGAGATTTGAAACACAAAACACATAAGCTTAATGATTTTTGATTTCACACTGACTATTGTATATGAATTATATCACTTAGGGCTGAAAGACGAATCAAGCCACTCATTTCTCAACCCGAGATCGATCGTCAAAAGCTCATTTGAGCTCCATTCATTGAGATATAAAAACAAGCTTCAAATAGTATGTTTGATAAGTTTTAAAGCTCGACTCAGTCTAATGAAAAATGATACAAATTGAGCTCGACTCAATTAACAATTTAGTTCAACCACAAATTATAAAGCTCAATAATAATTCAAATAAGTTTGAACAACAACTTCTTCGCCTCGACTCTGACTCGACTCATTTACTGGCCTAATATCACTACGAGAATGCATTATAAAAAAAAAAGTAGTTAAATAACTAAATACCTGCTGCGGTTTAGGAGCGGCGGCGCGGCGGAGGATTTCGACTAGGGGAATAACAAATGCTAGGGTTTTGCCAGAACCGGTGGCGGCGTCGACTGCAACGTCCTTGTAGCTGCATAGCAAGGGTATGGTTTTGGCTTGAACCGGAGTGCAGAACTCGAAGCCGGACCGGGTTAATACCTTCAGAACCGGTGCGGATAGCGGCGGATTCAGGTCGGAGAATCTGGTACTAGTCAAGGCTTTGTTTGGGTTCGTCTCCTCCTCGGCCGCCATTGTTGCACTCTTGCGAGGTCAAAATTGAAAAGGTTGTAGTAGTAGTGTTAGTACATAACTTTTGTTAATTTACGGTGTGGGACTCTTGTCTAAAATAAATTACATTTTCGTACCTCAAATTTTTTGTTTCTGCACTTTTCTTCTGCCTGTGCAAATTAGTATTAGCACTTTGACTCCTCTAAGATTAAGTAAATGATAGTTTAGGCACTTTTCTTTTTTCAAAATTAATTTGACATTTTTTTACCTCATTTTTATTATTCCAATGTAAACTCGCATTGTTAATGATCTAATAATGAAATGAAATTAATTTCATACATTTATACCTTAGAGAATTTTTAAATGTGCTTACACTACAAAATAATAGGTCTAAAGAATATGGACTCTACTGCGTAAATAATAATTTTGGTAGCTACCTCATTTGAAAAGAAAATCTATCTAGAAAAATAACAATTGTGATTTAGCTCGAATTTTGTTTGGCAATTTGGACTAAATCAATGACCTTAGAGGCCGAATCCAGACCTAGATCAATAAAAATTATAGACTGCACTTGAGCTAAGACAAACTATCTACGTACCTAGTCAATAGGATCAAGTCAATTCGTGATTCTATTTACTTAGATAAATTAACCTTACTTAGAGCTTTGGCTTCGTTACTATTACGAGGCCAAATATTAGAGGTAAACGAGGTCAGTTTAGAGAGTGAATAATGCAATAAATGCATGTCCTTTGGTAAATGAGCCCTTGGGACTATTTATAGGAAAAATATGTATTACTTATGATAGTGATAATTAAGTTAATAGGATCAAGTCGCGTGTACTCTAAGAGAGGTTCCGATTGTTCGGGTCATAGGGTAGACCTGACACGACCCGACTTTTTTGTTTAGCGCTGATCTTTGTCCAATTTTGGTCTTTTTGCTATTTTACATAATATTTAAGGATATTTTGGTATTTTATTTGATGTGGTTGAATTTGACCAATCAAATTGTCTTAAAAAATTCTTAGCTAAATAATTGAACACACAAGGAGTTCTTTACATACAAATGGAATGACCTAAAAATTTCTCCCTAATATGATCTTAAAATGTCAATCAAGCATCATCTTCTTTCTTATGTAAGTGATGGTGTCAAAGTAACGATGAGAAAACGAGCCTTCACGGATGCTACTCATGGCTTCTCTGCTGTTGGTTTCGACTTCAACTTTGTCCAACTTCATGGTCCACGTTCCGTGAAACAAATAGAGCAGCCGATTGGATGGCAAAAGATGGCTTGAATCAAGTGTTCAAAATAATGTTCCAACCACGGGCAGAACTCAGAGATATTGTTAAGCAAGATCGGGCGGGATTAGTCCATAGTAGACACGTGTTTATGAACTGGGGATTATCGAATTAGACACATAAGGTAACTCCTTCTTTTGTGGAAAAAAAAATCACTCTCGTACTTAAAGTATTTATTGCTTGAGACAAAAAATATATATATTTTTTTTACTCTTTTTTGGTTTTCTAGAATATCTTCAAGTTTGAAGGCTCAAAACTAATCTTTGTTTCAAACAAAATACATAAACACGAGCGTATCAGAATTCAGAAGTTCGGCAATAACAATTTTTTTTTTATTCACTTAAAAAAAACTTTTTCAACAACTCTAACGAGCAAATAAATATTTCGACCAAAAACTTATTTCATCATTTTATATTTTAAATTTAAGAGATTGACTTTAGCTTCTTTTGACATGCAACTTACCGTTTAAAACTAATGTCAACCTCCCACACAACTTTCAACATGTTTGATAGCCTAAACTAAAATTGTTGGTTGAAAAGCAATATTTGTTTGCAAAAACAACAATTTGATATACTTCTGAGGATATTAATATCATAGATCTATTATTTCATAATTACATTTACTAATATTCAAATTGAGAGACATATTTTTAAGTAACCACTCCTTATTGGAAATTAATGTAACATCAAAGGACTGAAAACTACAAAAAAACGTAAAAAAAAAATAAAAATTGTCAAATCATATTACACTGAGTTAGTATTGGTGAACTCAATATGTTTGTTAACCGTCCGTAACAACACAGAATCGAACAAATAATATAGTGAAAGTAAGATCGTCTCCATAGGGAAGACTATCAAGTACCAAACGAAGTTTATCCTATTATTTAGACTATCGATTATAAGAGATGTGATTTTTCAACTAATTAAAAGCAAAAATTAATAAAAGCAGGATTAATTAAATTAATTAAAACAGAAATAATTAACACGAATAATAAATTAACGAAAAACATAGGGATTAAGATTTCATCAAGGTATTTCTATGGATTATTAACTTTCAATGGATTATCATTCTTGCTTAAATTAAAGACCCAATTTCCTTAAATACATGAATACTCTCTCGAGATCTTCATGAGTACCCAACTAAATTAATTACTGTCACTCTCATGATCAACAACTAATTTAGATGAATCCATTAAATTCTATGAATATTGTTTAACTAGTCTCATGCAAAATTACTAATATCTCTATTAAGCAATTTACACATATCTATTGAATCTGAATCGATAAACTAATTCACCTCCTGGTACTTCTTAATTCAGCTTAAATCATGCAATTGGTGATCAAGCAATTACAAGCATTAAACATTCATTAATAGATAAACAAAACAAGAATCAAATTCATAAATTATCAATAATCCAAATTAATACGCAAGACTACATCTTAAACCCCAGAAAATAATTTAGCTATGCATAATTAAAGAAAAATAAGAAATAAATTGTATTAACATAAAAATACTCATGTCAACAATGGACGAATAGATAAATCCAACTTGAGAAGATCAAAGCTTCCAATTCCAAGAAATCTTCTTCAAGCCTTCTTTTCTTTCTCTTCAAGTCTTCTAACTCAAGAATATGACTCTCTAACCTCTTATCTAGCCTAAAAACGTTTTCCCGCCATTCCTTGACTTAAAAGGAGTCTTAGATACAAAAACAAGCCCATCCAAAGATATAAAATGGGCCCAAATTATTATAAAATCCGTATCTGCACAATCGTGCAGTCTACTTGTGCAAAAAATTTTCTCTTAATTTTTCTTCAACGCAACTTTATCGTGTGGCCTCTCTATTGCATTTCTTCAATCCTTTTGGTTAGTCTTCATTATTTTCGTAAGAAATACTCCTTCAACTCATCAAAACAATCGCTTTTATGCCTACAAAAGTATTGAAACGACTTAAAAATCAAAATACGTAAATTAGACTAAAAATAATGAAAAATATTAATTACAAGGCATAAAATAGAGATAATGTGAGATAAAACATGATGAAAATATGTAAAATATGAAACCTAACAATGTCCACCAAGAATAATAGCTAATTTATTTTTTTGTTAAATTTAATGAAAAAATAATTGTCAATTTTATCTAAAATAAAATAACATTTATCCTAATTTAGTTCTAAATAAATAAGAAAAAGTTCTAGTCATATCTACGAACTTTTGTCTTTAATTATTATTTATGGTAGTTATCCCTCACTTTTCAATTTTACAATTATGAGCTATCAAAGTTTAAATACTTATTCTATTAGTTAACAAAGTGGTATAAAACTAATTTGTCAAAGAAAATAATAAAAATACATGGAAAGCTGATAACACACATAATATCACACAACTATACTCAATCTTTGTGGTAATCTTCTTTGTATTATGAATAATTATTTTGTGGACATTTGTGGATATCCATACAACTCCCAAAACCTCTTCATCTCCATGACCCATCAATTTTCATCAATATAATTTACTCTTATCATTATGTAATAAACCTATGATATTCTTATTTTGTGCCTATAAATAGGTTATACCATTGTATTGTAGAAACACACAAAAATATCAATAAAAAAAGTTCTCTCATTTTATTTTCTCTCAACTTTATAATATTTTGGGGTTATTTTCATAACACTTTGGCATTAAATCTTCATAATTAATTATGCATTCGCCGTTTGTCAAACAGCTATACATAATTTGTTGCACTAGTTGTTGATACCAATTTGTACATAATTTTTGTTACATTTAAATCTGTGAAAATTACTATTGCAACAAGAATTCTTGACTTAAGTCTAAGTAAGTAAAATTGTTAACTACTTTAATATTACGAGTTTACGACTTTACATCTTTATTTCTAATAACTTCTTTACTTGTAGACTTGTACTTCCTTCACCATACGGAGGGGTGTAAGGCGAGCCGAGCCGGCTCGCGAGCCTTGCGAGCAAGTTCGATTAAAGCTCGACTCGAGCTCGAGTTGAGCTTCGCGAGCTCGAGCTTATTGATGAACCGAGCTCGAGCTTCCACTTAGGTGTTCATAAGCTCGCGAGCCACTATTAATTTACATATATATATATATATATATTTGTGTTTACTTATTATATTCAAAATTATACATTATTTTTAATAAAAAATAATACTGAATAAACACTTCACCTGCTAAGTGTTAACTGCCAACTTTCATTTGTGTTATATGTATATATATATATATATATAATAATAGTATTACATAGGGGTGTACATAAACCCGCTCAACCCGACCGACCCAATCCGCCCGAAAACCGCCGGTTTGAAATTATTAAATAATTGTGGTGGGTTGAAAAAATTACAACCCGCTACTTTCGGGTCAGGTGGTGGGTTTAATAATTGTAACCCGCCACCCGACCGCTAATTGTATATGTCATAATTATATATATATATATATATATATATATATATATATAGTTAAAGATTAACCCTAAACTCTTAAAACTATATAGCATATATATAAACTCTAATAAGAGTGATTTTATTCATATTAATGTAAAAACACTTTATTTTTAATTTGAGTATATAAATTATTTCTTTTGAACATATGTTTTTACTTGATTTGAACGAAGATGTAGATATATATTTTGATGATAAACTTATAAGATAATTTAATTTTATTAATATTTTAGAGTTTACAATTCATGATAAATATGGTTTTTATTTAATAACACCACTTATTTTTGTGTTTCTCACCAACTCAATTGTTTTTAGTTAAATGTACAACAAATATGTTATTTAATTTCTTACTTACTAGTTGAAACTAAAAGTAAGTTGTAAGAACTATAATTATAATTTGATAACCCGCCAACCCGCCCACTAAATACATTAAACCCGACCGACCCAAACCGCTCGGTTTGAAAGGATAATTATGCGATTTCTGTTTGAGATTTTGTCAACCTGCATATATCGGGTCAGGTTGATTTTTGTCTTTAAAACTGCCAAACCCGACCGTGTACACCCCTAGACTATTAAGAAATCACGAAATAATATATTTAAAAAAATTATAAAAATACTTTTTCATTTTAATTTTTCATTCTTAATTATAATATTTCATCCAATCAAACTATTGGCTTTCACATTGTTCATCTGTCATATTCTCATAAGGAAATTTATAATAATACGCATATATTTTTGTAAAAAATTAATTTAATTTGAAGATAACTCAATATATGCAAATCGAAATTTATGAAGCCACATTACGTAAGCAATATTTTATCCTCTTTTTTTTCCTGAACTATAGTGAATAACAACTTAGATTGTAAAATGTAAAATTTGTCGAGTCATACCAAAATTCTAGTTACGTTACGATGGTTAAGCTAAAAAGGTAAAACAAATATAAGATAGAACCTTAAACCTTAAGTCCTAAACCCTAAATTTTATCCACTTTTTTCTCCGGAACTATATTGAATAACTACTTAAGTTGTGAAACTTAAAATTTGTCGAGTTATACCAAAATTCTAGTTTTGTTACGATGATTAAGAAAAAAAGGGAAAAATAATATACGATATAACTCTAAACCTCAAGTCCTAAACCTTAAACAGTTAAACCCTAAGTTCTAAACCCTAAATCCTAAACTTAGAATTAAAACGTTATATAGAAATACAAACTGAGAATCATAACTTTTTATTTGCCTGGTATATTCTTGTTAGCCAAAATTTCGAGCTTGGCTCGAGCTCGAAAGAGGCAATGAGTCGAGCTTGAGCTTTGCTCATTTGTCCCAAGCTCGAGCTCTAAAAACTAGGCTCGATGAGCTCGAGCTCGAGCATGTAAATTTTATAAGGCTCTGCTCGAGCTCGGCTCGTTTACAGCTCTAACCATATCTGTCGCTTGTTCTTTTAAATATATATTTATATGTCTTGAAATAGAATATAATCTGAAATATCAAAATAAACATAGGATACGAAGCGTTTGACTACCTAACACGAAATAAATGATTTTAGGCTAATAGTGACAATAATACACTAAAAATACTTTCTCTTTTATTTGACCTTTCATTTGTAAAATTTAAAAATAAATTTATCCACTACTCAAAAACCTTAACACACGCTCGTTTCTACTTCCATTTATATCCAAGTTCAAGTTTAAAATATTTCTATTACAAATATATTTTTCTCTGTCAAATATTATTTTATTTTATTAATTTCTGTTAGAATTGTTTAAAACATTTTTCTCTATGGATGTAGCTTAAATATATGAGAAAATATAATAAAATAAAATTAGTTTTTTTTATTATTTTAAATAATCGTGCACAATTGCACACTCATTGAATCAACATTAATACACATTCTGCACCAATGTTTGCTGCATAAATACAAATATGATTACCATATATAACAATGAAAATAAGTACCAAGTTCTTCTATTTATCAATAGAGAGAATTTCATAATAAAAAGCAATGTTATTATATTAATTAGAAATTATAACAAATCATACATCTATTGTGGAATAATCTTTGTTCTATAGTTTTGCGTATGCAGATTTGATTGTATAAATCAATCCATTGTTAGACTAAAAATAAAAACAAAAGATCTGTTCTGAAAAATAATTTCCCAATTAAAGGGCAAAATTCCTAAACGACTACACCCAAAAGAGAAAAGTAGAAAATTAGAATAATCTTTAGTATTTCAGGGGCTTTTTGTTAATTTGTCATTGAATTGACAAATTAACTAATTGGACATATTATTTTAATTAATCATTTAATTTGATTAAATAATAAAAATTAAATTAATTAATTTATTTAATTAAGTATTTTATTAATTAGGTTATTAAATATTTTATTTAATAAAAAATATATTTAATAGAATTAAATATATTGATTAAATAAAGTGGGCTAAAATTGACTAATCAAATTTAGCCTTTAGCCCACATTGGAGTCCACCATTGGCCTAGTAGGCGTGTGAGTGTGACTATGGCTCATGGAGTTATAGTATTTATTTAATCCTACAACTTAAATCTTGGAGAACACACAATTAACTTAGCCTCTAAAAAATTACAAGAAGAGAAAAACTCCTCCTCTCCTATACACTCTAGCCGTTGGTCACCAAAGAAGAAACGTGTTGATAAAGAGGCAAGGGACGTGTGTTCGTTACTTAGTTCATGGATTAACAACCATTTCGTTATGAAGGTTGTTATTTCTTTCGTGTATTAAATTAATTACATTTATTTATATTAAAATTATTAAAACCTCAAATCGATACTTAGTTTGTGTGTTCGAATTTTTATTTTTCTGCTGCCCATGCTCTATCAAACACCAACATAATTGTTGCAATTGGAGTCAATAAACCGTATTGCTATATTTTATACTAGTCGTATTGACACATCCATGTGCGTGTTTAGTTATTTAAAAATTTAAATAACTAATTAATTTATTGTTTTGAATGCAAATCTTGCTTGAAAATGATACATATACCATTCTATTTATGATTTTACATAAATTATTGTAAATAAAAACTTAGCTGGAGAAAAGAAAGAGGAAACTATTATGAGAAAACAATGCGAGAGAAAAAGAAAGAAAATAAACGTGAATGATAGGAAAGAATAAAAAAATAGAACACCTTTAACACTTGAGAAAATTTTAAAGGTCACAAGATGTCATATCAAAATAATTGACAGGACAAAAACTTTGCAAATCACCTCTTTTTTTTCTTTTCTTTTTTGGAATCAATTACGTATATCTATACATCTCGAACCATCATTAAATATTTAACAATTAACAACAATTTACAATCCAATAGCAACTAGAAAAATAGAGTAAGTCTTTAACTCATGTGTAAGTCAAGCTCAAAACATTTAATATTTTAGAGTTTCAATTTCATCAATAAAATCAGACTTCATTAGTCACACTTTTTCAAATATTACCATAGAAGAAATAATTATATAGAGAACAAAAGTAAGATGTTGAATACATGCATCAATACATTAAAAAAAATCAAGGACTTTTAAATAGAGTGACTTACTATGTAATGAAGAAAGCCCACTAACGATACTAATATATATATTGAAATTAAAGTATTAAACTAATAATGATGCTTCTTACTATGAGTAACCTAACAATGACAAAATCTTGGTACGGTTTCTTTTATCCTTTTTGCTTAATTAGCTAGGTCTCTTTGGTCAATGCATGGAATTAAACTCTTCGAGCAATTATATAATCAAAATCACAATTTTCAAGTATTATTCCATAAAATGCACTTGACAATTCGTTTTGAAAATATCACAGAAATCGCAATACAACACCTATTAACACCCTCATACATATTTCCCAACATAAGTGGACTTAGATACATTTTGAAACATTTTAGACTTGTGATTAGTACAAATCCTTTTTTATATATAAAATATAAATTCTTCAAATAAGATGTTAAGAATTTATGATAAACGTTTTGGAATAATAAGGAATTTATGATGAACTTTTTGGAATAATAAGGATCTTGAAATTTAACCGCGTAATCTACTGAATTATATATATCAATCCCAATATTTTATAAGCTTTTATATCTTAATTACCCCCATCACTTCATAAATTTATATTTTGAAATATGATCGAATATATTATAAGATTCCAAAATGTCATTCAAAATTTGTAGGACAACTATATGCAGAGCCGGAGCCACAGGGGGCTAGTAGCCGGTAGGGGCACCCGCCCCCAAACTTTGAGAAACTTAAATTTTTGCCCTATAAACTTTTGAAATTAAAAATTTTGCCCCCCCCCCCCCCCCACAAAAAAAAAAAATCTAGTTTTTGACCCTTTTTTTTTCTTGTTCGCCACCCAAAATCCCAAATCCTGACTCCGTTTTTGACCATACGTGCCTATACAAAAATATATATTGGCAACTTAACCTTTATAGTCTTATACGATGTGTTATTGAGAGACAATTCAAAAATGATGACATTGTCAAGTTGGTGGCATGAGATACAATTAAAAGCCTGCTTGTCCACTTGCAAATCAACTTGCAATGTCTTCTTGTTTAAACATATAATAATAATTAATATTCTATATATAATATTATTCTCTCTTTATAGAAAAGAAAAAAACAAGTTGGCTTTTGTCTGTACAAAATGTTGGTTGTCAATATCAAGTTGGGGTTGATTCTTTCATTTCAAGAACCTACTATCTTTAATTAATCTTTTTTCTCACCTTAGCTCTAATGTTAATGTTCTAAGACTCTTTATTTAAGGTGAGTTTGATCTGACAAATAAAAAATTAATTCTACAATAATTGATTTTAGTAAAATTCATATGAAAGACTTACTTTTGTGAAATTGTGGTTGCCAAAAAAAAAAAATCTCACTTTTATAAAACATTTATTATTGCTTTTGAAAAACTCAAACGTGATTTTATTTTGGATTGCCAAACACCTCTGTAATTAAGATAAATGATTATGACTTAAGTTGTCAAACGCTTTGAAACACGTTGGATTATTAAAAAATTAAGATTATTATGATTATTCTTGATTGGAAGGGACACCAAAAGTTCAAACTCAATGTTAAAAACTAACAATTTTTTGCGTCTCTATAAAATCTATCTGTTGTTGATTCTTTCTTCTTTAAAGGCAACTATTTTTACTTATTTTCACCCATAAAATAATTTTTATTGAATGTACATGAAATATTAGCTATTGGCGAAAAATCCTTGTAGTTTCTTGAAATGAGGCCATAAACTTGAGCGCACGAATTAAAAAATTTAAGAGCATAATGGAACAAAGCTCTCGCTCTTAAGTCGTGGGAGGTAAAGCGTCAACTCTATGTGGAAGATTACGTAATTTGGCGTAAAACATGAAACACTACACAAGTGTATTACACAACATTTGAACGAATTTATTTTAGCAAATTATCAATGTAGAATGACAAACATTATTGATCCTTGTCTATGAAAGGCATGTGATGACATACATTAGATAGGTGATCGATTAAACAAATGCGTATCTTGAAGCTTTTGAAAAGACAAATAATCATGGGATAAATTTAAAATCATAAGACGCTTGTCATATAACAAATCACACCAATATAAAACACGAGATCTTAGCATTTACATAATACACAATTATGCCTACATTTTATGCTTCCAGTTCCAGTCCTAAATTTCAATGTCATACTTGTAACTTTTCACTTCAAGAAAAGATAATAATAGAATATGAAGTATTAATGACAAAGTTATACTCGTAAAAGAATCTTTTTCTTGTCACGATAAAAATTTACACTAATTTTATTCTGATTAATGACAAAAATTGTGTGTAAATTATCGTTGTTGATGATTAGTGATACACAGTGTCAACACAAGTATACTCAATCTTTGTGGCAATCTTCATTGACAGTAAATCGTCATAATTATATATGCATGTAACGTCAATTATAAGCTTAACATGATTTATGACTAAATGTTAATACTAACCATTTGTATAGAGTTTTATCACTTTTAAATCTGTAAAAATCATTAATGTGGCAAGAACAAAGTTTAACTTTGCTATTATCACTTCACGTCTTTGAATACCCTAATGATTCTAACCAAAATCCATTTTCAAGGGTTTAACAGAATTAAAAACTTATAAATTTCCAAAAATTGATAAATAAATTTGGGTATTATTTGTCTTTTTTAAAAAAATATATAAAAAATAACCAACCTACTTTCATAACATAAAAGGCAATATGTTGTATCACGTATAGTTTTGCCTTTGCTGATTTGATTGTATAAATCAATTCTTAAGAAAAATAATTGTTACCCTAAAAATAAAACAATTGTTCTCTTGGCTAAGTCAGGTTTTGACTATATCCTAACTAGCCTGCAATCCTCGAATTCAGATCTGAATAATTTTTTGGAGCAAAATTGTAACGGTCTTACTTGGCTAAGAAAAACGACTATTACACCCTAATTCGTTAGGGTCTCCTTCTCCGGTTACCAGGAAAAAAAAATTATTCTGAAATAGAAGAAAATTTTTAAGAGACCAAACCAAGAAGAGAAAAAAAAAAAAGAATTAGAACTAATGATTATTGTAATATTATCATCATGGTTCAAAATCGCGGTATCCGCAATAATATCGGTGGATGCTGTTCCATATCGGTCGCGGCGTATCGAAATATTATCGGGTGATACGATACAAAAACATTGTAAAATGCTCAAGAAATTCTAAAAAAATAGTAAAATTAGAAAAAAATGTAAATAACACAAATTGCTACTTTTTGAAACATATTAGGAGTTTTTACTACATCAACCATCAAAGAAACTTTTGTGAATGTCACTTATCCGTCCATAAATGCACCTGTACCCCTATCCAATCTGCTAATGAATGTCCACATATACCAACTCTCTCACTTCCAGAGTTCGTTGCCAAGTCATTGACGGACTGCCACATAAATTAGCCTCAAATAAAAATGAATACGGGAAATAATTAATTCGGAATATTCAAATGGCAAGGTACTTGGGGTTCTTCAAGATACAGAGTCATCCAATATTCAAGATACAAAGTCATTCAAATTTCTCCGTATCGCCAATTTTATCAATATATCGGCTGATAATATCTGATACCGACAATATTATCATGATATCGCCGATATTATCGGCCGATATCCGATAATATCGGCGATACCATATACTAGCGGGCCGGTAGCAAAGCGTATCGACAAATATTGTCGGATTGGACCCCTCCGATCCGGTCATGTATCAACCGATATCATCGAATATCGGCCGATACTTTGAACCATGATCATCATACAGTGATATACAAGCAGCCTGCACGAGGATGGTAAACAAAATATACAAAATTGAAGTACAGTATCATTTAGCAATTCAAATCAAATCATTCAAAAAATCAACATCAAAACATTTCATTTCAACCAATAAATACGAAAAAAAAAAAAAGTTAAGATGATTTACTGACAATATTTTTGGTCAAATTATCAGCAATCTGAGCAAGTGATTGCAAATTACACTTCACAATCGTATCAACAAATGCACAAGTTTCATCCACCGTATTCCCTTGCGGTATATCCACCACATACGATTCCACCACCACCGTCCGATCACTTCCGCCGCCCGCCGCCGCATGTAAGGTGGTAACCGATCGGTAATTATGCAAGCGATGATCGCCGCCGACGACGCTGAAACTCATCACGTGCCGCTCATCGTCCAAGATTTCGAGCCTCTCGGTGCTTGACTCCGCCGGCAGGCCGGAGACCACGCGCACCTCCCGGAGAGTGCCAACGTCGCCGTCGCCGTCGATCACGTGACAGCTCTTGAGGAAGTGCTTGTACGCCTGCGGCTTGTCGAAGCGCCTGACGACTGACCACACGGTGTCGACAGGCGCGTCGATCGCCTGCACCACGGCGGAGCAGCACTGGTTCTCCGCCACCGCGTGCGCGTGGTGGCGGTGCACGTTTTCTGGCACTGAAACGTCGCCGGAGATCGGGCTGATCCACGTCAGCTTCGCCTGTTTGCGGTGTAAACCTACGCCGGAGTTGGTGGCGTAATTTATTGGATTGATTCTGTGAAGCTGGAGAGAAGAAGGCATATTTTTTTGCTCTCTCTCTCAACTATCAAGGATGAATGGAGATATGCACATATATATGTGTGTATATATATATGTGTGTATATATATAAAAAAATATATTTTTATATATAGGGGTCCCTCGATTGAATTTTAATCTCGATTTGGTCCCGTTCAAATTTATCTCATATATCAGGTCCTGTAACTTATTTATTTTTATTTTTTTTCAAAACGAAGGGAGTACCCTAAACCTTAACTCGACAAGCCCGAGTTTAAGGTTACATATCTAGTCCAAGTTATGCCTGCTCTATCTTGCTCCAAAATGTGATGAAGATATTGAGGCGCGTTCCTGAACCGCATGAGCGTATGACTGTGACCCACATGTGCCATTGTATCCGCCGCTTTATTTGCTTCTCTCCAAATATGAGATATGCTCACTTGCCAAGGTAGAGCAATTAAATCGCGAATCTTAGATATTATCTCGAAATATCGATGCGATTGACTCCCCGTAGTAATACTGTCAACCGCCTCCCAACAATCGCTCTCGACTTCAATTTTCCGAATACCGATATCCCATGCAAATGTGAGACCCTGGAGAATACTCTTCAATTCAGCGGCTAAAATAGAAGAATCGGGTACAGTACCAGCAAATCCTCCATGCCATCTTCCATGCATATCCCTAACTACGCCTCCAATAGCAACAAGAGCATGTTGATGCATGTGATCTTTTTGTATGGATGCGTCAACATTAAGCTTAAACCAACCCAATTCCTGGCGAGTCCAACCCACTTGAATAGCTTCCACAAGTGCCTCAGGGTCGTCTCCCACGAGATGTTTCGTCTCTTCCACTCTACATCGGATAAAGTCCATCGTAATCAAATGGCGGGAATCTTCGTTATTGTGTGATGATTTATTTCGTTCCTGCCATAAAATATTCAACGTTTCAGTAAAAATTATAGACCACTCCCCCCCCAAAGCGTACCTGCTCGCCGAAGAAGTGATGTTCCAGTCAATCCACGTCGCAAGATCCTGAGAGAAGAAACGGGCTCGGTGACAGGGTGCCACGAGTTGATGCCATATTTGAGTTGCCCAGTCACAGTCTCTAAGAGCGTGGAGGGCTGATTCCGTATGGGAACCACAAAACTTGCAATCAGCGTTCGTAAGAATACCACGTCGCATCAACGTAAGGTTTGTAAGGAGACTGTCATGGCGCAAAGTCCAAAGAAACATTCTCCGGCGATGAGCAACCCGAATCTTCCAAATCCTTCTCCAAATATTAAACTCCTCTTGGTCAACATGCATTGTGTTATTCATAAGTATGTCATAGCCACTTTTACATGTATAAACCCCTTTGTTGGAAAATTTCCAAAAGATGACATCCTCATGGTGGATATTAAGATTTAAATTAATAGCAGCAAGTTCATTTTTTATGTTATCTTGAAGAGCAAGCAATTCATTCCATTTCCAACCTAGAATGTCATCCCAATAGCTTCTCACAGTTCGATTAGCATCAGATTCTGTAGGGACCCACCCCGAACGGTACTGCAAACTCGAATCTCCTAACCACACGTCATTCCAAAACTTGATACCTCGACCATTTCCGAGCTTCCACCTAATTCCACTAGATAGAAGTGGAGAAGCCGCAAGTATGCTTCGCCACGTGTGAGACGTGACATTACGGGCACAGGCTCTATTACGATAAACATACTTGTGTCGAAGAATTTGAACCCAAAGCTTATTATCATGAGTCAAAAGTTGCCATCCAAGTTTCCCTAAAAAAGATAAGTTGACAGCTCTGGAATTTCGAATTTCGAGACCCCCTTTCGACTTTCGACGGCAAATTGTATCCCACGCAATAAGATGGATTTTTCTAACCTCATTAACGATAGTCAATTTCGGTTTATTGCACTAGTTGCTTGGGTGGAAATCAATGCACACGAAAATGATATATGCACATATTTAATATATTGTATATTGGGCAAATGAAGTTTAACTTTACTTGTAAAATTCAGGTCCCGAGATGTTAAATATTTTGGTTTCTACTCATATAAATATGTGCGTCTTTCTTTATTTTATTAGTGGATTTGAAATAGTTGTTATTGTATTGTTATAATTATTTAAATGTCAAATGGTTAGCATTCATAATATCTATGCTGTAATTGATTCGCTAAAAGAAAAAATAGAGACGATATTGGAGGACAGCGATGAGGGTTCAAATTTGGGGAGAATCTCTAATGAGTTTCGTGAATCATTTTCCTCCATTTTTGTTTCAAATTGTCCGCCAAAATAGCAACATATACTCAAACGGCATCAATAGAGTTGGAGTACAAATATGGGGAGTCAATATTAGAAAAGTTATAGGACCAAATTAGGTTATTGAACTTGAATGGTCCAAAACGAGACTAAGAATAATTTAGGAGACTGATTTAGCAAATTTGCTTAAATATATAGGAAGATAGATACAAGTGTATATATTTATAATATATAATTAGAGAGAGAGAGAGAGAGAGAGAGAGAGAGAGAGAGAGAGAGAGAGAGAATGATGAATTTAGACTAGAAATATTTGGCTAGTTGTGTAGTCTTGGGAGTGCAAGTTGATATGCAAGTTGCCTAAACCATGTCTTGGACGCAGTCATAATTGAAACTGACCCTACGACTAGGCTATAATTACGTGATCTGCCGGGCAGTTAGTTATTTCCTAGGTATTCAATTAATGTGAAATGACGAGAATGACCTTTGAACTCATGGTGAGTAAATGACTGCCGACGGCTGTACGAACGAGTGTGAGCCTGAGCCTGATTTAGTGGGGTACGGTAAGGCGTGGAGGGAGAGATGGGGGTGATACTTAGTGGGTACCGTTAGTCCAACTCCGAATGAATCTCTATCATATACAATGTAAAAACATGTGTAAGGTCCATCAATATATATAAATATTTTATCATGTCTTTACATTATGTATGGTGGAGATTCATTCGAAGTTGAGCTACGGTACCCATTAAGTATTATCCGAGGAATGGGGGTGAGATCCAAATTTCTGTCAAGTTTAAAGAGGATTTGATTTGATTTGATTTTTTTAAAAGAAATTGTTGACAAGTTAATCTATTATCAGTTGGATGTAACATGGGCTCCATGTTATGGTTGTGTTTGATTTTGTTTTGAGTTTTTTTTAATGTGAAAATTTTGGTGAAAAAATTTATTGGAAGTTGTGTATTTTGATGAAAGTGTGTTTGATTTTATTTTCAAAAAAGACAAAAGTTAATGTAGCAGTCAAATCATGTAAGTTTTTATTTGAAAAGTTGTGTTTATAATTAGTTAATGATTGAAAAATATAATATAATATAAGTTTTAAATGATTATATTGTAGTTGGTGTAATTAGTAGGCACCCTCAAGTAGAGACAAATAGGGAGACAATTGTTGACCAAAAAAATCTTTTTGATCAAAAAAACACAAAACAAACAAGTTTTGGCCAAAATTGATTGAAAACAAAACCAAACGCAACCTATATTTTTCGAACATGCTTGATAAAGTTCGTAACAAGTTCTAGTTAGTTTTCACAAAATTTGAAACTCCTCTTGAATATGATCGGAGACAATAGTATAATCTGACTTCAACCGTGAACCCACACCTAATAAGGTGGGTCAAGCGGGTATCCATTTCATAGAATTTTTTTTTTTTGGAAAATCAATTACATAAAAATAAAAGAGATAGTACAAAAAAGTGCATAAGGGGATTCATTGTCACAACCAAGCACCTATATTAGAACAAAAATAAGAATAATAAGTGCCTAACTAATCTAGTCTATAGATCAACATCTACCGGAAACAAGTAGACCCATGTTTGAACGTTTATAATGCACGTTCAAACGATCACAAAAAATAACCTACCACCCTATCATCCAAATTCTCCCAATGCCAATAATAGCAGTATCATTCCTAAAAGCAAAATTCATCAATTAGAACTCTTTGCAAGGGCATCCTTGCTTATAGGCCCGCTCGAGGAATTAGTCTTCGTTCCCTTCAGTTCAGATTAAACTCGTAAGCTTTGTGAATTGCCTAAATCATAATCCAATATATCTTCAACTAAACTTGCAAATTTATTTATGACCAATAATGTATCCTCACCTGAAACATCTCCATCACCCACGTTTCTCGCCTGGACTGTTGGATCACTCTTCATTTCTTGTCGCCGACTTTTTGCTTAACTCATCCATCTTAGGGTTCGATTTTGGAATTTTATTGATGACTTGTTGCTTAGGAACATATATATTCACCGGTGGTTTATCTTCCTTCCTAACTTTAGGACATTGTCGACAACTATGTCCAAACGACTTTTATACCTTGCAAGCTGTGGGTTTCCATTCATATTCAACTGCTATCCTACACGAACTATTGTATTATCCCGATTTCGAAGGTAGCAACATATAAACTTACTCTTGAAATTCAGCCCCTATTGTCATAAGAATACTCACCCTAGCATAGTCAATATGCTCCATAGATAAAGTAAACGCATCAGGATATAACGGGCGTCCTAATGCACTTGCAACAACACTCAATCCATCTATTGTCCAAATACCGAAACTTTCTTATACTCATTCTCAAGTGTCATTTCCATCCGTCATTTATCAATGAACAACGCTTGACCCTAATATAACTCAAGAATTTCAGCCATAACAGCCTCTGATTCAAATTTGAAGAAGAAAAATCCGTTGCTAGTTGTTTTTACTTCCTTTAGCCCTTTCCAAACTGAGAGAACATACTTCTTGACTCTAAGAAAGTATGGCTTTTTACCAATTAAGTAGCCCACCAGAGTATTCTCTCACCGATTCAATCTAGCTTTCATATGATCCTAAGTTGGACGAACAAAGCATTTACCATTAATTGTTTCCGGTGGAATATATCGAAGCGATGTTCGTTTAGATTCAATGAATTGTGAAAAATCGTTGACCACTCTCGGACCCACACGTACACTCCCAATAAAAAACTCCGTCTGGTCAGCTTGCTCATTTGGTACTAGTTCCAACTTTCGAGTGTTGGAATCTTGACGTTCGAACGTTGAGTAAACTTCTGGAGATTTTGATTCTGGACGCAATGTTCGAACGTTGGTTTCCTGACATTCGAACGTTGCGTGAAAATTAAGGTTTTCCTGCACGCCGCCAATTGACCTTTGAACGTCACTATCCTGATGTTCAAACGTCGTTTAGGCAACTTATGCGTCTCCACCAGCCCAAATAACCACTTTTTTGGCCAAACTTGGTACTTCTGACGTGATACCTTCCTTCAACAATGAGTATGTTTGAGCCTTTACCTTCGGCTTTAATCCAGTCAGGCCAATCTCACCTTTGGAATGATTTTTATATAAAATTGGAGATGAAACTATATTTGCAAACCTTGTATTATTGAGTGGCGAATTGAAATCTGATTCCTTGTCCTCCATATTCGTCAATTACTGTGTTTTCTTTGAATTTTCAGATCCTTCCACCCGATTAACCAAGTCTAAGAAATTAGAAATATTAAACATTCGAGCAAAAGATGGAATACCTTTTGAAATAGCTTCAAAGTTCGATGCATTAAAAAATTGTTGTATTGTTTATCATAGGATATATTGGCATCTATAAGGTAGTAGCAGAGTAGGTTTGGTAAGATCGTTACTCACCTTGGTAAAATTTTATTAAATCTGAAACCCAACACAAATGTGGGTAGGGACAAGGAAAAAAAAAAAAACCTGTCTCGAACCTCGTTTTAGTTAAATTGAACTCATCCCAAATGGGGCAGGGGAGGCAAGTACCCTTTTCGAGTGATGATACTAAATAGAGATGATGAGATTTTTAGTTCCTGAAGTAGATGAGTGTTAGGATAGTCTTTCAAATGAAAAAATTAACATTATCGTCCATAATATTCAAATTTTGTTTCAGTTTAGTCTTTTTTGGACATTTTTACCCTAACGTGTAAACATGCATTTTAAAGCAATCTAGGGTAAAAATGTCCAAAAAAAACTAAAGTGAAATAAAATTTAAACATTATGGACAGTAGTGTTAATTTTTTTTACTTGAGAGACTATAATCCCTATTAATCATTAAACCGAATATGTTACTAAAACCAATCCAAAAAAAGAAAAAAGAAAAAGAAAAAGTTATCCGTCATGCAACTGCAACTTTTTATTGTATTGTCTTCGTTTTATTCATTTTCAACATTTTCTTTGAGTCTCTCAGAACAAGTTGTGGTTTTATTTATTTCTTTAAAATTGAAAATAAATTAATTATACTTTTACATCTTAATCAGTGGGCTAGTTGCTGTTTTTCTGCTAATTAATTATTTTCTTACAACTTTTACATGACCTTTAATTAATCCAATAAGGCAATTTCCTAGAACTCCTTCTGTTCCAACTACTTTCATCAGCTTGACTGTTTTAAAGTTCTTAATTAAACTCTGAAAGCTGCTTCGTCTTATAATTTTTTTTTTTTTGGATTAATTCCAGGGTTTCCACCGCCGATCGCGGTGACTATTTCCCTTGCTGAATTGCTGGCACCTCAAGGGGTGGGACAGCTGGCCAGCCTGCTCCATTCCCAAAGTTAAGGATCGAACCCTTGACGTTTGGTTAAGGGTGGATGAGCCCCTACCACTCCACCACAACCCCTTGGTTGCTTTGTCTTCTAATGACCTGTCAACTTGATACTATTAAAGGTACAAATTAGTAAATAACTTATTATATATTGAAACAATCTTATGAGGTCATGGGTACTAAACTACCGGGTAATTAATTAATCTCCATCTTTCTTCATGTACTTTGGGGCTCATATATATATATATATATGGGTGGTGGAGATCAACTCGAAACTTGAGGTCCGATTCCAACCAGATATACATTTGTCGGCTTTGTTGCACATCTGTGTGTAATAAGAAGTTTTATAATCATGTAATAAAAGATTTGATTAAAAAAAAATTGGGATAGCTAGCGGTACGTGACCCTTCACCTACGTACACTTGTTTGCGATTTTTTGTTTTAATTTTGACTATATAAAATACAATAAATTAAATAATAATAATAATAATAATAATAATAATATATACGTCCAGAAAAAATATTAACAATATGATCCAGCATACCAAACCTGCAGCATTGACGAGATATATGAGCACATTAAATTCTCTATAATCTGCTACCATAATAGTAAAATTTGTATCATATTCCCTTTCTATACTTCACATTCACTATAAATAAGTTTTCCTTCCTTCAAAAGCAATATATGTCTGGAGTAGCAGGATTAATCCGAACTACATACATAACGACTTGAATCTCCTAAAGAGCTACGTATATAAGTTGATTCTTCCCAACTTGTTTTTTGTGACATGTGCGGGTCAAATTCACATATTTAGCTATTTAGCAATAACTTTACTTGAAAAATTATTTTAGGATGAGTTGTCGCTGGCATCTAAAGGACGAACAAACTTTCTAACCCTGTAATTTTAATAACATCATATAATTGTATAAAATATACGCAGAAACAGTGGCGGATCCAGAAACTGAGGTCAGTGGGGGCACTAGGAATTTTACCGAAGCTCCCCGCGGTACGGTACGCTATATTTATGAGGAAAAATATAATAACTAATTAAGTTCAATTACAACTTTTGACATAATTTATACTTTTATACCTCTTTTGTTATAGCCAGAATTTTGGGTTTTGGGGGGTGAACTCAAAGTAAAGGGAGAAAACGTGATATTTTTTGACTTTGGGGGGGCGAAATTCAAATATAAAAAAATTTGTAAGGTAAAAAATGAATTTTTCAAATTGAGGGGGGGGGGGGGGGGCACTAATGTAATTAAAAAATTAAAATTTGAAATTATGTATATATTAAGGAACAAATTTTTTTTTTCATTGGGGGCACTGCCCCCCTTACCTATAGGTAGATCCGCCCCTGCGCAGAAATGAAGAAGCTTTACCTCCATGCAACAAATACCATACCATAATTGAGAGGAGCATTACAAAAAAAACAAAAAAGTAGCAAAGAGAAAAGAAATATAATAGGGTTCCAATGGAGAGTGAGTTGACAGACAAATAATTTTTTCTCAAGAGTTGGTATTATAGTTTTTTTCATTTCAATCAATTTGTCAACTCTAGGAGGAGGAAAGTTCTTACCTGAGGATCAAATTTGATCATATATACTCAAATAAGTAACTATACGTGTTATTATAATTGTTTTAAAATCGGTCACCTTTCTTGAAACACACAACAATCACATAAAAAATGTAATAAATTTGCTATGTAATTAACTCGAGTTCGATCTAATCCAACCAGAGCTAGAATCTTCCGATTAGAGGTTGTAAAATTGCACTTTGGATACTCTATTTCATTTTGCAGATGGATGACAAATGTATAAAATTTACGTATATAATGTAATATTACATACAATTGACATATGTATATAATATGAAATACGAGGGTTTTTTTTTTTTGGTTATGGAAGATGAGTTGAAATATTGAATTGAAATTCAAGAACTTATATGGTAAATTAAATTGGACCTTTCTAAACAAGAGGCAACTTTATAAATTTGAATTCTCCGATCCTTTGTACAAGTTGTGGTTTCCTAGAATTGTTTCCATTTGAGGACAAAGTCCATCAATTATTATTAGTCTTTTTTAATTTATTTTTGAATGGTATTTTGAGTAGGAACAAAAATCTCACTATAATTACTATTAAACCAATCACATACATGGAATGTAGTACAAGAAAACATTCCATTCATTAGTTTATCAACTTGATTATAAAAAATGATTGAAAAAAAAGAACTAATAATTAATGGAGTATGGAAATATTTTAGTTAGTAATATTCAAGGAAATAATGAATCTACCTGCTAGCAAAGTTGACTCATTAAAGCCAACATTTCAGTTAAATATGTATCCTTTATCAATAAAGTGGATTTGATTGGGCCAATGAAATGGTAATTAAGAGATAAAAGTAGATGGATAAAGCCATCAAGTTGGCATGTTCGATTCAACTTGCCCATTTGATAAGTTTTCTTCTTCTGTTTTTCTCTTTTTTTTTTTGTTTTAATCTGGGAGGATTCTAAAAGAAATTGTTTTATATAGTCAATTAGCAAAAATTGCTCATGTTAAATATTAGTTAAAATTGGATTTCTAGCCCTATTAAATAGAAGGGTGAGTATTTTTCTTCCCGTGTTTTACTTGTTTCATGCATTAGTCTCACAATTTAGTCCAAATTTCTACAAAAGTTTGGCACTCTAAGTATCACGAGACTGTCATTTCAGATGATTTAGCAGGGGGAAAGCTCATGTGTAAGACATATGACGGCCTCACAATAAGGAAATACAAGTCATTGACAAAAACTAATGCGGAAATGTTCTCCTTATACTCATCATGTGGTTTTCAGATAAATTAATTGTCACAGAACACTCACGATGCTGATTTTGTCCAACAACCGTGAACGTTAACCAAAGTTGCAAAAATTTAACCATGTGATTGAATATGTCCATAAAGCTCGAAATTAAAAATACTGAACCTTTTATGGGACAAAAATTACAATTACACCTAAATATTAACCTAGGTCGTAATGTAAATATGAGGAGTTAGATAGCAATAACTAAGGTTAAATCATAACGAGGACATGTTGCAATATATATTGGTGAAGAATTGTCCATGCTGGATATCCTGACAAACAACATTCATTGATCTCCCCCTTTTTTTTTTTTTGTGTGTGTGTGTGTTTTCATATTTCCTAATTTTGGGTTCATAGGAATATTATATCTTGCTAAATTTAATGACTTAATATTTTATAAATTAAGGGGAGGCGAACAGATTGTGTAAAATAATCTGTGTATATATAGTATTAAGATCTAGCTACTTGGGGGCACATCAAACTGATCGTAATGCATGTCTGATTGTTTTCAGTGCAAAGAAGATTATCAAATTATCAAGTATTGCGATGATGGTTGTCATATAATTGATTGAATACGATCAAATTGAAATAAGATTATAATTTTCAAATACTAATATAGTAGTATTTGGTGAGACTTTTTTTGTTATAGAGTATATTGTAGAACCTCTTATAAGATTATTTCTTCCATGCTTCTATAGTTCTCTTTTGCTCTTAAGATTATTGTCATTATTTTTCCTTTTCTTTTTCTTGATTCTCATTAAAACTGATACATCAAATTGTTTTTCCTTTTCTTTTTCTTGATGCCCATTAAAACTGATAGATCAAATTGGATTGCTTTTGCGGACTATCATCATGTCAACCATGGGTTGCGCGAAGCATTTAGCACGCGGAGCAAAATACCGAAACGTTTATAATTAATTTAATTTCAGCCCACTTTCTTGCATCGCAAAGTTCAAAGTTAAGAAGAGTCGTTTTGAAAATTGTCATAACATGAAACTCACTAATATGTGTAATAACATATATGTGTAATACGTTTTGTAGACGCGCACATATATGACAAAATAATGTGGACATAGAAGTGTAAGGAGACAAAACTTATAAATGCGGAGAAAAAAAATTGAAAATTCACTATCTACATCATAACTACTAGTGTCCGTAAAATGTTGGACGTGGATTAATAATTCTTTTCTTTTTGTCTTGAAGATGAAGTTGTCAGATTGTTGAACTGTACGGATCATTATGCAGCATTGGGCTTGCCCCGATTCGAAAATATAGATGCCTCTGGTTATCAAGGAGTATAGGAAAAAGGTGATTTTTTTTTTTCATTGTAGACATAATAATTGTTAGATTAGAGAAAACTCCGTAGGGAACTTGTATTATTGAGTAATATATTTGGTAAACAAGAAACCCTAACTATAAACAAGGAAAAGATAAATACAAGGAAACATAAGAAACCTAAATTAACATAAATACTAGAAAGATATGGAAATATATTATATTATCCAACAATAACTTAATGCTACTAAAAAGAACTGACTTTTTTCAATTAACCGATTCTTTTTGGCGTTATCAGATAATGCTTGTTCATCCTGATAAAAATATGGGCAATGAAAGGCTGCTGAAGCTTTCAATAAACTTCAGAATGCTTACGAGGTGCATTTTATTAATCTCATGTACCTTTCTTGTGTGGGTAGTTTAAAATATTTTTGATGAATTGTTTGTTCTGAATATGGGATGTACTTATTTCAATAGATTTTTTTTTTAATTTTCCAGAATAGAGGGCTTGGCTTGTTTAAGTGTAGCTTTGCGCGCTCTGAAGCTGATCGTGAGGAGTCCAGACGAATTGCAGGAAATTTAAATAAATAATACAAATTTAAATAGAAAATCCGAAAATGTTACAAGTTTTGAGGAAGTTTAGAAAATAGCACAAAACCTTGTTGTGCACAGCGTCTCTACTGTGAGACGTTGTGCACAACAGCGTTTTACGATTTGTATATTTTTTTTTTAAAAAAAATTTGGGAGACGCTCTGGCTTAGAGCGTCTCTCAATATTAATTTTTTTAAAAAATAATTGTGAGACGCTCTAGCTTAGAGCGTCTAACAATTAATTCTTTTTTTTTAAATAATTATAATGGTCGTTTGACCGTTAAGGTGAGACGCTCTAGGTAAGAGCGTCTCCCACTCATCCTGATATATTTACACAGTCTCATACTGCCTCTGTATCCCCAATTCCATCGCAAATTTTTTTCTCTCTTCTCTCCCCAAAGTTGCGATTTTCTCACCAAATTTCTTTAAAAAAATTTAGAATTTCTCCTCCAACCAAGGAACCAAGGTAATTCTATTTATTATACTTTTTAACTTTGTTAAACTTAGGGTTTGTATATTATTTTTATTTTATAGTAATGGTATTGAAGTTTAGGGTTTAGATTTTAGGTATAATTTTAATTTTTTAAGTATAATTTATACGTATAATTTTGAATTTAGTGTTTATTTATGGTTTGGACTTTGATATAAGTGTTAGTTTGTTATTATGTAAAAATTTAAGTATAATTTCGGATCTTTATGTATAATTTTGAATTTAGTATTAGGGTTTAAATTTTCATATAAGTTTGAAGTATAATTTCAAATGTTTAGGTTTACATAGTATGTATAATTTTCAATGAGTAGTTATAATTTTTAGGTTTAATTTGTAATATAGAAGTATAATTTTTACATATAAATTCTAATTTTTTAGGTATATAACTTCGAATTTTTGTATAATTTGTAGGTATAATTTCAATTTTTGAAGTATAAATTATACGTATAATTTTAAATTTAGTGTTTATTTATGGTTTGAATTTTGATATTTTGTAGAAAATGTCGGGCCGAACACAGTTGATGTTTATGGGAGAAAGCTTGAACACCGTGTTGAAAGGTACTCGACACCTTCCACCCACAACAATTGTTAAGTGCATATTTCATCGTACTGTCGAATACTTTGCTGATCGAGTGCGAATGACTTTGGCATTGAGGGAACAACCTATGACGACATATGCATATAAAATGTATGATGAATGGATCAAAAAATCCCGATTGCACACTGCAACCGTTTTTTCTTGGTTGCATTACACGGGTCAAGTTAAAATGCCACGACAGATTGGGTCCGGTAATCATACTTACGCCGTCGACATCAAAGCTAAATATTGCTCTTGTGGAAAATGGACTCTTCGCGAATTCCGTGCTCACATGCGATAAAAATATGTAAAGACTTGGGGGTTAGGTCGTCCTCTTATGTTGAAGAATATTACCATGTCGATGAATATTTGAAAACATATCAAGGGGGGTTCTATCCGTTGCGTGAATCACATTATCGGGATATATCCAATTTTGAGTTGGTCCATGACCCTGATCTGAGGAAGATATCTACTGTAGGCCGACATCGGAGTACTCAGATTCCCAATGAGATGGACTGGCCCGAGTCATCGTAGTTTGTAATATTTTTCCTTGTTGCAGTGCATAATAAAAATGACTTTTATTTGAGCAGTTTTTCTTATAAAATTTCTTTTTTTTGATTTTTTGACTCTACCATCCAATTCGAAATTAAACTTAAAAATTCAAATTATACCGAACAATTCGAAAATTATACCAAGCAATTGGAAAAATATACCAAACAATTCGATTTTTTTTTTGAAGAGGAAACGGTAGTAACATTATTATTTCAAAGAAGAAATATTCGACAAAATAGAGCCAACCACGATAGGAGGGAGAACAGGAACAAACTCCTGACTCTCAACAGCAACTCTAGCTAGATTATGAGCTACGGCATTACCCATACATTTAGTAAACAAAAAAGAACACGAATTAACCAAAGATGAAAGAGATAAAACATCGTCTACTAAGTGGTTGATAAAAGATAGATCTCTAGTCGGAACGCGAAGTTTATTAATGAGTGACAAGCAATTCCCCTCAATTACCACGGAACTGATGGGTTTGGTGGAGTCGGATCAAAATAAGATAAAAAAAGAGGAGCCAAAACAGAGCCAAGAAGGATCGGGATTGACTGAGATTGCAAAAGGATAAAAAGGAGTTGAAAGGTGGCGCCTGGGCATGGGCAAACATTGATGGCGGGTGCCGGCGATAGCAAGGTGGCGCCTGGGCATGGGCAGCGCGCTGTAAGCATGTTTTTTCATGGTTTTTTCCTATTTTGGAGGATTTTGACATAATTTTGAGTCCTACTTTGATTGGAATTATTTTCTATTGTGTTAGGAATTACTCCCTAGTTGTTTATGATTGTTTTCCTAATTTGTTAGGGTTTTAGACTTCTCCACCATTATAAAAATGAGCACTCTTCTTGTAATTCATTGATTCACTTTGAAAGAAATAAAGATGTAGTCAAGATTGACTCGTGGATATAGGCAATTATGCCAAACCACATTAAAATCCTCGTATTTTTCATCTTCATGATTAGGCTTAGATTTATTGGTTCTTGATTATTTTTTGTACTCTGCTCCTACCATCCCTAACAACTGGTATCAGAGCCATAATTTGTAGATTTAGGAGACGTTTTAGATCTAGATCTATGGGGAAACGTTTTTGGTTAAACGCGAATTTCATCGTGGGAAAGATGGTAGGAGATGGAAGAATAATCAAGCTCGACGATTTCGTTGCAGAGTGCACGAATTGACGTCGTGGCGAAGCTGGAGAAGATGACAGAGATGGATGAGATCGGGTAGATTGTCAACCAAAGAAGAGTAATCCCGTTGAACGTTAATGAGAAAACATTGGAAAATCGTGGTGCCCACAAATAGGCAGATTCGCAGCAGCAGAGACCGTTTTGTGTTACCAGGTAGGTAGAACACAAAGCCAGTGGGAGCAGTTGCAGAGCTAGAGAAAGATCCGTAGAGCCAGAGGTCAGAGTGCAAATTCGTGTTTTAGAGAGAGAGCGAACGAGTTGCTAGATCGAGGGGGCAGAGTTACGGTGCCAAGAAAGAAAATCCACCGAGCCAAAGGTCAGAATGATACAATCGGTAATCGAGAGGATAGAGCCGTGTAGTCGAGAAACTAGAGGGTAGGGTTGTGGAGGCATGACCACATAGAGAGAAACCATGAAGACAAGAAGCGGTGCCGGGATGAGTTGACAGTGGAATCAAAAGTCATGGTGGCAGGATGCGAAAACCGGGTAAGTAGATTCGCAGAGCAATGGGTTTATTGGCAGAGGGATGTGACATAGCTCGTGGAGTGGGAGCTCGAGCAGATATATCAGTGGCCCGAGTTAACCATTGAAAAATCGAGTTGGCGGATAGATTGGACATAGCTCATGCAGGGGTAGAGAGCAGATATGTGAGGGATCCGAGATTGCCGTTGAAAAAGTCCTTGGTGGAAAGATGTCGGTGGACGGGTTGACCGATGCTTTTTGGGTTGTGACAAGTTCGGGTTTTAGAGTAACCTATATCCAAGGGTCAGTTGGACCAAGATGGATATGCCACGGTATTCAGGAGTTGGCTAATCACCAAAAGAATAGGGTAGTGGCGAGGGTTCAAAATGAGGGAACGATGTTCACAGAGAGAGTTTGTAAAGTGGGTGACACTAGAAGATGAAGGAATTGACGAGACATGGAAAGGTCTCGGGGTTTGATCTCCACTGGGTTTGGGGATGTGTCGACTAGATGAGGTTCACTTAGGAAAAGTGAAGAGGTGGTTTGAGTTGAGTTCGGGTTATTTTGATCAGTCTCCAAGTGGGAGATTGATGGGTTTGGTGGAGTCGGATCAAAATAAGGTTAAGAAGAGGAGCCAAAATAGAGCTAAGAAAGGTCGGGGTTGACCGGGATAGATAAAAAGTAGTCGAAAAACCCGCCGTGAGAAAAGCGCAGACACTGATGGTGGCGCCCGACAGCTCCCTGGCAACGCATTTTTAGTAGTTTTTTCTTATTTTGGTGGATTTTGACGTAATTTTGAGTCCTACTTTGATTGAAATTGTTTCCTATTGTGTTAGGAATTATTCCCTAGTTGTTTAGGATTGTTTTCCTTCTTTGTTAAGGTTTTAGACTTCTCTACCATTATAAATATGAGAACTCTTCTTGTAATTCATTGATTCACTTTGAATGAAATAAAGATGCAGTCTAGGTTGACTCGTGGATGTAGGCAATTATGTCGAACCACGTTAAAGTCCTCATTTTTCATCTTCATTATTAGGCTTAGATTTATTGGTTCTTGATTATTTTTTGTGCTCTGTTCCTACCATCCCTAACAGGAACGCCAATTTTCGCGAGGTGCCAATCGAATAGCTTCAACCGCTGCAAGAGCTTCAACATGTTCCGGTTCTGAAGCAATTATAACATTTCGAAATTATACCTAACAATTCGAAAATGAAACCAAAAATTAATATTAGACCTAAAAATCGATATTAAACCTATTAATTCAAAAATTATAACAACCAATTCGAAATTAAAGCTAATAATTCAAAATCAAACCTAACAACTCGAAATTAAATCTATTAATTCGAACTTATACTAAACAATTCGAAAACTCTACCATCCAATTCGAAATTAAACCTAACAACTCGAAATTAAACCTAACAATTCAAAATTAAACCTAAAAATTCAAATTATACCGAACAATTCTAAAATTATACCAACTAATTCGAACATTATACCAAACAATTGAAAAAATATACCAAACAATTCCAAATTATACCTAACAATTCGATATTAAAATTAAAAATCAATATTAGACCTAAAAATCAAAATTTAACCTATTAATTCGAAAAATTATACCAAAAAATTCGAAAAATGTACCTAATAAATCTAATTTATGACTAAAAATTCAAGTTTTAAACCCTAAATTACAATATCATTACAATAAAATAAAAACAATATACAAACCCTAAATTTAACAAAGTTAAAAGTATAATGGATATAATTACCTTGGTTGGAGGAGAAATTCGAAAAAAAAATTCATCGACAATGGTGAGAAAATCGCTAAGGAGAGAAAATAGGAGAGAAGAAGAAGAAGGGGGGAGCTTCAACAATGGGAGAAACACTGCCATAGAGTAAATAGTGTGAGACTCTCTCGGTGAGAGCCCTTCTCACACTAACGGTCCTTTGACCGTTATAATTATAAAATAAAATAAAATTGTGAGACGCTCTAAGCTAGAGCGTCTCACAATTACTTAAAAAAATAAAAATAAATATTAATAGACGCTCCAAGCCAAAGTGTCTCCCAATTTTTTTTTTAAATTACAAATCGCTAGAGACACTGTGCACAACAACGTTTTGTGCTATTTTCTGAACTTCCCCAAAACTTGTAATATTTTTGGATTTTTAATTTAAATTTGTATTATTTATTTAAATTTCCCGGCGAATTGCATGCAAAAAGTGTGGCTTTTTTCACATCTAGGTATATACCAAGAAATTAAAATCCAGAGCAAGATGGTGTCAGGTTTTTCACTCTCCTTTTAGAGTCAATTGAGTTTATTAGTGTAGGTATCCATGTCAAAATTCAGGGTAATTATATACCAAATTGAATCCAATGATTCTAATGTGAATTCTGTGTCTATCTCTCTCTCACACAAGTGTGTGTGGGGATCACACATAATACATCTTATCGTGTGAGAGATATAGATACTAGGACCATTGGATTCGGTCTGTCATAGATTTTTCCCAAAAATCATGAAAAAACTTGGTCTATTTCGTAAAGCTTCTTCGTTTTCTTTTTTTTTTCTTTTAAATAATTTATGGCTTTTCCTTTGTTTCAATGAATATGCTAATCATATTTACCTTGCTTAGTGCATTCATGCATTAGCATATTCAATGTAAGATCATCAAGCTTTATTCTTTTGATTATCATTCTTCCCAAAAGCTTCTCCACCTCAATCTTAACACACGAACACAAATTCTGTGTACGATAGTGTCGTATGTCACTAAGTTAAACTTAATTCCTCTTTCCTCCAGTTTGCTAACGAGCTCAAATGTAAGCCGATTATTGTTCACTTTATATAGACCAGCCAACATCTCATTATACGTGGTAATATTTGGTCTGCAAAATCCCGGCCAAGCAAAGCCCGCAAGTACGTTTACTGAACGGTTCAATTCAAAAGTATGAGTATTATTCGTTAAGTTCAGAATAAATACAAAAAAACGAGAGGATTTTTCTTTTATATTTACGTTCGTATGGGAACAGTACAAGTTTTAACTAAGAAAGGGTTACATCACCAGATCTAATCATTTACCTTTTCCATTAGTTGATTACATTCATAACTATATGAGAACTAATTAGTAAGTATTAATTTAACAACTTCAATAATTTATAATGAACTAATAAAAATACATAAATACACAAAGCCAGACATCTTGATTGCCTTCTAAGGCTAACCATCAAGACGTTACCAACGAAGTGAACTAACGTGAAATAGCTTGATGGACATAAGCTTATAAGTAGGACTTTTCTTTCTTCTCTGTCTGTTTGTTTGCTAACAAAATAATTGGGAAATTAGAGATTATTTCTCAAGTACAATTAAGAATGATATATTTTTCACTGCGCTAATGATCTTCATCAATCTTCTTCAATCAAAACATTATTATTTTGCCAGCCAAATGCAATGGCTGTGTTGTTGAGTGCTCTGCGTCTAAGACATTATTAGACGTGCAATTGAGATGCGCATATCGAATTTTTCATTAGGGAAAAATAATGAAGGAAGCCATAACATAAAAGATAAAAATGGTGAAATTTTGAATGATAAGGAAATTAAATTCTAGTCCCCAAGTGACACAAGCTAGTACCGGTGCCATGAAGTCAATTTTTCAGGCGGTTCTAGCGTAGGTAAAGGCGTAAACCAAGTAGCAAAGTGTAATTGTTTAAAGCCATAAAAATTGTTGTTGGTGCAATCACCCTCAAATGTATGGTATTTTCGAGTATCCAAAGAGTAAAATACAGCCTTATCGCCGTGAAACATGGGGAAATAAATCCTGTTTGCCATGCTTTTTAGAGGAGCCGTCTCTGCAAAAGTCGCAGAATGCCTCACAAATAACATCTTGTCACCCAAATCTTCCACCAATTTCCACTTCATCCCGGGTTCCAATAGTCTAAATACATTAACTTTTCCTTCGTCATGTTCAACAAACACAGCAAAAATTATATTTTTCCCGTGAATCTTAAATAAAAAGTGTTGTCTAATCATGCAGCGAAGCCGAGGTGGCGAGAGGCACTTGGTGTAGACCATCCAACTACTTCGTGGAGAGAATTGTCCATTGATATTAAACGTACCAATATTCCCATTCACATCTAAACAATACAGAAATCCACAATGCAAAACAGGGGTGCAAATGGATGCCAAAAAGGGAAACTTGTTGCCAAAGGAGTAGCTCGTCCATTTATACTCTCCCCGCTTAAGCATGCCTATTTGCAGAGTTGTGTTGGTTGGGTCCTTCAATAGGTTCATGATCCCGAAAACGAAGCAATGTGGGGAACTTGGGGGGTGGAAAAAACTGATTGTTGCATAGCGATGATCAATTTTCGGGAGTTCAATCATCATGCTATTGGAAGGATCAAAGAAAAAAAGAGTATAATCGTCTCGAGACATGAGCAACCATCCATATTTAGAGCATCGTATTTCTGCATTGTAAAGATCGGGAAAGACCCTGTACGAAACGCCAATGCCATTCGATTGAATAAATTTCCACATCTGCTTGTTCCTCTCATAAAACATCAGCCAAGGAGAGCGATAGAGTGAAGTTTTCGCAACTGCATTCCAAGATCGGCATACTAGGCCAAAAGTCTTCCTATCATTAGGAAAGAGATTTGACAGTAGCAAATTCAAAAGTTCTTCAGGGAGATCAGCCCAATTCATATTGTTTCTGAAAAAAAAAAAAAAATTAACTTAAAACCATTATCTTAGTTAATTAACTAGTAAAAATTAATAATTTGTTTTTTTATGTTCAGTTTCAATAGAAAATAACATGTCACTCATTTAATACCCTCTTAATATCATTTACAATCAACTTGATAACTATAAGGGTAAAATACACTTTACTACCCTGAATATACCATTTGTTACAAACATATCCCTAAGCTATAAAAGTTACCCACTAAAAAAACGTAATATTTGTGACAAAATTTAAAATGATAATATTAAAATTATTACTAGATGTATGTAATGAGTGTCAATAATTTTTGCTTTGTTACAATAAGAATTTTTAGTGACAAGAGTTTCTTTAAAATTATCACTATTGACAATTAGTGACACATGTATAGTGACAATACAAATAGAGTGACAAATATAATGGTTATCACTAAGTTGTCACAAAAAAATTGTCTCAATAGTGACAACAATTCTCTTGTCACTAATTATCAAAAGTGACAACTTTTATACAAATCTTGTCACTATTAAACATGTGGAATATATTTTAGAGACAAGACAAAATTTCTTGTTACTAAAAATTGATAATTAGTGACAACTTTGACATTGTCACTTGACATTTTTGTCACCAATATCATATTTTTTTGTAGCGACCAAAATGATCCCTCATTTTAACTTCCGTCAAGTTTCACATGGATGCCGTTATGTGTTTGGGACAAGTGGGATAGTTCAATATAGTAAAATGTATTTTGCCTTAATTATAACAATCAACTAAAGCTACTACTAAAGTAGACAGAAAGGCCCACATTTCGACATTGGTGGGAGTAAAACCCTAAGACCTCTAATTGTTCACCAGTAGAGCTAAGCTTCATCTTCTACCCTCTTAATATCGAATAGTAAGATTTTGATTCAGTTTCATACCATTGATGAACCAAATAACCTAATCGTGAATGAAGTGTAAATCCATGTAATAATTTCTTTAAAAATAATTGCAAAAGATCATGAAAGTATGAAACTAGGATTTCGGGTGCAATTGGTTGGTTTCTTAAAATCACTTAATATTATGTTACATGAATAATTAGATTAAAACAGCTAATCCTGTTTGCATAACAAATTCATATTAAAAAAATCCAACAGTTTAAATACGAAAAAGAAATTGGGAATAAATCACTCTAACAATAATAGAAAATTGCTAATTACAGTTGTTGATTCGATATCCAATGTAATGATGTAACCGTTTCATTTAAGACAGTAAAAAATTCTGGGAAATAATAAAATTTGATTTGAACTATTGAAAAAATTGGGAGAAATCTCCATCGTCAGACTAGCAGCTATCAAGACGCATGAACGTACCTTTTGATTACGGACGATACTTTGATTAACATAACATAACAGGTCTTAATATAAGTCCCAGATCGATCGATTGAGAGAGAAATATATTACTATGCACTTTCGCGTGACAGAGAGAGGCGAATTATATAAACTGATCCTTTTGGTGTGCAAATTAATATACGATGGTAACTCGTATAAATAAGGTATTTAATTATATATATGTCGCAGGCATCATTACGTTTGCAATAGAAAACCCTATTTAATTTGGAGCCAGTCTACTAGTCGGTGTAGGGTTCATAAAAGATTTCCTTGTTTCTCTAAAATTCCGAATCTTTTTTTTTTTCATTCAAGCTGAAAGGGGATATCCTAAATATTTAGCCCGACAAACCCGAGCGTCTTGGGTCGAATCCCTGTATATATACGTTTATTATAATTGTTCCTAATCCTTGTAAATATACTTTTATCATAATTGTTCCTAATCCTTGTATATATAGGCTTATTATTATAATTGTCGCCGTTTGTTTATCCCTTAATCCTTGTTCCTCCTATTTTTTTTTTATTTCGTTTCATCACGTCAACATATCTACCCTAAGCCCTAACATGCAACTTGAGAAGAAGAAGAAGAAGACAACTATTTGCTCAAACAATGGATATGTTTTCACTGAATGAATTTTCTGGTTTTATACAAGGAAAAAACTGAAATAAAGAAAAGCAAAAACAATTAAAAATGTGTTGCCCTACTAACAGAAGGAGAGAGAAAATATGTAACTAATCCAGATATTTAATGGTAAACCTAATTTTGCCCTAATTAATCTTAATTTGAATTAATGATCCTGTAATTAATAGGATCAGTCTTGAAAATCCCCAATTCCCAATTGACCCTTGTGAGTTGAAATTCAGCTGAAGAAGTGCTGAGCTACGAAAATGAATCCTCCGTGGCATCCAGCTGTAAAATATTGACTGCATTTGAATGTAAAAACGCCCTTGAATTGTGAAGTGTTGACTACCTTTGAAGTTGTTTTCCTCTCTTTGACATTTCTTTCCCTTTTTTCTTTCTATTTTTGGTTTTCTATTTTTTTGGTGTGTAACATACAATATCCATCAACGAATTAAAGCAGAATGAGCCGAAGCTGGCAACTCCAAAGATAGAAGTGGATCTACTAGAACGGCTTGGGCAATATGATGTGCAACAAAGTTAGCTACACGCTTAGAAATTAAAAAGAAATAACAACCAAACTAAAAGAACTAAACAAAGCACGAATATCTTGGCAAATAGCACCTAATTAAAGGCGACAAATCTTGGTTGGAGGAACAGGGACGAGAGATAAACAATCTCCCTCAAGAACAATATATATATATATATGCGACCAGCCCTGCCACCCGAATTGTGAAATCGAAGCGCCTCTAAAGCACCCAAGAGTAGACAAGAAACTCATCCGGCTTGACGACCATGCACCAATTGCTCCGGTGGAATCCATCTTGCATTGTATATGTTGCTGAAGAGCGTGGCCAGTAAGGGGCAAAGTGGCATCAGTACTGTATGAGTTAAGGTAATCCCTGGCCGAGAAAAGCAAAGGCTACGTTCGGTTATGATTTGGGACAGTATTTTGGTGAAAAATTTATGGGGACACGTGCGTGTTTCATGAGATTGTGTTTGGTTTTATATTGGGAGTTGGTTTTTTGGGTGTTTTTTTTTATGAGATAATGTTTGGTTTTGTTTCCAAATGGAACAAAATTTACTGTACCAGTCAAATCATGAAGTTTTTGTATGTTAGAGAGGAGATAGAAGAGAGAGAGCACATAGAGAGGAGTGTAGGGACAAAGTAGGTGTAGAAAGATAGAAAATAATTATTATATTTTTTTTTTGACCAAAAAAGTAATGTATTTTTTATCAAATATTTTGTGAACCAAACATGATTTGGTGAGAATTTTGGACCAAACATGGTATGGAAACATAACCAAACATTGCCAAAGATTCCGCATCCATCGTTAATTTAAAAGAAGGAGATTAATTAGTTGCACCTATTTCCGTGGATATAATAAGCCTAGGGGTGCCCACGAGCCGAGCCTGGCCAAATTCTGGGCTCGAGCTCGACCTCGAGCTCAGAAAAAAAAATACTTTTCTTTAATTAATATATATTATTATTAATTTTGTACTAATATATATAAAATTCAATATAATCATCATAAATATTTAATATTTAATAACTAATACATATATATAATATTATAAGATATTATATTCTATGTATGTATATATTAAAAAATAAATAAAATATTATATTATATATATATTAAAAAAATAAAAAAATAATAATTTTTTTATTCCCTAAACCTGAAATCCTAAACCCTAAACCCTAAATAAAAAAAAATTATTTTTTTATTCAGGCTCGCGAGCTTTCGAACAGGCATAGTTGGGCTCGAGCTCGATTTGACAGAAAAGCTAGGCTAGTTAGGCTCGGCTCGAGCTTGAGTCGAACTTTTTTCGAGCCGGCTTGGCTCGTTGATCACCCCTGGATATAATATATATATAGTGGTCATTTACACTTATTCACCTATTTCCATGGATATAATTAATAAATTATAAAGTATGATCCAGTTGATTTCAAACACGTGATTCACCTATTTCCGTAGGTATTTTTTAAATTTAAAAGTATTAGTTTTATTGATAAATTCATCAACCAAGGAAAATTTTTCTTAGGAGAATTAAAAAGCTCAAAATTTTGGGAAAAGTCGATTTGGAGAATTGCAGCTAAGCTATATATAAATAGGATTTTTTCCAATAGAAAATCTTATTCGTTGTAGGGTTCATAAAAGATATCCCCGTTTCTCTGAAATTCCTTTTCTATTAACCTAGCTAGGAATCATCTATCTATATATATATATATATATATAGAGAGAGAGAGAGAGAGACAACATAATATTATATATTTTTTGAAGTTTCTTTGTAGGATCCAACTAGAGTTTGCTTCCAAGATTAGATTTGTTTTTGGGTAATATATATATATATATATATATATATATATATAAGTACGTCTGTTACTTGTTTTTCTTATTCCCTTACCCCTTTGTATTTTTTTCATTCTTTTCTTCTCCGTCGGTTCTTGGTTTAGCTTGCTGGGCACCGTTAGATTTGGTATGTATCAGTATTACTGATTGCTCCGTTAGATTTGGTATGTATCAGTATTACTGATTGCTCGATTTGATTAACCCAATTGTTGTATCAATCACCTAACCTTTTTTTTTTTCGGATAATCTTAATCACCTAACCTTTATTATTATTATTATTCACAACAAAATTTTCAGGACACAGATATAGAACCACGTCAGAGAAGCAAATCCGGAGTAAGTTCTCTGGAAATTTCTTTGTTTCAATATTTAGTTAGTTGTTTTATTCTTTTATTTATTCATGATAGCACAATTTGTTGTACAGATTACTTTTGTCGGTAAGTCTCATGATCTCTATGTATTCAAGTTCATTTACTTTCAAAATCTTTGTCAAGTGATGATTGTTAAAGTTTGTTCATGTTCATGATATGAACTAAAGAAAAAGGAAATAACTCTCATCAATTTGTCCACGTTCCAGACTCCAACTACATTTTAATCATTTTCTTAGTGATGTACTAGTGTGTAAACTAAAACTTGTTTCCTTGTATCTCTCATTTTGCTCTGTCATTGTCTTTTTTCTTTTTTTTTTTTTTCAAATAGGGTTTTCACCGCCGACCGCAGTGACTAATCCCCTCGCCCCACTGTCAGCGCACTAAGCGGTAGGAGGCTGAGCAAGGAGCTTTTTTCATTCACAAGAGTTGGGATTCGAACTCCCAACCACTTGTTTAAGGGACGAAGTGTTGAACCATTACGTCAGCCCACTTGGTTTGCTCTGTCATTGTCTGTTGTTGCTTGTATGTGAATATTAATCCTCCAACTATACATGTTTGTGTGTGACCAAGTAGGTTTGGACTTTTTTCATGTGTACTGATTTTATATTCATGATTAATCATTAATGCAGCTTCCTTGTATCCACATGGAAATAAAAGGAGCAGATGAAGGGAGACAACATCCTTGGCTTTTAATATCACAGAAAGAGAAACAATTTTTTTACAGCGTATCAGATAATCGATTTCACACAACAGATATACCCGAGTTGCGCAACAAGTACATATTTGCTTCTACTTTTGGGTGGCTGGTTTTAGTGGACATCAACACATACCATTGTTGTCTTTGGCATCCAGTGTCCTTGGATAAGATAGAGCTTCCAGAATTGATTTGTCCACTGATGTTGAATAAATGTATCTTGTCTAAACCTCCTACTGAACCCGATTGCCACATTTTGTTCATTTCTTCTAATGCTATGGTTCGATTTTTTTGCCGAATTGGAGATGATGAATTTATTATACAAACGTCAACAGATAACGATAAAGGAATGTGTTTATCTGCAATTGCGAGCTTTCAAGGGAAGATTTACGGCATTGTACTTGGTGATCGGTATCGGTTTGTAACTGTTGATTTTGTTGGCGGAACTCTTGAGTTGAATCAAATATTGATTGGGGGGTTGGTACCTTGGGACATGCCTAATCCATTAAGATCATGGGCGAGTGGCCGTGTAAATTACTTGATTGAGTCGTCGTGTGGTGAGCTCTTATTGGTACATCAAATGTTCTCATGTATTTATCTGCCAGATGGCTTGGATTTTAGAGTTTTTCGGGTGAATGTTGATCGGATGGAGTGCAAGGAGTTAGAGAACATTGGCGAACGAGCAATTTTTGTCAGTGATAAAGGTGATGCGTTTTGTGATTTCTCATTAGGAATCAAGCCTAATTCTATATATTTTACTTTTCCTGAAAGTAGGAATCTATTTATATACAATTTGGATGATAGGAGCACAACTGTATCGCTACCATGTTCTATTGCCAGAAGATCTAAGCCAGCAAGCTATTGGGTCCCACCCCAAATCTTTCCGAATTTTCTTAATTAATTCTACATAGTATTGATGGTCAAAGAACGAATATGTGCATGAACTTGTTAGCAATTTAATATGTTTTGACGAATAACATTCTTCTTTTTTTTTTTTACAAAAAGTCGGTAATATAATTCCTTTAAGTAGTATATGGTGTACGATTTGAGAATTTTGATGATAACAAGCATGTCTTCCCAACTTTTCTCCGCAATTAGTGATTCTATTGATCAAACTTTAAGATTTAAATATCATCGTTAACATTTCAGTTAGAAATATTGTTAGTAAGTTTTCCAGCTTTGGGCATGATGACAGAATTAACATTTTAGTTAAAAATATTGTTAGTAAGTTTTCTAGCTTTAAACATGATGGCAGAATTACTATGTTGCTGCAAGATGTTAATATGGAAAATTTAAGGTCTCATTAGTCTTTTTACTGTTTGATCTTGATGGATGTTGCAACTTTCTTTTTACTTGATTTCACGAATTTATTTTTATATTACTTTCTTACATTGCTCAACATCTCTTTATCACCACTTAAAATTATGTTGTTGATGTCCCGTCCTTATTGTTCATTGTCAGTTGTTTTGTCTTGTTTGCATCACTTTCTTCATAATATGTGGTGTGTTTATCTTAAACTTCTTTGATGTAGAAGCTTTTTAAATAGTTTCAATTGCATTCTTCTCCCGACTATTCTTGTTTTTCTTTCTTTGCTTCTCCTTTTGAGTTTTGGTTGTACTCTTTCATTTGCATCACTTTGACAGTAAGTCTTCCTTATTTATTTATTCTCTTTTGTCAAGTTCAAGGAGAAAACAAAATAAATTTGATACTTGAAGGTTCAGTCATGAGTCATCTATAACACTTTGAGTTATGTTCTCCCTAAGATATTAAAAATTTAAGTTAGGAATTTATATACTTGGGAAATATCACCATCATTTTTAAGAGCTCCGTGGAATATAATCGATGTTGAATTTGGACAGTTTTCTAGAAAAGATATATTGTTTATGAATATTAGAGCGGTACATAAAGATTGTGCATATTTTAAATAATAAAGACACAAAAAAGATTGGCATTTATATAAATTTAAAACATGTTGATCTACATAACCAATAAAAAGTACCTTGTTCGTGTTTAGCATTACTTGATTGAACTCTATCACTAACACAAGTTGAAGGAGCTAGTGGAAGCAAATGTTTGGATACTCTAATCTACAACGGGTCATAACATACAAAATAATATTTTATTCTCTGTCTGTGACCTGAATGAGCATAAACTACAATGTCTTAGTTCGAATGGCATGTTAGCATTATTTGCTTCAATCCATATAGCTACAATTAGATTAAGTGACGGGGAATTAACACTCGTTAATCTAATTTGACATTTTTCGAAATATGAGGTTGAACATTTTTCATTGCAGGATAATCCTTTGATTTGTTGAAGAATTTTTCATATGAATTAACATCTAAAAATTTTATGCGCTTCTTTACAGTAGATTCAAATAAACTCGATTTTGTATTATCTTCATTCTATTCTCAATCTCATTTTAGTATCAGCAAAATATAATTAGAAAAATTCAGGACCATCTTCTCTTGGAAGTATACAAGGTAGGTCATGATAACACATTCCACTGTGTTCGAAAAGTGTAAACTCCTCACCTTATAGATGCAAGATCTTTTATCTAAAGCTTGTTAGCCTAATGGTATCAACTTCCACTTTTATGTGGGAGGTCTAAGGTTCATTTTCAGGCTGTCACAAGTTGTGACTTTTCTATCCTTATTTGGAGTCTTATGGGGTCTGTGTGACCCATGATTAAAATTATCGGCTGGGTTTGTCGGGTCAGGGTATCCCCAAAATAAAATTAAAAATTTCACACCAGATGATGTAAAAGATAATATGGAATTGAAAGCCCAATTTTTTTTCTAAATCAACAGTCTCTTCTCATTGAAATGAAAGTAGCTCGTACAACTCATTAGAAACTCCAATAGGTTCAAGTTTAATTTTTCCACTACCACAACAAAAATCTTTAGGCTCATATTTAAATTTTACAGCACTACAATGATTGAAATTCGATACTCATTTTTTCAGTTCATGCATCTCTGAGGTCAAATGCACATAAATTCTTGAACCTGAAAGATTGAGATGTATAAATATGCTAAAGTTTAGTAGAGTAAGAAGATTGATTCCTTATATCATACTTATTGAACTAAAACTTTAAACATATAACATTCTGAATCATATGAAACAATTTGAGCTCCAAGAAGTCAATGAGCTTGACAATTTTGGCAATTTCGATTGTTGAAGTCTGGACTTGAGGAGAATGCACGCATCTCCATTGCTTTCGTAATTCATTAATATGTTGACTATATTTTCTTTTCTTTTCCTCATTGCAGTTTTGTTTTTGAATAGTTAATTAATTGAAATGATTATCTTATATTAATTACACATAAACAAATAAGGGATAATGACAGACACCCCCCTCAGTTATGAGGTGATGTGCACTTTGCCCCATAACTTATTGAAATGTGCACTTTGCCCTCTCACTTATCATAAAATGTGCACTTCACCCCCTCGGACAGTTCGGGCAGGGGCAAAGTGCTACAAAACACATAAGTGAGGGGGCAAAATGCTACAAAGACACATAAATCAGGGGGCAAAGTGCTACAAAGACACATAAGTTAGGGGGAAAAAGTCCAATTTTTATGATAAGTGTGGTGCCCGAATATGCCCGAACTGCCCGAGGGGGTGAAGTGCACATTTTATGATAAGTGAGGGGGCAAAGTGCATATTTTAATAAATTAGGAGGCAAAGTGCACACCACCCCATAACTGAGGGGGGTGTCTGCTATTATCCCAACAAATAAATATTACTTGATTTTGAATTTAATACAAAAAATTGTTTGTGCATCAACAGTTTTATTAATACTTGTTGTAATGTGGAAATGATTGTAATTTGTAAGTTGCAACTACTAAAGTGCAATTTTGTTAAGAAAAAGGTCATGAAATTCTTTTCTTTTTTTTTTAACTCTGGGGAGGGGATACCCAAAAGACTAGCCGGACAGACCCTAGGAATTAGTCGTGACAAGTGGCAAAGTATTACCCAACTTATACATTTCTAAAACCAACCTCAACTCGTCATTTGGGAATGTGAATATTGGCCAAACTCCTGATTAATCCCTATTTTAGCTAAATAATCAGCCGAGCAATTCGCATCTCGCCAAACCCGAGTGATCTTGGCTTGCCAGGGACATTTTAATAATTCACGGATATTGCGAATAATCCCGAAGTAAAGATGGGCATGCGTCGACGTATTAATCTCGTCTAAAGCCGTCCAAATATCTGTTTCCACAACAATATTGGCTTTCTTCATATCCCAAGCATACTCCACCCCTTTTTGAATGGCTAAGAGTTCTCCATGCAAAACGGTTTCAGCTGCTACCTTGCCACTGAATCCATGCATCCAGCTTTCTTGGCTATTACGTATGAGCCCGCCTATCCCTGTAACCGCTCGACCATCTATGCTATCATATGTTTGGGCTACATCAACATTAATTTTGAGGGAGTCGTGACCAGTCTTTTCCCATCCCATCTAAAGGACGTGTTCCAACAAGTCGGGATTAAGCTCATGTTTACGATTAGATTCTTCAATACGATGTCGAAAAGTGAAGATATAGACTCGGGGACCCGATTGTTCATCATCATGAATTGCTTCATTACGAACCTGCCAAAGAAAATAAAGTGTCTTAGCAAAGGTATTGTTCTAACGATCACACTAATCATACCTGTTAGCCGGGTTTGTGAGGTTCCAATCCACCCAATTTTTTGAGTCAATTAGAGAAAAGAATTTCAATTGATGACTAGGGGCGACAAGCATTTTCTAGATTTCTTTCGCCCAATAGCAGTCCTTAAGAGCGTGGACATTGGTGTCATCATGATGATTACAGAGCTTACAGGATGACTTAGTCGTAATGTGTCGAAGACGCATTTGACTACCAGTAAGAAGTTTGTTATGACGCAAAAGACAAATCAGAAATTTACGCTGGTAAGTGCCTTTAAGCTTCTAAATACGACGCCAATGTCTATCCTCCCCTCTGTGAGAATGTGAGAATTAGTGCTGGTAATAGTTTCAAAAGCGCTGCCACACGAATAAACACCATTTGGGGTAGGGTGCCAAACCAAGGTATCGTCAATTAAGGGTCAGGCTGCATCGAATCCAAATAACCACGAATGTGGTCTGGTAAGTGCGGTATATCCAACCAGCGCCACCCTACATTACCGTCCCAATAGCTAGCCACACTACGATTAATGGTTTCCTCATTAAGATCAATGTCGACACTCTGAATAATCGCCGAGAATCACCGAACCATGTATCTTTCTAGAATTTAATAGTGTGCCCATTACAAAGCTTCTAAGACAGCCCATTTTTAAGGAAAGGAAAAGCACTTTGGATACTATGCCAAGCGTGAGAAGTGTTTCCTCGGGCTCGAGCCCGACCACGAAAGAGATACTTATAGCGAATATCTTGAACCCACAATTTTAAGTCATCCTTAAGAACTTGCCACCCCAACTTGCCAAAAAAAGCGAGATTACGAGCATGGGTATTCTTCAAGCCCAAACCTCCCTCATTTTTTTTGTGACAAAGAACGTCCAGAGTAAGTGGATTTTCCTTTGCGTGGGCAAGCCCTCCCCCCCCCCCCCAAAGAAAAATAAATTTGACGATTACGTTTATCTACATCGTCACAAATACCTGTAGGAATGCGAGGTTTGCATATAGTTTGACGGAATGGTAGAAGTGGCAGCCTTAACAAGGTGACCCTTCCTGAAAGAGCAAGTTGATTCCATTTCCACCCCGATAACCTTCTAATAATCCGATCAACCAAGAAACGATAATCTTTTGTAAGCGTGCGAGTGTGATGAAGGGGAGCTCCGAGGTAATTTCCCAAATTGACCGTGATTTGTAGGTGAGCTACTCTATGAGCAATCTAATCAGGGGTGTTCTAAGAGAAGAAAAATTGAGACTTAAGATTATTAACCGCTTGCTCGACATCTTGCAATACATGTCAAGAGTATTTCTGATGATATCAATCTGATGTATATCAATTTCCCCAAATAGGAGAGGATCATCTGCAAACATAAGGTATGAGAGACGGGGTCCTTGGCGAAAAGTAGGAACCGTGCGCCAAATTCCCGTCCCCACGTCATGGTGAATCAGAGAACTTAACTTCTCAACAGAGAAAATGAATAATTACGGGGAGAAGGGGTCACCTAGTCTCAGACCTCTCTCAGGATTGAACCACTCAATTTGTTCTCCGTTCCAAAGAAGGGAGAGTTTAGCTGAGCAAGTACAATTCATTATGAGTCGGGTCCAAGTTTCCGGAAAGCTCATCTTCTTAAGCACATTTTCTAAAAAAACCAATTAATTCGATCATATGCTTTCTCTAAATCAATTTTAGCAATGGCGAAGCCTTTAGATCCCTTGATAAACGACAAACTATGAATAGTTTCTTGAGTGACATGATGGGTTTGTGTGGAGATGATTTCAAATAGTCAAGAAAATTGACCCAAAAGAAAGACAAAATAGATCCAAGACAGAGTCGAGTTGGGTCGGGGTAGACCCGGGGTTGCGAAATAGGGTCGAAATAGACCGGAGTCGCGAAGAGTCAAAAAAGGGCCCGGGGGCGCCCAGCTCCTACCCATGGGTGCCCAAACGCCATTTCTGAGCGCCCAGGTACGAATGTGCTTGAGCTATGCGCGTTGTTGACGAGTTTTGCGAGTTTTTTATCTTGGGTTACAAGTTTGGCGGATTTTAGCAGATTTGAGTCTTAGTTTGATTAGAATTATTTCCTATTGTGTTTAGAAATTATTCCCTCTGTCAATTATATATGATTGTTTTCCTAATGTGTTAGGGTTTAGACTTCTCCACTATTATAAATATGAGAACTCTCTTTGTAATTGATTGATTCACTTTGAAAGAAATAAAGATTTAGTTTAGGTTGACTCGTGGATGTAGGCAATTATGCCAAACCACGTTAGTGTTGTGATTCGATCAAGCGGATAATTTTTTATTTGAGTCACTCCAAAAATCGAATTCGGGGCTTCATAATATAAATTCGTAACAAGAAAATTACGAAAGAGGATAATAGAATTACATCTTGATGACAAAAATTGATTAATCAGCAGCAGCCCCAGACTACTGCCTCTAGATTATCACGCGGGAGAATATCTCCAAGAAAGCTCTGATCTCCTCCACAGCAAGAAGGCGGCGGTGGCGGCTAGTTAGAAGGGGGGGATTTTGTCTTTTCTTTTGTTGTAGTTTTGTTACTCTCAAAGTCAGATTCAGAATAATGACTTAGATAGAATTTTATCACTGACTAACAACTTATTTCAAGTTAAACAAAACCCCTAGTACACATAAGAGGGGACGACCGCTAGGCCTATTAGGAATGGGCTTCTGGTCATTGTTCCATCTTAGGCCATGTGTAATTAATTAAGTCCAAGTCCAAATTCAATTTGACTTTTAATTAATTACTTTAATCTAATTAAACTTAATTCAATTAATTTAATTCAACTTATAAATTAATTTCAATTAATTTAACTTATGAATTAATGATTTAATTAATTTTTTTAATCTAATTAAATATCTTTAATTAAATCATGACATCCATTTTGTTAGTCAATCACATCTAATGTGGTTTTACAATCCCCTTAGCATAGAAAATAATTCATTTTCTTCACATAGCGCGACTCTCTAGGCTCTATTCAATTGGCAATGGAAGGATACCAAAGGATAAGGTTGTCACCTAGCCAGTACCGTGGAACCAAATCGTAGCCCAATTGAATACGAGATGAATACGTCTTCGCGAACTTTGATTACGATTACCATATGCTTATAAAATCTTCACTGACGTGACCCGATCAAGTAAGAGCCATGGTATGTTAAACTCATAGAATTTGATGTTGTACTCAGTAATCATAATAATGAAAAATTACCAAACTACCCTCAGTGACCATCACTAGTTAGTTTATATGCTTTGGCCAAAGACTTATAATTTCAATTACTTATGATCGTATAGGTCACATACTCGTTTACTATCGAGACGGTGAATCCCATATTGGCAATTACCTTACAATGTCGAATGCACATATGAATCATACTTCGAGGTTGATCTCACCTATCAGGTGATCTGAGTCTAACTACTCTGGTAACATATCCAATACTACAAGCACATTGTAAATAACTCCTCAGGTTTAAAGTCCACACATACTATCACAATTTTAATCTCAATCATTCACTGTCAAAGAGTAAATACCCATGTGATCGGATTCATGCGAGTCGAGTTCAAATATGTTATTTCATTAACTATATTTATCACACCAGCTCCCACTATCTAATCAGTGCTCGACTGACACTTCTTATCAAAGCAGGTGTCATACGAGTTGAATTTTAATGCCCAATTAAAATTCCTTAACTCGCGAACCATCATCAAGAGATTAAGTACTTGACTCTTCTAGTGCCTCCTCTTATCCATATAAAAGGTGGAAAGTCTATTTTCAAATTTCAAAGACTATTTGTTCAACACATTTAAATGCCATTGAGATTTACATGAACAAAATCAATACCTTTATTCTATAAATAGAAATTTAATCGTTTGTACAAAATAACTTATCAATGCCCTACTAAATCTAATATCTCATTGCCATTGAGAGCATACACCTAACGGTTAAATCCTCGTGTTTTTCATCTTCATGTTTAGGATTAGATTTATTGTTTAGTTCTTGATTATTTTTTCGTGCTCTGATGCTACCATCTCTAACATGACAATGGTGTTATCCATCGTTTGTTGCCCTCTGATGAAACTACTCTGGGTTTGAGGTATTAAGAAATCCATAAGGGGAGTAAGATGGTTAGCCATCGTTTTGGTAATGATTTGGAGAATCACGTTACTCAAACTAATAGGTCAAAATTTAGAGAGGTGTGTAGCACACTTATCTTTAGGAATCAAAGTAATGAGCGACTCCAAATATTTGTCAAAAAATTAATGCAAGAGTTGAAAAATTCAAATATAAGATCATATGAGTTATGAACTATCGGTTGACTTATTGGTTGGCAACTTTTAATGACTAAGTTTTCTTCTTTCATTCCTATATAATTACTTTCTTTTTTAAACGGGTGTAATAGTTCTATCCTCTTAAATATTTTTAATACAATATTTTCTATTCAGTATACCTATGAAAATTTGTTTTGAAGATCATTAAAAAAAATTATATTGATAACCGAAAAGTTAGAAGGAAAAAAATTACATGTTAACTATAAAATATCAAAGCTTGAAGTCATCTGCTAAACTACAAATAATGCATCTCATAGTTTCTTAAGAGCACAGGGGATGCCAACACGATATATTGTGATTAACATGAAACCTTAAACAAACTAATTTTTTTTTTATGCATAATCAATATATAAATAATTAATTTACTATTATTCATCTCAAAGAATTTATTATCTCATAGACATTCATGGTCATCAGTTTTCATTTATATATTTCTTTTCTTTTAAACTCAACTTATGGGTTCCAGTTTAATGAGTAAAAATATAAATTATTTTATCATGTATTTTGAATTAACATAATAAAGTTATCTTAATTTTCATAAAAATAAATAAAATAAGAAAATTTAAAAGTATTTGTATATTTGTAGCAAAAGAATATAATATAATATAACATAACAACAATAATATAATAATTTATGCAAGACCTGCAAATAAATGTATAGTCCAAGCAATATTTATTTATTTTTCAAGTTTATTAGAAATAATTTGTAGTTTTAGTGTGTTATGGTAAAAGATTTTGTTTTGTTAAGTACGAATATAGAGTGATATCTGCATAATTATAATTCATTCTATATAGGGGTAAAGACCATTACCTATCCGAACTTTGCGGGTTTTTACACTTTTTGGGACAAATTTTTTTTGTTACACTTTTTTATCTCAACTTTACTGTTTTTACACTTTTCTATATGTTAGCATATTCCAGCAAAATATTTCACTGGAGTTTCAATAGGTGAGATAAAAAAAGTTTATAAAAAACAAAGTTTGGATCAAAAAGTGTAAAAAAAATCAAAGTTTGGATAAGAAAGTGTAAAAAAAAAAAAAGTTCTTATAAACTCCATGGGATGAAATTCCAGCGGAATATTCCGCCGAAATATGCTAATATATAGAAAAGTGCAAAACCCATAAAGTTGACATAAAAACATGTAAAAAAAAGAAAGTTTGTTTCAACACGAAATTTGCAGATTCTTATATAACAACACGAAATTTGAACTTTACCCAAAATAAATTTGCATTTTGCATCCTCAACTTTTTTGTTTTTTTCACTTTGCATCCTCAACATTGTGTTAAACTGCATTTTCTGTTTGAATATTTTGTCGGAATATGCTGTTATATAAGAATATGAAAATCTCGTGAAGTTCAGGAGGCAAAATGGGGAAAAAATTATCTAAAAAAGTGCAAAAAAGTGAATAGTTCGGAGGGTTTAATGTCTTTACCCCTAATTTTAATATTTTGTGATAATATGTATTTCTCCTCTCAATTTTTCAACCACAATGTGTACTTTTGAAGGTTTTAAAGCTCACAGAGAGCTATAAATTCCTGGAGGAAGGAACAACACATATCACTGCAACATCTATAAATTCTTATTTTTTGTGGCTAAATCATGCCTTTTTTCTTTTCCTTTTTTTTTTCTAAATCATGTCTCTGTAGTTTGAACAGACTCGAGTTTCTATTTTCTATGTTTTGAATTATATTAAATTTTTGAACCTTGAAGGACGTCATTAATCTAGCTCTTTTAATATAAAAATTATGTCATATATACTACTCTAATAAATTAGTTATATTATTATATTAAATATACTTAGAAATACTTTTGTTAACTTTTTCCATTAAATTTATATAACAATTTGTTAAAATAACTAATATATAATTAATTTTTTAAATGAAACTTGGCTTCGACATTAGAAGAAATGGCTTCGACAAGGAATTAATTGCAAAAGAAACTGGGTAGATGTAAACATCAGGAACTACAAAAGATTTCAAAGCCAAAGCCATGATTAAAAACAGAATGTGAAATTGAAATCATGGTTATAAATAAATTCTTCAAATTAAATCATTCATATTCATATGAATAATTTAGTTAAGTACTGAACTTCACCAAACAAATACATTAGACAAATCAAACATAACAAACATAAGAAGAAAATAGTGTTTACATCATAAAATAATTTGAGCTTTCAGATTATTTTAAGACCAAAGAGGCCCAAATACTAGAGTATCGAATAAGAGGAAAATTGGGTTTGCAAATAAATAAGACTGGCCCATTAAATTCGAAAAAGGACTATAAAAACATGGGCTGAATGAAGGAAAGTCCAATAAATAAAATATGAAGAAATAAAGTGAAGTCCAAAGAGCCAATGATCTGCAGTGGAGAAAGGCGCGCTAATTTGAAAAAGCAGATGAGGACAGTTCAAGGCAGTTCCCGATGAAAAGGATCGTGGGTACCTCAAGGGTGAGAGATAAGCAACCAAGAAGGAAAGGAAGGAACATCATCACACAATCAGACAAACTCTGCAAAATTTCTTTCTTTCAATGGTTTCAGCAATTTTAGGCGTAATTAGGCTTAGTTTAATTCTAGATTAAGTAGTCAGTATTATAGATTAGCTTGTTAGCAGCTTTGTATCCGAGTATTTGTTTCTTGTATCAAGAAGAATTCATGGAGGTACATTTTTGTTTAAACTTTTAAGTATTGATTAACTGCTTGAATTTTGGTATATTTTCTTTGGTTATTGCGTGAATCATATAACGAAATCAATTCAAGTCATAAACCACATTTAGCATATATAAGCAAGGGTTAGTAGATAATTCTAAGTTGTGAATTATCAAGGGGCTTGGACCGACTAATCGAAATTCTTCTTTAGTCTAGTTTGTTTTAATTTCGAAAAAGATAGTATGGTGGTGGTTAGTGCAAATTGTATGAGGGTTTGAGTTTTGGGAAGAAGATGGATTTGGGGAAGAAGACGGGGAAAAAAGAAAATAAAAAATTAAATTAAAAATAATAAAAAATTGAAATAAAATAAAAAAGTATGGTGTGATTATCTTTTGGAGATAAGGGTATTTTAGTCTTTATAGTGCTAAAATAGCTCGAATATGTGCAGGATGGGAGTGTACTTTATTAATTTTTAGTCGGGAAGGTAAATTGACCTTTTCTGTTTTACAACTGTTTTTCTACGTGTACGAAGTTTTACAGAGAGGTAAATTGCAATTAACCCTTTAAATTTTCTCGAGCCCATAATCATACCGACTCAAAAAAAATTGTGGCAACATGGATTTAGAATAAAAATACGTGGTCGAGAAAATGTAGAAGTTAGAAGAGTTAGCGAAAAGCCGTAAGAGATTTTGGAGAAGTTGTCATGTCATTTCCCGGAGAAATTATTTTTTTCTTGGATTTTTAAATAAGTTGATAGAAGAAGATAATGCATTATTTTAGAAATAATTTCAAATCTCATATCCAAGCATGTATTTTTAAAAAAGATTTTTATGAGGTAAACTTTTGTGGAAAAATTCCACATCCATCCGCTAGCTGCCTATTGTCTCACAAAAGATGTTTACTATAAGTCTTTTGAGGATTGAGGAATTAACGGAAAATGATATATTTGATGTTTCATGTTCATCAACTAATCCGATTGGGTCATTAATATGATATGACACATTTTATGGCAAAGCACTAAAATTACGGGTCAATCAACTGCATATTTCTTTTTTATTTTATTTTTGAATATATATTACTTGTATTTCTTTTCAAGTTGAACTAAAAGGTTAATAAAATGGTAATGAGTAAAGAAGTGACGTATAATATCACTCTTAGCATAATTTGATCTTATATTTTCTGAAGAGATAATAAGTATTAGTGTATTTATAGAGTTAATATAGCCCAGCCCATTTGTATAGTTAGGACTACTGTATTTATCTATATATACATGTGTTATGTACTCTTGTGATCCATTAACAAACACACAATCAAATTCAATAGAATTCTTCTACATTACGTACCCTAAGAATTCTATCATGATATCAGAGCCGGATCGATAGACAAGCATAGACATGTCAGCAAAGAGAGAACGTTGAAATACATTGAAATAGACTATCACTTTGTCCGTGAGAAAGTTGTCGTTGGAGATGTTTAGGTGAAGTATGTCCCCACTTCGGATCAGATTGCTGATATTTTCACCAAAGTTTTACCTGCTCCTACATTCTCACGTTTACAAGCCAATCTTCGCGTTAGTCCCACTGCTCAGATTGCGGGGGGTATTAGTGTATCTATAGAGTTAATATAGCTCAGCCCAATTGTATAGTTAGGGCTACCGTATTTGTCTATATATACACGTGTTATGTACTCTTGTAATCTATTAACAAACACACAATCAAATTCAATAGAATTCTTCTACATTACGTACCCTAAGAATTCTATCAATAAGGATCACAATAAATAAATAGGATTATATTGGATATACATATTGAAGAGATAACACAAAATTATCTTGAATAATGAAGTCGTGATAAATAGGATTATATTGGATATACATATTCATTTCTTTTCTTAAATAGAGGATGTGTTATGATGAGAATGAATCAACTAAATTAAAATAACGGGTAGAACAATATATGCTGCATAAATTCTTACTATCATAGTATTTTCTTTTATTTATTAGTTTAATATTAAAAATATAGACTTGAGCATATTTTATCGGAGCATATTATATTATTGTACCAGCTCGCTATCAATTTATTTTCATCTCTCTTAGGGTTTTCATGAGAGAGGTGTTACTGTGTTAGCGACGATCAGATGAAAAAGGAAAATTCTTGGATGCATCCGGTGTGGGACTCATTTGGGTGCACCATCACACATTACAAAATAAACAATGTTTATTCAATATAATAATAAATTACAGATTTTTTTGTTATTTTTTGGTGTGGGTTTGTGCACCCAAATGAATCCTACACCAGGTGCATCGAAAAATTTTCCAATGAAAAACGATTGTGGAGAGGAAAATGATGTCATGATGGTGTATAAATAATTTAATCTGATTTGATTATTTTCACACGGCCACTGGGCTTCTTTTTAAAAGAACTCAACTCAGGGGCTAAAAATTGGGCCTATAAATAAGTGCTTTTGAAATAACAAGGCCGTTGATAATAAACTGCCCTATAAAAGTCATTTTTTGAAGGCCCATGTCTATTGGCCTTTATTTCAAGTGCCTCTAAATCTGCATCTTTTTAGTAGTAAGATATTCACCATGACCTAGAGAATGAAGCAGTTAACGTTATTAGCCTAATAGCATCAGTTTCTATTTTCATAATGAGAGATTCTAGGTTCAATTCTAGCACGTCACAAGTTGTAATTTTTTTCTCTTTATTTGGAGTATTATAGGGTCTGTGTGGTCCATGATTAAAATTATCATCCCGGGTTAGTCTCTCGTCTAGAATTAAAAAAAGAGAACGAATACAGATGGCAATTATTGTTGGCATATAGAAATTGCTCACAAGATATCTTGGAAATTTTAGAGGTGGCAAACGGGTGGATTGGTTTCAATATGGGTTCAAAATTATGGGTTGGGTTAATTTTGACTTAATCCCATAGAAGGAACCATCATGGATCCAATATGAACCCACAATGGAGCCAAACAACACCAACAGCCAAAAGGTTTCCGCTGAGAACCAAAATTGGCGTAGTGAACCCATAGTCAATTTCTGGCAGCTGATCATTGCACTTGGGAGTTCTTTAATCGTCAAATTTGTTTCACTAGAATTTAATTACTATTATCATTTTAATCATTTACTCATCTCAACTCTCATTTCTTTGTTAATGGCTACCCTACTCAAATTATCATAGATCATTACAAATACTAGAGTGAATTATCATCCATCAATCATCTGTCGATACCTAAAATTAATATTATGATAAATTATTAAATTTCGTAATTTTGAATTGTATGATATTTAATTGGACAAATGTCACTTATAGTCCCTAAAGTATTAAATTTGTTTCAATCTAAAAGTGTATATAATAAGTTAAATTGGTTTGGGGTTACATATAATATGTTAATTAGTTGCCTTGCTTCTTTTAGAATCTGTGTAGTTTATTGTCTGATTTCATTTGATATGGTTAATTGGTACTTTCATGCAAGTTTATTTGAATAACTCAAAATAGTAATTAGATTGATCTCTACTAAGGAGAAAGTTACAAGCCTTCCCTTTTTAATACTATATTTTAGAAAAATAGAACTACATGAAAACACGTTCTTATAACAAAAACTTGTTTTCAGAGAAAACCCTAGCCGCTGCACAAGGCTATCGGTCTCGCCTGCGTTTCGGCCACTGCATGGAGGAGCCGGATCCCGGCCGCCTGCCTCCACTCATGGTTACACCCAACAACAACAAAAAGAAACTCAAACGCTCTTCCATTGGAGCGGATTCAACCACTACAGAGGAAAATATACATACAAACCTTAACCTAAACCATGAAGATACAATGAACGACTCACACAATCAAGAACAGTCGACTGAAAATCCGAATATATGGCGGACGAACAATCTCCATGAAGCATGGACTCCCAAAGCCAAGGGGCCCGTCTACTACACTGGAGAAGGAGAACCAGATGACATAGATTCGTACTCGGAACCGAAAGAGGAGGATTCGGACAGCGCTGGTACGAATATTTCAATCTACAACATTCTGGTACGAATATTTCCATCTACAACATTCCCAAATCAATCCTTCGGTAGGGAGTAACCCCGTACCGACGTGCACTTGTCGTGAAAGTTTTAGGCCGGAAGGTTGGATATGTAACTCTCAAACAAAGAGTTAAATCCCTCTAGTCGTTACCATATGAGCCCACTTTGGTTGATCTTGGCAATGAATTTCATCTCGTAAGATTCCGGGAAAAAGAGGAATACGATAGGGTACTCAATGAGGGTCCGTGGGTTATACTCGGTCATTACCTCACTGTTCGTAAATGGACACCATCGTTTGACCCGAAATTTGAAACAATATCGTCCACCTTGGCTTGGGTTCGTTTTCTCGAGTTACCGATCCACTATTTCCATGAACCCATTCTACGTGGCATGGCCGAACAGATTGGACGAGTGATAGGTATAGATAAACATACGGAGGAATCTCTTCGTGGGAGATATGCGAGGGTTTGTATTGAAATTGATCTCAAGAAACCGTTGATCCCGTGCATCAAAGTGAATAAGAGGATCCGCGTAGTTGAATATGAAGGACTGAATTTGATTTGCTTCATGTGTGGGGCTTATTGGCATCGTAAGGAAACATGTGGGACACGTGACAAGAATGAAGGGGAGTCTCCAATGGAACATAATCAGCAAGCTGCCCCTCCAGAAGAACATACGCTGACCACCTATGGGCCATGGAATCTAGTGCAACCTCGGAAACGCCGCCCCGTATCTAAAAATGATAACCAACCTGTGTCGTATGGAGAAGACACTAATGCTTTTGTGTTTGGTAAGGAGTCAACAACGAAGACGAAGGGCAAACAAGGAGTAGCACAGATATGGCAACAGAAGGAAACTAACCAGAAAGACACACCGGAACAATCGGGGCCGACTGTAGACAATGCTCAAGTACACAAGGATATTGCAGCTCGGACAAGAGGAAAGAAACAGGTTAACCCCACTTCCCAGAACAACGCCGGGTCTCGGTTTGATATTCTTAACAATGGAGACGAGGTACTGGACATGAGAGAAGAGGAGGAGATTAATCCTCTTCTGCGGATGGAGGCTTAACATACGCAAACTTCAGCCCGTCGAAAACTGGTAGTGACCAATAAGCAGCCGACAAGTAGTATTGTTGCGAAAGATAAAATACCACCGATTCTCATGGCCAAACGTATCCAATTATAAATAACTCAATTAACCCTCTTTACGATTCGGGAACAACGTCAAATGCAATGGAATTTTCGGCCCCGGGATTTCAATTTGGCAGTAACCGCCCGCCTGATTCCGTGAGTAGTAGGTAACTTCAGGATGGTTCAGCAGATGATCTTGAGGAGGATTCGGATGTGGACTCAGACGAAGAAGACTCTATTTCTTTGGAGATGGAAAATCGCGAGGATACACATATGCTGGATCCACGCTCCTCGGACCCTAATTCAAATATAGTCCCTGTTGAGGATTTGTACTCTAAGAGGGAGACCTCGGTCCCCCAAGGTAGGATCTTTAGGTTTCTTTTGAAACTTTGTAACATAGTATGTTTTATGACGAGCATTTTTGGAATTGTAGGGGTGCAGCCAAAAGGGAGTTTTCCAACTCTCTCAACGAAGTTCTCCGCATACATAAACCGATGATTTTAGTCCTATTTGAACCAAGGGTACATGGGAGTAAAGCGGATGATATAGGTCGTCAAAGCCGTTTTGACATAGTTGAAAAAGTTGAAGCTCGAGGTTTTGATGGTGGAATTTGGCTTTTTTGGAACACGGGGAAAGTTCACTTGGAAATTTTAGAAGTGAATAACCAGAGTATAACAGCTATAGTTCGCCGTCCGGGCGAGGTCATATGGCTCTTGACAGCAGTGCATGCTAGCCCGCAAGTGGAGACTCGAAATTATCTGTGGGAGCACTTAACTCAGATGAAACCACATATCATTGGACCATGGGTTATTGCCGACGATATGAACATTGTTACTAGTCCATCTGAGAAAACGGGGAGGGGGGTCCACTAGACTATTCTAAGTGTCGAGCCTTTGTTGATTGTATGGATAAATGTAAGCTGATTGATCTGAAATTTGTGGGTACACCTTTTACTTGGGCAAAAGGAGGACACTCACAATTACAAGAAAGACTTGACCGAGCTATATGTAACGAAGCTTGGAGGCTGGAATTCCCCATGGCCACGGTATCACACTTACCGCGAATTGGCTCCGATCACTCACCTCTGTTACTTTCGTTGGATACCACTAAATCTGTGAGGAGGAGCACGGAATACTCTCGATTTCATATAGCCTGGTTTACTCATCCGACGTTTAGGGAGATGGTAGCGAGGCACTGGGTAGAGAATAGAAAAACTGGCTTGTCGGCTCAGATAGATCACACTAGAAAAGCCGCTTTTATCTGGAATCAAACTACTTTTGGGAACATCTGTCGTCGTAAGAAGCAACTCTTGGCTCGTATTGCGGGTATTCAGATAGCTCAAAGCACTCGATTTCGCAGCTCTCTCCGGAAATTGGAGGGCAAATTACAGGCCCAATACTTGGATACTCTACAACAGGAGGAGCTTCATTGGAAACAAAAAGCTCGGATTAAGTGGTTGCGTGCGGGGGATTTGAATACTAAATTTTTCCACCTCTCAGCGGTCATTAGGCAAAATAAAGCTCCAATCAGAACACTACGGTGAGATTCGGGAGAGTTGGAGTCAGATCCAGAGGTTTTGAAATCCATGGCGGTTGAGTTTTATCGCGAGCTATATGGTGAAGGGTCGGCATCGAGCCAATATATCTCCACTGCGAAATTCCCGAGGCTTCAGGACCAACACATAACGATTTTGACTGAACCGGTAACAAAGGAGGAAGTCAAACGAGCGCTCTGGGAGATGCATCCAACGAAGTCCCTAGGACCAGATGGGATTCAACCGGCATTCTATCAACGATGCTGGGATATTGTAGGGGAAGATATCTTTCGCATGGTTAGGGATGCACTTTAATCAGGTAACATTGACACCACTATGAATAATTCCCGCATTGTCTTAATCCCTAAAGATAAGCAACCTAATCACCTTTCTCAATTTCGTCCAATTAGTCTTACGAACATGAGCTTAAAAATCATTACGAAAACCATGACAAATCGGATCCGTACTTTTATGAATGAGATTATTCCACAAACTCAGAGTAGCTTTATTGAAAGTCGGCAGACCATTGATAATGTTATTATAACCTAGGAGATTCTTCATGATATACGTACTCGTAAAGTAAAAAAAGGTTTTTATGTGGCAAAAATTGATTTTGAAAAAGCGTACGACAAGATTAATTGGACGTTCTTGGAAAGTGTATTAGGTGACCTTGGATTTCCATAGTCTTGGATCAAGCTTATTATGACATGTACCACGACGGCTCAACTTTCCTTGCTATGGAATGGGGAAGCCACGGAGTGGTTCATGCCAAAGCGAGGTTTAAGACAGGGGGATCCCTTTTCGCCTTATCTCTTTGTTTTTTGTGTCCAGAAATTAGGGCACTCATTGATAAGGCAGTGCGGGATAAGGTGTGGAAAATTGTCCCTACATCTCGATCGGGCCCCGCTATATCTCATCTCATGTTTGCGGACGACCTGTTATTGTTTGGAGAAGCGAGTCCCCAACAAATTCAGGTGGCCATGTGTATTTTGGGGAAGTACTGTGAACTTTCGGGACAGACGATAAACCATCAAAAGTCTCGTATCTTATTCTCTAAAAATGTCAAGATTGAAGATCAACAAAGGATTGGACGGGTAACTTCACTGGGGCAAACGTACAATCTAGGTCGGTACCTTGGAGTCCTTCTCAATCATGGTCGCTTGCTACGAAAGGATTTCGAGTTTATCCTCGATCGAGTAAAGAAAAAATTCCAAGGTTGGAAACGTAAACATCTAGCACTGGCGGGTAGAGCTACTATAATTAAATCAGTAACTGAATCAATCTCGGCGTACCATATGCAAACCCTTCAACTTCCAGTAGGTCTATGCAAAGCAATGGACAAGGCTAATCGAAAATTCTTGTGGGGTGGCTCTGAGACCAAAAGGAAACTCCATCTGGTGAAATGGGACACGGTTTGTTAATCCAAAAAGGCAGGTGGACTCGGGATTAGAAAAATGAGACTTACCAATATGGCTTTCTTGGGTAAGCTCGGGTGGCAGATTCTTAACAATGACTTGAAGCTATGGGTTCAGGTCCTTCGGCACAAGTACCTCCTTCGACGCCGAGCAAGATCACGGGCTAACACGTCACAAAGTTGGAGAAGTATTTCGGACCTTCTCTCCCTTGTCCGAATAGGTATTAAGTGGATTCTTGGAAGTGGGGGGAAAAATTCAATTTTGGTTGGATGACTGGATAGGGGACGGTAGTCTTACCTCTAGGATGGCTCATCATCTGGATCACGAGACGTCCGCACGCTCGGTAATCATTTACTAGACGAAGGGCGTCGGCTGGAATTGGGACTCACTAAGCCAAATACCGCCTGATGTGAGAGAAAAGTTGCGCGGGATTGATTTGGATGCACTCGAGGGGCAATCCGACACACCATGCTGGAAATTTGCCACAGACGGTCATTATACGTTTAAAAACGCTTACGAGGCATTGTCGGGGGACCCTACTCGTAGGGGTGATCGCGGTGCGGTTTAGCGGTTTTTTTTATTAATTTCAAACCGAATTGCCAAATGCGGTTTGGAGGAAATAAAATTTTAAATTGCGGTTTTGTAAATCAAAACCGACTATGCGATTTTGTGCGGTTCGGTGCGGTTTTTCAAGATCTTTTACATTTTAAAACTAAATAAACATACAATGTTTGCCATATTCTTTGTTAAACTAATTAATAAAAATATAATGATAATTCATAACTAAGAAAATATTTGTCCGAAAAATATTTATCAAGATTAAATTTCATGAATCATTAAAAAAAACACTAATGTCATTACGTATTATTATATAAGTGTATCATACGTTTAGAACATGAAAAAATACTAATATATCACTTTAAATATTTGTTTTACGCCGAGTATAATTATAACATGTACATATTTTACTAATGTATATATGTTTTATCAAATAAGAACACACTCATATATAAGAAAATGTTTTCATCTAACTTGCATGAAAAGTAGTACGAGAAATTTGTATATAAACAAGTAATACAGAGAAATTTGTATATAAACAAGTAATACAGAGAAATTTGTATATAAACAAGTCATACAAAATATGACATATTACAATTGTTTGTTTATTAAAATTTGTGCACTAAAATCTGCAAAAGGATACTGTAAAGTATATTATAAAGTTATAAAACCATAAGTAATCTAACGCGACATTGCTATTACAAATAATGTGATAGTTAAATAGAACAAATGTTATAAATATAATCTATAATACTTTTTTTCATCAAAACTCTTCAAGTGTCTATTATATAAAAAAAATATAACACTAAAATATCATAAGATATTATCACTCTAAAAGTTTCAAGCACAAATGTTGATTGAACATATAATTAATCTTGTAAAAGATATAACCATATCAATTCAAAAACAAATATTAAATAAAACTACAAATATGAATAGTATTACGAGTAAAACCTATTAAAAGTTCAAATTAAAAAAGAATAATATACATACATATAATATATATATAGATATATGTATGTAGGCGGTGGCGGTGCGGTTCGATTTTTTTAACACTAATTTTGAAACTAAACTGCATAGGGCGGTGCGGTTTTCATTTAAATTTGAAACCACGATTTGCTTAGAAATTTGACAAAAAACGGTGCGTGCCGTGCGGTCGGTGCGGGCGGTTTTTCGAAACCAATGCTCACCCCTACCTACTCGTGCTTTTGAGCATAGAAAATGGTCGAAAATTTGGAAAATCAAAGGGGTTTACCGACAGCGTTTTTTCCTTTGGTTACTTAGACATGAATGAGTTCCCACCAAATCCACTTTAAAAATACGAAAGATAACGCATACTAACATGTGTGATATTTGTGGCAGGTCGGAGGACACCAATTTACATGCACTACGAGACTATGCGTGGGCGCGGGCCATATGGGAAAAGATAGTCCACCCAATCTACCACTCGAGGTTCTTCTCGAGGACATGTAAAAGCTGGGTGGATTGGAACCTCTCACATGCCCCAAACAGGTATGATTGGTGTGACAATTGGTCTTTAGCATTTACTGAGATCATCTCTTTCGTTTGGCAGGTTCGGAACGACATCACACATGGTGAACGGGATGAGCCACCTACCATGGTCCTAGATATGTTACGTTCACGAATTGACGGTACTGTACATTCGACCTGTGTCGACCCGGATGAAATGCTAAGCCTTCCCCTGGCTCCTACAAAGTAAATGTAGATGCGGCGGTGACACATATTCGGACCGTCTGGCGGGGATTGGAGGGGCCCTGAGAAACGAGCATGGTAGCTAGGTTAATGGTTTTGCTGGGCGAATTGATCCATGCTCCACTGTCGAGGCTGAAATGCGAACCATTCTAGAGGGACTAGAGATGGCGTGGAAATCTGGAGTTAAGCATCTGATACTTGAATCTGACTGTCGGAATGCTATCCGAAGCATTGTGGACGCTTCCAAAGCTCATCATTTTTATTATTTGATCCACCAAATACGTGATGTCTTGAATAGAGACTGGGAGGTCTCTATCACCTGCATTTGGCGAGAAGCCAACCGAGCGGCAGACATGCTAGCCAAGTTAGGGTTACAACACCCATTAATGTACTTGCATACGCCTGTTGAGCGCATTTAAAACATACTTGGCAATGATAACATTGGTCGCACTTGGCCACGTATTGTGATTATTAGTCCGGGTTTGTCGGACTAAACACTATCTCGGGTTCCCCCCTCCCTTTCATGAATGAAAAAAAAAAAATGGAACTAAATTTCTTGTGTTATTGTATGTACTTTTTAAGAGGGATACTTTTGTCTACCTACTTCAATGAAATAGAAAATGAAGAGTCTTCCGTAATTAAAAAAAGAAAAAAGAAGAGCCTTTAAAAATCTTAATACTACTAGTTCACTTTAAACTGAATTCTTCAATCACAGTCCAAAATTGACAATAATTAATGTGAGCTGAGTTTGGGACGAGGCAAAAAATAACATGGGAGTTTAACCAAAAATAAATACATCATATATTTAATGATTACTGATTTTTGTTTGCAAAGTGATATTCATGCACATCATATACATTATATACATCATATATTTACTTTCACCAATAAATATTCATCATATGCATGAAGCATGCCATCACTACATTAACAACTGTTGTGCTTTTCATCAGCTATCAGAAATGGGAGGCAAAGACAGATGTAAATGGAAAGGGGGAAGAAACCGCCAAAGGGGTAATCCACCCCCAACTGAAGAACAACTCGATGCGCTCAGACTTATGCTTGCCCCTAATCTGTTCCCAGAATTAATACCAGGGGAGGTCCCAGCCCTAACTGAACTACAACAAGAGGTGCTCGGACTTTATGGTTTTGGTATCGGGGGGGATAACGAGGGGGCTGGAAATGTTGAGCCATCCATAACTGATGGTTCTGGAAATGGGGGGACTGAGGGATCAGGGTATGTTGGAGTTTGTGGGGGCTGGGGCATCAGGATATCACCGCCATGCAATTCATGGTGCACAAACTCCTAATGCTAAAAAGGGTGCTCTTGGAGGAGGTAAGCTGAAACTTGGAGCTCGAGGTGAGCAAGGTGGAGTGAACCAACGAGCTGGTGAACCTTCTGGACATGGAGGACGTAAGCTGAAACTTGGAGCTCAAGGTGAGCAAGGTGGCCTGAACCAAGGAGCTGGTGAACCTTCTGGACTTGGAGGACGTAAGCTGAAACTTGAAGCTCAAGGTGAGCAAGGTGGAATGAACAAAGGGGCTCAAACTGAAGACAATGCAGGAGTTCAAGCTGAAGACAACAATGAAGCTCAGACTGATGACACTGCAAGAGCTCAAACTGAAGACAACAATGAAGCCCAAACTGATGACACTGCAGGAGCTCAAACTGAAGACTCTGCAGGAGCTCAAACTGAAGACAACAATGGAGCTGGTAAGGGTAAGGACACTGCAGGAAAAGGCTTGAACTGAAGAAAATATTGGGTGAGTATACGTACTGGTAAAAAACATACTTCAAATGTCACAGGTTACTTCAATTTGCTTTGCTGTAGTCATGGAACTCCAAGCATTTGATTTGCTGCATTTGCTTTGCTGTAGTCATGGAACTCCAAGCATTTGCTTTGCTTTGTTTTGCTGCATTTGCTTTGCTGTAGTCTAGGAACTCCAAGAATTTGCTTTGCTTAGTTGTTTTTGTCAGTCATAAAATTTGAACATCGCGATATACGTCCAAGCATTTGCTTTGCTTGTTGGCTTTGGCACTGTAGTTTGGAACATCATAATATGTCCAAGAGCTTAGTTGTTGACAATCTTTAGAATCCTTGATGCTTAAAATCTTTACTCTCATGAACTCTTTATACTGCCTTCTACCTTCCTTGGGATTATTCCTACAAATCATAAAATATCCAAAATCATAAATAGAGTTTTAGTTGATATTTGTTGTTTCCAGATTCTGATTATGTCCTATATTAGAATATTATAATGCTTTTGCCTGCTTGGTTTTTGGATTAGAAAACAAGGACCATTTAATGCATCCATGACACCAAACCTTTGCAGGCCGAAAAAGTTCAATGGATACAATAAGACTTTCACAAATTCACAAACATCCAAAGACAAATTTTAACACACCAGAAAATTTTAGATCAAATTTAGATCAGTTCAATTCAAGTCTAATTCAATGTTTTTGTTATCAATCACATGATGACAAGTTTAATTCACTCTATAGAAAATAATATTTGAGTTCAATCAGATTGGGATCTGAACTAAACTTCCAAATCATAAAACTGAAGATTTGAATATTAGATTACACATGTGTATGTATATATATATATATATATATATATATATATACCTGAGAGATAATAGTAGATTCTCCATCTTCATTTAGGTTCTCCAATTTGGAGATCTCAAATAAAAATTGAAGATAAAAATCGGATCTTCAAAAATAATTTTTTACATCTCAAATCTTTCAAGAAGTCGTCGTTTCCAGATCTGCAATAGAAAATTCAGATCCTTAAGACATAAATTCGGTTGAAGATCATTAAGAAAAATGATTTGAAGGAGTAAAGATTAAATTTTTAATCAAATGAAGGTGGATTGAGCAGGAACGACTTACGAATTGGAATTTGGAGATCTGATGTCTGATGAATCGGGAGAGATCTGATGTGTTTTATGGCTGTGTGTTATGATGAAGGTTGAGTGAGAGAGAGAACCGATGTGTTTGTGTGTGTGTGTATATATATATAGAGAGAGAGAGAGAGAGAGAGAGAGGGCGGGGGGTGGCGTGGGGGGTTGGGGGTGGGAATAGGTGGAGAATCTGAAATATTGAGAGGTTAAGGGAGAGAAAGGGCATGGGTGAGTTTTGTTTAGGTCTTTGAAAGTGGGATTTGGGATGTTGTAGTAAATAGGCATATCTATTAATATCTACTATCACGTGGGATCAACCTTTAAATCTCCGATCCCTCTAAATTTATTTTGGGCCTCAAATGAGGTTTGGTAATACCTCGGGGCTCGGGTAAACCAAAAAAAAAAAGTGAAAGTAGTCTAGAGTAACCATCTTTGAGCTGTCAAATTTTGGTGAAATCATTCTTATTCTAAAAATTTGACAAGTTTGACTTATGTCCCGTTTGTCGCGACGCCATTGACACGCCCATGCATGCGATTAGGGATTGTGGGTGGATGAAGGATATTTGGAATCATTTGATTTTGCCTAACTTTCGTCCTCGATTTTTTTCAGGAAACACTAAGGAGTGGATCGACTGGAACCTTACACATGCAATAAACAGGTTCACCTCTTGTGATAATTGGCCAGTGGTTTTTGCTGAGACTATTTCTTTTATGTGGCAGGTGCGTAAGGAGGTGAGCCACGGTACTCGCGCGGAGGTCCCAGAAGGAGGACTAGATATGTTACTCAAACGAATTGACGGTTGTACAAATACCCTTAGCTTCGACCAGACGTGATCTAAGAAATAAGACACACGGGCTGGGCGAGACCACCCACAAGATACACCAAGCTGAATGTCGATGCAGCGGTGACTGAAACCGAACAGGGCCATCGCGTGGGAGTTGGGGGGGCTCTTCGAGATGAACACGGAACTTGGTTAAGGGGGTTCAGTAGTCACATTGACCCGTGTTCGTCACTAGAGGCGAAAATGCATGCCATTCTATTGGGACTAGAATTGGCGTGGGACTCGGGTGAGAGAAAAGTTATAGTCGAATCAGACTGCCGAGAAGCACTAAATAGCATTGTGGAAGCTTCTAGAGCACACCATCACTTTGAGGTGATTGCTAGCATCCATCGCGTGCAAGCTCGAGACTGGGACGTCTCCTTGCAACACGTTTGGCGGGAAGGTAACACAGTAGCAGACGAGTTAGCTAAAAGGGGCATCAACGCCCCTATGCACCACATGGATGCACCTATTGCACAAATCTATCAATTACTAGCAAATGATAGAGATGGACGTACTTGGCCCCGTCGTGCGACTATCAGCCCGGGTCTGTCGGGCTAAGACTATTATGTATTTTGTTGGGTAACCCCCCCGCCCCCCTTCTCAATTAAAAAAATTTTTGACAAGTTTCTCAAATAATTATTTCTCTTCCCCTCTCCTAATATTTCCTTACGAGTTACGGCTCTCGCCTCTTTTTAAACACGTTCTTTCCCCCTTATCTCTTTATTATCTTTTCTTGCATATTTTATTTATTTATGCTCATTAAAAAATAACAAATAAATTATTTTATTTTATATTAATTAATTGTTTTTATTCGAGAATAATTTTTAGCATTTTCTTTTTCTGCACACTCAACAATTGTGCTATGTTTACTAGTTAATATTAATTGTGATTGCAGCAATAAGAAAGTTTTACATATTCTTGCTTGCGAGATTCATTGCCCAAAAATTGAAGGTACGCAAGAGGAGGCCTTTACTTTTTTTTTTTGGAACAATAAGTAAGCCTTTACTTTAAAATCCCCTAAAATACAATTAAAAGTAGTGGTTATGTGACCTTCCTCTATTAAAGTTTAAAGCTATATTTTATAGCACATTGCTTATATTATTGATGCAATTGAATATCCTAGGTGACCGATTTTTCCTTTTCTTCATTGTCTCATCTATTCATCATTTTGCCACAGTTTTTTTTTTTTTAAATATTAATGGTAGTGAAGATGTTGGACGTGGATTAATAATTCTTTTCTTTTTGTCCGAAAAATTTGTTAACAATCCTTTTTTATTTGCAATTTTTATTTTTTTTTAAGTCTTCAACACACAAGTTATTGGTCGGAGGCATCATTTTCACCGACTCACATCTGAAGAAAAAAGGTATAGATATGTTCTGTAATAATTGATTACTACGTCATTCTTAATTGTGATTTGTGAATGTCGTTTAATGTTATTCTTTATTTCTCAACTTCATTTCATAAATGATGAAATGTATTCTGCTGGATTTCTTTTTGCTCCAAGCACGCACCAAATGATAACCCGTATGTGGTGATGGGTTAAGCCACAAGGAAGGCAGTTTATATTCATAGGAAGGCAATTTATACTTTCACCCTCAGGTATTGATTTCCCCCTCCCCCCCCCCCCCCCCCCCCCCCACCCCCACCCCCCTGACATTTATGGGTATTTTTATTAGTTCTCTCATAATTGTCTGTTTTTAATGGAATTCGTACCATATATATATATATATATATATATGCTTTTGGCAATTTTAGAATTTCGTTGTCAATTACAATAAATCTTATTTTAGAGTTTTCGAGACTTTTCTATTGTCCAATGGTTGAAGGCTTGAAGCAGTGAATAATATTGAAAGCACAATTTTCTTCACTATTCTACACATCAAGTTCTGTATTGTATTTTTGCTGCTTGCATGATTGTTGATGAAATTGTAAATATCTTTTGTTTTCTGTACCTGCTTGAAAGATATTTTGCATTTGCGTAACAATTTAGTAGTGACAAATTTTTTGGCATATTAACTTATTTACCTACTTTTTATTAGTTCAATGGAACAATTCAACAATGTTTTTTTAATTTTTTTACAACAACATTTTTCCATTTTTAAACATTCAATTAAAATGTTAACGAATTAAAATCTACGTATTATGCAAAGGGTAAATGGGAGTTGGTGGAATTTTACCACAAGAAGAACCCACGTTCCATGAATCTCCCCACAACTCCGCTAATGTTTTCTCACTTTTACCGTTCCTATGTCTTCTCAATGTTTTTCAAGAAATAAATGTTCAAGAAATTGGCATTCAACAAGTTTCTTCATCAAACATTCTATTTCGTTTATGTATTTCTGTATTCTTTTGTATAGTTTTGATGTTTGAATTGGTAAAGAGATGACTTATTGTTTTAGTTTTAATGACACCAAAGGAAGAACCAAGGACGAGTTGTTATGTGGTCTTCTTCTACATATTTTCTCAGGTATCGATAAAACTCTTTCCAACTTTACTTTCTTATATTTTACTTTTGAACATGCAATGAAGGTTGATGGGTCAAAATTCAAAGATAAATACAGAAAGACATATTTATCCCCGAGTAACAATAAGCTGTCAATTAAACCCTACCGGGTCAGGTTAATCATACGACCCGATTCGACAACCCGACTAAGAACCATAAATTAGATGACATGTGGCACAATCTCAAAATCCAAATATCACATCATGAATAGAAACCACCTACAGCTATAAATACTTCCTCCTTGTTCATTTGGAGGGGATCAATATTTATTACTCTCTCAAACAATCTCAAATTCACCTTGTATTTACCTCATCAGTTCACCTCGTATCCCACTTTGTCTATATGAGCTTACCCATAATAGCTTCATGTTGTATATTGAATTATCTCTAAACTTGATTATATTTAACTGGCTACATGCAAAGGCAGCCTGATATTGTCGGGTCCAGTTTATAATTTATATTATTTGGGTTCATGGTCAATATATTTGATCGAGTTGATCCAACAAAATTTGAGCCGAATAAGGTGTAGGTTGATTATAAAGGGCATGAACCTTAATATGGTTATGGAGGCGTTATTTATAGGAACTAAGAGCGTGTTCCAAAACTGAGCTTGTACGCATAGCGTAATCCTTGTGAAGTATTTATCAAATGATGATTAAGCCCTTGTCGAGTAAAGGGTTGACCATGTGATATATAGTAAAGCCAGGCCTCGAGAAAAAACCCTAGCTAAGGGTGACATATACTCCTATTAGTTCTGAGTGAATTAAAAAAATTGGCGATAAATTTACATAATATAGTTTGCATCCACATGATTTCTAAATTGATACCCCTGATCAAATTTCAAAGTCATCAAATTGTATTGTTTTTTTCACCTTCCACCAGATATATATTTGTCTGACTTAATTGTACATCTGTATATGTAATAAGAAGTTTTACAATTGTGTAATTAAAGATTTGATTTAAAAAAAAAAATGATTTTTTTGGGATAGCGGTGGCCCTTCACCTACGTACAGCTATTTGCGATTTTTTGTTTTTGACTATATAAGATGACAATTTTCTGGACAAAAGCTCGAGCTAATTTGATATTTTTGCTATTATAAAAAAAAATCAATTTTTTTAAAATATTTTAGCCTTCGATATATTTAACGAATTTTTTTGAACTGTGCTTAACAGTTTGCTTTTGGTTTAGGATTTCATGAACAGGAATTTCTAATTTTGCAAACTAGTGATAAGGAAAAACGGTGGAAATTGATTTCAATTCCTAGCATCTTTTTGTTTAACAAAATTAAAATCTTTTTGTATTAGATTGAGTATATCATGAATAATGAAATAACGTCATGTATAACTTAACAAACATATTTCTTGATTATGACCATACAACTTAATTTACCTTCTTTTAAAACCAAACAATGAAATTTTCCAACTTCAATTTTAATATTCAACATATTTAGAATTTTTGTGTTAGGAATCAAGACTCTCAATGGTAAACTAACAACGAGAAATATAAGAAAATATGGGAAAACAAAAGCAATAAAGATGACAAAAAATTTTATGGTGGAAACTCAATCAAGGGAAAAAACCACCTCCAATTAGATCTTTTATTTCAACTCTCCCAAAGTGATTTGATTACCTTTACAAGATGAGTTTTATGCTATTTAAATAGACAAAAGTGAAGTTAAAACCCTAATAGAGTTAGGAATAACAATCCTAAATCAACTCTAGGACTTAAGAGAACAATCTTCATCAAAATAGGACTCAAAAAACATGCCAAAAATACATAAGCCATGAAAAACCGTCGAAAAACGTGTCTCCAGCGCTGTTGCCCGCGCCTGGGCGCCATCTTTCTGCCCACGGCACCTAGACGCCATCAAGGTGGCACCTGGGCGCTGCGTTCAGCGTCTGCGCCCCCTGCTTCACTTTTCGACTCCCTTTCGCGATCCCGGTCTAACCTCGACCCTTCTCGGCTCTATCTTAGCTCATTTTCCAACCTATTTTGATCCGATTCCACACAATTGCCCAACAATCTCCCACTTGGAGACTGATCAAAAGTAGCCCAAACTCAAACTCGAAACAAACAACCATTTTTTCACTTCTCCTAAGTGAAAAAATCCTGATCTAGTTGGAACATCTCCAAAATCAATGGAGATCAATCGAGGCATCTCCATGCCCCATCAATTCGTCCGGCTCAAGTGACCCCCACTTGATGGATTCTCTCTTCTTTTCCAATGTGTACAATGTTCCCTTTCTCGAACCACTTGCCACTACCCTATTCTCTTTGGTGACCACCCAAGATTCACCACTAAATACCGTGGTATATCTCTCTCTGTCCAACTGACCCACGGATATAAGGGTCCTCCTAAGACCCGGAACATGTCTCACCTCACTCAACTTGAGACTTACTCCATCGGCATCCTTGATGTCAACATCATCGTTACCTACTGTGTTCAAGGTTTCATCTCCTCCTAGACTAACCTTTCCAAACTCACCGAAAACATAGTTAGCCAACATTCTTTCCCCCGATGTAGAGTGATAGGATGCACCTGAGTCCAAAATCCAAGTACCTCTTGGATCCTCGGTACAACAAACCAAAGCATCACCATGATCCTCCGTCACGGTACTCGCGGATCCCTTATCTTGCTTCTTCTTCCTATCTTTCTTCGGCTCCTTGCACTTGTTTTGGTAGTGTCCATATTCCCCGCAATTAAAGCATTCCACTTCCTCCTTGCGTTTCCCCATTGATTCTTTTGTCTGTTTCTTCCTCCGACACTTGAGGCTCCTCCCATGATTTCCTCTGATTCTTTCCTACGAATGTCCTCGCTCAGAATCATATCCCGAATTTCTTGAAGTTTCAGAGTCTTATCCCCGGAAGAACTACTTACCGCAGTCACAATTGCACTCCAACTATCAGGCAAAGATGAAAGTAGGATCAAAGCTTGGATCTCATCATCGAACGTGATTTCTATCGAACTCAACTGAGTTAAAATCACGTTAAACTCGTTGATGTGATCCGTCACAGATCCACCTTCACCCATCCTCAAATTAAATAATCTACGCATCAAATATACCTTGTTCGAGGTGGATGGCTTCTCGTACGTATTTGATAGCGCTTCCATCAGACTCACTGTAGTCTTCTCTTTGATGATGTTGAAAGCAACATTCCTCGCCAACGTCAACCGAATCACACCCAGAGCTTAGCGATCTAGCAATGCCCAATCTTCATACGTCATCTTCGCCGGCTTCTTTCCCGTCAACGGTTCGTGTAGGTTTTTCTGATACAAATAATCCTCTATCTACATCTTCCGAAACCCAAAATCCCTACCATCGAACCTATCTATCTTAACTTTTCCCTCATCACCAGCCATAGCTCCCACTCGACAAAAATCTCAAAGCTAATCTAAGCTCTCGTGTTTACCCTCGGATCTAGTTCTAAGACGTCTCCTAAAACTCAAAACCTTAGGCTCTGATACCAGTTGTTAGGAATCAAGACTCTCAATGGTGAACTAACAACGGAAAATACTAGAAAATATGGGAAAATAAAAGCAATAATGAAGACAAAGAATTTTATGGTGGAAACCCAATCAAGGGAAAAAACCATCTCCAACTAGATCTTTTATTTCAATTCTCTCAAAGTGATTCGATTACCTTTACAAGATGAGTTCTATGCTATTTAAATAGACAAAAGAGAAGTTAAAACCCTAATAGATTTAGGAATAACAATCCTAAATCATCTCTAGGACTTAAGGAAACAATTCTCATCAAAATAAGACTCAAGAAACATGCCAAAAATACATAAGCCATGAAAAACAGTCGAAAAACGCGTCTCCAGCGCTGTTGCCCGCGCCCAGGCGCCATAAGTGGCGCCGCATTCAGCGTCTGCGCCCCCTTGCTTCACTTTTCGACTCCCTTTCGCGATCCCGGTCTAACCTCGACCCTTCTCGGCTCTATCTTGGCTCATTTTCCAACTTATTTTGATCCGACTTCACACAATTGCCCAACATTTTTGTACTATTGTGGTGGTAGCATATTATAGTATATACATAGTGATGCAATTTAGCCAAGTCATTAAAAGACTGAATTTGAGCCTGATAATTAATTGAACAAGTATCTCTATCTTCAAAATAAGTAATAAAGAAAAGAGAACTAGAACAATAAATTAAATATTAATAATAATATATGCGTCCAAAAAAAAAAATTAACGTTATGACCAATAGACCAAATCCTGCATTCACAAGGTATATGAGCAAATTTAAGTCTCTATAAATACACTACCACCACAATAGTAAAAGTTGTATTATATTTCCTTTCTATACTCTGCATTCATTGTAAATAAGTACTTAATCCTTCAAAAGCAATATATGACGGGAGTTGCTTGATTAGTCCGAAATATGTACACAATGACTTGAATTTTCTGAGGAGCTACGTATACAACTTGATTCTTCAAGTCCAACTTATTGCTTGTGAAGTGCGCGAGTCAAATTCACGTATTTAGTATTCAACTATAATTTTACATCAAAAATCATTTCAGGATGAGCTGCTGCCTGCCACTAGCATCGAAAGGATGAAGAGACTTTCTAACCCCGTAATTTTGACAACATCATCATATATTTGTATAAAAATGATATGCAGAAATGATTCAAATGAAGAAACTTTACCTCCATGCAACAAATAATTGAAAGAAAAGCCGTACAAAAGAAACAAAGAAGTGCAAGAAGAAAATAAAATAATATATATATATATAATAGGGTTCCAATATTGGAGAGTAAGTTGGATAAGCACAAACAGATAATTTTTTCTCAAGGGTGATATTATAGTTTGTTTCATTCCTATCAATTTGTCAACTCTTGAGGCGGAAAGTTCTTGCCGACGATTAAATTTGATCATAGACTATGAGACGGAAAGTTCTTGCCGACGATTAAATTTCATCATACTCAGATAATTATACGCTGTTATAATAATGGTTTTGTAATTGGTTACTTTTTTTGAAACACACAACAATTACATCAAAATTACAATTGATTTAGTAAGTAATTAACTCGAGTTCCACCAAATTCAACCCGAGCTGGAATCTTCCGATTAGAGGTCGTAAAATTGCACTTTGGGTCCTCTATTTCATCTTGTATTTCATTTTGCAGATGGATATCAAATGTATGAAATTCACGTCTTATTTATATACATTTGCCCTGTGTATATAATACGAAATATGAGATTTTTTATTTATTTTTTGTTATGAAAGATGAGATGAAATATTGAATTGAAATAGAAGAACTTATTTTGGTAAAATTAAATTGAACTTTTCTAAACAAGAGGAAACTTTATAAATTTGAATTCCCCGATCCTTTTGTGGTTTCCTAGAATTGTTTCGATTTGAGGACAAAAGTCCATCAATTATTTTTAGTCTTTTTTATATTTGGATGGCATTTTGCTTGCATGGAATCAAAAATCTCACTATATTACTATTAAACCATTCACATACATGGAATCTAAGTACAAGAAAACATTTCATTCATTCATATCAACTTACTAATGAAAAAATGATTGAAAAAAAAAACTAATAATTAATGGAGTGTGGAAATATTTTAGTTATTATTGTTCAAAGGAAATAATGAATATACTTGCTAGCAAAGTTGACTCATTAAAGCCAACATTCACTTGAATTTGTACCCTTTATCAATAAAATGGATTTGATTGGGCCAATGAAATGGTAATTAAGAGATAAAGGTACATATATAAAGCTATCAAAGTTGGCATGTTCGATTCAACCTGCCCATTTGATAAGTTTTTTTCTTTTTCTTTTTTTAATCTAGGAAGATTCTAAAAGAAATTGTTTTATATAGTCAATTTGGAAAAATTGCTCATGTTAAGTATTAGTTAAAATTGGATTTTTAGTCTTATTAGATGGAACGTGTTTTACTTGTTTCATACATTAGTCTCACAATTTATTTCACATTTAGTCCAAGTTTCTACAAAAGATTAGCAATCTAAGTATCACGAGACAGTTTTGATGAGTTACAAGGGAAAAATCTCAAGTGTAAGACATATGAGGGCCTCACAAGAAGGAAGTACAAGTCTGCTGTTGACAAAAACTAATGCGAAAATGTTCTCTTTATACTCATCACGTAGTTTTTAGATAAATTATTTGTCACAAAATACTCGCGATGCTGATTGAATATGCAAATTCCATAAAACTCGAAACTAAAAATACTGAACCTTCTACACATATCATTATTATGGGACAAAAATTACAATTTCACCTAAATATTAACCTAAGTCGTAATGTAAAATGAGGAGTTAGCAATAGCTAAGGTTAAATCATGACGAGGACATGTTGCAATATATATTGGTGAAGAATGGTCCATGCTGTTTATCCTGACAAACAACATTCATCGATTTTATCATTATGAAAGCTAAATATTTTTCGTCAAGATCATGAGTCCCTGCTTTCTGCCACAAAGAAACCACACCGTAGTTGGATGTGGAAACTACACAAACTAATCCCACAATGTGAAGCTAACCTTCGATGGGTGGTTGCATCGGGCAACCAAATAAATGTCTGGTCTGATTGGTGGGTGAGGAATTCCAACTTAGCAACGAAAAATTCTAACTCGCTCCCGTTTCGGCCACATCTAAGAATATTTCACAAAATGGGTGAACAATCATAGGGTAAGTGTAATACACTCTCCTTTGGGTGACCAATCATACGGCAAATGTAATACTCTCTTTATAAAATACACTTGAGTGTGACCGAACCGGGAACGAGCTCATATTCCATCAATGCCCTCACATTTAGCTAATATTACGGTTGACCAGCTCATTGGAATTTATCATCCATCGAACAACAATATTTGTCTTTTGATCTCCTTAATGAAATTCGAACTTATCCATTGCCCCACTACCCTCACAAGGACAAACGTCATGTGGGGCAGTGATCCAAAAGGGCTTTTCACCATTACGTCGGTCTACCAATTGTTGGGAAAGGGCCTTCGATGTCAACGAGGAGATTAGAATATGACGCTCTAGTTTATATTGTACAATCATTTATTAGTAAAAGACAATAGTGAGTTGATCATATAAGTTTTGATGACATCTATAAGACTTGAATGAACAATGAGTCCATATTTATCAAGACAAACCTTCCACTCTTTATAGTAGTTAAGGGAAGGGTTTGGTACTTGATCACTTAAATGGTTCGCAAGTCGAAGAATCTCAATTGGGCATTGAGATTCGTGTGGACTTGTATGATACATACTCTGACAGGGAGTGTCAGTCGAACACTATGGGATAGTGAGAGTTTGTGTCATAGATACATTGATGGGATTAATGTATTCAAACACGGCTCGTAGTAATCCGATTACATGGGTTTTACTCATTGACTGTCAATAATTGGATTACTGATTATGATAGTATGCGTGAGCCTTAGACCTGAGTAATCACATTGAAGATGTGCTTGTGACGTTAAGTCTATCATTAGAGTAGTTATATCCAATTCACCCGTTGGTGGGGTCAACCTAAAAATGCGGCTTAATGGGCAAGTGGTAGTCTTAACTAATTAGCAAGAAGGAATTCATTATCTCGAAAGTAAATGAGAAGTATCATATGCGATCATGGGTATATGAGATTAAAGTCTCTGGCCAGAGCTCATGAACTAACTCGTGTTTGACACGGAGGGTAGTTCCGTAATCTCATGTTACTATGATTCGCAGCATAGCATCGAGTCCTGTGAGTTTGACATTTCACGACTCTCACTTGATCGGGATACGTCAGTGAAGGGCTTATACTCATATAATATTCATAATCTAAAGTTTTGTAATGACATAGTCATTTCGTACTCGATTGGGTTACGATGTTGGGCCACGGTGCTGGATAGGTGTCACCCACATTCTTTGGTATCCTCTCATTGTCAATCGAGACGAACCTAGAGAGTCGCGCTATAAAGGAATAGACCGAAAATTGTAGTTTTGTATTTGGAGGGTATTTTGGTAATTTGTTCTTTGGTAGGACAAATTAATTAATCGGACGGACTTTAATTGGTTGTTTAATTGGATTAAACAATGGTAAATTAAAGTAATTAATTTGAATAGTTAATTAGCTGGGTTAATTAAATATTTAAATTAAAATATTAATTTAATCTATATTTATTTAATTGGATTAAATATGATATGATTAAATTAAGTGGACTAAATTGACTAGGTCAATTTAGTCCACATGGGGCGTCCAACAGGCCTTATAGACGTGTACTGGTGGGCTTAAGTTGGAGGATTTATTTAATCCTCCAACACAAGCCAGAGAGCAAGAATTCACTTTACGCAAAATCCTCCACCAAAAAATACATGACAAAGAAAATAGTTCCTCTCATCTCTGCTAGCCGCCTGTGGGAGATGGAGAAGAAGACTTCCAAAAGTCAATTCTTCGCGTGACGATCTAGAGACGGGACAATTGGACCGTTCGTGATGTGTGAGGATTATTTGAATACACTATAAGAGGTAAACGATTTATCGCGTTCTTCGTATTCATCTTTTTATAAAATCAATGAAAAGCCACAAATTGATCTTGGCTTTTGGGAATCCGGATATGTTTAAATTTCGCTGCGCATGATACCAGTATTCCCAACACCAATCTCTTGCTAGCACACTCCACGGTTCAGGGCGCCCGGCGCTTCCTTGGTACAATCTCTGGCGCCTCCCTATCTTACCCCGCGTCAAATTTATCTTCTAATGAAGCTCTACCCACAACACAATACCTATACCGGCGTCACCGCCTCCCATCACCCATGTGCCCTGTTTACACTATAAAATAATTTGAGTTGTCGAATTACAAAACCCAAATAGCCCAAATTGTAGAAACTCGAAAAGAAGAAAATCAGGTCCACAAAAAGATAAGACAAGGCCCATTAAATCCAGAAAATAGCGAAAACATGGGTTGAATTGACAAAAGTCCAAAAATCGAATCTGAAGAAATAAAATGAAGTCCAAATAGCCAAAAATCTGCAAAGACGCGCTAATTTGAAAAGATTTGAAAGAGCAGTTGAGGACAGTTGAAGGCGGTACCCGAAGAAAAAGAACATGGGTTCCTCAAAGACCAAGATATATATGAGCCGCGGAGAGGAGAAAAAGACATCACAAGATCATCAGACTTCTACATTTTCAATTCTCTTAGAATTAGCTCTAGCTTTAGGAGTAGTTTCTAGCGTAATGTTGGAGTAGATCGTAGCGTAAATTAGGAGTAGCTGTAATGTAATTTAGTGTTAGACTCGATGGGATTTGCCTTCAAGGCATGTATCGGCATTCGCGTGCTTGTAATTTTTCAGAATTGAAGACTTTCATGGAGGTATAAATTATCTTATATTCAGATTTAAGTATCGGATAGGTAATTTGTATCTTGACTTGAGTTTTTCATTCGTCATTCTCATATTCGAAATGAACAACTAAAACGTCAATTAATGCGACTCGAACGCAGGGGTTGAAAAATAATACATTCGATCGAGAGATTCTCATGGAGGTATAAAATTATCTTTTATTTAGATTTAAGTATCGGATAGGTAATTTTTATCTGGACTTAAATTTTTCCTTCGCTATGTTACTATTTCATTCGAAGACGATAATTCGCATTGAATCCAACTATCGTATTCAAAAGAAAGATTCTCACGTAGGTATAAGATTATCTTTTGTCAGATTTAAGTGTGAGAGATAATTTTTATCTGGACTTGAATCATTTCTTTCATCTTGTTATTGCATTCGAAGATAATAATCAACTTCTAATTTAAGACTTGAAAGTCTTTCGATTCACTATTGTTCATACTCGAAATCAATAATTAAGAATTGCGGTCCGAATAACCATTTTAAACAACACGACGAAGTGTTAAAACTGAACCACCGTCTAACGTATCAAATTCGAACGCGGGGGTTGTGAGATAATTCTAAGTGGAGAATTATCACGGGACTTAAGTTAATCGAAGTAGCTCTTCCTTATTCAATTTGTTTTTATCCAGAAAGATGCCCTCTTTGCAACAACGAGGAAGAGAACACGATACATTTATTCATGCAGTGTCTAGTCTTTAAAGGTATCAGTGAATTTCTACCATTGCACAACTTACGAACCTCGGGTAATTTTTTATTATATTGCAGCTCGCTACTTTACAATCTTTATATTCTCGTTGTTTTTTTGTTTTGTTGCAAATCTGTGCACTTTGTAAGAAAAAATTTCTGAAAATAATAATACGACGAACAATATGACAATCGAGGCGAGAGATGAACTCTCTATCCTTAAAGCTATATTGCCCCGGCTACGGTGGTACGGGATCGTGCAATTAACTTCCCAAGATACAACGATTATATTTGTAATTGAACCACTTCAAGAACAAACAACCACGAACTATATTTGCCTAAGTACTCTCAGATTTGTATGTATGCAGAATGTTTGAGAAATGCAGAATAGATTTCTGTTTTTGGTGTGTCTTTAAAACCACCTTGGAGAGCCTTTTTATAGGCAACAAAACCTGATGAAAAACCAAAATAGAAAGCCAAAACGAATCAGCTTATTAAGGTCAAAAGTTTTGGCTCCAAAGTTTTAACTTTCGGCTGGCAACCATGTGAAGAAACGTCTGAAATCCTCAGCATGAGAAAGGAATAGGACAGCTCTGGTTCCAGGAAGAAGAACAGGAAAATGGGCCTAAAATTAATTGATTAATTTTGGCCCAAAAGAAAATTGGGCCCAATTAATCAAATTAATTCAACTTTGGCCCAAAAAGATAATTAGGGATCCAAAGCCCAATAACTGCAAGCCCATAGCCCATAGCCCATGTCCCATGTCCTAAGGCCCAAGGCCCACGACCCACGACCCACGACCCGGACCCGGCCCGTGCCCGTGCCCGAGCCCGAGCCCGAGCCCGAGGTCCGAGGTCCGGTCCGGTCCACCGGACCGCCCGAGTGAGGAGCTAAGAAATTGGGCCAAGACACAATTTCATAGCTCTTCCCCCTTTCACACAAAGGCCCAAAGTGGATGACCCAAAGGGCCAACCCTTTACCTTGAGGTAATTGTATATAAACTCATACAACTTATGATTTATATCCAATGTGGGATATCCACATTCAAACACCCAACTTTAGCAATTAATTTCTCATTCGTTTCAACTCCGAATTGAGAAATTCGAAATGATAAACTTATCTACTACCGAAGTAGAATAAACTTATCCGATAATATTTAGTATCCCCGATACTTATGGTGTTCGAATTTCGTACGCAAAAGTGGTGTTCACTCACTTTTTCATACACCCACAATATCCAACAATCCCCCACACGAATGAAATTAATGCAATTTGATGCAATGCATGAAACTGAGAGTTCAAACGACTTTTTATCACATCAGAAGAGGTAGCTTTTGGCTTTGAACCTTTCTTAGTGAGATATCATCGTATTTACTAGGCTACCCAATGAACATGATGCCTTGAATTGTTCAGCCGTTCGTGTAAAACCAGACAATGATATTCACATGATAAATTTTCTAAGCAAATTTTTAGTTCTCACTGTTGGACCCATTTTGGCCATGGCGCCCTCTCTTGGTTTCATAAATGTTTACATTTTACCCAATGTTGAGGCGGCCTACACCTCACACTTACATAGGTGATCTCCTATTTAAGAGTATCCTACCATACTCCACTTCATTTTCATGACAGTATAGGAATCATTAAAAGTTCAGACTTACCCTTTGCTACACTTGTAGGATGCACTTCCTTATCCTAGGCAATGGGTTTAGAGTTTATTAAACTCTTAAGTGCTCTCCAGAATTTTCACAACTTAGTTTTCCCATTGAACCATGATCTTGGGATCTCCAGTCAATATGGTTGGGTTACCGCTGTGTCAATTTTTAATTTGTAGACTTTAACCCCATTCCTCTTGATAGGTAGCATATTTGATCTCTAGGCAATCCTTTCGTCAAGGGATCTGCAATATTCTCTTTTGATTTCACATAATCAATGGAAATAATCCCGTTAGAGATCAACTGCTTAATGGTATTATGCCTACGACGAATATGTCTAGACTTACCATTATACATACTACTCTGAGCCCTCCCAATTGCCGACATACAGTCGCAATGAATCAAAATCGGAGGCACAGGTTTTTCCCAACAGGGAACATCTTCTAAGAAATTTCTTAGCCACTCAGCTTCTTCACCAGCCTTATCTAAAGCTATGAATTCTGATTCCATTGTGGAACGGGCTATGCAAGTTTGCTTAGAAGATTTCCATGACAGCGCTCCTCCACCAACGGTAAATACATACCCACTTGTGGACTTGGAGTCGTTCGTGTCAGATATCCAATTAGCATCGCTGTATCCCTCAATTACAGCTGGATATTTGGAGTAGTGTAATCCATATTCTTTAGTATACTTTAAATACTTAAGAACTCTAGTTAAAGCATTCCAATGCTCTATACTAGGATTACTCGTGAACCTACTCAACTTGCTCATAGAATAAGCTAGATCAGGGCGAGTACAATTCATGATATACATCACACTCCCAATGATCCTAGCATATTCTAACTGCGATACGGGTTCGCCATGGTTCTTGCGTAGATGAACGCTCAAGTCCACTGGCGTCTTGACTGGTGCACTATCGCTAGGAAGGAATTTTTCCAAAACCGTCTCAACGTAATGAGATTGCGATAAGACTAGTCCTTCAGAAGTTCTCAGGATTTTAATCCCTAAGATGACGTCTGCAAGTCCCATATCCTTCATGTCAAAGTTCTTCTTTAACATGCCTTTAGTATTCATGATGATTTCATGATTACTACCCATTATCAACATGTCATCTACATATAGACACACGATCACATATGCGTTATGTGTTTGTCTAACATACACGCATTTATCACATTCGTTGATCTTGAAACCATTTAACAACATCGTGTTATCAAACTTTTCATGCCACTGTTTTGGCGCTTGTTTAAGTCCATAAAGTGACTTTACAAGTTTACACACTTTCTTCTCCTTTCCAGGAGCAACATACCCCTCGGGTTGTTCCATGTATATTTCTTCATCTAATTCTCCGTTCAGAAACGCAGTCTTAACATCCATTTGATGTATCTCAAGGTTTTGCAATGCGGCAATAGCGATGAATAATCTTATGGATGTTATTCTGGTTACCGGAGAATAAGTATCGAAGAAATCAAGACCTTCCGTTTGTCGGTATCCTTTGACTACCAAACGGGCCTTATACTTATCAATAGTTCCATCAGTCTTATACTTTCTTTTCAGAATCCATTTACAGCCTAAAGGCTTACTTCCCTTTGGAAGATCAACCAACTCCCAGGTATGGTTGTGTAAAATAGACTCGATTTCACTATTGATAGCCTCTTTCCAGAGTTGAGCATCTGGACCGGACATAGCTTCCTTAATCGTATTTGGCTCCCCGTCTAATGTATATGAAACAAAATCGGGACCAAATGATTTAGGCACTCTTGCCCTTTTGCTACGACGTGGTTCTTCATCCCCAGGATTAGAACTACTCGTAAACTCATCAAATGTTCTTTTAAGAGAAACTTGCTCATTTCTTTCCTTACTTGGAAAGACATCCTCAAAAAACGAAGCATTTCTAGATTCCATGATAGTACCTTCATGAATCTCAGATATTTCTGATTTATGAACCAGAAATCGATAGGCGCTACTATTAAGTGCATAACCTATGAATATGCAATCAATAGTCTTAGGCCCTATCTTAACTTGTTTGGGTTTGGGTATTTCTACCTTAGCCAAACACCCCCACACTTTGAGGTACTTGTAAGAAGGCTTTTGACCTTTCCAAAGTTCGTACGGAGTCTCACTCCTACTTTTGTGGGGAATCTTGTTAAGGATATAGTTGGCGGAGAGGATCGCCTCCCCCCACAAATTCTGCGGTAATCCAGAATTTAACAACATCGCATTCATCATTTCTTTGAGAGTGCGATTCTTGCGTTCAGCAATACCATTGGATTGAGGTGAGTATGGTGCCGTTGTTTGATGAATAATTCCAGAGTCGGTACAGAATTCATCAAACGGCGCTCCGTATTCTCCACCTCTATCACTTCGGATAGATTTTATTCTTTTCTCAAGTTGATTTTCAACTTCAGTTTTGTAATGTGTAAACGCTCCAAGCGCTTCGTCTTTACTTCTTAGTAAATACACATAACAATACTTTGTGCAGTCATCTATGAATGTAATGAAATACTTTTTCCCACCTCTAGTTTGCACAAACTTCAAATCACAGATATCACTGTGAATAAGTTCTAGAGGTGCGGTGTTTCTTTCCACTGAAGGAAATGGTTGTTTGACTATCTTTGCCTCAACACAAATTTCACATTTATGTTCATTTTCAACTTTAAAAGTTGGTAATAAATTCAAGTTGACCAATCTTCGAATAGTATTATAATTGACATGTCCTAGTCTAACATGCCACAAATTAGAATACTCAAGCAAATAAACAGAATTCTCAATCCTTTTATTTCCACCGTTTTCAATTACAAGAGAGCGAATTACATTCATTACATTCATTTTGAAAAGGCCCTGCTCAAGGTAACCTTTTCCTACATAAATTCCTCTCTTAGTCAAAGAAAACCTATCAGCTTCGAAGACAATCTTGAACCCATTCTTGACCAAAGCTGAACCGGATACTAAATTCTTTCGAATCTCCGGAACATGAAGAACTTCAGTCAATGTCAGTTCCTTGCCTGAAGTCATCTTCAGCACAACTTTCCCCATTCCAAACACTGGTGAAGTGGCTGAATTTCCCATAAACAATCTCCGTCCTTCAGTTGGGGAATAGGACGAGAAAGCATCTCTGTCGAAACAGATGTGGCGAGTAGCCCCAGTATCTATGAACCACTCCCTCGAGTTGTCCACCATATTGGCTTCAAATACGACGGCAGTCAGATCAAGATTAGTTAGATCGATTGGCACCTGTTTATTTGACAAGTCATCAATCATCTCGTTGATGCCCTGGACATCATCAACAGCTAAGTGCACATGATTTTGCACCTGGTTCGGAACCCTGTTCTGAACCTGATTCTTGCCTTTGTACTTGCCAGAACCTTTCTTTCGTGACTGATAATTATTTTTCTTGGGCTCTCTACAGTCTTTAGCCCAATGACCAGTACGGCCGCAATTAAAGCAACCACCGTCAAAGCCGTCACCATGTTTCGGCTTTCCTTTCCCAGCTTGATTTTTCTGGGACTGAAAATTCCCTTGGAACTTTCTTTTCCGGTTAGAACTTTCCGGAACTTCAACGACGTTAGCCATTGGTGGAACGGGAGCCCTTTTGATAGAAGCCCGGTTGTCTTCCTCAATTCTGAGCCTGACAACCAACTCTTCTAAGCTCATCTCCTTTCGTTTATGCCTTAGGTAGTTCTTGAATTCATTCCATGAGAGTGGTAATTTTTCAATCACAGACCCCACTTGAAAATTCTCACTCAAAGCCATTCCCTCGGCATGAACTTCATGTATTATAATCTGAAGCTCTTGGACCTGGCTTACGACGGACTTAGAGTCCATCATTTTGAAGTCTAAGAACTTTGCGACCATGAACTTTTTCAGTCCAGCGTCCTCAGTTCTATACTTCTTATGTAATGCCTCCCAGAGGTCTTTTGACGATTTCATGGAGTGATAAACACTATAAAGTGAATCATCCAAACCATTGAGCACGTAATTCCTGCAAAGGAAATCACAGTGTTGCCAGGCATCATATGCCGTTCTCATTTGAACATCATCAGAATCTTCAGGGACAGACGGGGCGTCTTCCCGTAAGAACCTTGCCAGGTTCAAAGTAGTTAGATAAAAAAGCATCTTTTGTTGCCAACGTTTGAAGTCAACCCCGCTGAACTTCGTTGGCCTTTCAGCTTGCGCCGGGATACTTGTATTCACCGGTGGTACAATCGGAGTTAGCCTTTCAGTCCGAGCCTGAATTACCGGAATAACTGGAGTTACAACCGGTGTATTCGGACCAGAGCCTGAACCGGACCTAACCCCTGAACCCGAGGCAAAACCAGAAGGAAGACCAAGACCGAGACCAGCTCCAGGTCCAAGTCCAAAGTCGAGAGCATTTTCATTAGAATCGAAATGAGCCATTTCCAGAATGTTCGAACAAGCACAAAAATTAACAACAAAATAAATATAGCTTTAAGCTTGTTGCAAATCTGTGCACTTTGTAAGAAAAAATTTCTGAAAATAATAATACGACGAACAATATGACAATCGAGGAGAGAGATGAACTCTCTATCCTTAAAGCTATATTGCCCCGGCTACGGTGGTACGGGATCGTGCAATTAACTTCCCAAGATACAACGATTATATTTGTAATTGAACCACTTCAAGAACAAACAACCACGAACTATATTTGCCTAAGTACTCTCAGATTTGTATGTATGCAGAATGTTTGAGAAATGCAGAATAGATTTCTGTTTTTGGTGTGTCTTTAAAACCACCTTGGAGAGCCTTTTTATAGGCAACAAAACCTGATGAAAAACCAAAATAGAAAGCCAAAACGAATCAGCTTATTAAGGTCAAAAGTTTTGGCTCCAAAGTTTTAACTTTCGGCTGGCAACCATGTGAAGAAACGTCTGAAATCCTCAGCATGAGAAAGGAATAGGACAGCTCTGGTTCCAGGAAGAAGAACAGGAAAATGGGCCTAAAATTAATTGATTAATTTTGGCCCAAAAGAAAATTGGGCCCAATTAATCAAATTAATTCAACTTTGGCCCAAAAAGATAATTAGGGGTCCAAAGCCCATAGCCCATGTCCCATGTCCTAAGGCCCACGACCCGGACCCGGCCCGTGCCCGAGGTCCGAGGTCCGGTCCGGTCCACCGGACCGCCCGAGTGAGGAGCTAAGAAATTGGGCCAAGACACAATTTCATAGCTCTTCCCCCTTTCACACAAAGGCCCAAAGTGGATGACCCAAAGGGCCAACCCTTTACCTTGAGGTAATTGTATATAAACTCATACAACTTATGATTTATATCCAATGTGGGATATCCACATTCAAACACCCAACTTTAGCAATTAATTTCTCATTCGTTTCAACTCCGAATTGAGAAATTCGAAATGATAAACTTATCTACTACCGAAGTAGAATAAACTTATCCGATAATATTTAGTATCCCCGATACTTATGGTGTTCGAATTTCGTACGCAAAAGTGGTGTTCACTCACTTTTTCATACACCCACAATATCCAACATGTTTATGCTTTATGGTTAATATGGAATTCTCGAAATGCATCACTATTTAGAGATCAACCTACAAATTGCAAAAAAATATGGCAGCGCACGTCTTGGGAGCTATGTAATCATATCCCTTTTCCACAACCTACACAACGGCTAATTCGACACTTTAAATGGTTACCACCCCCTCCGGGCTACTTCAAATTAAATACGGATGGTGCCTCACGATTCAACCCGGGACCGACGGGCATCGGAGGCATCTACCGAGAAACCAATGGTTCCACGGATGCACTTGCTACTTAGCTGCATGCACTTGATAAAATGAGTGTGGACTTAACTGCTGGAGTTGTTATCTATGATTAGTGCCCGTCGTTCCTTAGTAGCTTGCTAGATCGTGATGTTTCCATTTACGTTCCTCGTTTAGTAGTACCTTTAATTTCTGATGTGCCTTTTTACTTTGGACACTGTTTTTTAATTAAATGCAAGTTTATTTTCGAACGAAAAACATTTATCGATTTAATTTTTATTTTTTGTGTGTGTTTTCATATTTCCTAATTTCGGGTTCACTGGAATGCTATCTCTTGCTAAATTTAATGAATCAATATTTTATAAATTAAGGGGAGGCGAACAGGTCGTGAAAAATACGAGACCTGTGTATATAATATACATAGTATTAAGATCTACTTGGTGGCACACCAAACTGGTCGTACAGCACGTTTGATTGTTTTCACTAAAAGAAGATTATCAAATTACCAAGTACTGCGATGATAATTGTCATATGATTGATTGAATGTTTTCACTAAAAGAAGATTATCAAATTACCAAGTACTACGATGATGATTGTCATATGATTGATTGAATACGATCAAATTAAATAAGATTACAATTTTCAAATATTAATATAGTAAATATTTGGTGAGACTTTTTTTGCTATAGAGTATATTTTAGAACCTCTTATGAGATTATTTCTTCCATGTCTATAATTCTCTTTTGCTCTTAAGATTATTGTCATTATTTTTTCTTTTCTTTTTCTTGATTCTCATTAAAACTGATAGATCAAATTATTTTTCCTTTTCTTTTTCTTGATTCCCATTAAAACTGATAGATCAAATGAGACCTATTTCCTAGAATTTAATATTAAATGTAAATTTGTTGTAATTTTATTGTACCGTATATGTTGGGATATTGGACTTCCTAATATTTTTTTTAATGAATAAATAAATAGGAGTAACCTTATTTAGAGTTTTAATGTAACTATTATTATTGTAAATATTTGAATTTTATTTTTATTATTTATTTTTGACTCTATTTGCCATAAAAAAATTGAATTACATGGGGATATTTTAGGTTTATAGGAAGTTTTAAGAACCAGCCCCTATACTTTTATAAATTTTCCATTCTTATTATATTATTTTACATTTGATATTATTATCTATATATAATTCCTTTATAGAGTTCTCAAGATATAATTTTTTTGTAGAGTCCGTATGCGAGTCCTTATGTAACTACATATGTATTTTCATTATAAAGTCTTAATGTAATTATATACCTTATTATTGTAGATATATACAACTTTTTCTATTATTTATTATTTGACTATTTTGCTATTAAAAAAGTGAATTACATAGGGATATATTAAGTATATCAAAAATTTCAAGAAACCATCCATACTTTTATAATAGTAAAATTTAATTTCAACCCACTTTCTTGCATAGCAAAGTTAAAAGTTAAGAAGAGTCGTTTTGAAAATTGTCATAACATGAAACTCACTAATATGTGTAATAACATATATGTGTAATACGTTTTGTAGACGCATACATATATGACTAATGTGGACATAAAAGTGTAAGGAGATAAAACATAATGTGGAGAGTTTTTATTGAAAATTCAATATCTACATCCTGGCTGCTAGTGTATTTGCAAACGAACAATTATGTAACATATGATTTCAACAGATTAACATGTAAGCTAGAGAGCTTCACCAAAAACCCACTCCAAGATCACTATAGAAAAGAATAATGATCTCATGTAGCAAAAGTTATGTCTCCCAAGACAAAAACATGTCTCCCAAGACAAAAACAGTAGATCTCCACAAAAATCCACTCCAGACAAAGAGGTAGTAAACCAATTTTTCTTCACCAAGAACTTACATGACCAAGTCCCGAGTCCAATTCCATAAGCAAATCATCCAATTTGAAATTATAATCTTCCTCTCTTCCCTGTCTTAAGAAATCCAATCCATAATCAAATCCATTACTTGACTGATCCATATGGGGAAGAATACCGAGCAACTTCGCATCCGGATGCTGAAACTGATACGACAAATCCATAAAATCCCCAATCCGACCACCACAAGATGAAGGCCCCCTTACATCGCGAGGAGCCGAGTCCAACGCACCAAGCAGCTCATCCACATTGAACATCTCACTCAGCAAGAAATTATCAATCGGGCCTGTCCTATCTCCGGGGATGATATTTAAACAAGTCTCGCACATCTCTCCACTATTCAACCCTTCCCTAACATTTTCTTCTTTTATTTCCTCCTTCACAATGTTTGTAACGGACCGTGAACCCTCTTCGCCATCTTTGTGCTTTATCTTGATAGGATCGGCCATTGGCTTAATATAATTATAACAATCCTCGGAGATGCTCGAAGTTGTGGATCCCGATGTCGATGTAGTTGGCAATGAAGAAGCATTCCTCGTATAGTCCGGGAAGTTAAGGCGTGCAGACGGACCATACATTGCCTTTGCAGCTTCATCATAAGCGAGAGCTGCTTCCACCCCGGTGTTGTGCGTTCCCAACCACAACCTACTCCCCTTGTGGGGCTCTCTAATCTCCGCCACCCATTTACCCCACGTTCGCTGTCTAACGCCTCTGTAATTGCAACGAGCATTCTCGGGACCTCCTTTACCTTTCATACATCCTTTCCTTGATCCCTTGGCAGGGGCTCTACGGGCTAGCTTTTCTCCATTGTCGATAGAATCAAGTTTAATATTGTATTCTTTCCACTTTGCAAGTGTCTCGGATATAACTTTGGTTCCATCCCTTCGGAGTCTTGATTTCCTCTTTCTTCTGTAATCCATGGGTTGAGATAACAGACTACATTCTTGATCTGTCAGAGTCCTCTTTGGATCTCTGCAACGAGGCAGAAAAGCATTCAGCAATGAACTATCTATCAATTTTCTGCAAATTAAGCACAACCTTACTATGATCAGAACTTAAAATTAGGGCCGTAAAAGAGTCAAGTCGAACCCGAATAAATTGTTGTTCACTGGATTATTATCAAGCTTCAAAATTTATATTTGAGTTTTGTTTAATTTGTTGATGGAGCCAAGCTAAAAAAGCTTTATCGAGTACGAGTAATTTGACTTTTTTCACATATTTTATCGTTTTTTACTATTCGAGACGAGATTCAAAACTTGTTCAAGCTTCGTTGGATAGATTAAGGAACCGAGCTCAAATGAGCTTTTCGCGATCAAAACTCAAGTCAATATCAAGTCGATTATCAAGTGATTCGATTTATCTTTCAGCTCTCTTTATAATCAATCTTGAAATAACTTTGACCATCGGCTAACAAATAACTTAAGTTCCAAGAAATGAAAGGAGAAACTTAAGTTTCAGTTGTCATTTCAGTGCCTCAGTTAAATTCACTACACAACGAACAATCATTTGAAAGTATATGTAAACCCTAGCTTCAAATCAAAATTAGACAAACAAAAAAAAAAAAACTCATTCCATAGCAAACAAAAAACAAAAAATGGAAAACGGAGCAAAATGAACAACTAAATCGAAAAAAAAAAAAAGATACTCAGATGAAATTAACATACCTTTCTACAATCCCTGTTGTCATGCGCGAACTATCTTCCTTTCCCTATAATCGTTTCCTTTATTATATATATATATATATATATGTATATATAATTACTTAATAATCAAGAAACTTCGTGAGTGGTTTTCTTTGGCGTTGGGTTTACTTGAATCCCACGAGTGAACTAAATAATAAGAGGAAGGTTCTCTTCGATAGATATTTATAGCCTTCTTAAAGATATTTATGTAACTGTTCAAAAAAAAAAAGATATTTATCTAAGTAGACTTTTATTATATTGCAAAATTCCAAGGTTTTATTTTTAAAAAATGCTTTTCTGATAGGTGACGTGGCAATTTGTGCGCCACGAATTTTTGTACGTCAAGCTTCAGACCACATATTTTAACCACATATTTTAATCACATGAGAGAGTTTTATTCGTCCGTACCTTTTATCATGGGTTTATGTCGATGAGTGGGACTGTTTTCTATTCGGGTTTTGGATCATATGTAAAAGAGTCCAGAGTTGCATAATGAAAATTAATCATTTATTGTGGTTTAATAAAAAATTGATCGACTTTATTGTACGTAATTCACTGTAGAATGATCAAAGAAATAGGCTATTTCCCGATTTTAAATAGAGTTGTTGTGTTTTAGTTAAAATTTATATCAATCACATGTAATGTTTTGTTTTTCTTGATTATCGGGTATGTGGTGCGGAATATTACAATCAACCTTTGATGCACAGACACTCCGAAAAATCATCTCGTGCAGTGTCGGACACACGGTGGACACGGACACGGCACAGACACGGCTACGGAACGTGTCGGACACGACAAAAGTGTATCCAGAATTTAAAATAAATAAATAAAATTCAGACACGACCAGGACACTTCGGGGCTATTTTTTGCATTTTTTTTATATTTTTAATATAAATATATTTATATATATATGTAATTATATATAAATGAAGCTTTATAGTTTATAAAAACATTCTTATTAATAAGTTGCTATTTTGTGTAAAAATAAGTTGTTCATATACAAATAGTGTATATATATATAGGTTGTTATTAATAAGTTGTAAAATTGTTAATTATTGTCTAATAGGTGTTCAATTACTCATAAGTTTATAACATATTATATATATATGGGCAGGTGTGTCCGAGCCGTGTCCATGTCCTAATTTTATAAGAATTAACGTGTCTGTGTCCGTATTTGTGCAACATAGCAATCAACAAACAATTATTACAGTTAACTAAGTAGAGAATGACTCGCATGTAGATGTGAACAAAATTGAAATTTATAATATTTTAGAACTTCAATTGTACAAGAAAAATTAGATTTCATCGATACAATTACTTAGCACTTTGAATATCTAGGTATTCAAATCAAACTGAGTTCGAGTTAAAGTTTTTCACTATTTTACGTCGATGCTTTCTATTCAATTTTGTGATTTATAATATTTTAGAACCTCAATTATACAAGCAAAATTTGATGAATTACTCGCCCTTTGGGCTTTGACTATCCAAGTGTTCAAATAAAACTTAGTTCGAGTTAAAGTTTTCCACTATTTCACGTCGACGCTCAGTACTTAAATGTGATGGGTCCTCTTAGTTCCTTCAAAATGATGATGATTGGATTTGATGTGACCATTGTATCCGAAAAACAATAAATAAGAAAATATGAATATAAACTTGAATAACAAAACAAAAGTAAAATACAGGAAAAAGAAAATTATAAACTCTTTTATATATATATATATATATATAATTAAAAATAATCCCTTGGGTGACTTCGGGGTGACGTATACTACTTCCATTGTACCTTTCATATTTCTCTTTCAAATATTTATTTTTTCTTTTTCATTTCTCATATAAAATTTTAGGTTGTGTTTGGTTTTGTTTTCAAACCCATTTTGGCCAAAATTTGTTTGTTTTGTGTTTTTTTGACCAAAAATGATTTTTTTTGTCAAAAAAATTGTCAGCTATTGTCTCCCTATTTATCTCTACTTTAGAGTACCTACTAATTACATCAACTACAATATAATCATTTAAAACTTATATTATATTATATTTTTCAATCATTAATTAATTATAAACACAACTTTTCAAACAAAAACTTACATGATTTGACTGCTACAGTAACTTTTGTCTATTCTGAAAATAAAATCAAACACTAAACCAAACACATTTTCATCAAAATACACAACTTCCAATAAACCTTTTCACCAAAATTTTCACCAAAAAAAAACCCCAAAATAAAACCAAACACAGCCTTAACTTTTCACCATTAAAAAGAACTTTACTTCAAGGATGAAATTAAAGATACTGTATAAACAATAAAACAAAAATTTACAATATTTTATTTCCATAGGCTTAATAACATAATGCAAACAAAAGTTCAAAAGTTCAGGGGGTATAGAACTTCACACAACTTATCATGCTTTCATATCATTGTTTGGGTCCTCACGATGCTGCACCTGGTGCGTATGCACCGGATGCATTAAAAATAACATGTGTTAGCTCTTTAATTTTTATTATTTTTTGAGCTTTTGTTTTTTCTCTTTTTCATTTTGTGTTTTTTCTTTCAATTTTATGTTTTAAAGATTCAAGAAATTGTGTCTTGCTCATCTATATTTATCATAGTTGGTGTGCTTATGCGGTTGGATTCAGATAATTTAATATTATAAATTCAATCGACCCGATATGTACAATTAGTAATCTAAGTTAATTATATCTTCAAGCGGTTCGTTTAGGTCGAATTCGATTATATTTTAATTAGAAGCGCTCACAACTCAAATTATTTGTTGATTAAAATAAAACTAGATAATGATAGTGAAATACTAAATAGATTAATATTATTCACTCACAACTCAATTTATTTGATGTTGTGAATAATATTAGGTAATTTTACACTTTATTATCAATATTTCTTTTTGGTTATATCATCAAATAATTTAAAATTATTAACGAGTATAAGTAAAATATAATTTATATCGATCTAACCGAATCGCTCGATCTGAAAATATAAATTATTGGATTTTGGATAATTCTTGCCTCTATACGAATTGAATTATTAATATGAAATTGCTTGAACCCAATTGCAAAACTAATACAAATAAAAATGAGGAAGGCGAAAAGGTTTTCTTGAATTTTCAAACATAAAATTTGAAAAAAAAAAGACAAAAGAAATGAAAAAAGAAGTTAAAGAAATATTTTAGAAAAAATTAAAAAATAAATAAATAAATGAAAGAGATGACACATGTCACCTCTTTAGCACCTGGTGCATACGCACCAGGTGCACCATCGAGGGATCTCCAACAATTAATGCACTAATTACATTCAATTTGACTTGTGAACGAATATACAAGCATTGTTTCATGCTTGTTTGAGTAATACCAATGATATTTCCTAGCTAATTTCCTATATCGTGCTGAGAGTCATTGAGTATGTCATGCACATAAAAGGGTATGAGTCGGATATTGCAAAATTCGAGACCCGTTCTGCTATAAAGTTTTAGTACTCGGACGCGCCCCGAACCCACTCCAAACCCAATGGGTACCCGACAAACCCGATTGATTTCTATTTTTGGACATATTTTGTCTATCATTTTCTCACAAACACATTCAAAACAAATAAAATAGTATCAAATCAATGATTAATATAAACACATCTAAAAATACAAGTAATCCGATAGTTAAATGTAATACATTCAAAATAAGTACAAATTTCAAAAATAAAGTCATTTTCATTTTCAAGTGTATATCAAACTTTTTTTTTTGGAACCAACTAACTAAGTTAAGCTAAGTTGCTATTTGAAATAGCACTTTTTGTGAGTACAATTTATTAATACTTATAAATACTAAATAATAATTAGATATACAAAATAAAAAATAATATATTAATAATTGTGTCCGGGGCCGGGGCGAGTAGATGCTGGACTCATACCGCCCCCGACCCGGTCGGATCTTGAATTTTGATATTCGGACCCGGACTCTACCCCATTTAATTGAACTCGTACTCGCCCCAAATGGAAAAAGTTCGGGGTGGGTACTTGCTCTACCCGGATTCATTGGCATCCCTAATAAAGGTGAATTATCTAATTAACATGTCTAACTCAAATAGTTAAATATTAGAACTCACTTGTTCAAAAATTCATCTTCACATATTAATCTATGCGATTTCCACAACTATTTTGGCATTTTTTTTAGATCATGAGTTTCTAGCTATTATGTACACTATTATAGAATTAACGAGAACCCTATAAGAATTATTTTTGAATTGTCAAACAATTTTAGTGAAACAAAAACAATTTTATTTTATACATAAAGTGTTATGCATCGTGGTACTGATAGTGTGCCACCTCAATAATTTTGGTGAAGTGGCTTAATACAATCATATCGTCCATTAAAATCCAGATAGGAAAGTATTTTCTTATTTTTCTCTTTATTTCTTTTTAAATATTATTTCTCATCTTTCTTTTTCTTTTCTTTTTTAATTTCTTTTTGCCGCCTTCTACCTTAACTCAATTAATTTTAATTTTAGTTATTTCTTATCAAATTTTATTTTGTGCATAAGTATTGAGTATGCATTATCAACTATCATTACTATTGAGCAATTGATTATTGTAGTGAGTTAATGCAAAAAAAGAGTAAATGCAAATGCTCGAATTTGCGATTTTGACAAACATGATTTTTCATTAAAACCCCAATAGAAATTATCGGGAAGATGGTCAAAATTCATCCCAATAGCATTTCCATATCCAAACGCATATTTCAACCATAAGACTGAGAGGTCGTTTGACCCAGCTATTGAAATGCTAAAAACTGCGTTTAGACTCGTAATCGCAATTTTTGGTGTGTTTGGTCTTCTTTCCTATAATCTCGTTTGGACATTTTTGCGTCACAAAATCTATTTTGAAAAAGTTTAAAATCCTAATTTTTGTCATAATCAATTCTACAAAAATTAAATATCTCATAATCAATTAAAAAAAGCTGGGCCAAACTCATCTAAAGGGGTCTAACAGTCTAAACATCTTAGTTACTTAGGAACATGGCGGCAAATATTCATCATTTAATATATAATGAAATTTTATTGAAAATTACGATGAAAATCTTGGCTAAAAAAATACAGTAACGGAGAATATACATATTCATACATGTACAAGTGAAATACGAATATAACAAAATTATTCAGAAATAAAAATACGACTTATTCTTATATAAATTTGTAAAATATAATACTTTTACTCGCTTTTAATTCATAAAAGTAACTTTATATGAGTCAAAAGTTGACAATAATTAATGTTTTGATAAATTATTGAAATTCATAGGTTTTAATTGTATAATCTGAATTAGTACTTATAAAAACATTTATAATTCTTAATTTTAAATAAAAAAATAAAAGTTTCGCCAAAATAGAATCACATTAGTCAAATATAATACGGGATACATAAAATACATGTATGAAATGGTTCAACTCAAAATTACGAGCATCATTGTTAAGTTTTGAACGCATACAAATTTTAAATAAGTACGTGTATTATACAAATATAATAGGTATTTTAATTCCCAATTAAACATAACTAAAGTTTTGGGCGGGTATGAGTCCAAAAAAATGGGGTCAGGTCCGGGTATCGAAATTCAAAATCCGGCCGGATCCGAGGCGGGTAACAAGTCCAGTCAATACCCGCCCCGGACTCGGGCTCGGACCCAGACCCGCCCCGATTTATCAACATAATATTATTTTTTAATTTTATATATCTAATTATTATTAATATTATTAGTATTTATAAATTATATTAAAAAAATGCTCTCAATCATTCTACCCTTCAACAGCAAACCCTCAATTATTATATATCTAATTTTTTTTAACTTTGTACTTGTTTAGTCGTTTTGGATTATTTTGTTGCATTTAAGTATCGAATGACTTGTAGTGGATTTGTTTACGTTGAATCATCAATTCGATATTATTTACTTATTTTATATGTTTTGAATGCGTTTGTGAGAATAACATAGACGAAAAAATGTCAAAAAATAGATTTCGGCCGGGTCTAACGGGTAGAACCTGGACTCGCCGGGTACCCACCGGGTCCGGGGCGGATCCAGGTATAAAAAATCCTTAACGGGGCAGGCAGGGGTGGACCTCCATGTAGTTCAGGGGGGGCAGTGCCCCCCACTGAATATTTTTTTTTAATATATACATTTTTTTTAATTTTAACTCATAAATTACATTAATGCCCCCATTCAAATTTGTAAATGCCCCCCCTCAATTTTGAAAAATTATTTTTTTACCTTATAAATTTTTTTATATTTGAATTTCGCCCCCTTTAAAGATCGAAAAATATCACGTTTTCTCCCTTTATTTTGAGTTTGCTCCCACCCCTCAAAACCCAAAATTCTGGCTATAATGAAAAAGATATAAGAGTATAAAGTATGTTAAAAGTTGTAATTGAACCTAATTTCTTATTACATTTCTCCCCATAAATATAGTTTATCGTATCGCGGGGGGCTTATAAATCCTTCATCTATCTTGACTCTTTCACTGGTGCCCTCACTGACTTAAAATCCTAAATCCACCACTGGGTAGGTCCTGAATCCTACAGTAGCCCGTTGCCATCCCTACGAATCTAAAGTTTTGCAAAGGAGTGCATGTAAGTCACGTGTCAAGAGTCCCACTCATGCAAAGGTGTGGTGATGCACTGATGCATTGTCCTTGACGTGGAAGGTTGAAGATGCGACTCTTCACGGAGAGAAAATTGTACTTTGATCAAATTAAATACCACAAAATCGTGATCGCTTACGAATAGTAAACGCGGCTTCTCTTAACTGCAACACCAAGGAATCATCAATTGCAACTTTCCTTCATGGAATGGTGGTAAGCATTAATCACTAGATGCAGCACTTTTTGACTTAGACAAGTTTCCCCGGATACTTGGACTATGTTTGTCGTGTGAAGTGATAAATATATTGATTGAAAGATAATTATATAAAAAATTAAAGATAAAGTAAAGTTAGAAAAAGGTGGTTTTTCGTTTAAATAATTTGTTATTGTAATGCACAAAAGAAAATTAATATTCAACAACATAAAGGAGTACATAACCTGCTCAACTCGTTCAAATTAATCCCTCTCTTGGGATTTTAGCTTTTAAGACAACTTTAAATTTTTAATATTAGTAATGGATTCACCAATTTCAACTCCTTTACATACACATACATGTTGGATAATTGGTTTATGAAAAGTATGTTGGACAAGATTTTTGCATAAGAAATTCGAACACAGTAAGTATTCGGGATACGAAATATTATTGAATAATATTAATCTACATTTCGAGTATATGAATTTGGCATTTTGAATTTCTTAAATCGGACTTAAAACTAATGAGAAATTAAGTGTTAAAGTAGGGTGAATGAAGTGGGTTATCCTACATAGGGGTGTACACGGTCGGGTTTGGGCGGTTTTAGAAAAAAAATTAACCCGACCCGACATGTGCGGGTTGACAAAATATCAAACCGAAAACACATAATTATCTTTTCAAACTGAGCGGTTCGGGTCGGTCGGATTTAATGTTTTAGCAGGCAGGTTGGCTGGTTATCAAATTATAGTTATAATTTTTACAACTTAATTTTAGTTATAATTAGTAAGTAAGTAATTAAATATTATACTAGTTGTACATTTAACTAAAGAAAATTGAATTGGTGAGAAATAAACAAATAAGTGGTGTTGTTAAATAAAACTCATATTATCATGATTCTAATGAGTGAAAAGCTCTAAAATATTAATAAAATTAATATTTTTTTTATAAATTTATCATCAAAATATACATAAACATATAAATTTTTCGTTCAAATCAAATAAAAACAAGTGTTCAAACGAGTCAATTTGTTTGCTCAAATAAAAAATAAAGTATGTTACATGAATATGAATAAACCACTCTTATTAGATAGTATACATGCATATATAGTTTTCAAAGTTTAGTGTTAATCTTTAACTATATATACTTATACTCGTAACATAAATGATTAGCGGTCGGGTTGCGAGTTATAATTATTAAATCTACCACCCGACCCGAAGTGGCGAGTTGCAATATTTTCAACCCGCCAATAATTCTAAACCGACGGTTTTCGGGCGGATCAGCTTGAGTTGAGCGGTTCTGGCGGGTTTATGTACACCTCTAATCCTACATAGGAAATAGATCAAAGTTGTAATTGGTTTATATACAATTACCTTGAGGTAAATGGTTGACCCTTTGGATCATCTCATCTTTGTGGGTTTTGTGAGGGAAGAGGATTTAGTCATGGTTCGGTTCACCACACGTGGCTGCCGCCGCCTGTCTTGCCGCTCGGGTCGTGGGTCTTGCCGCTTGGGCTTGCAAGATATTAATTTTTGGACAAAAATTAATTCCACTAAAATTGATCCATTAAGAATTTATTCAACAAACTGAAAATCTGATCCGTTAAATTGAAATTGAACAAACGCTGGCTACGTGTGTTCATTTTTGAATTAGTCTTATAGAAGGTCTAACGTTCGAACGTGAGGGTTTTAACGTTCGAACATTGACCAATAAATTGACCATGTTTAATGTTGAGTAAAAAACGCTTATGCTGTCTTAACAGTAGAATACGTTTTTGCTCAACATTCGAACGTGGTTTGGCTAACGTTCGAACGTTGGCACCAGTAACAAATTTCTAATTTAATTGGTTGAACTTCCAAGCATAAAAATAGGCCCTTCTAGCTGAATGGAAATCACACCAAATGCAATTTAGCTTTTCATTTATCTCATCCTCTTATTTTCTCTCTCAAGAGTTCTAAGTAGTGAAAGTTCGTTCGGTTCTGGAATTTGAAGTGGTTTCGAATTCAGAACATATATTGTTGTATTTTGGGACGCTTGTTGCATAACTCGTACCACCTAGGTGGGGCAATTTAGCAATAACGATAAAGAGTTATCTCTCGCCTCGATATAGTCATCTTCGTTGTTAGCATTTGTTATTTTGGTGAAATTTGTCCAACAATACATATATATGTCTATATATGTGTGTGTCAATGTTAATTTTTTTTTAATCACTGTGTCTTGTTATTGGTGTCTACATAAAGTAATGACTAATCATTAGAAGAATGAGTCGAGCCTGGTTAATCTCATGCTCGTCTTAATATGATGTGAGCTCTTATCATTAAAGCTTGAAATCATCGCAAATGCGTCTCTAAACTTGAGCATGGGCTAGCAATTAATACGAGCTCCGAACGAGCCCAAATTTATCTTACCATCCAGATATGTAGGATATTCCCACCAATTGTAACAAAAAATATGTCTTACCAAATCATCAGTCCACATAATCAAAATCCAATAGAAATTGGCCCAAAATCACCCGGACCTTAGGGTGAAGCCCAAAGAGAAATTGCAAATTCAACTTCCAAATCCCTAGCATTTCCCCACTTTTTTTCAATTTTTCTAGGGTATTATAAAATTCGATGATGGAGCCGAATTTCAGCCTCTGATAACCGATATCAACAATAGGTAAGCTTTGTTCTGATGTGTAATCTTTCAAATTTCAGCTGTAATGTATATTACTATTAATTTCGTTTGAAATAATTATTTTTGATCGAAAAGTTAAATCAAATTTGCGTTTGTTCGATTTCATGCTGGCGTACCAACACCGACACAGTAGTAGTTAATTGACTGGAGTTTCCTTTTCCATCTTTCTTTGTTGTTATCTATGTATGTGTATATATATGTATGTATTGTTTTAAAGCTGAGAATTGTCAAGTCTATTTCGCAAAAAGAAACGTTTGATATCACATTTTCCTACTTCGCCTATGGTGTTTGAGGGCAAAGAGATTAACAATTAAAATAGTGGTGAATTGTGTAACTCTTTTATGCTTTTGATTTTGGAGTTGAAATGGGCCAGTGAACCGTTAGATCACAAATGGTGACGTTGTCATTTCAATTTTTTGACATCATCGTATTCTCATCGAACGGTTCATAAGCCCACCTAGATAGTACACAAGTGGGCAAGAGAAATTCTTCACGGAGAATGGAACATTATAATATCAATGCTAACGTATTTGTTCAAAAGTTTCCTCTCTATCTCCCTCGCTCTCTCTTATTTTAGAAAATTTCCATCATTATCTCAGTGAGATTCTTAAGGTATTTTGCTTGAGATAGGTTCGCAGAGATCTGCTCGTTTCATCTTATACGTCGTATATTCTTGAGGTAGTTGTTGAATAATGGCTAGTTTATCATGTTATTGGCCATAACTCATAACCTCGCATTTCAGATATGTGCTTCAATGATAGCTGTTTGATGATTTCTACTAGCTCATCATTTATCTGCTTTTGTTTTTAACCTTGGATTCTTGCATTTCTTGTAAGTGTGAATTTCCCCTTACGCTGCAATTCGTACAAAGGCTCTAATAAATGTTACAATTTCGCAGATGGACGTATTGTGGAGCACAAAATTTCTTGGATTTTAAAAAAATGCATATATTTCTTTCAATGGCTCTGGAAAATAATACAACAGCAATCAAAGAACATGCACGGGTTAATAAACTGTGGTGCTTTACTAGCAATACCATCTTTCTTGACCCGATCATATATAGTAAACAATGAGAAAAACATAAACTAACACCCAATGTGGGGTAACGAAAATACAACTGATGAATCTTGATTGCCCTTGTTGCAGGACATCAAACTTTGCTGCAAATATCTAGTTTTGATTCAACTAACAAACGGGAAGATCAGCTGGAGGAAGCTCTAATGTTTGCAGTCCACCAACACCGTTTTCGACAATAAACGCCATGGCCAAACCCCAGGTGATGTGGACATCCAAGTGACAATGCATCAGCCAAACCCCTGTTTATGTTAAACTTATGGATTAGTGTGTTTCAATGAGACAAATATGAAAAAGAGAATGGAAAATATAAATGCATGTTCATGCAGAGACAGAGTGGATGGGACTGTGGGAGGTCTGGACCTCGTTGTGAAACCCCCCTCCATGTCTACAATATCAAGTTTTATAACCCGACGTGAACCAAAATTGGAAAATACTTGTATGGATCAGAATTCCATACAACAAACCATCCAGATCAAACCATGAACAGTGGATTCTGACATGGCTTGATCTGGCCCATTCGGTGTATAAACCGCTGTTCCAAACAAGCATTTTCCGTCGAGGTTGCCCTCTGGCTCAGTAACACGTGTTTATATTTTGTTCTAACCTGGATTGTCAGCAACAAATCTGATCACAGCCCATCCACCAACAGGTACACTCGCTGTGTTTCGTAGAGGTGGGTCGACAAGGTTAAATTTGGATGTATCTCTACTTGGATTAAAGTTTCCAAACCCTTCAGCAACTATATAAAAGTCATAACCATGGAGATGAATTGGGTGGTTCTCAGCCGTGAAGATACTTGTTCCCTGCAACACTATCTGTACAGTTTCCCCATATTTCAACTTGTATAGCTTAGTACTTTTAACAGGTTGCCTTAGTGTCCGGCTCACATTCCCAGTATAATCAAACTTCACCGGTGGGGCCCCAGGGAAATCGGTCGTGAAAACTCCGGGTATGCCCTGTTGATGTGCTTGAAGCAATGAAAAGTTGGATGGGAGCACAAAAGACACATTATTCATGCTTGCTGCAAAACGGGTCCCATTCGGGCCCTGGCAGTTTCTCGACCTGGACCCACGTGGGCAGTTCATGAGCCCAAGCCCAACTGTGAAAAACAAATTATGATCAATTTTAGTGGGCACTTCCACTTTTCTCGGGCTTCTGAAGCTGGTGGTGAAGGCTGTGGCAGTGGCTGTGTCGTTAAATGCTGGCATAATTGCCCTAACGGGTTTTATCGAGGCGCATGTTGTTTGGCAGTTGGCGGATTTGTATTCAAGAATGGCTGTAGTGGTGGTGTTATCGAACGGTGCGCCTTGAGCGCTGGCATAGGCCCGGGCTGCAATGTAGTATCGTGATGGTGGTTGATCGGCGGTGATTAGTACATCGGTAGTCTGGCCCGGGCCGAGCATGAGAACTGATGTGGTGAAGGGTTTCACATAGGAGGCGTCGGCTCCGACCACGGTGAGCTTGTGATTAGCGATTTTTAAGAAAAGTTGTTGATTTAGCCCAGAATTGACGACTCTGAGGAGGTTCGTCTCTCCGGAGTCTATTGGAACTATTATTGTATCTGCATCATGATAATATGTTTGTTTATTTACTTATATATAAATATATATCTATATAAGATAATTAATATATATAAGATCAATTACCTTTGCTGGAGCAGTTGTAGAGATCACCAGGTTGACCATTAATGGTGTAAGCATCGGAGACATTAGGAGCAGCTCCTGTTCTTGTGGCTTGTCTCACAACATCAATGGGGTTTGCATCCCACCATTCACCTGAATCACCATCACATAAAAAGAAAATTAAATAATAGATAAAAGATAAAAATAAATGTCATGCAAAAATAAAATAAATCACACATCCAGGTAGTGTTAACAAGGTGTAATTAAAAATTTGGACTGCAAAAAAATGTGATAGAAATCTTTGACTTGCAACTTTCGCAAAAATTAGATCATTTGATCTTTTATTTTATTTTGATATTTTATTTTGTATTTCAGATCACATATAAATGTCATGTGCATAAAATTTTGGATGAATGGCATTTAATGTACCAAGAAGAAGGGGAGTTTCACGCTTGGGCTTAGGAAAGGGATATGAATCTCCTTCCCGGGGACGAATGATGAGAGCTCCATAGACGGTGGCTCTGAGCCAAGAACTGTGGGCGTGCCACCAAAGTGTGCCTTCTTGTCCTTGGATCGTGAACCGGTACGTATAACTTGCTCCCGGTCTGATTGGGCATTGAGTAACAAATTCTGGTCCATCAGCCCATCCGGTTCTCATTTGCCTCACCCCATGCCTATATACATTAAGTATATTTGTAAAACAACTCAAATATTAAGAGAGCGTTTGGAAAGACAAAGTATGTTTATTGACAAAGTACATGTGTGTGTGTATATATATATATATTGCAGGTTTTAATGCATGCATGCAAAAGGAGTTACGTACCAGTGGATGGTAACATTGTAACGAGCTTTGTTAACGACTTTGACAACCAGAGTGTCGCCATTGTTAACTTCCAATGTTGGTCCGGGATACATTCCGTTTACTGTAATTGAGTTGTGGGTTTTGCACAGCCTCTTCACTGGTGTTGCTTGCACCTGCAATTTTCGAAAAAGGAAAAGAAAAGAAAAGGTCAGCATATATGTGCGTGTGTATGTATATATATATATATATGTATATATATATATATATTGAATACACTAAGCAATATATACTAAGCAATATTAATTTAAATGTTCTAGCAATAATGATTATTTCGCACAAACTTAATTGGGACAAAAGGGTTAACTTTAATAGGACAATGTTTTTGCAGTTATTTGTTGTTGAGTTGTTACTAAATATATATGAATGATTATGAATAGTTATATTAACTATAGTGTCTCTAACAAAATTTCCTACGTCCCACCTCGTGCGAGTGTGTGTATATATATATAAATTGATGACATCCTATACTAAACTTTAATTTATTTTTTAAAGTGATAGCCAATCTCCCATGACAAAGAAGAAAACAAAAAAGGAAAAGTGGTTTAGTGACTTACAACAAAATCATGGTGATGCACTTTTGCATTTGTCATCTGCATCGTACTCATAAAAACAAGCAAAAAGCTCAAAAACAAGAAGAAAGAGCAAAAGGGATTTCTCAAGGCTTCCATTTTGGTGGATCTTTGGTAGAATTAATGTTGTAAGAAAGAATTAATGTTTTGGTTGTAAAATAATGTACGAGAAGAATTCCTTTTATACACAAACAAATGAAGAGGGAAGAGTAGTGGCTTTGAGTTTGGCAGATTAGGTTTTGAAGGGTCAAATTAATTAGGAAAATAACTTAGTTCAACTCTATATAGAGTTGTTGCACCCACTGGCTCATCAAACTCCATGAATTTTTGCTTTTTTCACAAGTCATTATTTGTAATGATATTTGTTATGATTTACAAAGATGTTCAAGGTTAACAAAAATTCATCCTTGTGTACATAAGTTGTTATTACATTGATCGATCATATACATATATATATGAAAATAAAATTTCTTGTTATACGTAGTTATCTCTCGATCCCTAGCACGCACAAACACACACTTATGTTGTTTTAAGAAATGTTTGTATTACCCAAGACCTGTTAATTAGTTTAGTGGTATCCACCTCTCACTTTATATTAAAAGTCCTGAGTTCTAATCCATGCTGCCACAAGTTGTGGCTCTCTTCTCTTTTATAGAGCTAAATAGAGTCTTTATGACTTAAAATTATAACTATCAACCCGGGTTTATCATGCTAGATTGTAGGGTATCTCCTTCCTCTTGAATTAAAAAAAAAATGTTTGTATTTTGTGCATCAAACTCAATCACTTACCACTAGATCAAAAGTTATAGTTGTTAATTGACACACACTTTTATTTTATTTTATACCCGACAGCGCAAAACATTGTCCTATACAACATCAATCGTGATGTGGTCGCATTTAAGTCACATGTATAGAGTGGGTGTGGTAGCAGAAGAGTAACAATAATTTAGAATATAATGTTTTACTAAATTGGAGTTTATCCACTTATATGGGAAATGTAATTTATTTTTCATGCAATTGATTTTGGTTTAGCTGATCTGATCTAGGCTCGAATTTGTCCAATACCCACTCCTCGTTTTCATTGTTTTCTTTTTCTTGGATTATTTTTTGGGAAAGTAGGTGGAGATATTCTAAATGGCGGGTTAATTTAGTCTAACAAAATCTTCCACATAAAAAGTGAATAAATTCTACGTGTTACTTTATGAATGTAAACACTTTTCAATGAAAGTTATATATCAATCTCAAATTACACATGATAAAGTACTTATAAGTTCAATTTACCAAGAAGAAAAAAAGTTCAATTTGTCACCACTTGTATATGATTTCATATACATAACCTTGGGGGTGGGGGTGGGGGTCCGATAATTGTAAGCATAATTGAAAAACATGTATATTTATTTTTGGACAAACTACACTTTGGTCCCCTAAACTATACCCATTGTACCAACTACCCCCTGTACTATAAAAAAAATACACTTATCCCCTTTAATTGCATGGAATTGTCCCTAGTACCCTTAACCACTATTTTTCCTCTTATTTTTTTATTTTCTCCACCAACTTTCTCTTTTTCACAAATTTTCTTTTCTTGCGTAGATTAATTACATTTTATTCAACGCTTTATAATTAATTAATTAAAATAATAATTTGCAATATTTTTTTAGCACAAATGTTAATTTCATTTGGTGAAAACTCATTATATAAATTATGAAAAAAGTCAACTAAAGTATCGTTCTGACAAAATTAAAGCAATTCAAATAGATTTTTAATATATTTTATGTATATTTTGATAATATATATATACATGTATATGTGTGTGTGTCTATATATTTTAAATCAGGGGTATAAGGATATGTATATTTATGATTAATTTAAATACATTTATATATATATATATATAGATAGATTCTAGTAAATTAGGGTATTAAAAATATACATATATGTAGTAAGAAAATATACATTAAAGATATATGTTATAATTAATTTGATTTATAACGATGCACTAGTATAATTTCATCATACATTAATTAATATAATGTGTTGTCACCAAATTAATTTATTATTTTTTTAAAAAATATTACATATTATTTTAAATAATTAGTTATAATGCATTTGGTAAATTTTAACTAATTTATGTAAGAAAAGAAGATTTGTGAAAAAGTAAAAATGGTGGAGAAAATGAAGAATGAAAGAAAATATAATGGTTAAGGGTAATAAAGACAATCTCATGCAATTGATGGGGTTAAGTGTCACTGAAAAATTGATTATATAATTAAAAGGGATATCCTATAATATTGTGCATATTTTATGTATATTTAGTTTATATATATATATATATATATAGGTAGATAGATATAGATAAATCGATTGATATAATAGAGAAAGTGAGGAAAACATATAGAATTATTCTGGAATATTTAAGAATATGATCTAGTTCGAACAGTTGAGCGACATACATGCTATGCAGAATATCAACCTTGATATAATTATTTAAATTAAATGTGGACAAAAATATCAGCTAGATGACGCCACATAGGTGGTATGAAGAAAGTTTTTGTTTAATTAATTAGATGACTAATTTTATAATTACACGTTCGATATTTGATTTGGTCTTATTGGTAAATGTGATTCAATGTTCAGATTGAACAGTCCATAACGACAAATTATTAAATTAATTAACTAAAGTTAGTTAGTCCGTCAATTTAGCAAACAATAAATGTTGACCTTTTTATTTTTTATTCTTTATTCAATCTAGCTACTATAATGAAAATGTAACAACAAAGTTATTTCCGGGAGTCGCATTTTACTCAGAAAAATTAATAAAAAGTAATAAATATTTTCCTTCGTTTGATTTAATTTGAATGAAATGAAAATAAAATATATGTATTCACATAGTATGATGATCATGTCGAGTTGGATTTTATCACGCGGGACTAAATTTACAATTTTTCCGATCATGTTGGATAGAATTTTATATTATCGAGTCATCAGAAATCAATTTCTTTGAGCTTTGTGTATCAGATCTTATGCGTCAAGACAAGTTTATTCTTAAGACTGTTAGAGTGATAAAACCCCGTAGGGATCTTGTATTACTGAGTAATATATTTATAGAGATACATATACATGGTAAACAAGAAACCCTAACTATAAGCAAGGAAAAGATAAATACAAGAAAATATTAAGAAACCTTAAACTAACATAAATAATAAAAAGATATGGAAATATATTGTAATATCAATCCTTACCGCAATCGAGTCTTGATCGTTGAGATTGAAATAAAAAACCGAGAAGAAGGCTTTAGAGGGACAAGCAAGAACATTTTGGGCATGGAAGTTCGAGCGTCCAAGAGCAAGAAGAGGATGACGCAGGAGGCGTGGTCGGGTAGCAACTGCGGCACAGAGGTGATGCAACGGCGACTAAGCGCGTCTGGCCGCCAAAGAAAGAAGGCGACAACAGCAACTGCCATAGGAAAACAAGAAGAAGAGAAAATGAGATTAGGGGGAAGAAACTAGTGGCATCGGTGGCTGCTACTTAGACAAGAAGAAAAGAAAACTATAGAAACGAGAAGAAACTGGCGGCAGCGGCGGCCAAAGGAGAAAAAAAATCTTGATAAATAAAAACTAAACTAGATAAGAGGTGTCGGACAGCAGTGACTTGAGAATGGCGGAAGCAAGAGATCGAGATACAAGAGGAAAAAAAATATATGTATATATAGAGAGCCGGATGGGGACGACGATGGTAGAGGCGCAGAAGCGAGAGATCTTGAGGGTTGAAAGAAAAACCCTTTCGCTCTGATACTATGTTAGAGTGATAAAATTTCGTAGGGAACTTGTATTACCGAGTAACATATTTATCGAGATACATGTACTTGGTAAACAAGAAACCTTAACTATAAACAAGGAAAAGATAAATACAAGGAAACATAAAGAAACCTAAACTAACATAAATACTAAAAAGATATGGAAAGATATCATATTATCCAACAAAGACGAGTCATGAATATATTATAACAAGTATAAATTTATTCGTTTTGTGAATTACACTTAAATTTAGTTAAATCGAATTTGAATTAAAATTTTCATAGCTTTGAAGGTGATCTATACTTATCCCATCAAAATAGAAGATATATATGTGTATATATATATTTGTATTTATTTATTTATGCATTTGTTTTATTTTTTCTTAATATGATATAAATATTAACTCATCAATTATAATTCCTAATGTGATATCCATATATACAAATCTTTTACACAAGCGGTATTGTAAAAATATCATAGTGTACTTTGTCTATAATGATGAAATTCATATTTACTTCGTAGATATTATTTTAATATTGTCAGCAAGTGTTCAAATGTATGAATTTGACTTCATTCGATCTCAATTACGTCCAATCAAGTCACTTTGAATCAAAGAGAAATAAATAGTAATTATAAAGATTTAGATTGTTCACCAAGAAAAAGAGAGAGTTTACATTAAAGTTGGTGAGTTTGTTAGTGACTTTTGCATGAACCAGCATGAATCAAGTCGTTAAGCATAGTCCAAAACGGCAACTAAAATTGACAGAAGAACCAATTATAAGGTTATATAATTTTCACGTCAAACTTTACCTTGCACCACCAAATTTTTTTAAGATTCTCTAATAATTCACTTGGGAAATTGTTTTTATTGGGTAGTTATGAGTGGGTACAATTGTGGGTTAATTTTTATGTAATTGCACTAAAGGGTTCGAATATTGTCTTTTCAATATAGTGATCATGTCATTGCCGATATACGACAAGCTAAGTGTCATATTGTGTTATTTATATTTATTCATTACAAAACAACGGAATACGTGTAATATATCCAGATACCTAGTATATGTCCATCAAATATAACATCGAGAAGACTGATATTCAAAGTCCGATTTAAATAAAAAAATTCAGAATTTAGGTGACATTAACTTTTTTTATAATTAAGGAACTGTGTATTAATTACTACTTGAAACCAGAAGGGAGTTGAGAAACAATGAGCATGGGAAGCACTCTCCAACACTTGGTCATTATGACATTATCATTTTGGGCTTGCCCATGAAGCTATATAGGGAGCAATATAGTATGATCATCTATTTTAATTTTAATTTTATAGTTTAAATCATACATGCGTACTGATTTATACAAGGTGGCTGTATTCATATATACATTATTAATGTATACGTTAATCTGTTACTGTAAGAGAATTTGCTAGCTTTCACAGCCTATTACTCTTCCCTATGGTATCGAATAAAGAAAATGAGACCACAGATTATTAATCCATGGTAGAAGTCACGTGGAAAAATTGAAGTCATTTGATGCTAATTTTGTATACATTAATACATGCCAAGTATGTTAAATGTTTCTTAAATATACACTTGATCATGTGTTAAAATAAAAAACAAGATGAAATATAAGTTGAATCAAAGGGAAAATTACACATAAACCTCCTTGCTTATTATGTAATTATAAAAAAAAAAACTCACTTTTTGGAAAATACATAAAGTTTTCCTTATGTTAAGACATTTCATACATTTTATGCATTTAAAAAATTCTTACAATTGCAACTTTTGTATACCTTAAAAATAGACCATTTGAGAAAGGTGTAGGTAATTTTAAATAAGTGAAAGAAATTTTAGTAATTATACAATAAGTGTTAGATTAGAGAAAACCCTGTAAGAAACTTACTAAGTAACATATTTATAGAGATACATGTCCTTGGTAAACAAGAAACCCTAACTATAAACAAAGAAAAGATAAATAAAAGGAAACATAAGAAACCTAAATATTTAATACAAATACTAAAAAGATAAAGGAGTCTATATATGTGTAATTTTTCCTGAATCAAATGATCAAAGTGCTACTTTTATCTACAAGGGAACAACAATACCCAAGTATATGCATTAATCACTTATTGTATATATACTCTGTGATATCATAAAGTGGATGATATTACTATGCGTAATCTAATGATTCATTATTCTCTTTTGAATATGGGTAGTATCTCATATCTCTCGATGACAATTATCATATTCGTTCTCAAGAGATTAAGGATATGTTTCGATTTATTCAGTTTTTGTTCAACAAAAATATTTTCTAACATTGTTAATTGTTTTGGAAATTTGCCAGCATAAGTTCGCTCAAGTTGGTAAGAACGAGTCACTGCCTCTCAAAAGATTGTGTGCTCGATTCCCTCTACCGACATGAGGGATATGTTGGTGGGCAATCTGTAAATACGTCTGTAAGCGACCTATGATTCGGACGCATGCCCTGACCTTAATAGATGACCGAAGTCGATCCTACCTAAACTTTTATTCAAAAAATAAAAAAGTTGTTTTGGAAATTTTTGTTCACGTAATATGTGGAAACGAAATGGGGTTGGATTGAAAATTGAGTTTGACATATAGATTGGGTTATTTGCGTCCACCTTTCTTGAGGTATTATGCTTTGGCAAGGTCCTCCCCTTATGTATTAGAATTTGACATCCACCATCCCTATATGTAAAAAAATTATACACTACCTTTTCTGCCCCTAGTTTATATATATATATATATATATATATAGGGTATGGATCAAATACATCCCTATACTTTAGGTAAGATATAAGACCCAATCTAGACCATTTAAACCATTTAATACAAAAGTCCATATTTAAAGTCATTATTTCAGTTTGTATCTTTAATTTAATAATAATAGGGACATTTTAGTCAATATGTCTAACAAACTCATGCAAATATCATCCAAGATCAAATCAAATCCCACTGATTGCGTAACAAATTCTTTTAAACGCAAGTTACCTCCAATTATGAAGTAAAAGTCAATTATCATCAATCAAATAATTAAAAAATCTAACATATTGGCAATTCATTCGTATGTTTCAAACCACAACCATACGACAGAAAACATCCTTGCACCCTTCTTAGACATAGATTAGTAATCTACAATAGTATGTAAATCATTATACAATAGTATGTAAACCATTATATAATAGTATGTAAATTATTATATAGTGTGTGTTTATAACTATACAGTTACAATCTTATAAATCATTATACGGTATCTTATAACACAGTATACAGTATCATATTAATCAATATACAGTATTATATAAGTCATTATACAGTGAATACAATAGCTAATTAATCCATTATACAATAGTTAATAAACAATATACAGTAAATACAAACAAGGTAAAGTTTGGAAATAATGGAAATAAATAAAAATAAAAATAAAAATCCGACTAAAAACATAAAAACGCGAAAAAACCTATTAAAACGATGGAATTTGGGCCCGAGAGGGTGGTGCTCAGCATACTTATAAGTATGCGGAGTTGTTTTTAAAACAACGTTTCCTTCGAGATTAATGTAAAGCTTGAGGCCAAATTTCAAAAACAGTTTTTGCCTTTCGAAAATTTAAAATATATATCTTTTTATTATTTTTAAAGCAAAATACAGTACATGAATGGTGATATACAGTGTGGTATTTTAGTGACACCACAATTAGTGATTTTTTAAACTATCATACAGTAGGTTATAAATCATTATACAGTAGCTTATAAACCATTATACAGTAAATACAACGGTGATATACAGTGTGTGATTAATGATACAATTAGTGATTTTCAAACCATTATACAGTGTGTGTTTATACGTCATACAATTACAATCTTATAAACCATTATACAGCATATTATAACACAATATACAGTAAAATATAAGACAATATACAGAATCATATAACCCATTATACAGTGAATACAATAACTAATAAACATTATACAATAGCTAATTAATACATTATACAATAGCTAATACACAAATATACAGTAAGAGGAAATTGATATTTCGCGATCGAATTTTCAGTTTGCGAAAATCTATCATATTCATGGCTATTTATTTCCCCAAGTCCATGCTTCAAGAAAATATGGACACACATCTTGGGTGAACACTTCAATAATTGTTATATATTTTTTATTGGTCCATATTAGATAAAAACTCATTCTATTTATTTAATCTATCATGCATTTAGGGTTTAGGGTTTAGAGTTTATGGTTTAGGGGTTAAACCTTAGGGTTTAGGGTTTAGGGCTTAGGGCTTAAGGTATCAATCTATAAAGGTGTTCATCAGTTCGATTCATGTTATTTGATATATCTAATTAATCTAGTATTACTGTAATCCTAATTCAAAATGAATAATTAGTTGTAAAAAATGAAATTTAATTCTCAATATCAAGTTCAATATGATTAAATAACAAATTCATAATAAATAAATGTATAAAAAATAAAAATAAATATGTATATAAATATACATATGTATAAATATATATATATAAAATAATGGCGATTTTGCGGTTCGGTTTGGTCCAAAACCATCACCAAACCAACTTTGCAGTGCGGTTTTTGTTTAAAATCGAAACCACGGTTTGTGCAACAATTTGACGAAAACGGTTTGGTGCGGTTTGGTGCGGGCGGTTCGGGCGGTTTCAGAAAATTGTTTCCCATCCCTACTCATTGTAGCATCTAAAGATGTCCATCATAAAAGTTTAATCGATCAGGGAGATATAGTTCAACTACTTGATAGCAAATTTGTATCTCGCGATGATCTTTTTAGCGTTGTGAAGGGCTTTTATTTCAAGCAAGGTTATGCTTTGTCTATCAAGAGTTCTCGAAAAGATAAATATGTAACTATTGGTTGTGATCGTGGGGGTTGTTATCGAGATAGACAAAATATTCCTATTGAAAATCGACAAAGGAATACAAAAACTCGTCTCGTAAACTGTCCATTTGAAATTCAGGGGAAGCGAGAAGATGACCTTTGGAAAGTTATAATAAAAAATGGCTTGCACAACCATGAGGCATCCGTTGATATTTGTGGGCATCCATCGGCTCGAGTTTTATCAAAAGAAAAGATTAAAGATGTTGATCAAATGACTCGGGCAGGAATAGCACCAAAGCAAATTCTTACATCTCTCCGAAAGAAAAATCCAAGTCTCCAAGCAGTGGCTAGAAATATTTACAATGTGAAAGGGAAGATTCAAAAAGAAAGCTTGGCAGGTCGTTCTATGATTCAGGCTTTGTATGACGATCTCAGTGAAAGTGGTTTTACTTTTGACATTAAACGCGATGAAGAGGGTCACGTGACCCATTTGTTCTTTGCGCATCCCACTTCTATAACATTGAGTAGAAGTTATTCAAATGTGTTTGTGATGGACTGCACGTATAAAAACAACAGATACAACATGCCTTTGCTTGAAATAATCGGCGTCACAAGTTTTAACACTTCATTTTTTTCTAGTTTTGCCTTTTTGAAAAGTGAAGGACACGAAGACTACACTTGGGCTCTAAGCACATTTAGTAAAGTTCTTGGTCCAGATAATCAACCTTCAGTAATTGTGACTGATAGGGAACTTGCACTGATGAAAGCTATCAAATCTGTTTTTCCAAGGTCTGTGAATTTGTTGTGTGTATAGCATATCCAAAAGAACATAGTTGGAAATTGCAAGTCTAGTTTTGAGAAGAAAGAAGATATGGATGAGTTTTTATCTGCATGGAATGAGATTGTATATTCTGCAACTGAAGAAGCATTTGAAAATGCTTGGAAAGATCTTCAATTATCGTACAAGCATAAGAATGATGTCCTCAATTATGTGAGGAAAATATGGCTTCCTCACAAAACTCATTTTGTTAGTGCATGGACAGAGAAATGTCTACACTTTGGAAATCGCGCTACTTCAAGAGCTGAAGGTGCGCATTCCAAGCTTAAACAATATTTGCTTATTTCAACTGGTGATCTCCGAGGTGTAAAAGACAAAATGTGCCTTCTTATGTCAAATGATATCTAAGAGATAAAAACTAAGTTATCAAGTGAAAGATTTGCAACTCCACTCAATTGTAACATCCCGTTTTTTAGTGAAGTTATCACTTGTATTTCAGCATTTGCATTGCAAAAGTTATATGAGCACCTTGAAAAGGTACGAAAGAACACGATGACAGTCACCTGTAGTGGTCAATTTATGGCTACCATGGGTCTATCTTGTGCGCATATGATGCGTAATTAGAAAGAAATGGTATTATCTCTTAATGCTATACATTTTCAGTGGCGTATTGATATTAGAGCTTCTCTATTCATTGATAATGAGATAAATATTGAAGAGAGGTCACTAAAAGGGATTGTTAGTAAGTTGTATGATAAGTACAATCATTGGCCTTTATTTGAAAAAGAGGATGCCCAAGCCAAATTATCTCAACTTTTAAGTAGACCATCTCCTTTACTTTTTGAGCCAAATGTACAAACTTGTAAAGGACGACCACCTAATGCAAAGAAAATAAGGGTGTCTAGTTCCACTAGAAGGGATCCTTCAAAGTTTGAAATCATGGAAGCATCAAGAAAGTGCAGCAAATGTAAGGAACCCGGGCATGATATCCGCACTTGTCCAATGAAGGATATATCTCTAGATCAAGATAGTAGCCTTGTTGATGATGGAGGGCTAATCAATTCTATTGACTTGAATATAACGCCTAATTACAACAATAGTTCTTTTTGGGACTTAGAATTGAACGTAAGTCTTTCTTCTTTTTGATTCACTTGAGTTTGTTTACATCAAAATTTTCTGTTTTCAATTTCATCAACCAATATTTCAATTAATTGTATTTAAAATCTATAGACAACTAACATTTTGTTTTTTGTTTCAGGGTCTGCATTGACATAGTTACTTTTGCGTAAGTATATATTCACTACCAGAATATTTTAAATTATCGCGAAAAATTTAAATATTATCTATTTGAGTTAGTCGTTGAACATTTTCATGTTTCTTGTTTTGTCAAGATTAAGAAGAAGTACTTTGATTGATGCAGAACTCACTGGATTCAAGTGCTTCGTACTGTTTCGAAGACTTTTTTTTGTTTTTTCCTCTTTAATTTGCAATTTAGACTATGGATTACGAGACTTTTGAGATAGTTTCAATTGAATAAATGATGATCATAATGTTAGGTGAGCATTCTTTATTTATTTTTGAATTGAAATTTTTTATTTGATCGGTTTGAGATTGTTTTTATGTCATTTGTTTTTAGACGTTATCGTAACAGGAAAAAAATTGCGATCAGACTCATCAGAATGCATGCAAATTGGAACGATCATTTTTGTCTAAACTCTAATTAACTGTTCTTATCAAAAAAAAATCTAATTAACGGTGTTTTCTTTGTTCCGGTGAAAGTTCTCATAATGTGTCATACTAGGCTTAGCAAAAAGTAGTTTAATTAAAAAAAAAAGCAATATTAATTGAAAATATTTTACAGCTAGGCCCACAGAGAATTTACTTGATTGTGTTTCCTTCCACACGTTACACCACTTGATACTTGGCCCCACATACAATTTTACTTAATTATTCTTTCCCTTGTTTCCTACTTTCCTTGCACTCATTGCGTCATTTTTGGGTTAAATTTATGCATCAATTATTTTCTCATTGACCGAAAAAGGCACATTGGGAATAATGTTAAAATTGCTCTGGCAGGAGGAAAGTTGCTCTGGATTTATCACTGCCCATTCTATAATATTGAAATTTATATTTACTTCGTAGATATTATTTAAATATCGTCAGCAAGTGTTCAAATGTATCAATTTGACTATATTTGATCTCAATATACGTCCAATCAAGTCACTTTGAATCAAAGAAAAAATAGAGAGTATTATAAAGATTTAGATTGTTCACCAAGAAAAAGAGAGAGTTTACATTAAAGTTGGTAAGTTTGTTAGTGACCTTTGCATGAACAAATGCATGAATCAAGTCGTTACGCATAGTCCAAAAACGGAAACTAAAATTGACAGAAGAACAAATTATAAGGTTATATAATTTCCACGTCAAACTTTACCTTTCACAACCAGATTTTTTATAGATTATCTAAAAATTCAGTTGGGAAATTGTTTTTGGGTAGTTATGAGTGGGTACAAATGTGGGTTAATTTTAATATAAATGCACTAAAGGGTTCGAATATTGTCATATTAATTAGTATAGTGATCATGTCATTGCTGATATAAGTCTCATATTATGTTATGTATATTAATTCATTAGAAAACAACAGAACACGTGGAATATATTCAGACATCCAATGTATGTTCACCAAATATAACATCGAGAAGACTAATATTCAGAGTCCGATTTAAATAAAAAAAATTAGAATTTAGGTGACATTAACTTTTTTTTATAAGGAACTGTGTATGGATTACTACTTGAAACCAGAAGGGAGTTAATTTTAGAGACATATGATTGAGCAAGGTTGAAAAACAATGAGCATGAGAAGCACTCTCCAACACGTAGTCATTATCATTTTGGGCTTGCCCCTGAAGCTATATATGGAGCAATTAGTATCATCTATTTTAATTTTAATTTTATAGTTTAAATCATACAAGGTGACTGTATTCATATATACATTATTAATGTATATATTAAAGTCATTTGATGCTAATTTTGTATATACACTTGATCATGTGTTAAAATAAAATACAAGATGAAATATAAGTTGAATCAAGGGGAAAATTACACATAGACCTCCTTACTAATTGTGTAATTAAAAAAAAACTCACTTTTGAAAAATACATAAATTTTCCTGTTGGTTATTTAAGCCAATTAAATTAATTATGGTTCTAATATTTCATTGATATTATTCATTTTTAAAATCACTTTCCATATCCTTTATAGATTTATAATCAATAGAGGATGTTATTGCCAATTTAGAGATTTGTCATCAATCTTGGATCAATCACATATGTGATTACCATTTAGGAGAGATTGTGATCAAATCATACTCCAATTAGAAGAGATTGTAATCAATCAAAGATTGATTGCCACCCATAAATTTGGTAATTAGAATTATTACCATAACATCTTTGATGGGAAGATGTCTATGTAAGGGTCACTTGGTTATTGAGGTCCCCAAGTCTAGCATTCTCACATTAAGAATTACACCATCACTAGAGTTTGCTGAAGGTTTGGAAGTCCTCGTACCCACAATATTCAACCCAAATACTGAGAGTATCAATGGCTGGAGGTAAGATCCTAGTTTAATTCTCGGCACCAAGATCTTTATGTACAAATACGTTTTGTACATATTTAGATCATTTAGTGCTTATATTTCTTACATTTCCCTCATATTAAGACATTTCTTACAATCGTACCTCCTATGTATTTAAAAATTCTTATAATTGTACCTTTTATAAGCTTTACAAATAAACCATCTGAAAAGGGTAAGTGAAAGAAATTTTAGTAATTATACAATAAGTGAAGGGGTCTATGAATAATTTTCCTTGAATCAAATGATCAAAGTATATGGATTAATCACTTAATGTATATATACTCGGTGATATCATAAAGTGGATGATACTACTATGCATAATCTAGTGATTCATTCTTCTCTTTTGAATAATATTCAGGTGAGTAGTATCTCCTATCTCTCGATAACAATTATCATATTCGTTCTCAAGAGATTAAGTATATGTTTCCACTCATTCAGTTTTTGCTCAACAAAAATATTTTCTAACATTGTCAATTGTTTTGAAAATTTGCCAACATAAGTTGGCTCAATTGGTAAGGACAGGTCACTTCCTCTCAGAAGGTTGTGTGTTCGATTTCCTCTACCGACATGAGGGTTATGTTGGTGGGCGATCTGTAAATACGTTTGCGAGCGACCTATGATTTCGGAGGCATACCATAACCCTGATAGATGACCGAAATCAATCCTACCTAAACTTTTATTCAAAAAATAAAAAAAAATTGTTTAGGAAATTTTTGTTCACGAAATGGTGTTGGATTGAAAATTGAGTTTGACATATAGATTGGATTACTTGCGTCTACCTCCCCTGAGGTATTATGCTTTGTCAAAGACTTTCTCTCATATATAGAATTTGGCATCCACCACTCCTATTTGTAAAAAAATTATACACTACTTTTCTAACCCTAGTTTATATATATATTCTATATTTACTTCATTCCTTTATGTTTCTTATTAAATAGAAAAAGGACAGGAATATAAGTTAAGCTTATGAAAATTACCGATCAAAATTAATTCTAATGAATAAATATTTTTAATTAGAAATAGTTATAACAAATGATATATTAAAGAAAAATTATAAAAACCCCAAAATTGAAAAGTTGAAATCAATTTTTTTTACCCCATCTCAAATACGCATTTTACATTTTTTCATTAGAAATAACATAATAAACAAAAATCTAAAAATTGACACAGTATTTCCTTTTAATCTCTTTGGTTAAGGACCTGTACATGATTTTGAAATAAAAACTGAAGAGGTCATACATATTATTGAATGATTTAAGAATCTCATTGTTTGTTTTCACTATCATATTAGATATATTCCAGAATGTTTAAATATTCTTTATGTTTATTTTACTTTTTATTAGTCTTATTTCTACTTAGAACAAAAAAGAAGAAAAATGTGAATTAAAAATGAGAAGACAAGAATACATAATGAGACATTAAAATTAAAAAGAAATTACTATATGAGTTTTCAGATTTTTGTCTATTACAATTAGCAATAATGTAACTCTATAAAGATTATATATAGAAAAAATTTATTTTTATGGAAGAAATAAAACACTATGAATTTATTAAAAAGTAGTTTGTAACATTAGAAAATATAATAAGATCCACAGACAGGGAATTAGAAAAATACATATTTAAGTATTTAGATTAAGTTTGATATATTGTTTGTTCCACATATTTTTAAATAAAAGTAACTATTCATTAGAATTTATGAAAAACTATCACGGAGGGTAATTTTTTTTTTTCTATTTAATAAGAAAAATAAAGGAATGAAATGAAAAATAGAAAATAGAAAAAAATATATAAACCAAGGGTAGAAAAGGTAGTTATAATATCTTTTTACATAAAGGGATGGTGGATGTCAAATTTTAATAGATGAAGGGAGGTCTTTACCAAAGCTTAATGTCTCAGGGGAGGTGGATGTGAATAACCCCATATAAATTTGACATTTCATTTAAGGAAATATATTCGATTTACTTTTTTCTACAACATGAAATAATCATTTGCTTGGAAATGATTGCTTACCTTTTTAAAATTGGAATGAAGGGCGCTGCCCAAACAATGTAGTAGTCCGTCTCCCCTACGTTTCCTTTTCTTTTTTTTTAATATATATATATATATATATACGGAACCCCGTGGTAAGGCACGTGATACTAATTATATAGGTAAAAATAATCAAATTATACTAAAGGATTGGTGATTTATAGATAAAAACAATTAAATATGGATAATTTATAATATGTAAAATTAGAGATTTGCTTCAAGTATTATGATTATCATCAAAAAAATTTATTAATATGAGTATTAAACCATATTATTTAGTTTAAGAAATAAAATAATTTATAAATATTTTTTTTTTTTATTTTTTATTTTTGGAAATCTCAGGGTAAATCTCCGCTAGTCACCCAGCAGAGCAAACCTGCCCATACGCAATAGTCCGCAAACCACGTATGGGGATAAGCCGCCCTAGGTTACCCATAGGCGACGGGCTCGATAAGCGCAGGGCCCCCAAGGGAGGATATAGGGGAAATACCCCCAATCCCCACACCTGGGTTTCAAACCCGGGTGGGTTCTCACGGCCGATGGCCTTGTGACCGCTAGGCCACACCCCGTTGCTTTCTATAAATATCATTAATAATAAAAATAAATACAAAAAGGTTAGTTTTTAAAAATTTAAATTATAGCGCTAATTATCTTATTTTTGAATTTCAAAAAATTTGAATATTTTAGATAAAGATCACTAACTATATTTATTCCAATCAAATAAAAGAATATATAAATCAAAATTACTTATGTAGCAAAATTGACTTCAACTAGACAATCAACATACCATCTTTCTTGACCTGATCATATATTGTAAACAATGTGAAAAACATAAACTAACACCCAATGTGGGGAAACGAAAATACAACGAATGAATCTTAATTGCCCTTGTTGTAGGACATTAAACTTTGCTGCAAATGTTCTAGTTTTGATTCAACTAACAGACGGGAAGATCAGCCGGAGGAGCCTCTAATGTTTGCAGCTCACCAACACCGTCTTCGACAATAAACGCCATGGCCAAACCCCAGGTGATGTGGACATCCAAGTGACAATGCATCAGCCAAACCCCTGTTTATGTTAAACTTACGGATTAGTGTGTTTCAATGAGACAAATATGAAAAACAAAATGGAAATATACATGCATGTTCATTCAGAGACAGAATGGATGGGACTGTGGGAGGTCTGGACCTCGTTGTTACATACACCCCCTCCATGTCTACAATATCAAGTTCGATAAACCCGACATGAATAAAAATTGGAAAATACTTGTATGGATCAGATGTGCACACGACAAACCATCCAGATCAAACCATGAACAGTGGATTCTGACGTGGCTTGATCTGGCCCATTCGGTGTATAAACCGCTGGTCCAAACAAGCATTTTCCATCGAGGTTGCCCTCTGGCTTCGTAACACGTGTTTATATTTTGTTCTAACCTGGATTGTCAGCAACAAATCTAATCACAGCCCATCCACCAACAGGTACACTCGCTGTGTTTCGTAGAGGTGGGTCGACAAGGTTAAATTTGGATGTATCTCTACTTGGATTGAAGTTTCCAAACCCTTCAGCAACTATATAAAAGTCATAACCATGGAGATGAATCGGGTGGTTTTCGGCCGTGAAGATACTTGTTCCCTGCAACACTATCTGTACAGTTTCCCCATATTTCAACTTGTATAGCTTAGTACTTTTAACAGGTTGCCATAGTGACCGGCTCACATTTCCAGTATAATCGAACTTCACCGGTGGGGCGCCAGGGAAATCGGTCGTGAAAACTCCAGGTATACCCTGTTGATGTGCTTGGAGCAATGAAAAGTTGGATGGGAGCACAAAAGACACATTATTCATGCTAGCTGCAAAACGGGTCCCGTTCGGGCCCTGGCAATTTCTTGACCTGGATCCACGTGGACAGTTCATGAGCCCAAGCCCGACAGCGAAAAACAAGTTATGATCAATTTTAGTGGGCACTTCCACTTTTCTCGGGCTTCTGAAGCTGGTGGTGAAGGCGGTGGCAGTGGCTGTGTCGTTAAATGCTGGCATAATTGCCCTGACGGGTTTTATCGAGGCACATTTTGTTTGACAGTTGGCGGATTTGTATTCGAGAATGGCTGTGGTGGTGGTGTTATCGAACGGTGCGCCTTGAGCGCTGGCATAGGCCCGGGCTGCAATGTAGTATCGTGATGGTGGTTGATCGGCTGTGATTAGTACATCGGTAGTCTGGCCTGGCCCGAGCATGAGAACTGATGTGGTGAAGGGTTTCACATAGGAGGCATCGGCACCAACCACGGTGAACTTGTGATTAGCGATTTTGAAGAAAAGTTGTTGATTTAGCCCAGAGTTGATGACTCGCAGGAGATTCGTCTCGCCGGAGTCTATTGGAACTATTGTTGTATCTGCATTAATTACCAAAATGTGTTAATTTACTTACTTTTACATATATTAAGATGATTAATATATATAAAATCAATTACCTTTGCTGGAGCAGTTGTAGAGATCACCAGGTTGACCATTAATGGTGTAAGCATCGGAAACATTAGGAGCAGCTCCTGTTCTTGTGGCTTGTCTCACTACATCAATGGGGTTTGCATCCCACCATTCACCTGAATCACCGTCACATAATTTTATGTCACATATAAATGTCACGTGTATAAAATATTTTCTAAACTATACATGTAAATTTGGATGAGCGGCATATTTAGCGTACCAAGAAGAAGAGGAGTTTCGCGCTTGGGCTTGGGGAAGGGATATGAATCTCCTTTCCTGGGACGAATGATGAGAGCTCCATAAACGGTGGCTCTAAGCCAAGAACTGTGTGCATGCCACCAAAGTGTGCCTTCTTGTCCTTGGATCGTGAACCGGTACGTATAACTCCCTCCCGGTCTGATAGGGCATTGAGTCACAAATTCTGGTCCATCGGCCCATCCGGTTCTCATTTGCCTCACCCCATGCCTATATATACATTAAGTATATATGTTAATTAACAACTCAAAGATTAAGAGAGTGTTTGGAAAGACAAAGTAGATTATTGACAAAGTATATATATATGTGTGTATATAGATTGCAACCATGCATGCATGCAAAAGGTGTTGCGTACCAATGGATGGTAACGTTGTAACGAGCTCTATTAACAACATTGACAACTAGAGTGTCACCATTGTTAACTTCCAATGTCGGTCCGGGATACATCCCGTTAACTGTAATTGAGTTGTGAGTTTTGCACAGCCTCTTCACTGGTGTTGCTTGCACCTGCAATTTCGAAAAGAAAAAAATCCGAAAAAGTCAGCATATATATATATATATATATATATATATACACACATATATATGATACGCTAGCTATTAAAAAAAATCCAGTGTGGCAATCTTAATATCAAAATTATAACTAATAGTGTATATATAAAGCAATACTAATTTTAATGTTATTGCAACAATGACTAAACCCACAAATTAACTTAAGAGGGACCAAGAAAAATAATAGGAACGAATTAGACAATACCGAAATTACTATTGTTGATTATTCGATGACAGCATGAATGTAGTCACTGAATCATGATTGTGGCACTTATTTGTTGTTGAGTTGTTAATACATATATCCCTAAATGATTTTGAATAGTAGTGTTACTAACAAACTTTCCTACCACCTAGTGTGTGCATGTGTATATATATGAAAATTATATTGATGACATCTTAATATCTTACTATATACTAAACTTTTAATTTATTTTCTAAAGTGATAGTCAATCTCCAATGAAAAAGAAGAAGACAGGAAAAAAAGTAGTGTAGTGACTTACAACAAAATCATGGTGATGCACTTTTGCATTTGTCATCTGCATTGTACTCATAAAAACAAGCAAAAGGCTCAAAAACAAGAAGAAAGAGCAAAAGGGATTTCTTAAGGCCTCCATTTAGGTGGATCTTTTGGTAGAATTAATGTTGTAAGAAAGAATTAATGTTTTGGTTGTAAAATAATGTAAGAGAAGAATTCCTTTTATACACAAACAAATGAAGAGGGAAGAGTAGTGGTTTTGAGGTTGGCAGATTAGGTTTTGAGTGGTCAGATTAATTAATGGAAAACAACTTAGTTCAACTCTATATAGAGTTGTTGCACCCACCGGCGCATCAAACTCCATGATTTTTTGCTTTTTTCACACGTCTTTTCCTTTTATGAGTTTAGTTTTCACCGATTTGATTTAAATTTGATGATTAATTAGTTATTTATAAAGATATGTGTAATGATTTACGAAGGATTTCAAGGTCAATAAAAGTTCTTCCTCTTGTACATAAGTTGTTATTGCATTGATCATGTGATGTGGTGCCCACTGGTCATCTCATACATCGGACTCCATTACATAAGATATTGTCCGGTTTGGCTGGAGCTGCACTGGTTTGTCCATAAAAGGCGCATTGTTGGGAAGACGGAAGTTTGGAGCTTATAAGCCTTTCAAATCGATCAACTTCGTCCAATATGCGACGATAGTAGCATACACATCAATAGGAAATCTCTGTGATACTTCTCTCTCTCTAGTACACAAAACACACTCATGTAGCTTTAAGAAAAAAAATCATATATTTTGTACGTCAAGATCAAGTACTTACCACTAAATCAAAAATTATACATGCTAGTTGAGATCTATGTTATAGGGATATAGATAAGTGGATACGGATACAATACTATACGGATACGAAATACGATAAATTTTAAAATTTTAGGATACGATACGTTGAGGATACGTGTATATATATATATATATATATATATGCATGTAATATTTAAAAATAAATTTGATTCAATAGCTTGTTGATACAAATAAAATTTTGTCTAGTTCTGTAAATTTCTTTGTTATCTGTTTAACTCATGATTTAATTTTTAACAAACAAACCGTAATATAATGTTTTTTCTTATTTTAGCCCAAAAAATTTTGTAAAATATTACAAAATATTTAGTTTTGTATCCAATGCGTGTCAAATGCTTCAAATTTTGTGTCATATACAGTATTCAAAATTTTATATTTTTTTTTTATTTTCAGACACTTCAAAGATGGTCCGGGCATGGTTTTCGGGTCTATCCATATCGGATACGAGTACGATACGGATACGTTACTGCACGGGGTCATTTTTAGGAATATTTGTGTAACATAGATTGAGTTACAATTTTTACTTTTTAATATTTGACAGGGCAAAGCATTGTCTTATACGACAACCGATTATACGTACCTTAAGTCACATAGAGGGGTTGCAAGAGCATGTGGGTAACATTATATTTGTTTTGTAATTAAATGTTTTCCTTAATTGGAAGGTATCCACATAGAGAAGGTGCAGGAGCACGAGAGTAACATTATATTTGTTTTGTAATTGAATGTTTCCTTAATTGGAAGGTATCCAGTATCCACTTATATGGAAAATGTAATTTAATTTTCATGCAATTGATTTGGTTTAGCTGATCGGAACTCACATAAGATCCTCTATTGCAAAATGATGTTGTATCTTCTATTGCATTCATTCTATGCATGACAAATATATAAATCGTTTCCTTAAATATATAAGTGATTTGAATTTTGTACACTTGTCATGTATAAAAGTGAATGCAATAGGAGATGCAACACCATTTGCAATAGAGGATCCTGATTGATCTGAACTAGGCACGAATTTGTCCAAATTCCAATACCCACTCCTCGTTTTCATTGTTTTCTTTTTCTTGGATTATTTTTTGGGAATGTAGGTGGAGATATTCTAGATGAAATTAGAGTTAACTTAGTTGAACAAAACCATCCACATAAAAAGTGGATAAATCCTACTAGTTACTTATTTTATTTTATTTTGGGAAAAGTAATTATTTTATTAAGAAACCCAACAAACTCAATGTTTCATACAAAGGCTTCAAGGGAGACACTTTCGGTCTAACCTTGAAGTCCCAAATCAACTCATTCAATCACTATTCTCATTGCTTATTACAGTAAATAGGAATTTCCTATCTCTAGCTCCTTTTGCCTTGCTGCTCCAGTCCCTTATCTTCATGCTCAGCTCCCCCTTTAGTTGTGTAAATCTGATCTCACTTGAAGTTTCCTTATGTTCAAAAATCCTCTGGTTTCGTTCACCCCATATTCGATTGATGACCCCTGCAACCCCAGCTATATTTACCCTCTGTCTACACTTCCAACCTCGAAATTGATAAAACCATGAATCCACCTTAAGCTACTGCATAGTTAAGCTCAACAAGCTCTTACTCCAAACACACTCAAAAAACAGATGCTTCAAACTTTCATTTTCAATCTCACACAACACACAAGTTTTATCAATGCCTTGCACAAAACAACTCAATTTGTCTTTAGTCATCAGTTTCCCATGTAGAACCATCCAAATAGTAAAGGCATGCCGGGGTATAGTACAAGGGTTCCATGCCAATCTTGCAAAAGGAAAAATCACCTGATCCCCTCTTAACCAATTATAACAATAATGAATAGAATACTTACCTGCTTCGGTGGTGAACCCTCTATTTAACTGATAACCAATTTCAACTTTCCTTTTCACACTATTAATCTTTTTCCAAGCCCAGCTACTATCAAGTGGTGGTTGGTAAGCCCAAAAATCTTGCCCTTTTAAATATATGCTCCCAATCCATTTGACCCAAAGAGTGTCCTTCTTACTTGCGATTGACAAACCTGCTTTCCAATTGCAGCTGTGTTCCAGTCTCTACAACACTGCATATTTAAACCACCATATTTCTTCCTCTTACATATCTACTCCCAACTCACAGGAATTATCCATCTCCTGTTATCAGTTCTACCCCAAAGAAAGTCCCTACACTTTTGTTCTATCAGCTTCATGATGGACTGAGGAAGAATAAAAACTTGTGCCCAGTATATGTGAAGTGACAGTAAGACTGTGTTTATCAATTGCACTCTTCTTGCATATGATAAACTCCTTGTTGCCCATCCTGTTAGTTTTCTGGTAATTCTCTCCACTAGCACATAACAATCCACCTTACTCCATTTAGTAGGTGATAAAGGTATACCAAGATACTTCATTGGAAACTCCCCTACCACAAAACCAGTGATCTTCATTAACTCATTCTTAGTTCTTTGAGACACCCCCCTTATGAACATGCTAGACTTGCCCTGATTAGCCTTCAATCCAGATGTATCAGAGAATATTTGAAATGCATCCCATAAAACACTGACTGATTGTTTATTAGCTTTACAAAAGATCATAAGATCATCTGCAAAGCATATATTTGTAAGTTTCATACCTTTACACCCTGGGTGATACCTGAATTTAGGTTGTTGTGCAGCTAATTGAAGGGATCTGGTTAAGTACTCCAGACTAGCACAAACAGCAAAGGAGACATGGGGTCCCCTTGCCTCAACCCCTTCTGCCCTCTAAAAAACACATGCATTTCACCATAATGACAACAGAATAAGAGGTGTTAGTGACACATTCCCATATCCAATTACTAAACCTCTTTGGGAATCTGAGTCCATCAAGACACTCCTTCAAAAACACCCATTCCACACTATCATAAGCCTTCTTTATATCAATCTTCATTAGACACCTTGGTTATACATTTTTCCTATTATAAAGTCTAATGAGTTCTTGACTTATCAAGATATTATCCACTATGGATCTTCCTTTAGTAAAAGCTTCTTGATTTTCATTCACAAGATAAGGTAAGACTTAGGCCAGCCTCTGTGTGATCAATTTAGATATGCACTTGTATAAACTGTTACAACAAGCTATAGGTCTAAAATCACTAGCTTGAGTAGGATTCTCTACCATAGGAATTAGGCTCAAAAGTGTACAGTTTACCTGTTTCAAGAGTCTCCCATGATTGAAGAAATCCAGAATAGCCCATGTTACTTCCTGCCCCACTATACTCCAAGCTTTTTTGAAAAACCCACTTCCAAACCCATCAGGCCCTGGACTCTTTGTAATGCATATGCTAAACATAGCCTTTTTCACCTCCTCATCTGTAAACGGCTGAATGAACTTCAATTGCACTGCTAAAGTCAAGGTAGGACCCTGCTCAAACACCTTCTGATCTGTCCGCTTCACTCCATTCTGGGTTCCCAGCAGCCCTTTATAGAAATTCACAAAGTGCTCTGTAACCTCCTCATACTCTGTGATCTCCCTCACCCCATCAAACATCTTGTACACTCTGCCTATACTGTTTCTGTTGTATAATTCTGTGAAAATAGGCAATATTCAAGTCTCCCATTGTTAACCAAGCTTGTTTGGATTTTTGTTGTAAATAGCTATCTCTATTTTTTGCTAACTAGTTGTACTTTTGCTCACTATCCTTCACTTGAGCCTGTAGACTTAAGTCTAGGGGACTTGCATCAACCTCTCCTGAAGTGTTACCATTTGACTATAGGCCTCTTCTGCTCTTCTTTCTATGTTAGAGAATTGTTCTTGATTCAGTCTCCTCAAAACAGGCTTTAGCCTCTTTAATTTCTGCACTATAGTGTACATTTTATTACCATTTACTCCTTCTTTCCAACTTTGGTCCACCAAAGGCAAGAAACTCTGGGCCTCACTCCACATATTATAAAATTTGAATGGTTTCTTAGTGGATCTTTTCTGTTGTTGCATTCTAACCACTACAGGATAGTGATCAGAAACCCCTTCACGCAGAAAACTTGCTTCTGCTTCTGGAAACTTCAGACACCACTCATGGTTAACAAAGGCCCTATCAATGCTTGAAAAAAAATCCTATGACCCACTGCATGCTTATTATTCCAGGTATAGTAGCACCCATTCCATCTTATCTTCTCCAAATCACATTCTTCCACACATCCCTTTAATCCATCAACTCTGTCACTGTAATAGGGTTTCCCCCCACTCTATCATGTTTTGTAAACACACTATTGAAGTCTCCGATTACCATCCATGGTCCCCTTGTGTGATGTGCTACTCTTGTTAACTCTTCCCACAAAGAACTTCTTTCCCCAGATGTATTATAAGCATATATAAATTTAAGATGATATTCTGCCTGTGTATCTCTATTTTGTATCTTAGTATGTATAGATTGAGTAGTTGTATGAGTAACATGAACTGTATAGATATCCTTTCTCCACATAAGCCATATTCTCCCCCTCTCATTATCCCTATTATTGGTCTCAAAATCCCAGCCAGGACATATGTATTTAGATACTGTATTCACTTTATCTTGTTTTATTTTATGTTTTAAAATCCCCATAATACCTATATCATATTTATTACAAAAGGATTTTACCTCCTTTTGTTTACTGGATAAGTTCATGCCTCTGATGTTCCACACAGCTAACTCCTTCATTAACAGGCTGATTGTGAGTTGTGTCTCCCAAATTCCCTTCATTCTCTTGTGTATTAACCCTCGATGTAGATGGTATATCCTGTGCTTGCTGCTCTCCAAACTGTAAATTCTTCCTGCCTCTCCTATTGACTGTTTTCCATTGTTCCACATCCACATCCCTCACTTCACACCCATCCCCCTAATTTGCTGTCCCATGGCCTTGTTCCCCTATACCCTGGTCAACTTGTTTTGGCCTCCAAACCATTCTCCCATTTTTTCTTCTGCATTCCTGATCCTTATGGCCATACCCCATACAGTGGTTACATTTTGTTGGTCTCCACTTATATTTCACACTTTGGTCAACAATAAGTCCTTTCTCATTTTGGAAACTAATAACTTTAGGCATGCTATTTATCTGAACGTCTACCAAAATTCTTCCATATTAAATTCTTGCCTTTTCCATAGTCTTCTTGTCTGCCATAATTGGTGTACCAATGAGGCTTGCAATTTTGCTGAGCGCCTTACTGCTCCAATATTTGACATCCAGTGCCTCAAGTTGAACCCAAACTGGTACACGTTCCACAACAGGTTTGTTATAATCTTGATTCTCACTCCACGGGCTCACAATTAGGGGCTTACTGTCAAAGTGATAAATCCCCTCCTCCACTACTTGATCCCTGCCCTCCATAGTTTGAAATTTAACCAGGAAATACCCATTAGGCATTAGGAGTACCTTGTCAATGCCAGCTTTCCCCCACATGCGTCGTATATACCCATTCATCACCGGAAATGGGGGGTTAGCTCCCAACACATAACAAACCAGAGCAGTCTTCCAGTAATCAATTTCAGACTGAACATCATCTAATTCAATTTTCCCAATTTTTTGCTCCTGATGTATTTCCGGTTCCATGTATGTGAGCTTACATCCAGCATTTCTGAGTTTGGAGACATCAAAATTGTCCCAGACATTTCCAGGTTTTCTCACAACAGGGGATTCTCTTTCACCTCCCTCCGGCCCTTTATCGCGGCGGTCTTCCTCAATCCTAGGGTTTTTCGATAAGCCCCTAATGCTCTCTTGCAGAACACGCACTATCTCCGCCTCTGAATGGCTCTGATTCAACATCCCTTGAGCTCGACTCAGCAAGTGTTCAATCGATCCAGTTCCTTGCCCCCTCTGTACCCCCGATTGCAAACCCATTTCCCATCGATTGTTCGATTGACCTCCATCTCCTCCCTGAAACCTTTCCATTCTCTCCACCGATTGTTGCTGTGGTGGAGTAGAAAGTTGCACCGTGTTCGGAATAGTACCTGCCCCTTCCTCTTCCTTGCCATCGCCGCGATGCACGCTAGAACGCTAACATATGCCGAGAGAAAAGTTAGAGAGAGAGTATTGAATATTTTATCTTTTCTTCTTCCTTGTTCTACTAGTTACTTATTAATGTAACGCTTTTCAATGAAAATTATCAATCTCTAATTACACATGATAAAGTACATATAAGTTCAATTTACCAAAAAGAAAAAATTCAATTTGTCACCACTTGTATATGATTTGGTAATGGTAAGCATAACTGAAAAACTTATATATTTATTTATCTATTATTATTTTTATTTAAAGAAAATACTAAAAATTCTGACTAATTAAATGAAATTGTCATTCAGAATTGCAGATGCTCATGTTTCTTAAGTAATCAGTCTCACTGAAAAATTGAGTATATATATAATTAAGTAGCTAAGAAGGGATATCCTATTATTTACATATATATATATATATGTATATATATATATATAGATGGATGGATAAATGCATATAATTAATTAAGTAGCTAAGAAGGGATATCCTATTGTTTGCATATTTAATTTATATGGATATATATACATATATATAGACAGATAGATAGATAGATAGATGGATGCATAGATCGATAGATGTAACAGAGAAAGTGAGGAAAACATATAGTATTATATAGGAATATGCACTACAAAAAAATAATTATTGCCCATATTAATATGTTATGGTGAAAAGTCTATTTGTCATGGTTAAAATCAATTAACTAAGGCTTTGATACGACTTTGGCAGTGGTATTTGCATACATGGCCAAAACATTTATTATGGCTTATAGTCATGGTCAATGTTTTGTTCATTGTAAAAATCATGGCTTTTAGTCATTGTAAAAAAGTGTTAGGTTAACATTTCTTCCGCCACGGCTAGTTAGAGATTAAAATAATTGGCATTCTTTTTCACCATGACTAACTTTAGTGTGGCTATATGAAACATCTACCATGGCCAAGTTAGCCGTGAGTTTAGACCGTTATAGACCACGGCTTTAAATCATGACAAATATTTTTATTGTCAATACTCAATTTTCTTGTGTTGATTTAAGAATATGTCTAGCTCGAACAGTTGAACGACATACATGCTGTGCAGATTATCAACTTTTGATGTAATTATTTAAATTAAATGTGGACCAAAATATCAGTTAGATGATGATGCCGCATAATTATAATTAAGTGGGATGAAGAAAGTCTTTGTTTATTTAATTAGGTGACTAATATTATAATAACACGTTCGATATTTGATTGGTCTTATTGGTAAATGTGACTCAGAGTTCAGATTGAAAAGTACATAATGACAAATTACCAAATTAATTAACTATATTGAAGTTAGTCCGTCAATTTAGCAAACAATCAATGTTAACCTTTTTATTTTTTTATTCTTTATTCAATCTAGCTACTATAATGAAAATGTAACAACGAAGTTATCTCCGTGAGTTTTTACTCAGAAAAATTAATAAAAAGTTATAACTATCTTCCTTAGTTTGATTTTGAATGAAATGAAAATAAAATATATGTACTCACATAGTATGATGATCGTGTCGAGTTGGATATTATCACGTGAGACTAAATTTAAAAGAAGATCGATCGTGTTGGATTGAATTTTATATTATCAGGTCATCAGAATCAATTTCTTTGAGCTTTGTGTATCAGATCTTATGCGTGAAGACAACTTTATGCTTAAGGCATGAAATGAATATATTATATGATAAGTATAAATTTATTCGTTTTGTGAATTACACTTAAATTCAGCCAAATCGAATTTAAACTAAAATTTTCATATTTGCTTTCAAAGTGATCTATACTTATCCCATCAAAATAGAAAATATATATATATATATATGTGTTTATTTATTTATACATTTGTTTATTTATTTAATATGTTATAAATATTAACTCAATCATTATAATACCTAATGTGATATCCATATATACAAATCTTTTACACAAGCGATATTGTAAAAATATCATAGTGTAATTTGTCTATGATGATGAAATTTATATTTACTTCGTAGATATTATTTAGATATAGTCAGTGTTCAAATGTATCAATTTGACTTTATTTGATCTAAATTACGTCCAATCAAGTCACTTTGAATCAAAGAAGAATAGAGAGTAATTATAAAGATTTAGATTGCTCGCCAAGAAAAGCTAAATGTGGTTGTTTAGCTACCAATTATGTGCGTCTCACTTCCGTTCCTCTCTAAACCCTAACCTTCTTTTTTTTTCTATTTTCCTCCGTCGATGATAGCTTGGTAAAACAGTCGTCTATTTCACTACTGTTATCACCATCATGGTCGGCGGGTTGAGTTGGAGCACCATTTTTCAAGTTGTACATCACATTTTCGAATCTGATGAAACGGATATGGATCTAACGAGACAGAGACAAATCTGATGAGATGAAGACAGGTGATACATAAATTTTTGTATAGCGTTATAAATATTTTGTTTAGTATTTTATTTTCTCTCTAGTATGAGAGTTTTTTTTTCTCTCGAATAAAAGTTGTCTCTCCTTGAATAGAAGTTGCACAAGAATTTTCTTGAGCTCGTTTGTTAGTTTTTAAGATTTATTATTTTGAAAATTCTTGATATTTAGTGCTTCAATTGTTCTTTATTACATCGTTAAACACAATTTCAGTTGTATTATTTTTGACGTTATAAACTTTTTATTGGATAAAATAAAATACCGCTTTTCCTTAAAGATAAAAACAAAACCAAGAAAAAGAAAGAATGTACATTAAAGTTGGTAAGTTTGTTAGTGACTTTTGCATGAACAAATGCATGAACTTAAGTCGTTATGCATAATCCAAAACAGAAATTAAAATTGACAGAAGAACAACAAATTATAAGGTTATATATATTTCCACGTCAGTCTCAGGGGGCGGATCTACCTAAGGGGGGGGGGGGGCAAATTTTTTCTTTTTTCCTTAATATATACATATTTTCAAATTTTAATTTTTTAATTATATTAGTGCCCCCTCAAATTATTAAATACCCCCTCAATTTTGAAAATTCATTTTTTTACCTTACAAAATTTTTTATATTTGAATTTCGCCCCCCAAAGTCAAAAAATATTACTTTTTCTCCCTTTACTTTGAGTTCACCCCCCCCCCTCCAAACCCAAAATTCTGGCTATAACAAAAGAGGTATAAAAGTATAAATTATGTCAAAAGTTGTAATTGAACCTAATTAATTATTATATTTTCCCCCATAAATATAGCGTACCATACCGCGGGGAGCAAGCCCCCCGCACCCCCTCGATAAAATTCTTTGTGCTCCCACCAACCTCAATTTCAGGATCCGCCACTAGTCAGTATTTATCTTTCACCACCAAAAATTTTATAGATTCTTTAATATTCACTTAGGAAATTGTTTTTGTTGGGTAGTTATGAGTGGGTACAAATATGGGTTAATTTTTTGCTTTTTCTATAAATGCTCTAAAGGGTTCGAATGTTGTCATACCAGTATAAGGATTATGTCATTGTTGTTGTACGACATGTGTCATATTATGTCATTTATATTCGTTCATTATAAAATAACCGGACATATGTAATACAGGGATGGAGTCGATTGGGGGCTGATGGGGTGCTCAGTCCCCTCAACTTTAAGAAAATTATACTTTGCCCTACATATTTTTTATATTTGAAATGTTGCCTCCTCCAAAGTATAAAAATATCAAGTTGTACCCCTATTTTTGCTATTCGGCCACTTGAACCCCAAATCTTGGCTCTATCCTTGGTATAATATATCCAGTCACTCAGTGTATGTTAACCAAATATAGCATCGAGAAGACTGATATTCAAAGTCCGATTTAAATAAGAAAATTCAAAGCTTAGGTGACATTAACTTTTTTTATACGGAACTGTGTATGGATTACAACTTGAAACCAAAAGGGAGTTGATTTTAGAGACATATGATTGAGAAAGGTTGAAAAACGATGAGCATGAGAAGCACTCTCCAACATTTGGTCATTATCATTTTGGGCTTGCCCATGAAGCTATATATGAAGCAATTAGTATCATCTATTAATTTAAATTTTATAGTCTAAATCATACATGTGTACTGATTTCTACTGTATTCATGCATTATTAATGTATATATTAATCTTTTATTGTAAGAAATATTTGCTAGTTTACAGTTTTCACAGCCTATTATACTTCACTATGGTATAAAATAAAGAAAATGAGAGTATGAGACCACGGATTATTAATTAATGGTAGAAGTCACGTGTAAAAATTGAAGGCATTTGATGGTAATTTTGTATACATTGATACATGCCAAGTATGTTAAATGTTTCTTAAATATACACTTGGTTATGTGTTAAAATAAAATACAAGATGAAATATAAGTTAAATCAAGGGGAAAATTACACAGACCTCTTTACTTATTGTGTAATTATTCAAAAAAAAAAACTCACTTTTTTGGGAAATACATCAAGTCACTTTTATGTTAAGATTATTTCTTACAATTACACGTCATGTATATTTAAAAATTATTGCAATTGTACCTCTTGTAACCTATATAAATAGATCCTTTGAGAAAGATGGTGATAATTTTAAACAAGTTAAGTTGATTTTGGTAATTATTGAAGGGTCTACGTAATTTTTCCTAAATCAAATGATCAAAGTGCTAGTTTTACTTACAAGGGAACAACACTACCCAATATCATAAAGTGGATGATATTACTATGCGTAATTCAACATAATCAATTTTGAACAATACTTAGGTGGGTACTATCTTATATCTCTCGATGACCATTATGCCAATGATGCCTAGCATAGTTGGTTAAGGTTGAGGTCCCATAACCAAGAGGTTATGGGTTCGACTCCCACTGGATGCATGTGGGTTGTTCCTCTACTTGTAATAGTAGTTTGTTTGTAATAGTTTGTAGCTTATGATTGTATTTGCTTATGATGCTTGCTTGTAATAAATTCTCTTGCAACCGTTGTATTATGATGTTGTAATCGTTCCTTAAAAAAAAAAAATGACCATTATCATATTCGTTCTCAAAAGATTAAGAATATGTTTAGACTCATTCAATTTTTGTTCAATAAACATATTTTATAACATTGTTAATTATTTTGGAAATTTTTGTTCACGTAATATGTGGAAACGAAAGGTATTGGATTGAAAATTGAGTTTGACATTTCATTCAAGGAAATATATTCAATTTACTTTTGTCTAGAACATGAGATAATCATTTCGATTTACTTTTGTCTAGAACATGAGGTAATCATTTGCTTGGAAATGAGTGCTTACCTTTTTTTAATTGGAATAAAGGGTGCTACCCTATGTCCCTAACAATGTAGTAGTCCATCGGGTCATTTTATGTCATATCGGTATCAATAGTCTCAGTGTGGTATATACTATGGATTCCCCGAATAGGGAGGCATTGACTAAAATACCCTCTCATCCAATGGTATATATCACACCGGCAGGAACCCACCAGCCCCCCCCCCCCTCAATTTTATTTTTTTTCATTACTATCCATAAAATTTTCAAAATATCTATTTTCGTTCCCCCTCAATGACATAATTATCTTCTATATTATTTAAATTTATTGTAATTGAATCTAGTTCCTTATTAGATTTCCTCTCATAAATATAGCGTACCGTACTGTAGAGGGCAAGCCCCCCCGCAACCCCCCTTCAATCTTTCGTCTATTTGGCAAAAAAAAAATGTATAGCTATCTTGCCCCCCCTTACTAAAAATCCTGGCTCCGTCCCTGTACACCGGGACCATTGATAGTGGTGTGGCATAAAATTTTCCTAGTCCGTCTCTCTTATGTTTTATATATATATATATTAATAGGTCGCTTTCTTATGACGAGCTAAACTAGCCTGAAGGAACGGGTTTGATCCTCACACTGAACTCGAAGTGAATGGTTTATTACGAGACCTTGTTGGCATGCCCCCAAAAAGGTTGATAAAAGAAAATCTAAGAGACCGCATTTTAACATTTGCAGTTTAACATAATCTATTTTGAATAATATTCAGGTGAATAGTATTCCATATCTCTCTATGACAATTATCATATTCATTCTCAAGAGATTAAGAATATGTTTCTACTCATTCAATTTTTGTTAACTTTATATTTTCTAACATGGTTAATTTTTTTCGAAATTTTTGTTCACGTAATATGTGGAAACGAAAAGGTAAGGCTATGTTTGTTTGTGTTTTCATCATGCTTTTTTCATTTTCATTTTCATTTTCATTTGAAAATGGAAATACACAGTTTATACTATTTTTAACTGAAAATATTCTCATTTTCATTCTTGTTTTTACGTTCCCGAGAAATTTTAATCATTTATTTAAAATTATATTTCACATCACTTATCTTACATTTTCTCACACATCCACCCATCACCGTTCTCTCTCTCTTCCACCCATCAACAGCATCTCTCTCTCCTCTCTCTTCAGCTCAAATTCAACAATATTCATCTAATCATTATTTTTCAATCATTTCACACATTATACTCACAAATTTCAACTATTTTCAAAAATACAACCAAGCACACCTACTTTTTCACTTTTCTCACACGAAAATCAAAAAATACGTTCTTTCATATATTTTAAAAAATGACGATTAAAAATAAAATAAAAACACAATCAAACAGAGCCTAATGGATTGAAAATTGAGTTTGACATTGTAGATTTGACATTTCATTATATTCGATTTACTTTTTTCTAGAACATGGAATAATCATTTGGTTGGAAATGATTGCTTACCTTTTTTTAATTGGGAATAAAGGGAAAACCCTTGTGTAATTCGATAGGAAATTCAAATATATGAATCAAGACATAATAAAAATAATAAAAAAATTGTATTCAATATAAAAATAAGTTAAATATTTTTTTTTTTATTTGTCGTGTTTTGGTACATGCATTTGGGTTCCACACCGAATGTATGTAAGTATTTTCTGGAGCGAAGGGTGCTACCCAACAATGTAGTAATCCGTCTCTCCTATGCTTCCTTTTCTTTTTTAGTTTATATATATATATATATGTATGTATATTATATGTATATACATATATAATACGGTATTTTCTCTTATAAAGGAATATTCGTGAATAAGCTGGCCCAGTGAGTAGGCCCAGTTATAGACCAATCTAAGTAGATCCAGATTTTTGCTGGGCCATTCCTTGTTCTCAATTGTTTATCTAGCATGAAAGGCTAACCCAGTCAAATGAGTTGGCCCGGTGACCAGGACCAATTTAAGCCCATTGTTCTTTCTTGAAAGCTTTGGCCTATGGATTAATGGATAAACAAATATTAAAATTGTAAGAACTGTTATGAATAATTCATTAAGTGGATGTCCATATAACTCCAATACATAATTTAGTGGATTTACCTATAACTCCAATATCTCATTTAGTGGATTCACATACAATTCCATTACCTCATTTTGTAATCAATATTTGATCTTATTATGTGCCTAAAAATAGGCTTTGCCATTGTATTGAGAAATACACCAAAAATCAAAGAAAGAATTCTCTTCTTAATTCTCTAGTCTCTCTACTATAAAATATTTGTATATATTTCATAATATTTGGGGTTATTTCATAACACGTTATCAGCACGATCCGTCTCAAGGAGTTAATCATTTTGAAATTTGGCTAAAGATATACATGGGGTACTCAACGTATGATGTAAAATCCATTGAGAAATTTTTATGAGTTATTATGAGTTTGTAAAGAAAATTGATGGACAAGATTTTTAAAACAAAGTAAGAAGAAAAGGTACGTATATTTCAATATTTAACAAAATAGAAATATGCAATAATTCTCTTGATGTTTGGAAAGAAACATATGTATATGTGCATATATTTGATTAGTATTATTCTTTTGAATAATCCTATCATGTTGAAAATATTTTAAAAAGTTGAATGATTGTTATGTTATTCATCTTATACTTTGATAATAGTACTATATGATGAATCTTGAAAAAAAACTTGACTTTGTGACTCTTCATATTACGAGGAAAAATTATTTTTCTTGGGCGTTAGATATTGAAATTCATCTTGATGCAAATAACTATACTCCATTCCCTAAAGTGAATGTGTTGAGCAATATATAAATTCATATATGCAAATAACTATACTTCATTCCCTGAAGTGAATGTTTTGAGCAATATATAATTATTTTAATCATGAGTCCCGTCCAACTAGTTCTGCTATATTTCCTGAATTGAAAGTAGCAGCACATAACTATTTTAATCATTAAAGAAATCATGGACGTGGATGTGGTCGTGGATATGGTCATAGAAATCGTGGTGGTTATTCAAAGAACACATCTTTCCACCAGAAGTGGAAAAATAATGAAGAGAAACATGAAAGTGGCCAAAATAGCAAATTTGTGAAAAATTTATGCTATCGTTGTGGTGGTAAAAGGTCATTGGTCATGTACCTGTCGTACACCAAAACATCTTGTTGACCTTTACCAAAAATCGCTAAAAAGTAAAAAAAAGAAAATAGAAACAAATTTTGTTTTTGAAGAAGGCGATTCTGATTATGGCCATTTTGATGACACTCATTTAGATGTTGCTGATTTCTTTGCTGATCCTGATGAAAAAATTAATCACTTGATTGGAGATAGGAGTGTTCAAAAATAAATTTGTTAAGTTTTAACTTTTAGTAATTTATAAATAAATATTTAAGCATGTTGTTTTCTTTTTAAGAATGAATTTATTCATAAGATTATTGTTTATTATATTAAATAATATTGTTTGATATTGATTTATTTCTTTTTATGTTTCAATAAAGAATGAGTATTTACTCGATCAGCAACAACATCAATAATGAAAATATATGTCTCGCTGATAGTACAACAACTCACACCATCCTCAAAAATAAAAAATACTTCTCTTATTTAGTAATGCAAGAAGCCAAAGTTAATACTATATCGGGTAGTGCAAAATTAATTGAAGGCTCCGGCAGAGCTAATATATTGTTACCCAGAGGAACACAATTTTATATTGATGAAGCTTTATATTCTACTAAGTCTCAAAGAAATTTACTAAGCTTCAAAGATATCCGCCGAAATGGATATCATATTGAGACAACAAGTGATGGCAATATTGAGTATCTTTACATCACTAATACAATATCTGGTAACAAATGTATATTGGAAAAATTGCCTGCATTTTTCCTCCGGTTTCTACTGCACGCATATATCTACTATTGAAACACATGTTATCGTAAACCAGAAGTTTGCGAACCAAAATAAGTTTGTTGTTTGGCATGACCGGTTGGGCCATCCCGGATCAATTATGATGCGAAAGATAATTGAGAATTCATGTGGTCATCCATTGAAGAGCCAACAGATTCTTCAATCGAATGATATCTCATGTGCTGCTTGTTCACAAGGAAAGTTGATTATTCGACCATCAACAACAAAAGTAGGAAGTGAATCTCTTACGTTTTTGGAACGTATTCAAGGCAATATTTGTGGACGAATACACCTGTCGTGTGGACCATTTAGATATTTTATGATTTTAATTGATGCATCAACAAGATGGTCACATGTATCTTTGTTATCAACTCGCAACCTGGCGTTTGCGAGATTGCTTGCTCAATTGATTAGACTACGAGCACATTTTCCTTATTATCCTATTAAGAAGATACGCCTTGATAATGCGGGTGAATTTACTTCCAAAAACGTTCAATGACTATTGTATGTCTATTGGAATTGATGTTGAACATCCTGTAGCACATGTTCATACACAAAACGGTCTAGCAGAATCGTTTATTAAGCGTCTGCAGTTAATTGCAAGACCTTTACTTATGAGATCAAAACTTCCTATTTCTTGTTGGGGACATGCTATTTTGCATGCAGCAGCACTTATTCGCATAAGGCCAACAAGCTATCATAAGTTCTCCCCATTACACTTGGTTTTTGGTCAGGAACCAAATATTTCCCATCTAAAATTTTTTGGATGTGCGGTATATGTTCCAATTGCTCCACCACAACGCACTAAGATGGGTCCTCAAAGGAAGTTGGGAATATATGTTGGATTCGAGTCTCCATCGATAATAAAGTATCTAGAGCCATTGACTGGAGATTTATTTACGGCTCGATTTGCTGATTGTCATTTTGATGAATCAGATTTCCCAACATTAGGGGGAAAAAATAAGCAGCTGGAAAAGAAAATTAGTTGGAATGAATTATCTTTATATCATCTTGATCCTCGAACAAAACAAAGTGAACTGGAAGTTCAAAAGATAATTCACTTGCAAGGTTTAGCTAACCAACTGCCAGACGCATTTACTGACCTAAAAAAAAGTGACTAAGTCACATGTACCAACTGTTAATGCTCCAGTAAGAATTGTTGTCCCTGAAGGTCAAAGTAATGAGTCTACTGCACGCCTGAAGCGTGGTAGACCTATCGGTTCCAAAGATAGTCATCCTCGAAAAAGAAAAGGAGCTAAGAATCAAGATGGTCTAATCGAGGATAAAATAACTCCAGAAGAGTCCCCAGTCATAACTAATATTTCAATTCCAAAAGAACCTCAGGTACCTGAAAATTGTGAAAATAATGAGATCTCAATCAATTATGTTATGAACGGGAAACGATGGAATCGAAATGAAGTCAACGTTGACGATAAATTTGCATATGATGTAGCGCTAAATATGATGAATGATAATGAGGATCAAGAACCAAAGTCTGTTAATGAATGTCGACAAAGAAATGATTGGCCAAAATGGAAAGACGCAATGAGGGCAGAGTTAAACTCGCTTGAACCAACAAAAAGTTTTTGGACCTGTAGTTCGTACACCTGAAGATGTAAAAGTTTTTGGACCTGTAGTCCGTACACCTGAAAATGTAAAAGTTTTTGGACCTGTAGTCCGTACACCTGAAGATGTAAAAGTTTTTGGATCTGTAGTCCGTACACCTGAAGATGTAAAAGTTTTTGGACCTGTAGTCCGTACACCTGAAGATGTAAAATCAGTAGGATACAAATGGGTATTTATGCGAAAACGAAATGAAAAAAGTGAAATTGTAAGATATAAGACACGTCTTGTTGCCCAAGGGTTTTCGCAACGACCTGGCATAGATATGAGGAGACTGATTCTCCTGTGGTGGATGCAACTACTTTTCGTTATATAATAAGTCTGGCAGTGCATGAAAAACTTGATTTGCGTCTAATGGATGTTGTTACAGCCTATTTGTATGGCTCGCTTGATAATGATATATATATATATATATATATATGAAAATCCCTGAAGGATTTAATATGCCTGAAGCATATAATTCAAGTTCTCGAGAACATTATTCAATTAAATTAAGTAAGTCATTGTATGGACTGAAACAATCTGAACAAATGTGGTATGATCGTCTCAGTGAATATTTGTTAAAGGAAGGATATAAGAATGATCAAATTTGTCCTTGTATTTTCATGAAAAGATCTGGAAATGAGTTTGTCATAATTACAGTTTATGTTGACGATTTGAATATCGTAGGAACTCCTAAAGAGATTTCAAAAACTGTTAATTGCTTAAAGAAAGAATTTGAGATGAAAGATCTTGGAAGAACAAAATTTTGCCTTGGACTACGAATTGAATATTTAAAGAACGGAATTTTTGTATATCAAGACGCTTATATATCAAAGGTGCTAAAGCGTTTCTACATGGATAAATCACATCCATTGAGCACCCTGATGGTCGTAAGGTCACTAGATGTGAACAAAGATCCTTTTCGACCTCGAGAAAGTGATGAAGAACTACTTGGTCTTGAAGTACCATATCTAAGTGCAATCGGTGCACTAATGTATCTTGCTTGTCATACTCGACCTGATATAGCATTCGCTATTAATCTATTAGCAAGATATAGTTCTTTTCCTACACGAAGGCATTGGAATGGGGTTAAACAGGTACTCCGCTACCTTAGAGGAACAATCGATATGGTCTTGTTTTATTCAAATGTACCCAGGTCCGAATTGGTTGGATATGCAGATGCTGGATATATGTCTGATCCTCATAATGGTCGTTCACAAACATGCTATTTATTTGCATGTGGTGGCACAGCCATTTCATGGCGATCTATAAAACAAACCATATCGGCCACATCATCTAATCATGCAGAAATCTTGGCTATTCACGAGGCAAGTCGAGAATGTGTTTAGTTAAGATCCATGATTCAACACATTCGAGGGACTTGTGGTTTATCTTCTGGAAAAATGATCCCGACGATCTTATATGAAGATAATTCCGCATGTATCGCACAATTGAAAGAAGGGTACATTAAAGGAGATAGAACAATGCATTTCTTTTTCACTCACGATCTTCAGAAGAATGGTGATATCAATGTTCAACAAATCCGTTCCAGAGATAATCTTGCTGATTTGTTCACCAAGGCACTTTCCACAGCAACATTTGAAAAGCTAGTCTACAATATTGGTGTGCGTAGACTTAAAGATCTTGACTGATATTGTCATGAGGGGGAGATAATACGCGCTGCACTCTTTTTCCCTTAACCAAGGTTTTTCTCACTGGGTTTTCCTGGTAAGGTTTTTAATGAGGCAGCATCTGATTGCGTATTGAAAGAATTATGTACTCTTTTTCCTTCACTAGGTTTTTATCCCACAGGATTTTTCCTAATAAGGTTTTAACGAGGCATATTCTTAAGTGATGGACATCCAAGGGGGAGTGTTATGAATAATTCATTAAGTGGATGTTCATATAACTCCAATACATAATTTAGTGGATTCACCTACAACTCCAATATCTCATTTAGTAGATTCACCTACAATTCCATTACCTCATTTTGTAATCAATATTTGATCTTGTTTTTGTGCCTATAAATAGGCTTTGTCATTGTATTGAGAAATACACCAAAAATCAAAGAAAGAATTCTCTTCTTAATTCTCTAGTCTCTCTACTATAAAATATTTGTATATATTTCATAATATTTGGGGTTATTTCATAACAAGAACAAACTTTTCCCCTAATCTTTACATTTTCCTTAAAGGTGGCAATTTATTTTTGGACCACGAGTTCAACTCAACTGAATGAATTTTGGGTTGGCTTGATCTAAAATATTTTAAGTTAGATTTGTTTTGAATTGAATTTTGTTGAGCTAAACTAAGTTTGTGCCATTATCGATTCTGACGATATCTTCATAGAACCTCAATAGTGTTTCATTGGGCCTTTATATGTTAACTATAGGCTCATTTTGAGTCCCAAAAAGAAAAATAACACTTCAGATTTAGTTATATTTGTATTGACAATAATAAGAAAGTCTAAACTTCCCACCCACCCCGGGGCGTCCGTGACACACAAGGGCCTAGGGCCGTCACCCCAAGGCCCGCTACCTTGGGGATCAACAAACCATCGGGGACCTACACCCGCCCTCGAGGCCCTGATAAACATCCTAGGGGGCAGCCACCCTCAAGGACGACCATGGGGGGCAGCCAACCTAGACTCCCGAGGATCACCACCTTTGGGGCCCAATGAACCCTTGACTGCCCCATCTTGTATGGGCCCACCACCCTCAGGGGTTGTTACTATCAAGGGGCCGCTACCTCGGGGATAAGCCACCTACTTGTGTGGTAGACTTCTAATGATTTAGTGTCAACTATGTTAACCATTTTATGAAACATAATTGAAGATGATACTAGACACAGTCTTAGCGTATCGTGGGTCCATCATTAGCCTTGTTTATGATATAGTGCTTTTTTGGTATACAACCTAATTAGGTCGAGTCCAACCTATTATGGATATTTCTTGAACACAACCTTTCTTGATTATTTTACATAAATGTATTATGGGGTGATCGTGGCGAACTTATAATTCGTGACAAAAGGTGAACTATCACTTATATTTCCAAATGTGTTGGTAGAGCAGTAGAGCTGTGATGATCAAATTGACTTAATCTCTTTTAAATCATGCAGTTATTTATTTGTTCAGAAAATTATCTTCACAATTCAATCTAAATTTTTTATCGCAAAATACTATTTCATCTCGTAAATGTGAAGTGATTCTACACAAATCCTGAATCCAGCCAACCTATTCCAACGGAAAATTCTAAAGTGGATTAGGAGTATTGATTTTGATCTATTTTATATCATAAATTCAAAATAAGTGGGGTAATTTTCATATTCATTACTCGGTACAATCCACCCTTCTCAAATATAATATTTGTGTGTTGAAAAATAGATCGAGCGACAACAATCCGGATCCACCGTACAATTACCCCCATTCCAACTTCACTTCGCTTGTCGTCTAATCGCCGATAGAAGCACCTACATGATCCCGGAAAAGTCCCGAACCTCCAGAGTCAACCCGGCATTGACCACCGTACCTCCGCCGCTCGCCGCCGTGTCTCAATCCATAACCCCCTCCTCAGCTCTTCTCCATTATTAATTTATCCACTGACCAGCCAATCAAAACTCCGAAAATTCAATCAACCAAAAATGTCACCCTCATCAAATTCAAACCTACTGTAGTTTTATCTTCCAAGATATATTCAAGAAATTGACGAAATTTAGAAACCCTAGTTCAGAAACAATGATGGGCTATGAGAATCAGGGCTATGAAGTAGCGCATCTCTACACATCGCAAGATCAGATGGCGTCGATACTCCTCGACGATGATCTACAATCGCCGCAATCCAACGGCTCTAAATCAACCCCCGATGACCCCCTCTCTTCACCAAACCCTAACCCTAACTCAATTAATACCATACTCGAGCCCCCTTCGTACGCAGAAGCAGTTTTCCGATCGTTTGATTTGGATTCCGTTGATTCTGCCGATATCAACGGCCAGGATCACTCCGCCTTGGCTACGCCGTCGTTTCAGTCTTATTACCTCAAGATTTCAGTTTCGGATCCGCTGAAGGAGGTGGAGCCGTCAGGGTCTATTGTGCCTGGAGGAGGTCATTATTTTTCCTACTTGATTACGACGTTTACGAATATGCCTGAGTTTAATGGGACTGAATTTAATGTTAGGAGAAGGTTTAAGGATGTTGTAGCTCTGTCGGATAGGTTAGCGGAGAGTTATCGCGGGTTTTTTATACCGTTGAGGCCGGATAAGAGTGTGGTTGAGAGTCAGGTGATGCAGAAGAATGAGTTTGTGGAGCAAAGGCGAGCTGCGTTGGAGAAGTATTTGAGGCGGCTCGCTGTTCACCCCGTGATAAGGAGGAGTGAGGAATTACGGGTTTTTTTGGAGGGTTCTGATAAAATGCAGCTGATGAGGACAACTGATGTTGCATCAAAAGTGTTAGGTGTGAAGAGTGTGGATGGAGGAGCAGCAGATATAAGTGAGGTGACGCAGCCTGCGAAGGGCGGGAGGGATTATTTTAGGATTTTCAAGGAGTTGAAGCAATCGGTGGCGAATGATTGGGGTGGAGTAAAACCCCCGGTCGTCGAGGATGATAAGGAGTTTTTGGAAAGGAAAGAACAATTGCAGGAATTCGAGCAGCAGCTAAGTAATGTGTCTCAGCAGGTTAATATCTTGTTCATTCTTATTTATGTATTTAACTTTTATGAGACATTGTAACTTAATTAATGCAAGTTTGTCCTGCTTTGTGTGCACATGTGTCGTATTGTGAAAGTTTTACAATTTCAGGGCTTGCATAGTCGATGCTGAGGTTTTAAATGCTAGCTTCCGTTAACACACAACATGAGTCATGAATCTAAAGTATGTTTAGCTTCATTTTAGGAAATAATTAAAAAGGCCATAATTTGGAAAAGTACATATCGAGTTCGAATTTACTATGAAGTTTTGTCATGGGAAAGAAGAAGCAATGGCATCTATAATCTTATGCCCTTCGGTGATATTAAATATATCTGTTCTAATAATCCTAATAGCCATATGTTGGTTTGATTGAGATGGCTTGAGCCTCACAACAACTGTTGTTCCAGTATTAGCTTAAAATTTGGTGAAGGGGCACTGCGGAACGACCTATATGACAGTTTTGTTTCAGGTTGAATGCTAATATCATGGTGATATATATCAATGGGTATGTCAGAATTTCTATCAAGTTCTTGAGCACAAATCTGGTTGCAGGGGTGCGCCTGGTGGTGCTACCGCCATTGGGGATGTGGTGGTGCTGGTTGTGATTTCTTGGTAGTTGATGGGCATTTTATGGTGTATTCCTTTGTGGAGATTTTGTGCTATTATTTTGCGGCCTTTTGTTATAATTGACTGCTTATGCTGGTTGTTTTAGGATCTGCAACATGTACAGCATCACATAGAATTACTTATTGATGTCTATATCCATGTGCCTGTCACTGGAGTAATTTTTTTATTGCAAGGCTGTGAACAATGTTGATGAAAGTCGCATGGTTGCATGGAGTTATTTTGCGAAGTTGGACTTCGTTAGGTGTTTTTCTGCATATTTTACTTGAAATTTTTACGACGCTTGTTATTTCTTCTTTCCTAATAATTCACTTGTCCCAAAGCATTCTCTACATGTCATGTTTTGGATATACCAAATTTTGTAAACTCAAAAAGTAAAATTACCTATACAATAGATTCCAGTTATGCTCGCATGGTAAGCCATGATTTTGAATTTACTACTTCATCATGTTTCTGGAATTATGAATTCGGAGTCTGAACAATAGCATTATGCATAAGTTGTCCAAATAATTCAAAGAATATTGGGAAATAAGGGTGTTGGATATCATATGTCACGAGTATCTTGTTTGGCTTGTTTATTCTTTATAACCCTGATATTCCCTCATTGTTTCCTTGGATTTCCTTCATCTGATTCATTGGTTGAAGTTGTCCTTATGCATGGTTCTGAAAGTCTTGCTTTACTGTGAAATTGGCAGATCAATTATTCCAAAAAAAAAAAAAAAGGATAAAATATTTGTGTTTGTAGATCTTCTGCCAATGCCGTGCGAGGAAGACTGTGATTAATTTTGCTTGTGTCTCTGTATTGTATTTCTAGGCTGAATCTCTTGTCAAAGCTCAGCAAGACATTGGGGAGACGATGGGTCAAATGGGACTGGCTTTTGTCAAATTAACCAAGTTTGAGACGGAGGAAGCTATTTATGATTCCCAAAGAGCACGTGCTGCAGACACGAAAAACGTGGCTACTGCTGCTGTAAAAGCAAGCAGATTATATCGGGAATTAAATTCTCAAACTGTCAAACATTTGGTAAAGCATTTGGATATTTCCTTAATGGATTTCAAATTTTAATACATTTCGATGCTAATCTTTTATGTGAGCATTCAGATTTGGGGTTCCCACGAGCCAAGCCGAGCTGAGCCTGGCCAAAATTTTGGGCTCGAGCTCGACGAGCCTTAGAAATATGAGCTCGAGCTCGAGCTCGTTCGAGCTCGTTCGGACTCGAGCCTGGGTCGAGCTTAGAAAAAAAAAAGAAAATTTCTTTAATTAAGTATATTATATTATTAATTTTGTATTAATATATATATATAATTAAATATAATCATCATAAATATTTAATATTTAATAACTAACACATATATAATATTATAAGATATTATATTATATGTATGTATATATTAAAAAATAAATAAAATATTATATTATATATATATATATTAATTTTATTTTTTTTAATTCGGGCTCGCTAGCTTTCGAACAGGCATAGTTGGGCTCGAGCTCGAGCTCGAGTTTTATTCGAGCCGGCTCGGCTCGGTGGTCACCCATAACCCCTAATTCAGATCCTTGCATGTTTGCTTGAGGTTTCTGTATCAATAATGATGCTTCCTTACTTGACTACATTTTGTTAATACTTGTCCCAAAATAATGACTCCCTTACCTAGGTTGACCTGGTAATTCTTTTTCTTGGTGTGACTATTTTTTTCAATTGATTGGATAAAATTAAAGAGTATGACAAATAGGAAGATTTGAAAGTTTAGTGATATCATAATTATGAAAGAATTAATATAATAAATTAGCGAAATTGTATTTGTGGTCCCACTGGATAGGGTGTTGAGCATCTTTGGTTCTAAATTTTACGGGGATCTGCACATTTAACTCTCCACTTCTAAAATTATTGCACATTCAGTTTATGATGTTAGATTTTAGACACGATTGTGACAGGAATTTCTTTCGATCATTAGTCTAGTTCAAATAATTGCCATGTGACACTGACATGACCAATTTCGTTCAAAGACTAAAGACGGGCCGTGTTGATCAACCCTCTGTCCGGTGAGACCAAAACTGCAATTTTGCCCACTAGATTAGTCAAAATAGAACTTGACTTTATACCACAGCAAATTGAGCAATTATTTTTGGGATTAAAGTAAGCTTGCCAATATTCTATACTATACATGTATTCATCTGAATATTTAGCGAAATGCAGGATAAGCTTCATGAATATCTTGGAGTGATGCTAGCTGTCAACAACGCATTTTCGGACCGATCAAGTGCTTTTCTGACTGTACAAACTCTTTTATCAGATTTATCATCATTAAATTCAAGAATAGAAAAGCTTGAAGCTGCTTCATCAAAGATATTTGGTGGGGATAGTTCAAGAATTCGGAAAATAGAAGAGCTGCGAGAAACTGTAAGAGTAACTGAGGATGCTAAAAACCGTGCAGTCAGAGAATATGAACGAATCAAGGTAGGATCTCTGCTCCTAGTAGTATTCCTAAATTTACTTTGCTTGTGAATTAAACAAATCCTATTTGATAATGAGCTGATATATTGCTAGTTTTACTTAGCTTATAGATTAATCAATTATGTTCTGAGTTTGTTGTAGGGTGAATTACATGCACACCCCCTCACTTTTATACTAATTACCAAAAAAATCCTGACTTTTGGTAAATTACAATAAAACCCGTAAGGAGTCTATTTGTAAGGTTTAGAAGGGGTGAAATTATAAGAATTTTTAAATACACATGAGGTGTAGTTGTAAGAATACGTTAACATGTGGGGGACTTTATGTAATTTCAAAAAGGTTAAGGTGTTTTTGGTAATTAGCACTAAAGTGAAGGGGTTTGAAAGTAATTTTCTCTTTGTTGTAATGTGATAGTAAAACAAGTTAATCTGAAGAGACTACTTCTAATATGAATTTGGCTGGGAGTGGCAAACAGATAGGTGATATCCATTGAGTTTGTTTGAATGATTTCAAGTTATAATGAATTTTCCGACAATGAATTTGAACTATTATTCGGTCATCTCACTGGATTTCAAATCCACCTAATGAAGTCGTTTTGAAATCGTTAGTTTCTTCACTAGTCATTTATGGTATCTTCTTTGGAGATGGTCTCTAGCTTTTGACAACTTGCAAAGGGAGTAAAAATAGAAAAAATTTACAAGCCTCGGTTACTCCTTTGTACACATGTCCTAAATGTATATATTATATCATACATTTACTTTGCCACACTTCTATTTTTTAAGTTTCTGGAGTTTATAACATTCAAATTTTCGTGAAAATGTATCTGGTTTCTCTCTGCATCTGCGTGAATAGGTTTTTGATGTCGGGGAGGGAGAACCACTTGTTAGGTTATGTATAACAGTCAACTCGAAAACTTGATGCCTCGTGATGGGAAAATTAAATAATAGTAACAATGATTTATTTTATTCCTTTTCAATATTAAATCATTTTGCAACAAAATATTCGGACTTCTCTTGTTTACTTTCTGATGATAAATTAATTATTGCATTTAAACTACTGCAAATTAATATTTTATATAATTTCTTCGTGAGTTCATTATCGATTCAACACTGAATTTTCTTCTATATGCAGGAAAATAATAAAAACGAGCTTGAGAGACTAGACAAAGAGAAGCATGATGATTTTCTCAACATGCTGAAAGGATTCGTTGTTAATCAGGTGTTCGCCTTCTCCTGTTAATTTGTGTTATTAGAGATTAAATGGTCATATAATAATCAGTGTTTAGAGAAATTTTGTCTGCACTTAAGAAAGCTACAATTATCTTTTACTGCTAAACAAGCAATGTTGGTGTCTGTAAAATGACACGTCTGTAAAATCTTGGCTTCGCCGAACCCCTCGAATCACATGACAAGTCTGATATACTTGCTTCATGAATGATCACTCTCCGTGGGAATTACATTAATCACATGACAAGTGTGATTCACTTGTGTTGTGAATTGATTTGGTTTGGCCAAGCCGGATCTGGATTAAAATTTTCCCAGTAAAAGTGTAGTTTACCACAATTATGGTTTTTAAATTCTCCAAAATTGTGGTTGGGAAAGGAAAGGTCTCTTTTTCCTTTTCTTAGATAACTTCCTTGTAAGGAAATGTGTTGACATGCACAACAAACACGTGTTATGGAGAACGGACGTTTTATGTCTAAAACCCTCGGACACTCAAGTGACTCCAATATTCAGTGAGAATGGAAAGATGTAAAGAGGGTCAGAGGGTTTTAACCAGGAAACCTCCAGGGCCGCCTTAGACGCGCGTTCATGTTGTACGGCAACCGCTTCATAAGAGGAAGTTATTCCAAATATTTTTGTTTTTCTATGTAAAAGCTCAATCAAGATAGTAATATCATCGACGATAACAGGCTGGATATGCAGAAAAGATGGCGAATGTTTGGGAGACAGTTGCTGAAGAAACTAGTGGATACGTGAAAAAATGATAGCCGAAAAGAGCCGGTAGTAGATGTTTGCCTTTTGATATAGCTTTTCTTGTTTTCCCGCTATTTACATACTTTATACTTCAGGCGTTAGTGATTCTTAAGGAGTCACGGGATTTCATCTGTGTATGATGGGTGCAATTGCACTGTATTTCAGTGTTGAAGCTTCTAAGAATGACCTTGCAGGCGTATATATGAGTTAAAGGTCCCAAGATATGGCATAGTGAGCTGTTGTTTATTTGAAGTTGGAACTTTGTACATTTCTTTTCATCTTCTTGTAATTTTCTTTAGAGAGAGAAACTGTTGTTACTTACTTGAGCAGAGATAAGTGTTGTTTCTAGAGATTCATATTTGAACTTTTTCTGCAAGATAATATAATTGTATCTTTGATCAATTTCTCATATTCTTGGACAGATGAAATCATGAAATATTTCAACGGCCAATAATACTAATTGTAATAAATTCATTTGCTTTGAGAACTGAAAATTTAGCAACCCAAGTAGATGAATTGAATAGAGGAACAACATGAGTCTTAACTGTTTAATTTTTGGCCTTTGCAAGGATAAGAGTGGTAGTCGGTTATGCAATAAAAGAAAGAAAATTACAAAAAAAAATAAAAATTGTTGCAGTAAATTTTTAGGGATAATTACACTCACACTCCCTCAATGATAGGGTAATTACATAAACCTCTTTCTCACTAATTGATAATTATAAATACACCCCTTAAGGGGTTTATTTGTAAGGTTTATAAATTATAATAGGTGCAATTGTAAGAATTGTTACACATAGAGGGTGCAATTGTAATAAATATTTAACATGAGGGGTGTGTTTATAATTATCAATTAATGAGGAGATATTTGTGTAATTACGCTATTATTGAGGGGGTGTGAATGTAATTATTCCAAATTTTTATATGGAATAATTATTATGATAATATTTTTCAATTCAAAATACTGTCAAATCAACTTTTTATTCAAACGTAACTAGGATTTTATGGTTAGACTACTAAACTGATTTCAGGTTTCTCATGTCATGAAACTAAAAAAATAGAGTTTTCTATTTTAGAATTTTTAAATTGATAAAATTGCAAAATGCTGATATTTTCTACATTATATTATCATCTTTAGGTAAATAATAAAAAAATATGCAGTGTGCCTAAAATATGATAATTACAATAAACATTATTTTCGGTAAGATACCAAAAGAGTCATAAAACTTCAACGTTTTGGTAGGGTTTATCATTTTGGAGAACCCAATATATTGATTCTTCATTAAAAAGTAAGGATTAATTCAGTAAAAAATTATCGTCAAATTTTAGTTAATGTTTGTGTATTTCCAAATAAAAAAATTGGCTGTGCTAGTTTTTTTAAGAGAAGATTATTATCAAGAAGTAGTTTTTTCAAACTCCATTTTCTTCAACCAGAGGGATGGAATTAAGAAGGATTCACATCCAATCAAGCCATTTTCCCTTGCAAAATTGTCCCTCCAACAAAATTTATACACAAACATTAACTAAAACTACTGAAATTACCAAAAAAGCATAAAAATTTCAAGAATGAAAGAATAGTGGAACACACTGATAATCTAATCTACCTACTACCAGCTAATACATAATTTAACTTGTAGGCCAGAGAAAGAGAGTCTTCTAATCACTAGGTGATAGTGGCATTGCTCCACCGTCGTCCCCTGAGCTCGTGGCCGTCTCCGGTCTAATCTCTTCCAACTGCTGGAGAATCTGATTAGCCTCCGGTCGAGCCGATGGCGATGGATCAACACAATGCAAACCTAGCTTCAACGTGTTCAACAACTCATCACCAATAACCGTGGCATCCCTCATCAACTCCAAATCGAAAACTTCGTTCGTCCACTCCTCTTTCACAATGGAGGCGACCCACTGTGGCAAATCCACACCATTCATTGCCTCTCCCGGGGACTTCCCCGTTAGGAGTTCTAGTATGATAACTCCTAGGCTGTAAACATCTGTCTTAGTGGTGGCTTTCTTGAGCTTTGATAGCTCGGGAGCTCGGTACCCTAGAGCGCCAGCTGTCGCGATCACATTGGCATTTGCGGCTGCCGTCATCAGTCGGGAGAGGCCGTAATCCGCAATCTTCGCATTCGTATGTTCATCAAGAAGAACATTGCTTGATGTGAGATTGCCATGGATGATATTGACATTGTTGTGAAGGTAGAGTAGCCCTCGGGTTGTGCCTTTTGCGATCTTCATCCTTGTTGGCCAATCTATTGGCGTATCAGGGGCTCGAGCTGAAAGATGAAACAAAACGAGTATTTTAACTCAAATTTAGCCATTTAACACAAATACGAATCACAAAATTGCATTTTTATAAAGAATTCACTCACCATGAAGAAAAGTGGCAAGACTCCCTTTAGGCATGTAGTCAAAAACAAGCAACTTTTCTCCCTTTGGGCCTAAATAATAAGCTCTAAGGGCAAGAAGATTTGGATGCCTAATCTTCCCAAGTATATTCACCTCATTCTCAAATTCCCTTTGCCCTTTTGTTATCTTTTCTCTCAATCTCTTCACAGCGACTTGAATCCCATCCTCCATCGTCGCCTTATACACCGTCCCGTAAGTGCTTTTCCCCATAATCTCGGCAGTTGCACACAAAAGATCATCTGCACTAAAAACCAATGGTCCATCAAAGTGCACAAGCTTCCCTCCTGTTTCTCCACTTGCTTCGACTTCACTCGCCGTAGGTGGAATACCCTTTTCGCCCCTCGCCGCCCCGGCCTCACCTTCCTTAGCTTCTTTCGCCATTTTCTTTTTCCTTATCAAGCAACAAATCAAAATGCAACAAATAACCAAAAGAATAATGAGGAGAGCCCCTGCTGCAATGAGGATAATGTCTTTAGTACTTAGTTTACGACGTCGTTTCTTGGGCCCGGGGCCCGGTGAGGGAACTTGAGAAGGGGAAATTGGACATGGGCTTGAAGGACTATATCCACAAAGCTGAAGATTGCCCACAAAAGCACTTGAATTGAATTTTTGAGACAACTTCAATGGAACAGGACCAGATAAGTTGTTATATGACACGTTAAAGGATTGAAGATTTGGCAAATCACCAAGAGAAGCTGGAATTTCTCCACTAAGATTGTTATAAGACAAAACAAGCTCCCTAAGTGAAGAAATATTACCAAATGTATCTAAAATTCGACCCGAAAGTCGATTATTACCCAGATCAAGAACAGAGAGGTTCTTTAGATTAGACAAACTATTAGGAACGCTTCCGGTGAAAGAATTATGATCAAGTGTCAAGAATTGAATTTGAGACACATTTTTACCATTAACACCCCAAGAATCTGGAATTGTGCCAGAAAGATTGTTCCTTTCAAGGGCTAGAAATATAAGTGAAGGAGATTGAGTTAAACTAACTGGGATTGAACCAGACAATGAATTATAGCTAATATTAAGCCTAAAAAGCCTAGTTGAGTTAACAAGGCTAGATGGGATTAGCCCCGATAACGAATTATTACCAAGATCAAGTGTTTGAAGAAGATGACACAAACCAAGTGAAGAAGGGATTGAACCAGACAACCTATTATTAAACAACTGAACACCTCTAAGATCAGGCAAAAATCCTAAAGATGTTGGAATAGGACCAGTTATGAGATTGTCATGAAGGCTGAGTTTTCTTAGAGCCTGAAATTGGCCTATTTGTTGTGTGATTCTGCCACCTAAGCCTCTCCATGGAAGCTGAATGACTATAACTTGACCTTGTGCACATTTAATTCCAAGCCAACCACCTGATAATAAAGAGCAATTATAGGTTATTAACATATTGCAATAATGTTATACTAGCATTTACAAGGGTAATATAAGGCCAGAATCAAGCTCCAAATCAATGTACATAAATCGAAAATCCTAACGAATAGAGGAAATAGCAATATTGGTTCCTTAGAATAGAACTTATTACGATTTTAGTCCTATTATTTTCAAAGTTGCAAAAATAGTCTAGATTATTCAGGAGAAAAGGATGGAATTTCAGGCGTAGCATGCGCGCTGTTTAGTTTGTTGAAATTAACGCGAATTGATTAGTGGTCACGTGCAAGGCACTTGACTAAAGTAACGGGGTTCCGATTTAGTTTCTCACTACCATGACTAAAAGTGTAATAAAATACGTCTTACATGATTAATTTTACAAATTTATAAATAGTGGGGCTAAAATTAACACGTGACATATCCTATGAGACTAATGCTGCAATCTTTACTAACGAATTTTATACCTAAGATTGGTGGTGTCAATTACCTGAACAAGCTCCATAGCCAGAATCATTCCAGCTTCTCAAGAACCCTTTTGGATCAATCAACTCATGTTTGAAGGCTTGGAGGGCTTGATAATCTGCTTGTGTCACAATGATACCATCCCATGAAGACTGGCTTGAAACTGGCCCAATCACACTTAAAAACACTTGAAAAATCAAGAAAAACTGTGAAAATCTTCTTGAAAGCCTCAAAGAACAAAAGGGCTCATTTTGAATCTTCCATTTCTCCTTCTTTTTATCAGAAACATCATACATCTCACATAAAGATTCAATTTTTCTAACTCTACTACACTTCCCCTCCATAACCTACAAAGATTATAGTATGTATGCAAAGGTAAGCAAATAACAAGAAACAATAGAATGTATTAGGAAGAAAAAGATAACCTTTTTTTATGTCCTACTAAGAATTATGAAGTGATAAACAAGAGAAGTGAATAGTGTGAAACAAGTTTTTGTAGTGAGGAGGAGCCAAGATTTGGGGGGGGTAGGGGGGTGGGGGTACCTGTGATGAGGCACGTGAAGTATAGAGAGAGAAAGAGATGAGAGAGAAAGGGGCTGTGAAGCAGAAAATGTTAAAACAAAGGAATCTATAATGGGGGTTTTGGGGGAGACATGAGAAGTGTCAGGTGTGTGTCAACACATAGATTCAGCTGAAAGTTTTTCCTTTTAATCTTAAAAGCTTTAACGGCTAGTTTTCCTGATTTTATTTGCATGTAATTTTGCACACATGTCTAGGGTTTTGGAAACTTGGGTCAATTATTTTTATTATTATTTATTATTTTATATTTTATTATTTCAGAATAGGCTCCTATTCTGGATCCTAACGGCTATCTTTTTCAATAGTGGGGCCCAAGTCAACTTTTGGTCTTTAGTTGCTGTGATTGCAGTGGGGCCCATCATTTAAATGCTTCAAAAAGACAATAATGCCCTTGAGAGCATTTTGGGGTTGGCTATTTTGTGGGTTTATGAGGGGTTATTTTGGTCATATTACGAGGTTTTACTAAAGTTTTGTCCTTTTCCTCCTGGGTTTATTATTTAGTTATTGAATATTGCTTCTTAAATGAGAGTTCTCTTCATAAGTTGTGACTTGCCTAAGTAGATTATAAGTAGTTTAATATTGAGTTTAAGCATTTGGTTAGTTGGGGGTGGCGTGGGGTGGGGGGTTAAATTTTTCTAGGTGAGTAGGACATATTGTGAATGTAAAGGCTTAATTGATGGTAGGCGGCCGAATAAGTGCAAAAAATTAATGATGTAAAGTACTATTTTGTTGCAGCTTGAAAACATATTCGTTGGCCGGGCGACAGGGACGAAAAAATTAAAGAAACATTATATATTTTAATAATTATTCGAAAAATACCACAAAAAAAGAGTGGGTTCAAGAAATACCACAAAACGCCTTGCACTAAGGCGCATTCTGACGACATTGCGCCTTTGAGCAAGGCGTTTTCATAAAGCTGTCACTTTCAGTTTTTCCTAAATGCTCCTTTGGCCAAGGAGCTTTCAGCTTTTCCTGAATGCTCCTTTGGCTAAGGCGCTTTCATGTGCCCAATCTTTTTTGTATCTCCTGCATCTCTTCTTTCATATTTATTAATTCATTCATTTCTTCTACATTTGGACCAAGACCAAGTATATCCAACCTTTAATTAATTTACAGGTAATTTTTCAATTCATTGTTATTATTATTATTTAGTTAAATCTATTTTTACTAAGTTAATTATTTCATTTTGCTGTTTATGATTTAAATGTTGTAAGATTTATGCTAATTTAAACCTAATTTTCAATTATAATTTAGAATCAAAGTAGGAATTAGTTAAATTGGGGGTAAATTTTAGTATTGTAATTTATGTTGTTTGTATTTGTTGTTAAATTCGTTTTTTGACTTAGTTAATTTGAAGTGTATGTTAATGTCGTATGATTTATGCTAATTTAAACCTTAATTTTTAATTTTAATGTAGAACTTGAGTTATGGCTTAAATTAGAATACTAATTTAGTATTATAATTTATGTGGTTTGTTTATTAGAGTTTAGTGTATTCTAATTTGTATGTATCCTACCCAAAGATTAGTAGGTTCAATTTTAGGTATTTTAGTGTAAATTACGAATAATTTAAAAAATTTAAGGTGTATAATTATTAAATATATTTTGACTTTTTGTCTTGTTATTGATTTTAGTGTTTATAGTTTGAACTTTGATATAATTTAGTAATATTCTACAGTTTGAACTATAATTTAATAATTGATACTTTGATAAGTAAAAATTGTTCTTATCCAAAGCAATGAATTTAAGGTGGATAATTCTTGTTAAACAATATTACGAAGTTGATGATGAGTATATGAAAACATATGAAGGAAGGTTCTATCCATTGGCTGACAAGTATTATTGGGATACCTCAAATTTTGAGCTAGTCCACAACCCTTATTCGAAGAAGAAACGACTTGGGGGCAGAAACGTGAGCAGTCGCATTCAAAATGAGATGGACTTGTAGAATATTGAGCACGTTTTTAATATTTTATTGTTTAATTAGTATTGAGTGTCTATGTTGTAATATTTTTCGTTTTAATAAAAAAATATTTTCTTATTTTAGACTTGTTTTTATTGCCTTTAAACGATAATAAAACTAAATATTATTGAATAATAATATAACTAATACTAATAAAGACATTTTTATTGAACAAACTAAATATTATTGAACAATAATAAACTAATAGTTACAAAACTAAACATTATTGAACAATAATAAAACTAATATTAATAAAACACAAAAAGGTTATAAAAAATAGTTACAAAGGTTTCTATTGTTGCCCTGGACGTTGCACCTCTGTAAGGCAAACTGTAGCAGAAATGGATGAATTAAAGGTTGGATATACTTGGTCTTGGTCCAAATGTAGAAGAAATGAATGAATTAATAAACATGGAAGAAGAGATGTGGGGAGATATAGAAAAGATTGGGCACATGAAAGCGCCTTAGCCAAAGGAGCATTCAGGAAAAGCTGAAAGCTCCTTGGCCAAAGGAGCATTCAGGAAAAGCTGAAAGTGACAGCTTTATGAAAACGCCTTGCTCAAAGGCGCAATGTCAGAATGCGCCTTAGAGCAAGGCGTTTTGTGGTATTTCTTGAACCCGCTCTATTTTTGTGGTATTTTTCGAATAATTATTAAAATATATAATATTTCTTTAATTTTCTCCTAAAAAAATTATACCATTAATGTAAATTTTGTATGCAAATTAAATGAAATACGAGATAAAAAAAATAGGAAAAATTACACCTATACCTACTGTTATAATATTATAATATGTAATATACAAACTTACCTTCTTAAAATTGAAATTACAAATACATAACCCACTATAATTGAAAATTACATTTACTCCCCTTAGATCAGTTTTTTGATGACATCATCATGTGACATTCCAAAAATGCCCCTGTCTAAATGTTATTTAAGAAAAATTACACCAACCCCCCCTCTTATTTTTGAAATTATTCAAACCTCCTACGTTATAATGCATTTCTTACAATTCTCCCCCCCTTCCCCCTCCAATGTATTAAATTTTTTTTTACAATTTAACCCCTAAAAATCTTACAATTAGCCTCCTGTAGGGGGGTGTTGATCATTTCAAAAGCAATAGGGGGTTTTTGGTAATTACAGATTATAAGAGGGGGTACGTGTTAGAGTTTTGTAGACTAATATCATGTACATATATATAAGTATTAGCATTCGGGCATATACAGACGTGTATGCATTGCAGTTTAATCATATATCTACATTATATTAAAGTTAAGGGGGCTCAATTTAAGTGATCAAAGTAAGTTATATGGGCCTAAGTCATCTTATATGAAGTATGGGGTTCTAATTAAATATGTGTAGATACCCGGGGGCTTAATTCTAATTTATGATGGGCTAATTAGCAATTAATGCCAAACTTACCTCTATAAATAGGTGGGTTATGGTCCCCAAGACAAAACAAATACAAAGCTTTTCTTAGATATCCCATCATCTACATATTATAAGGATTTCCTTGTTGTTGGCTTGAAAGACCATCCACCTCCATCTTCTCAAGCCAAAATTTATTAAGTCATGGATTTAGATATGTATCTTCTATATTACTTTAGACTTGTGAATTTCATGAAGTTCAAAGATCTAGGGCAACTCAAGCTATAAAGCCAACAAGTGGTATCAGAGCCCCGATTAAGAACTCAAGATTTTTTGGGGCTAAAGCGTCGGATCTTCGTTAGAATCCATGTATTTTTTTGGTTTTCCGCTGCGTTTTGTGGTTGCATGTAGTTCAATTCATCAATTTATGTTAATTTCATGGATTAAGTTTATGCCTTTTGTGTCGTGATGCACCGCCGAAGTGAATTAAGTCACGAATTTAGATTGGTGGTCAAAGGATTATCATCTATTAGTGAATTGAATTTTTCATGCTTTATAAATTCATAGATACCGTCTGCTTCTGGTCGGTCAAGGATGGGTCTTTCCATTTTTTGTTAAATTCGGTTTATTCTTGAGCATTTAAGGTTATGGTGGAAAATGGAAATCAATTTTCAGTCCATGGTTTGACTATTCATGTTGATATAAAATGCTTAATTATTTGAAGAGAAAATTAAATGATGCAGCCTCGATGTGGGTTTTGGCAAAGACTTTATGAGTCGTGTTTTGAAGGTTTGCATGTTTAATTTGACTTTGGTTTTGTGAGATATACATGTATGTATATCATGTATTCGAGATGGAATTTGTTTTTCTATCTTATCTTCGGTAATTCTATAGATTCAAATATGACATGAATTTTGGACTTCTAAATGAGTGCTTGGTATTTCAAATTGATTAATTGAAACAATATGTTATCAAAGTAGCCTCTGTTGTGTAGATTATTTGAATGCGAAATACTAAAGTGTTGTGTGTGTCATTTTCATCCGGGTAATAACCGGCCCAAAGGAAGGTTATTGTTGTCGGGCATAAATTCACACACACTTGTGGTGGTAAACATGTGACGATTATCAGGTGTCCATATGGGTATTGAGTTGGTCCAAAGAAAGGCTTGACATCTGACTAGATCTTATTGTCAATGTTTGATTGCTACATCAAGGAAATCACTTATAAGTTATTTCCCTGTCCAAAGACTAAAATCAATGTTATACCGATATTCTTGTGATGGGGTTTGTCATTTTGAATCTACTTACAATTATCTGTTTAAAGTTTCAGCTTATGTGAGCTTATTTAGTTTATTTTGATCTCGATTCAGTTAATACTTCTACCGCATCTGTATCTGCCAATATCACTCCATTCTGGTGCTTAACGGCACCAATTTTAAGGAATGTAAAGAGAACGTTATGATAGTTCTCGGTTGCATAGATCTAGACCTTAGACTAAGGGAGCCCCGTCTCGCTGATCATCCGGCTGAAAGTACCTCTGATCATATGAGCGAAATCGAGAAGTGGGACCGCTCAAATCGCATGAGTCTTATGATCATGAAGCGTGCAATTCCAGAAACATTCAGGGGCACATGTCTGAGGAGATTAATGCTAAGGCGTTCCTTGAGGAGCTTGAAAAAAGCTTTGTCAAGAACGAAAAAATGAGACAAGTTTCATTCTGCGCGATCTTATTTCCATGAAGTATAAAAATAAAAGTAACATAAGGGAGTACATCCTAGAGATGTCTCATTTGGCGTCAAAAATAAAAGCACTTAAGGTAGAGTTGTTTGATGACTTGTTCGTGCATTTAATTTTGATATCTCTTCCTGCACAATTCAGTCAATTTGTAGTCAGTTATAACTGCCAAAAGGAAAAATAAACTTTTAACGAGCTCATTTCACATTGTGTGCAAGAGGAAGAGAGGTTGAGACATGAAAGGGTTGAAAGTGCTCATTTAGTGTCCTCTTCGGGCATTAGTAAGAAAATAAAGGGTTAAGGAAACTGCGGCCTCAGGCCCAAAGAAGAAGAAGCTAAAGGGGTCCAATGGACCCAATATGAATACATTATGCTTTTGCTGTAAGGATCATTCTCATGTGAAGAAAGATTGTGCCAAATATCACGCTTTGCGTGCTAAGAAAGGTACAAGTCTTAGTCTTGTTTGTTCTGAAAGTAATTTAGTTTCAGTGCCTAGACATACTTGGTGGCTAGATTCTGGTGCTACCATTCATATAAGTGTGTCTATGAAGGGCTGCCTGAGTTGCCAAAATCCAAATGATGCTGAAAGATTCATTTATATAAGGAATGGCAATTCAGTGGAGGTTGAAGCAATAGAGACATTTAGGTTATCGCTTAAGACTGGATTTTGTTTAGACTTGTATGAGACCTATGTTGTACCGTCATTTAGACGGAACTTAATCTCCATTTGTGTTTAGGACAAAGAAGGATATGTTTGTTCATTTGGTCACAATGGATGTCGTCTTTATTATGATTCTATACTTATCAGATCCAGTACTTTATCAGATAACCTATTTATGCTTGATACGGTTACATCGCTTAATGAAACCCTGCACGCTGATTCGCGTGGTACTAAATGAAAATTAACGAATGAGAATTCGTTATCATTATGGCACAAGCGCTTATGTCACATTTCTAAATAAAGAATTGAAAAGCTTGTGTCAGAAGGAATTCTTGGTGCACTTGACAATACAGAAAATGAAATATGCGTCGAGTGTATTAAAGGAAAACAAACAAACAAGAGAAAATTTGGAGCCGAGAGAGCTAAGGATGTCTTATAACTTATACATACGGACATTTGCGGACCATTTCCTATACCTTCATGAAATGGTCAGCAATATTTTATAACGTTCATAGACTATTACTCTCGTTATGGCTATTTGTACTTAATACATGAGAAATCTCAAGTGCTAGACGTTTTCAAAACATTTAAGGCCAAAGTTGAAAATCAACTTGGCAAAACAATTAAGTGCATCAGATTTGATCGTGGTGGTGAATACTACGGTAGATATGATGGATCAGGTGAACAACGTCTAGAACCTTTAGCTAAATTCCTAGAGAAAGGTGGAATCGTCCCACAGTACACTATGACAGAAAATCCTAATATGAATGGTGTAGCTTAAAGATGAAACAGGACCTTAAAGGATATAGTTAGGAGTATGATTAGTCATACCACCCTACCAGATTCACTCTGGGGAGAAGCACATTAGACCACAGTTTATATCTTAAATAGAGTTCCAACAAAAGCAGTGACCAAAACCCCTTATGAACTATGAACGGGTAAGAAACCTGTGTTAAAGCATTTACACAATTGGGGTTGTCCAGTTGAGGCAAGGCCTTACAGGCCGAGCGAAAGGAAATTGGACTCAAGAACAGTCAGTAGCTATTTTGTTGGATACTCTGAAAGATCACAGGGGTTTAAGTTTTATGATCACATATCTAGAACATTCTTTCAGACTGGAGATGCCCAGTTCTTTGAGGATATTGGGTTTGAGGAGGAGGATAAGGTTAGAGACTTTGTCTTTGAGGAAGAATCGGTTATTATTCCTCTTCCTATAGTTGTTAGTGGCCAGGATCAGGATTTCATTTCTGACACGGTTTAAGAACAACATCTGGGACAACAAGACAATGATGAAATTCTCCCTGAGGAACAAACTCAACAACCTCAATAATCAATGTCATTAAGGAGGTCCACTAGAGAGAGAAGAAGTGCGCTTTCGGATGATTATGTCGTATTTCTCAATGAACATGAGACAGACATTGGCGCGATGCAAAATGATCCTATCACTTTTCATCAAGCCATTGAAATATCTAACTCTCAAAAGTGGATAGATGCCATGAGTGGGGAAATCAAATCAATAAAAGACAATTACATATGGGATCTTGTCCCATTGCCGAAGGGTGTAAAACCTGATGGTTGTACATAGATATTTAGAACCAAGAGGGATTCACATGGCAATGTGGAAAGATATAAACCTTGTTTTGTCGCTAAGGGATTTACTCAGAAGGAGGGCATCGATTACAAAAAGACTTTTTCTCCAGTTTATTCGAAAGATTCCTTTACGATTATTATGGAATTAGTGGCACATTTTGATTTAGAGTTACATCAGATGGATGTCAAGACATCATTTCTCAACGGTGACATTGATGAAACTATATATATGGTGGAGCCAGAAAACCTTGTTTCTTCATAAATGGTCTGTAAACTTAAGAAATCCATCCATGAGCTCAAGCAGGCTTCCGTCAATGGTATCACAAGTTTCATCAAATCATTTTATCATTTGGTTTTGAGGTAAACGCAGTTGATGATTGTGTATACCATAAGTTCAGTGTGGGCAAGTATATTTTTCTGATTTTGTATGTGGATGACATCCTACTTGCCACTAATGATATAGATTTATTATATGAAACTAAAAGATTTCTCTCAAAGAAAGTTGAGATGAAGGATCTTGGAGATACATCTTTTGTATTAGGAATCCAGATACATCGAGATCGTTCTCGGGGTATTCTTGGATTATCACAAAAGGCCTATATCAATAAGGTGCTTCAGAGGTTTGGCATATAGGACTGCAAATCAGGTGATACCCCAGTGGCTAAATTAAATGAGACAAATTTAGTCTCAATCAATGCCCTAAGAATGAAATAAAGTCTAAAGAACTGAAGGATATCCCTTATGCTTCGGATGTAGGGAGTTTGATGTATGCGCAAGTATGTACTCGTCCAGACCTCACATTCGTTGTTGGGATGTTGGGCAGATACTTGAGTAATTCGGGTATGGATCATTGGAAAGCAGCCAAAAGAGTTATGCGGTATTTACAGAGAACAAAGATTACATTTTCACATATATACAGTTGGATCAACTTGAGATCATTAGGTATTCTGATTCCAACTTTGCAGAATGCCAGGATAGTCGCAAATTCACTTCGGGCTACATTTACTTGCTTGCTGGTGGAGCAATTTCTTGGAAGAGTGTTAAGCAGATACTCATTGTTTCCTCCACCATGGAAACAGAATTTGTAGCAGCTTATGAGGCATCAAATCAAGGGATTTGGCTGCGGAATTTATCACTAGGCTATGTATAGTAGATGGTATTGAAAGACCGCTAAAGTTATTTTATGACAATAAATCCGCAGTCCTTTATTCAAATAACAACAGCAGTTCTTCTAAGTCTAAACACATAGACATTAAGTTTTTTGTTGTTAAATAAAGAGTTCAGAGTGGTCAAATCAGTATTGAGCATATAGGAACAAACTCCATGATTGCGGATCCGCTCACTAAGGGCTTGACACCGAAGGTCTTTCACGAGCACATTGCTCGTATGGGTGTCGTACAGCTAGACAATGTCTAGATTTAATGGAAATTTGTAATATGTATTTGCTCAATGCTCGGGATTTGATGTCATGGCATATGTGTCCACTTTGGTTATTGCTAAAGCATAAAGTCTTCAGTCTTGCACTCTGAATGTTATGTTTGATCTCATAAGGAAGGTAGGACCAGCTGGAAATAGGCATGTGCATATCACATTACATGTAATTTCCATGCTACACATCCATACTTGATCCAGGTCATTAGTTAGTTTGACATATGTGACCACTGATGGGTTTAGTTTTGATTAATGCGACGACAATCTCTTTGATCCTTGTGTTAAATTAACTATGGACAAGATTGGATAAGATGACTAAATACGGAATTTGCTCGAGCTACTAAAGTTTATAACGTGATATATGATTGTAAATTATTATGTATATACACATGTATATAGTCCAAGTACGAGATTGTTAGAGTTTTGTGGACTTATATCATGTACATATATATAAGTATTAGTATTCGAGCATACAGACGTGTATGCATTGCAGTTTAATCATATATCTACATTATAGTAATGTTAAGGAGGCCCAATTTAAGTGATCAAATTAAGTTATATGGGTCTAAGTCATCTTATATGAAGTATGGGGTTCTAATTAAATATGTGTAGATTCCCGGGGGCTTAATTCTAATTTCTGATGGGCTACTTAGCAATTTAGTCCAAACTTACCTCTATAAATAGATGGGTAATAGTCCCCAATAGAAAGCTTTTCTTAAATATTCCATCGTCTAGAGAGCATAAGAATTTCCTTGGTGTTGGCTTAAAATACCACCCACCTCCATCTTCTCAAGTCAAAGCTAATCAAGTCATGAATTTAGGTATGTACATATATATACACACACATGGTGATGCAGGGTTGGGGTGGGTGGGGGACTGGTGGGTGGTGATGCATGGAGTGGGGTGGTTTTTTTTTTGTTTTATGAAATAATAATTTTTTTTAGTTTATAATTAAAATAAGAAATTCCAAATTAAGTCAAAATCCTTCTAATTTAAGTCAAAATCAGTCAAAATCCGTCTAATTTAAGTCAAAATCCCCCTAATTTAAGTTAAAATCCTCAATTTCAGTCAAAATCCCCAAATTTTAGTCAAAATTTCCAATTTTAATCAAAATCCCCAGATTTTCCGCCTAAATTCAAATATTCCGGCCAATTTGTACCAAAATTGCCAATTTTTGCAAGTTAGTGTACCCAAATTGCCAGTAGGCCAACTTAGTGTACTAAAAAAACGTACACGCCAACATAGTGTATGAATGTTGCAATTTTTTCGGGAATACTACAACCCAAAAAAAAAGAATCTAAATCCTTTTTTTAGGGTATCTTATTCCATTTTTTAGGGAATCTGAAATTAAAATTTACTAGAGATTTTTACTCTTCATATTTATTTCCTTTTCTATCAATAAAAATATTATTTATATAATTAATATATTTCATCATATAAGAAAATATATCTATATATAATCATATATTGTATATAGTTATATATATGTATTGATGCGGTTCGTTTTTACACCAAGAAAGTCCCGCAAATTCAAACACGACTTTATTTATATGAATATGAGAAATCTAATTTTAGAAGACGAATAATTTTCATTTCTTTTATTTTCGACTTTCTCTTGAAGAAGATGAAGAAATACAATCATGTTACATTCTTTTTTCTCAATTGGCAATCTCCTCTTACAAATGATGAATTTTCTCCTATTTATCTACCCACATGGCTGATTTTTCTCCCTTTCTTGTTGAGGGGGGCGGTCACTTCCATATTTTTGGGGAGATGATCATTCATCTCCCCTCCTTTTAGGGATATTAGGTAACATTGGATATGATTTGATCCTTATCCAATCTTATCCCTTCTTCTAGCTATCCTTATTGATCCATGCCTTCCACCATTGCTTCTAGCTATCCTCCTTGATCCATGCCTTCCAGTATCCATTTCAGCTATCTTTCTGGTTTTTTAAGACTTACTCAGCTATCCTTTTTATTTTAGGCTTCCTTTGAGCCCTTTTTCATGAAGCCTCCTCCAAACATTGGGTCTCTTTCTTATTTTTGGCTCACTGTTTCATCCTTTATTTGAGCCCATTTTTTACTAAAGCCCAAGACCATATCATAATAATTTACAGGCATATCATATATATATATATATATATTACTTTTTTACAATAGTCTACCATTTGTACTTCACATTCTGGGTACATTTTTGACCCATTAATTATTTTGACGTGTTCTGGCCAAACTATTTTATTGTAGCTATCGTCTTTAGTTACGGGAAAATCGTATTTTGGTTTCACAACTTTGCTCTATTTTAGTTTTGGTCTCATTTGTTACAGGTTAATCACATTTAGTCTCATAACTTTAAAATATCTCATATTTAATTCCAATGGAAATTTTCATCCATAACTTAATATAGTCAAACTCTTATTCTCTCCGTTAGTCAGTATTTTGATCGATTTTTTTGAAGAATTTATGTGTGAATTACACGTGATTTTAAATAAAACACCTTGACAATTAATTGAATTTACATGTGTATCATTCATGCACAACTTTCCCCCAAATAATCGATCAAAATTGTTGACTAATGAAACATAATATATCGTCATTTTCATTATTATTTTGAAAAGAACGTATTATGGAAATTTTGATTTATTTAGGCATAGGCATATGTTGTGGGCCTGGACTGTTTCCTTAATCAGTTAATGGGCCTTTAATGGATACACATATGGACAATGGACCACCAAATTTCAATTAATATTTACTCCTGAAATTTTATACCATCTAAATTGGACCACTTAATCTACTGTAGTCCATGTCGTCGAAGGCATGGTAGAAAATTATCGTTAGGCTATGTTTGGTTCTTGGTGAGAAAACTACAAGAAAACAAATTTGTAGAGTTTAAATAATAGCATATTGTGCTTTATTTTTTAAATTTCAGTTTTTATTTTGCACTCCAAAATCTAAGTCCAAACATAATGCAAATAAAGAGAAAGAATTAGGAGGGTGTCTGGTTAAGGTTGTTGTATTAGAGATTATAAGTTGTTAGTTCTTATAAGATATTTTTTAAGCTTATAAGGGCCTGTTTGTTTGTGTTTTCTATTTTTTTTTCCATTTTCATCTGAAAATGAAATTACATACTTTACACTGTTTTTAATTGAAAATATTTTCATTATCATTCTTATTTTCACGTTCTCACTAAATTTCAATTATTTTTATAAAATTACATTTCACATCACTAATCTCACATTTTCTTTTTATTACTTTTCTCTCTCATTTATTTTAAAAAATTTAAACATTTCTCTCTCATCTGCTTTAAATTTTTAAAACATATCTCTCTCCTCTCTAATCAATATTATAAACAAACATCATCAATATTCACCATCAAATCCAACACTACCAATTTAATCATTACTTTTCAATCATGTCACACATCACACTCACCAATTTCAATCATTTTAAAAAACACAACCAAACATACATACTTTTTTCACTTTTCTCACTAAAAAATAAAAAAACTCATTATCCCCATACATTTTAAAAAATGATGGTAGAAAATAAAATAAAAACACATCCAAATAGAGCTTAAGCTCTTCATCTTATAAACTCTTAAAAAATAAGTAAGAAAAATTAAACATTTTTCTTACTTATTTTTTATGATCTTATAAGCTCTGGACAACTTATTTTGAAAGCTTAGAACTTGTTCTGCCAAATTTTTTTACAAACGCTCTCTAAAGAGTAGCCGCCTGTATAAAGTGTGAGGGGTTTCGAGTAATCAACTTGGTGTGTTTTTAAGTGTCTATATAAAATTAACCCTTACTTTAAGTAGACAATGCAAAATTAATTTTTCAACCAATTTTCTCATCTCCCATCTTTTCCACCTTTTTTTTTCACATTCATTTATTTATCTTTTTTCATATATTATTTCATCTTATTTGCTATTTATTTTAAATTTTAATTAATCCATATACACATATATATATTTATACTAAAATAATTAAAAATATAATCACATCAAACAAAATCAAATAAAATTGTATTTATTTTATATTTTTGTAGTTAAGCACATGCATCGAGTGTGCCAACATTACTAGTAATAATAATAGTTCAAGTTTGCGCATGAAAAAATGCGCGCTTAATTGTCTACTAAACAAAGAGTCCTCATTGAAAAGCTATATCAAATTCGTAAAATTTTTGGTGGAAGCGAAAAAATGCTTACGCAGACCGAATATTCCACATGAATGGTTGATATCGTACAATTATTAATAATTTTTTTTTAACAAAAAGTTTGGGTAGGTTGGCTTTGATAACCATACGACGGGCCAGAGTATGCCTCCGGAACCAAAAGTTACTGACAGTCACGTTGGTGCTTACAAATTAGCACCCAAACACTACTCTCACACCGAGGAGGAAATCGAACCCACAACTTTCTTTCAGGAAATAGTCTGTTCCTTACCAACTGAACCAGCGTGAGTTGGCGTACAATTACTAACACTATGAATCATGCGGCTGGCATTACATTATCTAAGCAAAACCTAGATAAGTAGGACTGTAAACGAGTTGAACAAGTTTTTCTTCAAACTTGTTTGAATAGTTATCGAGTTTCAAAATTTGTATTTGAGTCTAGCTTGGTTGTTAATCGATTCGAGTTTAAACGAACTTTAATCCAGCCGAACACGAGTCGAAATTGAATAGTTTGATTTTTGCATATGTTTTATTATTTTTTACTAATCAAGTCGAGCTCGAGCTCGAGTTTCAAAATTAACGAACACACAAAAGTAAAAAAGTTGTTAAAGTTTGGTTTGACCTGTTAACAAACCAAGTTAAATCGAGTTTTTATCGAACGATCTCAAGTCGAGTATCAAGAAGCTAAGTTTTAAGAACCTTCACCTAAAACTTTATTGGGCCTTTAGTCTCATATTTCAGCCATGCAAATTCCAAACCCAATCAAAGCCCAAGATGAAAATTGGAACACCAAATTCCACGTCACCAATCCAACATATGAGAATACCCCTCTTCTGCATCTATCACACATCAACGGGTAGAAACAAATCTCTCCACATCACCCGGATCTCCATCCACAGCCGTCCATCAACCCAAAAACTCAAAAAGTTTCCGCCAAAACTAAACCCCTCCAAATCCCAAAAATTTCAAATCATCCCCAAATCAAATCTTCCCTCCCTATATTAACCCCCAAAATTCCCCCAATTTCACAAATACAATTCACCAACAAAACCTACTCCTGCATTACAGTTTCTCCAGGTGAAAATGTCTGGCCGTGGTAAGGGAGGCAAGGGGCTAGGCAAAGGCGGTGCGAAACGACACCGTAAGGTGCTCCGAGACAACATCCAGGGGATCACGAAGCCGGCGATCCGGCGTCTGGCGAGGAGAGGCGGAGTGAAGAGAATCAGCGGCCTGATATACGAGGAGACGAGAGGTGTTCTCAAGATATTCCTCGAGAATGTGATTAGGGACGCAGTTACCTACACCGAGCACGCTAGGAGGAAAACTGTCACCGCCATGGATGTCGTCTACGCTTTGAAGAGGCAGGGACGTACATTGTACGGTTTTGGTGGTTGATTTGTTTTTTTTTTACTTTTTTGATTGAATTTTTTGTTGGTAGTTTGTGGATCTGAGCTTCTGCTGTGTAGCTGATTGGCTTTGATTAATGAAATTTTCTACTATTTCTAATTTGATTTGGTCTACTCTGTATTTTGTAATTGCATTTTTAGGACACTAGAAATGGGAGTGTTTGTAGGAATTTTTTAAGAAATAATTGCGGTGACATTTCTTTGAGATATTCGGAGGAGGTGATATTGTGTTGAAAATTAAATAATGAAAAATAGCGTGTCATTCAATTGAGACCTCAAAATTTATGTTTTTTCAGTTTTTACTCTGAGAATCCTAGCATGAAATATGTACGGTGGAATCCAGACCAAATGTGAGATTAATGAATTATACTTGATGTGCTTAAATTACAATATAGAGAGGGCGATTAATTACAAGATAATAGTAGTTATGGCTGAAAATGAATCAAGTTTGCTCAATATTTAGTTTGAGAGATTGATCCATATGACTTCATTTGAGTTGCCACAACAATTTTAAACATCTGTTTTTGTAGGCTAAAATTTTCAGTTCTCGAATATTAAAAAAAGGGATAATCGCAGACATCCTCCTCAGTTATGGATTGATGTGCATTTTGCCCTCCAACTTATTAAAATGTGCGATTTACCCCTTCACTTATAAAAAATGTGCACTTCACTTCCTTGCATATTTCAATAAGTTTGGGGGTCAAAGTGCACATCATCCCATAACTGAGGGGGTATCTGCTATTATCCCTTAAAAAATGTGAAATATGTGTGAATCAATCAACTCGATATTGGCCATTGATTAATTCAATTAAAATTTGTTCGATTAACAATCAAACACACTCAAATACAAATTTTGAATCTCAATGATAATTTAGACAAAGTTGAATTATACTTTGTTTTGCTCAACTCATTTTGTTTAACAATGCTAATATCTCAAATGAGTCACTGGTAGGGGTGACCAACGAGAAGAGCCCTGAAAAAAATTCAAGCTCGAGCCGAGCCTAATAAGCCGAACTCGAGTCCAACTATGCTTGAATAATTTTTTTAATGTAATAATATAATATTTTTTTTATTTTTTTAATATGTACATACATATAATATAATGTCTTATATAATATTATATATGTATTAATTATTAAATATTTATGATGATTATATTTAATTATATATATATTAACACAACTAGGCCTGTCAATCAAGCTGAGTGAGTCGAGCCTGGTCAAGCTCACGCTCGGCTTTATATTATGCGAGCTTTTATCAGCAAGGCTTGAATTTGCACGAGCTTTTTATTTCAAAGCTCGGGCTCGGCTTGAAAATTAGTACGAGCTTCGAGCCGAGCCCGAACCGGCTCGAATTTGTTCTCTTTTGAAAAAACTCGTTGATCTAATATATAAATTAAAAAAAAAATTCTTGGAGACTCATAACACCCTCATTTCATTGAAATATTGGCTAAGATTGATTATAACTCGATAAACTTACTTAAAAAAAATAAAATTGCTCGAGCTTGTGAGGCATAAATAAAGAAATAAATTCCCTGGGTGCGAAGCCAAAATTAGTTTAAGCAGTTTATGTGAATTGTCTCGATGTTTTATTGGATACATCCAGTAGGTTTAAATTGATAATTTTTTAATTTCCACATAGTGTTTTATTAGAAATTGTTAGAATCCCAATGTTGATTGATTTTAGATTTAATTAATTGTCAAAAAACTTGATATTTTCTGTGCAATGAATTATTTACAAAAAAGCCTAGCCTATATTTTAGTTGGTTAAGGTATTTTCTTTTACGAGCCCGAGCTCAATTCAAGCCGAGCTTACTCTCGCTCACGCTCAGCTTGAATTCAAATTCAAGCCTTATCTTTGGGCTCTAGCTCGACTTGGGCCCGGCTTGTATAAAGCTCGGTTTGAAAATCATCAAACCGAGCTTACGAGCTTCGGGCCGGCTTGAGCTCATCGACAGTCCTAAACACAACAATAATAACAATAGTAATATATTAAATAAAGATTTTCTTTTTGCGAGCTCGGCTCGGCTCGACCCAGTTTATGATTCGAGTATTTGCTCTCAAATGATGCTCAAAATTGCTTGTAAGCTCCACCCTAAAAAAATTCTCTTGTGGGCACACCTAGTCACTGGGTGCAGCCAAATTAGTTTAAGCAATAATTTTTCGATTTATTATCATCAAGTTCCACATATATTAGTGTTAGAGTCCCAATATTGTAGTTAATTAATTGTCAAAAAACTCAACAAACTGTTTAATTACCCAAGAAATCATGGCGCAGGATAAGTGCCAGGTGGGCATAAAAAGGATGGAAGTTGGTGTACGTTAGCAAACAAAAACATTAAAAAAGGTCTGTCTGTATCAAATGGGTGAAGAAATAGATGAGCGAGGGCGGACATTCCAAAGCACAATTACATAACTACTTAACAAACCACACACACCAAATCACACTCCCTCCATCTCTACTCTCAACCCCCCTTCTTAATTCCTCATCAATCCAACCTATAAATCGCGAAATTCCTCTACGTAGAACTCTAATTTTTGCTTGATCTCTTGATTTGATCGGAGTTTGAGCGCCATGGAGTCCGCCGCTGTTCTCTGCTCTTTCCACTGTTCGTTTCCTTACCCTCTCTCTCTCTCTCTATATATATATATACGTATAGAAATTGTGTATTGAGATATGTGTGGTTGGTGTGATTATGTGAGTGATTTGTTCAATGTGCAATTGGTTTGATTTAAAGATTTTTAGTCCGTGCATTGAGCTGAAATTTAGCTCGCATTTCGTGATTTGTGCGTTAAATTATTGTTTGTTCGTATGCATAATGCAATACGCTTGTTTTTCAAATTCCTTCTGTAATTTTACGATATAATGATATGCTTGTCAATTTTGTCATGAGAAGGTGTTTTGGCCCAATATGAGGGAATAAGGCGTTAGTGGAATGTGCAATGGTATTTTGATTATCTTCGGTTTTTGTTCCGAAAAATAACATAGATGGATTAGACTCATTATATAGCTGCTCCTAGACTCGTAGATATGGCAAGATGTTTCAATTTGGGATTGTTATGCTTTAGATTTGATTCATCTGTCTGAGCTTAGCTAGATGCAAATTAGAGGGAACAATACTTCAATGGTAATTTTTTTTTTTTGGGGGGGGGTGGGGGTGGTGTTGTTCTAGATTCCGGAAATATTTTTATTTGGTGTCTATGGGATTTATTCTGGCTGGCATGGGGTGAACGGCACTTTGTATGTTAACTATGTTATGCACTTGAAAAGTTGGGGTGAAAGGCACATTGTATGTTAACTATGTTATGCACTTGAAAACTTCAATATACAGCTCCCATTGGCATTTGAAAGAAGAATCAATGAATCATCATGTACTTACGTTTGTGCAAAATATATAGGTTCATTTTTCTAATTTTTGTGTGCCTATTAAAATTAACCATCATGGTTAGAATAGGGTTTTGTTTCTACAATGCTGAAGGCTTTTCTATTTCCTTTTTACTTTTTGATAAAATAACCTTTCTATATTAAAAGTGGCGTCGACCCTATATAAAAAACAACAAATGGGCACTTAGAACTAAACAAACGAACAAGAAATAGGGATTTGGGGAAAAGTCCATGAACAAACAAAAACAATCCTCGGATATAGGATAAGAGGCTGTGGCACTACATAGATTAAAACTACATTCATGAGTAAAAAGAAAACATTGAGGGTGGGTTTCGTGCTTTCCCCCAAGTAATAGTACATATTTTTTTAATAACTGTTCCACCTACTTAAATATGTGAAGTGCCTTCACTTTTGTGGGATTTAAACTGAAAAGCTATAGGAAAATGTTTATCGGATGTGTTTGAACCTGTACTCTCAGTATGTTATTTTCTCTGTAGATATCTTCTTTTTTTCTGGGTTTTGTTGTGTGCGTGTGTGTGGGTTGGGTGGGGGAGGGGTTGCTATTCTAAGTCTCTTGTTAGTGAAACCTGTTTTTTGTTCTGAAAACAAATGCATCCTATTGGAGTCTGTAGATCTATTTTTCCTTTTCTTGTGTAGAGTAGCGAAGATCCGAAGATAAAACACACTAGACACTGCCATGCTAACTTGTACTGCTGTGTGTGAAGGAATGAAAGGACTACCTGAATGTATTCAGTGCTTATGAATGATGTTACATTGTTATACTTCTCGGGTTTTAATAAGCTGGTCCAAATTAAAAAGATTATTTGATCCAGTCTCGCCTAAGTTTCACTTATCCTAATGTGTGGACTTCTCGACTGTATTTGAAGCAACTGTTTGATGCTTTCTGCTATGTTACAGATGCTGTCAGCACAAGTTGCCACTTAAGAACTATGCTCGACAAACCTGGCGTGCTTACAATGAATAAAGCAACCTTCTACAACCTGAGTAACTTGCCTGTCTGTGGTGGAAAGATAATTTCATCTAAGAGGCATGGATCTATATCTGTATCTTGTGTGAAGACTTCTGAAACTACTTTGACATCCAAATCGAATGGTGAGTTGTTTTCTGTATAGATAATGAAGAACAGACAAAGATGTCTTCAGTGTCGCAATTTTTTATCATCATTACGTAGTCACTGATTTTAGCATTTCCAATATTTATTTCCAATTCAGGCGACCCTAATGGAGCTGTTCTATCAGATAGTCAAGAGCATGGATCAATGGAGAAGAAATCTTCACCCCGTGCAACTTTTCCCAATGGTTTTGAGGTGTTCTCACTTTCTTGTTTATGTAAATTCAAACACGTGTTGTAATCCCTCATCTATACAGATTCTAAGCTATCTAATTGGCTCTTTGTAAATATTTCTTTAGCCCTGCCTCAATCTCCTAGATTCAGATCAATATAATAGAGTGTTTTGTTCCAAATAGAAAAGATTGTACGCTACCACTTCATTCGCAATTGAACTCCTTTTGTAGTGTGAGAGTAATGATTGTAGAATGGAGTGATTAAGGCGAATTCACTCTAAAAGAGAATTGAATGGGGGTTACACTATGGCATTATAAGCATTTCCCTTGTTATTTGTTCCTTCTGGGCTTTGTGTGCTTATCATGCGGGGATATATTTTTCTTCCCAAGAATAGGGATTAGAAAGTACCTGCATGTGCAGTTTTGATCAGTTGATTAGAAAGTATCTTTCCAATATATTTTTTCTTTTTCTTTTATGTTAATATTCCGCATATTCGTGATCCTTTAGTTTTTTTGACTTCACTTTTACAATAATAGAGCTTGTGAGTGAGAAAAATTGGAGCACTCCTGTAGTTGTAAATGATATTCCATCATATCTTGTTTTGCATGTACTCGTTACGTGGTAGTCTTCCTGATTTTCCTTTATTGACACATAAAACATGTTTATGTTAATTTATAACAGGCCCTGCTTACAGAAGTCTGTGATGAGACAAAGATTGCTGAGCTTAAACTTAAGGTAAGTCTCTTTTAATATGTAACTTTTACAATTTATTTTGCTTTAGAATTTAAATGTATAATCTTCTTATTCCCGGAATTGCTGTTTTGAGAGCATTAAGCTCATTTCAGGAATGTAAAATGGATTTCTATGTAACTGAGATCCTTTAGCAAGTCAGAAATAATGTTTAAAATTATTTATCTTGTGTGGTGATCAAACAAAAGTGAAAATTACAGAAATGTGAGAGAAAGTATTCCTCATGGTGCCGGTTACGTAATAAGAGTATTCGTTTAGTGTTAGTCAAGTAGGTTAAATCATGAATTTTGCAAAAACATGTACGATGTAATTTGAATTTTATTTATACACATTTGTGAGTTGATGCTGCAACAATATAAGCATCGCCGCTTAGTGCCTTGCTGCTTGATCACTGTTGTGATGTATGTAAACATGCTTCAAATGTTCTCCATAGTTGTCTTGGTGAATGTGTTGATTGATTTACAAAGACCAACAAGGTTTGTGATTAAGAATGGTGGGATCATACCTTACAACTCTCCTTACAAGGTATATTTAGGTTTGTTAATATGGTTTACTCTGATGAAATATCTTCAGAATATTTCCATTAGCAGGTTTTGATGGTATCATTCCATGATTTGGACATTCGTACTGATGCCAAATTTGCTATCCCTATGTGACAGTTTGGAGATTTTGAACTCCACATGAAGCGGAAAGTTGACAGCCCGATAATCCCAGCACCTTTTGTTCCCCAAACAGCTGCACCACCAGTTCCTAGTAAACCAACAAACGAATCAACTTCGTCTGCTCCTCCGCCCCAACCAAAATCATCTGCAGAAAAAGTGAGCCCATTTACAAATGTCTCTGCTGAGAAGGCAGCTAAATTGGCAGCACTGGAGGCATCTGGATCTAATGGCTATGTTATAGTATCATCGCCCACGGTATGCATTGTATGACCTCTCATGCTTGGTTCTATATATGATGGAATGTAAGTAACTCTTTCCTATTTCTTTAATAGGTTGGATCATTCCGAAGAGCAAGGACTCTGAAAGGAAAGAAGCAACCGCCTGCGTGTAAAGAGGTGCTTAATTAGAACAATTCTCTTTTATCTTTCGCCTTTCTTTTCTTGGTTTTGTTTTTAGTTTTTATATCTATTTATTTGGTGCTTATACCTGTTCTTTTCCGGTGCATTCAGGGTGATGTGATCAAGGAGGGACAAACCATAGGTTTCTTGGACCAGTTTGGTACCGAACTTCCTGTCAAAGTAAGCCTCACTTACAATCTTTTCTCTTTGTGGTTCCCATCGTGATGACAGATATTGATACTTTTTCTCTTTTCTTTGAGTTTCTGTCAAAATAAGCCACTGTTTCAATCTTAATCTTTGTGGCACCCTTGATGACATATAATGATACGTTTCTCTTTTCTTCTATTGTCATCGTGGAATTTTTTTTGAGCAGTCTGATGTGGAAGGAGAAGTCTTGAAGCTCCTTTACAGTGATGGAGGTATGATGTTGCCTTGGACATTTTTCTTTCAAATTGTGTTTGATTTTGCAATTGCCAGAAGGTCGTCTACTTAATTTACTTTATGAGTTTTTAACATTGGATTACTAAATGAATGTAAATACCGCTGATAGTCTCTACCTCCTTCCATTGGATAGTTTTGCCTCTTAACATTGCCTTTTACTACGGTTAAAACACTTAGCTGCAGATAGGATTACAGAAAAGTGTGGTAGCACTCCTTGCACACATTTCTTCCAGAAATAACCAATCACATATTTTGCATATATATCTTAAATATTGCTTATTTGTTGCTTGCAGCCTTGCTCATGTTTCTTTTGGTTTATAAGTTCCTTTCTCTCATCCGATTGGTGCAATTAAAAGTTACGCCAGTCGTTGATGTGATAAGCACCTTAGATATTCTATTCCTATTTGGTTTTTATCATGTATTCTGTATCACGTATGCACTCCAAGTGTAAATAATTCACATCAGCTATATATTTAAAGAAATATAAGATGAAACACCAAAATTTGATTTGAGTAGAGGGTCCGAACTGATTGATAGGCCATGGCATTTATAGATGAGATAAGCCTATTCTTGTCAGTGTGCTATAGGTATTATAGAAGTGTTCCAACTTGCCATAGCTCACTTGAAATTAATAGGATTATAGAATTGATCGCTTATCCTTCAATACTTTTATGACATTTGTAAGGTGATTATATTAGACTCAATGATGAGAACATATAAATGTCTATGGGTTTTAATTTTCTTTATGGTTGCGTTTGGACTGAAGGCTTTGGAGCTAAGAGATTTGTTATTATTGATTCTGATTCCTTTGCTCCTACATCCTCCAGTCCAAACGCTAATTCAAGTTGAGATAATTTACCATTCTTATTGGTATTTCATTTTCAGAAGCTGTTGGTTACGGAGACCCCCTTATTGCTGTCTTGCCATCTTTTCACGGTATCCAGTGAAGCAGTTGCTTTCATTAAATTTCAACGGAGATTGAGTTTCGTGATCACTTTCCAGGAACTGTCTCTCTCTTATAATTTTCTGTTCTATTGTCCAGTAATGTGGGGGTTCATTTGTAGGAGTGATGATGATATAGACTTGCTATTTTTGTTGTTTAGAGTGATAAGGAACTGATTGCTAATAGACGTTCAAATGTTGTTATCGTCATTTTCGGTCATTTGGATTTATATAAATAAACAATGCGGAAATAGGACCATGTGATTTTAGATTTCGTTCACTGTTACTACATTAATTTGAGAAAATCCCACAAAACGTTGAGGAAAACTAAGGAGAAGTACAAGAAAAGAATTATGCTCTTATTTGTCAAGTCCTAACTACTTACTTCCTTTCCTATTACTTACAGCAAGGGTTTTACAATCATAACGTAGTTGTTTAAATGAACATACTCAACTGGGAGAGGAGCAAGGGTGCACATGAGTTTGAGCTGGATATGAGCTTGATTGCTCGGCTCGAGCATAGGTCATAAATTTTAAACTCAAGCTCGACGCGTAGAAAAAATGAGTTAGGGATTTACCTGGGTTGGGCTCCAGCTCCATTTCGAAAAGCAATGAACAAGGCTATTGAATTAGCTGAACAACAGATACAATAGGACTTTAACTACAAATTGCAGGGCTCGGAAAAGAAATTGCACGGTATATATTTTAATTTACAAGCTCGCACTCCTTTAAACAAGTATAATTGAATTTTAGCTCAGAGTATCAGGTTTAACTCGAATTTAAGAAAATTGAGCTCTAATCAAATTGAATTGAATTCTCGAGTCGATTTCACTGGATGCAACCTCTGGTTAGAGTAATGTGATGGGACATGAAAAAGGAGGGAAAAAAATATTGGATTATTCGCATTCACTTTCTCTGAGGTTTTATGCTTTGGCAAGACCTTCTCCGAGGTTTGGATTCTTGGTAAGAACTCCTCTTTACAAGGGAGGTTTCACACCTCTTTTCGGGAGGTGGAGTCCATTCCATGGATGTATTCTTGCGTAGCAGCTTGAAGAGAGGTTCGCAGGTATGAGTGAGCTTTTCGTAAATAACCCAATATATATAAGCATACTCGGTGTTCGTAAATAATAAGTGTAATAAGTACACCGACAGAACCAAAAATGAAAATAGTGAGTACAAAAGTTACTACTACTCACGCGTAACATCTCAATCCCCGAGAGGCCAAAATAAGGCAATAATCATCGAACATTATTATTTCTCTCTCTAAATCAGCCATGGCCTCTCCCCCGACCCTCCCCATCTCCAACCCCCAATCCGAATCTCAGCCGCCGATCGCCACCCCCGCCTTCCGCGCCTTCCTCTCCCGCCTCAACGCCACCGTCCGCCACGGCCTCTCCCAGCGCCGCCCTTGGTTGGAGCTCCTCGACCGCTCCTCCTTCAACCGCCCCGACTCTCTCTCCGATGCCGCCTCGCGCATCCGCAAAAACTTCTCCTACTTCCGCATCAACTACATCTCTCTCCTCGCCCTCTCCCTCGCGCTCTCTCTCCTCTCTCACCCGTTCTCTCTCCTCGTGTTGCTGTCTCTCCTCGCCGCGTGGCTGTTTCTATACCTGTTCCGGCCGTCGGATCAGCCGGTGGTGATCGGAGGACGCGCGTTTTCGGATCGCGAGGTTTTGGGGATATTGTTGGTGTCGAGTATTGTTGTGGTGTTCCTGACTAGCGTCGGATCGCTGCTGATTTCCGCTTTGCTTGTTGGCCTTGCGGTGGTGTGTACGCATGGGGCTTTCCGTATGCCGGAGGATTTGTTTTTGGATGATCAGGAGCCGGCTAATTCTGGATTTCTGTCGTTCCTTGGTGGCGCCGCCTCCTCCGCCGCAGCCGCCGCTGCGCCTGTTGTTTCCACTCGCGTCTGATTTGTGATCGGATCGGATGTGTTGTGATGCGGATCAATTGAAAAGGTACAACGGTAGTTAAGCGTTTCGAGTTTAATTGAGTTTCTACTATTGAATTGTAATATTTTTTGGAAGTAGATCTAATGTTGTGAATTTTCTGAATGGTTAGTTAGGGCTTTTTTTGTATCTTAAATTGGATTCAGGATTGAAAATTTTAATTCTGTAATTGAGTACTTTGCATATGTTCTTGCCATTGTTAATGGATCTGGTGGATCTAGGTCACCAGTTACCTAACATACATTTTAACGTGTTATCGATTAGTTTGTGTTTAGAAATGGATGTTGCTTTCTGTTATCTACCCTTTCAGCATCAGTGTTATCTGTATAATATTTTCTGTGAGATTGGATACTTTCTAGGGGTTCTTACTATTTAGCAAGAAGAATTAATACTTGGCTTTTTGTTCAACTAGTTTCTTGGTGAAATTGTGTTTGGAGAAATCTGCAGTAGAAGTTATGGCCGGAAGATGAGATACTTGAGATTCATTTAATATAAAGAAAAGGGAGGATTTGCTCGAAATTAGTAATGCTTAGACTTTTAAGAGAGTTTTATATGGAAGATTTTAAATTTGTCCTTGTGAGCCTACCTCTGTTATTCATTAACACACAAAATAGTAGGTTATAGCCATTGATTTGTATAATTGGCGGTAACCAATTAGATTTACACGAAAGCTTAGAGAATAGTCGCAGGTCTAAGTTTTGTACCTTTCTAGGATATAAGTCAATTACAATACTATAGAGTAATGGCATTAAGTGATTGAGTTTAATGGTTTCTGATGTACTAATGTTGACTCTAGAGATGATAATTTGGAATTGAATTCACTTCTTTGCGTCTTTATATCTAGTTCATTTAAGCTAGTAATAACTTCATGGCATTATGTGAGACTTGTACTGAGAAGTGGACACATGGAGCATTTCAGAAGATAAAGTCATGGATACTAATGATGTGAATTTAGCACGTCATATGTTTGTAGCTGGATAAAGAATTTCAAGCATGATGCCTGGATGTGGTGTGGACTTGTAGCTTTAGTTACAAGTATTAGGGCTTGGTTGGATATGGTTGGGAACTTGTGAGCTTTAATTATTAGATTACAAGAATATTAGGGCCGTTGTCAGATACATAAACATAAATGCATTTCAGCGGATTTTAGGGGGGAAAAGAATCACAACAATTGATTACAACTTATGGCAGATTGTGGTGGAGCGTGAAAGACCAATGAAGAAGAAAATTGAACGAGCTCATGGTAAGTGTGCCTAATAAAGTAAGAGTCTTAGGAACTAGGAGGTCCATTTGTTTGTTGTGTTGTAGTGGCATGAGATTGTCCGTTCTTGAAGCATGGGACCTAATATATATTTCTGTTTCATCTCTCCCGTTTATGTAAATCGAAGGATGGCGTGGAAAACAATGTTTTGGTTCATTTATGTAATCTTCAGGGGGCAACTTATGTCCGAAGACCAAAAAAGATATGCTGCTTACTTTGAAGCAAGAAAATCAACCAATAGCATTACAGTAAGTAAAGTCCTGCTTGACGTTTCCCCGGTGACTAAGTTTCATCTAATACATGTCTATACATATGATTTATGAACAATACATTAGACACAAAAAATTAGCTACAGAAAAATGTCAAACAAGAATCTTTCCTTGGTTTGTTGATTTTCTGGCTCTACATTAAGGTACATAGCTACTTGATCTTCAATCTGTGGTTTGCCAAGACTTTTTTATCTTCTCCTTTGTGTGTGGTTGGATCACAACAATCTCTATTTCCAAAATTCTGGTTGACTGTTTTTGTGTAGAAGTGGAGATTGTTGAGATTTATCCACACAAATAGGATGAACGAAAAAGGCGTGTCTTGAGATTTAGCCACAAATTGAAGACCAAGTAACTACGTGATTAATTTGGAGCAGCAAAATCAATTAATATTATTAAGCCAATATCATAGCATTTGGATTTATATTGCTTCATAATTGAAGGAGAGGGACTGATCCCGAAGCAAGTAGAAATTACGTTCGGCATGTTATTGGTTGGGTTCGGTTAGATTGGAGTTGCATAAGTATTTTACTTTCTTATACTCTTTTTGGCCTTTATCCAAAAGGAAAATAAGGATAAGAACATTGAGGTGCTCCTTAGGCATAGTAGAGGGGCTTTTGCTGACATATTCTCAGTGTATTATTGGCTTTTCTTTGTTAACGAATCAATGATATATCAGAAATAGAAGATTCAGATTTCACAGGTTAATTAAAGTCAAGCCAACATAAATGGGACTGATTTTAAGTTTACATTCCCATTCCAGTTCAAATGAAGCACCCTATGTTAAAGAGTTGTTGCACTTTTGGGCACAGTCAAGTTCTCTCTTTCTTGCTCATGGTCCATGGACAATAATAACCGAGTATTTGAAGAAATCTATGCTAGACCAAGTTTCATGGTCCTAGTGTTTATCTCTCTGTCTATCTTCCACACAGTAAGGTCTATTGTATGTAGTTCACTTGTGTCACACAAAGATAGATACAGAATACACACTCGGATCATTGAACTTGGTTTGACATAGAATTACTTTGAGTCTTCTATCTTATGTTATTGATTTGTGCTTGGTTCCGACAATTGGTGAGTATTTAGTAGGGTTTTTGGGAGTTTGGGTTTTTCCGGTTTTTGAGCAGTAATTTATACTATACCTGAGCAGACACTTAAATGGGTTTCGGTACTTGTAATATTGGGGTTTTTGTTTAATTTTAATTTTAATATTTATAACCAACCCGATCGCCCACCCATAGTCTTCGGGTTTTTGTTTTGAGTTCGAAATTGATTGGGCGGGGTTGGAACCCAAATTGCTTGAAGTGTCCCCTAGTCTTGACCCTGCTTTAGAAAACCACCAAACTCTGGTGAGAGAACATTAAAACTGAACGATAAAGTTCCGTATTTATGATTTAACATAATCTAGAGCCTCTTTTGAGTGCAATCCGGAGTGAGTAGCTAGCTAGGATGCACGGATACAGGACACGAAAATGATACGAACACGGGACACGGAAACGATACGGATGCAGGACACATCAATTCTTAAAAAAATTAGTACACATACACGGTTCGGACACAACTGTTCATGTATAGTTTTCTTTTCTCTCAATAGCTAGACACGGACACGCTAGGTATTTGACACTACATGAGCTAGGTATTTGACACTACATGAGATGCGATTTTTTGGAGTGTCTGGCAATCATAGGTGGCTAGATAAGACGCTAACAAATCATTGGATATTATGAAAGTAATATTGTAATAATATTTGTTTATTCTTTTTCTCCCCCAACTAATGGTATATGCGGTCAGGTTCGAGCGGTTTTATGGAAAAAATCAACCTGACCCGACGTGCATATTAGCAAAATATCAAATTGTAGCTGCATAATTATTTTTTTAAACTGAACGGTTTGGGCTGGTCCGACTGAAGTTATTTAAAGGGTGGGTTGGTGGGTTGACGAGTTATCAAATTATAATTATAATTCCTTCCACTTATTTGTAGTTATGAATTACAACCAGTAACTAAGAAATTAAAAAACATATTTGTTTAGATTTAATTAAAAAAAAATTGAGTAGGTGAGACATACAAGAATAAGTGGTACTACTAAATAAAAATCATAATATCATAATTTGTAATGAGTGAAAAATCTAGAATATTACTAAAACTAAATTGTTATATAAATTCATCATAGATATATATAATATATATTTCCTTAAAAAAAATAAAACTTTTTTTCAAATCAAATAAAAATAAATGTTTGAACAAGTCATTCAACTTGTTTGCCCAAAAAAATAAAAATAAAATAAAGTTACATGGATATGAATAAAACGACTCAAATGTATATGTTACTTTTCAAGATTGGTGCCAATCTTTGTCTATATATATATATATACATATATGCATAACTTATATAATTGGCGGTCAAGTTGCTGGTTACGTGGGTTGTAACATTTTCAAACCACTACTAGTATTAAAAGATTTAAACTGACGATTTTCAGACGGATCGGCTTTGTTTGAACGATTCGAGCGTTTTGAGCGAGTTTATGTATACCCCTAGCCCCAACAAATGTTCGAAATTTCGAATGAAGTGAAATGAAATACATATTGTCGTAAAAACAGTCATGGAATTGATATTGCAGTTCCAAATGCACTAATGAAACTTCACTGTTCCATGCTTTGTAAAGCTCGATATATGCTACATCACTTCAATTGGGCAATAATGTCAATAAGCAAAGAATTAATTGTTCATTAGGTGACAAGTAAGAACAAGCTCTTGATTCGCAATGACATTTAATAAAAGAAACTGAAAAATAAAGACACGAATTTTTTGATGTCTTCAACATTAAGGCCCAAAGAATTAATTGTTCATTTTTTTCATTTTTTTTAAGCATCTTGTTTGATCGATTTTGCATCCTCCTAAGCTAAAAACCTCATGATTTTACTGAAGATATCCAGCTCATGGCACATATGCTATAAATAAATGTAAGTTGCAGAAGAATTATTCTTGAACTTCATCTGATTCTAATCATTCTTTCTTCCAGTACAAGACCTGGTTTTACTGAATAGAACTCCTACATATACAATAAATCCTAATGAAACTAAGCCTTTTCTCTGTCTATCGCGATTTCCCACCGAGCATCGCAATCACCACCCGGAGGCGTCGTAGGTGGACAAAGAACTGGTGGTGCATCATGCACCGGTTCATGACTAGTCACCACTGGTTTCATCATCCTATTCATAAACTTCACCCCTGTCAATCTTTGTTGTTGCACCACCAGCACCGAAGCGGTGCTTCTAAAATCCGGCGATGCTAAAATATCGCCCACAACCCCGAGCTCCGGGCACTCAATCCAAGCACCAAGCCCCGTCAATATCTGAGACGCTTGGTGGTGTCTCCCGACTATAAGTAAGTCAAAGTTGTTCTCTAAGCCCCTCAGGCACTCTGCTAGGCCGACCCCGTCTTTCACGACGTGCTCTTGGTATATAAAATTCTCGTTTCCCATGTTGGCTTGGCGCACTTCGTCGATCATATTGTTATCTTGTTTCCTTTCTCTAGCATTGTCACATCCGAAAAGTAGGAACCTAATTATGGTTAGAATGACATTGTTATGTCGCCCCATACGGGCCCCATAGCAGAGCCCCTCGGCATCGTCCGCGCCGCCAATGTAAATAACGGCAACCCGATAAATGGATTGGTTGTTTAAAATGGATAACGACCCGGTTAGGACTCCTCGGTCGACAAGAATTCCTACCGAGCACGGTGCCTTGTCCATAATTTTGTTGTTCATGTTCTGAATAGCCCGATTTTCTGACCCGATCGATCCATCAATTTCCCAATGCTTGTGAAATGGTAGAATGACTATAGTGGCATTCTGATCTAACGCTACCCTACAAACGTCGTCGTGGGTCGTGTCAAGGTGTGAGATGGCACTAAATGATTGGACGGTGACACAACTTTCATTGCAGAGCTCGTATTGGCGCAAAGCATTGATAATGTGGCTTGATCTTGAGTTGCTCGGTTGGAGTGTTCGTGTCGATTGGTGAGCAACGAGCATGGGGGTGGCTCGGCCCACTAGCTCGACTAGCACGACGGCTATGACAGCAATAGGGCTTTCTTGTGTTGCATCAGAAGCTTCGAGTAGGTTTATGATTGAAGGTACATTTTCTTGATTTTGTATGCAAACCAATATCCGAAGCTCAGAATCACGCTTTGTATGTTGAATAGTTCTCCTCTTTAGGGGAACATGTCGTTTGGAGGGATCGTAGAGCAATTTGATCAAGGGGGCTATAATTGCAGTGACTGCAACAACTGATATGACGCTGAGAGCAAACTCCTGATCTGTTAGAATCTGTTTTCAAAATGACATATGAAACAAGTTAGAATTAAGGGTTATTCTACAGAAGTCTCGGGACTCAGAGTTTCAAACAACCACAATTGTCCATGTAATGACACTCATTGGAGTCCACTGTACACGGATGGTTGTGGTTGCCTCGGGATCTGGAGTATCGAGACCACCTAAAAATCAATATATGTTTCGTAGTAATATTGCACCTAAAAGTTAATACAAAATAAGTGAGCGTAATCGTACCCCACCGTCCCTCCACAAGTTGTACACGATAAGTTCACAAATGCCTCTCGCGTTCATCATAAGTCCAATCACAATGGCGTCTTGTGTGTTTATGTTATAGAAGCGAGACGAAACCACGACCGCGACAATCTTCGCTACGCAAGATACTAAAACTACAAACATCAAAATGGATAAAGACTTGAGATCAATCTTGAAAATGTTGGTTTTTAGACCGCTCGTTGTGAGATACGTCGGGTAGAGAAATTGCCCCGTTAGGTAATCAAGTTTCAAGATAATGGCTGCACCCAAAGGCTGCCCATCCGGCACCAACAAGCCGAACACCAACGGCCCGAACACAAAATGCTGGCCAATAACCTCAGAAGCCAATCCTGTTAAAAGGGTACCAACGAAACAGAAAAGCACGTACCGTTCAGGTAACGATTTCCCGGGAGGTATACTTTTCACAACCCTACGTACAATAGGCCCGACAATGAACCACAAAGTGATGACAAAAAAAAATGCCGAAGAAACTGATAGTACTGATCTCACTGGATGATTGCCAGATTGTAGTATTCCAAGTAGTATTGCTACTATGGCGATGCCTAATATGTCGCATACCATGGACGATGAGGTGGCGATTCGCCCCAATTCGCTACTAGCCATATTAAGCTCTGCAAGGAGGCAAGCAATATTCGGGAACGGAGTAAGACCTTGAGAAGCAGCTAGAAAGGGCAATGCACTTGCAAGTGAAGCATCCATAGGGACGTAAAATTTCATGACATAAGCAAGCGAAACAGTGAACAATAAGGTTATGAGCATGGCCGAGATGCCAATGACGGTGGCTTGTCTCTGGGGCCGAACCATCAAACTAGTATCTGACCTCACGCCTATTGCGAAGAAGAAGAACATAATACCGAATAACGCAGTTGTTTCGAGTGTCAAAACGCTTCTATTGGGAAATAATGTCGATCCGATGATAGCTTCATGGCCTAATATTGAAGGGCCAAATAATATACCGCCCTGTGGGATAATCAATGTAAATGTCAAGGTTAGCTAACCAGTTGCACTATTTTATTAATCAATCCATATGCATTCTGTCGACTCAATCAGTTGAAGGATGATTAGCATCTGCGTGAAAGACTCATGCTCAGCTCGAATAAAGCTCGTTTCTTATAATCAATGCAACCAAACTTGACGAGCTTTTTTTTCCATTTAATAAGATTTGAAGCTTGATTTGAATAACTTGCCTTAGTTAAAATTCGATAATCATGTGACTAAGAGCTCGAATAAAGCTTGATTGTTTTAGAAATCAATGCCACTTCCAAAACAATTTCAAGCTCGACACGAAATTCAAACCAACATTGCACGATAAATTGCCAGTCTCGACTCGATTCATTTGCAACCCAATGCAGAATCCACAAACAAGAAATGAAATAACATAACATAGAAAATCTTAAAAAAGCGGAAGATCCTTACAAGAATTTGCGCGACGATAGATGATTGTCCGAGAGGCTGGAGGCAAAAACCAATCACCATAGATGTTAAGGAGATTACAGAAAGCTGCAACAAAATAAGAGGAACTGAATAATCTAAAGGATTTCTCCTTAACCAATGTCCAAATGAGGCAATGTTCTCTTTATATTGACAAACAATATATTTGTTCCCTGAAGATGCCATTGATAGAGTATGTCTAGTTTATGTTAATTTTCTTGTTTTTCTTTTTGATGATTTTCAGAGGGAATTAAAGATGGATAGTAGTGAAAGAGGGTTGAAGATAGGTCATTTTCTCTCTCTTTCTTCTTGTTTCTCTCACTAAGACACACACATATACTCTCACTCTCTTACAAGTTACAACTTAAGGCACAATGGGAGGTTTTCCTTAAGTTTTGGTGTCTTTGAGGAAGGTTGTTAAGGGGAGGTTAATTCCACTTTGCCCCCCTCAAATTATAGATCGTCCAATCCATCTGTCCTTTACATCTTCGTTCTTTCTATTTTTCAACATTTATATAAGAGATAATCACCTACGTACCCCTCATGTTAGTGTTAATTACCAAAAACCGTGACCTTTTCGAAATTACAGAAATCTCCCTCGTGTTATTACATTCTTACCATTACATGGATCCCTTACAATTTTTAGCCGGTTTTTTAAAATGTAACTTTCAATTAAAATTCATTAAATATTCGTACATATTAAATATCGAATTTTTCCCGTCTCATATTTAACTAATTAGGGTTGAAACACATCTGGTGGTTTGTGAAACCCTGCACCAAACTTCCTCCCCATCACTTGGTCGTCTCCATTACAAACTGACAGAGGGTATTTGTGGCATCCTTTCACCAAAAATTATGAGTGCAATTGACTCTAATGTACTTTGATGTGTTTGTCTTATCAACTAAAAACAACATTATACAAAATTTATAAAATATTATTTTTATAATTTGTTAAAATATCAAAAAGAAAATTATGCATAAGAAAATTTGGTTAAGTTGTGCTTGAATTAGTTTGAGTGGCAATGACATCGAGTTTGAATGGAACCTTAGTAAAATCGAACCGGAGTAACTTGATCATTTTATATGTATCTCTAGTCAAGCTTGAGTTAAGGTTCAAATCTAATTAGACGGACAATAATATTGAACTAAGTTTGTTACATCTAATTATTCACATTAATCTTCAATTGAGTATTGAGTAGTTTGATATAGCATTTGGTGTCTGATGCATGGAATTCCAGAGCAAAGCTAGACTCTAATGTTGTAATCTGTATATCAGATTTTAGACATTTTTCTTTCATTATTCGAGATGTTGTTCATACAAAACGGATAATAAATCGAAGGTTAAAAGGACGAAAACGGATTGAGTTTGACCAAACCCGACTCAAATTCAATGATTGCAATACATATTCTTTGTTAGGTTAGCTAAGATTACATCTCGAGTTGCTTCTGCCATTTATATGCTTCTTGCCTTCTACATCTATTCTTACATTTACATAGAAAATCCTAATGAACTAAGTCCGATCTCTATCTATCGCGATCTCCCACCGAGCATCATAATCGCTACTCCTGGGTGGACAAAGAACCGGTGCTTCATACGCTGATTCGTAACTAATCACCACCGGTTTCATCATCCTGTTCTTAAACTTCTCTCCCTGCAGTCTTTGCTGTTGCACCACCAACACTGAGGCGGCGCTTGTAAAGTCCGACGATGCTAAAATATCTGCCACCACCCCGAGCTCCGGGCATTCACTCCAAGCATCAAGCCCCATTAGTATCTGAGATGCTTGATGTTGCCTACCAACTATAAGTAAACTGAAATTGTTCTCTAGGCCTCTTAGGGAAGCCGCTAGGCCAACCCCGTCTTTCACAAGTTGTTCTTGGTATATAAAGTTCTCGTTTCCTATGTTAGCTTGGCGTACTTCGTCGATCAAATTGTTGTCTTGTTTCCTTTCTCTAGCGTTGTCACACCCGAAGAGTAGGAATCGGATGATGGTTAGATGGACATTCTTGTGTTGCCCCATACGGGCCCCATAACAGAGTCCCTCTGCGTCGTCGGGTCCGCCAATGTAGATAACCGCAACTCGGTAGACAGACTGGTTGTTTAAAATGGATGATGACCCGGTTAGGATTCCTCGGTCGACTAGAATTCCGACCGAGCACGGTGCCTTGTCTAGGACTTTGATGTTCATGCTCTGAATAGCCCGATTCTCTGACCCGATGGATCCGTCAATTTCCCATCGCTTGTGAAATGGTAGAATGACTATAGTGGCGTTCTGGTCTAATGCCACCCGACAAATGTCGTCATGTGTCGTGTGGATATGTGAGATGGCACTGAATGATTGAATAGTGACACAACTTTCGTTGCAGAGCTCGTATTGGCGCAGAGCATTGATAATGTGGCATGATTTTGAGTCGCTCTGTGGGAGTGTTCGTGTCGCTTGGTGAGCAACGAGCATCGGGGTGGCTCGGCCGACTAGCTCAACTAGTAGGACAGCTATGACAGCAATTGGGCTTTCTTGTGTTGCATCAGATGCTTCAAGTAAGTTTATGATTGAAGGTACATTTTCTTGGTTTTCTATGCAAACCAATATTCGGAGCTCCATATCGCGCTTTGCATGTTGAATAGTCCGTCTTTTGAGAGGAATGTGTCGTCTCGAGGGATCGTAGAGTAATTTGATCAACGGGGTTATGATAGCCGTGACTCCAACGACACATACAATGCTTGCAGCAAAAATCTCATCTTTTAGAACCTGTATTCAATGACATAAAAAACGAGTAAGAACAGTGGTTATGTTTCAAGAAATCTCGAGACCTAGAATAGTGAGGTGCATTACACATGGATGATTGTGGTTGTCCTGGGACCTCAAGTTACAAGACTAAGTATCACTCTAATAAGTGCAAAACAAGCGAATGTAAACATACCCCAACATCCCACCACAAATTGTACACGATGAGTTCACAAACGCCTTTCGCGTTCATCATAAGTCCAAGCACAACCGAGTCTTGAAAGTTTATGCCAAAGAATCGAGATGAAAGCACGACCGCAGCAATCTTGGATAGGCAAGAAAACACGACGACAAACATCACAATCAAAAAAGACCGGAATTCAATCTTGAAGATATCGGTTTTTAGCCCGCTTGTGGTGAGAAATGTCGGGTAGAGAAACTTCCCAACAAAGTAATCAAGTTTCAAGATAATACTCGCACCCAAAGGCTGCCCGTCGGGCACCAGTAACCCGAAGACTAACGGTCCGAACACGAAATGCTGGCCAATCAACTCAGAAACCAATGCTGATAAAAGAGTACCGACGAAACAGAACATCACGTACCGTTCAGGTAATGATTTCACGGGAGGAATACTTTTCGCAACCTTACGTACAATTGGCTTAACAATGTACACCATAGTAACAACAAACAGAACTACCGATAAAATTGATAAAACGGATTTCAGTGGATGACTGCCAGATTGTACTATTCCTAGTAGTATTGCTGTAATGGTTATACCGAATATGTCGCATAGCATAGCCGATGAGGTGGCAATTCGGCCCAGATCGCTGCTCGACAACTTAAGCTCTGCAAGGAGGCAAGCAATATTTGGGAATGGAGTGAGACACTGAGAAGCAGCTAGGAAGGGCAATGCAGTTGCAAGTTTATCATCCATAGAAACGAACGTTTTTAAGACGAAATATAGCGAGGCGGTTAACAATAAGGTCACGAACATGGCAGATATGCCTGTGACCATGGCCTGACGCTCGGGCCGGACCATCAACCTAGTATCCGACCTCACGCCTATTGCAAAGAAAAAGAACATTATACCAAATATTGCAACCGTTTCGAGTGTCAAAATGCTTCGATCCGGAAATAATGTGTATCCAAGGAGAGCTTTATGGCTTAACAGTGAAGGGCCAATTAGTATGCCACTCTGTGGAATAAACAATGTAGTTAAGGTTAGTTGATCTTGATCTGAGCCATTGATTTCAATGCAACAATGCAGATATAGAGCTAAAAACGAACAAACATATCAAGATTGATCACCAGAAAAATATTTGAGCCACAACCATTGATCATCTAAACCAAGCTTTTAACACCATATCTGTTTCTAATTTGTGTGATAAGATCTGAAGTTGAGTCTCAGTTCGACTCTCTTAGTTAAAAAATAATAACGTAGATACAAAGATGGAATGCAATTTTGAGGCCGGTAACCAATTCAAACCAAACTTAAGCAACACGTTGTTCGGGTCGAACGCATTTACAGGCCTACACAGACATTGCTAATGCCATAATTAGCATTTCTTAAGTAGCATATAAAATCAAGCGAAACGACATTACATCGCAGAGAGTACATACAAGAATTTGCGCGACGATAGATGATTGTCCCAGAGGCCGGAGACAAAGCTCAATAACCATAGATGTTAAGGATATTAGACAAAGCTGCAGCAAAATAAGAGGAACTGTAAATTCTAAAGGATTTCTTCTTATCCAATGTCCAAAGGTTGCAATATTATCTTTATATTGACACACAATATACTTGTTCCCAGAAGATACTGTGTTTGCCATGAATATAGTGTAGTTTTCTATCTTTTCTTGTTAATTTTTTTTAATGATTTTTCAGAGGAAAAGATGTAGGAAGTAAAGAAGAAGAAGTTTGAGAGGAAATTTTTTATATACATAAGACGTTTTTACATTAAACGGTGATGGTCGTGTCGAGTCAGCAATGTAGTTCATATTATGCTGATGTGACGTGATCTCGCCGTGTGACGATGAACACATGGTGGATAAAAGTGTTTTTGGGTCTAAGAATTCTCTCTCTTACACAAACATATTCTAAGTCAGTTCCACACTTGGACATGATGAAAGGTTTCCCCTAAATTTTGGTGTCTTTGAGGAAAGTTGTTAAGGGTGGATGGACTAGCTTTATGTATGGAATTATCATGGAGGTATTTTCCCTTTGTTGTGTAATAATGTTAAATATAATTATAAACTGTAAATTAAATTAGTTAAAATTCGTATCATATCCATATTCATATAATACGGATTATTAACTCATTCAAAAACAACTATATGTGTACTATATAAGTGAAATTGTAAGTTGTAAAATGGTACACGAGAAAGTTATTTGAGTGTGTAAGATACCATCACAAATTATATGGCTAAAAAAATACTTCTATTTCTCGTTTGACATTCTGAACCCAACGAGAAATACTCATACCTTTTTATTTGATTTTTCGCATTATACTCAATTAGTGCTACTTCATTTTGACAAATAATCTCTATTTTTTGTTTAGCAATTGTTTGAAAAGTGCTTCTGAATTGATCTCGTCTTTTAAGAATTTTCGTTTTTCTTTATTAATTAATAACTTTATACTTGAATAAAAAAAAGACTTTTTCGAGGAATATCCCATAGATATTTCAACCTACCATTTTCGATTATGAAAAAGAATTAGACATTGCATTACATAACAAGAATTTTATTTCTCTAAATAAAATAGAAATAGTTATGAATAAAAAAAAGATCTCCTTTTGCAATTCTAGTCTTTCAAGTCCGCATGTCACCCATTATTATTCAGGGTAAATTCCACTTTGCCCCTCAAACTATAGTAAAAAATGAGATTAATTTCTGCATCTTTTCATTTTATTTTTGAAAACCTTGGTTAACATTAAAAAAAAAACTCGATAAATATAAAACATGTGTATAATCAATCAGCTTTATCTTAATTCAAAGGCTAATTTAGTAAATCAAATATTATTTTTGAGAAATTTTGACAATTGAAATATTTTAGAAAATTAGAAGGGGCAAAGTGATGCAATAAAGAGAATAAAGTGTCAGTTTTATTTTTCAATTATAGTTCAAAGGGGGCAAAAGGTGAAATGAATCGTCATATTTATAAGCTACTAATAGTATCTGCTCTTTTATTTTTCTAAAAATCATTGAGTGAGGAAATTTAATATTTTGTTACTAATATTATTTTTTGTGTTCCAGTAACTATCATCACTCAAATCTCCATATGCAAATAACAAAATATTGTAAAACTTTTAAACTAATCTCCGAAACATAAAATCTTCTAGGGAAACAATACAAACAAAACATAACCAAATATAGAAAACAATTACTATATATTATGTCGAAATTTTCTAAACCATGCTAAACATTCAAGAATTTGCTGAATATTCTTGCCAACTATTTGCTTGTTTTCCAATCTTATGAAGAGCCTTAATGACCTCTTCAGTAGTCACATTGCCTGTCACGGTAACCTTATTTAATTGTGTATCCACATCATAACTTTCAATATCTGCATCCACAAAATAAAAAATAAAATAAAACCCATTAAATTTGTTGTAATTAATATGTTGGTTGAAGCATATTGAAGTCAATTAAAATGTTATTAAGAAAAAAGGGAAATTGGTTTAAACAATACCTTCAAACTTTTTGATGGCCTTCAAGATTTTCTTGATGCATTCGTCGCAATGTAGACCTACTTTCAACTCCACAACCTAATGTCAAATTGGAAGGAAAAAAAAAAACCCTTCATTAATACTTGGAAAAAATGGCAATTTCATTAGATTATTAAAAGAAAATGTGCAATATTAAATTGAATTGATGAACTTACATTAGACATTGATGAATTGCTAAATCTTCAAGAACTTGTTAATATAGGTAATAAATCAAATGAAATTTGAATTTCTTGATATTCTACTATAGAGAAGGAGAAGAAGAATGAATGAATAGATTTTGGTGATTTTGTGGGGTTTAAATGTGAATTATTGTGGTTAGGGGTATATGATTCCTTACTTTGGTTTGGTGCTTGGAATTCCTCTTTAGTAAAAGTTCCTTTTAAAGTCTCTTTTATTGACTTTGAGGGACATTATCATCCGCACATTAGGGTGAGAAATGCTTGTGGCCTTGTCAACTTCTTATGGGACAAAAGACATTAGTGGACATCACTTTGGTAATTGATGTTGATTTTCAATGATTAATTGATAAGGGAGGTGAATAGTTTGGTCACTTCATCATTTGGTGTCCAATTTTGTTGTTTTAAAGTAGTCGGTTCATTTTTTATCATTAAATCATGATAGGTTGTATTGTTTCATCGATCAACCATCTTTATATTAATTGTTAAGATTGAAAATATGGAATTACAAGTGTTCTACAAACTATTTGATCTCTCGTAATCCGAGATTGTTGCATCAGGTTCATAAAAAATTAGTCCTATAGAAAGATACGTGAAATTTCTTACTCTTACGTCTTTGAGTTTTTATGTTCTCACTATCCAAAGATATCAGAAGTGCACATGAGTCAATCAGTTTGTTTAGTTCTACCCGAACCTCTCAAACATTTTAATAAATCTATATCGAGGTCAAATATAATATGAGAAGCTCTCATGCCTTTTACCCTTTTAATGTTTCTTTTCATTATATAATATACGGTTTAATTAGGGTGTGGAATTTTTAAAATCGGAGATCATACCAAAATAATCAGTATGGTCTGCACTGATGCCAAACTCTGTAATTCTCACATGATAAAAAAAGAAGGTTCACAACGGAAAAATTTATGTTGGACCGGGTGTAATGGAGCTAGTGCCCATTACACCATACATTTATGTTGGGATGTGTGAATTTAATTATCCCAACACAAATATGTAGTGTAATGGGCACCGACTCCATTACACCGAGTCTACCATAGAATCACCCGATTCACAACTCGGTAGGATAATTTATTACGCAAGGCCCAACCTAATTTGCTATCTAGACCAGACATTATTTTAGGTGATATATATAGGCTTCCACATTGGACTACCCAGAGGGTAATAAAACTAGAAAGATCGTTTATTAAAAGTATTAACGTTAGAATTAAATTTATTTGTATTTTTGTTTCTTATAGTATTCTCATAGTTGAAGGGCCCCAAAGCCTATAGTAACTATAGTTGTCAAAATAATTTGAGAATGGTTCAAGCAGCTCAGATTATCTATTTCAATTTCATATAATAATTCATAAGCTTCATCATCAATTTTACTCGAGCACTTCAAGAACTTCTCTTCGAAATAAGATCTCGTACTTTATAAATGCAGAGTCCTAATGTTGTTTTTCTGTTCCTGATACAGGCTTCGTTCTGGTCATATAAATGCTGGTGCGTCTGGCCCTTTCGCCTAGCGGCTCCCCTTTTCTATCTACTATTGGTGAAAATGAATAATTTGACTGTGATAAAATGGATATGCAAAATCTGAATCGAGGCGAGAGTTGGACTCTCTATCCTTAACACAATATTGCCTCGCTATAGCCTTGCTATTGGTGGTACGGGTTCCTGCAATTTGTGTCCCAAGATACAACGATTCTTCTTGGGATTGAACCACTTCAAAACCGAGACTCACGAACGAAACCCTGTTTCGAACTCTCAATAACAAAATGATTCAATTCTTGAATTTGTTATTCCCTGATAACTAATTCCAGAGAAAGAATCAAACATGAAGAGGAATTGTAAATTCTCTCTTAAAAGAAATGATCATCCAAAGGGGTGTTTTTATAGGTGTTAAAAGGGGCATAAGAGTCATTAAATTATTTTTAATGACTTTTCATGTAATGTCATTATTGACTCTTCATGTAATGTCATTATTGACTCTTTATGTGATGTTATTAATGACTCACATGTAATGGCCAATCACATGTGTGTTAAAAATACAACTCGTACGATCGTGGCCATCGATCGTAATGGGTAGTATCTTTAATTCCTCCTCGTTTTACACGGTTGGATCAGAAGAAATACACGGTAAATTCATTACAACATTTAATTTCTCATTCGTCCGAACTCGGATTTAGAGAAATTCGAAATGCACACGTGTAGTTTGAATTTGTTACCGAAAGTACGTCACACAAACTTTATTTCTATCCGATTTCCAACATCTACAAAAGTGGAGAAGACACTCCCTCTAGTGTCGGTCTACGGAAACTCGGACTTAGGATACCATTCTCCCAGCTCTCATAGAGCTCCTGGTCGATGCTTCTTCGATCGAACTATGATGGTTGGAATGAAGACAGACAGACTTCCGTGCGAAAGACAAAACGGCAAACTTGATTATTATGGCATTTTTCCTCAACTTCGTCAAGCACATCTGCTCATTTGTTCCAAACCAGAGTTCCAAAAACATGTTATAAGACATAAAAGCGATTTAGCCATACTAATTTGGCTTGAAGCATAAATCTATGCTTTCAAATGTTCAGTTTGAAAGAGTAAACAAAAAAGTCCAAGCAGCTAGTCTTCTAGAGATCATATTTCTTGTCAAACGCCTTCTCTTCAATCATCAGAAAAAAGAAATGACTAAAATACAAGCAATGTTCACCCCATTGCAGAATACAAACTGCAGAGAATATTGCTTCTTGTAGTCAGGAAGGGAAAAAATTCAATTGACATTAGCAGCATATTTGTGTCGTGAAGGCGATTCATAAAAGCGATCAGATTGTAGCAATCCAGACTAGTATAAGTGAGTTTACAATCGATCACGACATTATTGCTCTCTTCGTTTTGCAAATTGAATCACAAGACAAACATGAGAAGGTAAAGTAGTATAGTTACAAACAATCGTGGTACTGAAAGCAATCATATTTTAACTCCAAATAAGAAAATTTACTTATAATACACTCAGAAACCCCGGAGTAATAAAGTCATAATGAGGCACAACCATCACGAACAAAGTAATCATAATAAACAAACGAGGCGTAAAGGAAATTAGATTTAAGTAAGATCATCCTCCTCTAGCTCTTTAGCTTTCAAAGCCTCCTTTACTCTCAATAAAAGTGTTGTCTTCCAAGCATCCTATGAGTAAAGTAATTACAATAGTAATGTTAGTACCACAGGTGAAGAACTTCATAAACAACTATACAGAGCAAAACCAATACTCATGAGACTGATTTAGAGCCGAATCATTAGTACTTTTTGGTAGTGATAATAAGGCTTAAATCCAAACTAAAATTGAACCAGGTAACACATCCGACTACCAACTCAATGTGGCAATATTAGGAGCCATTACATACACTGTAAAAACTGGTTTTTTTTACCCGAGGCCTCTACACTCCAGTGGATCAACTGTGCAAAATTCAAAAGACATTGCAAACTTCACGTTTTAACTATTTTCAGGCCTCGGATTTCACCCAGTGTCCAATCTCTATTAGTAAAGTAAAGAATAAAAGCAAATGAAGGCCCGTCAATAATGATGGATCCTCATCACCTTCACCATAATGAAACAATGTGTAGTTGATTAGCCAATGAGAGTTTTTTTGGGGGGAATTTCATAATATAAATTACATAACTCATAAATCATAATCTGAGTTTTTGAAAAAATTGTTTAGCATATCCATATCCATATCCATATCCATACTATACTAAAAGTGTGGATATCTTAGTGTTTGTTCCAATTATGATTTTTCATTTCTACCCTCAACTATGTATTAAAAATATGTATTGAAAATGAGTACAAATTAGCTCATGTTTATCCCACCACTAACGTAATCCATATCCATACTATACTAAAAGTGTGGATATCTTAGTGTTTGTTCCAATTATGATTTTTCATTTCTACCCTCAACTATGTATTAAAAATATGTATTGAAAATGAGTACAAATTAGCTCATGTTTATCCCACCACTAACGTAAAAAAAATAAATAGTCATAAAAGAGAAACTGAATGGTCATCTCACACCAAATTAATTACCGTTACTATATAGATCAACTATGTTATGAAAATATGCATTGAAAAAGAGTACAAATTAGTCCATATTTATTCCACCACTAACAAAAAAAAATGAATGGTCATAAAAAAGAAACTGAATAGTCACCTTACACTAAATTAATAGCCATTACTATATAGACTAGAATTCTAAGAGCCAGATTCGAATTCTATATAAAGTGAAAATTAGTAAAAAGCACTCACTTTTATTTGCCATGCCGATTTAGCATATATACCAATTGTTAAATGATTTTTTTCAAAATTGCCCTTTGTTTAGTTGCATACATACATAACTATGGCGTCATTGATAAGGAGGTTGCAAATGCAATCTATAATGTGTACAAGTTAACCATGGCAGCGTTCGCGAACAGATTGCAACTGCAAAACTTCTTTTAGAGGTGCATTACTATGGTCTGAACGGGATCAACCGATCAACTGTCAATTCTCGTGCAACTTAGACTCTAAATCTATCTTCTTTTTTCAGTTTTATACTATAGTTAAATACATTCTATATCAACATGTTTCATATGAACAAGTTTGAATTAAATTTTTTCTTTATATTTCTAGATATAGCACTTGAATATTGAAGTTTTTTAGCATATAAATTTAGGGTTTAGGGGGAACGCACATACACTCTACTAGTTGTTTCAAAACGGAGAAAAGATACAGCCAACCGAGTACTAGAACTATTACAAACTGAATATGTTATCCATGGAACATGAGAAGATATTTTTAAGATAGATTTTTCCTTCCTCAACCTTCTAGTTGTTCTCAGTTTTGTCAAATGTTTTCTCAAACGACAATCATTATAAGAAAAAGACTCCATGATAGCAGTAGAAAAGTGCCAACTTCTGGTTCAATGTCTAGAACTCTGCCTTACTAAAATGAAATAATAGCACTTGAAGATAAAACTAGGGGACAAATAAGAAACAAGCTGTCTCAAGGTTAAATTAGAATTTAAGAGAAATGAATGATTTCCAACCATACGTTAAACAAAATACATTAAGCCATTCACGTGGAGCTGCACGGGGAACATATGGATATCAAATTTTACAGCAAAGAAGGCTGGAAAAGTTCAAACTAATGACATAAAAATTTGAAAAAATCAAGTGTAGAGAACTTTACAGTTGAAAAATTAACTTACCAGCTGGGTCATGCTATCAAATTCCTTGACAGCATCAGTGAACTTTGCAACATCTTCCTCATCAATTGCAGCAGCTAAATCCTGTAATCAATGAGAATAAAATATAAAATAAATCTAATCATCAGGTCAAGCTAACACTTCTGCAGGCACCAGAAGTTTGAGGTTACACGACATTATTCTCAAAGACCACCAACAAGCTTAAAATGAAGTTAACCTGTTCAGATGAAATTACGATGATAAGAGAAGTTTTACGGATAAGATGATCCATTTGCCAAGAGTGGACGACATACAATCACTCTAAAGAGAGAAAAGAAGTGAAGAAAAAGAGAGAGAAGAAAACAAATGCTTAAGAGCCACGACTTACCACTAGCAATTTGTACTCGCGTGTTCCAGAAAATGTAGGATCCAATTCCTACAAATGAAGAAAAAATGCATATCGTTAGCTCATAGATCCGACAAAGAGTAGAGTTGCAAACTGTACAGAAACAACAATTACCTGGTAACGCTCTAATGCATTGTTGATTGCAACAACATCACCTTTGCAGAGCTGACAAATACCAGCATTAAGAAGGTGCCCTTTAACTCCATACTTCAACAAGTTATTAGTGAGAGACTGGCGTGCTATCTCTTCATAAATCTCGATAGACTTTTGATATCTGAGAAAAATGTGGACCAATGGACTCTTTTAGCATGCTATCCAAACTTTATCCAACATAAAAGACGAACCATACAGGGTTACAACAGCCTAAAAAGTTCAGACTTGCAGTATAGTATACTATGTCTTTGGGTTTCTTTTTCCTCGGCTTGTCTAAAGCAAACACTAAATCATGCAGTAAGATCAAGCACAATAAATGGATGGGACAAAACACTAGAAACACATTTTAATTGAGAAAAGATACATGCTACCCAAAACAAAACTAAGCATTGTTATTACTAGAAACGCATTTAAATTGAGAAAAAAGACATACTACCCAAAACAAAACTAAGCATTGTTATTACTATGACAAGGCTAAGAAAGAGTTAGATTGACAGATGTGGATGTTGAGCAGTATAATCCTGGGATATGAGTGGAATTTCATTAGAAGGAAAGTGAATTGACAGATATCCTTTTAGGTTACATTTATGTTGCAGGCAAAAGGAGATGGGAGTTCCAGAAAGAACACAGCAAGTTTGCATGTATTCTTTGGTCAAGGATACTACAGATATACATGCATGTATCAAATAAATGAATGGTCAACATTTAATTGAAGCCATTCATGTAAATCATATTGCTATCAAAATGGAAAAAGAACAGAAAATATAAGACCTATAACCAGGTAAACATCATGAAGCACGAAAAAGAAAAGAATAGTTCTAACTTTTAATTAAAACTAGGGATTCTAGGATAAACAAATCAAACAACCACCAAGATGGAAACATGAAATTATGCAGTGAGCGCAGGGAAACTTAACTGTTCAAGTTGAGCAGCAAATTGGGCAATTTTCTGCTTGCACTGATTTGCTGATGTCGTTACTTCTTCACTTTGGAAGAGATCAGCAGCTTTCTCATAGTAAACAATGGCCTGTTGCAGGTTTTGTTCTTGCTCATACAACTCAGCTATTTCCTGCAAAGTAAAAAATCTTTATCTATCGTATTTCAATTTGATTATAAAAACAATATGAATATACCATAATTCTTGAATTAGTGAGATTTCACCAACATGATGAGTAATATGTTAGTGAATGCCATCATTGAGAGAATTATATCTTCACATAAGGACAGGGACAGTAATAAATTGATCATCTTACTACAATGAACAGAACTTGATTGCTGTATGAGAAATGGGTGATTATTTATTAAGATATCCAAACAGCATGATAAGTTACTGATATATTTCCAGAACTTTTACCTTGTAATATCGGGCAGACATATTAAGCCTTCCAATATCCAGAAATAAATTTACAGATTGCTCTAGGCATGATATTGACTCTGCAAAACATCCAATGTGAATTAATGTCAGAATGCAGATAACTTCCTAGCTTGAAAAAGAAAGTCACAATATGAAAAGACAGATGGTCCAAAACTAAGGAAGCAGAAACAATGAAAACCCAATACATAAAGCAACAATAAATGGGATCAACCAGAATTACACTTATAAGCAAATATTTTCGAATTGTTTTCCATAGAAATATAACAAGCTCATAAAGTTGAAAATCAAATGGCATCAAGAGGTGAAGATCAACAAAACAAGAACGAAAATGAGAAGCACAAAGGCAAGTAACTGCATTATTTGCTGCTTTACTCAGAAAGACGAGGATAACGTATGCGTAAATTTCATTAGAGATTTCTGTATCAATAGTCAAAAGTCATCATGAATTAAAAAAAGGTTCACCAGAAATAAGCATACCTTTTGTGTTGGATTTTTTGTAGCAATGAGCAGCATCCGCATATGCATTAGCAGCTTCATGTTTGCTGTCCAACTGCAAATGCAAATGTTGGCAAAGCATAAAATGCTATGAAACACAAAAAGTGGATGAGAAAATAACAGGTGACCTTGCTCCAAGCACAAGCCATACGGTGCACATAGACTTACCTTCAAGTGACAGTTAGCCAACTTAACATACACTGCTCCAGCCTGATCCCCTGATAAAAACAATTTTCAACATTAATACTTTAATGGAATTCATCAACTACCTAAGGTCATAATATTCAACTTTATATAAAAACCTGCTTGGCTACAAAAGTACTACGCAAAATAATGGAATTTACATTCTTACACTACTCAAAAGTTCCAAATTTGCAAATGTGATGCATCAGTAACCAACTCCAAAGTCATCTCACAAAAGATTCGACAATGTTACAAGTGCATCGAAACATTAATAATAAAAGTCAGCTAATTCGACCTCGATTTAGGTAGGAAATGCTGATTTCTTGTTGCCTCTCTTTTCATTTTGAAAGAAAAGACGAACTAAATTTTTGTGAATACATAACTATGAAATCTAAATACTGAATAATGTTCAATTACATTAAAGAATATTTAATATCGCCTCCTTAGGTCCAAAAAACAAAAACAGAACATCATTTTATTTGCTTTTTCAATTTCCTTTTTCCTTTTTCTCACTAAGTCTAGATCCAAACATTAACACGAAATCCAGTCCATATCCATGAGACTCACCAATTCACCATACAACATAATCAATCATTTGCATCTTTTCTATTAATCAATCGTTTCGAATAAAAATAACCGGAAATTAAGATCACATCAACTAAAACACAAACAAAAAAGCAACAAATTCGTCGATCAATCGGAAATTCCTGATGAAAAACGAATACGCAAAAAAATAAAATCAGAAGTATTTATTTACATGATTTGGCGAGCTTGAAGGAATTAGCAGCTTTATCGAACAAATCGGCGGCGTCTTCGTGTTTGTTGCCTAAGATGCTCCATCCGTTAAGCTTCTTTTCGGCTTTCTTTTCGAATTCTTCGCCTCTCGCTAAATGATCGCCCATTGTTCTTCACCTTTTTTCTTCTCTTCAACGCGAAAATGGTGGATTCTGTGTTGCTGTTTTCTGAAGAAAAGAGAAATGGAGATTATTCAAAAGGGAGGGGGGAGTGGCAATATCCAAAAAGAGCAGTGTTTTTGCTATTGTCGTCAACGCTTTCTTTCTTGACCTTTTCACCGGATAAAACGTCGTCGTCTTGGGCATTGGGCTTAAAAGTTTTGGGTTATAGGTCAAGTGTTTTTGGAAGATTTGAGCCCAGTTTGGTTGCCCTGATCAGCCAATCCTAATGTTTGGCCCATTATACATTTGAACCATCGTGTCACACCCTGGGCCCATGTGTAAGGCCCCGCAGATGAAACGCTTAATAATGGGATTTGGTAGCAATTACTCCATATCCGTCCTCCCTTTGCGAAAATAAGTATCCCTAATTGTTGGATGAGTCGATTATAACAATTTGTAAATCTTTTTCAGATTTCTTCCTACAATGTAAAATATTACAATTGCTCTCATTTGGAGGTGTGACGTCCTCGTCACATTCCTTCCATAGTCCCGCGATCTCCCCCGTACACATTCAGTTGGGTCTCCTATGTTGATACCCTGGGATTAGATCTAATATCATTTGTCACGCCCCGGACCACAGAGTAGGGGATCACAAGCGAGACTCGGCATAATGGATCCACTAGCAACTACTTCTCTTCAATTTTTGCTTTGCGGAAATGATTAGCCAAATTGCTAGAAGCATCTGTTATAACAACTTATAAATCCTCAACATTTCCTTACAAATCTACTCAACTAAAACTCGTTCGAGCTCAATTTGAATAGCACTCAAACCAAACACAATACATTTTTTTAACTTTTATTATAGGATAAAATGTATAAAATCCCTTTGTCGTATATTTCAATTACTAAAACCCCTGTAATAACAAAATAGGTTAAACACCTCATGTGTTATTGAAAATTTGCCGTGAAATCCCTATTCTGTTAGAAGTTAACATAATTGGTGTGCACGAGTCATTCCGTTAGGCTTTTTTTAAGTGCAAAAATTAACGCTGTTCGGCTTTTTTTTTTTAACGACAGCGGAGCATTTGTAATTTTTTTTTAATAACATTGAGTGTTTTTAGTTTTTTTTTAAGCAATTAAAACATAAAATGGAGAGATTTTATCCATTACTATAAAAGTTGAAAAAAACCTTGGAACATTATGGGTTTAATTGGTTGACATATCCATCTCAGAGAATTTTTTCATGACAAAAGTGAGATTTTTTTTTTTGGGATTAAAAATATGGTGTTAAAAGTGTGTTTGGGTGAGTTTTTTTAGAGAAAAATAAATAATGATTATGGTTGATGTAATATATTTTTTGTTATGAAAATTTTATTTGAATTGGTGTTTAGATATAATTTTTTATAAACATATTTGAGTCCAACTCATCAATTTAGACATCAAAACATAGGCAAAATGAATTTTATTTTACACGCTGCGTTATTTTTCATTAGAATATGTGATTAATTTGATTCTCGATGTTGAGAAATAATCGGAATAAACTCTTTAATTGATGGGTGAACTGTCAAATTATTTTTTTTCTTTCAAGAATTTTCAATAGAAATTTTAATTTTTTTTTTTTGAAAAAAATCTCATGATGTGAAAATCACACATTTTTTTGAGAAAAAAATCTCTAAAAAGCATTTTTCCAGATAAAGGTGGTAGGACCTATTTTGTTTTACCAACTCAATTCATATTTCTAGGGGTGTACATGAACCCACACAATCCGCTCAAATAGACCCGAACGGCCCGAAAATCGACGGTTTGAAATTATTAAAAAAATGTGGTGGGTTGAAAAAATTGCAACCCGTCACTTTCGGGTCGGGTGGTGGGTTTAATAATTGTAATCCGCCACCCGACTGTTAATTGTATATGTCATAAGTGTGTGTATATATATATATATATATATATATATATTTAAAGATTAACCCTAAACTCTTAAAACTATATATATATATATAAACTCTAATAAAAGTAGTTTTATTCATATTTACGTAAAACACTTTATTTTTAATTTGAGTAAACAAGAACATTGTTTTTACTTGATTTGAATGAAGATTTATATTATTATGATAAATTTATAAAATAATTTAATTTTATTAATATTTTAGAGTTTACAATTCATGATAAATATGATTTTTATTTAATAACATCACTTTTTTTTATATTTCTCTCCAACTCAATTTTTTTTTAATTAGATGTACAAGTATGTTATTTAATTTTTTATTTATTAGTTGAAACTAAAAGTAATATAATTATAATTCGATAACCCGCCAAATCGCCCGCTAAATACGTTAAACCCGACCGACCCGAATAGCTTGGTTTAAAAAATAATTATGCGATTTCGATTTATTATTTTGTCAATCCGCATATATCAAATTGGGTTGAATTTTTTTCATAAAATCGCCCAAATTCAACCGCGTACACCCCTACATATTTCCATTCACATAGCGGGAAGGACATATTTCAACCGCCAGCTTTTATGACAGGTAAGTTTCATTTGCAATCCAAGACAGGACACAGAAATTTCGTACTTAATTTAGAGGTGCTGACCAAAATGACTGCCAAACAGATTTGCACCGCCTCACCCCAGAAAATAAAAAAGTAAAAAGAAAGAAATGGACAAAATGTAAAAAAAAAATAAAAAATTTCAAGGTGCAGAGACTCCGATAAACAAGGGAGTCTAGGATAACATATTTCTGAAGCTCATCATCAGCCCTAACAGGTAAATTTTGAGGGGAAAAAAGAGAGAAGGGTTATATACATACACATATATATATGTGTATGTATGCATATGCATATATGTTTGTTTGTGATTTGAGTTTTGCATTTGATTTTATTGAACAAGTTCCCTGCAATGAAAATTGCTCGACAATGATTGATAGTGAAGCTTCACCATTTTTTAGGTATTTCTTTACTAGTTGAGTATCATTGTGTCAAACACTTTTGCTTTTCCGGGTCAATGAATAAATTGGTTGCCGTATAATTGCTTCTAAAGATTTAATTGGAGATGAAATTAATTGTTAAATTACCTGTATTAAGTATTAGGATTAGATTCCTGTGGACCACCTTCTGGCACTTACCATCTAAATGAACCGTAGAGGATAACATAATATATGTATACATACATACATACATATTAAATATATATATGTGTGTTTGTGTGTGTGTTTGTGTGTGTGAGTCAGTTTATACCACTACCATCCAAATTCTAACACATCAGATCCTTTTATACTGCCATTATTGAATGTAAGTCATGTTTCCATCATGTGGGCTCTGAGTTTTCTGTATTCTTCGTTTGGCCTGGGTTGGAAGTTGGAACTGATAGTATTAGAACTCTTGTCACTCTATATATAAATATACTTCGAGCTGTATAGCTATACAAGATTTAACTAACTTTATACATTTTTCTTGTTTCAATAGAAGAGGATGAAATTAGAAGGCCATGAATCTGGAGTTCATGCTGCTTTACTCCCAGAAGTTCAGCCAATCGAAGATAAAGGCTCCGATGAGGGTGCATCGATTTCTGGTGCTATCTTCAACATCTCAACCGGCATGGTTGGAGCCGGGATTATGTCGATTCCAGCAACTTTTAAGGTCTTAGGTGTAATTCCCAGCTTTGGGGTTATTTTAATTATTTCATATTTTGTCGAAGTCACGGTGGAGTTCCTTTTGAAGTATACGCATTCGGGGGAGTCGAATACGTATGGGGAACTGATGGCTGAGTCATTTGGGAAGTTTGGATCCGTTGCCCTTCAAGTTTGTGTCATGATCACAAATCTTGGAGCTTTGATAATTTATTTGATTATAATTGGTGAGTTTCTGTGTATTAGGGAATATGCGTTTGTAGATTGGTTTTCGATTTTCAAAGCTATCGGTTCTTGATGCATTATTTCAGTCTCTCAGTTTATCTGTGTATGTCAGTAAACATGCCTGATTGAGGAAGTATTTCTTTGATTTATGATTGAGTAATTATATCGTTATCTTGTAATGCTTTTAAGAATGAATTATTGGCAACAAGATATGCATAAACTTTAGAGAAAGCCACATCTACCAAATTCACTTAACCACTTTGCCTTAAATTGGAACTTTCAGTTTATGTTTGGAGATTGAATTTTAGTGATGAGAACACTAGCAATTGTTCTTCCCGTTAGTTTAATGATGTAAATTCGTGGTTTATTAGTAAGATTTTTCTCATTTTACTTTTCCTTGGAAGAAATCTCTGATCCAAACAAAGCATTAGCAACTCCCTATGCATATTCCTAAAACGTGCTCATGTTTACTTCAATTTCTGGATCATATCACTGCATCCTCGTGTTTTAGGTTGAAATATCTATATTAATTGCAGCATTTTTAGGTTAAGCCCAGTAAAAAAAATAAGAGAGTTTTCTTAGTAATATGGTCACATTCTAATCATTTTTCAAAATATTACAGGAGATGTTCTTTCAGGAAATACGTCTGAAGGAACGGTGCATTTGGGCGTCTTACAGGAATGGTTTGGCGTCCACTGGTGGAACTCACGAGCATTCTCTCTCCTTGTTGTCGTGCTCTTTGTCTTGCTTCCGTTACTTCTTCTACGGCGCATAGGTTAGTTTTGCAGTTTGTAAAGATTATATCAAAATGCTTTCAGGAAAAGTATCAAGGATAACAGTATTAAGAATGCGGACACTGATTGTCTCTGATTTTAAAGTCCGTGAAATCCTGATACGATATTGAATAATGTAAGGCATAATTAGAGGTACACCCCTAACTTTTTGGTTAATTATCACGAGCTCCTGAGGATCTGCATGCAAATATCCAAGACACTCCCATGTCAAATCTTGACAACATGAAAAACAGGTGGTGAAATTGTAGCATGTTTTTAGTGAATGTGGCAAAGTTGTAATATGCTTTTACAGCCATTGGAAATTATAGTTATGGTAATTTCTCAATTCTCATATTGCTTTTGGTAATTAGCATCTTTTTTTTTTTTTTGGGGGGGGGCGCTGTCTTATGGATTTACCCTATTGAATAATGTAACTGAGTTTTCTTTTTTGTTATTGGGAACAAAGAAGAAAAAAAGTTCTTATATATAGTCATCGAAAGTATCGATATTGACTGATTGAACTTACAAGAATGACCAACATTTATACAGTTTGTGACCTGCAGATTCACTAAGGCATGCCTCAGCTATATCTGTGCTACTAGCAGCGTTTTTTGTTGCCATATGCTCGGCGATGGCAATACACGCCATGTGTGTAGGGAAAACACAGAGACCAAAGCTAGTACCGGACCTTGCAAATGGTGTTTCCGTGTTTGATCTATTCACTACCATTCCAGTCTTTGCAACTGCCTTTGGATGTCACGTAAATGGTAAGCATGCAAGACCTTATGAAATCCTGCTTTTTATATTCCAATAAATTCTTTTAAAATTTGGACGGAAAGGTCATAATGACATGGTTAGAAGCTAAGAAATAGGTTGCGCAAAAGTATTGATGCTATTGAACCGCTTTTGTTGCTCCTTTATTCTTTTCGGACTTTCTAGTGTGAATGAACAAAACTATGGTAATACTTTTGGAGAACTTACTAATCTCTCTATTCAACAAAATATGTCATGTTAGACCTTTGTTTGGAAATATTGTTTTGTACTAAGAACTTTTGTTAGGAATTAGCAGAAGTCGACTTTATTACTTTCTTCCTAAAAATAACCTTTTCCGGACAAAAATGGATTATTATGTAAATTATTGTTGGACCATGAAGAAAACAAAAGAATTACCTTGCTAAAGGTATGATATTGTTTTAGTTTGAATTGCATATGATGTCTATAATCTATATATAAAAGTTTCTTTTCCTTAATAACACGAATATGTTGTGGCGAGAATATTTTAGTTCGAACTTTTTAAATTAAAGTAAAGAGTAAAACAGTCGCACACAACAATACACCCTACCTTTATATTACGACAAACATTTCAAGATAAATAAAAATAGAATGCTAGACATCTTTTTCGGGACGGAGGGGATTGTTTATGAAAATATTTATTTTAACCATTGTGAGATATGGCATAAACAATTAGTGTATGACATCGTAATAACATTGAGTTCTTTGTAATCCAATTCTCCAAAAGTAATAAATAAATGCATAGGAATAACCAATTTAGATGAAAATATTCGTGCAGTTCATCCCGTTCGAGCAGAGCTTGGCAGACCTTCGGATATGAGCTCGGCAGTGCGAATCTCACTCGTGTTATGTGTTGCAATTTACTTTGCTGTCGGCTTCTTTGGCTACCTCTTGTTTGGAGACTCGATCATGGCTGACATGCTAGTCAACTTTGATGTAACTTCAGATTCTATTATTAGTACAATTCTAAATGATACCGTCAGATTGAGTTATGCCATCCACCTCATGCTGGTGTTTCCCGTGATGAACTACTCGTTAAGGGTTAACGTCGACGAATTGTTCTTCCCAAAGAGGCCTCTCTTGGCTGGGGAAAATATTAGATTTTTGTCCCTTACATGTATTCTACTTGCGTTTATATATGTGGCAGCAATAGCCATTCCAAATATATGGTACTTCTTTCAGTTTATGGGAACGACGACTGTTATGTGCCTCATGTTCATATTCCCGAGCTCCCTCATCCTTAGGTATGGATAGTGGTACACTTCTATTTCATTATAGAGTAAATTACATAGACAGACCCTACGTCTCTAATGCGAAAAACACCCCGATGTTTGAGAACTTAGTATAACTCCCGTGTCAGTAAAAAGCAGATTACGAATCCACCCTTGTTTTTGTCAGATTTGGTAGGGGTGTTTTGGTGATTTGCAAACTCCAGGGGCTCATGGTAATTACTCAATAAATGAGGGGTGGGCATGTAATTACCCCTTTATTATATTTTCTTCTTTACCCCACTTCATGAATATACTTGAAAGGTTCCGAGACTCTCAGGTCCTATGACGGGTACAACTATATGGGGTACATTGTACATCGACAGTTGTGATCGTCAGAGGATCTAGTGTCCGGGACCCAGTAGGAAGAGAAAGATGCTTTTCATTAGTCACTTGATTGTATTTCCTTTAAACTTCTTGCAGAGATGTTCAGTGTATATCCACTAGGCGGGATAAGGCGTTGGCAGTGTTGGTGATCTTGCTTGCTGTGGGAACGAGCTTGGTTGCGATTTTCTCGAATTTCGCTGATTATTTTGGCAAGAAATGATGATGGGGAAACGTCGATCATCCCGGATTTGGTCACTCAGCAAGTGAAAGTTATACCTTGGGGGATTTAGCAGGAAAATCTTAGTCCTATTATTATTTTTAATTAGGTGATATTTCCTTCTTACGTTAGCTGATTCTCTATTATGAATTAATATTGTTAATCAAGCCATCCCATATGTTGCTCGTTTAAGGAAGCGTAAAGTCTGTGGCCGGATCATCGGCGTAATATCCTTAGCTGCATTTGTTTATTCTCTTTGGCTGTTGATGTCAAATGATTTTTCAGGTTCAAAAAAATTAGAAACGTAATTGGATGGCATGAAAAAATATTTTTGAAAGAAAATTCTCTAATAAATGCATTTGAATGGCATGCTATCAAGGCTTTTTTGTGAAAAAATATATCAACGTTCCTATTTTATATTTTGCAAATTCTGGAAAAATTATTTAATTTCCGAATAATAATTTGCAAAGAAAGAGGAATGGGTTTTATTATTCAAGATTTGACAATTCATTTACTGATACCAGCTATTTTTTAACAGCGGGAGCGAAATCAATCACATTTAATGCAACATGTAAAATAAGATCAATTTTACCTATTTTTATGCCTAAATTGACGAGTTCAATTAAGATATGTTTACAAAAAATTATAACTAAATCAACCTTAATCATTATATATTTTTCTCTAAAAAAATATTTCATCCTAACACACCTTCAAAAACCTTTTCTTTACTCCTAAAATATGCTTGTGTACATGTTTTTTCTGATGACTTAGTAGCTGTCGTTATCATTCGTATGGGGAATCAGTTCTATGTCGATAAATTGACATAACTTTATTTCATATCATACATGCATTTTAAACATATTAAAATATTTTTGTGCATAGTTGAGCTCCGACACATTAGATGATGAGTTGGAATATTCTGTGAAACAAAGTATAGGATAGACGTGATAGATCATGATATTTATGTTTTGTATCTTGTATCAATAGATTTACTAAATCCTGGATATAGATCTTGCCAAATAATATTGTCTCATTACAAATTCCGTAAAAGCATTTCATCAAATGCCAATTCTAACCCTTCGAGAAGTTTTCATCTTAAAATAAGCCCGACTCATATTCTACAGCTCTCGTACATTTAAAATCAAATAAAATTAAACGTGTCCAGTGATTTAGTCCCGGTCAAAATTGCGAAAAGTTGAGGAAAAGTAAAGTGCAAATAAAAACACTTGCACGAGAAACTCAGTATTGCTCTTAACTATACCGTTCCACCATGAAAAGCTGGCCTCAAAAGCTCGGGTTTTGTAAGAAGCGTCCTACTTCCTGCACGAGACATATCAACATCAGGCAAAACATTAGAAACAACAAATTTCTTCACATAAATTCAACATGAAAAACTCCGATGTAAGAACCCTTTTGGATATTTCTAGCACGATCAAATTATAACTTAATCTTTTTCTTCTTCAGAAAACATTCTTTAATGATCAGACGATGATCATCAGCACTGTAATGTCTTTTTCTTTTTCTTCTTCAAAACTTGAATTCATTATATAGATCTAACGCTCGACTATTATCTTTTTTCCAAAATGTACCTTTTAATATGCTAGAATAGCCAATCAACTATTCAATGTTTATTTACACGTAGACGTATATGTTCGCAAAAAAATGGTGAGAAAAGAATTAGTGGCTATGAGTCCACTCGATCGGCCCACATTACTCGCAACACCCAAATAATCATTATACAAAAACACACAAAATGCTCAAAGCAAAAAGAGAGTTCAACTGACCTGCTGCTCTTCTTTGTTGGGATAATTAATCCTCTTTTCTCCAAGCTCTTAAAGCGATCTTTCACAAGGGTGCAACAGCCCTATTTTCCAAAACATGTATAAATATACATATCAAGTGTAGGCGGCCATGATCTCTAATGCTCTTGAGAATGAAGTGGAGACTAAATTTATGGGGAAAAGAAATCAAAAGTCAAACCTTTAACTGACGAAGTGAACCAGTTTTTTCTTCAGATAAGAGGACTTGGAGAGGAGCAGGCTCAAATCTGAAATAAGGAATGCATGTGTACTTAAGTCTAATTGATTTAGCAAAAAAAAGAAAAAATACTTAAGTCTCATTGTCAAGATTTAACATTTTTAACAAAACAAATGGCTACTTCATATAAATCCCACTCCTCCCTCATTCACCCAATGGACCTTGCCACAATATTGGTACTAGTAAAATATGTGCAAAGAAAAGGAAAATTTACGCGCATAAGGTCAAAAGAAAGTTGAATGAAGAATGTAACTGTTTAATTATCATTCACATACTTGTACTTTCCAAAGCGAGGTGGACGAGTTTTCAGTCTTTCTTGTTTAGCAACAACCCGTCGGAGATGTCTGTTATGTTTTTCTTCATCCTCTTTCGCTATTTCTTCCATTATATCCGGCAAGCTATTTGCATGAGAATAACCCATTAAAAGATTTTGCATCTTAAGTAAACGATTACTTTTTGCAGAACATTGTCAATTAGATACCTACCTGTCAATGTCTTTTGAGAGGTCCCCCACTTTTTTGGCTTCTTCTTCAGCTCTCAATTGTTCCTTGCGCCTAGCCCTTTTATTTAACTCAACTCGTGTCACCCTTTTGGTTTTATTTGACCTGTATAGTTCCCAATGACAAGTAAAAATTTCAAAAGTCGGACATTTTATTTCCTTTTCCGTGGGTATGAGAGAGCAAAGAGAGAAAGTAAATGTCAAATACAACAAATACATTGTATTTCTTGCACAGCAGAATAACTTGAAGAGACTGAACAAACACGTATCGCTAAGTCTGTAATACTAAGGGACTTGCTTTGACACCTTACTAGGGGTCGGGCTACTTATGGTGGTTACAAGTAAATACTTCACGTGTACTCAATCTGCATTTTTTCCAAGAAGCAATACTCAATCTAAATACTGAACCTAAAACCCGTGACATTAGAAAAGAAATTAAAGAAATTTTGGTATGATATAGAAAATTAAGGTATAAAAACGGAACCTCTTCTCTATATCAGCATCTCCATTTCCAGTTGGGATTTCAATTTGACCATCATCATCAGTTCCATCATCCGCATCAAGGAAATATTTCTGATACAGGAGCAAATAAAATATAAAGACAAGTGGATGCAAATTTCATCAGCCAATAAGTTACAGTAAGCGGATCATTTGATAACTAGGGGATGAGATACTAACATCTTCTTCATCAATAACTTCCCCAGGAACAGTTAGAGGAACAGGCTCAGGCCCTAATTCATGTTGATAAATTTTCTGCATTTCATCCGCAACAGCACAAGCTAATGCATCCTATTAACACAACCAAGCAAATAAGTTTCTATTATTTGCAATCAGAGCGTGTGAAAAAAAAAGGCATAATACTAAAATAAATATTAACAGTAACCTGATGGCTCTCACTGTCGGGATTGAATGAGCATCCAGGAGGTTCAACCTCAACAGCAGGTATGACAGAAGATTTGGCTTTCTGTCATTAAAAGTAATTTAGAAATAATCTACAACAGGCTGCAAAAATTCGTAACTAAACTACACTGAAGAATTTCAACGGTAAGAAGCCTTTATGCATATGGAACCAACATGGAAATCTAATGTACTTTCTCAAAGATTGTGATCAAAGATTATTCTTTTGATGATGGTTCAAGTGCACTATAAACATTAGTGATTATAGCATCTAAACAAATGCGAAGGTGCAAGCGTAACATTACTTCACCTTTTTGGTTTTGGCATTGACTTCACCTGCAGGAGCAAAATGATGGTCTCAATCAGAAATGACATCTGCTCATAGATATCTTCAGGAAATATATGAGAAAAACAGAGAAAAAAAATCGTAACAAATAAAATACCTTTCTCTTCCCATAAGTCAACAATGCCAGAGGAAGCTGCACTTTCATCCTGCAATGATTCGAGATGGAATATTAAATAAAATCACTCTATTAAATAATTTCCATAATCACTCTACAACATGCTCCTGAATAGTGCCAACCTTTAAGCTGTTCTCATCTTTAGCTGTTTCAACAGCTTTACAATTTTTCTTGGATGCCTTCTTCTTCTGAATGGAGGACGGAATTGGTTGAACAAAAGTGTTTTTCTGCAATATACTATCGCACCGCAATACCTTTTCTCTGCTTTTCTCAATCTTTCGCTTGACAGAAAGATCTGCCAGTGCATCAGAGACATATAAATCTCCAAATTTTAAGAAACTCATAAAGATGAAATATATAACAAACTTCAGTATCTTGTTATCAAACCAGCAATTCAAATTTGCCTAAAACTCAAGTGAACAGAGTGCTCCCCTGACATACAAAAATTCTTCGAACAATCTCAGAATAAGTCAAGCTAAACAATCGATTAGGAACTTCAGCTAACTAATTCTCCAGAAATGACTAGTTAATAAAAACTCAGAAATTCACATCGACTTTCAGAGCTTATCAGCTCAAACAACCAATCATAAATTCCAATGACAATTCACCAAAAAGTAGTAAAAAAACACCTCAAAGAAGCTCATAACTTCCTACTACCTTTGTAGCTTCACGAAAACGCAGCACGGTTCAATAATCCAAAAACTTGAAAGAGTCCCCCTACCCCCACCCCCCCCCCACCCCACCCCACCCCAACAACACCCAAAACAAAAGCTACCAAATTACTACTACCTAATTACCGTTAAGTTATTCTTATAGGCACTTGCAGTTCATAGGATACTTATGAACTAAATTGCAGTTCATAGGATACTTATTAACTAAATTGCAGTTCAAATTCCAATCTATTATTGATCAAAGGTAATTTCACCATAAACCTAAAATTACCAAACTCCAAATACAATCGACTGCATCGTCTAAGGTCGATTTCAGTTAGGGCTTCTAATACTTTCCCTATTTCATTAAATATTAACATATATATACACAAATTTAAACTTAGGGCTTTGATTTTACCTCTGGATCTATCAACGAAAAAGAGTGAATCACTGGGGACGTTAGCCAAAGAACCGCCGGAAAGCGCATCCTTAGTGGATTTTTCGAAGTAATCATCAAAGTCTTCGGTGCTTATGTTAGCCCTCCATTCCTTCTTTCCTTTCCTTGAGCTCTTCGCTTTCTTCCCCATCTATATATATATATATATATATATGTCAATGTATGTAGAGATGTTTCTCCTCTGTTTTCTGCTGTGAGAAGTAGTGAAAGAGAGAGGAGGTTGGGGGAGGGGGGCGATACCAAAACTCAACCCTAAAATGTGCACGTGAGTGACGCGTGCTCTTTTCCAAAATTTTCCTTTGTGTTGGGGTAAATTCAATTTAGTCCATGAGGTTTAACATATTTTCTTCTTAGTCTTCGGGTTTTTAATTTGTCTCATTTTAATCCCTCCGACAAGTCTCTGACATCAATTTCTATCAATTAAAGGGCATTATTGTATTTTCACCCTTAATGATTAAATTTTGAAAAGAAAAATGGGTATTACACACAATCAATGGAAAGGGGGCAAGTTTTCTATTCATCAGACTTACGTGCATTCAATGGAACATCATGAGAAGGTGTTATGGAGGAAAATTGTTTAGGGTAAAGGTATGTTAGCTAGACACAGATTTATCATGTGGCTTGCGGTTCAGAATCGACTAAAAACAAGAGATAGGATTAGCTACTGGAAGTATCTTGAAGATGACAAATATTTGCTATATGCAAAGGAGACAGACACCAGGAACCATGTTTATTCCAATGTGATTTTGTTAGAAATGTAATACAACAGAGTTGGGGGAAGTTGGGGATTGAATGCAGAAAATATTCATGGGATGAGGCTGTAAAGTGGGGGATCTGGAGCTGTAAAGGAAAAATGAATCTGAGTTGTCAAAATAGCGCGCTTTTTGCAGCAATTGTTTACTTTATTTGGCTTAAAAGAAATAGGAGATTGTTTTTGGTTGGTATGAGTACTTTTACTAAAGTTGTACACTAAATCTGGAGAGTGATGAGATGTAAATTTGTAAGAGTTTGATTTCCTAGATATGCCCGGTGTAGATGTAAAGCTTTGAGATATATGAAATATTCTTACTTCTTCCCAAAAAAAAAAAAAGGGACATTGTTAATTTTGAGTGAAAATTTTAGAATTATATCATGTGTTATACATAGAACATGTTAGGAAATTTTATGTTAGACGTTTTGATGATGACAATTAGGATTTTATGTTAGACCCCAAAATATGTATGTTTGATTTTATTTAGAAATCATGTATAGGCTTTGAAGCGTTAGATTTGTAATAGGCTTTGCTTTACCTTATTCTAGACTGTTAGACTAAGTATTCTTAAGTTGAGCGTCTGATAATTTCTAAGTGAGCTTATCAGTAGTTAAGTTTGAAGACTCAAGCGCCTGAAGTCTGAATAAAGATAAAGATTCCAAGCGTCCAAACTACAAGCTACATCAAGCGTTGAATATAGGACAAAAGTTATTCAAGAATGAATGAGCATCTATGAATGACTGATTTCACCTGAATTTATTTCTAAATCTAGAAGGAGTTTAATGCAAATATTCCCAGATCATTAATTTCCAACGGGCTTTTATTTCAAATGCATTAAATGCTGATAAGAGCATTAAATGTGATAAGCTCTTTCGGACGTACGGACAAGCCACCCTATTGGACTGTCAACTACTCACAGACTGCAGCACCAACTTTTGTGCAGCAGATTTTCAAGAAAAAAGGACAAAAGCTGTTCACTCGCGGAAGTGAGAGACATGCGTCTGTGCATGTGTCAAACGGACACTTTTTCCAAGATTACCTATAAATAGGACTTCAACAACAAGCCAAAGACAACAATCGTATTTCTAAGCCAATTTGCTGTTGCATTGAAGTCTCATTCCTTAAACTCTCAGAAAAGCCAGAATTCTCAAGCAAACATTCTCTTTGCTTTTCTCAAAATTCCTGAGACAGTCAAGCAATATCTCAAACATTCTTTTCGAAGAAACCTACATTACTATTGAAATATTACCAATTTGTTTGAACTTCATCAAAATCAAACAAACCTTTAGAAAAACCTCATCCAAGCCTCGCGATCTGTGTGAAGTCGAAGTTAGATAATTGCATTATTTCTGGGTGAAAGAAGCAAGGGGATAGAAGTGTCTTGGAGCAGAAATCTGTGTGATCAAAGAGCTCAAGTCATCGATATCCATCTCTCCCTAATTTGTAGAAGATTCTGTGTGATTCTTTGAGAAACATTTTAGTGGATTGCCTCCAAGTGTTCGAGGAGAAGAAGGACGTAGTTGGGATTAGATCACTCAACGAACCTTACAAATATTGTGTTTCTTACTTTACAATTAATTTCCATATCATCATATTATTGCATAAATCTGTTAAGTAAAACTCAATCAAATGTTAAACAACTAAAATACTTTCTGTGATGTTAAAACTTTTAAAAAGAGAAGACTATAAAATCATTCCGCTGTGCTAACACTGATCAAAGAACTGAAAGCTTAAACCTATCTGGTTATAGTATTTAAATCTTGAAGTCTAAGTTAACTTTCTAAAAACAGTCTTCAACAGACGCTTAGTCAAGCGCCTACAATTTCAAGCGTCCAACCAATTTTAATACGAATTTTTGAAGTCGAAAAAGATTTCAGAGTGTATTTAACCCCCCTCCCCCCTTCTAGACCCTTTTGTATGCCATTTGGGACAAACAAAACACATAGTACTACTAAAGTTTACCCATGTAAATTCGCGACTGCACATGAATGATTAATCTATGAGACAATTATATGATTATAGATAGAAATAAAGATTCAACCATATAGCATTATTCATCTATGTAAACACCCATGAGCTGAGTCGTGAGGACGACCAAAACAAGAACAAATCATCTTTCGAGTGAATTGTTAAGTGCTTGCCTTGGGACAACTAGAGGTTGGTTGGAAAACTAATTATTTTATAAATAATGACATGAAACTTTTTAAATTTCAGAAAACTAATTATTTTATAAATAATAACATGATACTTTTTAAATTTCAAAATAATTAATGATGTGTTTATTAATGTTAAGTACAAACATGAAATAAGAGCATAAAAGATAAAGTGACACAACAATTTACGAGGTTCAGCAATCGTCTACATCCGCAAGAGATGATGAAATAATCTCCCTATTAAGGAAAGAGGCACCGAGTTTGATGTGCACCATTTGTACTAGGGGCATAATTGTCATTAGACCACCTATGGGTTAGGACAGGGTTATCACTCTGGCATAGCAAGTATAAATCATATGGACGAGCCCACTGGGCACGAAGTCTATAATGTAATGAGCCTATTCTGTCGAAAAGGGTTAACAATAATAATTAGGCTGATAAATATGAAATACATATCTATTAGTTTAATATATATTCTGACGGGCTTAAAATAAGGCTTTTAGCCTATGGCCTATGACCAACCATATAAATACCCCAAGAGGGTAACCAAAAAATCATTATTTGCTCTCCCCACCAAAAAGAGTGCTAGAGAGAAAGTAGTTGTCTATCATAGAAAATAATCCTGACGCCGAACTACGAAAAAACTTGATCCCATTAAAGTGGGTACGTAGGCAGCTCGCCTATAGCGAGTGCAGTCTATACATTAACCAACCTCCAAACTAGTTTGTCGTGCGTTGAATTGGTTTCCCTACCCCACGTGGTCAACACGTGACATTCAACATCTGACGATTTTTACCATCATCAGAATGACGCCGTCTGTGGGAACAGCTCTCCAGCCATTGAGTAAACTAGGGCACAAGCGCGTACTACTGGTGATAGGATGACTAGCCACCATTAGCCAACAACTGTCAATGAATTTCCTAATCCAACGCCTAAAGTCAGCCCAATGATGAGGGTGGTGCTCAAGACCCCCCGACCCGGCAAGCTGAAGGCGTGGACATTCCACCCCCGATGAACGAGCAGAATGCACCTCCTGTGATGCCATCAGTGATTTCATCCTCTGTCACTTGGGTGTTCGAGATCACTTAGGAGACACTACTTGCTCTTGTTGAGGATGCATTAGTGAGGGCAGCCGTTCGTGTAGTCCAGCGATATGCCCTTGCACACTTGTCACGAACAACACATGTTCCATCGACTAACAGGGGGCCAGACCCCCACGAGATGGGCCATCAGGAGGTACCCCAACCTCAAGAGAAAGAGCCGCAAGATCCGTCCCCTCCATTCGCAAGCAAGGTTAGGAGCTTTGGGAGAAGAGTCGCCCTCACTGAGTGGCGCCAAGCCACCTCCAAGGTCAAGAGTCCTTGACCCCCTGCGGAATTGGATCAAGGCGATCCAACTCACCGTTGAATGGGGCAGCATGAGAAAGAGAAGAGAATAAGGTGGTCTCACCCCCTAAGAGGCCACTAAGGGTAAGAGACCGAAGGCTAACACCCCCAAGGTCACTACGTAGAGGTCAAGCATCCTTGACCCCCTAAGAGACCTTGACGAGGTGGGAAGGCCGACGTAGGCACATACCTCGATGTGATGAGATTTAGACGACTATGGAAGATATGAGGATATGCAGATGGTGCCATTAGCTGTAGCACCTCCTAAGAGAAGTCCTTTCTGCCAGGCGATTTTGGCAAAGTCTTTACCACAGGGGCTTAAGATACCTCATCTGAGAGAATATGAGGAAGCTGGAGACCCTAAAGAGCATGTTGAAAAGTTCAACGCCAAGGCTGACATATCTGACGCCAATGATCCTGCCTACTGTAAGATTTTTCAAACAACCCTTTTTGGAAAGATACTTAGCTGATTTAGCAGACTGCCTGCCGGTACCATCGCCGACCTCGAGCAGCCGACCAATCGTTTCCTCAATCACTTTTTCGTGAACAAAAAAATATCCCAAGACATCATCTTGCTTATTCACTGTGGTTAAAAAAAATGGTGAACTTTTGAGGGAATACGTACAGCGTTTCTCCAACGAGGTGTCTGAAGTACCGCACGTCAACCATGAGTTGCTATCAGGAATAATGTAGGGGAACTTATGCAATAGTAGGTTTAAGAAATCTATAACTGGGAAGCCCCCATCAACCATAGAGTAGTTGTTGACCAGAGTTGAAAAATATACAAGAATCTAAGAGACAGAGGGGTAGAGATGGACTCAAAGGCAACCCTCCAAAGGCGGACTCAGAGATAGGATAACCCCCCAGTGAATGGAATAATAAGGGTGATCTTAAGAGGCCCAGCGAGGGGTGACTCCGTGAACTCAAGAAAAGTTTCATTGAAGACTGAGGGCAAGTAAATCAAATGGAGCCAAAGACGCAAACCATAGAGTTTGGAAAACAACATCCCATCGGTAAATGATTCCTTAGTGATCTCGGCAACCTTCCCCAGCTTTTGGGTAAAAAAGGAATCTGGCAGGTAGCGGGAACTCAGCAAAAATCATCCTCTACAGTGCTTTTACCCAACTAGAGGTAGACAACACACAACTTCAAGCGTTAAACACCCCCTCATTGGATCCACAGGTGAGATAGTGGAAGCATTAGGAGAGGTATATCTACCCATATTTCTGGGTGTAATTTCAGCCCGCTCCATGAAGGTGCTGAAGTTCTCGATGGTCAAAGCCCCCTCCGCCTATAACGCTATTTTGGGGAGGCCGAGCTTAAACTTACTTCAAGATGTCATATTCACCTTCCATTTGAAGGTAAAATTTCCAACCCCCGTAAGAACGGAGAAAGTTGTTGGTGATGTAAAGATAGCAAGAGAAGTGCTATGCTAACACATTGAAGAAGTCTAAATGGAAACATGACACGGATCACAACAACAAAGGGGAACGAGTAATGATAAACTTAATCTCGCTAGAGAAAACTTGCTTGTGGAGCAAGATCAACTCAGTCCATACTTGGTAAAAATCCCAGCGGTCAGAGGTCTATGAAAAAGTCACCTGCCATGACAATGTCACCCCAAGAAGACAACACATATTTTAAAGATATAGCAACCGCTAGTGCCGGACAAGAATCCAAAGCGACTGTCACGCCGGCAGTGGATACCACTGTGGGTACAACTAAGAAGATGACCCCTATGGGAAATATCTCCCAAACTTGACAAGATGCCAAGTCTTATGAGGACTTATCAGGTAACAAATGACAAAAACTATCTTTTATCCTACATTACTATTGAACAAGTGAAGCGTTGAGTAGGGACGCCCATTAGCGCCGACTACCTTTAATTAAGTTCCGAGGTGCCTAAGTGTATCCCCACACATTTTTATTAAGTGTTGCCTTTAAACACATCAATTTTTAGGCAGCTAGATATGTTGGGCTTGTTTAAATAACAGGTATTTCGCGACATACAAAAGAGTACGATATTAACGATGGGTGATTTAACAACACCCAAAACAAAAGCCCCTCGGAATCACCGCTTTCGACCGAGGCTATTTGAAAATTTCATTACTTAGTTTATTTGGGCTACTAGATGTGTTACCATGATGGCTGCTACCAATACTTGGTGCTATTGGTCACTGGCCAAACATATGATTGAATGCTTATAGTACCCATACTATGTTAATATGTTGACAAAAGACCTTAAATACTCAAGTGTTTTACCCACAAAATGGGGAAACAAAAATACCAATACGAACCCTAGGAGCTAATCAAGTTTCTACTAGAGGCGTTATAAAAATAACCGCGACCCCACTAGAGGTCAATATGGGTGGCACCGCGAAAATCCCCCGAGCTGTCAAAGACTTGCATGAGGATGGGCCACCTCATAATTCTTCATGTAACATCGAGATAGGTTGAGGACCCACGAAATGTCTCCCCACTCCCATTAAGGTTCTAGAACGAGATTATACGAAAATAAACAAATATAACAAGGGTTCAAACTAGCCCACCTAATGATCCCTCCAACATTACTGAGAGGGTATGAGGTTTTAAAAAATAACCCCCCTCCGACATGGAATCTGGACCGAGATCATAACAATACAACGAAGGTGATAACTTACTTCATACAATCTAAAGGTGATAACTCACCTCATACAATCTAAGGTGAAAACTCACCTCATACAATCTAAGGTGAGAACTCACCTCATAAAAACAAAGGTGAAAACTCACCACATACGAATAAGGGCAATAATTCACCTCATACCGGGGTGGCTAGGGCAATATTTCGCTTCATGCTCCAAATAATGAACACTAGTGGCTATCCAAGCCTCCTAAAATTAAGACAGAGGTCACCCCAGTGAAAAGTTGTGAGGCTTAAAGCCTCAGAGCATTAGTCTGCAAAATCGCCGGGGTCGGCATTCAACGAACAGAGCCTACAACTCTCATCATCATCATCAAAGAACCATCCCTAATCCCCTAGTGTCAAAGAAACACCACTTGGTAACTTACTTCTGAATATGAGTCGCATACTAAGGAGTAAGGGGGCAAGTAGTGGGAAAATAAGAATGGAATAAACAAACAGCTAGCTAGTGAACGAATAGCTAGCCAGTAGTAGTAAACGACTACCTAGTGAACAAATAGCTAGATAGTAACTAGTTAATATGCAAAGACTAGCTAGCTAATACCCAAGGACCATGGAAATTTGATATTTCAGGGCCAAACAATTTTCAGCATTTAAAAGGCGAACTGCTAACAAGTAAATTCGAATACAGCAAAAATGCCCAAGAGGCATCGTCCCCACCATTTATTGAATCTCGCCAAAGGCGTGTTAAAATGGCTAAATACCTAAAGTAATGCTCATGAAGCACAATGTACTATGGCAAAATTAGCAGACAAGAGATAGTCTTGCTAGTCACAATCAAACGCCACTTACTCAAAAAGGCATACGTAAAGGATGAGGCCAAGCTCTAAGTTAGCCCTTTGCTAGCTAAAGATAACATCTACCCCTTACAATCCTTACTCCCTAAGGTTTTAACCATGCAAATATGGGGGCAGGGAACATTTTGAGGTGCTAAGTCCACCCGTCAAAATTATCCACCCACCAAATCTAATCATGGGGGTAGGAAAAATGAAACGTTCCATGAACACAGTAATGCCACCATGGGCACCTATTGGCATCACACGGCGCTAACAAGTAACGCCACCGCTGACACCCCGACAAAGCGAATGAAGCAACGGGGTTAGGAAAACAAAAGACCTACTCAAAGCCTACTAAGGGCCAATGAGTAGCTCACAAATGTGCTAAGTCAAAAGCAAGAATGCTGCTAACGTTCGACTAGCTCATAGTCGTACAAGGAAAAAGTGGTCGTAAGATAAAGTACATGAATATGTACGTAAGGCCCGTTAAAAAACCATAAGTCACCCTCATTAAAGGACAATAAGCCCCGGGTCAACGACCTGGAAGAAGACGCCTCGTGGTGCTAATTGCGAGGCAATCCCTCCAGGGGTCGCCACATGGTGACCTCCCCCTCGTCGTATGGCCTAACGCCTCCCCTATATTTTATATCTTAACCCCTACGTAGGGAAATGCGAATCTTGTTATAAAATAACCCCCAAGTTGGTGGACTAAACAAGCTACCAAAATGCAAGTATTTTCGAAACACTAGTGGGTAACTAGCTACCAAAACGCTAGTATTTTTTGAGTAAAATCCGACTAAAGATACGAAGTACCCCACTAGCTCTTATGAAGCCCCGAGGTACAAAGCACCCCACTAGCGCTCATAAAGGCGAGAGGTACAAGACGCCCCGCATGCACTCATGAAGCCACGGGGTACAAAAAACACCTCGCTAGTGCTTATAAAGCTATGAGTCACAACAAATCAATTGAGTAATGGACCTAGTGCTCATGAAGCCATGGGGTATACCCCGCTAGAGCTAGCGAAGCCACGAAGAAAGAAGTAAAACTTACTTGAGGTCTAAAAAAGCCCGACATATGATTCACGGATAAATATGCCATGGTGTCAGGTCTTACCCGTCTATATGAGGTGACTTGCGCAACATCTAGGCAAGAAATTACTCGGAGGCCAAAAAACCTCAGCAGAAGGCCCAAGGCTACACGCAGCAACGACACACAACAATGAGGTTTAAGAGGAGGCCCCGAAGACAGCAACCAGGCCACCCCTCGTCACATATGGGCGATGCGCCCGCTCGCTACCAAAATCCCCATTGAAGGTAAGGACTTTCATACCCGATGGGTGAGCACAAACATTTTCGACGTATGGTCCAACCTAATTCATGGGTGTTATATCAGAAAACATCCAACAAGTGCAAAAGGCCATAGGAAATAAATCTAACACTACAATGAGGACCTTGCTCACTCATCATAGAGGCCAAGGACTTTGCCCCCTCACCTCGAGGCAAAAAGACCTTGTCCATTCCCTGTAGAGGCCAAGGAATCTGCCCCCTCACCTCGAGGAAAAATACCTTGCCCACTCATCATAGAGGCCAAGGACTTTGTCCCCTCACCTTGAGGCAAAATACCTTGTCCACTCGCCATAGAGCCTAGAACTTTGCCCTCTCTTGAGGCAAAGGACCTTGCCCTCTCACCTAGTAGCGAAAGCTCTTACTCCCTTGCAATGAGTCAATGATCCTTGCCCCTCCACCTCGAGGCAAAGGCCAAACTAATAAATTCTAAGTCCCTTATGGAGTACAAATACCCTGATTGAGGTCTCAAAATATCAAGTCTCCTACGGTACTTTAAGTTTGGATGAGGCTAAGTTCCGCTACCCCAAAAAATATTCCAAGTAAATCATGACATGCCCCTTGGCGGTCTTGAACAACTGAAAACTTCATTTAGAATTGAAAGAATTTCTAAGTTCGCCCCAAAGATAGAAATTACTTCCAACGAGAACTTGGCTTAAAACATCAATTCCTCCCAAGCCCCTAGAATAAAGGCAAATTAATTATTTGTCTTGAGGCAATTTGCTTCAAGGCACCAATTAGCATGCAACTGCATGCTAATTACATGCAATTGCCCTAATTGCCATGAGGCAATTAATTGCTATTGCCTCGCAGCAATGGTAATTAACTGCCGTGAGGCAATGTCGGCCCATTTTAATGGGCTGATAAGTATATATATGTATATATATATATGTATAAGAAAAGGGGGTAAATTTTGCACTATCAAATGTATCGACTTCCTACTCCCGAATATTTCACCTGTCGGAGTAAACATTCGGGAGTGGGGGGCTTATGATGTGCACCAATTGTGCTAGGGGCATAATTGTCATTAGTCCACCTGTGGGTTAGGATCGGGTTATCACCCTGGCATAGCTGGTATAAATCATATGGACGAGCTCACTAGGCCCGATGTCTATAATGTAATGAGCCTATTCTGTCGAAAAGGGCTAACAATAATAATTGCGCTGATAAATATGAAATACGTATTTATTAGTTTAATATATATTTTGACGGGCTTAAACTAAGGCGTTAGCCTATGGCCTATGACCAACCATATAAATACCCCAAGAGGGTAACTAAAAAATCATCATCTGCTCTCCCCACCAAAAAGAGTGCTAGAGAGAAAGCAGCTGACTATCATAGAAAATAATCCCGATGCCGAACTACGAAAAGGCTTGATTCCACTAAAGTGGGTACATAGGCAGCTCGCCTATAGCGAGTGCAGTCTATACATTAACCAATCCCCAATCTAGTTTGTCTTGTGTTGGATCGGTTCCCCTACCCCACGTGGTTAACACGTGACATTCAACGTCTAACAATTTTTACCATCATCAGAGTCCAAAGTATATCAAATGTTCTAACTGGATTTTCCCCTATATATATGGTGCTATTATGAATAATTATTTGTGGATGTCTATTCATCTCCCAATTTCTTTATGGCCACTTAACTTTAATCATTATGTATACTCATCTCCCAAAAACTCTTCATCTCCATGACTTTTCATTTTCCATCATGAGTAAATATAATTTATTCCTTAGGTAATAAACCTTTGGTCTTCTAGTTTTGTGCCTATAAATAGGCAATGACATTGTATTGTAAACACCCACAAGAATATCAGTAAAAGAGTTCTCTACTTAATTCTTTCATTCTCTCAACTTTATAATATTTGAGTTTATTTCATAACACGTTATCAGCACGATCCGTCTCAAGGTGTTAATCATTTTGAAATTTGGCTAAAGATATACATGGGATACTCAACGTATTATGTAAAATCCATTGAGAGATTTTCATGAGTTATTATGAGTTTGTAAAGAAAATTGATGGACAAGATTTTTAAAACAAAGCAAGAAGAAAAGGTACGTATATTTCAATATTTAACAAAAATAGAAATATGCAATAATTCTCTTGATGTTTGGAAAGAAGACATATGTATGTGTGCATATATTTGATTAGTATTATTCTTTTGTATAATCCTATCGTGCTGAAAATATTTTAAGAAGTTGAATGATTGTTATGTTATTCATTTTATACTTGATGATAGTGTTATAATGACGAATCTTGCAAAACTTGACTTTGTGACTCTTGATATTACGAGAAAAATAGATGTTGAAATTCATCTTGATGCAAATAACTATACTCCATTCCCTGAAGTGAATGTGTTGAGCAATATATAAATTCATATATGCAAATAACTATACTCCATTCCCTGAAGTGAATGTGTTGAGCAATATATAATTATTTTAATCATGAGTCTCATCCAACTAGTTCTGCTACATTCCCTGAAGTGAAAGTAGCAGCACATAACTATTTTAATCATTAAAGAAATCATGGATGTGGACGTGGTCGTGGATATGATTATGGAAATCGTGGTGGTTATTCAAAGAATACATCTTTCCACCAGAAGTGGAAAAATGATGACGAGAAAAATAAAGGTGGCCAAAATAGCAAATCTGTTGAAAATTTATGCTATCGTTGTGGTGGTAGAGGTCATTGGGCACGTACCTGTTGTACGCCTAAATAAAAATAAAGGTGGCCAAAATAGAAAATCTGTGAAAAATTTATGCTATCGTTGTGGTAGTAAAGGTCATTGGTCATGTACCTGTCGTACACCAAAACATCTTGTTGACCTTTACCAAAAATCGCTAAAAAGTAAAAGAAAGAAAATAGAAACAAATTTTGCTTTTGAAGAAGGCGATTCTGATCATGGCCGATTTTGATGACACTCATTTAGATGTTGCTGATTTCTTTGATGATCCTAGTGAAAAAAATTGATCACTTGATTGGAGATTGAAGTGTTCAAAAATAAATTTGTTAAATTTTAATTCTAGTACTTTATAAATAAATATTTAAGCAGAATGAATTTATTCATAAGATTATCGTTTCTCATATTAAACAATATTGTTTGGTATTGATTTATTTCTTTTTATGTTTCAATAAAGAATGAATATTTACTCGATCAGCAGCAACATCAATAATGAAGATATGTGTCTCGCTGATAGTGCCACAACTCACACCATTCTCAAGAATAAAAAATACTGCTCTTATTTAGTAATGCAAGAAGCCAATGTTAGTACTATATCGGGTAGGACAAAGTTAATTGAAGGCTCCGGCAGAGCTAATATATTGTTACCCGGAGGAACACAATTTTATATTGATGAAGCCTTATATTCTACTAAGTCTCAAAGAAATTTACTAAGCTTCAAAGATATTCGCCAAAATGGATATCATATTGAGACAACAAGTGATGGCAATATTGAGTATCTTTACATCACTAATACAATATCTGGTAACAAATGTATATTGGAAAAGTTGCCAGCATTGTCTTTCGGTTTGTACTACACGCATATATCTACTATTGAAACACATGTTACGTAAACCAGAAGTTTACAAATCAAAATAAGTTTATTATTTGGCATGACCGGTTGGGCCATCCCGGATCAATTATGATGCGAAATATAATTGAGAATTCATGTGGTCATCCATTGAAGAGCCAACAGATTCTTCAATCGAATGAGTTCTCATGTGCTGCTTGTTCACAAGGAAAGTTGATTATTCGACCATCAACAACAAAAGTAGGAAGTGAATCTCTTACGTTTTTGGAACGTATTCAAGGTGATATTTGTGGACCAATACACTCGTCGTGTGGACCATTTAGATATTTTATGGTTTTAATTGATGCGTCAACCAGGTGGTCACATGTATCTTTGTTATCAACTCGCAACCTGGCGTTTGCGAGATTGCTTGCTCAAATGATAAGACTAAGAGCACATTTTCCTGATTATCCAATTAAGAAGATACGCCTTGATAATGCGGGTGAATTTACTTCCAAAACGTTCAATGACTATTGTATGTCTATTGGAATTGATGTTGAACATCTTGTAGCACATGTTCATACACAAAACGGTCTAGCAGAATCGTTTATTAAGCGTCTGCAGTTAATTGCAAGACCTTTACTTATGAGATCAAAACTTCCTATTTCTTGTTGGGGACATGCTATTTTGCATGCAGCAACACTTATTAGCATAAAGCCAACAAGCTATCATAAGTTCTCCCCATTACACTTGGTTTATGGTCAGGAACCAAATATTTCCCATCTAAGAATTTTTGGATGTGCGGTATATGTTCCAATTGCTCCACCACAATGCACTAAGATGGGTCCTCAAAGGAAATTGGGAATATATGTTGGATTTGATTCTCCATCGATAATAAAGTATCTAGAGCCATTGACTGGAGATTTATTTATGGCTCGATTTGCTGATTGTCATTTTGATGAATCAGATTTCCCAACATTAGGGGGAGAAAATAAGCAGCTGGAAAAGAAAATTAGTTGGAATGAATTATCTTTATCTCATCTTGATCCTCGAACAAAACAAAGTGAACTGGAAGTTCAAAAGATAATTCACTTGCAAAGTTTAGCTAACCAACTGCCAGACGCATTTACTGACCTAAAAAAAGTGACTAAGTCACATGTACCAGCTGTTAATGCTCCAGTAAGAATTGTTGTCCCTGAAGGTCAAAGTAATGAGTCTACTAAACCCTAAGAATCAAGATGGTCTAATCGAGGATAAAATAACTCCAGAAGAGTCCCCAGTCATAACTAATATTTCGGTTCCAGAAGAACCTCAGGTACCTGAAAGTTGTGAAAATAATGAGATCTCAATAGATTATGTTATGAACGGGAAACGATGGAATCGAAATGAAGTCAACGCTGACAATAAATTTGCATATAATGTAGCGCTAAATATGATGAATGATAATGAGGATCAAGAACCAAAGTCTGTTAATGAATGTCAACAAAGAAATGATTGGCCAAAATGGAAAGACGCAATTGGGGCAGAGTTAAACTCGCTAACAAAATGAAAAGTTTTTGGACCTGTAGTCCGTACACTTGAAGGTGTAAAGCCAGTAGGATACAAATGGGTATTTATGCGAAAACGAAATGAAAAAGGTGAAATTGTAAGATATAAGGCACGTTTTGTTGCCCAAGGGTTTTCGCAACGACCTGGCATAGATTACAAGGAGACTTATTCTCCTGTGGTAGATGCAACTACTTTTCGTTATATAATAAGTCTAGTAGTGCATGAAAAACTTGATTTGCGTCTAAGGATGTTGTTACAGCCTATTTGTATGGCTCGCTTGATAATGATATATATATGAAAATCCCTGAAGGATTTAATATGCCTGAAGCTGATATATATATGAAAATCCCTGAAGGATTTAATATGCCTGAAGCATATAATTCAAGTTCTCGAGAACATTATTCAATTAAATTAAGTAAGTTATTGTATGGACTGAAACAATCTGGACGAATGTGGTATAATCGTCTCAGTAAATATTTGTTGAAGGAAGGATATAAAAATGATCAAATTTGTCCTTGTATTTTCATAAAAAGATTTGGAAATGAGTTTGTTATAATTACAGTTTATGTTGACGATTTAAATATTGTTGGAACTCCTGAAAAGATTTCAAAAACTGTTAATTGCTTGAAGAAAGAATTTCAGATGAAAGATCTTGGAAGAACAAAATTTTGCCTTGGGTTGCAAATTGAATATTTAAAGAATGAAATTTTTATGTATCAAGACGCTTATATATCAAAGGTGCTAAAGCGTTTCTACATGGATAAATCACATCCATTGAGCACCCCGATGGTCGTAAGGTCACTAGATGTGAACAAAGATCCTTTTCGACCTCGAGAAAGTGATGAAGAACTACTTGGTCCTGAAGTACCATATCTAAGTGCAATCGGTGCACTAATGTATCTTGCTTGTCACACTCGACCTGATATAGCATTCGTTGTTAATCTATTAGCAAAATATAGTTCTTCTCCTACACGAAGGCATTGGAATGGGGATAAACAGGTACTTCGCTACCTTAGAGGAACAATCGATATGGGCTTATTTTATTCAAATGTACCCAAGTCCGAATTGGTTGGATATGCAGATGCTGGATATATGTCTGATCCTCATAATGGTCGTTCACAAACGGGCTATTTATTTACATGTGGTGGCACAGCCATTTCATGGCGATCTATGAAACAAACTATATCGGCCACATCATCTAATCATGCAGAAATCTTGGCTATTCATGAGGCAAGTCGAGAATGTGTTTGGTTACGATCCATGATTCAACACATTCGAGGGACTTGTGGTTTATCTTCTGGAAAAATGATCCCGACGATCTTATATGAAGATAATTCCGCATGTATCACACAATTGAAAGAAGGGTACATTAAAGGAGATAGAACAAAACATATTTCACCAAAGTTCTTTTTCACTCATGATTTTCAGAAAAATGGTGATATTAATGTTCAACAAATCCGTTCCAGTGATAATCTTGCTGATTTGTTCACCAAGGCACTTCCCACAGCAACGTTTGAAAAACTAGTCTACAATATTGGAGTACGTAAACTTAAAGATCTTGACTGATATTGTCATGAGGGGGAGATAATACGCGCTGCACTCTTTTTCCTTTAACCAAGGTTTTTCCCACTGGGTTTTCCTGGTAAGGTTTTTAATGAGACAGCATCTGATTGCGTATTGATATGTACTTTTTTTCCTTCATTAGGTTTTTGTCCCATTGGGTTTTTCCTAGTAAGGTTTTAACGAGACATATTTTTAAGTGATAGACATCTAAGGGGGAGTATTATGAATAATTATTTGTGGATGTATATCCATCTCCCAATTTCTTTATGGCCACTTAACTTTAATCATTACTCATCTCCCAAAAACTCTTCATCTCCATGACTTTTCATTTTCCATCATGAGTAAATATAATTTATTCCTTAGGTAATAAACCTTTGGTCTTCTAGTTTTGTGCCTTTAAATAGGCAATGACATTGTATTGTTAAACACACACAAGAATATTAGTAAAAGAGTTCTCTACTTAATTCTTTCATTCTCTCATTTTATTCTCTCAACTTTATAATATTTGAGTTTATTTCATAACAGGTGAAGAGTTTTGGGCCTTCTAATTAGTTTTTGACCTAGCACTCTAAGATATACCATAACAATTTAATTTGGTTATGGCGCTCTTAAAATACTCCAGTATATATGGTGCAATGCGTCTCATCCTCCAAAAATCTATCCAAGTAATTTGTCTTTGGTGTTAAATTATTCTCAAATATTTTTTCTAATGGGAAAAAAAATTAGGGGAACAACGAACAAACAGAGAGTCGCACCAAAAACTGATTCTCAACTATTCACTTTCCAAACATTTATCCTCTTCTCCTTCGCCCTATGCAACATAAAGAAGTCAAGATATAGTTTTATTTTCAACTTTTTGGTTTAAATTATTTTGTTTTGATTGGTGACATTTGCATGCATGTGAATGTACTTCCCCAAGAGCATGTATTCACGTGAGCTATTTACATTTTCACCCAATATATATATACAATCACGACTGTTTATGATAAGAGTACGTACCATTTAACATTTTACTTAATTATTAATTAATTAGTTCTTAAATAATTAAAGGGATTCAATTATATGTAGATTCACTTAAACCATTACTACTTAATTCCATGTTACGACATTAATTCAGTTTATGCGACTAATATTATTCTAATCATTGCTATCGATGAATATTCAATGGAATTGAAATAATATAAAACTAATATGCTTAAGAACCTAACTAAATAATAATTATTCAAAACGCAAGGGACAAGGATAAATGTATGGGGGGCATTGTTTTGTTGTAATGATGGAGGGGTACACATGTGAATAGGTGGGTACATAATTTGTCCTTAAAGCATGGAGACAATATTGTTGGAAGGAAGAGCAATGCCAACTTATAATATAAACGGGAAATTTTTGTTCAGATCTGATTTGTTATAGGTCTTGTGATTAGGTTACTATCTAATTTAGAATTTAATTCTCCATTTTGAACCCTTGATTCCAATTTAATTATACAATAACCATATACATATATAGAAAGTAAAATACAAAATGAGATACAAATTTCGAACAAAAAAGTCAAGAATTTTGAAATTTTCGAAAGCAGAAAATTCTTGTTCAGATGAAGCTATCTAGTAGAGTGAAAAAAATCTCGTGATATATATATATATATATATATATATGTGGCACAAAACAGTGGGTTTGGGTTCCTGGTCTTGTTTTCCTTCCGACTAAAGCTTCAAGTCTCAATCCGAAGTCAAAGAGAAAATAATATATGTTGACTGGCATAGGATATCATAAAGAATATGTTGTCACTGAAGAGATTTTATTTGTAAATTTTGCTTGATATAGCAGCATGTAGATGAGTTGGCATGCATGCTCGAAGCCTCCAAGGGGTTGCCAATTTTTCTACCCTTGCTTTTTGGTGTGAATGTTCCTTTTTCATTTCTTTTTTATGAGAGATTGAATACTTATGCATTATATTATATATAACGGGCGAATTTAATTGAGATGAACTAATTTATAGACGAATAATTTTTTCCCACGACTTCATGTCTTGGAATATCTTTGGTTATCCTCATTTATATGGACGGGCTCTCACATGCATGAAATTTAGTATATGAGTTGTAGTGGTTGTTTTGTGGTTCAAAATCCGAAAAGTCTGAGTAATTCTATGCCAGATGTTGTAGGTGCCCGTTAGTCCAGTCTAACTGTATATGTATTTGCAATATTTCATTTACTAAAAATACTATGGTTTAGGGTAAAAAAAATGAAATAATACTACTCATCAACATAGAAATAATTTAGTTCCGATTTACATAACTTTTCATATATATATATATGTGTGTATATATATAACTACGCCCTATTTGTTACATATTGTAAATAAATTAATAGTTGTATGTCATTTTTCTACAATAATTCAAAATAATTAATGCATGGGACTTGATATGACTCAAAAGAAGACTGATAGCTGCTTGAATTGTATTCCGTGTGCACAGTCGATCAATTCCAGTCAAAAGAAAAATGATTTCATAGGTAGGGCAAGCCAATTGTGTCCTTTTTCTTCATGATGGTTCCACAATTTCACTAATTAATTGAAAAAAGTTCACTATTTTTGTTAAAATTGCTATATCGGCCCAATAATTTATCCATAAAGCTTCTTCCCCATTTTCTAGGGTTGAAATCGGGAAATGTTCCCTCTGATTGGATTTGTAGAGTTTCGGGCGAAAATTGTGGGAGAATATCTAGTCACTTTAAAAAACAAAAGATGAAAACAGCAAAGTTAATAATGCTTATAACGTGAGTCAATAATGTTCATAATGTTACGGGTAGTATATATCGCCTTCAGCAAAGTAGTTAAGTGCTATTATTGAAGCACAAATTCTAGCATTGACTAGACTTTTGCAATAAGGCATCAAGAAAAGTTAATTCAACAAATTATGAATTTGTACTCATATAAGATAAAACAAACTCCTATTCAGAAGTCTAAACTCTCGTACGAAAGAAGAGAAAAACATAACAACTAGCAATGGGAAAACAATCAAATAAGAAAATAGTCGAGATAGCGGTGCAGCGCCTATCCTCAGTCAGTGTCAAAACTCTAACTGGAGGAAACAAATATTAGAGTCCCACTGGAGACCCTTGATAGCTATAGTTCACAATTGATGTAGCACGTCGATTTAGTTCTTGTAGAAGAGGTGACACGAGCTAACTAAACATACATTCAATTGGGTTTTGAAACGGTAGAAATAATTAAGTCGCTAAAATGTAAATTCCTAAATTAATTCTTACGTTTACTTTAATTTTTGATGATTCAAAATGTTTTGAAATTGTTATATATTATTAGTACTAAAAACTAAAAATTGAAATAGAAATACCAAAGTTAAATCGCGCCGACTCTCAGTTAGTGTGGGTTTGGCTCAGGGATATCGCATAATTGATTCTCACAACATAAATTATGATGAAAGTTAGGATTTTCAACTTTGCCAAAACGTAGTTTTATAACATAAGAATGTCTAAACAAGATAATAAAAACAACTAAGCCAAATAGACATCAATATAGCGTCTGAACTCTAAATGCAGATTTTAATTTTTCACCGGTGAGCCAAATTCACTCTTTTTAACAAATCGAGCATGAATCTAAATTAACAGCCCAGCATGGTATGGTAATATAAAGTAGGTATATAGTAAGTGCAATTGGGCAATTATATGTTAGAAGATATAGTATTTATTGAGGTTTTGGGAAATTGTTGTTGGAAGATAATTATAAGTATATATTAGAAAGAATATTGGCACACGTGTAGAAAGAGAGGAATGGGGAGAAGACAAAGGTGACGGCTGTTTTTGAGAGGGAGTTCCAAATTCCCCGTGAGGACCATTTGGAGCCATCCAAAATTCCGAAATAAAAACATCTTTTTTTTTTTATTTATGTTTTTTCCTTCACATTTTTCGATAAATTTTTTTATATACAAACAAATATATATGCAGCCATAAATAGTTCATATGTTTCACCCGCCCAATCCAAGCTATGATCACGAGCTCATTATTCTTCTCTTCCTTTAATATATATTTATATTGTTTTTACCAATTTATCCAACCAAATTATTTTCCTTTTCTAGCAGCTAATTAACATTAACTTTAATATATATATATATATTTATATATATTTCCATTTATCATATATTTATTTTTATTTTAAAAAAATTCATACTTAGAGGGTGTTTGGCTAAGCTTATCGAAAACAACTTATAAGCTCCTACATCTTATAAGATGTTTTAGGAGCTTATAAGATGTAACATTTTATAAGATGTTTAAAAAAAGGTGGGGTTGAGTTACTTTTTTAAAAACAGCTTATAAGATCCAAATCTTATTTTTTGGTCTTATAAGCTGTTTTTTTTTTAAAAAGTTACCAAACAAATGTATAGAGCTTATAAGCTCTAAAACATCTTATAAGATATTTAGAGGAGCTTATAAACTTTGCCAAATACCCTCTTAGTATACAATTGATGAAAATTATAAATACATGACATGCACCCGGCCCGTAATATAAGTCACAACATGAAAAAATAAATTCATATAATAGAAGATTCGAACCGCTCAATTTGATTTCCTCTAACCCTTATCAATTAAAGCAAATAAAGAAGAAGCTATAATTATGCACCATTAATAGTTTGATCACCATTATCTTCCATGGCCCTAAATTGACATTATGAGAAAAGAACACATTTAACATAAATAAATTAAAAGTTGAACAAGAAGGCATGCATATGTGTATGTCAAAATTCGTATATATGCAATATATATATATATATATATATAATATTTCAAGTAATTGTTAAAGGGCAAGATTGTAGTTTGACATGGAATATTACCATAGTCTTCTCAATAATTGGATATATAAATTTATGAGTGAGAGAAACTGACGCAGGTCATGTGGGGGGTGCAAACAAAAGATGATATTGATTTGAGAGGGCCTTTTCCCTCTTTATAAAGGCTCCATATAGCAGCTCTCTTCACTGCAGTACTTGCACAAAAAATAATAGAATTACTAACTGCAGGGAGAAAAAAAGAAAGAAGAAGAAGGGCGATTTAGAGAGAAGTTATATATAATAAGCTGCTGAAATAATCTGCAGGAGAGAATCTATATATATATATATATATATATATATATATACACACATCAGCAATGGTTTCTAGAGAAGGACTTCATGATAAGCTGCAGCTTCTTCGTTCCATCACTAACTCTCATGCAGTAATTATTCCTGGCCTGCATAATCTTCACCCATTTCTTTTTGCCTTTTATTGGTGTATATATATATATATATATTATATGCTTCACTTAGTTTATGAAAAAGCTTGTCTATATAATCCTTATTTTTACATGATTTTTCTGATGTTCAGTTTTTGTAATTCACTCAATATGAGCGGATTAATTAAAGAATAAAAGAGTTCACTATATTTGTATATGTGTATATACAATTATGTCCTATAAGGCCTAATTCTTTATATAAATTTTGGCCCTGAAAATTTATATATTTTTAATCTTTTTTCTTCCTTAAATTCTATTTTTGTGCCCTCGTGGCCCATGAGAGGTGCTCTCTCCACAAAATCTAAAGTTAATTTTAAACAATTTTCATTTTTAGACAAGAGAATATATATATATACAAAATCCATCATAATTTCAAATAGTAAAGTTTTTATTTTCTTGACAGTAGATTATTACGAGCGTTGCAACCAGTTCACTGTAGAATAATCCGTCCTAGGAATATCTTGAATTTAGTTTTTAACCTTATACATGCTATAATATATATATATATATATATATATATATATATACATGAAAATATATCTATATATATGCATGACTAGTTTTGCTAATTCCAGTTTGCTTAATTTGCATGGCAGATGAATGAAACCTCAATCGTAATAGATGCATCAAACTATATCAAAGAGTTAAAACAGAAAGTGAAAATACTGAATGAAGACATAGCAGCAACATCACAAGGTCCAACCAATCAGAATCCCTGGCCTGTAATACACTTAATCCTTCTTTTTTTAATTTTTCTTTTTTTGATAAAAAAAATGTACTATATATATAATTTATTTACAATAAATTATTAATGAAGACAGTAATTTTAATTCCTTGTGTTTATCTTGTTGTACAGGAAGTAACTGTAAAAACCCTAGAAAAGGGTTTCTTACTGAATGTACATTCAGGTAGAAATTGCCCTGGATTGCTTGTTTTCATTTTGGAAACATTTGAAGAGCTTGGACTTAATGTTCTTGAAGCTAGAGTTTCTTGCACTCACTCTTTCCATTTACAAGCAATTGGAGGAGAGGTAAGTTTATCAAATCTTTCCTTAGTTATCCGCGAAAGACACGTACTAGTGATTCTTAAGGATATCCAGACTCAAATTTCTAATACAGTCGATCACAACTTATCTCTCTCTCTCTCTAGTATAATTGGACTCCTTGTGGTTCCACGTGAATCAGATGGTCGTGATTGTCGTCTTGAACTTTGAGTCACTGAAAAACTCCTAATTAAAATGAATCACATTTTTTTTGCATTGACTATGGTATAAATTAACTACTTTCCATTTACAAGCACTTAGACAAGAGTTAAGATTATCAAATCTTTTCTTAATTAAAGTATCCGCGAATGACACAAGTGTTTCTTAAGGATCTCCATACTCAAATTTCTAGTACGGCCGATCACAACTTAATTATCTCTCTCCCTATATATATAGTATAATTGGACTCCTTTTGGGCCCCACGTGAATCAGATGGTTGTGATTGTTGTCTTGAACTCTTTGAGTAACGGGAAACTCCTAATTAAAATGAATCACATTTTTCTTGCATTGACTATGGTATAAATTAACTACTTTCCATTTACAAGCACTTAGACAAAAGTTAAGATTATCAAATCTTTTCTTAATTAAAGTATCCGCGAATGACACAAGTGTTTCTTAAGGATCTCCATACTCAAATTTCTAGTACGGCCGATCACAACTTAATTATCTCTCTCCCTATATATATAGTATAATTGGACTCCTTTTGGGCTCCACGTGAATCAAATGGTTGTGATTGTTGTCTTGAACTTTTTGAGTAACGGGAAACTCCTAATTAAAATGGATCAATTCTTTTGTGTTGATTATTTTATAAACTAATTAAATTCCTTATGTACAGAATGAAGAAGATGAAGAAAGCATGAATGCGCAGGTGGTTAAACGAACAATTTCAAATGCTATCAAGAATTGGAGTGAAAGTACTAATGATCAATAAGAGTGAAACAAAATAAATGCTTTGATTTTTTAGTTTTGTTTTTTTGTAATTTTGGTGCCTAAAATTGCCAACATATTTTCCTTCTCATGTGGCTAGGTTGGTAATCAAGTTAATTACTACAGTCAGGAAGTTATAATAACATCTTTATCATAGGTGATCAAAGATCACTTTGATATGCATGAAATTAGTTAGTTCCAACAATATTTGGGGAATAATTCAACGAATTTCTCAGTTAATTATATTGTTAATTAATTAATTAATTAGATATTGTGTGTTTCCACACACATATATATATGGTAGTATAAAACTTAATCTTTATTTTTACTATAGCTGGAAAGTTAAAGAGTCACAATTCTGATAAAAATTGTCAATGTCAATTGTTCAACAACAAATAGTCAAGATGATGGTATCATACCGTAAAGATATCGCTACTAGCGTCTTCCATATTTGGTGTAGACCAAGCAGTGTATATATAATAGTTCTCTAAATTATGCTTGGACATACTATCAAAATCTAGTTTTGATTATCTGTTCAAAAACGATATTTCATCTCTTATACATTAGAATTCATATTCAGACATGCGTATAAAATCTTTCTTTATGTCTATATACATGTTATGGGGATCTTATAAGTTATATATATAAATATAAGTGTAATACAAGATCATATACTAAAACAAAGCGTCTGAGATGATCAAAGTTTGTCTATATATACGTGACACTTGATGCCAATGTTAACCTTATTTCTCTAAATAAGATAAACATTGTAACAACGAACTTACATATAACACAAAAACTCATAAAACTGTACTTTGGGTTTTGATCTATCAAATGACAAGTAGTGGATTGCTTTTGTCGCATGATCGGTTTATACTCAAAGAGTAACTACACCAAATATAAATACCAGTAATTAAATACTTGAAGAGTGACTACACCAAATATAAATACAATAATTAATTAATAATTGTTTTGCTTTGTACTTTGACGGACCCAAATCAACAATGAGAAAAAAAAAAGTGGGAACTTTCCTAATCACATGATTATGGATAATTTTGATATAGTGTGTGTATATATATATATAAAAGGTACCTTGAAGAAGTTATGTACTTTGTTATAACTTTTGTCGCTTCATTGTATGAGTGAGTAATTATAATGTTTATGTTTCTTTCGGACAATATATGTTGATTGAGAAGCAACACAAGGATTTTCTTGATTTTTTTTTTAAAAAAAAGATGCATGCATATGACTGTAACATGTTTAATTATTTTAATGAATTATCAATTAATAAATATTGTATAATGGAAAGAATCTTAGGATTCTGTGTTCAAAGGATATGCATGCACATGTAGATTGATCAGGCCCATCCTATATGACATATTATAATTATGAAATACCTAAATAACTAATTTGTAAATAATTTGTTATTATTTTATGTGATTTTGGCTGTCAATTTGACAAATTAAATCAGGGTTGTCATACACAATATATATATATATATATATATATATTATTTTATTTTAAATATGTAATATATAAATCGTCATTTGTTTTATATGGAAATAAAAATATGTTTAGAAGGGTTAGTTGTGTTTTTGAATTTTCACATAGGATAATAATGATGATGTTAATATATCGACTAAATATATAAAGACAAAAAATATATGCAAAAATAAAATAAAAATACATTTAACTATGTTATTTTCAAAAAATAAAATAAATTTTAATAATATTGGATGATAATTTTATGCCAATTCATTTAAATTAAAACGAAGTGATGGTTATTTTTGGATTAAATATGGGGGAAAATACACTCTGTACCCCTGAACTATTCACTTTGTCTCATTTAGATCCCTAAATTATTAAATGTAACAAAATGGTCTCTGAACTATCAAACGTAACAAAATGGTCCCTCAACTTAAAGAAATTGTTTGGCTAGTTTTTTTAAATTGATATATAGTATAATACATATGTTATTTTTGTATATTAAGTACTTTAAATACTTTTATATAATTTATTAAGGAAAATTTTCTAATTAGTTTAATAAATTTATGAATTTAATTGTCCTTAGCCTTCTAGAGCAATAAAGAATCAATTCTAGTTCTATCTAAAAAATTATTATGTAGAAATTTATATCGATAATTGATACTAATTATGATTTAAAATTTATATATTTAAATTTTTAATCATCTTAGAAAATTTAAAAATATATTTTAAACTAGCTTTTAACTCGTGCCAAGGCACGGGTACATGAATAATAAAATAAAATAAATAATAATAATTAATAAATTGTACCCAATTCTTAGCGAAAATAGATGCCAAATACAAGTTAAAAATAAATTAAATTATATAAAAAAATTTAAAGTACTTAATATACAAAAATAACATTTGTATTATACTATTTATCAATTTTAAAATAACTAGCCAAACAATTCCTTAAGTTGAGGGATCATTTTGTTACGTTTGATAGTTCAAGCATTATTTTGTTACATTTAATAGTTCAGGAGCCTAAATAAGACAAAGTGAATAATTCAGGGGTACAAAGTGTATTTTGCCCTTAAATATATAAATTGAAGATGCATTGGTGTCATAGTATGGACCCGCCATAATATTTAGACGTGTTAATAAGGATAAGCTAAAAAAAAAGACAAAAATGAAAAAGAGGTTATTAAAAATGAATGGACAAATATACTTTCATACTTTTGAAATAATAAAAATGAAAATGAGGGTAACTTTTAAAATATGCTTGATAAATCTAGGTACTTATGTTGGGTCTGAGATTCATCAATGAAAATGTGATTGAACTCGATTAATTTGCTGATGAAACAAATTAAAATAGAACAATTCTTGTTGTGCGATTTATTTTGAAGCACTTTTAGACCAATAAAAACTGATGAAATATTTCAAAAAAATCAAATTACTCAAATTCAATCGTATTTGACTCAATTAAAATTATTTGAGTTCAGTTTTAATCAACAAAAAAAGCAAGCTCAAAATAAATTTTGAAATTTGAGAATAATTCAAATAAACTTAAAAATATTTTATTCGATTCGTTTACAAACAAAATGCTATATATTTATCTAGCTAGAAACAGGGAAAATTGCATTTTGATCCCATATGTATAACCTTTTTCAATTTTGGTTCCTTTTGTTACGAATTCTCACGTTGTGTCCCGTAAATTTTAAAAATTCTCACATTTGTCCTGACTTAATTTTTCGTCCAAAATTTTACGGTCAATTCCGTTGGCTAACATTTTGATTAGTTGCATGAATGCATTTACACACAAAATTTATTCAATATCATGATATTTCTATTCAATATCACGTGCTAATTACTCACAAAATCTCCCTAAAAAATCGATCAAAATATTGACTAACGAACTGACCATTACATTTTGCACAAAAAAATTAGGTTGAGTCTAAATGTGAGAATTTTTAAAAGTTACGAGGCACAATGTAAGAATTCAATAACGAATGAGACCAAAAATGAACAAGGCCAAATATATATCCCCCAAAATCTCCCTAAAACCGATCAAAATATTGACTAACGAAGCGGACTGCTAAATTTTAGACAAAAAAATTAGGTTAACCAAATGTGAGAATTTTAAAAAATTACGAAATACAATGAGAGAATCCCTGACGAATGAATCCAAAACTAAAACCCATCGAAACATATGAAACCAAAAATACGATTTTTCCGGAGAAATAAATTAGGGTCGGGTATGATTAAAAGAACCGTTTCTCGATCCACATCCCCCATCCGAACCCATCTTCTCAAATACACTTCCACCACTTTACTTTCCCCCCTCTCATGGAAGGAGAGTATCAATCAAATCAAAATTGTCAAAAAATCGTTATATAGCAATCAGCAGCTGATCATCGTTTCAGTGTGACTGTTTTCCCTCTCAATCACACCAATTTCAACACACACACACACACACACAGCGTGCCCCCTTTCAATCAAATCTTAACCCCAATTTTTCCCGCCATCTCTATAGCATATAACAAAACCCCTTCATCTGCAAATCCACCATTAATGTGAAGAGAGGGGGAAAAATGGAGACTAGGAAGAGAAAGCCATTATCAGACCTCACAAATACATACAATCTCATCCCCACCTCCGCTCTGCGCAAGCTCGTCGCATCCTCCTCCAATTCGGGTTCATTTTCGAAACCCCCCAATTCGATTTTGAAGTCTGCGAACCAGAAAATCTGCTCCGATTCGTCGAATCGATCCAATTCCAGGTCCGATACCAGCATTGGGTCGTCTAATGTCAGTGCCGCGCGGAATTCCAGAACCGTTCAATTTAGGACTCCTACGCGTGCGAACCCTTCGATTACCTACCCGGGTATTCTGCAGTTTTTTGTGTTTTTATGTTTTTCTTGTTTTCGATTTTATATGTGGATGTGTGTATTTACTTGTTGGTATGTGGTTTTGTTGCTTGTGTGGTGAATTTCATGGGAATTTGGAACCCTAGGTATTTGGATTCCGGAGTTTAGTGAAGTGTTTTGTGTTAATGTGTAGTCTGGGTATTTTGGTGTGTGCTTTTGAGTGGGTTTTATCTTCTATAATGAATTTCGACAATGGTATTTTAGATTCATATTGGGAATTTTACTTGCTAATTTCATGAGTTTTGATGCATTGTTGGTAGCCGAATTCTAGATCATTTTGTAGTGTATTGTGTTTATCGTCTCTCTCTCTCTCTCTCTCTCTCTCTCTCTCTCATGCCTCTGTGCCTGGGTTCGGAAAGGGAGGAGGATTGGTGTATATCTGAAAATATTTTACCATTCGCGTGTCATTGAAAATTTGTTCATTCTTTGGAAGTTTAAAGGATTTAGGGTCCTTTGGCTAGCATTAGATTTAAGCTCAAACGATAAGAGTTTCCCCTTTCCTTTTCTTTCATTATGATGTTCGAGTAAGATATAAAATGATAAATGGGAAGGACTCCTCCATCTTTCCCATTTTATATCCCTTGTTATTGGAATTGCGTTTTAGTTAAGTATTGGTGAAGTGATTATAGTCTTAAACTTTAAGCATGTGTGTATTGAAATATGTTCTAATGGACTGCAAATGGTTGGTTTCTGCCTTGCCTCTTACAGAAGGTGGTTTGGGACGTAAGGATGCAGCATATAACCGAAGACAGAGTATTGAGAAATCTAATAAAGCAAGAGAGGCTGCTACTGTGATTGTTAGTCCTACTCCTCTTGAGAAGAGGAAGGACAAGGGGATTGCTGTACCATTCAGTTCACCACCTCCTGAGAAAATAATGAATGAGAATGAAATTTTCAATTCCTTTGGTTGTTCAATTGGGAAAAGCGAAGAGATAAAGAAGGGTATTGCAAGTTCTAGCTGCTCACTTGAGAAAACAAAGGATGGAAATACGGGGATTCTTAAGCCTTCCGGATCCTCTGTTACGAAAACAAAAGAGATACGGAAGGAATTTCTCAATCCTTCTAGCTTCTTAGTTGAGAGAGCAAAGGAGAAAGGGATGGGTCTGAACATTTTGAGCTCTTTGCATGAGAAAACAAGGGAGAAAGGGAAGGCGGTTCTCCATCCTTCTGATATAGTTGAAATAACAAAACATGAAGGGTCATCTACTGCTGTGACAGTCAATTGCCCGCGCTCAAGGACAAAAAGTGAAAAGAGGAAGAATGCTGGGGCTGCTAGTTGCCCCCCTATCACAAGAACAAAAAATATACAGTAATTATCTGTCTCTCTCTCCCCACCCTAGACACATGCTCGCACACACCCACACCCACATGGTGACAACAGTGGGCAAGTGCACGCGTGCACACTTTTTTTGAAAAATTGGGTTCGACCATTGAGGTGCTTTCCCGATTTCACATCCTTTGCATTATGTCACTGTTCTTTGACATCGCATATGGTCGACATATTATGCTATGTCTAACAGTCTATGACTTTATGATATTAAGTTACTAATTTCTTATTCTAGACATATAATAATTCGTGTCGTAAAGGGTAATTGATTTATTGCACCAATGTGTATTCTTTTGGTGTTGCCTTCTTCAGGATTTATTTTCCTTTTTTGTTTGTAGATTCTTTTCATATCTTCTCTCCTGGTGTCTCCAGTCTCCAAAGTTTGTTTTTATGAGGAAATGAACTATATCTTTATTTTTCTTGTGAGACATTGAACGTTTTTTCTGCTATGGATTCTCATTTGTTGGTCTAAAGTCTGTGTCTTGGGAGCTGCAGTTTCCAAAAAAGAAAATTACTAATTTGTTTTTCAAGGAGTTGCTGTATGTGGAGTTGTGGACCTGTGGTCCACTGCATGGAATTTATCTTTGTGCCTCCTCTTATTTCATTACCAGAATATATGTCCAAGTTAACTACGTATAAGTCTATAATGAAATGTTTTTCTAGCATTAACCAGCTCTTGTGGTATATTCCTCTCATTTTCTGTGAAGAGCTATTGCTATTACTGATATATACTCTTCTTCTGTGCAGGAATGACCTTGATGAAGCTGAAGATATTAAATCTTCAAAGTCATGGACTGATCCCCACCCAAAATGTAGAAAGGTTTGTGAGATTTTTTCTTTCTGATCATTCAGGACATGACTTTGGTCTTTATTTTTTATATTTCTTTGGGGTTATTACTGTCCCACATCCTCCAGTAATAGTGTAATACCATATTCGAGAAGATGATTCTCTGTGGTTTCAACTTCAGATTTCATAGATTTAGCATTTTATTCAATGTGATATACATACATTTAGTTTGAAAAAGCAAGAGCCACATATTGAAGTTAGATCACCTCGGCTCTCATTTATTCACTGATTTTTTAGTTTTAAATTTGGGATGCGAGATCAGACTGTTCTATTTTGTAACTGGATGATAGTCTTTCCGTTTTCGTGGCGTCTCATCCATATCGAGATGGGATTTTCATACTGTGAACAAGTATTATCTCAGGCTAGATGTTTCATAATCTGGTGAGAGTATCATTCATGTTAACAAGACTTTTGGAGTCACTATTGCAATTAAACTCTCTTGGTAGCCTCCTACCATGCTTCTTTATCAGGTTTTGGGTTTGTTCAAGGATGATAACATCTTTAACTTGAGTCATTGCTTTACGTAGTCAAATAATTGTCTTGCAGCTTTTATTGATATCAAACTTTATTTTTCTAGAGTTTTGAATCGGTTTTCTTCATATTCTTTGTATCAGTCTGCAATTTCGGTAGAAAGATGATTCTTGGTTAAGGCATTAATATGTTATTTCCAGTAACTCATACCACACATAAAAAAGAAAATTCTCAAAGGAGATCTGCATAAATTATTGTGGAAACATATGAAATTAATAGAGCGCTCATGACAACCTTTCGAGGGCAGTCATTGAATACTATCTTGTTTTGTTTTATTTCTCAGTGCTGTTTTTCTTGAGTTTCTGTTTTATACAAATTCTTAACTAGTAGAAATTTATCCATTTTCGGTTTCAAATGTCTGAAATGATTTTGCAGAAGAAGAGCTCGAGGATGAAAAGTACCAGTGAATTGCCACTAGATTTTATTGAACAGCAGAAAGCATATTTTAAAGAGGTTGATGAGTTTGAACTACCAGAAGAGGAAATATCCCAGGATGAGTTAGATTAGGAAAAGAAAGAGCAATATTAGGTTCGAATAGGTGTAACCGAGCTTAGTTTTCTTGTACAGCGATGCATTGGTTAGTATGATGGACTTCATACCAATTTCTAATTTCAGTTAAAACTAATTTCCGACTCAAGCTGCAAAAGACCAGAATACGTGAAATAGATATGACTCGTCTTCTCCATTAAGTATACTAATGATGTCATACTTGTAATGCCCCAATGGCTACAAAAACCTCGGTTGTGTATCAGTCTATTTTAGCTTAACTTGTTTGTATGAACTCTTTAATGTAAATTCAACGTTGTCGTATCTTTCGAGTGCACCATGAACTTTTCAATTTCTACTCTTATACTTGGTTTCAGTTTAGAGATGTTTGTAATGATGTTGCTGACCTGCTGCTATTCCTCTGCCACAGAATAAGGTAATATGCTTCAAACTTCAAAGGTTAAAAGATTTCGTAGATGTTATTATGATGGTCCTCCCGAAATCTCGTTTTCGGGTTTTTATATGATATTCATGTGGTGTTCTGAACTGTTAGATTTAGGGATGGCAATGGAGTAGGGTAAAATTGGGTACCCGCCCTAAACCATCACGTTTGTGGTGGGTTTGGGGCTGGGTATGGGTTTCTCCAATTCTCGTTCCCCTGGGTTCGTTGTGGGTTTAGGAATTATAGTTCGGGGTGGCTAAACAATAATTCTCTTCGGTAGTTTTAGTAGTTGTTGTTTCTCTGAAAAATATCAGGATGTTGGTGGATTATTAGTTATTGTTTGTTGTTTATTGGAGTCTGTTTGGGTGAATTTTCAGCAGTCAACCGGTTTCATCAGGTTGAACCCCGATTCTTTCGGTCCAGGGTGTGGTACTGCGGGTTGTAGGAAAGGTAGTCGGGGCAGGTTTTAGGAAATGTAAGCGGGGCGGGTTATGGGTTTTGTTAATCTCGCTTAATCGAACCCATAGATGTTAATGGCGCGCCATGGCGCTAGGCGACCATGGTGCCCCCTCGGCACCTTGAACCGTGGCGTGGTGCCCCTCTTCACTTTGGCGGACGCCATGGGCGCCATCAGTGCCATGGAAGGCGCTCGCCTTTTTCGCATTTGTGAAGAAAATAAAATGGTTTGAAATTTAGTCAAAATTGGTCAAAAATTATAAAATTGGGGCAAAATTGGGATAAACTAGTTAAAATAAAAATTACCCAACAGCAATTTCAAAATCCTACTCCTCTCACCTCTGTCTCCCTCTGCTCTCTCTGTCGCGCCGCCCGAGTTCGCCGTCCGTCGACTTCGCTTTAGCCGTCGTCGTCGACTTCGCCGTCTGTCGCGCCGCCTGTCTCGTGCCTGTCGCTAGGGGTGTTCATCGGTCGGTTTTTTAACCGAACCGAAACCGAAATTTCGAACCGAAAACCGAACCGAACAGTGTCGGTTCGGTTCGGTTAAAAAACCGACCGGTTCGGTCGGTTTTTTTTCGGTTCGGTTAAAACCGAAAAAAAAAAAAAAAAAAAATTTTTATTTTTTTTTCGCCGTTGTTCACGTTTTCTTTGGAATGCATACATTTATATGTTTATAATTATGTTTAGCTCGGCCAACTAAAATTGACATAATGAAATTAAAAAGTGAACCGGTTCGATTCGATTTTTCGGTATAAATATATAAATAAATTAGATATAAATAAATAATTGAAATTTAATTATGACTAATTTTAATTCATTTTCTTTATTTTCCTATAAGTTGTCATTAGGAAACACATTTTTTATAATTTTTTGGTCTATATTATACTATATAAAAAAATAAAAAATAAATAAAAAAAAAATTCGGTTTTCGGTTAACCGACCGAACCGACCGGTCCGGACCGAAAACCGAACCGAAAAACCGAAAATTGCAAAAAAAAAAACCGAAAACCGAACCGAAATTTTCGGTTCGGTTTTCGGTCCGGACCGAAATTTCGGTTCTCGGTCGGTTCGGTCGGTTCGGTTGATTTATGAACACCCCTACCTGTCGCTCAGCAACAGTAAGTTTGTTTGTTTGTTTGTTTTTCTTTTCCCCCGTTTTTCAGTTATTATATATAGTATAAATATATATATAGTATAAGTGTATAACTATATATAATATGTGAAAAGAAAATGAAATGGGTACAAGTGTAAGTGTGTAACAGGCACTAAGCTTACTGCCTAAGGCAGCAAGTTTTTAATTTTTCTTCCCCCCCCCCCCACACACATTTTAGTCATTACTTGCTATCTTTATCTATAATTATATCATATATCATATGTTTAAGTGTGTTTGGTGTTGAAATTATGAAAGTTGAAAAAAAAAATTGGTAAATTACTACTAAGGCAGTAACACCCCCCCCCCACCCCCCCAACCCCAGTTTTATCTAATTATTCTATTATTAAACTATCATTATCTATAGTTATATATATATATATAATATGTTTAGTGTTTATATTTGTGTTGAAATGTGTATGTTGATATATTGTTGAAAATTGTAGAATGTCGAACTCGAACCGAAAGGATCCAGCATGACAATACGGGGAATTGCCTGATCCTAAAAATACGAACAACATAAAATGCATCTTTTGTCCGATGGTTACAAAGGGAGGAATCACGAGGCTCAAGCAACACTTTGTTGGAGGTTTTAAGAATGTAAACCGATGTGATAAATGTCCGGAGAATGTTCGAGAAGACATAAAAGCTCTTATGGAAAAAAAGAAAGTGGTAAAAGAGCAAATGAATGCAATGCCTCATTTCGATCAAGTAGCTGAAGAACGTGAAATGGAACAACGAAACTGTGATTGTAATAGTAAAGGTAAACAAGCTTCAAGCTCGTCGGTTTATTCATCATTCCCGCAGCCTAAGCCTCAACCTCCAAGGCAAATCGGTCCTCTTGATATATACTACCGAAAAGATGCGGATGAGATTTGTGATGAGAGAAAGAGGAACAGTGCAGGCTTGGGTTCAAGCATTTGGCTTATTTGGACCTGATATGAAGCCTCCTACATATCATGAGATGAGGGTTGTTTATTTGAAGAAAGAAATGTAGCACACAAACAACCTCCTAAAATGCCATGTGGAAGAGCAAGCTAAATATGGTTGCACAATTATGGCTAATGGTTGGTCGGATAAAAAAAATAGGTCATTGATTAACTCCTTCGTGAATACACCGAGAGGAAGCAGGTTCATTGAATCACTTGATGTATCGAATAAGTCTCACACGGGTGAGTTTATATTCAACTTGTTGGATAAAATTGTGCAAAAAGTTGGCGTGAAAGATGTGGTTCAAGTAGTCACAGATAGCGCAAGTTCAAATGTTTTAGCAAGTGAGAAATTATAATAATTTTTTACATTAAAGAAAGTATTACAAATTAAAGCTTTTTAATTATAAAATATTTTGATAACGTTTAATGTAGAATTTTATCTTATTATTTTATTTAACTGGAAAATTGTTGGAGGCTAAATATCCAAACTTGTATTGGACGCCGTGTGCCGCTCATTGCTTGGACTTGATGCTCGAAGACATCTTTAAAATTCCTTCATTGAAGAAGACCATTGAGCGAGCAATCCAAGTTAGTGGTTGTATTTACTCTAAACTACAATTGTTGAGTATGATGAGGGAGTTCACCAATGGCAAGGAAATGGTTAGGGCGGCGAAGACCCAGGTTTGCGACCTCCTTTCTAACTTTGAAGCGGTTTCATGAAGACAAAGCAAACTTGAAAAAAATGTTTACATCTGATGCATTCACCCAAAGCAAGTATGCAAAAGAAGAAAAGTGTAAGATGGCGGCTAAAGTGTTTTTTTTTTTTGGAACAATGTTCTTTATACAACTATAATTGCCGATCCATTAGTGAAAGTTCTTAGGTTAGTAGATGGGGAGAATAAGCCTCCAATGGGATATATATATATATATATATATATATATATATATATATATATATGAGGCACTGGATAGGGCTAAGGAAGTAATAAATGACTCTTTTTGAGGAAATGAAGAAAGGTATGCCGAGATTTTCAAGATCATTGATAGAAGATGGGAAATCCAGCTCCACAGACCTTTATATGCAGCTGGTTACGTCCTTAACCCAGAGTTATTTTTTGCAAACACAAATGAAGACCAAAAGGGAAAGCTTATGAATGGTTTTTATGCTTGTCTCTCGAGATTAGCTCCAGATATTGAGACAGAAGATAAGATTGTCGATGAGCTATCGATCTACATGAGAGCCGAAGGACTTTTTGGAATACCCACGGCTATTAGACAAAGAACCTAAAATCACCCCGTAATAAGCATTTTTTATATTTATTTTACAAGTTAAAATGCTTTATTACCTATTTTGACCGCCTAACATTTGGATTTCCATTTCCTTATCAAATTTAGCTGATTGGTGGTTCTCTTTTGGAGCAAATTGCCCAAGTATACAAAAGTTTACCATCAAAGTACTCAGTCTTACTTGTAGCTCGTCTGGATGTAAGCGAAATTGGAGTATATTTGATCTTGTAAGTATAATTTACAATTTTACATATTAAAGTACTTATATTATTAAAGTAATTATATATAGAAATTAAAATTTTCTAAACATAAACTTATACAGGTTCATACCAAGAAGAGAAATAAGTTGCTTCACAAAAACATGAACGACTTGGTTTTCATCAAATACAATAGAAGTCTAATTCGTCGTTATGATGAGCATAATTTAATTGATCCAATTTCTCTTGAGGAGATAGATGAATCGAACGAGTGGTTGGTGGGAGAAATGGAAAAAGATGGGAACAATTTTGTACATGGTGAGGAGGATGGTTTAACTTGGAATATAGCTTCACAAGCGGCTGGAGTGGATGAAGATGCATATGCTTTTAGATCACGACCTTCAAGAGCTCCACAAGTGTATACAAGAAAGGCATCTTCATCAAAGACTACAAAAAAAAATCTAAGCACGGCGCATTACATTTAATTGATGAAGAAGGCGATGATGGGTATAAAGGAGAGGATGATGATATCATTGGTGAGGTCCGTGTGGATGAGGATGAGGATGGTGATGGTGACGGTGACGGTGACGGTGACGGTGACGGTGATGGTGATGAGGAGGAGGAGGAGGATGTCGAGTTAGCAAGTTTAGATTCTTTAGATTTAGATGATTAGAGTATTAATTTAAAATGCTAGACTATTTCTATATTTATTGTGTTGAACTGTTTATGCGTGACATTAGTTTGTTTTATTTTTATTTGTCTTTTAAATACTTGTTATTTATATTATGGTTATTATTGTTAAAAAAAGTAGCATATTATTTATTTTATTAATATGTATAATTATTTTTTTCTTCGAGTGTGCGCCTCGCCGCGCCTTGCGCCATGGGACCCTTGTCGCCACGCCGCGCCATTAACAACTATGATCGAACCTGACCCATTGCCATTCATAGTTAGATTATATATGAGCATCTCATTGTGTGATACTATCTCACATAGTAATCTGATGGTTCTACCCGCCTACGCGTTGCCGTTGCAACATGGTGGGTTGGGGGTGGTTTTACCTCCCAACTCCTACGATATCAATGGCTATAATTGGTTAACGTTAACGTGGTATTTGTATGCAGGGACGGAGCCAGGAATGTGAATGAGGGAGGGCGAGATTATTGTGATATAGATATACATTTTTTTTGGCAAATAGTCGAAGGAGTGAAAGGGGGGTGCGGGGGGCTTGCCCCCTGCGGTACGGTACACTATATTTGTGAAGAAAAATAAAATAAGAAACTATGTTCAATTACAACATTGTGGGGAAAATTGTTTTTTTCGTCCTTTAAGTTGTCCTCTTTTGACATTTGGTCCTTTATATAGGACACATTGATAATTAGTCATCTATCTTGCGACTCAGTTGCACATTTAGTCCTCGGCGCCAAAAAAATTCAAATTTTACCCGGAAACTCGTGTGACCCATGAGTTAACTCACTGGGTTGGTTTGTTTTTTTTTTTTGGAGGGAAAAGTCTTTTCAGCTGTGCGCGTCTTCACAAAAAAATTCATAACTCATTGTAGAAAGCTCGGATTCATGAACCGTTTTCTTCCCATGAAACTAGACACACAGGTCTATCGACACATATATTGTACATAATCATGAGATATCTAGAACAAAACAGTTTTGCATTCAAAGTTAGCTAAAAATCTGTCGGCTGTGCAGACAGCTGTGCGCGTCTTCACGAGAAAATTCATAACTCATTGTAGAAAGCTCGGATTCATGAGCCGTTTTTTCCCATGAAACTAGACACATAGGTCTATCCACACATATATCGCACATAATCAGAAGACATCTGTAACAAAGCAGTTTTGTATTCAAAGTTAACTAAAAATCTGTCGGTTGTGCAGACAGCTGTGCGCGTCTTCACGAGAAAATTCATAACTCATTGTAGAAAGCTCGGATTCATGAACCGTTTTCTTCCCATGAAACTAGACACATAGGTCTATCCACACATATATCTCACATAATTAGGAGACATCTGGAACAAAACAGTTTTGTATTCAAAGTTAGCTAAAAATCTGTAGCGCTGAGGACTGAGTTTGCAACTGAGTCGCAAGATAGAGGACTAATTATCCATGTGTCCTATATAGAGGACCAAATGTCAAAAGAGGACAAATTAAAGGACGAAAAAAATAATTTCCCCCAACATTGTGTGATACTTTATACTCTTATATCTCTTTCATTATAACCAAGATTTTGGGTTTGGAGGGGGGCGAACTCAAAATAAAGGGAAAAAACATGATATTTTTCGATTTTGAGGAAGGGCGAAATACAAATATCAAAAATTTTGTAAGGTAAAATAATAATTTTTCAAAATTGAGGGGGGGCGATCGCACCCTCCAGCCCCCCTGGCTCCGTCCCTGTTTGTATGACTATATCTCGATTCTCAGTTGACTTTGTGAGGGAGATTCCAATATTGTCAATAGCTTTCTCGATCAATACTTACAGGTCAGGAAAAGGGGTATCTTTCGTCAGTCACTATTAAGATTCCTGTCTTAACCTCGTCCTGGTCTGCAGTGCTATCAAGGGAATCCTTATAGCACTGTCGGAGGGAAGATTCCACTTCGATTCTAATCTTCCCTTTATCTGCCAATGGTCACATGAAAAATATGTGGTTTTCGATTGTACCAAACCCTGTCTAGGTTCATTTCCGCCGTCCATAGTTGAATTTGTTGTCTCTTAACATGTAATGATGATAACTAGTGGTACCACTTCCCGACCGACTACTGTGTCGAAGTGTGGGTATCTGATCCGGAAATTCTATGGTGCACCGGGAGTATTACTATAAGTTGTACTTGTGTGTCTATCTTTTTCACACAAGTGTGTGTAGGGTTAACACATAATACATCTTACTGTGTGAAAGAGTTATACACAATAAATAATGCTCTCGATGTAACATAGTATTATCTGCATTTGGCCTCAGGAAAAAAGAGAGAGAGAGAGAAAACAATTTATTCTAGTGAATTGTAGGAATTAGTTACACAAGGATTGGATTTTTAATGCTTATCCTCGTAAAAGAAAAATATGATGGAATTTGAATCCCAAATTTTTAGAGTACGACTCGATTTGCCAACCAAAATTTTGAAGTTTGAAGAGCAAAATTTTTTCCCCATAGCATGCTTCATGACATGGTAACAAAAACCATTAATTTATTGACTAAATTAATAGTTGTTTTTAATTGATTAATTCGATGGTTTCATTTTGTAGTATGGCTAAAGTTTTACAATGACGAGGACAATTAACAAGATAAAGCTTACATCAAAATAGTAGAAATTGTGATACTACATGTTCAAACCTTACATCTGAAACCACAGTCACAGATCAAACTCTAATGTAAAAGAAACCAAACTACCATTGCAGAAGAATTATATACACTAAACAAAAGATCAAGTAACTTAATGATCAATTCGAGTTCTGTATGTGACATAGCGACTAGCGAACACTACCACCACCATCCATAAGAAGATAACGGGCCGATTGCTGGGGAGAAAATGACAAGAGTGCGTGGCCGGGGGCAATGGAATCCGACAGTGTTATTGATGGAAAACCTAGAGAAAGAGTTCAGAGAGGTTTCTGCTAATTGTGGTACTAAATGAGGGGATAGCTAGGCAAGGCTAGTTTTGCAATGTTGCTTATATTTTGGTATATATGTAGCTCATTTTTTTTATTTTTTTTGTTTTCGTACTTGGTTGGGCCGCGACAATATATATATATATATATATATATATATATATTCTAAGTTTCTAACCGACCTAAATTCATCACTAGCTAGACATATATTATTTTCCACAATCTTTGGGTGGGGGGGGGAGAGAGAGAGATGGGATAAAATTGCATGTGGTAGGGAAGAAGTGACAGTTTCAGTCATATTCTTTGTGAAGGCGAAATTAAGATGAATAGACTAGAGTGAAGCTAGCTACCTAGGGTTTGGACCTCCTCTATATCCTCTATATATATGTTGTTAATTAAATACCGGTGATCTTGATAGGAAATACTGCGACTGCCCTCGATGCCATGCAACTCTGTCGATATATTAAATTACGCTTACCAAACGGTTCAATTAAAAAATACGAGTATTTTTCATTATGTTTAAAAAGTATATGAAAAACAGAAATATTTTCAATTATATGTACGTACATGTTTTATATGGGTATAATACGAGTTTAACTGACAGAGACATAAAGGGAGAGTAATCTTTTTACAAAATTCGAAATTAAAAAGTTGGACGCAAAAATATAGTCTGAAAACCTCCCTCGGTTTATTTTATTTCAAAAGGAGGGGGATACTCTACATATCTAGCCCGACAAACCCGAGTTGACAGTTATAATCTTGAGCCATAAAGATTCTATCTAACTCCATAAAGGAGGAGAGAGTCACAATTTGTATTGTGGTAGTCTAAATTCGAACCCAAAACCTTTCACATAAAGTGGGATGTATATACCATTAGAACAACATATCTCGGGTAAAATCTCTCTCAGTCAAGTCTTTGGTTAGGGATGCAAGATGAGATCGACGAGATGATGTGATAATATGGAAAGTAACATTTAACAGCGGGACTCTATATATCTTCAGCCTGTCTTGGTCATCTATGTATCTAATCAGGTGTCACATGCTTCACTTTTTTTGCTCTCTCATGTGTAATATATATATATATATATATATATATATATATATATACTTCCTAACCAAGATTTGTTGGTCTAGTGATATCCACTTTTCACTTTATGTGAGAGAGAGGTCCTGAGTTCGAATCCAGACAACTAAAAATTATGGCTCTCTCCTTTTCTAAGGGGCTAGATAGAGCCTTTACGGCTCAAGATAATATATTATCTTTTAATATCTATAAATATAAACCTTGTCTTGTTAATTAATAATCTTCCCCTTAAACTATCGTCTTACTCAGAATAATAATAATTAAGCATATAACTCTTAATCACTAGTTTCTAAGGTTAAAAATGCAAAACATTCAAATTTTCTTTGTATGTAGTCAATTTTAATATAAAGGAAAAATCTAATTTTGGTACCACAATTGACCACTTGTACATTTTTGGTGCCAAACATTTTCGACATCTCAATTTTGGCACAAACTTTGCCCATTTGTACCACTTTGGTACCGACATTAACTACTTGACGTAAAAGGTCACGTGAGATGCACATGGCCGTTAACTTCACACGTGGCGTCAAAAAATGAGATAATGGTGATACCAAAAGTGAGACAAATGAGCAAAGTTTGGTACCAAAAATGAGATTTTCCCGTTTATTTTCACAAACACATGCATAATCACATGCAAACTTAACGGCCACGTGCATGTCACATGCTTTTTTCGTCAACTTGCAGATAACGCCAATACCAAAAATGATATGAATAGGTAGAGTTTGTACTAAAAGTGAGATCTTGAAAATTTTGGTACTAAAAGTGTGCATGTGGTTTTATGGTATAAAAAAAATGAGATTTTCCCTAATATAAATGTTCATTGTTAGACAAAGTACACAATATTTGACACGTTTCAAACACAAGAGCTGTGATGCACAAACATATGAACACGAGACATGATAACTTTTAAGGAATTTAGGATTTAGGATGGCTCAGACATTGTTGTCTAATATAATTTATGTTTAAAAATTATAAATATACGCATAGAAATACATACCCATATGTGCACTCGATAATAGATTTATAAACATATTGGTTCATGTATATAGAAAAGACATCAATGATAATATCAAATGTTTGTTAATGTATTTCCTGGGTTATTATGTTGCCAAGAAAATAATAATACAGCCTGAAAAATAAATAAACAGAAAGAAAGAGAAATGATTATTATTAACTTAACTTTTGATTTTTTTTTACCTACTATTTAACCCTCAAACTTTGTAAAATGTTGAAAAGGAAGGACCTCGTCGTGTCCACAAAAAAACATTTTTCTTTAATTTTGGACACTTCATTTGACATGTTGGAGTTGTACCATTGTCTTGTTTGTGGTCATACCCAACAATGCACGAAATGATTTTTCAAAACTTTCATGCATCAAAGCACAAGAGCAATTGGGATTTATTCCGAATTATGGGGCCGGGTTTGGTTGAATGGAATATTCCCTTGGAGAAATCTTGAATTTTTCTTAAAAGAAATAAAAAAGTTTGTGTTTGAGTTCATTTAAGTACATGCACATTTTAGAAAATATCAATATTATTTTACTTGCACACTTTCTATTTTGACATGATTTTCAGATGCCAAACGTTCGTCGATGAGAATAAATATTGACAAAAGAAAGGATAAGGTTGAATTGTATTATGCTTGAATCGCGCATTGTGATAATGAACTGTAACTGATCATAAAGTTGCTGCAATGTAAAATTACAAACCAATAAAATTAGTAATCGTTAAAGAGAGTGGATTATAAGTGATCAATCTAAAATAGTAGTTTTAGACTCAATCCAACGCACAAAGGCTTGTTTACTTGCATCATTCCAGAAACAATAAATTAACAATTATCAACTATTATATAGGTTGTCAGATACCTACACAATTATTGCGATCCAAACACACGACTTCATGATTTCATCCAGTTTAATTAGTTTGTTTTGATTGTTCTAGCTATTTGGCTTAATGAGAAAATAGGCTAACGTAACACTCAGTTTGGCTCAAAGAAATTGATAGGAAAAAGAAAAAAAAAACGTAAGAAAAACTATTTTGGTTTTCTCTTTCTTTTCCTCACCATTTGGTGAGGAATATATATTGTCTCAAACTAGTATTGAATTTTCTTTCCTATTTCCTTTTTCTTTTGATTTTCTCTTGTAATCAAACAATGAAAAATGATTTTTCTTGTGTTTTCTTTTCATTTCCCTAACAATTTTCTTGAACCAAACAGAGCGTAAAGGTTAAAAAAAAAAAAAGGGAAAAAACTATTTCAATAAAAGAAATTCTCTTAAATATAAATATATTGTTTTCCTAACGAATGTCTATCTCTATACTTTTCACCGGTTCAGATTCTCTTACATAAAATGGTGTTTCATATTATATTTTACTTCACTTATGTATGACATGTATAATTTATAAATATTATTATCTTTCAAAAATATAAAAATAAAATAGATAATATATACTTATAGTACATAAGTGAAGTAAAATATAAGATGGGATAAAGTTGCATGTGGTAGGGTTTGATCATTTAATGAATTTGAGGAGGAGACATAGGACGAAGAAGTGACAGTTTCAGTCATATTCTTTGTGAAGGGGCCGGGAAATTAAGATGAAGACTAGAGTGAAGCTAGCTAGCTAGGGTTTGGACCTCCTATATATCCTCTATATATATGTTGTTAATTAAATACTGGTGATTTTGACAGGAAATATTGCGACTGCCCTCGATGCCATGCAACTCTTGTAGTATTTGGTGATATATTACATAAAACAACTTGTTAGTAATGCAAATTAACGATGGAGGAATGCATTGCAACCGACCAAAACTAGGTTTCATATTTGTTATGATTCTAGTTGAAGTTTACACGGAGACTTGGATCCCACGTTGAAATGATTTCGATGTGAGTTCTATATGGCTTTGATCAACTCTCACTTAACTTTTAGAGATTGAGTTATCGTAAGATTAAGTTAATATCAGTATTAATGCTATTGTGGTTTAAAAGAAGACTAATTATAATCTTAAATAAGAAGGTGTATTCAATAATTGTATTCAATAACCCTTGTCTTGTTAAGTAATAATCATCCCCTTAAAGTATCGTCTTATTCAGAATAATAATAATTAAGCATATAACTCTTAATCACTAGTTTCTAAGGTTAAAAATGCAAAACATTCAAATTTTCTTTGTAGTCAATTTTAATATAAAGGGGAAAATCTCATTTTTGGTACCATAATTGACCACTTGTACATTTTTGGTACCAAACATTTTCGACATCTCAATGTTGGCACAAACTTTGCCTATTTGTACCACTTTTGGTACCGATGTTAACTACTTGACGGAAAAGGTCATGATGACCTATAACTTCACACGTGGCGTCAAAAAATGAGATAACAATGGTACCAAAAGTGAGACAAATGAGCAAAGTTTGGTACCAAAAATGAGACTTTCATGTTTATCTCCACAAACATGTGCACAATTACATGCAAACTAATTAACTGCCACGTGCATGTTATATGGCTTTTTCGTCAACGTTATAACGTCAATACTAAAAATAATTGTCAATACCAAAAATAATACAAATGGACAGTATTGTATTAAAAGTGAGATCTTGAAAATTTTTGGTATAAAAAATGTACATGTGGCCATTTATAATATAAATATGAGATTTAGCCTAATATAAATGTTCATTGTTAGACAAAGTACACAATTTTTGACACGTTTCAAACACAAGCACAGGCATATGAACACTAGACATGACTTTTAAGGAATTTAGGATTTAGGATGGCTCAGACATTGTTGTCTAATATAATTTATGTTTAAAAAAATATAAATATACGCATACACTACAAAAAAAAAAAAAAAAAAAAAAAATTATTGTCCGTGCTAATATGTTATGGTGAAAAATCTTTTTGTCATGATTAAAACCAAAGTCGTAGTATTTGCAAGTATGACCAAAACATTTATCATGACTTATAGTCATGGTTAATGTTTTATTCATTGTAAAGACCATAATTTTTAGCAATTGTAAAAAAGTGTTAGGTTAACATTTCTTCCACTACGGCTAGTTAGAGCTTAAAATAATTAGCATTCTTTTTCACCACGGTTAACTTTAGTATGACTATATGAAACATCTATTACGGCCAAGTTAGCCGTAAGTTTAGACCGCTATAGACCACGGTTTTAAGCCGTGACATATATTTTCATTACCAATGCTGAATATTCTTGTAGTGACATAAATACACACACATGTATGTATGCACTCCATAATAGATTTATAAACATATTGGTTCATGTATATATATAGAAAAAGACATCGATGATAATGTCAAATGTTTGTTAATGTATTTCGTGGGTTACTATGTTGCCAAGAAAATAATAATATAGCCTGAAAAATAAATATTCAGAAAGAAAGAGAATTGATTATTGTTAACTTTTTTCAAAAAAATCATTTTTGAATTTTTTTACCTACTATTTAACCCTTAAAACTTTGTAAAATGTTGAAAAGGAAAGATTTATTCGTGTTCAAAACGTGTTGAACACGCTATCAGCCGTGTCTCCCGTGGTGCCATGAAAAAACATTTTTCTTTAATTTTGGACGCTTCATTTGACATGTTGGAGCCATACCAATGTCGTGTCTTTGGTCATACCAACAATGCACGGAATGATTTTTCAGAACTTTCATGCATAAGAGAGTAATTGGAATTTATTCTGAATTATGGGGCCGGGTTTGGTTGAATGGAATATTCCTTTTGGAGAAATCTTGAATTTTTCTTAAAAGAAATAGAAAAGTTTGAGTTTGAGTTCATTTAAGTACATACAAAAATCCATGTAAATTTTAGAAAATATCAATATTATTTTACTTGCACACTTTCTATTTTTGCATTATTTTTATAAGTGTATTAATAATAGTTTTAGACCCAATCCAACGCACAAAGGCTTGTTTACTTGTATCATTCCAGAAACAATAAATTAACAATTATCAACTATTATATAGGTTGTCAGATTTTTTTTGGTTTCCCACATGCACGGTATTCTAACCCTTTGGGCCAGACTAATGTTGCTCGAGTTGGGAACATCCACAGAAAGTGTGAGGTTAACTCTTCAAAGGAGAATTTTTTCCATACCAGGGCTTGAATCCGAGACTTCTGGTTAAGGGAACAGAGGCATGTACCACTTCAACCAAGTCTCTTTGGTATATAGGTTGTGAGACACCTACACATTTATTACGATCCAAACACATGACTTCAAGATTTCGTCCAGTTTAGTTAGCTTGTTTTGAAGTAATCTAATTGTTCTAGCTATTTGGCTTCCTGAGAAAATAGGCTAACGTAACACTCAGTTTGGTTCAAAGAAATTGTCAGGAAAAGAAAAGAAAACGCAAATAAAACTACTTTTCTCTTCTCTTCATTTTCCTAACTAAATGGTGAGGAAAAGATATTGTCTCAAAATAGTATTAGATTTTCTCTCCTATTTTTTTTTCCTTTTGATTTTCTCTAGTAATCAAACAATGGGAAATGGTTTTTCTTGTATTTTCTTTTCATTTCACTATCAATTTTCTTGAACCAAACAGAGCGTACGTAAAGGTTAAAAAAACGAAAACGACTATTTCAATAAAAGAAATTCTCTTAAATATAAATATATTGTCTTCACCAGTTCAGATTCTCTTATATAAAATGGTGTTTCATATTATATTTTACTTCACCTATATATGACATATGTATAAATATTATTATTTTTCAAATATATAAAAATAAAATAGACAATATATACTTATCGTACATAAATGAAATAGAGTACAAGATGATACATCCTGTCCTTTCTATGAAGTAGAAAACTTGGAATGATTTTTCACATAATTTAAAAGAATCAAATACACTCGCCAAAAGAAAAACGAACCAAAGTTTTCTAAACATAAAATTCAGTAATTTTACTATTTCTTCTTTTTTAAAAAAATGTAATTTTACAATTTCAACCCACCAAAATTGCAGTGTGGATTTTCTATTGCATACAATGTTGCAATCTTCTATTACACTTCATATATGAATGACATGTGGATAAAATATTTTTTAAATATAAATTTAATACGAATATATACACTTGTGAGGCAGACATGATATGCAACACAAGATGCAACACTATTTTGTAATAAAAGGTCTCGTGTGCCAAAATTGGAGATAAAAAAAAAACTATTTTACCCCATGAAACCAAAAAAAAGCAATTCAGATTTTCTATTGCAAATGATGTTGCAATCTCCTGCTGCACTTCACCTATGAATGATATGTGTATAAAATAAATCCTCGAATATAAATTTAATATGGATTATATACACTTGTTGGACATGCATGATATGAAACACGAGATGCAACACCATTTTGCAGTAATGGATCTCGTGTGTAAAAAAAGGAAAATGGAAAAAGAAAAGAAAAAAAAGGAGAACCGGCTGCGCCGGTAAACCAATAGGAGCAGCTTGCCTACTTATAACCGACTTTGGAACTTCCTCTTTCCCATTCCCACAAATTGAAGTGAAAAAATATCAGTTGCTTCATGTTCTTTTCATCATTACACTCTCTTTTCCTTTAATATATTGTTAATTAATTGTCTGTATAATTAAGGTTTCAAAATTTGTACTTTAATGGAGGCTAATAAAGGGTACACCGAAGATGGCACAGTTGATCTCCACGGGAAGCCCGTCCTTGCTGATAATACTGGCAAATGGAAGGCTTGTGCTTTCCTTCTTGGTAATTAAGCATCTAATACTTTATAACATACACACACACATATATATATATATATGTATATATTGATGCATAATTAGTGTAATTAATTACAATAACAAGTTGAGGTTAATCCCATGAGAAGGCGATATACATGAATACATAGAGAAAAATACACTTTGTACCCCTAAATTATTCACGTTGTCGCATTTAAGTCCAGATCATCAAATGAAACAAAATCCTCGACTTGACTTTTTATAGCTTGTCATGACGTAATTTGATAGACCATTTTATTACGTTTGATAGTTCACCTAAATGCAACAAGTAAATAGTTCTACAAAGTGTATTTTGCCCTTAACAAAATTTTAAAACATTCCAATGATTTTATGTTGGTTATGATCATAATTAAATAAGTTTATAACTTGTTACTTAGAATCTTATATATTAGACATTTTTCGTCACTACCATTTAACTTGAATTAAGTTAAATTTTAAATGATGAGGTAGTATGATCGAAATTCTAGTCTGAACTGAACTTTAAAGAAGTGATAAAATATTGATGAGTCAAGAAATGACGTATAACATCACTTTAAATTTATTACAGGGTATGAAGCTTTTGAAAGGATGGCCTTCTATGCAATAGCTTCAAACCTAGTGGTTTACTTGACAACCCAACTGCATGAAGACACAGTTTCATCAGTGAGGAATGTGAACAACTGGTCAGGAGCAGTTTGGATTACTCCAATCATTGGCGCCTATATTGCTGATTCTTACTTAGGCCGCTTTTGGACCTTCACCATTTCATCCTTAATATATGTCACAGTAAGTTATGATTTTTTTTACTAAGGTGATAATCGGGAGATTCTTTTATGGATCGGGTGTTCTCGTCATTTCAAATAGTGAAGATTATGTCACATCTATAATATATGACGTGATTTTCATTATTTTTTCGAACACTCTTGTATGAAACTGTTTTGGTGATCTCAATTTGCAACGGATCAACTATTACGTGAATTGCTTAAATAATCCCAATCAGCTCCTCTTATGGTCAAAGAACAGATAATGACTATTTGTACTGGAATGAGCTCTTTTGTCTTTTCAAGTTAAAGAACTTTTTGAGATATTTGCTTGTGGGGCCTATATATATTAGATGAATATAATGCCTTGTTATAATGACCTGCAACTTAGGTTCATCTGATTGTGTGTTTAATTCATGGGGTTGCTACTGGACCATCTATATATATAGAACTAGATAAAGACACATCAATTAATGCTTATGTCGATGGAATATGACTTATTATTTCCATTTTTTTAAAATGAAATCAAATTTACGCTAACTAATCGTATGTGAGTAATTATATTTGTCATGCGATAGGTGTATAGTTCTCAATTGACCGCGGGCAAGTGGCATCATAATTTTCTTTTAATGGGTTCGTTTTAGTCCAAATGTGGTTCCGACATATTTGTGATTTCATTAGAAATATCAAATTAATTAATTATCTAATTTAACTATTGAGTTTTTAATATTTCTCAATAGGGAATGGTACTCTTGACTATGGCTGTCTCCCTTAAATCCTTGAAGCCCACTTGTGAAGATGGAGTTTGCAACAAGGCCACCCCAACACAAACTGCATTCTTCTATACATCTCTCTACATAATAGCCATAGGAGCTGGTGGAACAAAGCCAAATATTTCCACCTTTGGTGCAGATCAATTTGATGATTTCAATCCACTTGAGAAAACTTTAAAATCCTTTCTTCAATTGGTGGATGTTTAGTGCCTTCACTGGCTCAGTATTTGCTACGCTTGGACTTGTTTACATCCAAGAAAACTTGGGATGGGGATTGGGATATGGTATCCCTACTTTTGGACTTATATTGTCTTTGGTCATTTTCTACATTGGCACCCCAATGTATAGGCACAAGGTTAGAAGGACCCGGCACCCGGCCGGTCACCTTTTGAGAGTTGTTCTAGCGGCGTTTGCTAATTCCAAGCTCGAGCTCCCTAGCGATCCGTTGAAGCTTCATGAGTTGGATCAACAGTATTATGTCAGTACGAGAAAACCCCGTCTTCACCATACTCATGTATTCAGGTGAGCTTACATTTATGCGGAGAATTAACCTTTTTTGGTTTAAATTAATGTTGTTGGTAGTTATAGTACATCTTAGTATTTGAACACGATCTTTGATGCTACATGGAATAATCAAGTTAGTTCTAAATATAGAGTGACAAGAGTTTGGTCATCTTTAGGGGCTCCTGGTATTACTAGTCTCGACTCTAGCTATTACAACCATCTATATATATTGTGGTGGACTACGTATAGTCTTTATAATTGTAACTAGTCGCGTAGGCACACTCAATGCGTGTGTTTAGTCAATTAAAAGTTATACTTAAAATTTTTAATTGAATATTTAAGCATAATATCTATGTTTTAACCTTATATTAGGCATAAGAATTTATAAGTAATTAGAAATGAGTTGGAGAGAGAAGAAAAAGGTTGACGAGAGAGAAGGTGAGAAAATGTGAGAGAGTGAAAAAAAGGCAAAAAAAAGACGTGAGAAAAGAGGAGAGAAGGAAAAAAAAATAGAAAAAAGATTGAAAATTGCTAAAATTTAGGAGTTAGTTAGGATCATATCAAAACTACGTCCAGTCCAACATTCACTCCTCTTCAATTATAATATAATATAGATAGTATAGATTATACGAAACTCGTAAACTCTGGACTTCTTGATAAGTAATATTCACACTGACATTTCGGAGAAGGAATCATAAGTCACGACATTCTGGTCAAGAGAAAAGATTTTATTGTCCTTCTAAGATAGTGTGAGGGGGACCATTTATATGAAATGCACAACTATGTTATCTCCAGTTATTGTGTAAATGTTGTACAAATTTTTCTCCCATGTGCATCATTAATTTTGCATATCTGTGTTTGGTCCATGAATTGTGGAACTTCTATTCAAGGTGCTTTAATAAGTAAAGGGGGTGGTACCACAATGATTTATACTCCTCGACCCCACCAATATCCGGGTTGTTGGGATTTCAAAAATTCTCTACTTAATCTATAGATTACCGTCTATCTTGTCTCATCGAATCTAAAATTCTGGCTCCTTGTTGATTACTTCATAGTAATGGCCCTTGCACATAAAGCTATATATATTACAAAAACCTTATCCCCAAACGGCCTCGTGCCGTGTGGGTCCCTTCTTGGACCAGTCCTACCTAAACATTATATCACGAGTCCAGCCCACCTCTAGAAAACTAATTACTAAGGCAGAAGAGAATACCACGCTATATAAATTAGTTAACATACCGATGTGGGACTCATTTTAATTTGGTGAAACTTGCTTTGCTTTCCCGGTTGTGTTTGCCCTTTTGCCTCTTTAGAAGTTAATTAGTGACAGTTGCAACTTGCAACAAAGACTCTTGTTTCATTTAATGGTACAATGGCCCAATGATAGTGGGAAGATGGGTCACATACAACTGCAGATAATGGCACTCCGGTTGTCACATGCATGCTTGAAAATAACATCATCGAGGGTGGGGGTGACATAAGAACAAATACTGCGGATCGTGGGACAATTACAGTTATTTATGTATTGAAATTGTGAGGTATATTATAAATGAATAATTGAAATTTGCCGGTTTTAAACAATCAAGTTGCACCAACCCCCCAACTATTCTTAGTGAATCGCGCGTTCCTAAACAGTTAGATTAATTTGTTCGGATATTGTAAAGGTCACCCCAAGCTTTCAACATTGTATACAATAGATTTTGATCATTATCCTCTTTGACTGGACACAGAGAAAAAAATGGGAGTTAGTGATTTCAATCCATCATTATTCATTACTCTAGTGATTGACTCGAAGTTAGTAATGTCACGTCATTACTTTAGAATATAAGATTTTTTTCTTTTCTAGAACATGTTTTAGGATGTGAAGAGTTGCGTTGAGACCTCGCCGAAAGAAAATGTGTGATCAATGAATTGATTCCAGCGAACAGATGCTACAGGCGAGGTCCCCCATTACCATTGAATCATTGGGGTTTGGTGGTGAAAACTGAAAACAAACCTACCCTCTTGGCCAAAAATGGGTCGTGTGTTTCGTGTCACACTTGCACGTTTTCTTTGTCATCGTTTACGTGTTTCTACTTTCAGGTGGTTGGATAAAGCTGCAATCAGTACCAGCCCCTCAAGACCACCGTGCACAGTCACACAAGTAGAAGAAACCAAGCTTGTGCTAGCCATGTCCATGATATGGCTTGTAACCCTAATCCCTAGCACCATATGGGCTCAAATCAACACTCTATTCCTCAAGCAAGGCACCACTTTAGACAGACATTTGGGCCCAAACTTCCAAATACCAGCAGCATCACTAGGCAGCTTTGTCACACTCTCCATGCTAGTCTTTGTACCGATATACGACCGTTATTTCGTCCCTTTCGCTCGAAAGAAAACCGGAAACCCTCGTGGAGTCACCTTACTAAAGAGGCTCGGGATTGGTTTTATGATCCAAATAGTAGCGATCGCGATTGCATACACAGTTGAAGTTAAGAGGATAGGTGCGATTAAAGTGCACCGATTGATGAAAAGTCCCGAAGCAATAATACCTATGAGTATTTTCAATTTATTACCTCAGTATGTGCTTCTAGGTGTGGCTGATGTTTTTAATGCGATTGGTTTGCTTGAATTTTTTTATGATCAATCGCCGGAGGATATGCAGAGTCTCGGGACGACGTTTTTTACAAGCGGGATCGGAGTTGGGAATTTCTTGAATAGTTTTCTTGTGACTGTGGTGGATGGGATTACAGGGAGGAATGGAGGGAAAAAATGGATAGGGAAAAATGTTAATGATTCACATTTCGATTACTATTATGGGTTTCTCTTGATATTATCAACCCTAAATTTGGGAGCATTTGTGTTGGCATCAAAGAAGTATGTGTACAAAACGGAATCAGCTGAGATCAAAGATGGATTTGTGCAATCGGAGGGCAGAGGCTTGGACATGTCTCCGTTGGGCTTACAAGTTTGAAAAGTGCTTATTGGCTTTTCAAATCCTAGTTTAAATCTTCGGTTGCACAATCGTGAAATATTGCTTATTACAAGTACAGGGAGAAAGGTTGTGATGTGGAGAAAAAATTGACTTCTTGCTCTCCGTTGTAACCAATCTTCTATATATTTGTGGCACGTCTATATATGTAATAGGAAGTGTTATTGTACGATTTGGCAATGTAAGTTGTAGTTTGTTAGCATGATATTTTTCCCATTTTAAATGTTTTTCCACATTGAACTGAGAAAAGACATAAGCAAATTTACTCAACTTTAAATGTTTTCCAACTTATATCCAATTTTATCAAAAAAAAAAAAAATCTTCTATCCAGCATGGCAAATTGCAAAAAATAAATCATAAAGCAAATTACGAACCCCAAGAATTATGAAAGCTAATTTGGAAAATTAACAAGACAAAAGTTGGAAAATAATAGTGGAAAATCAAACCCAACATATTATATCCGCTGGAGAGGCTTAAATCGTGTGTCGTGTGCAATTGGGCTTTCTTTCTGGTTATATGATGGGCCTTGTCACATCCAAAAATTTCAAATTGCACCACTCCTTCATAAATTTAATATAGGAAAATAAAATTATAACTAATAATACTAACATTAGAAAAGGTATATTTTCATTAAAAAATTTGATAAATAATAAATAATAATAGTGACTGCACATAGTGGTTTTGGAAATAATTTCATTAAAGTTTCGATACATGTCTAATTTCATAAAATTTTATTATCAATAATTGCTAACTAGAAAAATTGGTTATTAATCTGTTTTTTTTAAAAAATATTATTGTGATACCTAATTATAGATTTGATTATTTCATTAAAAGAAAAAGCGAAAACAAAGGATAGGCTTTCAAGTTCAATGAAAATGGTAGTTGGCATGTTGTAATTATGGCTAAAACATGATTCAAAAAAGTATTTGATAAGCGACTCTAAATTGATCGTTAAAAACTCGGTTGAGTTTGGTTCATTTAATATAACAAATAAGCTCGAACATATAAACCTACATGGTAAGGTTAAACTCGACTCAATTAGTTAAACAAAATGATGAAATATTGTATAAGAATATCAAGCTACTCGCTAGACTTGATTAAAGCCCGTTCTATCTCAATTCGAGTAGCAAATCAGCCAGATTCAAATACAATTCTTCAAGTTTCATAAAATTCAAACATACTTGAATGATACATTATTCAGCTCGACTTAATCCACTTACCCCTTATTCTACTGTTTATGTTATCTTTTCAAAAAATTAATCATTTCTAACTACTACTATCATAATCAAATATCATGTCCTAAAGAAAATCATTATGTTCGTTCATTTATTTCATTCTTTCAATTAATCTCCAATTGTGCTATCTCCCCAACGTTAAATTTTTAATTGCTATCTGATGCGGTTTGAAATTTACACTAAGAAAACGTATAAATCAGAATACATTTTATACTCTAAATTTACTACGAATAATATATCAAAATACGTAATAAGAACTTGAATTCACAAAATGAACAAAGTATTGCACTTTCTATTGACTTTCTTGAGAGAGAATATAAAGTAGTGTTGTAAAATAGTTAAGTGTATGTAAAGAATACATGAAATGAATAAAATTCTCTTAAATATGGCCTAATGACCGAATTTCCTCCTAATTTTGGTGTGTTGAGCGTTTTTGGAGTAGGGGGCGGGGTGGGGATGGGGATCATTTCCCTCATTTTAGGGGCTAGTGATTGGACTTTGACGTGGTCCAACCTTATCCTATCGTCAGTTGTCCTTTTTGAGCTTTCCTTCCATCTTTTAGCTATCCATTTAATCTCCTTAGTATGACGTAGGGGGTTCCACATAACTTGATCTAGAAGCCTCCTCGTGGCTTGATATAGGAGCCTCCACGTAGCTTATGCCATGAACTTCTCTTGATGGGCTTTGATCTTAATCTTTTTTAGGTGTCCAACCGTTTCGTTGGCCCATGTAATTAATGTTTATCGGGGCCCAATTCGCACACCAGTCCAAATAACAAGTGTGATATTTATGGGCGTATCACTATCTATTACCAAACAAACAATGGACAATTATTTCTATTGTTTTGGTCCTTCTTTTTCTTTTCTTTTTCTTCTTTTAATAATATCAACTTACCTAATAACTAATATCAAATAATATTTTAAGTTGATCACTCATCACGATCTCATCTAAAATAATGTGTAACTAAATTACCTAAATCACTTAGTAAATAAAATTGAGACAAAAACAAACAAAAATTGAAAAGATGTAATATCTTGAATACAATAGTGGAAAGATTAATGCATTTTGCTTACCATGATACCATAAGATAGAATCAGAATAAAATATTTAGTAGTACATTCACTTAATTGTTATTGTTGAGAGATGAGATTATAATCATTCTATTGTTTGAATTATACCCTAATGGAAAACTATAATATTTTCATGTGAATAATTATTAAGAGTGTGAAACATGCATGTGGATGGAATAATAACATTTAACAGACATTTGGTAAAACTGCGAAATTTGCTTAAATAAATGATGATAAAGGTTTAATTGCTAATCATCATGAAAAGAATTTGTTGTTTACCCTGTAACCACACCCATCATCTTTCATTATTCTTGTTATGATCATGTAAAGAAAAATTGAAAAAGTATTTTATATATATATGCATTGATTTTGTTACCTCCTTATTTAAGTTCTTCACAATGTTATCATATTGTTCGAATATTTATTAATTTTGTAGAGAATTTTTTTGAGATACTTATGTTAATTACATGTATAATATTTAGGGGTTTTAGAACTCCAAATTTATATATAATGATAATTATCTGTGTGTGACTGATACCATGTATTGTAAATTGATGTATAGTGTCTATAAATAAATTTAATAGTGTTTGGACTCTTACATCGCTCTCATAAAAATGGTTTTTAAAACACAACACCATTTCGCCTTTTAAGCAGCAAAAGAAAAAGGTTTCTTTTGACACTATATAGATTCTGTGAATTTCAACATCCCAAACTCCAATGTGGATAGGGAAGAAGAAAAGAAGGGTTTAGCACGAATAAAGCAAAAATAAGAGAAAAGAGAGAGCAGTGGGAAAGGAAGGTGAAAGTTCTTTAGCACTTTCTTTCCAAGGTAAAGAAAATGGATTCTTCTTTATAAATTCCGTCAGATCTGATTGTAATCAAATATAATTTACAGGATGCGTGACAAATTATACGACACTTATATTCACTTGTTTTTAAAATAACACTAGCGCAACCCCGTGCCAAGGCACGGGATACTAATTATGTATATAAATATAATCAAATATATATATTTATATGTATCATTATATAATTTATATATTTCTAGTATACAAAATTACAGGTTCAATTCAAGTTTGATGACTCATTGAAAATTATGTTTATATGGGTATTAACTCATATATTTTTGTTTAAGAAACAATAATATATGATCAGTAAACTGGACAAAACGAATATTAAAAAATAAAATGATTGATAAATATCATTAATAATAAAAATAAATATTGAAAAGTTAGTTTTATTTGAATTTCAATTATATTGGTAACTACCTTGTTTTGAATTTCAAATTTTGAATATTTTAGATAAGAATAATAACTATATTTATCCAAATCAATTAAAAAATATAAATCAAATTGCTTATGTGGCAAAATTGACTTCAATTAAGTCATTCGCATGTGTGTTTACTTGAGTGACCTCAAATGTTGTGTTTTATTATATATAAATTTGGATTATGTCAAATCAGGTCTAGACTAAATAAATTTCAATGTGCACACTCTTGGCACTATTTTAGGGATAAAAACAAATTGGGTAGAAATGATATTATAGTTTTCAATCTTTATTTATTTATTTATTTTATTGACAAAGGAACCCGCAGCCACTATATATCCAAAGGTGTGTACTGAGTAAACCCCGCCCTCATGCAATAGCCCGCAAACCACACGAGGGTTAAGTCTCACTAGGCAAGCCCTGTACAATGGACTCATATCCCAAGATAGGTTTGAATACGGATGACTTGGTAGGAAATATCTACCTTATCATCTCGACCAACTCAAGAGACGTATTCAATCCTTATAATTTCCAATGGAGGTTGATCATTGAATATAGAATAATGATGTTTTTCACTTGCCACTCGTTCCTTCATTCAATTATCTTGACAGTACTAAAAGTAGTATTTTAAATGAATCCAACAATCACTTTAGAGAGGAGGTCCAGTATCCTCCGAAGGATTTCCATTTGAGATTCACAATAATAATTGAAATTCGTAACAATTCAAAATCATCGAAGTAAGCACCGAAAAATCTATTATAATGGATTTATTTTAATAAATTATTGTTACGAACTAAAAAATTATTTTTCAGTCCTACTATTCAAACACTATGTCATGGTTATTCAATTTTGCCTTTAACATAATTTTTCAACCTTTTTATTTGCTCCTGTAATCACGCAAAAAGTTTCGGGCATCATTTGTGTGCCTAATTAATTAATGTATTTACAAAGTGATATATGTTATGTTACTTTAGTCAAAATCCTCTTTGGTGGGTTTGCGAGGCTAGTGTGTCTTTCAAGCATGCCTTCCATACCGACCTCCTTTAAGAGGAAAGTAAATGTAGATGTCCTTTAAAAAAATACAACTATGAAAGCTCCATCAGATATTATTGCAGTGGTCTACTTCACGTCTACGGGTTGAGTTGGAGCACTTTTTTTCAAATTGTATATCACATCTTCAAATCTGACAAGATGGCTATGGATCTAAAGAGACAGAGACAGATCTGACGAGATGACGACGGGTGATATATAAGTTTTTATATAGCGTTTTAGATATTTTATTTAGTTTTATTTTCTCTCTCGTATGAGAGTTTGTTTTCTCTCTCGAATGGGAGTTTCATCTCTCCTTGAATAACAGTTGCACAAAAATTTTCTTGTGTTCGTTTGTAAGTTCTTAAAATTTGTTATTTGCAAAAACTTGATAGTTGGTGTTTCAGATAGGGGCGAATTTATGTATGTCCCGGGGGGGCAGTGCCCCCACTCATTTTTTTTTAATATATACATATTTTTTAATTTTAATTTATAAATTAGATTAATGCCCCCATTCAATTTTTTAAAGCACCCCGCCTCAAGATTGAAAAATATTACGTTTTCTCCCTTTACTTTGAGTCCCCCCCCCCAAAAAAAACCCAAAATTCTAGCTATAACGAAACATGTATAAGAGCATAAAGTATGTCAAAAGTTGTAATTGAACCTAGTTCCTTATTATATTTTCCTCCATAAATATAGTTACCGTACCGCGGGGGGCCACCCACCCTTAAATCCTTCATGTATTTGGCAAAAAATAAATTGTATAGCTATATCACAACAATCTCACCTCCTCTCAGTAAAATTCCTGGCTCCGTCCCTAGTGCCTCCATCTATAAAGCACGGACACTCCGAAAAATCACCACGGGCGCGTTCGGACACGGCTACCACGTGTCCCTAATTAAAAATAAATAAATAAAATTTAGACACGGCCAAGGCACGCCCCCGCACGGCTAGGACACGGCTAGGTCACTTTTTATAAGATACTAAAACTTTGGGGGGTCAAATTGTAAATAAAAACTTATCAATTTTCTAAATCTAATAAAAATTTACCAACTTTTTATAAGAAACGGATTTGAACAACGGAGTATTTATTTTTTGTTATAGCATATTTTGGATTGAAAACATGTTTATTGTTATATTTAGTTTATGTTTATATTTTTATTTTGCATTTGTTATTAATAAGTAGTTGAATTATTTGCAATATACATAATTTTACGAAGAAACAACTAAAATACAAATTTGTAGGACAGCCGTGTCCAAGCCGTGTTGTGTCCTATATTTTTTTTAAAATGCCGTGTCCGTGTTGGTGCATCATAGGCCTCCACTAATCCAAATTTCTAGATCCGCCACTAGTTTTAGATGTTCTTACTACATTGTTTGAGTCGATATAAATTGTATTGTTCCATGCGTTGTAAACTTTCGATTGAATTATATATAAGACCGATTTTTCTTCAAAAATAAAATAAAATGTAGATGTTCTTTCTTTAATTCCGATTTTTTTTCAAAATAATATTTTATCTCATACTTTATTTTACACATATATGTGTAATGTATGATATATATTTTTCAAAAGCATAAAGTTTACATAGATTAGATAATGAGATAAATACTACCCAAAAAAATTGAGATTAAGGAATTTGATATAAAATTTTATAAGCGAGGAAGGGGTTAGAGAGTAAGGCACCGAAACGAGGGTATTAGTTATGCCTAGGGCTGTAAATGAGCCGAGCCTTGTAAAATTTACAGGCTCGAGCTCGAGCTCATCTCAAATAATTTGAGAGCTCAACGAGCCCTTTTTTTAGAGCTCGAGCTCAAGCTCGATCTCGGGACAAACGAGCAAAGCTCGTCTCGTTGGCTCATTCGAGCTCGAGCTCAAGCTCGACTCGTTTGCGAGTTCGAGTTCGAGCGAAGCTCGAAATTTTGGCTAACAAAAATATACCATGTAAATGAAAAGTTCCAATTCTGAGTCTTTGTATTTTTATATAATGTTCTAATTCTCAATTTAGGGTTTAGGACTTAGGGTTTAGGACTAGGGTTTAGGGTTCTATCTTATATTTATTTGCCCCCTTTTGCTTTATCATCGTAATAAAATTAGAATTTTAATATAATTCGACAAGTCTTAAATTTCACAATTTGAGTAGTTATTCAGTATAGTTCAGAAAAAAGAAAGTGGGTAAAATCTTGCTTATGTAACGTGGTTACATAAATTTTGATATGTGTAACTGAGTTATCTTCAAATTAAATTAATTCTTTACAAAAACATATGCGTATTATTATAAATTTCGTTATGAAAATATGACAGATGAAGTCAGATTGGATGAAATATTATAATTTAGAATGAAAAATTTAGATGAAAAAGTATTTTTATAATTTTTTAAAATATATTATTTCGTGATTTCTTAAGTATTATTATTGCAATACTATTAGTATATATATAACACAGATGAAAGTTGGCATTTAACATTTCGCAGGTGAAGTGTTTATTCAATATTATTTTTTATTAAAAATAATGTATAATTTTGAATATAATAAGTAAACACAAATATATATATATATATATATATGTAAATTAACAGTAAAAGCTCGTGAGCCGGCTCGGGAGCTTATGAACACCCAAGTGGAAGCTCGAGCTCGGTTCATCAATAAACTCGAGCTCGCGAACGAGCCGAGCTTTAATCGAGCCTGCTCGCAACGCTCGCGCTGGCTCGGCTCGCGTCGCCTTACACCCCTAGTTATGCCAGTGGACGAGCATAAGCTCAGTGCAGTGGCGTCTGAGGGCCAGTAAATACGAAGATTTTAAAATTTTACTAATTAATTTGTATTATATATATAGGTCTATTAGATATTTACATCTGGTGATATACACTCTGAAAATGAAAAATATTGTTAATCACAAATTACGGTGTAAAAGAGTCCAATACTGGATGACTACACAAATGAAAAGGTCAAGGTTACAATAGAATAAATAACCCTAATATAAGGACTAAAGGAGATTTTTGTAAATTTTGGAGTGTTTTTCTTCGGGTAAGATTGTACACTTGACATCATCTCCTAAGTCAATATCTGTCACGAGTTAATTGGTTCACATGCAATTTTTATGTGATCAGGGTCGAGCAATTCAGCCAGTTGAGTAGTTTAATTAAATCAAGCGGGTCGACCAAAATATTTTCTGATATCACTAAGGGGGCATTTTGGTAATATTTAGTGTGAAATATTTTATTCCATATCACAATGGTACGTTATATGAATATGAATATATATTGATTATTATTGGGTAGATAAATAAATACATGATAAGTGTTTAGTAATTATATAATGAATGAATATATAATATAAAATTATATATAAATGGATTTATTTGACACGCATATCAAATGTCGCGTTTTTTTGCTTGTATTTATAACTTTGTCTCCCACACAACTACGGGAAATACTATGGTGGACCGAGATCATTGTCCTCAGTCTACTTTTCACCATTGGATCTCCCAATAGGGGGTAATTTACTAAATTACCCTAGATCCAATGGTAAAAGTGGATCGGGACCAATGGTCTCGGTCCACCATAGTATTTTCCCACAACTACTCAGCTTTCACTAACCTACAGCAGTCACACACTCACACTTAAGTCACATAGAGCGGGACCATAGAGCGACAAAATTTGAAGAAATTTGGGAGTGGGAGTGCTTTAGAGCGTATATAATATAAATATAATTTAAAGTTTATCTTGTCATATATATTATATGTTTTATAAATTGTTCAGCCAAATTATCTTTAGATATTATTTTGATAAGATTATTTCATATTAAAATAAGTATTTGTTAACTTGAATTTTAAAAATAAGATGATGTGATAGTCTTTTTTAGCATGCTTAAAAAATATAATATATGATGAAAGATTATTAAAATAATATTAGTTTTAGATCCGAACTCTTGACCGGAAAGGACACCAAAGACTCAATTCAGTATTACAAGTTATAGGTATTAATTTTTTACAAAATCTATATTTGTTTCAATCTTTTTGTTTTGAGGGCAAATCTTTTATTTATTTTGACTACTAAAACAATTTTCATTGAATGCATATGAAATATTATTAGTGAAAAATCGTTTTTATTTTGTCAAGTGTGGTTCCTAAATTTTAGTTTGAGAATTAAAAATTTTAAGAGTGTCATAGAGCGAAGCTCTCAAGCTCGGAGTGTAAGAGCAAGCTCGGAGCACTAAAGTATTAAAGGAGGATTATGTGGGCTAAACTCACACACTGAATAGTGAATACTGTAGTTTATCGTCTGAAAAATAAAATAATTTTGCCTTTTCCTTAACCTGGTCCCAATGAAATAAACCCCAAAACACCATCATTACTCACTCTCATGCATCTTCATATTGTGCTCCAATCAAAGATCACCCCTTCATAAGTTCAGTCTTAATATATATATATATATATATATATATATGCGCAAGTTACGGCATTTAGGAACATTCTAATTTATGAAATTTAGAGCTGCTCTCTTTTTGGTTGAGAAAAGTTATGGCGGAAACGAAAAGGATTATAAACCCTAGAGCTGAAATCGACACTTCGCCGCCGTTCGAGTCGGTGAAGGAGGCGGTGGACCGATTCGGCGGCAGTGGTCCCTGGATACCCAATCAATTACTGCGTTTAGCTGTGAGTTTTTTGTTGTTTCATTTTTCTCGTACGTTTCCTTTGTTAGTTTGAGGAGTTAGTTACCCCATGTATGTATGTATATGTTTCACTTCAAATCTTGATGTTTTGTTTGTGGTGGAACTCTGTACGTAATGCTCTGTTTTATCTGGTTAATGTTTGAGGAAAATTATTTCTTGTTAAATATACCAGAGCCAGAGGGAAAGTAAAATACAGGGATAATTACCCCCTCGAAGATGAGTTAATTACACAAACCTCCTCTTACTAATTGATAATTACCAACACACCCCCTCATGGGGTCTATTTGTAAGGTTTACAGGGAGTGCAATTGTAAGAATTGTAACACATAGTGGGTGCAATTATAAGAAATCTTTAACATAAGAGGATGTAATTGTAAGAAATATTTAACATGAGGGGTGGGTTTGTAATTATTAATTAGTGAGGGGAGGTTTGTGTAATTAACCCATCATTGAGGGGGTGTGAGTGTAACTATCCCTAAAATATATGGGCCAAGTGTTATAGACTAAATGGTTATACTAAACATATGCAAGAGTCAATCAAACTCGAGATAATATCATAAAAGATTAATCGACACCACAGACACCACAGTAGAAGGGTAGAAAATTTCACTCTTAACGAAATACAATGAATGTCAAAAGTTCAAATTAAAAACCTAGTTCTGGATTTTTCCCCAAAAATATAGCGTATCTTCGCCCTCTGCAGAACAGGCCTATTGATCATGGGCCTTATGCTTAATTCTGGACTAGGACTTTAAGACATATTACAGCAGATATTATTATAGATAGTGAATTAGTGATATGACATGAGTTTATCATTTTGGGGCTACTTCGTCGTGAGGATCACGTATGTTGGTATTTGGGGAATAACAGTGAGCAAGAAAGGACTAATGAGTTATGACCATGGATATGAAATTGAGAGTAGTGGTGATGGAGAATGTAATTGTAACGACGTCTGAAAGCTCATAAACACAGAAAATTGCATCATTGTTTGGTTCCAGATCCAGTGAGGCTTCCATGGTGGAGTCAATTGCAGTTAGATATATCATATCTCTTGCTATGAGGTATTGATTGATTAGATCTTAAGATCGCCTTTTCACATATATCATGCTACTAAAAGAGGTTTATATGAAAAATCCTATTGATTTTACTCTTGTTTTTTGTGATTTTATCTTAAATGGTGCCACCTCAAGGTGTTAATGGGCTCGAATACCATTTGCAAGAATAGAGACGAATACCCCAAGTACATAACTGAGCAACAATTGTGCATCTAATGTGTGCCGAAACTTTATAATTGTCCCGAGATGATTACTTTGGTACTCAAGTCTAAAGATGATATGAAAGTAAAGGTGTCGACCAGTCCGGCCCCTCGGCTTGTCTCAGATTGGGCCGGACTAAACCCAACAGTCATTTGCGAAGTTAGCAAAATGAGGCTACAATAACCAAGCCGGACCAGTCCATTTGATATCTTTATGTGCAAGTGCATTTACATTTGAACTAGTGTAAAACCGATCTTTTTCAGCATCTGTTCTTTCTGAAGTGCGTGTAACTCACACAAATATCTCTAATTGCAGCACGAAAATGATATCTTTGATGTGGAGAATATTGAGGAACGAGCTGCAAAACTCGAAAGGGATCTGATCATGAAAGAGCAGCAAACACTCAATCTCTTAAAAGAACTTGAATCAGCCAAAAAATTCGTCGAAGGCTTAAAACTCAACTTGATGCCAGAATTTTCTTCGTTCATGGAAAACCGTACGATTGTTTCCCACCAAAATTCTACAGAGGGCTTAAATGGTTTGATGTCCGTGGAGTTGAATCAGGCGAAACTGAATCTAAATAAAACATCGATGGATCTTGCCGTAATTCAAGCATCCGTAGAGTCTTTGAACAAGAAAATCAGAAGAGATAAGCTTTTGCTAGAATCGAAAACTAAGAGAAATCCCGATGTAGGCCCGAAAGTTGAAATCCCTGATGGGACCGAAATTTCTTCGACTATCTCCAAGGAACTAAATTTTGAGGCTGAGCAGTTCAAGAAAATGACGGAAGCTTCTAGATACGAGGTGATTAAGGCGATGACGGAGATAGAACGAACGAAGAATAGTATAAAAATGGCGGAAATGAGGTTAAATGCAGCTAAGAAAATGGAAGAAGCTGCTAAAGCAGTTGAAGCTATTGCTTTTGCTGAAAAAAGGGCTCTTTTGGATAGTGATGGTTCAACGGACATCTTCATGCACAAGCCTGATGGTATAATAACTCTGTCGTTTGAAGAATATCGGACCCTTTCTCAGAAAGCCCGCCAAGCGGAAGATCCTTGCAAGACAAAATTTATAGATAAAAATGTCGCTCATCGACTCGAAGTGCCCGTTTTGGAGAAATTCGAGGAAATCATCAAAGAAAACACACAATCCGTTGATGTGGAGTTATGTCGTGAAGAGGATTGCTATTCCAGAAATAATTCCACTGAGTATAAGTTTAGGAATTCCCATCATGGCCATGGAAACGAATCATGTGGAGCGAAAGAGAAGCCATCGACAACTTCAATCGGGGAGATATTGAGTAGGAAATTGATAGTCCAAGAAAATGTTACGGTGGGGAGGCATGTGGAGGATCGTAGCTCTGAAAGGCAACATATATCTTTGAGCCAAATGCTTAGGGAACACAGCAGGCTTATTTTGCATTCACCGGGGGATGGGAACGACGAAAAGCAGTGCTTTGTGCAGAGGAAGAAGTTTGGATTCATTCAGGTGCCAATTTCCATCAAGCAAAAAAGCAAGAAAAAGGCACAGCCTTTGAATATGAGGTGATTTGATTATGTTCTTAAGAAGAGTGGTTTTTTACAAGAATACATAGCTAGAAATTGCTGATCTGCTGGTTTTCTCATTGTTTGCAATTCAGAATTGGTTTTGTTTGGGTTTGTATATCGTTCTTGTGGTGTTGTTCTCGTGTCTCGCGAGATGATTATTTGTATGACTTATATATGTGGTTATATTTCATTCTCTGCATATTCTAATCACGTATGTATACACTTATTGCAAATTTATTCATGTAACATAAAGTGTTTATAATTATTTGATGACGTTGATTGTTCTTCTCGCACGTTTTTGTTTTCTCTCTTTCTCCCTCATATTTCACTTTCTCTGCCTATTTCTCTCCAAACATCTTTTTCTCTGTTTCAACTAATTTCTAGCTACTTAATTATACTATTCTACATGAAAGTATATATAAAAGTATAGGGTTATTGGCATTTGTTTCCATTGAGGTATGCACTTTGGCAATGACTTCCTTTCATGTATTAATTTGACATTCACCGCTTCTATGTACTAAAAAATAAATACAATACTCTTTTTATGTATAGTACTAAAAAATATATATAGTGCTTTTTTTATCCTTAATTTCTTTTTCTTTATTTTCTATTTCCCTTTCATTCCCTTCTTTTAATTATTAAATGAAAAATAATAATTAGAAATTAAGCTCATAAAGTTTTTTATCAAAAAAAATTTCTAACGACACGTTAAATAATTGTAACAAACAATACATTAGGCTTATTGTAAATAAACTTAAATATTTGTAGTTTTCCCCCAACACTTGTTAGTCTAGTGGTATAAGCTTCAACTTTCATGCGACTTTTCTCTTTTTATTTGGAGTCTTATAGGGTCTGTGTGATCCATGATTAAAAATTATCGACCCGAGTTTGTCGGATCTGGTTATCCCCTTCGTCTAGAATTAAAAAATATATCTATTTTACTTCTCAATTTCCTTTGTGTGGTTCTTGAATTATGTTTTGTGATGTTTCCAATATTTTTTTAATAAATTAGTAGTTATTTAGTTCTCTTATAAATAACTAGAAGTTTATATTTTCATAGATTTACATTGTTGCTTATTCCAATAAACAAAAATTTGAAAACTGAAAAGTAATTTCATTTAAAATCAAATTCCCAGCCTGTTTCCTTACTTTTTCTCCTTTTATTCTTGATTTATGTTCTAAGTAGAAAGAAGAGAAAAAGGAAATAGAATAAATATAAAGGAGATTGGACACTCACCTGGAAAGAAATATCTAATACGATAGTTACATGAACAGTGAGATGCCTAGGGGTGTAAGGTGAGTCGAGCCGTCTCATGAGTATGGTGAGCCGGTTCGACTAGAGCTCAAGACGAGCTTTTTTGTGAGTCAAGCTCGAGACGAGCTTTTTTGTGAGTCGAGCTCGAGCCCACTTATAGTTATTCATGTGCTCGTGAACCGACTCATGAGCTTTTATTATTATTTTTTATTAATCTTTAATATATGACTAAAAATACTCGAATTTCATAAAAATAATACTTACAATTTTATATGCAACATAGTCTAATAATACTTAAGTTTTTTTTTCTATTTGTTTAAATCGTGCAAAACAACAACAACAATTATAAGATTATATATTTTAGTTGATATGATATACTTTTCTATAAAATAATTTAATGAAATCATGTTTTCACAACACCTTCCTCTATTTCTAAATACTTATTGAATATAAAATATTTATTTATTATTTATCTTAATAATACTTATTGTTATCTGAATATACATTATTAACGTATTTTTATAAGCAAAAGAAGCCGAATTTATTTTATTTTCTAAAAAAAAAAATTATATTAACTTTTATTTCAAGCTCGAGCTCGGCTCATCGACTTCGAGCTTGAACTCAAGCCCTTGAAAATGAGGCTAGTCGAGTTCGCTCAAAAAAGTATAATCGAGCTCGAGCTCGGCTCATCTACTCCGAGCTTGAATTCGAGCCCTAGAAAATGAGGCTAGTCGAGTTTGAGCTTGGGCTCGAGCTCAAAAAAGTATAATCGAGCTTGAGTTCGAGCCTTAAAATTTCATCAGGCTCAGCTCAAGCTCGACTTGTTTACAGCCTTAGAGATGCCTATCAAATAACATGTAGAACCTCTTCAGTTTCTACTCGAAAGTCGTCTATGTCTTCTTAAGCAAGAGACTCAGACGAAGTTACTCTTGAAGTTTTTAGAGTTTTCTTTATTGCAATAGTCACTAATACAAATTTGTGAATGTATAAACCTATTGTTGTTTATAAAATAAAATAAAACAAAGCACCACTATTTATCAAAATCCTGCTTAAAATATTAAAAAATAGGGCTAAAAGCATACACCCCCAACCTGTCAAAATATGCACCTGACATCCCCACTTTTGATGAATGTTGCATTTAACCCCCTCGACCGGATCTGGCGGAATCTTAGAAAATATTTTGGAGAATGTGACACGCACATGATATTAGTAAGTGTAAAATCATCAATGCGGGCAAAGTGATACCTCTTCGGATAGGGGTTTGTTTGCTTTGATTCCAATTAATTAAATTATCTCTAATTATTAGTCACGCACATTTTTCTTAACATTTAAGGTCTTCAAAATAAATTATTTGTAAGATATATTTCCAGTGCATATGAATTCAAGTATACAAAAATAGCATATGAACAATAAAAAGAATACACTATACTTTTTTTAATTTTTTTAGTTCACTAAGAGGATGTTTGGCTAAGCTTATCCAAAATATCTTATAAGTTCCTACATCTTATAAGATGTTTTAGAAGCTTATAAGATGTAACATCTTATAAGCTCTTTAAAAAAAAGGTGGGGTTAAGTTACTTTTTTAAAAAACAGCTTATAAGACTCAAACATCTTATTTTTTGGTCTTATAAGCTATTTTTTAAAAAACTTACCAAACAAATTTATAGAACTTATAAGCTTTAAAACATTTTATAAGATATTTAGAGGAGCTTATAAGCTTAGTCAAACACCCTCTAAATTATGATTGGTGGACAACCATAGGACAACGGAGAGGAGTCCGAAATTGAAATTGGCCTTCAAGGTTTAAAAAAATATTAGACTGGAACAGTGGAATACCAAATGGGCTTGAAGACCCCTCAATCCTTTTGTCTCTTCTATATATATATACTAGTGTGTAACCCGTGCTACGCACGGCCAAAGTGAATTTAAAAAGAGTGTAACTTGATTGCTTCTAGAAAATATAAATAAGGTTTACAGAAAGTGATATATTAAATTTGAGTTGAATGTACGATTTTTATTTGGCACAAAAGCGAAAATTATCTTCAAAAATATCTTTGTGCATCATAAATATAAAAAATAGTGAAAAACAACATTATCATTATCAAAGCAACATTATTATTATCATTGTGCAAGGTAAATGATTATAAACTCACTCAATTAAATAATAAAAGCAACATTATCATTATTTTCAAAAATCGTAAGAGAAAGTATAAATATCTAAAAAAGTATTTAAGCAACTAATATATTTTATTACGATCCAAAAAGACTAACTTTCTAAAATGCTGACAATATAGTCATGCTTCTTGAAGTTAAACCTGCCAAATGTAGAGAAAGATTAAATATATAAATCAAATGACTTGTATAAATAATTTTGTAGAATTTCTAACAATTTGATGAACAAAAATTACAATATTTAGATAAGAGGATAAGCAAAAGATGCTATTATTTACGTCTTACGTACGTAGGCAACATAATTTATCTGGAAAATATGAACACATTTCAGACCAATTCACAAATAACATAAAATTTACCGTGCAACAAACATTTAGCTCGCAAAGTTTGGTGGGACGGAAACGATAAATATAAAGGCACAATTTATCAATGAACTGGTATGATCCTGCAATAATTTATTGCATTCTCTTAATAATACCATTTATTATGTAAGAATTGTTAATATTTTTTAAATATTAGTTTTGCAACTGACAAATCATACATGCACGACGGGAGAAAATTATGTTGTGGAACTCAGAGTCATATTCCACCAAATATAGAAATAGCGAGGGAAATATTGTACTAGAAAACCACACTAGATTTAATTCCCAGGAAAGATTGGAGGCGTCACAACGGTCGCGCTTAAAACCCAACCTTCTCGACAGAATTAACTAGACGAATTTAATAGCACAATATAACACTACAACTATAACTAACAATGGTTACTTGAAGAATAGCACAAAATAAAGAACACCAAATTTAACGAGGTTCGGCTAATTTAGCCTACGTCCTCGGACCCCACCAAAATATTTCACTAAAGGACTAAAGTGAAACTATTACAAACTATAGAGGAAGAAAGTAGAAATTGCTAAAAGACTTAGGCAATTTGGGATGTTTTTCAAAGTGAAGAGGTGGTCTCCTTTTATACAACAAATGAGCCCACCCTTTACAATTCTATCTATGTGGGATATTTTCCTCTTTAAAAATGAGCCACACTTCAACAAATCTCCACCTTGGCGAATTTCAAAATCTTCAATCTCCTCATCAAACGGGGTCACCAAAACCAATCTTCAAACTTTGACAATGTTGATCAAGTCCAAACAAAATTTGAACTTGATTGCAGTCACAACTTTTGTCAACATATCAGCAGGATTCTCAGTAGTATGGACCTTCTCGATCCTGACTCCACCTTCTTCGAGTATCTCTCTTATGAAATGATATCGAACATCAATATGCTTCGTCCTTGCATCATAAACTTGGTTCTTTGCTAAATGAATAGCACTTTGACTATCACAATGTATTTTCACATACTTTTGTCCAATTCCTAGTTCACCAAGCAACCCTTGAAGCCAAATTGCTTCCTTTACAGCCTCTGAAATTGCCATATACTCTGCTTCCGTAGTAGACAGAGCAAATGTTGACTGTAAGGTAGACTTCCAACTGATTGGTGCTTTAGCAAGAGTAAATACGTAGCCTGTAGTTGATCTACGCTTATCTAAATCACCAGCATAGTCTGAATCGCAATATCCGACTACATACTGACTATGTTCCCGCTCAAATATCAAACCAATATCAGCTGTGTCATGGATGTATCGCAAAATCCATTTCACAGCTTGCCAATGTTCCTTTCCAGGATTATGCATATACCTGCTCACAACCCCCACTGCTTGGGAAATATCAGGCCTCGTACACACCATAGCATACATCAAGCTACCAACAGCATTTGCATACGGTACTTTTGACATGTATTCCCGTTCTGCATCAGATTTCGGTGACAAAGCGACGCTAAGCTTAAAATGAGGAGCAAGCGGAGTACTAACTGGTTTTGACTTTTCTTCAATGCCAAAACGCCTCAACATCCTACTCAGATATTGTTTCTGAGTCAAACAAAGCCTCCTCAATTTTCTATCTCTGAAAATCTCCATGCCGAGAATCTTCTTCGCCTCACCTAGATCCTTCATCTCGAACTCCCTTTTCAAATGAGTCTTCAACTTCTCAATTTCTATTAGACTTGGGGAGGCAATCAACATATCATCAACATACAGAAGAAGATATATGAAGGATCCATCTTGTAGTTTGTGCAAATACACACAATGATCGTATTTGCTTCTTGTGTACCCAATTCCCATCATAAACTTGTCAAATCGCTTGTACCACTGCCTCGGAGATTGCTTCAATCCGTACAACGATTTTTGAAGTTTACAAACCAAATTTTCATTTTCAGCAACTTTGAATCCCTCTGGCTGAGTCATATAGATTTCCTCTTCCAAGTCTCCATGTAAAAATGCAGTTTTTACATCCAACTGAACTAGTTCAAAATCCAACTGTGCTACCAAAGCCAACAAAATTCTAATGGAGGAGTGTTTTACAACTGGAGAAAACACCTCATTATAATCAATGCCCTCCTTCTGAGCGTAACCTTTGGCCACCAATCTGGCTTTGTAGCGAACATCACCTTGGCTAGGAAATCCATCTTTCTTTGCAAATACCCATTTGCATCCAATTGCCTTCTTTCCCTTCGGGAGACTGGCCAGTTCCCATGTTTGATTCTTATGAAGGGACTGCATTTCTTCACCCATGGCAATCCTCCACTTATCTTTCTCTGGTCCTTTGACTGCTTCAATATAAGTGGTAGGAACATCATCAGCGGCAATTGCAGATGCACAAGCCACCATATCATCAAAGCGAGCAGGCTTTCTGATTGTCCTCTTTGGCTTGCTAGTTGCAATTGATTCAAGTTGCTGTGGAAGTTCTTGGGGTTGAACTTCCTTTTCTTCAAAATCTCCTTCTACCGTAGGAGAATGATCAAGAGTTTCTTGATCTGCTGGGACAACAAACTTTTCAAACTCCACCTGTTTGGGAGTACCATCATGCTGTTCTGCATTCACCTTTTCCAACACGGTAGATTCATCAAAGGTGACATCCCTGCTAAAGATTATTTTCTTTGTTTCTGGACACCAAAGACGATAGCCTTTTATACCAGAGGTGATCCCCATGAACACAACTTTCTTTGCTCTAGGATCCAACTTTGATTCTTAACATGATAATATGCAGCGGAACCAAACACATGTAAGGAATCATAATCAGCAGCAGGCTTTCCAAACCATTTTTCAAATGGTGTTTTTCCATCAATAGCAGTAGATGGTAGACGATTAACGAGATGGCATGCATACGTCACAGCCTCAGCCCAAAATTCTTTACCCAACCCAGCATTGGATAACAAACACCGAACTTTCTCCAGCAAAGTCCGGTTCATGCGTTCTGCCACTCCGTTCTGTTGTGGTGTATGTCTCACAGTGAAGTGTCTGACAATGCCTTCATCCTCACAAAATTTTTGAAATGGACCACTCCTAAATTCTCCACCATTGTCTATACAGAGACGTTTGAACTTTTTATCAGTCTGAGTTTCCACCATCTTTTTCCATTTGAGGAATACCTCAAACACTTCATCCTTCATCTTCATCGTATACACCCAAACTCTCCGAGAAAAATCATCAACAAAGGTTACAAAATAGTGTTTCCCTCCCAAAGAACTCGTTTTTGAGGGACCTCATACATCCGAATGAACATAATCCAAGATACCCTCAGTATTATGGATTGCTGTTCCAAATTTAACCATTGTTTGTTTCCCACGAACACAATGTTCACAAAACTCCAATTTGGAGTATTTCACTCCTTTCAACAATCCTTGATTTATGAGGAGATTCAAGGATTTTCCACCTGCATGTCCCAAGCGCATATGCCATAGCCTAACTGCTTCTGAATTCCGATCATCAACAGTAACTGCTGCTACTGCACCCACAACTGTACCACCCATGTAGTGATACGTATTGTTGTTCTTCCGAATTCCCTTCATTACCACGAGTGCACCAGAGATGATCTTCATCACCCCATCCTTAGCTCTTACTTCAAAACCTTTCGATTCTAAAGTTCCAACGGAAATAAGGTTTTTCCTCACTTCTGGTGCATACCGAACACCCTTTAGGGTTATGATTGATCCATCGTGATTCTTTAAGCGAACTGAACCAATCCCAAGTGTAGTAAGAGGAGCTTCATTTGCTGTGAAGACAACGTCATTTTGTTCTTTGAAATCAAAGAACCAATCCAAATGTGGTGTCATGATGACTACATGCTGAATCCAGCATCCATACTTCAGAAGCACCGTTGGATGATGTCGCCAATGAGAAGTCCGATTCGGCATCATCACACGCGGTTACATTTGATTCCGCCGTGGCCTTAGAATTGCCCTTAGTTGTCAGCTTTGGGCAATCTCTCTTCCAGTGTCCTGTTTCTCGACAATAGGCACACTCGTCTTTGCTTAGTTTATGCCTGGACTTGGATCTCCCTTTCTTTCCTTTGTTTTTGTTTTGTGAACGACCTCTGACGAACAAAACCTCTGCATCTCCGCCTGAACTAACTTGCTTGTCCTTCTTTCTCAGTTCATAACTGTACAGGGCAGCACAAACTTCGCTAAGAGATACAGCAGTCTTCCCGTGAAGTAGAGTTGTTTCAAGAAACTCAAACTCCTCAGGAAGGGATCCCAGCAACATCAGAGCCAAATCCTCGTCTTTAAAAGTCTCATCCAAATTGATCAAATCGGTAACCAGTTGATTAAAACTGGTAATGTGACTATTCATAGTGGAACCCGAAACAAATGTGAAGCGAAAGAGCCGCTTCTTCAAATGGAGCTTATTCTGACAACTTTTCTTCAGAAACTTCTCCTCCAGTGCCATCCACAATTTATATGCCGAGTTTTCTTTCGAAAACGCATATCTCTGCTCTCTGGATAGACACGAACGAATTGTTCCACATGCCAACCGATTCATCATACTCCATTCTTTTTCCTCCATATCATTTGGTTTTTTTTCTTCAATAGCTAAGTATAGACCTTGTTGAAAGAGTGCGTCTACAACTTCGCTTTGACACATACCAAAATGGCCAGTGCCATCAAAAGGCTCCACTGCCAATCGCGTATTCGCCACAGTGGTTCTCGCCCAAATGGACGACGACGATGCTTTTGAGGTAACTTCCATTTTTGGTTACAAATTATTCTTCAATAGCCCTCCAAATGCGAAAGCCAAGTAGCCCGGGAAAACTTTTCTGATGTGGAAGATCAGATTAAACTGCGACCACAGAGCATACTCAGAATACCCGAGCTCTGATACCACTTGTTGTGGAACTCAGAGTCATATTCCACCAAATATAGAAATAGCGAGGAAAATATTGTACTAGAAAACCACACTAGATTTAATTCCCAGGAAAGATTGGAGGCGTCACAACGGTCGCGCTTAAAACTTAACCTCCTCGACAGAATTAACTAGACGAATTTAATAGCACAATATAACACTACAACTATAACTAACAATGGCTACTTGAAGAATAACACAAAATAAAGAACACCAAATTTAACGAGGTTCGGCTAATTTAGCCTACGTCCTCGGACCCCACCAAAATATTTCACTAAAGGACTAAAATGAAACTATTACAAACTATAGAGGAAGAAAGTAGAAATTGCTAAAAGACTTAGGCAATTTGGGATGTTTTTCAAAGTGAAGAGGTGGTCTCCTTTTATACAACAAATAAGCCCACCCTTTACAAATTCTATCTATGTGGGATATTTTCCTCTTTCAAAAATGAGCCACACTTCAATAAATTACTTGCTTAAGAATGAAATAAAAGATGCACCTTTAGTGATCCGTGCTTGTGTAGCAACCTATAATGTCTTCCTTACACTTATTTATTTTGACTACATAGATTCAGGAAATTAAAATTCACAACAGGAGATTGAGACATGATAGAATATAGAAATTATAGCTACTGTAAATAATATTTTCGCAACCTTAAATAATATCTGTACAAAGATAATGGAAATTTTCTATGATCCAACTTTAAAACCACAATTATAAAATTATTTCACCTTTTTATTTTTGTCTCAAACACCAATTAGTGTTGTTCATCACATATTTTCAAATTAGAATCCACTAATGGTCGCATAGTAGTCGTTAAAATAACAATTGACTATAGAGAAATTATCACATTAAATAACGAAACTACTAAGTCTAATATTGTGACTCAAGCTTTCTTGTCTAGTTAAAAACTCCTGTGCCATTTCCTTTCTCCTACTCCTCCATTTGTGTTTTACACTTTTACCTGCACCAAAAAAATTATAAGAAAGAAAATAAGCTTCCTATCAAACATATTCCTTCTTCACTGTGATAATGATTGAGAGGCTTAAAATACTGGATAAGAATTGAATATTTTAAAAATCATAGACATTTGCGGAGGAAGTACATATTGTGGCTATTATCTGAACATTCACATATATGTATACAGGAATGTAGCCATGCCCCAAATCTACAATATGTCATGAATTAGTATATTATTTGTCGGACCCCTAGAATCGTTAATAAAATAACCATTATATGAGGGCTAAAAGAATACACTAACCGAAATAAATACCTCCACTTGAGAAAGATCAATCACTTCTCTTCGTAAAATTTAAGCAACACAACCCACACCCAAAAGACCTTGTCGAAGTTAATTATATTAAACATAGTAAAAAGAAACAATTATGTACTGCATAAATCATTAATCGAACATGTCACAATGTAGTCTCCAAATCGAGGCTCATACTCAAAATTGAAAATTAGCGTCAACTTTGCTAAAAAAAATTGACCTTATTCAAAAGTTAAATATCAATCATAAAAAAGAAAACGAAATCATGAAAAATAAAAATAACCATGCTCTCCGCTCATTTTCATTAGTGCTGGTCACAAATAGAATTGGTGAATTTTCAAAAAATTGGTGAAAGTTTCAATACATTTATGTATATATATGTTTAATAATTTTCTATTTATTGTAAACATAAATTGGTAGAGATAGAGCAAATACAAAAGATTAGCCATGTTCTTATTACCTTCTTCAACACACATGTTTCAACTCAATATGTTTTTACCCGTCTTTGGTCTTGTGAATCCATCAATACATATTCTTACTCTGCTACTCGCAAGGTGATGCAACCCAAAGTCTTAAATAATGCAATGCAATTATATCCCGCCAGTGAATCTTCAAGTCTCTCATTTGAGAGAACCTGAAAATGAAACAAAAAATAGTTTGGAACAAAAGAACCAAAATTGAGAAAACGAAAGTTAGAAATGAAAAGGAAAAGGAAAGTTAATTGAAGTAGAAAAGAGGGAAGTAAGCAATGTCAGTAGAGTCTTACATGAAAAGATGAGAGTTGAGCTTTGCTGAATATGAGGGAGCGTGCTTGGTTGTAACAGTTATGAAAGAGTTTCTTTGGGCCTGTTTTAGTAGTTTTGCGGTAGTTTTGGATTGTGTACTATCCTAATGTTGAGAAGAAAATGTATTTCATGGAAAGGCATAATTGGTACAAAGTGAAAGATTGGTGTAATAGTGTAAAAACAGTCATTTTGAGCGTGTAAATTAAAGCCCCATTTTTAAAAAAAAATAAAATTGCTTGAATATTTAGAAATTAGTTAAATATAATACTCCAAGTGAATAAAATAGAGTACTTATCATTAGATGATTGAGCAGACCAATTCATAAAAATGAAGAAATTCCCTTATTCACGAGCCAAAGAAACTTTCACAAATATTTATAATCATTCAGGAAAAACATAGTTCTATAAATTTACCTGTTCAGATATCCGTTGACAGATATCATATTGATATAGAATGTGTATCTATCTGCAAAATAGCACCACCGTATCCTAAAAATGTAATGTGGTTATCACAACAACAAAAGATTTTAAATTAGAGGAGAAATTTACTAATCCACAACCCCTCACAAAGAATGCATTAAAAAAATACAATATATATCACTATAATATAATGAGGAAAAAGAAAAGGCAAATTATCCTTCTCTTGGCAGAGGCTTCGTCCCCCTGAACTAAAAGCAAAATAGAAAAATATTTAGCATGCATATACCAACAACCACATATGCCTAAGTGCATTTGAATCCCCACAGACCACTGATAAGAATTTGCTTGGAAATATTTATTACTTAAAAAGAAGGAAAAGGAAGACCAATTATCATCATTATTGTGATCATATCAAATCTTCATCTTCTCTGTCCAATTTTTCCATTGTAAGAAAGCAGAAAAAGCAAAATTATGGTTCTGCAATGAATAAAATAATGGAGAATAAATCAAACAAAAAAGTAAAATGTATAATTTTTTAAAGTAGACAAATCTAACAACAAAAGGAAGACAAATTCTTTTCTTTACAAATGGAACGCGGAGAAAGCAATTACTGTGGAGGCCCGAATTTTGATGTTAGGAACATATTTTGGAAGAAAGTTGTGAGAGAAACCGATATGTTTACGTGAGTGTTGTGGAAGAATCCAAAAGTGGTTATATTTTTAGATCATTGAATCAAAGTGGATAAGTGGAGATTTTTAATGCAGATTTTGAAATTTGAAAGGATAACCGTGGAGGTTAATTAAGGGAAGTTATTAATCAAATTTCTTAAAAATAAATTAATTCAAAATTACCAAAAAAATAGGATTTTGTTGAATTGGGTCAAAATTGGTCAAACACATCCTTCCTATATTAAATATTAATATTAATAGATAGATAGATAGATATATATATATATATACTCCCGTCAGCCGCTCACAGACACAATCACTCCTCAACCTTGTTCTCCAAGCAACTAATGAGACGAGGAACACGCGGCGGCGGCGGCGCACGATCGATTATTGACGATCGAAAATTACGCCGCCGTATCGATTCGGCGGCGTCAACCATTCACATCGATTCCTACAATGTGGAAGAACTGGTGATCCACCTCCTAAAAATTACAGTGAATACTGCCGCAAACCGAAGTTGGCATTCACTGAACGCGTCAATCGGATTGTTATTGAGATAACGAGGAGAAGAAACAACAATAGCAGCAGCGGCGGCGGCGGCTCATCTTCCTCCGTCGTATCTGGTGCGAGCACTGGCAGTTCTTCGGAGGAGGCAGCAGTGGATGAAGAGACGTCGACGTACGATTTGATGAAGTTAACCGTGCGGGAGAGTTTGCGTCGCCTTGCGACGAAGGAAGATGGGGAAAGGAAAGAAGGTGTGGAATTGGAAATTGATAACAACAACAAGGAAGATGTCAAGACGACGATGACGTTGTTGAACTTGCAAGTGAATGAGGAAGGTAAATTAGGTGACGGTCTCAATAAGAATGAAGTTAGTGACAAGAAGGGTGGCGGTGAGAAGTTTAAGAGAGTAATGTTTAAGGATGTTGGGGGATTGAGCGAAGTGATCGGGGAATTGAAGAAGGTTATTTTTCGGATGCGTAATCTAGAGGTGGCACACCACCTTGGAGTGGAGCCTAGGAAAGGGGTTTTATTACACGGGCCACCTGGATGTGGAAAAACCAAGTTGGCTCATGCCATTGCCAATGAAGCTGGAGTACCATTTTATAAAATTTCTTCCACTGAATTGGTGTCTGGAATTTCAGGTATTGTTGTATATATTAATATAATGTATCATGTATTATGCCTTAATTTGATACTCCATTGATTTGTGATATACATATATCTGGATTTCAAAGCCACAATTATTTACCATTCTGAAGAAAAGTATATTCAAAAATTGATATGGAATTTATGGGTTTTGTCCAAGGAGAATTTTGTACTCAACATTTCGTTAAAAAGAATCTGAAAACATTTTTGTCTTTGGGAAGCTATTTCTGGTGAGCAAAATCATGACATGAATTCCGCTGATTAATGAAATGCACTTGTAAACCAAACACATGTGTTTCTAGGTTAATTCTATGCCGGATTCCAATGATCTGAGTGTGTATTTATGTGTATTTCTCTTACAGATTTTTTTGGTGTTTCTTGTGTCCTTTATTAGTACTCATCTCATAGAAATTATAAATTGTTTAAAAATTTCAAAAACATCAAATTCACATTAAAAAATAAATCTTACGAAAATCCAACAAGTTGGCCCTAAATGGAATGCCTGGTGGTGTCTAATTATTGACCTCGAACTTTGTTTTTTTAAAGTGATTTCCAGGTTTTGCTTGTATGCTTTGGAGCTAAATCTTGGTCTCTATATGGTTTTCGTAATCGTAATGGTTTTCGTTCGTAATTGTCTGTGGTTTAGAGTGTATTACTTTGATTTCTGTCATATTACTTTTCCCCTAGGTTTGTGTTTCATAGAATTTAAAGCATACCCCATGAGGACTCATATTCTCTTTGTTTTTCCTCGTTGTTTGTGAATGTTTCAGGTGCATCAGAGGAAAATATTCGGGAGTTGTTTTCAAAGGCATACAGGACAGCGCCATCTATTGTATTCATCGATGCATTTGCTTCAAAAAGGGAAAATTTGCAGAGGGAAACAGATCGCCGCATTGTCACACAATTGATGAAGTGCATGGACGAATCACACAGACTCGTAAAACCCGCTGATGAGAATGCAGATACTGAAGGTGCTGATTGCGGACCTGGCTATGTTCTAGTAATTGGAGCAACAAACAGACCTGATACTCTTGACCCTGCCTTGAGGAGGGCTGGACGATTTGAGGGTGAAATTGCTCTAGGTGTTCCGAACGAATCTGCACGGGTTGAAATATTGTCGGTCCTTACAAGCAAACTTAGACTTGAAGGGGCTTTTGATCTTGTGAAGTTAGCTAGGTCAACTCCAGGGTTTGTTGGAGCAGATTTGGTAGCGCTGGCCAACGAAGCTGGTGGCCTTGCATGGGACAGAATCATAGACAAAACAAAAGTTGAGCTTTCCGAAAACATGGCCTGGTCAAATGAAGAATTGGAGAGGCATCCTATAAGAATGGCTGATTTTGAGGTAACTTGTATTCCTACTTAGTCTGCACATGAGTATACAGTTCAATGAGTAAGAGGTGATGAGAGAGAATGGTATTCAAATATGCAATGCACCAAGGTGGCATACACAGATATGTGGGTGCAATATTTTGAGAGAGTGGAGAGATCTCATTTTCCCAAAGTATTTATTTAAAACTCTGTAAGGAAGAATAATCCCTTCTAAACTAAGACAACAGAAATCAAAACAAACGAAAGATAAACAGAAACATTCGACTATCCACTAGCGCCACATGTGCGCATAATTGGATAGTCTCGGTGAACTCCTTTGCCAATATAAAATTATTTATATTTATTTTTTTCTTGAATTTTGATAAATATATAGTTATCCATTTTTATAAAAAGAATTTAAGATTCTTTAGTTAGTTACTGACTCAATTAAAATATTTATCATATCTATATATTTTGTGTTTTTTACCTATCCAATTCTTTAATTCTGAAGTTTCGTTTATTATCAAATATTATTTTATATTAAACTTAAATTGTATTTTAATTGTTTGCTGAAACTATAATAGATTAATCTTTATTCATATCTTTGTTATATATTCTCATAGAACCAGCATCCCGTGCCTAGGCACTGCTTATTTCTATCCTTTGCGTTTGAAGTAGTTTATTTCATCTTATTTCCTGTGCGTATTTAATGCTTTTATACATCGTACTTAACTGATTGGCTCGGGCAGAATGAAGTTAGTGTTTCTATCATTATGTTTTTAATTATATAATTGATGCAGTTTTTTCCCGGCTCAAATTACACTCACCAATCCATGGTCCTTCTCTTAATAGTGTCTCTTTCAAACTTTGGCATATGTAATTGGACAGATGCAAACTTCACATATCACTCCATATCGTACAACCAGGGAGCCAATCAGAAAATGATTTAACACTTGCAACTTTTCGTCATCTGCCTAAAAATTAAGTCAATCGCAATTGTTACTTTGGTAACTAATAAAGTAAATAGACTGGCCCTTTAATTAATGTGTATCTAACTTGTTTTGCCAATTCATTTATAATATACAGAGTTCTTTATGATTCTTGTTGATTTCTATTTCCTCTCGTTTTATGCACTTTTACTGTTGTTTACTGGTATTTTAGTGCATATGATCTTTCATTCAATCTATTGTAGGAAGCTGTTAAACTGGTTCAACCTTCTTTAAGAAGAGAAGGGTTTTCTACTATACCCAATGTGAAGTGGGATGATGTTGGAGGTCTTGATATTCTCAGAGAAGAGTTTGACTTTCATATAGTTAGTCGCATAAAGTTCCCTGAAATTTATGAGGTAATTTGTTTCACTTCCTAATTTATTTAGCTGATCTAGATGTATTTTGCAATAAAACTAGACACGTCTTACCCTAAGCAGGCAACCCACTATCTACAATGGTTGTACTTCCATAATTGTCAGTTAGAAAATTTTCTTATGTTTGCTCTCTAGTACCAAACACTATCACAAATGTATTACACTTTGATCCCTTGGCCTCTCTATATCTACACAAATAAACCAACCACCACTCACAATGGCAACAGTTCGCAGTTTGCCGACTGAAGATTTCCTAATTGTATTAAGCGACTCTCAATAGTTTGTGACCTTACATAAGTTGCCCAATTTGTAGGATTTTGGTATGGATTTAGTCACAGGATTTTTACTCTATGGTCCTCCTGGCTGTGGAAAGACATTGATTGCAAAGACTGTTGCTAATGAAGCCGGAGCTAATTTCATACATATCAAGGTTCTCTATCTCGCTTACTTAGCAATAATGTAGCTGGGTGCAATTGAATTTTCCTTGATCTTACTGTATTACTTTTGTTCTCTCAGGGTCCTGAGCTTCTGAATAAATATGTTGGTGAAAGTGAGTTGGCGATACGGACAATATTTCGTCGTGCAAGAACTTGTGCTCCATGCTTACTCTTCTTCGATGAGGTACCTTTTATTTCTCTTTGCTTCTATCTTCTCTGTCGTGGTAGTAACACACGTTACATAGTGTTTAAACTTTACTTTGTCCTTATCTAGTTGCCCATAATCATGAGAACATTTTGTTTCTATGTTTTGTACATTACACACTAAAGTTGTCAGTGCCCAGACCCGTGATGGGCTTGGCACAGGCTTTTCTCGGACCAACCCACCTAATTTTTCTAAGTGGTCCGGTTCAACTGGGCATAAGATGGGTTGGATAGTGCCTGGTCCGGCCAACTAACTTGGTCCGAACCGGCCCACTTCATTGTTGATGGAATTCCTTAAGAAAAAAAAAATTCTCAAGGATTTTGGGGCGAAGGGGATTCGAACCCCTTGGCCCCTTGGTAAGGCCTATATTAAAACAAAATTAACTAAACTGTACCCGGTCCTTGATGGGTCGGGCTTGGGCTGGGTTAAATTGGGTTGGTTCGCAAGTTGGTGTGCCGGGCCAACCAACTTGACGTCTTTATTACACATCCATTTTTCAATGGATATCCATGTTTCATTTGACATGGGATTTGAGACGAAGGTTGAGATAAACTGAAAGTTTGGTATATTTTAAGATTTTCACCTTAAAATAATTGTCAAGGATTAGTGGTATCACTTTTGGAAAGAAAATTGCCAGTTGATGATCTGAAATGAGTGAGATTATAACGAATTTATGGACTTGGCACCTAGTTTTACTAGGAAAATAACTAGCAAATATTAGGACTAAGAAAATCCTTGTTGAACTCGGTGTTGATTAGTTCATAACTATTTCCTTGTTGGGGATTCTAAAAACATTAAAACCGGAACAAAATGAAATAGAATAACACCTAGTTATCGATATGTCCAAAACACCCTTGTAACGCTAACTAAGAATACTGTTTGGTGTATAATTTCAGTTCTTCTTCCTTGTTTTTTTAACATAAGTATTTTAAGGGGGCTATCACATAATTTCTTATTTTTTCATGCTACAAATGATTTGAAAAATTTATAGTTCCGCTCTAAGTGCATGTTGATCATTAGATGTTATTATTTTCTTATGCTGTCACTTTCTTTTCTATCAGGTGGATGCATTGACAACAAACCGTGGTGCAGTAGGAAGAGGTGTTTTTTAGCAGGTTTTGGCCCAGGTTAGTAAAATAACATTTATCAAGTGGTTTGTCTAATAGTATATTCTTGGTTAATATGTCATGACATTATTATGGACTGAACGTCGATGCTATCTACCACTGCAGCTACTCATAAAACTAGATGGGGCAGAACAGAGACGGGGTGTTTATGTAATTGGTGCTACAAACAGGTACAGAGTATATCTTCCCAGCTCTCGGGGCAATTTTTTTTAGAGTAAATTACATAGATACACTTGCATGAGTGACCCTCATCACGAAAAACACTACAAGATTTGAGAAATTACTAACTTCTCCTGTCAGTAAAAATATATTGCAATTTTACCATATGTTGGTAAAAACATATTACAATTTCACCTCTGTTTTTAAAATGCAATAGCAATTTTTCCCTATTTCTTGAGTTGTCAGGATTTGAGTCGTAATTTGTGAAATTTCAGCGGGTTTGTGGTAATTACTCAATGAAGGAGTGCATGTAATTATCCTTTTGATTGATTAGGATGTGGATTATTATGCTGACAATGTTTTATTTTTGGTACCTTATTTTGACATGCTGATTTACTGAAAACATATTGCAGTTTTACCATCTGTTAGTAAAAATGTATAACAATTTCATTTCTATTTTTAAAATGCAATAGCAATTTTTCCCCTTTAATTTTGAGTTATCAAGATTTGAGTAGTAATTTGTGAAATCTCATGGGGCTTGTGGTAATTACTCAATGAAGGGTGCATGTATTATCCTTTTGATTGATTAGGATGTTGAATGTTATGCTTTTTGGTTCCTTATTTTGACATGCTGATTTACCTGGCAGGCCCGAAGTCATGAATCCTGCCTTCCTTCGACCGGGAAGGTTCGGAAACCTTATGTATGTACCTCTACCTAGCCCAGATGAACAAGGAATGATTTTGAAAGCTCTTGCTCGGAAGAAGCCCATACATGCCACTGTGGATCTTATGGCCATTGGGAAAGACAACGCTTGCAAAAATTTCAGTGGCGCCGATCTCTCTGCCCTTGTATGTCTCTGTTTTTCTGCCTTTGACTTTATTTACATGCGCTCTCCATCCCTTTTTTTTTTCCTTAAAACCAGTTAAGAGTTAACCAAGAAGGTATGTTTGGAAATATTTTCCATAATATAAATGGAGTCTTATTTATTTAGGATAATTACATGCGCACCCCTCACTTATTGGTTAGTTACCATGAGCCCCCTCCTGAAGTTTTGGAAATTAGTAATACACTCCTTGTCAGATCTTGGCAACTCAAAAAATAAGGCAAAATTGTAATCTGCTTTTTATTGACAAGGTTGAAATTGTAATCTAATTTTATTGTCAGGGGAAGTTATTGTAATTTCTCAACCTTCGGATTGTTTTTTGTAATTAACGTCACGCAGGGTTGTCTTTATAATTTACCCTATTTATTTTAATGAGATGTGGAATAAAGACTTGGGCGGAGCGAGTAACATTTCTCACAAGATCGGTTGTGTCCAAATTAAGGTTCCTTGGTAACACAGTTCTTTTTCCTATTACAGATCCATGAAGCTAGTACGGCTGCTGTTAAAGAGAAACTGAAATTATCATCTAGAAGTGATGACGCACGGACCATCAAAGTTGAACATTTTAAGAGAGCGTTGGAGAAAATCTCGCCTTCAGTTTCAGACAAGGTTCGTCTAGTTCACTTCTCACATTATTCTAATTTATACTTTGGTGACCCTTACGTTTATTGGAATGCATTTTCTTTTTCTTGTTTGCAGCAAATACAACATTACAAGCTTTTATCAGAAAGATTGAACCATTTGTAGCTTCTTTAAGACCTCGGTAAATCTAATTTTACGTTGATAGTAACTATTTTTGATGATTCGAAGACGGTGTTTTCGGTAAATATTTTTGATGATAAACGGAGAAGGTATTATTATTCTTCAAGTTTTTTTATTTTATTCATATTTGAGAAATGAATTACCAGCTTATTTTTATATATATTGAACCTAAACAACATATGCGGTATGAGCGTTTATATTTTAGAATTATGGGGTTCACTTTTTTCTTTAGTATGTATTTTTCTTATATCTGCATGAGGTATTTGGTCTACTTAGTCCATGTATGCTCAATTAATAAACATTGGTTCTTGTACAAGTTAATATGAAATTACTAAACATCATATATATTAATTCTACAAATGGGTGATAATGTTACTATTGTTATTTCAAAAGGTAAATAAGAAAAATAAAAAATGACATTGTTGGTGTCATCTATTATTTGATCTCCCATGTGAACATTTAAAAGTTCACAACTTCAAATTTATTCATGCATGAGAAAATATCTGAATAGCAACACAAAATATGAGTTTCTGGCCTCCTAAAATTTTTAGGGAAAATATTTATGAAATTCAAGTGGAATAAATGTCAAAGTTATTAATTACTTCCTCTTTCATTTAGAGCTAAGTTAAGAGTCTACTACTACTAATTAAGCATTTATGAATATTTTTAAGAAAATCATATGGTGGAAGATAGCAAATTGATTATTGTTGTAGATAGTTTGAATAAGATTTAGTTTAATTTTCAAAAAATATTAAGAATTGTAAAATATGATAAATTATTCATACTCTATACAAAAGTTAGGCCTTTAGTGTTTTTTTTTTTTTTTTGTGCGTGTGTGTGTATATTTCTCTTATAGATGTGGATATGTAGCATAGATGCTTTTAATTTGGTAGGAACAAATAAAAACAAAAGAATATTAGTGATCTATAATTTCACAAATAGTCTGTATGAATTAAATTGTTTGGTATCTTTCGTTATTTAAATTTCTTAATACTATATGACAAATAAGTGTTATTATATGTCGTAGATAATATAATTTTTATTAGAGATAATTGCAGACACCTCCACAACCTATGGGGTGATGTGCACTTTGCCCCTTAATTAAGCTTTTGAAAAGTGTACCTGACACCCTAACTTTTCAGGAATGTGCACTTAACCCCTTAACAACTTTCTTATTTTTTTGTAGTGTTGTCAGATTGTTAAAAAACCCAAAGACTAAAAAGTTGAGATACGTTTGTCAAGATAACCTATTTACCACAATGTTCACCAAAATGACTGGCGCCTTCACTTTTTTCTTTTTCTTCTTTTCTAAATTTAAGTTTAACAATTTTTTTGTTGATTTTCTTAATTTAATATTCTTTCTTAACAACGTTACTTTTCTCAAAATGTTTGGGAAATGTCTTTTTTTTTACAAAAATGGTTTTAACTCAAACTTTAAGTTTGTTTAAATTAATGGACTCGTTTCATTTCTAATAGTGAAAAATAGTAAAACCTCTTTAAAATAGATTTTTCATTTCCCAAAGTTCATACATATGTATTTAATCTGAAATACCCGCATGGCGCAATCCAAATAATTCAGTGGCACTAATATTTTTAACTAGACTGAGATTTCGCAAATCTATAAGTTATATCATAAGAATTTAAGGTTCTAAATAAAATTGAATAATATTGTATGGGTTTCTAGAGTTCGAAATTTAATTTAAGGGGTTTTCTACTTGAAAAAATCGGTTAATTTCTATAATGAACGGGTGTGAATACAACGATACATATATGGTACGATAAGATCACATCGATATGAATTTTCAAAATTTAAGATCCCACATGGAGATACAAATATTAATAAATATATTAATATAATGGACGGGTGTGGATACAGCGATACATATGGTACGATATGAACATAACGATATGAATTTTTCAAAATCCAAGATACGATATTGAAAAATCCATATCGTTGTGTTCATATTGACTATGTATGAAATTATGAATCTTCGTATCCACACCCGTCATCATAGAAAATTACAAAATTTTCAAGTACAAAAACCCCTTAAACCAATTTTCAACTCCAGAAATCCGAACAATATTATTCAGTTTTATTTAGAACTTCCAAATTCTTATTAGTTATTACACAACATATAGATTCGAAAAATCTCAATCTAGTCAAAAACATACCCTCGACTAGTTGGATGGCTGAGTATTTCGGATTAATAAATTTTAATCAATTTAAAAAGGGTTTTACTAATTGTCACTATATATTATTAGCTTTTAAAACCGAAAAGAATCCAGTAATTTATAAATTTGCGTCAGAATCGGGAAATAATTAATGGGCTTTAAGGCCCCTGCGTACATTCTTTTCGTCTCTTCTACTTATAATAATTGTCCTCCCCTCCAACAGGCCCCCGTAGTCACACACCTCAACCTTGTTCTCCAAGCAACTATGAGAACAGGAACACGCCGCAGCCTGACATCCCTATTTTTGATGAATGTTGCATTTAACCCCTCGACCGGATCTGGCGGAATCTCCCATTTTTGATGAATAGTTTGGAGAATGTGACACGCACATGATATTAGTAAGTGTAAAATCATCAATGCGGGCAAAGTGATACCTCTTCGGATAGGGGTTTGTTTGCTTTGAATCCAATTAATTAAATTATCTCTAATTATTAGTCACGCACATTTTTCTTAACATTTAAGGTCTTCAAAATAAATTATTTGTAAGATATATTTTCAGTGCATATGAATTCAAGTATACAAAAATAGCATATGAACAAAAAAAAGAATACACTATACTTTTTTTAATTTTTTTAGTTCACTAAGAGGTTGTTTGGCTAAGCTTATCCAAAATATCTTATAAGCTCCTACATCTTATAAGATGTTTTAGGAGCTTATAAGATGTAATATTTTATAAGCTATTTAAAAAAAAGTGGGGTTAAGTTACTTTTTTAAAAACAGCTTATAAGAATCAAACATCTTATTTTGGTCTTATAAGCGGTTTTTTAAAAAATTTACCAAATAAATTTATAGAACTTTATGGTGGAGAACCACATGACAACGGAGAGGAGTCCGAAATTGAAATTGGCCTTCAGGGTTTAAAAAAATATTAGACTGGAACAGTGGAATACCAAATGGGCTTGAAGGCCCCTCAATCCTTTTGTCTCTTCTATATACATACATATATATATATATATACTCCCGTCAGCCGCTCACAGACACAATCACTCCTCAACCTTGTTCTCCAAGCAACTAATGAGACGAGGAACACGCCGAGGCGGCGGCGCACGATCGATTATATATTGACGATCGAAAATTACGCCGCCGTATCGATTCGGCGGCGTCAACCATTCACATCGATTCCTACAATGTGGAAGAACTGGTGATCCACCTCCTAAAAAATTACAGTGAATACTGCCGCAAACCGAAGTTGGCATTCACTGAACGCGTCAATCGGATTGTTATTGAGATAACGAGGAGAAGAAACAACAATAGCAGCAGCGGCGGCGGCGGCTCATCTTCCTCCGTCGTATCTGGTGCGAGCACTGGCAGTTCTTCGGAGGAGGCAGCAGTGGATGAAGAGACGTCGACGTACGATTTGATGAAGTTAACCGTGCGGGAGAGTTTGCGTCGCCTTGCGACGAAGGAAGATGGGGAAAGGAAAGAAGGTGTGGAATTGGAAATTGATAAACAACAAACAAGGAAGATGTCAAGACGACGATGACGTTGTTGAACTTGCAAGTGAATGAGGAAGGTAAATTAGGTGACGGTCTCAATAAGAATGAAGTTAGTGACAAGAAGGGTGGCGGTGAGAAGTTTAAGAGAGTAATGTTTAAGGATGTTGGGGGATTGAGCGAAGTGATCGGGGAATTGAAGAAGGTTATTTTTCGGATGCGTAATCTAGAGGTGGCACACCACCTTGGAGTGGAGCCTAGGAAAGGGATTTTGTTACACGGGCCACCTGGATGTGGAAAAACCAAGTTGGCTCATGCCATTGCCAATGAAGCTGCACTACAAGAAAACAGGGTATCAGAGACCGAAAAATCGGTCTCTAAAAGCCCAAATTCAGTCTCTAAAAAAAATTAGCGACCGAAATTTCAGTCGCTAAAATCCGACACTAAACGGCTCGACGCTAATTAGAGACCGAAATTTTCGGTCGCTAAATCAGTCGCTATTTGCACAACTTTTTCAAATACAATCGGTCTCCAAATTTCGTCGCTAACCGACACAAAATCGGTCTCTAAATATTCATCTTTGATTCGGTCTCTAAATCGGTCTCTAAATATTCACCTTTGATTCGATCTCTAAATCGGTCTCTAAATATTCATCTTTGATTCGGTCTCTAAATCGGTCTCTAATTATTCATCTTTGATTCGGTCTCTAAATCGGTCTCTAAATACTCATCTTTGATTCCGTCTCTAAATCGGTGTCTAAATATATATTTATAATCGGTCTCTAAAATTAGCACGTCTCAATTATAAATGTTGTGTTTTATTCGCTAAATTCATGTCAAACCTGTTAATTACAAATGATCCAACAAAATCAACTAGAAGTAATTACCACCATTTCTAAATTAATCATTTCTAAATTAATCAATTTTCTCCAAAATTCAAATCGAACCATATTGATTCCAAACAATTTAATAGAATCAAATAACCATCAATTTTTAAACCAATTTAACATTCACCAAAACAATATTATAAACACCATTCAAAACAATATTGTACACAATCTTCAACACAATTAGCCTAACACAATATCATTCTACAAATTAGGTAAATCATAATAGTATATCAAATTCTATTTTCATCATCAAAGTATTTCCCCTCTCCGAACTAACCATTCACGTGAGAGTATCATTAAAGCTTAACAGAGTGATTAAAATACACAAGTATTTCTAAACTTTGAAGTGCAAGTCCACGATTGAGCCATTTACTCCAAAGACCTGCAAATAAAATAAGAACATTCAGAGGTGTCAGGAACATGAAATGTGATCATTTTCAATCATGAGAATAAGATCTATTCATTAGAATGCAAGGTAATCCTTCATAAACTATTTTCTTTTATGCTAAGGAGTAGTTACCAGCATATAAACTGCTATATCATAAAAGTTCAACAATTTCACATTGTTCTCTACTACTTATCTTCTATACTTAGTCAAACATAAAACGAGTATCGGATTAGGACATAAGACAAACATAGATATCAACTAACCCATTGCAGAAAATGACAACAATATGAGGAAAAACGATTGAAAACTAATTTAGAAGACTGGTAATAATGATTAAACTCCTTATGTTCAGCTCATAAGATACAAAATTTAATTGTACCCCACAAACACACTTATTGACAGAAAACACAATAAAGTTGAAAGCCAATTCAGCTATATAAATTTCATTTCAGATTAAGCTCACCAGCAATTTGAACAGTCTGCACGTAAACAAAATTGTCTTACCAAGTCAAGTCTTAAGTGAAGGGATCAAACAAATGTTTGAACACAACTTTCCACTATCAAAATATAGGAATTAGTAACTTGCAGTTTACAAGTCATAATAAATCCAAATCAGCCAACTGAAGTTTCAACAATGAAATCGAGGAAGCACACTCACGAAACTAAGTCTAGCATATCCCGACTTTAGTATTCAAGAAATCAATCTACCACTTGAACTAAGTTACATCTAACTACCAATGATAACAATCAAACAATTTACATTGATAAAGGATATCTCGAGACTACTATAGAAGCCAAATAGGAACTTATACTCATCTAGATAGAAAAGCAGGAAAGGATCATACTTTGGAAATTTAAATTTTGAACCACATGCTACTTCTTTCGCGCAAAGAGAACATTTCAAGAGGTGAACTACTACTCAGAATCAGAATATGGCTTTGATACCATTGCTTACCCAGTAAGTTTGATGTGAAAGGCCAAAAATATAAACATCCAGTTACTCTTGTAATCAGTCAAGGAAAAATATAAGAAAATAAACTAATTTTATTAGACTAATATGGTAGGAATGATATATGATTTCGAACAATTCCCTGTGAACACTGAAGAATATGATCGACAAATTCACAAAAAACAGCTCTTATATAAGCTCATCATAAAAGATCAATTTCCAGTTCCTTAATTCGTTCATAGCACAGATGATATTCAAGAATAGAGCAACAAGCAAATCTATTAGTAAGTGGCACAGGCAATTTCACAAACACTTGGTAATCACTTTTCAATAACTTTTACTTGACATGGGTTTGAATTAATCTGATAATCATTCACAAATAGAATCCAATATGTACATATTGACAAAATCACGTAAGTTTAATCATTTTCTCTTTTTCTTGAAGTCTAACAATTGTCAGTTATTTCTGAAAGTTGACCTGCATTTCTGTTTACAATTTTGTTCAATAATTAGCTCGTATGTTTTAACAGAGACAACACATACCAAATCAAGAACAAAAACTAGAAAATTACACTTCTATAGATTAATTTCATCATAAAATTTTAATTACCATATCATTGGAACTAGAAAATCAAGATAAAAACTACAAACAAAAGAGAAAAGAAGCACAGAGACAAGAAAAAGAAAAAAAAACTAAAGCAAAGTATTCATCAAAGTAAGAAGAGAATTGATACTATTCCAACCCTAGATGCAGCCTCAATTCCCCTCATCTGACAAACAGCCTCCTGCGCTGCATTCGGCAATCTTGAACGGTGCCTCCCACTCGAAATTGCGCCATACTTGGGGCATTGAAAACTAGACATTTGGGAGTTGAAAATGGAATATGACTTTCAGCATGATTCCTATTAAGTTAAAGCAGAATTCAGAAATAGCTTGGGCCAAAAACGAAATAGAACAGCTACTACTGACAGTGTTGGTATAATTCACATAACTTTGTGTCGAAAAATCATAATGGAGATCCGTTTAGTGCAATAAAAACCACACACATGAAGCTTTCAAATGGTGTATGTCGTGCAACCAGGTTCCTCCCGTGTTAAAGCAGATTTTAGTAGAAACTTGGACCAAAAAACAGAAACCGAAAAACAATGGCAGATTTTGATAATATATGCATAACTTTGTGTAGAAAAATCAAAACCAAGATCCCTTTGGTTCATTAGAAATTAGTAACATGGTTATTTCTTATGACATATGACCCTCAGCCTAGTTATTCCCGAGAGAAAGCAATTTTGAGCATAGAATTGAGCGATAAAAGGGGAAAAACACTTTGACAACCAGATTTTAAAAACAATTGCCTAATTTTTATGTAGAAAATTTGTAACCGAGCTCCACTTGTGTATCAGGAACTCGATACAAGAGGATTTCAAATGGTATATGTCTCTTAGCCGTGATCATATCGAGTTAGAGCAGATTTAAGGAAAAACTTAAAATACCTCCTAATCACACAAGTTAATCCTTCAAACTCTTAAAGCATTTCCTACCACAATTACTTCAAGATCCTAACGTTAAATTGCAAGCCAACTTGTGGTCAATAAATTTGAGTGTTATCATTTGTATAACAACATATTACATTGAACACAAATAAGGTCTCAAGCCAAAGAAGATGATGACGTGAAACTCATAAACACCATTAATTCAAGAAAATTAACATAAGAAAAACCATTCATCTAATTTCAATTTCATTATCAAATGTATTTCTGAGTTTGTAAGTATAAGAATCATATAGAAAACTATCAAGACATCGTTTAACTTCACAATAAGTTATCCATAATACTACAACTAAAGAAAATAAACACAACCAACATAATAAATAAGCAACGGAACAATATGCAAGGCACTAAAGGAAATCCGAATTCACTTTAAACACATAATAAAGCTTCAATCAACATACCTACTAATGCAAATACTTCTTGTTCTTGTAAGCTTATCTCAGTTCGTATTTGTGTTTCTGAGAGACTAACCACCTTGATCTTTGAAAGCTTGTTCGGAGCGTATAAAAATTTCTGCATCCAAAATTTAATGTCGAGGGATTGAACTGACATAATGATTTCTGGACTAAACTACAATTTCTATAAGGCTTTGGGGATCAAATTATAAAACTTAGAACTTAAGGAGGAGGGCAGTGTGTAATTTTTGGACTATAAACAAACAGAATTGAGCAGTGCAGTGAATTTATATTGGCGTATATCATATGCTTGAAGTGTATACCATATTGATTAACATGCCACCTTAAGCCACATACAAACACATAATACAAGATACTATATTATATACATACAAATTACCCAATTTCTCACACACCATTCTATTATTAAGGAACTTATCATAAAAATTCATACTCAAACAGCGAAAATAATGTATGAATTGAATATTGTTCATACAAAAAAAATCCCCCCTTCAATTTGACAAAATTCTATATAAAGTTCTTCAAATAAAAAATAATATCATCTTCTCATATAAAGACACAATCCAGTTAGATTTATGAAGAAATACCCATCAAAATCTCATTGAACTTATTAGGATGTCCCTAAAAAATTAAATCTGCATCAAGAGTACAAATTCATATATGTTCACTCCACAAACTGACAATAGGCAACACAATCTTAAATCTATCAATTAAATGTAACCTTATAATAATTTGAGCTGATATTTAACTTCTCGTAATTTCAAACCTCAAAAATTCGATTTTTATTCAACAATAAGCTCAAACAATTAATCACACAAAAAGCTGAAAAAATGGTACGTCTTCTCCCTCTTCTCTGTTAAGCTCAAACAATTAATTACACAAAAATGATTTGTTTCTCAAAACAATCTCCCTTTTCATTTTGTCTTCTCCCTCTTCTCTGAAAAAATGGTATTCAAAAGGTATAATAATATTACCAGAGAGATGGGTTACGAGCGTCGCCGTCTTGTTCTTCTGCCATTTACGAGCGCCGCCATCTTCCGGTGGTTTGGACGAGAGGGGTAGACAGGGATGTGGAGGGAACTAGGGCTTTTTTCTTTTCATCTCTCTGATTCTTTTCATCTAAATTTTGAGCGCCAAAGTGTTAAGGTTTTAGCGCTGAAACTTTATTTTATTTTATTTTCGCTCAGATTTCGAATTAATAGTAATTATAAAAGCATAAGAGACGTGTAACATATTGACATATGCTCCAGTGGCGGGTGCTCACTTCTTTAAGGGGAAGATTGCCGGTTCGAACCTTAGCAATATCTTTTTTTTTTGAAGTTTAATTTACTAACAAACAGTATTATAATTTTAGGGGCTGGCCCTTTTCACTTTAATTTACTAACAAAAAATATTATAATTAAGTAGATTTAGTCAATAAATATCATCCAAAACACAAAATTCAAATATTAATCCAATTAACAATGTTAAGTATGTTTTAATATATCTAAAGTTTCAAAAATTGTTTATCTATCATTCCTTTAGGGTTTATGGTTTAGGGTTTCGAGTTTAGGGTTTTGGGCCTAGGTAGCCATTTATGAATAATATTACTTATAATCATATAATATATTTGTTATTTGATATATATGAATCTCTAACATGAATAATTCGAATCCAACATTACTTTAATCCTAATCTAAAATGGATAATTAGCTATAACAATGAAAACTTAATCTAATGATTAATGTCAATATGATTGATATTAGATAACAAATCTAATGTCAGTGTAATTAATACTAACTAGGAATAAGTATATTATTTACTACTATATAAATAGATAAGGCTGAAATACAAATCAAGTTATTCGATGATTGAGCTCAGCTCGATTAACATCAAATCAAACTCAAACACAAATTTTGTAGCTTGATAATGGTTCAAATAAATGAGACAAAATTTGTGAAATAGGGTAGCATATTATATTGAGTCGGACCAAGTTGGCTAGAGCTCTAGCTTTTTCAGAAAGTTAAGATTGAGTTTAATGATAAGTGTTCAGAAGCATATGAGCATGCTCAATATATAAGTTAACAATGAATAAATAAATCAATAGAGATATAAATCAATATATTTATTGACACTTAACTCAGACTTAAACTATATATATAGACAAAACTCAATCCATTGAATTAATAAGTTAGAGAATAAATGAAAGTACTAAGGATATTTAATAATTTAACAATATTTTATATACATAAATAATAGCGACTGACATTTTATAAGATGATCAATTTTAACCCTGACCCTAGACCCTAAATCATAAATAACAAGTTTCTTAATTTTAAGAAAAAAATTCAAAATAAATAACATCTAAAATAGAAAATAATAATATATATATATGTATGCGTGTGTGTTTTTTACGTTTTTGTTAACAATAGCTTCATGTTATAATATATTCCATTATATATTTTTAAATCTATTAGGCAAATTACTAACATTTATTTATTATTTAATTTTAATCATAAGGATATTTAGCAACAATTGCTTTGTTCCTAAAAAATAATATTATATTTCCTCTCATTTTCCAACAAATATTTTTGTTGGCAAAATTTAGTGATTTCTTATTTATTTTTTCAGAATATTCAGCTACAAATTTAGGAACAAGAAAAATGGAGGGAAGTTTGCCTCCATTTTTTGATGGAACAAAAAGTTTGCTACAAATTTTGGGAACAAATAAATTTGTTTTTAATTTCTGCAACAAAATCATTTGATGTTAAGTTTGTAGGAGAGCTTTAAATCACATTGCTTGCTAAAATTGTAGCCAATTGCCAACAAATTGACTATGCTTCCTAATTTTTTGTTTCTATTTGATGTTTTTCTTGTAGTGACATGAGATTGGGCTGGGGATAAATAGCCTACTATCACAGGGATCCAATAGGCTATTTGGGTCTAAAATGCCTAATTAATTTCATATCTATATATATGTTATATATATATATATATAAAAAAAATGTAGTGGCATTCGCCATCAAAACCTTAGAAGTGATCCGAGGTTCGAATTCTGTTGATATTTTTTTTTATTCTAATTTACAAAATAGAGACGGATATTTCCGAATTAGAGACCGAATTAGCGACCGAATTATTCGGTCTCTGAATCGGTCTCTAAAATATAGTTTCATATTCCGTCGCGGAATCGGTCGCTAAATAATAATGAAAAATTGATGCTCGTCTCGGTCGCTAAATCCCGTCGCTAATTTGAAAATTAGAGACCGAATTATTCGGTCGCTAATTAGAGACCGAATTAGTCGGTCTCTTAATCAGTCTCTAAAATATAATTTCATATTCCGTCGCTGAATCGGTCGCTCAATAATAATGAAAAATTGATGCTCATCTCGGTTGCTAAATTCCGTCGCTAATTTGAAAATTAGAGACCGAAAATATCCGTCTCTAACTTAGGCAAGTAAATCAACCATTTAGCTACCGATTTAGAGACGAAAATCAATCGGTCTCTAATTCCGTCTCTGAATCGGTCTCTAATTTACTCTAAATTACCCCATTGGATATTTTTTAAGAAAAAGAGACCGACCCGAATTCGGTCTCAATTAGCGACGGAACCCATGTCTGTCTCAATTTCGGTCTCTGTTTAGAGACCGAATTCAATCGGTCTCTAAAATTCCGTCTCTGATGCCCTGTTTTCTTGTAGTGCTGGAGTACCATTTTATAAAATTTCTTCCACTGAATTGGTGTCTGGAATTTCAGGTATTGTTGTATATATTAATATAATGTATCATGTATTATGCCTTAATTTGATACTCCATTCATTTGTAATATATATATATATATATATATATATATATATATCTGGATTCCAAAGCCACATTTATTTACCATTCTGAAGAAAAGTATATTCAAAAATTGATATGGAATTTATGGGTTTTGTCCAAGGAGAATTTTGTACTCAACATTTCGTTAAAAAGAATCTGAAAACATTTTTGTCTTTGGGAAGCTATTTCTGGTGAGCAAAATCATGACATGAATTCCGCTGATTAATGAAATGCACTTGTAAACCAAACACATGTGTTTCTAGGTTAATTCTATGCCGGATTCCAATGATCTGAGTGTGTATTTATGTGTATTTCTCTTACAGATTTTTTTGGTGTTTCTTGTGTCCTTTATTAGTACTCATCTCATAGAAATTATAAATTGTTTAAAAATTTCAAAAACATCAAATTCACATTAACTAAATCTTACGAAAATCCAACAAGTTGGCCCTAAATGGAATGCCTGGTGGTGTCTAATTATTGACCTCGAACTTTGTTTTTTTAAAGTGATTTCCAGGTTTTGCTTGTATGCCTTGGAGCTAAATCTTGGTCTCTATATGGTTTTCGTAATCGTAATGGTTTTCGTTCGTAATTGTCTGTGGTTTAGAGTGTATTACTTTGATTTCTGTCATATTACTTTTCCCCTAGGTTTGTGTTTCATAGAATTTAAAGCATACCCCATGAGGACTCATGTTAATTTAAAGCATACCCCATGAAAATATTATATTTTTGGTTCCTTATTTTGACATGCTGATTTACCTGGCAGGCCCGAAGTCATGAATCCTGCCTTCCTTCGACCGGGACGGTTCGGGAACCTTATGTATGTACCTCTACCTAGCCCAGATGAACAAGGAATGATTTTGAAAGCTCTTGCTCGGAAGAAGCCCATACATGCCACTGTGGATCTTATGGCCATTGGGAAAGACAACGCTTGCAAAAATTTCAGTGGCGCCGATCTCTCTGCCCTTGTATGTCTCTGTTTTTTTTGCCTTTTGACTTTGTTTACATGCGCTCTCCATCCCTTTTTTTTTCCTTAAAACCAGTTAAGAGTTAACCAAGAAGGTATGTTTGGAAATATTTTTCATAATATAAATGGAGTCTTATTTATTTAGGATAATTACATGCACACCCCTCACTTATTGGTTAGTTACCATGAGCCCCCTCCTGAAGTTTTGGAAATTAGTAATACACTCCTTGTCAGATCTTGGCAACTCAAAAAATAAGGCAAAATTGTAATCTGCTTTTTATTGACAAGGTTGAAATTGTAATCTAATTTTATTGTCAGGGGAGGTTATTGTAATTTCACAACCTTCGGATTGTTTTTTGTAATTAACGTCACGCAGGGTTGTCTTTATAATTTACCCTATTTATTTTAATGAGATGTGGAATAAAGACTTGGGCGGAGCGAGTAACATTTCTCACATGATCGGTTGTTCCAAATTAAGGTTCCTTGGTAACACAGTTCTTTTTCCTATTACAGATCCATGAAGCCAGTACGGCTACTGTTAAAGAGAAACTGAAATTATCATCTAGAAGTGATGACGCACGGACCATCAAAGTTGAACATTTTAAGAGGGCGTTGGAGAAAATCTCGCCTTCAGTTTCAGACAAGGTTCGTCTAGTTCACTTCTCACATTATTCTAATTTATACTTTGGTGACCCTTACGTTTATTGGAATGCATTTTCTTTTTCTTGTTTGCAGCAAATACAACATTACAAGCTTTTATCAGAAAGATTGAACCATTTGTAGCTTCTTTAAGACCTCGATAAATCTAATTTTACGTTGATCGTAACTATTTTTGATGATTCGAAGACGGTGTTTTCGGTAAATATTTTTGATGATAAACGGAGAAGGTATTATTATTCTTCAAGTTTTTTTTATTTTATTCATATTTGAGAAATGAATTACCAGCTTATTTTTATATATATTGACCCTAAACAACATATGCGGTACGAGCGTTTATATTTTAGAATTATGGGGTTCACTGATGGGTTTTGTGGAGAAACAAACCAAAAGGTTGATTGGTAGGTGAAACCAAGATATTGTTTGGTAGGTAAAACCAAGAGGTTGGTTGGTAGGTGAAACCAAAAGGTTGATTGGTAGGTGGAACCAAGAGTTTGTTTGGTAGGTGAAACCAAGAGGAGTTTTGGTAGGTGAAATTACTCCTATAAATAGGAGTGAATTTCCTTCATTTCTATCATCCCAAAATCGAGAGAAAACATAGAGAGCAAAGTGTGTGTAGTGTAGTTTATACTAGGGAAAACAATTTGTTGTAGATACAAATTGTGCTACACGGGAAACACTTGTGGTTTTTTTTTTTTCGGGGCAATACACTCTCAATCTTTTGTAATCGTTTTTTTTCTCTCTCAAAGAAATAAAATCTCTCTAGCATAGGTCCGTGGACGTAGGCAAATTGCCGAACCACGTAAAATTGTTGTCTCGTTTTCTTGCTTTCTTTTACTTTAAAGTTCGTTCATGCGCGTTGATTCCTAACAACTGGTATCAGAGCACGGGTTATAACGATCCGTGCGAATCAATGGCGTCTGAAGATGGCAAAGTAAAAATCGACAGGTTCGATGGAAAGGATTTTGGATTCTGGCGGATGCAGACGGAGGATTATCTGTACCAGAAGAAACTCCATGAACCGTTGTCGTGGAAAAATCCTAAAAAGATGACAGATGCAGACTGGGAGTTGTTGGATAGGCAAGCTTTAGGGGTTATTCGGCTGACGTTAGCAAGAAACGTAGCGTTTAACATTCTGGAGGAGAAAACCACGGCGGGTTTGATGAAGGCGCTATCCAACATGTACGAGAAGCCATCGGCATCGAATAAAGTCTACTTGATGAGACGTTTATTCAACTTGAGGATGACGGAGGGAGGATTGGTGACCAATCATATCAACGAGTTCAACGTGATCATCACTCAGTTGAGCTCGGTTGATATTAATTTTGAGGATGAGGTAAAGGCTTTAATTTTATTGTCTTCTTTGCCAGAAAGTTGGAGTGCGACGGTAACTGCTGTGAGTACTTCGTCTGGCCAAAGAAAGTTGAAGCTTCAGGAGATTCGGGATCTGATTCTAAGCAAGGATATTCGCCGGAGAGAATCAGGAGAACTTACATCTGCTGCATTGAGTGCAAAAAGCAGAGGGAGAAGTGTTCAACGGGGTGGTCAGAAAGGCAAAGGTCGATCCAAGTCCAAAGGGCGAGGGAAGTCAAAACCGCGCAAGAGCGATGATTGCTGGGGCTGCGGTAAGAAAGGCCATTACAAGAGAGATTGTCCAGAAAAAACGGGATAGAATCACAATCGAGAACATCAACAAGCAAACACGGCAACAGACGATGTCGGAGACGCTTTGGTTTGTTGTGTTGATAGTCCAGTTGACCAATGGGTACTGGACTCAGGTGCGTCGTTTCACGCTACTTCTTGTAAAAATTATCTTGCAAATTATACTTCTGGAAAATTTGGAAAGGTATTTCTTGCAGATGATGAACCCTTAGAAATTGTTGGAAAGGGTGATGTCATGATAACAACGGCACAGGGGATGCAGTTGAAACTGCAGAATGTCAGACATGTCCCAGGGTTGAGGAAGAATTTGATCTCGATGGGTCAAATTGACAGTGATGGATACATTACAATGTTCGGTGGTGGTGCATGGAAAATCACCAAAGGAAATCTATGACACAGGCGACTCATTAGCCGCAGTCGAGGCCACAGAAGACGTGCATCTATGACACAGGCGACTTGGGCATATAGTGAGAAAAGAATGAAGATCATGGCATCCAAGGGGAAGCTACCAATCTCAAAAATGGTTGAATTGGGTCTTTGCGAAGATTGTGTACTTGGGAAGCAGAAAAAGGTGAGGTTCTCCAAGATGGGAAGAGAACCAAAAGCAGAGAAATTGGAGCTTGTGCATACCGATGTATGGGGACCGGCGCCCGTACAATCACTTGGAGGGTCTAGATACTACGTCACCTTCATTGATGATTCCACTAGAAAGGTATGGGTTTATTTTCTGAAAAATAAGTCTGATGTTTTTAATACCTTTAAAAAGTGGAAGGCAGAAGTCGAGAATGAAACGGGGCTGAAACTGAAGAGTCTGAGGTCCGACAATGGCGGGGAGTATGACATCCAAGAATTCAAAGTCTATTGTGCAGAGAATGGGATCAAGATGATCAAGACCATTCCAGGGACTCCGCAGCAGAATGGGATTGCAGAGCGGATGAATAGAACTTTGAATGAACGAGCTAGGAGCATGAGGCTTTATTCCGGGTTGCCAAAGATGTTTTGGGCTGATGCAGTAAGCACGGCGGCTTACCTCATAAACCGGGGACCTTCAGTACCGTTGGACTTCAAAATACCTGAGGAAGTTTGGTCTGGAAAGGAGGTAAATTTATCGCATTTGAAAATTTTCGGTTGTTTATCTTATGTCCTGCTGAGTTCAAATGACAGGGATAAGTTGGATCCAAAAGCACAAAAATGCATTTTTATTGGTTATGGTGGAGATAGTTTTGGCTACCGGTTTTGGGATTACCAAAACAACAAAATCATAAGGCATAAAGATGTTACATTCAACGAGAAGGTGCTTTACAAGGATAAACTTGGGGCAGAGACTGATGATAATGAAAAATCAAAGGCGATACTGGAAGAGATCACTGAGGACGAGGTTGCAGGAAATGGAGCTGAGAATAGGATTGAGGAAGATCCAGAGACTCCACAACCTACCTTGAGGAGATCGAGTAGAACTCCTAAACCAAACACGAGGTATTCCCCTTCATTACACTATTTACTTTTGACAGATTCTGGAGAGCCGGAGTCGTACAAAGAGGCAATGAGTGTAGGAGATTCTCTCAAGTGGGAGCTAGCCATGAAAGATGAAATGAGCTCGCTTGAGAAAAATAAAACTTGGAGGTTGACTAAGTTACCAGAGGGGAAAAGAGCTTTGCAGAACAAGTGGGTGTTCCGGGTTAAGGATGAACCGGATGGTAGTAAAAGGTACAAGGCGAGGTTGGTGGTCAAAGGGTTCCAGCAGAAGGAAGGGATTGACTACACTGAACTATTTTCGCCGGTTGTCAAGCTAACTACTATAAGGATGGTTCTGAGCATTGTTGCTGCAGAGGATTTACATCTTGAACAATTGGATGTAAAAACGGCATTCCTTCATGGGGATTTGGAGGAGGATATATACATTGGCTCAACCGGAAGGTTTTCTGGTAAGTAGAAAAGAAAACCTTGTATGCAAGCTAGAAAAAAGCTTGTATGGTCTGAAACAAGCTCCGAGACAGTGGTACAAAAGGTTTGATACATTCATGGATAGTAATGGATTTACTAGATGTCAAAGGGATCACTGTTGTTATTTTAAAAGATTTAAAGAATGCTACATTATTTTATTGTTGTATGTCAATGATATGTTAGTTGCAGGGACTAATATGGGAGAAATCAAAAGGCTAAAACAACAATTGGCGAGTGAGTTTGAAATGAAGGACTTGGGGGCTGCAAATACGATTCTCGGGATGAGAATTATTCGAGATAGGTCGAGTGGGAGCCTCAAGCTGACTCAGGAAAGGTACATTCATAAGGTGCTTGATAGATTTGCTATCACGGATGCAAAGTCTAGAAGCACTCCTTTGGGGAGTCAATTCAAACTAAGCAAGGAGCAATCGCCTAAATCTGATGAGGAGCGACAAAAGATGGCAAAGGTTCCATATGCCTCTGCTATTGGAAGTTTGATGTACGCAATGGTGTGTACAAGACCGGATATAGCTCATGCAGTGGGAGTCGTGAGTAGATATATGGCTAATCCGGGTTTACAGCATTGGGAAGCAGTGAAGTGGTTACTAAGGTACTTGAAAGGCACATCGGATATGTGTTTCAGTTTTAAGGCTAGTAGTATCACTTTAGAGGGCTTTGTGGATGCTGACTTAGGTGGTGATCAAGATGGTCGAAAGAGCACATCGGGCTAAATTTACACTTTGGGTGGCACAGCTGTTAGGAATTTCATGTTAGAAGTTTTGATGATGACAATTAAGTTTTTGTTAGACCCCAAAAAGTTGTAAGTTTATTTTCGTAGAAAACTTGTATAGGCTTTGAAGCGTTAGACTTGTAATAGATTTATTAGGCTTTGTTATCTTACTTTAGAGTGTTAGGCAAAATAGTCTTAGGCTGAGCGTCTGATGATTTCTGAGTGAGTTTATCAGTGGTAAAGTTCGAAGACTCAAGCGCCTGATCTCAGAAGATAGATACAGTCTCCAAGCGTCCACTTTGGCCAGCTATATCAAGCGTTACCTTATGGGACAGAAGTGATTTCACCTGAATTTACTTCTAAGTCCAGAAGGAGTTTAATGCAAATATTCTCAAAGCATTAAATACCAACGGGTATTAATTTCAAATGCATTAAATGTTGATAAGAGCATTTAATATGATAAGTAATGTCAGACGTACGGAGAAGCCACCCTATTGGACTGTCAACTATCTCAGACTGCAGCACCAACTTTCGTGCAGCAGATTTTCAGGAAAAAGGACAAAAGCTGTTCACTCGCGAAAGTGAGAGACACGCGCCAGTGCATGTGTCAAACGGACACTTTCTCCAAGAATACCTATAAATAGGACTTCAACAACAAACAAAAAAAAGAGAGCAACAATTTTTATCAAAGCCAAATTGCTGTTGCATTAAAATCTCATTCCTTAAACTCTCAGAAAAGCCAGAAACTTCAAGAAACATCCAAATTGCTTTTCTTATATTCCTGAGACAGTCAACAAATATCTCAAACATTCTTTTTGAAGAAACCAGATTCCTACTGAGATATTACCAAGTTGTTTGAACTTCATCAAAATCAAACAAACCTTTTAGAAAATCCCATCCAAGCCTCGCGATCTGTGTGAAGTCGAAGTTGGATACTTGCATCATTTCTGGGTGAAAGAAGCAAGAGGGTTGAAGTGATTTGAAGCAGAAATCTGTGTGATCAAGGAGCTCAAGTCATCGACATCCATCTCTCCCTAATTTGTAGAAGATTCTGTGTGATTCTTTGAGAATCATTTTAGTGGATTGCCTCCAAGTGCAAAGGAGAAGAAGGACGTAGTTGGGATTACACCACCCAACGAACCTTACAAATATTGTGTTATTTACTTTTCAGTCATTCATTCATCTATCATATCATTGCATAAGTAAAACACAATCAAAAGCTAAGCACCTAAGAAACATCTTGTGACGCTAAAACTTTCAAAGAGAAGACTCCAAAATCATTCCGCTGTGCTAACCCTGATTAAAAGAACTGAACGCTTAACCTACAAGGTCAAAGTATTCAATTCCTGAAGTCTAAGTTAACTTTATAAAACAGTCTTCATTAGACGCTTCACAAAGTCTCAAATATCTTATGTGAACGCTAAGGTGAAGCGTCACACACTTCAAGCGCCTATCATTTCAAGCGTCCAAATACGTTTAATACGAAATCTTTTTTAAGTCAAAAAAGACTTAAGGGTCTATTCAACCCCCCCCCCCTTCTAGACCCTTTCGTATGCCACTTGGGACCAACAACAGCAATTAGTTGGATGTCAAGACTACAAAAATGTGTAGCATTTTCTACAACCGAAGCCGAGTACATAGCTATTTCAGAAGCTGGAAAAGAGATGGTTTGGTTGAAGAATTTTCTAAGGGAAATTGACAAGGAGCAACGGGATTGTGCACTTTATAGTGATAGTCAAAGTGTCATTTGTTTGGCAAAGAATCCGGTGTTTCACTCAAGGACGAAACATATTCAATTGAAGTATCATCATATCCGAGAGATGATAGATGATGAGACTTTGGAATTGAAAAAGATTTTGGGTGCAAAGAATCCGGCAGACATGTTGACAAAGTGGGTTACCACCGAAAAACTGAGGCTTTGCATGGCCTCAATGGGCCTCGAGTTTCTGTGAAGAGGAGGCCGACTTTGCTAGAGAGAGAGTGCATCAAATTGGAGGGAGAAGAGATTGTGTCTTCAATTTTGAGTTTGGTCTCCAAGTGGGAGATTGATGGGTTTTGTGGAGAAACAAACCAAAAGGTTGATTGGTAGGTGAAACCAAGATATTGTTTGGTAGGTAAAACCAAGAGGTTGTTTGGTAGGTGAAATCAAAAGGTTGATTGGTAGGTGGAACCAAAAGTTTGTTTGGTAGGTGAAACCAAGAGGAGTTTTGGTAGGTGAAATTACTCCTATAAATAGGAGTGAATTTCCTTCATTTCTATCATCCCAAAATCGAGAGAAAACATAGAGAGCAAAGTGTGTGTAGTGTAGTTTATACTAGGGAAAACAATTTGTTGTAGATACAAATTGTGCTACACGGGAAACACTTGTGGTTTTTTTTTTTCGGGGCAATACACTCTCAATCTCTTGTAATCGTTTTTTTTTCTCTCTCAAAGAAATAAAATCTCTCTAGCATAGGTCCGTGGACGTAGGCAAATTGCCGAACCACGTAAAATTGTTGTCTCGTTTTCTTGCTTTCTTTTACTTTAAAGTTCGTTCATGCGCGTTGATTCCTAACATTCACTTTTTTCTTTAGTATGTATTTTTCTTATATCTGCATGAGGTATTTGGTCTACTTAGTCCATGTATGCTCAATTAATAAACATTGGTTCTTGTACAAGTTAATATGAAATTACTAAACATCATATATATATATATATATATTAATTCTACAAATGGGTGATAATGTTACTATTGTTATTTCAAAAGGTAAATAAGAAAAATAAAAAATGACATTGTTGGTGTCATCTATTATTTGATCTCCCATGTGAACATTTAAAAGTTCACAACTTCAAATTTATTCATGCATGAGAAAATAACTGAATAACAACACAAAATATGAGTTTCTGGCCTCCTAAAATTTTTAGGGAAAATATTTATGAAATTCAAGTGGAATAAATGTCAAAGTTATTAATTACTTCCTCTTTCATTTAGAGCTAAGTTAAGAGTCTACTACTACTAATTAAGCATTTATGAATATTTAGTTAAGAAAATCATATGGTGGAAGATAGCAAATTGATTATTGTTGTATAGTTTGAATAAGATTAATGTTTAATTTTCAAAAAATATTAAGAATTGTAAAATATGATAAATTATTCATACTCTATACAAAAGTTAGGGCTTTAGTGTTTTTTTCTTTTTTTGTGCGTGTGTGTGTATATTTCTCTTATAGATGTGGATATGTAGCATAGATGCTTTTAATTTGGTAGGAACAAAATAAAAACAAAAGAATATATTTAGTGATCTATAATTTCACAAATAGTCTGTATGAATTAAATTGTTTGGTATCTTTCATTATTTAAATTTCTTAATACTATATGACAAATAAGTGTTATTATATGTCGTAGATAATATAATTTTTATTAGAGATAATTGCAGACACCCCCACAACCTATGGGGTGATGTGCACTTTGCCCCTTAATTAAGCTTTTGAAAAGTGCACCTGACACCCTAACCTTTCAGGAATGTGCACTTAACCCCTTAACAACTTTCTTATTTTTTTGTAGTGTTGTCAGATTGTTAAAAAACCCGAAGACTAAAAAGTTGAGATACGTTTGTCAAGATAACCTATTTGCCACAATGTTCACCAAAATGACTGGCGCCTTCACTTTTTTCTTTTTCTTCTTTTCTAAATTTAAGTTTAACAATTTTTTTGTTGGTTTTCTTAATTTAATATTCTTTCTTAACAACGTTACTTTTCTCAAAATGTTTGGGAAATGTCTTTTTTTTTACAAAAATGGTTTTAACTCAAACTTTAAGTTTGTTTAAATTAATGGACTCGTTTCATTTCTAATAGTGAAAAATAGTAAAACCTCTTTAAAATAGATTTTTCATTTCCCAAAGTTCATACATATGTTATTTAATCTGAAATACCCGCAATGGCGCAATCCAAATAATTCAGTGGCACTAATATTTTTAACTAGACTGAGATTTCGCAAATCTATAAGTTATATCATAAGAATTTAAAGGTTCTAAATAAAATTGAATAATATTGTATGGGTTTCTAGAGTTCGAAATTTATTTTAAGGGGTTTTTCTACTTGAAAAATCGGTTAATTTCTATAATGAACGGGTGTGAATACAACGATACATATATGGTACGATAAGATCACATCGATATGAATTTTCAAAATTTAAGATCCCACATGCAGATACAAATATTAATAAATATATTAATATAATGGACGGGTGTGGATACAGCGATACATATGGTACGATATGAACATAACGATATGAATTTTTCAAAATCCAAGATACGATATTGAAAAATCCATATCGTTGTGTTCATATTGACCATGTATGAATCTTCGTATCCACACCCGTCATCATAGAAAATTACAAAATTTTCAAGTACAAAAACCCCTTAAACCAATTTTCAACTTCAGAAATCCGAACAATATTATTCAGTTTTATTTAGAACTTCCAAATTCTTATTAGTTATTACACAACATATAGATTCGAAAAATCTCAATCTAGTCAAAAACATACCCTCGACTAGTTGGATGGCTGAGTATTTCGGATTAATAAATTTTAATCAATTTAAAAAGGGTTTTACTAATTGTCACTATATATTATTAGCTTTTAAAACCGAAAAGAATCCAGTAATTTATAAAATTTGCGTCAGAATCGGGAAATAATTAATGGGTTTTAAGGCCCCTGCGTACATTCTTTTCGTCTCTTCTACTTATAATAATTGTCATCCCCTCCAATAGTTCCCCACAGTCACACACCTCAACCTTGTTCTCCAGGAACACGCCGCCGCCGCGGCACATGATCGAATTTTGAGGATCGAGTCCTACTCCGCGGCATCGATTCGGCGGCGTCAACCATTCACATCGATTCCTACAATGTCGAACAATTGGTGAACCACCTCCGTCCAACGGCGATGAAGGAACAAGGGGAAGGGAAAGAGGTTGAAGAAGCTGTGTAATTGGAGATTGATAACAACAAGAAGGAAGATGTCAAGACAACGAAGTTGAACTCGAAAGTATGGTTCGCAGGAATGGACGTGGCCGTTCCACACTTTTATTCATTTAAGTTTTCAAATAAATTTTAGGGAAAATTACTTAAAAACACTTAAAATAAACTTTTATATCGAAAAAATCCATGATAATATTTGTCAATCCAAAAAACCCATTCCATCAACTTTTCATTCCAAAAAACCCAATATTTAGGGTTAACAAATTTATGGATTTAATTGCCCTTAGCCTTCTAGATTAAAAATTAATTTATTGTTGTCATGCAATAAAATTTATTTATTTAAAAATTTTGTATTGATAATTGATACTAATTATGATCTTAATTTTAAATTTTAAATTTTTTTATTCTTTTTAAAAAACTTAAAACATATATTTATAGATAATTACCATATTAAAATCAAAAATAAATTATATACTAATATTTAAAAAAAAATATTACAAAAGAAACTTCGTATTTTATGATTCATCAATTTGAAAGAATCAAAACAAAATAATACATTAAGAAAAAATAATTGATCAATTATTAACTTAATAAATGAAGGGGTAGTTTACTCCAAAAAAATTGTTAATCCTGACTTTTGGGGTTTTCAGAATGAAAAGTTTGTAGAATGGGTTTTTAAGATTGAAAAATATTTTCATGGGTTTTTTGGATATGAAAAATTATTTTAGGGGGTTTTGAGTAATTTTCCCTAAATTTTATTTTTCAAAGAAATACTAAAACATGTATAATTTAAGTGGTTATCTACAATGTCTAATTAACACAATTTTATACATAGAATATTTCAAACTTTTAAGTCTAGAATCATTGTTATAATAAATGTTTTATTAAAAGGCATCAAATTAAATTATATCAGCTTTCAATTTTCCAAAAATATCACGCTTAATTAGTTATATTTTGTTTTCCATTTTCTTCTTTATTTTATAGCATTTCTCTTTCTTCTTTCCTTCAAAGACAAGACAACTGTGTTTTTATTCTCCCCACAAAATCTTCCTTTCCCTTTATTATGTTATATTATCCTCATTCCTCATTTTCTATTCTGAGAAGTGAGAACAGAACGGCGCCCCTTCATCTTTCTTCTCTCTCTCAACCATACACGCCGGCAAGACTGGGACCCTTCCGAGACGCCGCGAAATCATCAGTCCGATTTCTCGGCCGTTTCGCTCAAAATGAGCCGATCCATCACCGGTTCCGTGCTGCCCACGTTATGGCCCGGAACTTTGGAATGTCGGTCGCCATTCCCGTGGCGAAACGGCCGTTTCGGTCGAGATCCCGGCGTTCCAACGAACCATGCTTGCAAGTGAATGGGGAAGATAAACTTCGGAGTAAGAAGAATGAAAAGAGTGATAGGAAGGTTAATGGACCCATGTTCAAGGATTTCGGGGGAATGGATGAAGTGATTGAGGACCTGGAGACGGATGTTATTTTTCCGTTTTATCATCTAAAGGAGACACGCGACTCTAATCTTACGAAAGGGATTTTATTACACGGGCCACCTGGATGTGGAAAAACCACGTTTGCTCATGCCATTGCCAATGAAGCTGGAGTACCATTTTACCAAGTTTCTGCCACTGAATTGGTGTCTGGAACTTCAGGTATACATTGCAATTATTTACATTGACGACGTTAATACAATGTATGTATGTCTTAATTTGATAGATATTTAGTTGTCATATCTGCAGGATTCTAGTCACACTTACTTACCGTTAATGAATGTGTTCCATAGAAATTAAAGCATAACCTGAGACTCGTATTCTCTTTGTTTTTCCTTTGTGAATCTTTTCAGGTGCATCAGAAGAAAATATACGGGAATTGTTTTCAAAAGCTTACATGACAACGCCATCTATTGTATTCATCGATGAAATCGACGCAATTGCTTCAAAAAAGGAAAATTTGCAGAAGGAAACGGACCGTCGCATTGTGACACAGTTGATGACGTGTATGGACGAATCACATAGACTCGTAAAACCCGTTGATGAGAATGCAGAGACTGAGAGTTCTGATTGTACGCCTGGCTATGTTCTAGTAATTGGAGCAACAAACAGACCTGATTCTATTGACCCTGCCTTGAGGAGGCCTGGACGGTTTGATCGTGAAATTGTTCTAGGCGTTCCGAATGAATCTGCACGGGTTCAAATATTGTCTGTGCTCACAAACAAACGTAGATTTGAAGGTGCTTTTGATCTTGCGAAGATAGCTAGGTCAACTGCAGGGTTTGTTGGAACAGATTTGGCAGAACTAGTCAAGAGAGCTCGTCGCCTTCCAATGAAGAAAATCGCATCCAAGAGAAAGGTTGAGTTTTCAAAAGAAATGGCAGACGGCGAATACAAAGAAGATTGGAAGAGGCAGCCATTGTCAAATGAAGAAAGGGAAAGGCTTAGAATAAGCATGGCTGATCTTGAGGTAAACTTGTGTTCATATTTGTCTACACATTAGTATGCAGTTTGAGGAGGGAGGAAGAAGTGATGAGAGAGGGTTGTACACAAATTGGCACCAAGGTGGCATAGACAGAGAATTGCGGGTACAATACTTTAAGAGAGTGGGGAGATCTCATATTTCCAAAGGTTTATGTAAGGAAGAATAATCCCTTCTAAACTAAGAAATCAGAAATCAAAACAAACGGAAGATCCATGCTATTTCTTTTCACATCTTTGTATAATAAAACAGAAACATTCGACTATCCACTTAAGCGCCACAATATGTGCGCATACTTGGATAGCCTCGGTGAACTCCTTTGCCAATATAAAATTATTTATATTTATTTTTTTCTTGAATTTTGATAAATCTATAGTTGTTCATCTTTATCAAAAAGAATTCAAGATTCTTTAGTTAGTTAATGACTCAATTGAAATAATTATCATATCTATATATTTTGTGTTTTTTACCTATTCATTTCTTTAATTCTGAAGTCTCATTTATGATCAGATATAATTTTTATATTAAACTTAAATATTATTTTAATTGTTCGCTGAAACTATAATAGATTAATATTTATTCATATCTTTGTTATAATAAATTAATTTTTATTCATTTTGTACTTTTTCTCGGGTGGGGCAACAGGGTTTTTATTTTTCATTTTTTTTTAAACTAACAGGGTTTTTATTTCTCTCATTTGTGTTTGAAGTAGTTTCTTTCATCTTCTTCTCTGTGCGTAATGCTTTTATACATCGTACTTAACTAATTGCCCCGGGCAAATTCTCTTAATAGTGTCTCTTCAGGCTTTGACATGTAATTAGACAGATGCAAACTTCACATATCACTCCATGTCGTACAGCCAGGGAACAAATCAGAAAATGACTTATTAAAACTTGCAACTTAATCATCTATCTAATAATTAAGTCAAGTGCAACTGTTACTTTCGCAACTAATAAAGTAATAGACTGGCCCTTTAATTAATGTGTATCTAACTTGTTTTGCCAATTCACTTATAACATAAAGAGTTTCTTATGATTCTTGTTGATTTTCATTTCCTCTTTTTTATGCACTTTTTCTGTTGTTTACTAGTATTTTAGTTCATAGATCTTTCATTCAATCGACTGCAGGAAGCCGCTAAACTGGTTCAACCTTCTTTAAGAAGAGAAGGATTTTCTACTATACCCAATGTGAAGTGGGATGATGTTGGAGGTCTTGATCTTATCAGACAAGAGTTTGACCTTCATATAATTAGTCCCATAAAGTTCCCTGAAATTTATGAGGTAATTTGTTTCACTTCCCAATTTATTTAGCTGATCTAGGTGGATTTTGCAATAAAACTAGACACATCTTACTTCCTTTAAGCTTAATAGCAGTCAAACCCAGTATCTACAATGATTTACTTGCATAATTGTCAATTAGACATTTTCGTATGTTTGCTCTCTAGTACCAAACACTATCACAAATGTATTACACTTCACAGTTTGCCGACTGAAGGTTTCCTATTTGTATTGAGTGACTCTCAGTAATTTGAGGCCTTATATAAGTTGCTCAATTTGTAGGAACTTGGTATGGATTTAGACACAGGAATTTTACTTTATGGTCCTCCTGGCTGCGGAAAGACATTGATTGCAAAGGCTGTTGCTAATGAAGCAGGAGCTAATTTCATACATATCAAGGTTCTTTCACTTACTTACCGAATGTAGTTAGGTGCAATTGAATTTTCCTTGACATCTTACTGTATTAATTTTGTTCTCTCAGGGTCCTGAGCTCCTGAATAAATATGTTGGTGAAAGTGAGTTGGCGGTACGGACAATATTTCGTCGTGCAAGGACTTGTGCTCCATGTTTACTCTTCTTCGATGAGGTGCCTTTTATTTCTCTTTGCTTCTATCTCCTTTGTCGTGGTAGTAACACATTTTACATAGTCCTTCACAAGCGTAAGGTTGACCAAATCAAAACTCGATTCTTTACTGATCCAAAATTGAATGAATGGAAAACAAGGATAATACCTATTTATACTTAAGTATTGACAACAAGGACTTATAACAAGGAAATAAAATAGGAAAACATAAATAATTAAATATGCGCCTCATGTAAATCTTCCATGAAGTTTCTTTCTTTCTTCCTTCTCCGTTTCGTAACGCACACTTCATTTTCTATCAGGTGGATGCATTGACAACAAATCGTGGTAGAGAAGGGGGGTGGGGTGTTGAGCGGCTCGTGAACCAGGTTAGTAAAATAACACTCATGAAGTGATTTGTCTAAGAGCACAACTTCTCGGTTAATATGTCCCAACATTATTATGGACTGAACGTCGATGCTATCTACCATTGCAGCTACTGGTGGAACTGGACAGTGCAGAACAGAGACAAGGTGTTTATATAATTGGTGCTACAAACAGGTAGAGATAATATTTTCCCAACTCTTGGGGCATTTTCGTTTAGGGTAAATTACATAGATATCCCTGCATGAGACCCTCATTACGAAAAACACTCCGAGATTTGAAAAATTACTAACTTCCCGTCAGTAAAAATATATTGTAATTTTACCATCTGTTAACAAAAACGCATTACAATTCATCTCTGTTATTAAAATACAAATTGCAATTTTGCCCTTTTTTTCGAGTTCTCAGGATTTGACAAGGAATGTATTAGTAATTTGTGAAATCTCAGGGTGCTCGTGGTAATTGCTCAATAAGGGGTACACGTAATTATCCTTCTGATTGATTAGGATGTTGAATATTATGCTGAATATATTTTATTTGTTGTCCCTTATTTTGACATCTCTTATCTTGCTGATATACTGGCAGGCCCGAAGTAATGGATCCTGCCTTCCTTCGTCCGGGAAGGTTCGAGAAGTGTTTGTATGTACCTCTACCTAGCCCAGATGAACGAGGAATGATCTTGAAAGCTCTTGCTCGAAAGAAGCCCATAGATGCCAATGTGGATCTTATGGCCATTGGGAAAGACGGGGCTTGCAAAAATTTCAGTGGCGCTGATCTCTATGCTCTTGTATGTCTCTGTTTTTCATTCCGGATCTTCTGTTACACTTTCTGTTACAGGCACAGATGCGTGACAAATGTATACGGTTAGGGTGTGCACAGAGAAATCTCATATTTTTATCCACGTTACATAATTTTCTCTCTCCACGTCCTAACTGCCCGTGTATACACTTGTCAATTGTCATGCATCTGTGCATGTAACACGAATGTGTAACAGAAGATTTGATTTGTATTTATTTTTTCTGCCTTTGACTTTCTTTATATGCTCTCTCCATCCCATTTTTTCTCTTGGAGTTTTACGAGTCCAAAAAGGTGGATTTTTTGTGTATTTTTACACTATCGCCCTTAAAACCTGCTAAGAGTTAATCAAGAAGGTATGTTTGAAAACATATTCCATATTAGAAATGGAATCTTATTTATTTAGGATAATTACATGCACACCCCTCGCTTATTCATTAATTACCATGAGCCCCCTCCTGAAGTTTTGCAAATTAGTAATACACCCCTTGTCAGATCCTGACAACTCGAAAAATAAGGCAAAATTGTAATCTGCTTTTTATTGACAAGGTTGAAATATTGTCCGGGGAAGTTATCGTAATCTTCAAACTCCGGATTGTTTTTTGTAATTAGTGTCACGCAGGGTTGTTTTTTGTAATGTTTCTCATGTATGAATTGTCATGCTTTACAGATGCGTGAAGCCGCTACGGCTGTTGTTAGAGAGAAACTGGCTTCATCATATAGAAGTTGTGATGGCACACGACTGACCATCAAAGTTGAACATTTTAAGAGAGCGTTGGAGAAAATCTCGCCTTCAGTTTTAGACGAGGTTCGTCCCGTTCACTTGTCACCGTATTCTAATTTATACCTTGGTGACCCTTACCACGGTTCATTCGAATGCATATTTTTTCTCTTGGTTGCAGCAAATACAACATTATAAGCTCATATCAGAAAGATTCAAAGCTGCATGAAAAGAAAAGCTCGCAACCGCTAGAATTTGTTCTTGTTGGCATATATAGTGCAAGGTCTGTTGAAAACTTCCCTGTCCCAGCCTTACTTGAATCATTTGTAGCTTCTTTAAGACCTTGGTAAATCTAATTTTGTGTTGATCATGACATTTGGAGTTTTGAGTTGGAGGTGAGGACTCGAGTAAGAATCGTTTTGATAACTATTTTTTGATGATAAACGGGGAAGGTATAATTATTCTTCAAGAATTATTTTATTCAATATTTGAGAAATGAATTGCCAGCTTATGTTTTTATATTTATTGACACTAAACAACATATGGTGTATGAGCGTTTATATTGAAATTTAATTTGGATGTAATCTTTGGTTAGTCACTTCATCAGTATTTTTTATTTTTACTTTTTTCATTTCCTTAATCACTTTTATCTTTATAATTAAATTCAGGGTAAAAGTCAACATACCCCCTTAAACTAATACCCCATATCGTATACATCACTTACCTCCTTAAATTATTGAAATATCAATTATTCCCTTCACTTTTAACGCTGTTAGTGATGGTATTTAACACTGTTATTTTAGTTAGCAATATTGTCTACTAGGCCTGTTAATCGGACTTTATAAGCCGAGCTTCAGCTCGCTCAATCTTAAATTGCATCGGGCCTGAGGCTCAAACTCAGCCCATAATACCTTTTTTTTTTTTTTTTGCTCAGCTTACATATTTTTATGAGCTTTAGGCTTATTTTGGGCCGGCTCAAATTAACAAATTTTCTTTACTTCAATAAAATATATACAAAATAGTAATTTTGCATACTAATTTCAAGTACTACAAAATAAAACGGAAAAAAAATGCTTAATACATAAGTTATTTGGGATTTTCTTTATGTTTGAAGTACAATATTTTGTTTAAACTACCAAAAAATACTTTTTATGTTGCTAACATTTGTGAGAATTTATCTTGAAACAATTTAGTTGTATAATCAATGATAATTGATAGGCCATTAAAAATGTAGAACATCATGACAACAATATTTGCACCCAATTTTGTTTCCTCTTATTTTTGTAGAAGTCAAAGTATAAAATGTTTGACAATAGACATTTTAAGTATTTGACATAAAGGGTATTATTACTTTTTAATATACATTTTAACTTTTTAATTGAGTCGGGCTTATTTCGGTCTGAGCCTAACTAAGCTCAAACTCGGCTCAAATATTTATCGGGTCTCATTTAAAGGCTTAAACTCAGCCAAGCTCATATTTAATCAAGCTCGGCTTAACTATAAACGGGTCCAACCATCGGGTTTCAGGCAAGCCCGACTCAATTGACAGTCCTATTTTCTACAAGTGGATTTATTTCCTTTGTTAATTATATATAAAAAAGGTTTAATTACTTTATATACCCAAAATTAACTTTTTTTTTCCTCATTTTTCTTCAATTTCTTAAGAAAAATCAAAAGACATTTTCAATTTATTTATGTAAATTGATCATTGCTGCCGACTGAGTGAATATCTGATTAGGGTTGGAGACCAAGTGGTAGTGGGTAGAGACAAATTGATAATTGATAAGTAACTGAATTGATAATTTTGGGATAACAATTCTTCAGAATTAATTGTTTTATGATAATCAATAATGTATCAATTGACAATCCTTCAAAATTTCGTGTAACTTGTTTTCTATTTCTTTGCATAGCATTCGTCTTTAATCTTTTATTAATATATATGATTAATTTTCTTAAAGTTCAAAATAGATAATCAAACATTACATGATAATTATGTCTAACTTCTCTCGCATTCTTAAGCATGTATAGTACCACTTCCAATATTTTTTGTACGTTACCTTTAATTTTACAATCTTTTGATGTATAATAGAAGTTAATTATCTTCATTTGTTCTTATGTTGTTCGTATCTAATCTATTACTTAAAATATCTAATGAACTACAAAATAAAGAGTATATTTATATTTAAAAAGATGCAAAAACAAAAAGATTACAACTTTATAATCAATTAATTAAATATATTAGATTAAAAAATTACTCTTCTTTTTTATGTCTTTTTTATTTATTTTGTCTTTTGCTAATAAGAAGCAACAAAAATGTTTTCTTTTACCTTTTCATTTTTAATTAATTATTTGAATTAAATTTAAGAACTTGAATTACTTAACAACACATATTGTATGCACATAGTTTCACAATAAGAAACGTAATGATGAATAAAATAAGTGAATGTTTATAGTTGTAAACTTCGTTAATTCAATTAATATTTTAAGTAGTAACATTCCATGACGATAATTAATTGAATATAATTTGTGATTTTTTCTAAGAAATTGAAGAAAAATGAGGAAAAATAAAATTTATTTTTGGGGTCTTGTTAAAGACATTGCCAACTCCTCTAACGTGTTAAACACCAATACTAACGATGTTATGAAGGGGGTAATTGATTTTTCAATAGTTTAAGATATAACTCATAGGGTATATCGATTTTTACACTTAAATTTGTTATACCAGTGATTAGGATTTAGGAGTTAGAAGGGACAACAACGTTTTGCCTTCCCTCCCAACAAAATCAGAAAGCTTTTTACCTCCACCGACACCCCTCAAATTAAAAAGTTCTTGCTCTTGGGGTCATTAGGCTTGTTCGGTAGCTAATACAATCAAGTGTTTACTCTTGGGGGTCGTTAATATATCCTTTTCAACTTTCATATACATCACCATTAAATTACTGAAAAATCAATTAACCATTTTGTTTTAACACCGTTAGTGATGTTTAACACTTTAGATGAGTTGGCAATATCTTGAAAAGTGGATTTCTTTCCTTTATAAAGCCAGAAATGCTCTACATGTTTTTTTTATAAATTCAAATGATATGATTTTAACCCTTTGTAATATGTTTCACGTTGTAGGTCAAAAGAACATGTTCATGATTTTTCTTTTTCAAGAAAAGACATTTATATATATATATATATATATATATAAACATGGCAAATTTAAAATTTAAGTTTAACTTGGCAACATCAAAATATATATCATTTCCTATTCTGGTGGGGTTGCGTCATTGTATGCGCCATCTTTCACCACGCGAAACAACATGGAAAAGAAAAATCAGCAAACCTCACCATAAATAAGCTCTCGAGTAAAGTTCAAAATAAGCTAGGTAAATAATTTATACAATACATCTAAAAGTAAAAAACTTGAGGACTATTGTGGACCTACATTATAGCATGAGACCCGCGTTAAATTGTCAAGACGTTTTTTTTCTAATATATGTTATCACTACAATTAATAGTTATTATCTAATTTGTAGATAATCTTTAAAACAATAACCCACCATGTCTCCTATCTTATTTAACTTTATTGTAATAATTTAAGTATTAAATTATTCTATTTTTCCAATAAAAGATAAATTTCTTAAAATTTAAAATTAGTTTAAAATATATATTTTTATATTTTTTAATGTTATTTTAATTAGTTTTTCTTAATCTTTTAGATACTTCGTTTATAATTTATTTAATTCAGCATCTAAAATTTAATGGAATTTCTAAAAAAATCCACCTAGACATTTTTTCCTTCAAAAATAGTGTTGTGGCGCAATATTATCTCATATATCACACTCATGAAGTCCACATAATCAAAAATTGTCAGAAATTTTGAAGAATCATCAAATTAAGTGGGTCAATATGATACATGATGTTTTCCCGCCAAATTTATGATTTATTGATAAAATTCTAATTAAGTTCGCAAACTTTCAATAAATATTGTCCCTAAATTGTCAACTTAACAATATATTCAACCAGTTTTAGCGCTCCCAATTTTTTTGAACAAAAAATCTATTAGATTTTGAAATGCTTAAATGGCAAAAATATCTTTAAAAATTAAAAAAAATTAAAAACATTAGTAATTTCTAAGAAGTATCATATATAATATTTTAAACTAATTCTTTTATTCTAATAAGCTATGTTTTATTGGCAAAGAGAAACATTAAATTAGTTACTATATTTAGTAAATCTGAGGTTTCATATTAGAACTAGAAAACATCATTGTAAGTCTGTAAATGAACTCCCCTTTTTTAAGAGTGACAATCATAGTTGTGGACTCATGGCTTCATGAGCTTTCCTCCGACTTTCAAGAAGAACAACCCCTTGCCTAATTAACATTATATAATGCCCTCGGTCTTACACTTAGATACTCAAGTTTCCCTCATCTTGTGTTGTTAATTCTCAAATGGTGAAAGGCAAAGAAGTTTAAATGAAGAATGTGGTAAATAAAAAACTTAAAGGTCATCACGGTCAATTTCAAGAAGAAGGATACTAAGAATACTCCAAACCACCCGGAGAGGGTTTCGTCATCGATATGGTTTGATAGAATTTACGTGCAAATTTAGTGCAATTTTCCAATAATTTGAATTTTATGATAAATTCACTATTAATAATTTTCATTTCATGCAAATTGCATCACATATATATCATTATATATATTTGTTTTGTATCTTAATCACTTTACTTCGACTTAATTAGTACTTAATATTTAATTTGGTCAAACTTGCACGAAGAAATGATATTGAAATTAGTTCCACCAATGGTAAATGATGGAAGATCCAACGCATTGTTTTCAAAGAAAAGAAAAACAAGCTTCTTCAATCCTATGTAAGAAAGTCAATTGCATGCTTGGATAAAAAGCAAGAAAATCCTATGACCTAAAATCAGGTATGTATGGCATGTGTAATAGCTTTGTGTCATAATTCTACTAAGTCGAACAGAGCATGGGGGGTTGTAAGTTGCAACAATCTATAAAAGAGCTTCTTCATCTCATTAGAGGGAGATAGATAGCATTTATTAGTTAGAGCCGAAACAGAGATATTTCAGAGATAGAAAACTCTTTTGTATCCGGAAAGTATTACAATTCTACATTATATTAGCTCTAAAAATTATTTTAATGTCCTCATTTTAAATATATATCATCCTCCAATTATCGCTTCTGCATTTAATATGCATTTACATCCAACATAATCCTGAATGCAAGAAAATTTTGTCTTTCATCACATCAATTCACTACAAGTCAACTATGTGAGTCTTCCATAATTGGCAGCTTTAAGCCAAGCCCACTAATTAATCAATTAGTTTGTGTAACATTTTTCAAATGTCATGAACTATTTTCTTCATTTCTATACTCTCAGCCATTTTTATTGTTTCCTCATACGTGCACAACCAATGCCTAAAGGATCGGGAAATTAAACTATTATGTTAATCCAACTAAAGAACAATTTGTTATTTAGTTCTTCTATTTTAACAAAAATGGTAGGATAGAATCAGACTCGAGATTGTTGCGGTTGGGATGATGTAGAATGTCATGGTGCAGACCGTGCATGTAATCACTTTGAAGCTGGAAAATGAGACAATTTTGAGTGGAATCTATAATTCATCCGAAAAACAAACAAAAGAGAAGTGCACATAATTCGCACGTGAATGCAGATTTTGACTAAAATATTAAGTACTTCTTAATTCAAAGTAAACTATTTAAGATACAAACAAATAAGTTTAATGATATATATGTGATGCAATTTGCATGAAATGAAAATTATTAATAGTGTATTTATCATAAAATTCAAATTATTAGAAAAGTGCACTTAATTTGCACGTATATACTATTGAACCATATCCTATTAGGATTAGATAATAGACCCATAATCAACACCTTGTATCGATATAGATTACACATATAACATATTTTATATATGATTAGTATATATATATATATATATATATATAAAAGTGACAGGTAAATTTGTACCTGTATATATACATGTATATCATTTACTTGTTACATATGAGTTATAACAGGTAAAGTTATATATATATATATATATATATATATATATTGAAATACAAAGAGCTATTATTTTATAGCACAAACATAATACACTTTCAAATAATGGGCTAAATATTGGAAAATAACATCAACATTACAAAAAAAAATACAAATAACAAAAGATATATATAATACAATTTGCAACAACTTGTTCTTGAATGAACATATGGATAAATGAAGTATAAAAAGACAAAGTCAAGCTTATTTGAGACGCTTGCACAAAGTGAGTCCATCTCCGATAGAAAGTTGTGCCAATTCAATACGAGAATCATTTTCCAAAAAGGAGTTCAGTTTGATGATATGTCCTCTGCAACCCTTTAAGTAGTCCAACATGTCATCATCCTCGGGTGCTGCCACTGTCCCGAACCATTGGGTGTTGTCGTAGGCTATGATTCCTCCAACTTTTACTAACTTCAATAATTGCTCATGGTAGTTGATGTAGTTTTCCTTGTCCGCATCCACGAATGCAAAATCAAAAGTCCCTTCTTCTCCCTTGGCAAGGAAGTCATTCATGACTTTCATGGCATCGGATTGGATGAACTGAATTTTGTGAGTCATGTTTGCTTTCTGAATAAATGGCAATCCAGCCTTATATGCTTCCCTATCTGGATCGATAGCTATTATTTTGCCATCATCAGGGAAAATAAGAGCAGTTGTGAGAAGTGAGTAACCCGTAAAGACTCCAACTTCTATTGTCTTCTTTGCATTCATAATTTTTAAGAGCATTTAGCAGACATATTCATCAAGCTCCAATATTGGTACTTGTCTACGGTAGCATTTCTGAGTTCCTTGAGTTGTTCATACTCTCTAGGATAAGCACTTGTTTCCAATAGATTTTTATATATACATCTATATGCTGATATTTGTCATTTTATTAAAACCATATGTACAGATTTATATATATATATATATATATATATGTGTGTGTGTGTGTGTGTGTATTCAAATTTCATAAATATAATATATTTTTTTAATATTTACATATATAAACATAAAAAAGGGAAAAATTGGGTCTAGGCTTAGACCCAGACCCATAAGGACCCAAAGTTTTGGATCTGGGTCAAGACCCAAAACTTTGGGTCTGGGTCTGGGTTTGGGTAATACCTACCCATTGTCAGGCCTGAACGTACTCTATCTAGAATAGGTGACTTAGTCTTACTAAAATTGGGCTCTTATCATTAATCTCTACATATATCTTGTACTTGACATTAAATATTCTTGGGATGGAGCATGTAATAGAGTATTTAGTTTGGGGGAAAGGGGGGGAAAAGGCACCGAAGTTTTATAAACCATAGTCATAAAGAATTAATTAACTTACAAACAAAAAGTCACAAAGAGATTAGATATAAAAATAGTCATAAAGAAATGACAACGGATGGTGACAGATAACAGCCTCTTTCTCCTTTGTATGTTTTTATTAGCTAAAAAATTTCATTCATCAAATTATTTAATATATTAGTAAAATATTTTTCTATCTCAAAATATAAAGTTTGACTTTAAATCTGTTTTTTAATTTTTTAATATAAATTTTCACATTCATTAAATTTTTTGTAAATATTAAACTTTAAATTATATTTTTTTTGCCAATAAAAGATTTATTAGAAGATAAGAATATTATGTAAGAAATTTTAATTGATATGAATTTTAAGTATAAATAATTTTAAATATAAGAAATTTGTGATTTTATGCAAATTTTTACTTTTTATGTTTTTATGCTTATGTGTTTAGATATAAAAATATGAATATTTATTTAATTTTATTGTAATAATTTAAGTATTAAATTATTCTATTTTTTTAATAAAATCTAATTTTCTTCAAATTTAAAATCAGCTTAAAATATATTTTTTTTATGGTTTGATATTTTAATTAGTATTTATTGTCTAAAATTTAATGGAATTTCTAAAAAAATCCACCTAGACATTTTTCCTTCCAAAATAGTGTCTATGGCGCAATTATCCCATATAGCGTACTCATTAAGTCCACTTAATCAAAAATTGTCGGAAATTTCAAAGAATCCTCAAATTAAGTGGGTCAACTACATGATACGTGATGTTTTCCCGCCAAATTTATGATTTTTTGATAAAGTTTGGATTAAGTTCGTGAACTTTTAATAACTATTGTCCCTAAATTGTCAGTTTAACAATATATGCATCCAATTTTAGCGCTACTAATTTTTCTTAAAACAAATCCATTAGAAAATATTTTCAAAATTTTTAAAAAAAATCAAAAATATTTCTAAAAACATTAGTAATTTCTAGGAAGTATCATATATAATATTTTACACTAATTTTTTTATTCTAATAAAACTATGTTTTCTTGGCAAAGAGGAACATTAAATTAGTTTCTATATATTTAGTCAATCTGAGGTTTCATACTAAAAATTAGAAAATATCACTATAAATGAACTCCCCTTTTTAAGACTGACAATTATAATTGTGGCTTCATGAGCTTTCCTCTGACTTTCAAGAAGAACAGCCCCTTGCCTAAATAACATTATATAGTACCCTCAGTTTTGCATTTGATACTCAAGTTTCCCTTAGTCTTGTGTTGTTAATTCTCAACTGGTGAAAGGCAAAGAAGTTCAAATGAAGAATGTGGCAAATAACAAATAAAAGGTCATCATGCCATCAATTTCAAGAAGAAGAATGTTGAGAATACTCCAAACCACCCGGAGACGGTTTCGTCGATATGGTTTGATAGTATTTACGTGCAAATTAGGTGTACTTTTCCAATAATTTGAATTTTATGATAAATTCACTATTAATAATTTTCATGTCATGCAAATTTCATCACATATATATCATTACACATATTTGTTGTGTATCTTAAATAGTTTACTTCGACTTAATAAGTGCTTAGTATTTTAATCAAAACCTGCATTCACGTGCAAATTATGTGCACTTTTGTTTTGTTTTATTTTCTTGCAGAGAAAATGCTAGCATATGTACTTTTTTAGTTTATATATAATCTAACTTATATTCGTTGAAAAAACAACCGTAGAGGTGTACATAAATTTGATCCAAGCATTGGCGTTGATTCGCCTCACAAGTCAACAATTTAAAAAAAAAATTGTTTATTACTTGTGGCAGTGTTATATTTTTAAACTCACCACTTTTCAGTCGGATGGAGAGTTCAATAATTACTATCTTACATTATACTTAGGGGTGCTCATAAACTGGATCCAAATGCCCAAACGGAGTTGATTCGCCTTGTAAGTAGTCAAGTTTTATAATTTTTTGTTTATTACTTGTGGCAATGATATATATTTAGGGGAAAATCATTAAAAACTCACTAAAATAAACTTTTATATCCAAAAAACCCATGATAATATATTTCAAACCAAAAAAATCATGTCACCAACTTTTCATTCAAAAAAATTCTAAAAGTTAGGGTTAATAAATTTATGGACTAAATTGCCCTATATTAAGAATTAATCAATTGTACTTTTGTATAAAATTTATTTAAACTTTTATATTGATAACTCATATCAATTATGATTTAAATTTCAAATTTAGATTTTAATCTTTTTAAATATTAAAAAAGAGTATTTTAAGGTAATTACCATGTTAAATTTAAAAGTAATTTTTTAAAAAAATATTTTATATTAAAAAATAAATTTGTATTATACAATTTATCAATCTCAAAAACCCAAACTGAAAAGATTTAGAAAATTTATATTTCACTATTGTTATTTAGTTAAGTTGAGACAACAAATAGTTGAGTTGTGGACGAACATAGGAATTCTATGCTAGACCGAATCCAATGGTCCGAGTGTGAATTCTGTGTCTATCTCTCTCACACAAGTGTGTGTGGGGACCGCAAAATAATACACTTTATTGTGTAAGAGATATTGACACTAGCACCATTAGTATCGGTCTAGCATAGATTTTTCCGAACGAATATAATGTTAGAAAACTTATGTGGGAGAAAGAGAAACAGAACATTGGTTTTGAGGCTTGTTGAAGATAATTTCTTTAAAGTGATATTTGTCCCCTTATTTGCTGTCGAGTTTAATTTGGCAAATCACTTCCAAGGATACAACAATACTTATACAATTTTCAGACAGCAATTCTGAAAATTGTCTGCAAAATTATCTACGAAATTGTGTATATTGATAATGAAGGAATTGAAAAAATGAAGAAGAAAGATTGATCGTTTTTTTTACTTCTGGATTTGAATCATCTATTTATATATGTTTTAAAAATTTCCTATGAACTGTTGTGTCTATTAAGTATAGAAAAGACACAACAATTTATTCAGGATTGTTCACAAACACTTATATCAATAGTTGCATTCTTGCAAAATAACAACGTTAAAAGAATCCAGATTATTTGAATAATATAGTGATTTGTGCCCACATAAAAACTAAATTAAAATTTAATATTAGCCACACGATTTAATCACACACGCACATGCGCTCGTGTCCAAGTGCCTAGGCCGCCACTTTGCATCTTGTACATATGTGCATGCGGTGCAACGCACTAGAGCATAGTTCTTTTTCATTAATTAGTAAACTAAAATATCACTTTTTTGCAATGTTATGAAAATCGGACTGGACCGGCAGGTCCGACCGGTTAAAATCGGAACCGGGCACCAAACCGGTCCGGTTATGCAAAAAAACCGTTCGGGGTTCAAAACCAGTCACAACCGCGGTTCAACCAGTCAAAACCGGTAGAACCAGGTGATTTTGAAAATAAATGAAATCAACCTTTTAAAATCTAAAAATCTGAAATTGACCCCTTTAATATCTAAAAATTTGAAATTGACCCTCCCAAATATAGGAAATGCATATTTTTTTTCATATTTTCATATATATATATATATATATAGGAAATACATATTTTTTTCATATTTTCATATTTTATATATTTAATAGTATATTAATTATTATTTATTGTATAATTATGACGTCACCAGTTCAAACCCGGTTGAACCGGTGACCCGAACACTTTTTCGGTTCGCTATCCAGTCCGATTTTCAGAACATTACTTTTTTGTATATAAAGTCACTACAAGTCTTTTAGACTTTACTTAAAGTCTTTTACACTTTTCATGAGCTCATTAAATGCCCAACATATTTTGTCATTCTTTTCAATTCTTCCCCATTTAACTTTACAATCTATACCGAAAAATCACAACATACTAATGGCCAAATAATGGGACTCAAGCCACTCAATCTGAAGATATAATTATTTGGCTGTGGGTTACTTTTCTATCAATCTTTACATACCTGGTAAGGGTGAAAGTCTGCATTGAACCATCCGAGCTCGACTGCATACACCCCTTATAATATATCTAAATTTTGTTTCAGGACAATTATATTGGTCGAAAAAGTAATCTCTCTTTGTTTTTTTGTTCCCCCAAGCACACCATAATGTCCAAGACATTTTTCTTTTTTTAATTTTAGACGAAGTGGGACACCCTGTCCCGACAAATCCAGACCGGTTTGTTTTTAATTATGTGACATGCTGGCCCAATAAGACTCTAAATAAGAAGAGAAAAATCACAATTTATGACAGTTTAGAATCGAACTCAGGACCTCCCATATGAAAATAAAATCTGACATGTGAAATATTTAAAATTTCGTATACCGGACCTTGATCTCGAAAGTAGTCAAACTCCAAATCAAAAGAACTTTTTGAGGCCCAAACATCAAACCCAATCAATCAAACCCAACAATTAAAACTCAAAGCCCATAACGGCCCCATTCCAATCCTAAACCCTAATTACATATACTGTCCCCTTCTTCACCATACGCTATTTTTCACACACTCAACCAGAACAAAAACACCACCAAAATGCCGGCGGGGCACGGTTTGAGGTCGCGCACCAGGGACCTGTTTGCGCGTCCCTTCAGGAAGAAGGGTCCGACCCATCTCTCGACCTATCTCCGGATCTTCAAAATCGGTGATTACGTTGATGTCAAAGTTAACGGGTCGATCCACAAGGGTATGCCCCATAAGTTCTACCATGGGCGCACCGGTCGGGTCTGGAACGTCACCAAGCGCGCTGTCGGCGTTGAAGTCAACAAGCAGGTAATAATTGTATTTTATACCAACATTTTCTGTATCTATAGTTTTAAGCATATGTGTTTGCTTTTTGTGAAATGGCATCGTTGAATACCTAATTTCGCCTGTAATTGTTACTCATATTACTAGCTTTAATATAATAATGTTGATTTTCGTGAATGCGAAAATATGAAATGTTTTTTTAAGTTTGATGTCCAGTGCAAGTATTTTGTGCAATGAATTTCTTGTTGTTCTTGGTTAAATAATACGGATGGAAATTTATTTAGTGCTCCATGGGGAGTTTTTTAAATTTTATATAACCAATATTTGTAGTTTTGGTTTTTGGAAACTTTGTTGCTTTTTGTATGAATTTTATGTAATATTTCTATTTTGATTAATGTATGCATCTCAGCGGTTTCAATTAAACTATTCTGTGTTTCGGGATGTTAATGCAAGTTGGATAATCTTGTGTAATTTGTTATCTGCAAATGTTTTTGTAATTGGTTGATTGTTTCAGTTAATGAGCTATTTTCGACATCTTGGGAATTTTGTCTTGTGTTGATTGAGTTTTGTTTGATCTATTTGTATTTGTGTGTATTTTGATTCAAAGTGGTATATTTTTGTGGATCTGGTGACAAATGCGTAGAATAGCTTTATGTAGTTGAATTCATGTCTTTATACTTGTGTGTTTTCGTGCATTGCTTGCAATGATATGTAAAGTTGGTACTCTGATATGATTTTTCAAATGCTAGTTTATGTCATTTAGATTTTGTTTTCTGGGGGACAGCTCATATCCTTTGGCTCGGTTTCCGTCAATTTTTGTGTCTATGATGACAAAATCTAAGGCTTGTTTCTCAAAACATTCGCAGTGGCCACCTGAGAGCTTTCGCCTTCGCCAGGCTTGAGAGCTTGTGCTGCTTTTATCCTTCCTTGGATGTCTGAGACTATATTTGCTCAATTAGTGAACTATGCTTCTTTTGTTTATTAACCCTAGTGATTTATAACTTTGAAACTAAGATTTTTTATACGCATTATAATTGAAATTGTGTATTACTCAAAGTGAAGGTTGAAATGATGATAAACAACATAACTTGTTTTTTCTCATTCCTGTTATCGCACAGAGAGCTATATCTTTTGCTGCCTTAATCGACTCTCGGATGGACTACACTTTTTGAATTATGTTCACTATGTTGTCTGAGTGATACATTTCCGAGCCTCGTATTCTGTTTTTCGGCTGCATTTGTAACTGTAATCAAAAGAAGCCTTTAATCGAAATATTTTGTTTCTATAGATTATGTTTATTATTTAGGCCTGTTGGTCTTCAGTAGATTTTATAAATGAATTTTACAACAAGTACACTGATGTTAAGTCGAGGAAATTGAGGAAAGAAATTGTTCGACTTTGAAACCTGTAATTTTATTTTAATACTCCATCCCTTAAGCGAAATTTCTATGCTTGTTGAATTGCAGGTTGGTAACAGAATCATAAGGAAGAGAATACATGTTCGTATTGAACATGTTCAACCATCACGGTGCCACGAGGAAATCCTACAGAGGATCAAAAGGAACGATCAATTGAAGGCTGAGGCGAAGGCACAAGGCAAGGTTATTAGCACCAAGAGGCAGCCGGAGGGACCAAAGCCTGGTTTCATGGTGGAAGGTGTGACCCTAGAAACCGTCACCCCGATACCATATGATGTGGTCAACGATCTCAAAGGCGGTTACTAAGGCTCGGGTTTTACTTTCCTTTGGCCTTTCTTTTTGGAAATTGTTGAGGCTTTAGTTCTATAGTTTTAAGTGGAGGAATTTAAATTGTTTACATTTCTGTTGAAGGAGATTTAAGTATTCGATGAAACGACATTATTGTTTGCTAAATTTGTTTGGCTTATTCTCTATGTTTGTAGTTTTGCAAACTAAATACAGTTTTTATGAGGTTTGGCATATGATGGTACTTAGGTTTTAATTGTTCTTCAATCTGTCTTGTGCATGGTGTTTAAAGCATTTATTCATTGTTTTTCGCATGCTAACATTTAATTAGTTAGTTACAAGGCCAAATATTATGTTATTTGTTTACTAGTGATTGATCTCTTTTTTTGAGATGATCGATTCCTCGATTTACAACGGTGAAAGCGTAGAAGTGAAAGATTGAACACGTCCACGGTGTTCAATCCAATGACAAATCAATAATAGTTTGAATTAATCAGATTGACAAGGGACTTGAAACTCAAAACATCTAAAAAGAATCCTTCATTTGTATTGATTAGTAGTATCACAATTTCGAATTCTCGTACAAATGCTTAAAAGTATCATGCTTACTAGTTGGAGCATACTCTAAAATATTAAGAAAATATTAGATAATTAAATTATTTTATTTCCATTTATAACTTTAAAAAAATTTATATGCACGTATTGAGTATGGTAATAGACCCCAACACAATGTGTACTTTGTAGAATTGAACATGTAACTGGTATATCAATTAGGTGTTTATGCCCCCTATGATTATTGTAGGGGCATTTAGGGGTGGGTATAGAGTGGATCCAACTCTAATATTCTAGCTCCTATGTAATATGTTTATTTATTTATTAATACATGTTTAATCATATTAAATATTGTTTTTTCGAGTTCAAGCTATTTTTTTTATGACTTGTTGAACTTAAACTCAAAATTTGTGACTCAAGCTAGACCAAAGCAATTTCACCAAACTCGACTTGTGTGCACTCTTATAATGCTTCACTTTGACGAGAATTATAACAACACATGAGTAATAAAATTCAACATCGAGAAGTCTTTTTAAACACGTTTAAATTTATGATTTGAACTCGGAAAACTTATATCAATTTGTATTTCATGCACCAACTGCAAATGCATTTTACAAACTTGTACCTATTAAGTATTTAACCAACATCAGTTACATGTAATATTTTTTAGTTTTCTCTATTGTTTTAAACACGTTTAATTTTATATTTTTCTCGTTTCTTTTACTAGTTTTTTCCTCTCTTCTTTCACATTTTACATAAATAATTTTGAACTCGGAAAACTTTCATCAATCTGTATTTCATGCACTCACGGCAAGTGCATTTTACCAACTAGTACCTATTAACCAACATCAAACAACAAAAACAAAATAATAATAATAATAATAATAATAACAACAAAAACAAAATAATAATAATAACAATAACAACAATAACAGTAAAGAAAGAAAGAAACAAGCAAAAAAAGGAAAAGAGAAAAGGCCATAAGAGAGATTGAATCCCACTCTATCCAAATTTCTTGATTCTAGGACATGGGAATTTCTTTTACATTTTTGAGCTAGTCTTTGTAACAAAAGGCTTGCACTTTTATAGCAGCTGAGATTCATCAATCTCTGCTAAGTTGAATTTCGCATCTCTCTAATCACAACCCCAAATTCTTTTGCTTTCGTGGAGGTAAATTATATATTTTCTGGGCTAGTGTTATCTCTTTTACAGCATCTCTCTAATCAGCAACATTTCGACAACATAAATGAAATTTCTCCTCCTTCAGACAACATACTACACAAATCCTCTGCAGATTGCAACAATGATCATGATCCTGGCAATTACTGGACATATTTCTCCCGCTGCGGCATTTCATTTAGTGAACAAAATACAATATAATTGTACCGAGTTTTATAAAGTCGAACATGAATTTACACCAAATTATGTTAACTTATTTTACTTCTGCTAACTGCTTCACATATTCCCCAGGAGTCTCTCCTTTCTGAGTCCCTCAAGTTCTTTCACCATTTGCCAGTGTTCCACAGACAAACACGTCTCACCAAAACTAACCGACATTAGGCGCCCCATTGTAAGCCATCTACAAGAAAATATCATATTGGCTCAAGAAACAATGAATTCAAGCATTTCGAAACAGATTACACAAAACCAGGCCTGTTTTTACCTGCTAAATTCTTCACTGCCTAAGCTTCGATCAGCTTGCCTAGCAGCAACTAAATCATCTTCAATCACCTGCAACATGCAAGTGGATAGTCTTTTGATAAGACATCTTTGCTTGATAATCCGTTTAATAGGAGCTTAACCACAAGAAGGCATTAATGTATAATTGTAGACTATTTCCCTCATCGTCTTACTAAAGTGGCATGAAGATTAGTTTTGACATTATATTGGAGAGAGAGATAGGCGGAAAATTAACATGAAAAACAAAAAAAATCAAAAGGATCTTCTTTAGGTATAAAGAATATAGATTAACCGGTATAAACAGGAAGCCCAACTTAATTAATAAATTGAGTTCTAGTGGAATAAATAGAACTTGCATGTGAATATTGAATTAAATTTAATTCCAACCTTCTGAACATGTGACTCAATTGAGTGAGGTAGTAATTTCATGGTTGCCAAATACAATCTCCAAGCCTTCAGCATTTCTTCATCCACTCCGAAAGTGGAGCCCACTGAAGATGGACGAAAAGGGAGTACCAGATCAGCAGGCAGTAAATTTGATTTCCCTTCAGAAAGGACTAGCAATTGAACATCTGCTGCCATCTCCATTTTATAGTATGTAAAATCATACTCAACCTGGAGAATCGAAAAAATAATGGAAAGTGAATATAGGACGACCCACTCACAACCATTACATTAAACACAAATTACAAATAAATATTGAACCTTTTGTGACTGCATCAGGTTCTTTAATACTCGTGCATTTTCAACCCCATTTGAGTTGAGGGTTCCAGCTTGTAATGGGGTCTCGTCAATGGTTAAGTGTGAACCTTCAGCCAATTGCAAAAACCCAGATACCAACCTGTAGAAAGGACCGTGCATATGTTACATGTCTATAATAGAACACAGATGATAGTTCGATGAAGGAATTATTCTCTGTATTTATAAAACTTCATTCTATGATTACCTGTTTGTACTGTAATCCTTCTTTGGGGCAAGTGAAACTGTGTTGAGATAATCAAGTGTAAGAGGCAAGTGTTGTGTGAAAGGTAGAAGGTTCTCCATTGCAACTTTAAGATGATTCCCGAAAACAGACATGCTTTCTTTGTTCAAGCAGGTAAGATTTAGAGAAAGCTTCCCTACAGCAATTGAATCTATTCTTGCATGCACCTGCCGGAAACATACCAAAGAACTATGCATCAAACAGGATATCGGGTTTTCTTGATTTTTTGAAAATAAATGTCTTAGGACAATACAATAAGCCATGTCCATAATTATATAATGCTCTGTAAAGCTATGGTTCAGGTAAAATGGCGCATGAGTGAATATTGATACCCTGGATAATAGGTGTAATAACACATATTGAGCTGCCACCCTATCGTTTCCAAGAACAGCTGTGAGATGCCCAAGAACAGCTTCCCTTAGTTCTTTCACTGCACAGGGATTAAACTGCAATATCACAGCAAAGAAATCTTAGCTAGCAGTTAAGACAGATGACAATCATTATAATGAGGGCGACACTATGAAGCAGAATAACTTGAGGCGTGTGCCAGGTTGGATCTTGCATTACTCACCTCCAATATTGGACTTGAAAGAAAATCATCTACGACAAGCTTCCTGTGTGCAACACAGTGAAGTCGAGGCACCTGCAGTGGACAACAATAGGATATTTCCTTTACCAGCACGGATAAATATTTCAATAAAAATGAAAAAGAAAGTCTTTATCATTGTTATAGAAAATTTAAAATGCAACAAACTAGACAATTAAGTATGTAGTGGCCTTTAAAGAGTCAATAACCAGGCAAGATATTGGAACAGAAAAGAATATCTGGTAATTCTTTAGCTACTTTCAAAAATACCATAAGTGTTGCTAAAGACAATAATTTGGCCACAAGAATTTACTAATTTTCATTTCTTTTGCCTTGTACTATTTTGTGTTTTTTCAGTTAGTAACTTTAAATCTTTGGAAAACTTTTAGCATTTTTAACTCATAGGTTTCTTGATTTCCTTCCTACAAACTTACATATACATCTTTCCATTCTGAACCCTTATATTTGTCATTTACATACTATATGTAAATAACCAATTAGGATTTAAGTATTAAATAGTTTTCTGATGTTTGATTGTAAGATTAATCTCTAACATGGTACCTAGAGCCCAATATTTATTGAAAAAGAAAAAATGAACATATTATGAACAAAATAATAGCTCCAGATACTATGTTAGAGGCAGAATTACAACACAAATACCACAAATATATTCCTCCATCCTAATAGTCTATGTTTATGTATACAAAGTCTACAACAGACGCGGTTTACCAAATAGACTCCGACACCATTGAAAAAACTATTGGAAAATAACTCTGAATACAAGCCCAATAATATTCAGCCAAAATTAGAATCTCATGCAGAAAACTGAATGTATTACGGTGAAATAAAATGGATACAAAGGTGACCTTGGTAGGAGGCAGATGAACAGATACATCTTCACAAAAGCTATCTATGAGTTCATCATTATCATCTCTGTCCACAGTAACGTCTGGATCAAAAGTGAAGATGCCAACAAACTCAAAAACATCATTTAGCTTCAAATCAGACTCTAGCGAGTCATATATCTGCAGAATTCAACATAGATATTGCCGGTCAAGTGAAGGATAGATCATGAAGGCGTTTCTACTGGCATTGAGGCTTAGTTTAAAAACTGATAAATTCACCTTTACGAGGCAGGGAAGAGAATTCCTTCCAATAGCAGGGACCATACTCAAATTAGAAGAGTTTTGTTCAGTTCCAATCTTCTGCAAATGTAAAGGATTCAGAACCATTCTATCATAACGGTAATAATAGAAAGAAGTCACTAATTGTCAATGGTCCATAATAAGTTTCATTTATCATATGGATCCACGAACAGAACCTTTATCACTCATTACTATTTGACTATAGTACCAATCTTAACAGAGCCGTATTTGGAAACACAACATTGTGCATTCAATCTATACTCAAAGCATGAATCAAGAAAAACATATGGAAAAGAACAATAAAAAGGTTGCTTGTACTCACCAGCTTCTTTGAATTTGGAGAATCCTCAAGGTCATGTTCTGAATCCTGTCAAAGATAAGATTTATCAACTTTAATTTTTATAACATGCAATTTTAACTATAGGTACACATTAATTGCTTAATTTTTTTATAACATGCAATTTTAACAACACCTACACACAGTAAATGCCCAATAAACTATCTAATGTAAAACATTGAACATACATCAATGTCAAAATATTCATCAAGTGAAACGTTATAGTAAAAACAAAGTACAAAACGACATTACATGTCAACACGTGTGAGTAATATTAACATTTTCAATAGTGGATGGTCTTCCATAGGACAAACATAGTAATCACAACATATCTTACATGTGACTTGGAATAAACAAGTACATTCTGGTCCATGCATCTATTCTTATCCAAATTCATCGCCTCATTCAGAAGACTAAAGTTAAAGATGAAGACAATAGGGTTAATACAGCAATATATTACCATATCTATATCAATCATGTTTGTATCATCCTCCCTGTGGCGCTTCTCCCTTTGTGGAGAAACGGAGTTAGTATACGGACTTTTCATAGCTTCATGAGAAGGTTCAACCCATGAGCTCTGCCCTGGAACCTAAATAAGGAAGTCGAAGGATTGTTAAGGAATATATAAAATTCCCAGAAGGCATCAACAAGACAGATACAACAGCAGTAGACCCCAGTGAACAAGAAAATATTCCGAGTGGAAAGACTCACGGGAACGCAGTAAAGCAGCCGACGCTCCCAAATTCGCATGTCGGATGAAGCATCCATAGGACAAGTGGAAGCATCAGCAAACTTATTAGTTCTCCAAGTATCACCATCCTGTAGTAAAGAAAAAATGATAACAAATTAAGCTCTCTAGACTAACAGGAAAGACCTGAATGTATGGGTATAATCAAAAGTATATTACAGGACAACAAGAAGAGACCAACTACACCTTATAAGCACCAACATAGTACTCATTGCCCAACATGTCTTGTATCATGCCTCGAAAGCGAACAAGAGTGTTCGGCTGAACCCAATTAATCGTTGATGGGTTTAACATGGGCACCTAATAGCAATACGATCAAATATAGAAAAATCAGTCAAAGTTTTACTCAAGGCAAGAAATCTCTGATGTAACAGCCAACTACAGAACTATGCAAATAATCCCCAATTTAATCAGACCCCATAAATTCAAAGTTCTCGTTCTAAGCATTTGACTCAGTCCTTGATTTTCACATATAGAGCAGAAAATAAAATCATTATGAAATAAAAATAATAGCAGATGGATACAAAGATTCGATACGATATACTCCTGTATATACATGCTCCAATGCTTATGAAAGCAAAACAACATCATCTTCCTGGATTGTCTAATTTAACTAGAGTCCAATATTTCGGAAACCCATAATGTTATTTCAATTGTAAAACACAACAAATCAAAACAATAATAATAATAATAATAATATACTCAAAAGACTGTGGTTCAATCAAAGATGAATTAAGTTTCAAATCACAATTATTAAAAAAAAAAATGGCATAAGGTGAAAAAATAACCTGAGACAGGCCACCATCATCGAAGAGAAATTGACGGAAGAGTTCAGCGGCGCCCCAGTCCTTGCCGTCGAGCGCCGCCGGATCGGAGCCGGAGGCCACCGCCTTCTCAAACGTCAATCGGACGGCTCCGAGTGGATTCGCAAGGCAATCGTACGGCAGCCCCACCATTGTCGATTTTCACTTTCGAATTATCAAGTGTGTGGCTTTTGCGTTGATGGATTGGCTACGCTAGGGTTTATCTTACGGCAAAAATGCTTCGTAACAATGAGGGCAGTTATAGCATTTCGCGCGCTAAGAAATGAGGCGGGATTTTCCCGCCAAAACCTGTGTTCTATTTCCCGCCATTTTTATGTCCACAAATTGGGCTTTACCATAGCTTTCAATTTGGGCTTTAAATACACCTCAGAGAGGGCCCAAAATGTTGCCACCCCATCGAATCAAGGAATGGATTTGCATTTAAAATATATATATATATATATATATATATATATATAGGTCATCTAAGATCTTCATTTTCTCCTCATTTTTCATTTCCATTTTATTTTTTTATATTGATCGTAGTGAAGACTGAAGATATATCTAACGGGATCTTCTATTGTGATTCCTATCAAAGGGTAATGAGTGAATAAAACATGTAATTGTTGCATTTTCATTGAAGACATGTTATTTGCTCAATATTTTGCAATAGATAATACAATGGGATTTGCAATATAAGATCTTATTTGAAAAAAAAATGATGGATACTTACAAAAGATTCGTCATTATCATTTTTTAATTACAAGGATTGGATTTGCATTAATATATATATATAGGTCATGTACAATCTTGTTTTTCTTCTCATTTTTCATGTCCATTTTATTTTCCATATTGGTGCTAGTGAAGATTTATCTAATGGGATCTTCTTTTTGCGATTCCGGTTACAAGGTATTGATTGAATGATATGTGTAATTATAATATTTTAATGTACACATTTTATTTACTCAATATCTTGTAATATTTAATATATACTAGAGTTTGCAATAGAAGATCTTATTTGGAAAAAAAAATTGATGGGACTTACAAAATGGTTCGTAATAATTGAAAAGAAGTCAGTGACGAGACCTAAGGTATGATTCAGATATATTAAATGGGGTAGGCCAAATGAGAAAGAAAAATCAAAAACTCATTTCAATTGTCACAAACATACATATCTTTGGGTTTTGGCTCTCTCCCCATCCACAAAGATGTCTGAATTTCTATTTTGGTTTGTCCAAAATATTTGTTCCACATTAAATTGTTGCCAACGGATTTATTCATTAAGATGTCCCTTATACCATTCAAGTAAACTATGATAGATTGCACCACAACTAATTACCATGTAACTTTTATTAAATTAAAGGGATAAAAATATTAATCCATCTAAATTAACAGTATTTTTACAGATTTTAGAGACGCTTTTCTTTTTTACACTTAATTACATGAACTCTAAAATTTTAACACTAACACTATACATTGAGGACAAAATGGTATTTTGGTTTTCTTTTTCCCCTTTTCTCCACCACCACACACCACAGCTTCGGCGGACCATCTAGAAGCCACCGAAACCTAAACACTCTAAAACACCACCAAGCCCGAAACGCACGCCATATCAAACTTGAATTTGGGCTGATATTGCTAGTAGCAAGGACGGAGGAAGATATGCAACAATGAGGTTGTGATGGTGGTGGTAAGATGGTGCTTTCTGGGTGTTTGACGTTAGGTGGCAGCAAGTGGCGATGATGGAGATGGGACGACAATGCTGATGGTGTGGTGGTGTTTAGTGTTGGTGCAAATGTGATTGGTTGTGGGTTGGGGGTTTAACAGTTGTGGAGTGGTGTTTGGGTGGTGCTAGTGGTAGTGAAAATGGGACGGCGGAGGTTGTAGAGAGGTGGTGGTGGAGGTCCGGCGCGGTGGTTGGTTGTGGTGGAGAATTAAGAAGAAAAATATTAAAAACTAATAATTTTTTTTCAAACTAAATTAATTCAAAAGCGGAGCGTAATACAATCTTTTTGAGCTCATATATGGCTAAAGTTTGAATTTTGTATACTTTCAGTATTTTGTATACTTGTTAAAAAAAAAAGGGTTAAATAGTGTGAAAACGCGTATAGTCTGGATGAATTAATGTTCTTACCCTAAAATAAAAACTCTAGTCTACTTTTTTTATTTATTTAATAAGATAACCAGAATTTAAAAAAAGAAGTTGCACTTTTGACCATTTTTATTTTCTTCAAATCAAATACAACATTTATTGTGGGACGGAGGAGCAGTAGAAAACCAAAAAAATGTGTTAAAGAAAGCATACAGAATCCCCTATTAGTTATTTAGCAAAAAGAAAAAAAAGAAGAATCCACATATTAATTGACAATGGATGATATTATTGGAATTATCTGGATCAACGATTTGCAAATTTGGTTTTTAAATGCTAGGGCGAACAAATAAAACTTGATGGATATTATGAGATTTAATTGGAACATATTTATTTATGTATAAGTAAAACCCTGTAAAAATATTTGAATTGAAGTGATTTAGATCTATGATATTGATATATTTAATATAATTTTTTAAAGTCAATAAAACTAACTATTCTCTATAAATATTTTGCAAGATCAAGTTTCCCACACGTCTCTTCACTTTTAGATACACTGTACGACATTCGAAGTCAATTTCTTACACAATATAAACCATACCAACCTCAAGCAAAGATGCCGGAGGCACCTTCAGAGCCACATCTGCTCCTCTGCAATTCCTTCTAAGGAAATTATACCCGAAATTGATAGCCAATCTCTTCAAAACCGACGACCCTTGTTTCGCCCGAACGTGAGAGTGCCCGAGAATGAAAGCCGTCCCGGCTTGTTGAGCTTCGTATAAATCTTTCAGCTCTTCCTGCAACTCTGATCTCCCATCATCAGCTTCTGATTCATTGTCAACAGCAAATCTCACTCGTCTTTCCGACACGGGCCCCGCCGGACCCACCGGTTCCATTTCAATCACGTCGGTCACACTATCAACCGTTGGAAAACCGACAGAAACACTAGCCGGTTGCATGGTGTCCTCGAACTCGAACTCTCGTGGCCCTGAGAACGCTATTGTCCCTATCACTGCAAGCCGACACTCACCCGACGATGCACCCGACCACGACCCGTCATCCTCGTTGCACGTGTCGATAATCCCGTGGGCCTTGTACCAATCATACCTTATGAAGTCAGCAAGCCGAGTAACGAGCTCGGTTTCGAACGAGTCGACGTCCTGGTGAACGTCGCGGTACCCGTAACGGACAATGCACCTATACGAGCGGTGGGTAGCGGGGCCCACACGGCCGACGAGGTATCGCTCGTCCGGGGGGACGAATGGGACGGGCACCGATTTTATGCAAACGAAGACAAGGACACGGTGGAAGGCGGGGAGATTGGTCACGAAACGAGAAAAGTTGGCGGGAATACCGGAGGTGAGATCAGTGAATACGAGCCCTATTCCCGGGACCCGAGCTATGCCTAAGCTTGGACCCAATGCTAACAGCCATTCAAGTGAAACTTTGTTGTGGAGGTCATATTCGTATTTCTTGACGGTGGCATAGTGCCAAACGAACATGACAGTGAGAAGAAAGAGCGCGAGGAGGATCGGGAGCCAGGCACCTTCGAGGAACTTAATGAGGGACGCCGAGAAGTATAGCAATTCGATGGATCCGAAGAAAAGGAGAAAGCACAAGGCCAAGATGGGAGGTTTGTGCCAACAGAGAATAATAACTAACGACGTGAGGCATGTCGTCACAAGCATCACCGCCATTACAGCCAACCCTGCACAATGATCATGAGAAATCTTGTGCTAAGTTTCATTAATAAAAGTGTAAATTACATAGACACCCGTGAATGAGACCTTTATTACGAAAACACCCAAATGTTTGAGAAATTAAGTCAGTAAAAGCATATAACAATTTTACTCCCATGCCAGTAAAAGCATATTACTACTTCACCCCCTGTTTTTCGAGTTGTTAGGATTTGACAACGGGTGTCTTCATAATATGTAAAACCTTAGGGGGCTCACGGTAATAACCCAATAATTGGAGGGTGCGCTTGTAATTTTCTCTTAAATAAATGATCCGAGACGAACATTGTTTAGTGTAAAGTACCTGATGCATTTCCCATGTGTTTTATGTCTCTGAAACCGATAGTTACTGCAATGCAGAGGATCATGAGCATCCAGTTGATCTCGGGTATATAAATCTGACCGTGTATCTTCTCTGAGGTGTGAACAACTTTGACCCTCGGAAAGCAGCCCAGTGATTGACTTTGGTTGATTATAGAGAACGTCCCGCTGATAATTGCCTGACTTCCCACTACAGAAGCGAGTATTGCTACTACAAGCACTGGCCACCTTACAGTTTCTGTTGCCAAAAGCCGAATATCAGCATTATAAGCACAAATTATTAATCTATCGCACACTCACATTTTTGCATCGGAATTTATTTCAAAATTTTAACGTTTTTGGTCGATGGTCACTAAAATTTCAAGTTCATATGTTTGCTGAATTTTTTTTATGCAAATTTCATTAGACAACCCGAAGCATATTGATTTCCCGTTGATTATAATTCCAAGGGGTAGAATATCAAAATATATTGCCAAAAGAAACCATCCCATGGTATTAAATTTGTCACAAGAATTTGATTTGCTAAATGTTAGGAAGTCGACTTATTAAGACCGTGAGAACATATGCTTGATTAGAAATCTATGATGTTTTGTCCTCAAAAACTGAAAAAAGACAACTAAAACCAGAAACGAAGAATATCATGTACAAAAACAAAATTATCGACCAGATTGAATGTCAATTTTGATAAAATTTTGAATAGTATACGGTAGCATGTTGTACCTGGGACTGAGACATAAAAGCCTATCTTGTGAATTGTATGATGATGCTTTGATAAGAACGCTGCTTGACCCATATATGCCAATATTAAGGCTGGATAAACCAAAAAGCTGAAAGCTATCTGCAGAAGTCATAAAAAACATTTCAGACTAAGGTACAAGTCTTATTTCCAATAAGTTTTGGGGAAAAAAAGTAAAGAATTGTACGATATTTCACCATTCTTATAGCAGCCAAAAAGTGAGAAATTAGGTTTATAAGAACTTCACCTGAATTGCAGCATATGAGAAATGACCAAGATCAGCAAACATTGCTTCGGAGCCTGCAACACAGAAATGGAGTAGAAATTGTCAAAAAAACTTCCAAGGGGTTTGTTCATTGTAGTAAATAATTAGCCAAATTGTTTGTCAATAGTATTTAACAATAACCGCTCTCCACGTTAGGTGAAAACCACATGAAGTGACATGTGTGTTTCTAGTGCAAGGAGTAAACAAAAATTTACACTGCGTTCTTTCATTTTCATTTTCATTTTCATCTTGTGTTTATTTTTTTGGAAATGTTGAAAAAGGATTCTCTTGGGAAAGGCGGTCAAGCGAAAAATGTGTTTGGATTACTGAGTAGATAGGTTGATTCGACATTTTGCATAGACAAAACATGTTTGATTACTCGTTTTCAAATGTAAAAATAGGCCGTGTTTCCTAAAATAGGAAAGTCGGGTCTTGAAATATAGGGAGCAATTTTTAAAACTTTGATTTAGTTTTTCGAATATTTCCAAAAATATTTCCAACAAATCTTTACCTGTTATGCACAAAAGAATACCACCCAAAGACATCCATCCACCTTTCCTCGTCTTCTTCAAGAACCTTATCATGTAAAGCGGGGAAAGTGCTTGATAAACGTGTGGATTCCAGTGGAAAATGTTATACAAGCCGAGAGCGCTTATGCATAGCAACCATACCAACACTATTGGGGCAAAACAGAAACCGACACGGTGGGTGCCGTAGTGTTGTAAAGCAAATAGGCACACTAATATGAAGCACGTTATCGGAACCATTGCATCTGCAAAACAAGGAAATGGATAGGAATGTAAAAGACAAATGAAGCAAAGATCGATTGGTATCTAGTTCAACTCTTTTATTTTGTTATAAAGAGAGAAACCTAACTTATCCATACACAACCGGAAATTCTAGTGTGGACCAGATCTGATTGGACCTAGCCTAATCATGTGACAAGTGTATTATACTTGAATATGCAAGTGTACATTCCTTAGGAGAGTGGCCAAAGTCGGTCTGGGCAATAATTTTACATGCTATAAGCCTATAACAACTGTTCTTGGTAAATGTTACTTATGAGTTCCTTTCAAATTGAGAGCCGAAACTATGGTCATAAAATGGAAATGCGATGGGTAAGTAGATTACTTGCCTCAAAAGGCCAAGTAACGCGTGGTATCACTCTTTGTGGAGAATTTTTTTTCTTATAGATGTATTTCTACGTGTTTTACAATAAAAAATTAACATATATGGGAGACGAGGAGTGCTTCATCTATTTACAATCTTGTCCTAGACAAGCAAAATTGCATGTTTTTTCAAAGATTCGTTACACAGGAAAGATACAATATAACTTTACCTTCAAGTGACCACTCATGTTTCAATTAACCACTAAGATAATTCCAAGTCAAGAAGAAGAACAAGAAGGAATAAGATCATAGTTAAGTGTTAACCAACATCTATAGCAAAAGAATTCAGCAAAAGAAGCTTACATTGGTGGTGATCTTTAGACATTGACAACTCAAGACCCGAAACAGCAGAAAAAACTGCAAAAGGACATAATCTCACGTTATACATCAGCAAATTACGACCACCTTATAGAAACAAAACATGAAAAAATTACGAACAATAACCTACCAGAGATTGCTGGAGTGAGTATTCCATCTCCAATGACCATACACGTTCCTAGTAGAACCAAAATAAGTAAAGCAATGTGCAAGAACTTATGCTTCTCAAGTACCAATTTTACCCTTGAACTGTTCTTCGTCTCGGGAGGGTGCTCGAGTTTATATGTCGATAGAGCTTCATCAGAAACTTGTCGGTTCGGAAGAAGGCTTACTTTAGCATGCCTGCATATCAGTGAATACAATGCAAAAGTACCACCTGCAACAATCAAGAATAACAAATATTTCATTTACATGAACAAAGGAAGCAAGCAATTTATCATCTTCAATCCACCCCACCCCACCCCCAACACAATTATCCGAAATTCTATTTTAGTGTGCAATCATGTGAAATTTCAAGATTTTGCCCCACAATACTAATAAGCACTTTCTTGTGGTCAGAACATATGTTTTACCCACCCAATCTATGTTTTAGTATCATTTTCATTTCTTTTTGTTTCCAAATGAAAATTGATTTTTTTTCAATATGTCAAACATTACTCGTACATATTTAATTAAGTATGGGTCGTATATTTACATTACCTTTAAACATTACTAACTTATTGACTTGTTAAAAGACAGGTCGGAAACAAGCAAACATTCTGTAGCATAGAAATCATACGGTAAAATATTTATATTTGTAATTGCCCAAGCCCGTCCACCCTCACCAAAATTCATGGATCCTTCCCTGATCCAAAAACGCATCCGTGTTTGATTGATTTTATGGATTAAGCACTTCAAAAGTCCACTTCCACTTTCAGAAAAGCGTAATTTATTTTACATTTGAAACAAGTAAAACAAACATTTTTCAAAAACTACGTCACCCAAACACATTTCCATTTTCACTCATTTCCAAGGAAAATCTTCTCGAAGCATTTTTGGGGAAAGAAAAGATTCATAAGATGAAAACAAAAATGTGTCCAAACATGGCATTACCTTCTCCATTGTCATCCGCCCGAAGGACGATGAAAACATATTTGAACAGAGGGACAAGGGTTAAAGTCCAGAAAACAAACGAAAGAACGCCGAAAATCTCTTCATTTGTTTCAGAATGATGAATATCCTCCGCAAATGTGCTCTTGTACACATATAAAGGGGAAATGCTAAGATCCCCATACACTACACCAAGGCTCTGGTAAGCTAATAGCAGAGTAGTCTTCCATGAATCCCTCTGAAAAATATAAATAATAATAATCGACGAATTAATGTTCCATTCAAGAATGTAAAACTCAAAATACTATTAGCAGAACAAGTTCATAAAGTCTCTTGGCACTCAAAATCCTTGTATAATCACAATTATCCGTCTGAAATGTAAATAACAATAATCGAAGAATTACTGTCCCACTCAAGAATGTAAAACTCTTCGGCACTCAAAAGTTCCACTATAATCACAATTATCCGTCTGAAATGTAAATAACAATAATAATCCAAGAATTACTGTCCCATTCAAGAATGTAAAACTTAAAATATCATTAGCAGAACAAATTCGTATACACTACATTTCCAGTATAATCACAATTATCCGTATATAACCACATGGATGATAATGATGATTCGGGACTCAAAATTTGACTAACCTTTGCAGTTGAAGAGCCCCAACACTTTCCATAGTTAAGATCCATAGCCATGCTGAAAATTAGCAAGAATTAGATGCCAGATCCTCACTAAAAAAACCCACCAAAGACGAACAACAATCTAATGAAGTGAGTTACAAGAAACAAAAACAACCTAAATGATACCGACTCATAAATCTACTTTCTAACCAGAAACAAATAAAAACCACCAAACATTTGCCCACTTCTCACTAAACCCATGTGGCAATACCATTATTTCAGCATTTTTAGCATGCTCACATTTGACTAGCACAGCACAATGCAAGAAATGGAAAAAATAAAATAAAGGGCTACAAGAATTTCAATTTTATTTTATCAAAATCATTAAAATAAAAACTAATTGGCTATCAAATGAACTAAAGCTCATCCCACTTGTGCTGCATTTTGTTTTGTTTTGTTTTTGTGGTTGATAATAATGGAAAGAACTGAAGCTTCACTCACTGCTTGCCCTAAAATGAGTAGCCCCCCCACCCCCCACCCACCCCCACCCCACCAAAACCCAGATAAAGATTGGTAAAAAAATTATAAAAGTTCTAACAGTTAAAACAATTAAAGATGAATACACAAAATTATACAGTTGGGAAACAAGAGAATGCACACAGAGTGTGGAGAGAGAGATCACATGATTAAATGAGGGTTGCATTATCAAATGAGTCACACCAAGAATGAACCCCACGAGAATAAAGACGATTTTAAGCCCACCCTCCCCTCATTCCACAAACCTATACATACACTTATATATATATATATATATATTTATATACACACACAGTTTGTATTTTAAAGTTACATGAAGATTGACATGACAAGTTCCTACCAACTTTAAGTAATGAAAACAAATATACAATAAAATAAAACACACTCGCTGAAGCAAACCCGGAAATCTTTCATTCAGGAAATTCGTATATACATAATACTTTTTTTGGTAAGAAAAAATGAGAGTGACAGTGATGGTGATCAAAGTATTCCCGTTACTTAATGTTTGGTCTCTCATGTTCATCAATGAACATATTAGATCAATTAAACAACTAGCGCAAGTATTAGTCCCATCAAAGTATCACCATCAAGGGCAAGTATAATTCCAAAAGTCGGCTGGTCCAATCAAGATTTAAACTCATAATCTCGACAATACCAAACCACTTTGGAGTAAGTTTGAAACTCTTTGACCACTTCTTTTGGTGGTGTATATATTCATAATACATATATATACACACACTATAATATAATATGAACACATAATGGGAAGATGTTGTAGTGCAGTAATGGGCTAAAGTAAAGAGAAAGTGCCCTTTGGGTTGTCTCAATGTATAAAAGTTTCAAATTTTTCTACATTTTCACTGCAGAAAATCGAATTGAATTCAAATCAAAAGTTGAAAAGGACTTGCAAGAAACATTAAAAAGATGTCACTTTTACCTCTTTTGCTCGATTTACTCTTTCATTTTCAAGTTCAAAAAAGGCATATAATTAATAGAATCAAAATCAGAGAAGAAAAATCAAAAAGCAGGAACAGGAATGGGAATGGGAATTTTTGTACTCCAGAGTTTGTGTATAATATATACTTATATATATATATATATATATCTTCTTTATACGTAGCAGCACCACGTGATTAGAACATGGACCCCCTCTCTATCATTTCAAGCAACCTTTTCTTTTTGTTTTTCATTTATATATTTTTTTTGTGTGTCTTCGTTATCTTCTATGTTGTCACGGATTCAACGTTGATTCAACGATTTAACAGTTACAAATTTTGCGGTTAAAGATTATTACTTTTCTTTGTTGGTCAAATTAATACCTTGAAAGTTGAAAGTAGATTCTCGAGGCTTTTATCTTGTCTTTCTCTTGTTACTTGGTAATGGAAATTGTGAAATAGAATCTGATTAAGCAGATCTTTTATGTCAATTTATGCGGCTAAAGAGTACTATATGGGTTTAATTGCGTCGTCCTCCTCGCCTATTAAATTTTGGCATTCATTACTCTTACGTATAAAAAATTTATATATTACCTATTTTATTCTTAATTTTTATTTTTTTCTATTTTCTACTTTTCCTTTCATTCTTTTCTTCTTATTGTTAAATAAAAACTAAAAGAAATAGAAATTAAGCTTGTCATATTTCTTATTTAAAAATAATTTGAATGAATAACATTTTTAATTAAAAATCAATATTACAAATAACATATTAAGCTTATGTTAAATAAAATTTAAATTTTTAGCTTTTCAGTTATATTTTTGTGATTCTCGAATTATATTTTTAATGTTTCAGACAAGTTTTTACTTTTTAATAAATTAATAGTGCTTTATTTTATTTTACATTCTTATAAACAACAAAAAGTTTTTATCTTTATAGGTTTGTATTATTGACTATTGCAAATAAAAAATCAAAATTGAAAGAATAGCTTCACTTTAATCTCTTTGCTCACATAGCCATAGATGACTCAGGAGTAGATAGTGTCATTAAAAACCAAAGTTGTTCTAAATATTATTTTGATAACTTATATATATCATTATTTGTGTCCATAGTCATATTAGATTTTTCATATCATAATATTTTTCACGAGTGAATGTTTAATTTTTTGTTATATTTATTCTATTTCGTATTTGTCTTATTCTGCTTAGAACAAAAAATAAAAATAAAAAGAGGCAAATTGGCTTAATAGAACGGGAATTTGAAACTAAAAGAAAACTATTCTTTTAATTTTCATATTTTTATTTATAAGTAATAAGGTAAATCTATAAAGATAACATTTTTCTGTCGTTATAAAAAATACTATTACTAAAATTTTAAAGTTTTTTGGAATATTAAAAATATAATTCAAGTACCACACAAAGGTAATTGAGAAACCAAATATTTTAGTTTATTAAAATAAGTTTAATACGTTATTTGCTATACCTATTTCTTAATTAAAAAATATTAATCATTTGGATTATTTATAAATAAGAATTTTCACGAGCTTAATTTCTATTTCTTTCTTTTCGGATCTATTTAGTAAGAAAAAGGAAAAAAAAGGAAAAGTATTAAATAGACAAAAAACAATAATTAAGGGTAAAATAGGTATTATATAAAAAAAATTATACATAAGGGTGGTGGATGCCAAATTTTAATACATTAGGAGAGGTCTTTGCCAAAACGCAATACCTCAAGGGAGGTGGATGCAAATAACCCGTACTATATGGACGTAAACGAGCCATGTTCGAACAAGTTCTTGTTTAATGTTGTTTGGATTATTATTAAGATGTAAAGTTTGTGTTTGAGTTTAGTTTGATAGTTAGTGGAGCCAAACTCAAATGAATTTTAATAGAGTTGAACTCGAGTCGAGTTCGAGTAACTTGATTTTTCTTGACATAATTTATTATTTTTTCTAATCAAGTCAAGTTTGAGTCAAGCTTTGAAACTTATCGAACATAAAAAATGTTACAATTTGGTTTGATATGTTAATTATAACTAAGCCCAAATGATCTTTTATCGATCGATCTCGAATTAAGTATCGAATAGCTTAGTTCAACTTTTAAACCTAATTAATTTTCATTCTTTGTCATATTAACGCCTGAAAAGTAGATTCTTGAGTCTTTTATCTTGTCTTTCTCTTGTTTTTGGTAATGGAAATTGTGAAATAGACATTCGGAATCTGATTATGCAGATCTATTATGTCAAATTTATTCTCTTAATCTTTGCATTATTTTGTGATGGAAACTTAAGTTTTGGTTGTATTTTATGAGTAATGATTTGATGGGACTTTAATTAATTATAGAGGGGCCTTCTCTCAGCCAACCTATAAATGCCATATTAATTGTTGGTGAATATGTCTTCACAAGACATAATAGTACACCCCTACAAGTACTGCCTCAGTTATTATCCCTTAAATGCTAAACCTAACAATAGTTTAAATACTATCTTTAACTATTTTTAGGGATTTGTGGATAAGGATGCTCGTTTCGAGTCTGATCGTTTTTTAATACCGTTCATTTAACATAATAAATCGAATTTTAATTTTTTTTTTTGTTATATGTGATTTGAAGTTCGGTGTGAGCTCGATTAGATTAGTTAAAAAATAGTAAAATATGTGTAAAAAGATCTCGACTCAATTGAAACTCATTTGAGTTCGGCTCAATTGATGATCGATAAAATTTATACAAATTTGGATATTACCTTGTTTGGCATTTCGATTGATTGGTGATACTGTCTAAGAGCTAAGTTAAACACAGAGGTGCTACAATAAAATCCCCTAACTTGACTCCAATTTACAATATATTATAGTTGTATGGGAAATTAAAAGGATTTGGAAGTTGTGGATTTTAGATTTTTAGAAAAAATAATTAAGTTTGTTCGGATTTTAATTTATAACGTATTTTAAATAATATGATATTTATTTTAAGCTGTTTTTTCAATCAAGATAGCAAAATTCATATTCAGCTAATTTTTTCACGCAAGCACCTCTAATAGGAAAGGGGTTGTGTGAAGCCCAACAACAGGCTATCCCACGTGGAAAAATGAGGAAAGTGAAAGTTGTTTACAATGAAGTTTAGGAATTTAGGAGTAACAAATATCTCTTTTGAGCTATGATTCAAGTGCCCAATTTCATGTTACGCTTTGTGGGAATGGAGGTACATCTTGCGTCCAACGGGTTCTCAAGCCCGGTGCATGACAAGTTCCCTTCTCAAAAACCTAGTCACTTAAAATTATATTGCTCAATTTTTTATCTTCCCTTTTTCTCGGTCTGGTTCAACTTTTGTTTCTAAATATTTCTTTGATGTTTTGGTTTATTGCTTAATGACGAAAACTTGTGTTTTTTGTCCTCCTTCATCATCCCATTAAGATAATGGCCTTAATGATAGATTTGAAGTCAACAATAATCTCTTCTTCTTTTCTTTTAATTTATAATTAATAGCTGATTTATTTTTTCTCTCTTGTATGAGAGTTCTAGTCACTCTCGTATGAAAGTTTTGATCTATTATACGGGAGTTTTGGTTTTCAAAATTTGATTGCCACGATCTAGTTGTTATTTGACTTTTGACAGATATATAGTAGTTTCTTAATTAATGTGATATACAATTGTGCTCCGTTATAAATTTTTGGTCTTAATGGACTAAAATGGCCGAAATTTACGAACAACAAAAGAGATAAAGAATTTATTCCTCCACAAACGTTTATCCAAATTTAAATTTGCAATCACTTATCAACCAAATCCACTTTAGGGCTTTATCAAGGCTGGTAAACTTTGAAAAATCTTTGTTTCGTACGAAACTCAAAATGATTTTGTTTTCTCGAATAATTGTTAGTAGGTTCAGGGGTTCAAAATTTAAAATAATCTCAATTATTTATATATAATAAATCATATGTAAATCTCACTATAAAAAAAAATTATAATTGTCACAAATTATGAAATATCGAAGTTTCTCAATAAGACTGAACTCTATATTATTTACTACCAACAATGCCAAGAATTATCACCCTTTAATTTTACCCTTCCCTTTTTAATTAATTTCACCCCAAGTCTTTAACAAAGTATTAGTAATATCTATATATCTTACCATTAATATCTCTTCTTGGACTTCTCATGGCAAAAATGAATGTGATAAGTGTATTTAGTACATCCTATCCATAGCCGTAGGCCAACCTGAAAAACTTGAATGCAAAGGCACAATCAACAAGGTTATTCCATAATAGCTCAAACGCACTGAAATTGGTCCACTTTACACCATTTATACTACTAGTAAAGAACACGTGCGTTGCACGTGATTACATTGATTTAATTTGCGTAATAATTTAATTGAATTCAATTTTTTTATATTTTTATTTGTTCGAATTGCTTTTGCTGATACATTGATAAGATAAGTTGTCGTTTGGTATTTATTAATCTCTTACTAAAAAATATTATTTTACAAATTAGATGAATATTAATTTTATATGTATTAATAAAGAAAAAAATGAATAAATTAAAATTATTGATACGTAACATAAATTAAATATTAAGTAGAAATATTTAATCTCGATGATTGTTTACGATAGTTATAAACATTGTACATCGAAGAAAGTTTTAAACTTCATAACATAAAATATAAATAAATATGATTTGATACTATTTGATGACTTCATTAGTCGTTCTCTTGTTTGATTTTGATGGAGCTTGCAACCCTGGTCTTGCTCAGCTTCATCTTCTTGTTTTTATATTTCTTTGTGAAATTGCTCAAGTTTCTTCATCATCACTTGATATGTTGTTGATTTCTCCATTGTTGTTGTATGTTGACTTGTTTTTGGTGTCTTCTTGCTTCTTGTTCGTTGTGAACCATTTATCTTTCTTTGCATTCTTGTCTTCAGATTCTGATATTGTTTTATTTTGAAGTTCCTTTGATTCTGTAACAATTTGTAGATTTGCAGTTGCATTCTTCTCCCTTCCATTCTTGGTTTTCTTTCTTTTTTTCTCGTTGCTGTTTCCTGGTTGTATTATTTCAATTGCATCCGCAATGGCACAAAATATCCCATTGTTCATTTTAGCTTTTCTATTAAGTGCGATTAGGAAGAGAAATTCGTTTGATGTTTGTAAGCTCAGTGCTCTATAAAACTTTGAATTTTGTTCTCCCTAAATAGATGAATAGTTTGAAACAGAAATCATCAGTTTTTATAAATATATAATGAAATAAAATTTATATGTAAAAATGTAAAGATAAAGATTGTCAACCTCTTGGATTGGTGAGATATATATTCTTTTACAGGGCACCCAATGTATAAAGTTGCCGCATCCTCAAACATTGTGATCCATGCAATGTCCTCGTCTTGTACCACATTTAGAACTAACCGATACCTTGAAACAATGGAAAATTGTTAATAATTAAATCAGTAATAAACCCTATCTATTTTTTTTGTAATTGATAGTTATATTAGTTTTACCTTGGGGTTGTTTCTATGTTGTTCTCATTACATTTTGTACATATTTTTGGTTCTATGATATTTGGAATGGAAGCAGCACATCTTTTGCATGAATCATACCAAAGTGACGATTTGTTCTCCACCTTATCAACTTTTCCCTTGAAATAATAATATGTATCCTATAATAAATAAACAAATTCATTGATTATACTTAATTTATTAATTATAAATAGTGTAAAATATTTATATTATCTTAATATACCTCCAAAAGTTCATTTCGATTATGAATGATTTTTTTAAGTGTTACTTCCTTTGAGCTTTGTATTCTGCACTTCATTTGCAACCCACATATTTTGATCAGATCATTATTTTTACTTAACCTGAAAAACATTAAAAATTAAATATATTTAAAAATTAAAATTATTATAAAAATATTGAATAGTTTGAATATTACCATTTTTGAAGAACTCCAATCTCTTTAATATCAGGGTTAATTTGTATTATTGTTGTCGTTGTTGTTTGCATCTGCAATTGGCCTGGAAACAAAAATTAGTAGAAAAATGCGTTATATTTATAATATTTATAGAGTATCTTCATATTTGTACAAATAATATTCACCTAGGTATAGTTTACTTGTGGTGTTTGAGATTGCCACTATTGGCATTTGATGAGCAATGTCATATAATTTTTCTCCTTCATTTGTTGCCAAATCTTCCCAAAGACAGATTACCAACGAACGACATCTGTAAAAAATAAAATTTAATATAAAGATTGTTCAATAGAATTAAATAACATGAAATCATAATAACAAAAGCCGATAGTTAATCCATTTTTTGTAGTCTTGGCTATAGTTCTCTCTCCCTCATGATTTTTATATTTGTTCTGTGAGGCACAACAAACTTAACATGATTACCAAATATAAATGAAAGTGTTTAGTCCATGGTTAATTAGAGCTTTGCCATTTTTTTTTGAATAGGCAATGCTATGTGCAAATCATGCAAAGCTTTTGGTTGTGATGTAGTTTTTCTTGAATTTTGTGATAAATTTCTTTTTGACAAACAGTAGTGAGGAGTGTAAAAAAGTTGTAGTGTGAAATATTTGAAGAAAACATTTCATCTTATAAATTATTTTGGAAAAAGGAAATTTTGGTGGAAAGGAACAAAATGCAGAGAACAAGGTAGCCCGTTTGGAGTTAAAGAGTTCAGAAAATACTCTTCATAGTTGTTGTTTGTGTCATCAATAGCTTCGTCAAAACTATTGAATGTTTTGACCTCTCCAGGAAACATAGCGATCAATTTCTCATTAAGTCTGTCAACATTCTCATTCTTAGCTGCTAATATTGCTCTGTTTTTCAAGTAATCAGGCGCTGTTGCATTTTTTTCCAAATCAGGGAAGACAGTTGTAATAAAACGGAGAATTGATTCTTCTTTGTTTTCATACTCAATGATCATGTCATCTGGAATTTTGATATTACCTTCAATATCAGATGGTTCATCGCCGTTTCCAACTTTAAGTAAGAACTCACTGAACAGAGGGTCACTTCTCGCCCTCATATTTCTTGACAAAGTCATCCTTTTCATTTTGGGCCACAAATTTGATTTCACCAAACTGGCAGAAATAGTTTGATGAATTGTTGCTTTGGGGACAACTGGTAATACTTGTCTGAAATCTCCACCAAAAACAATTACTTTTCCTCCGAAATCCTTCTTAATTCCCATAACGTCCTGAAGTAATTTATCAACATTCTCGATAGCCCATCTTTGGGCTTCATCCCATATCAATAGTTGTACTTTTCGCAATAAATCTGCAGCACCACTTTGTTTGGACATACTGCATTCACTTGATTCATTAGCATTTATTGGTATTTTAAACCGTGAATGTGTTGTTCGCCCACCTGGCATTATTGCAGCAACAACTCCTGATGTAGCAGTTGCAAGGGCAATTTGTTTTTTAGATCTCATATGACATAGCAATGCTCGATATAAAAAAGTTTTTTCGGTTCCACCTGGCCCGTCAATAAAAAAAAAATACCACCATTCCCTTTTTTTATACAATCTATAATCTGTGAGAAAGCATCATGTTGTTCTTGATTCAAATTTTGCATTGCTTCATAATCTTCGGGTGGAACTTCTATTGACATCTCATCTTGTATCTCTTTTGGAATATTGTGATGCATGTTGTAAAAATCAATATCAAGGCTAGGAAAATCATATGAGCTTATGCTTTTCCCCATGCTTATCAAAAAAAAATTCAGACATTTCAAAGTTTTTGCAACTTGTACTTCCTCTGAAGTTCCCTGTTCTCTTCGAAAATCTTCAGACAATGTCTCAAAGAATGCATCCCACAAAAGTCTCACATCAGTAGGTGCACAATATACTAAGATGATTGCAAATAATCTTCGTAGTTCATTTGGCATTTGGAAAGTCACCGCTTCTTTTAAACATTCAACAATACTGTCATCAGATTTTAACAATCCTCTTCTTTGTGCAGCTTCTTTGAAACTGGAGCAACGCATTTCATTTACTGTTAGCAAATCTTGAAAAGATGTTGGACCTCTGACATGGTTCAAGAGCATTCTAAGATAATATCTTTCTCCTTCAATAGGATTTGCACCATTAATTCTGCCGATGACATCTCCTTTCTTTCTTTCTTTCCAGAATTTCCCTTGTTTGTCCCACACATAATGCTCAGGGAATTCTCTATAAAGATATTTCCTCGCATTTTCATTTCTGGAGCACATTGAAAAGTACTCTGTGAGCATTGTTTTAGAGACGTGATCCCATCTTAAAATATTTTCTAAATTTTGATTCGCCCAATAAGTTACACATTGCTGGTTCGGGAGATGTAGTTGCAAATTGATGACTGCTGGGTAAATTTCATTCAAATTAAATTCAAAGATTCTCCACATTGCTTCTTGAGCAGAGACCCATCGAGCATCTTGAAATTGTTTAATTTCATCAACTGAATTCTCATCGTCATTGTTGGTGATCTGAAAAGCTACTCTATCATGACCTTTATATATATATTTGTACAGATATTTCACAGCTTGCACCCCTGAACAAATCTCAACATTTATATGACAATTATACCTTGATAACAGATATGGACTATAAGGTACCACCCCTGGTTGTTAAGTTCAACCTTACGAACTTTAACACTCAATCCATTTTTTCTTCTTCTGTAGATTGGATATCCGTTTTTTTCTTGTATTGTGCTTTCACAATATTGTCGTGGGTAGTGAAATTTGCACTTTCCATCTACCATACAAGAATTTTTCATGTTCTTATCTCCACATGGCCCATGCATCATATGTTTTATGACCAACTCATGTAGTTCAGGATGCATTTCTTTATTTGAAAGTTCCGCACTGACGAATCTATCAAAATGATCTGGGGTTGTAATTTTATAATCTGATTTAAAAATTATCAGAATATGAGCATGTGGCAACCCTCTTTTTTGAAATTCAATAACATGTACATGTGCAGCAACTTTGCCAAAAATTTCCTTTTTAAATAACTGATCTTTTAAATCCTGAAGTTTTGCTCTAAAAACCCTTGAAGTTAAATCGGGTCGATCCTGTGGTCGCTGACCATTGTACAACTTTTCTTGTATCTCATTCCACTCTGGATTACAAGTCATTGTAATAAAAAGATCAGGTTTTCCAAATCTTTGTACTAATGCCAAAGCATCTAGATATCGGCGCCGCATATCTCTTGGTCCACCTATAAACGAAGCAGAGAGGACAACTCTTTTACCAATTTCATTCCCTCTACACTCTCCTTTTGAGATACTATCCATTATTCCTTGGTATAGTTCAGATCTCAATGTAGATTGATTTTGGCGATAGTAATCCAATCTTGTCGCCTCTAACTTTATGTACATATCTGTTGCATATTGTTGCAATAGTTTGTCAGCACGAAGGAGGGTAGATTGTCGTGGGTTTCTAATTTGCAATCTATAGCAACTATATTCTCTGCATGAGACTTTTTTATTACTTTGTTGGACGACAACTGCATATACAAATATAAGTAAAAATATTGTCAAGATGAATAAAAAATATTTATGAATGTTGAAACCTTTCAAAGAAATTTAAATTTTTTTAAAAATCAATGCTTCATCAATGAATATTTCATTAATTACTTAAAAAAAAAATTTTGGTAAGCACTTAAAATGAATTCGTACCTTGTTGTTCTTGGGAAACAATTTCATCTGCGAAAGAAAAAATTGGTACTCCAGTAGGATCATTACCAAATGGATTATTCACTGTTACATTATCAATTAGGCAAATATTCTCAAAATAAAAAAATGAACAATGTGAAAAATGTTAACATGGTATCTAATTGAAAAATTGTACGTACACACCTTCTTGTTCTTGAGTAAGAGTATCGTCCATAGACGAATTATGTGGTGCTCCAGATTCCTCATTTCCAATTGTATTATTGACTGCATCATTTGTATTTAGAGGAATAATTTTCAAATTAATAACTTTGAATAGAGAAATATATATTGTTTGTAAATTGATTATGATCCTATGAAATAAACTTCTATGATAAACTTGACATATGTGGATAGACAATAAGCTATAAATATATGATGAAAATATATTAATGCAATAATTCAATTAGCGATTTTTTGTGATTAAAAAAATTATTAAATCAATGAAGAGTTGTTACTAAGCATTGTAATTGAATTTAAATAATGGATTCTTAAAAGAAGAGGTTTTGTTGCAAAAATGACCAAGATTTTTAGAAAGAAGAAAATAATGATCATTATTTTTTATGCATACAAAAGATAATTGTATCTTTAAAATTTAATTTATGTGTTATGATTTAGCTACAAACATATATAACTATGAATATAAAAGTGCAATTAATAACTTAAAAGCAAAAAATAAAATATTGAAATTTAATAAGAAAAATGACATGGTCATAGTATAATGCACATATATGTTTTTGTTTTTATAATGTACCTTGTTCTTCGGAAATATCACCATCTTCATTATAAGAGATAGGTGGAACATGATTGATATTAGATGTTTGTCCTTTTTCTACAAACAAATATAATGTTTTGAATATTAGAGAGTTACCTAAAAAGCAAAAGAAATTTAAAAGTGTCATTTATTTGAATGTAAAATATTTTGTACTACATATATAACCAATAAAAAAAACCTTGTTCAAGTTCATCATTACTTGATTCCGCTCTATCAATAGCATGACTTGAAGAAGCTGGAGTATTTTTTTGAATATTTTGATGCCATCCTGTCTGACCTTTAGGGAAAAGAATTGGATATTGTAAGGGATCATAACATCCATAATAATGTTTTATTCTATGTTTATGACCTGAGTGAGCATGCACTACAATGTCTCGTTCGAATGGTATGTTCGCATTATTTCCTTCAACCCATATAGCTGCAACTTGATCAGCTGATGGGGAGTTATACACTCGCTGATCTAATCTCACATCTTTCGAAATACGAAGTTGAACATCGTAAATTGAAGGATAATCCTTTCATCTTCTAAAGATTTTTGCATATGGATTTGCTTCCATAATTTTTATAAGATTTTTCACAGTAATTTGAGATAAACTCGAATCTTGTAATATCTTCATTCTGTTGTCAACCTCCTTGTCAGTATCGACAAAATACAATTGGAAAAAGTCTGGACCATCTTCTCTTGGAAGTAAACCTGGTAAATCGTGATAACACATTCCCTGTGCTCGAAAAGTGTATACTCCTCGCCTTGAAGATGCAAGCTCTTTGTCTTTTTTGACACCAAATGATGTAAAAGAAAATATGGAATTGAAAGCACGAATATTTTTTCAAAATTCAACAGCTTCTTCTGATTGGGAAGTAAGTAGCTCATACAATTCATCAGATACTTGAATAGGTGTAAGCTTAATTTTTCCACTGCCGCAACAAAAAACCTGGGGGCTCATATTCAAATTTTACAGCACCACAATGATTGCAATGACAGTTTTTTTTTCAATTCATGCATCTCAGAAGCCTCAGGCTCATAATTCCTTGAACCTAAAAGTTTGAAATGTATAATACAGTAAATATTAGTAAAGAAATATTAATAGTTTCTTTTATAATAATGACTAAAAACAAATTTAAATGTATAACCTTCGGATTCATTTGGAATCATTTGAGCTCTCAGAAGCCAAGGGACTTCTGTTTTTTGGTTATTTTGGCCGTTCAAGATTGCACTTGAGGAGGTTGCACGCATCTTTCGCTGTTTTCGTAATTCATTAACATGTTGAGTATATTTTTGTTTCTCTTCCTCATTCATTTTTTGGTAACGACTACTATTCACCGAAACAATCGGTATATTCGTTTTCTGTGCTTTCTTGCGCTCCTTAACTTGATGCATATGAACTTCTCTGTTTTTATCGTTTTGGTTATTCAATGATGCACTTGAAGAGGACTCACGCATCTTTCGCTGCTTGCGCAAGGCATTAACATGTTCAGTATATTTTAGCTTCTCTTCCGCATTCATATTTTGGTAACGACTTTTCTTCACCCCAATTGTTGGTATATCCATGCTCTTTGTTTTCTTTCCTTTTTTAAGTTTAGCCATATCAACTTCTGAGTTTTGATCATTTCTGTAATTCAAGTCTGTAGCTGAAGATGATGCAAGCACCTTTCGTTCCTTTCGCAATTCATTAACATGTTTACTATATTTTTTTTCTCCTCCTCGCCCAAGTTTTGGTAACGGTTTCTCTATGCCACAGTTGTTGATGTATCCATGCTTGTTGATTTCTTCAGCTCATTTACTTTATCTATATGATCCTGTCTTTCGCTACTATTGAAGTTGGCATATTTCCTTTTCATCAAATCCAATCTTCTTACTTTTGAATCATCTGTTTCAATATAAAAACAAATTACAAATTTTTTATAAGCGTAACATTCATTTTTTTTTTGCAATAACTAAATGTATGAAGTGACAGTCACCATTACCTGAGTTGGAATTCAATATGGAAGATTGCTTATGAATAACCATTTTTGGAAAGTCTTGCTGCAAAATAAACACTATTAAAATCTGTTAGAACACATATAGGGACTACATTTCTATCCACAAATTTTGTTTATAAAGCCCTAGTGAACAAATAATTTAGTTAAATCTGTAGGGCTCAATTCAAAGTCCATGCAACTTTATTTAAATTATTTTTCATTGTCAAAAGGTAATTAATAAGTGCCCTTTCCAGTGCCCGGGCCACCTGCTCAAGTTTTAAAAAATTAAGTTAACAATGTATTTGTCATTTAAGGCGATTAAATTTGCAATTAGCTTGAACATGCAAAGAGTAATTTCTATATCCATGTTTTTGCAGCAATAAATATTCAAATTTATCCATTGGAATGTTTTTCAAACAGACATGACCAAACACCCCTGTGTACTCATTTGCCAAAAAATCCTGTACAAACAACCTCTTGACTTATTGATGAACAAAAAAAGACGTTGAATTATGTAAATTATAATTTCATCTCCATCCTTATAACCCATAACACTTTGTCCCTCTACAATAAAACTTCCGTATAATTTGAACTACTAATTGATTTAATGCTAAATTAACTAAATACTATGGAGAATTCATATGATTTATTTTTAGAATAAAACTTTTTAATAAATTAATTTTTATCTTTTAATCAAACTCTTAAAATTAATTCAAAACCACATAGTATATCAATTGAAAATCATTAATTTATATTCCACTAATTCCACAAGCAAGATTCATATTTTACACTTCTATAGGGTAGACATGAAAAATAAAAAATAATAAACTTATGATATTTTCACTAAAAGCAATGATCATTACATACACAGAGAGTGTCAAATGACAAAACATAATTATAGATGAAGCCCGAGAATTAGAGGTCAATATGACATCACACAATCCATTGGATGAATTTGTAGCATTTCAATTACCTTCAAGACTATTTAATGGAATTGGCAGAACGATGGTATTTCAATTAAAAACAAGGGATAATAGCAGAAACTTACTTTAGAATTTTAACATACAAATCAAAAAGAGAAAAAATAAAAAATAGAGCTTATAGAATAGAACAAAAATAGAGCACTATACATACATTCAAAATCGCGATTCAACCTGAGACATGAGATAAAGCCAGAGCTACAAAACACATATGTCAGGGGGCAAAAGTTCAATTTTTATGATAAGTGAAGTGCCCGAATCTGCCCGACCTGTCCGAGGGAGTGAATTGCACATTTTATGATAAGTGAAGGGGTAAAGCGCACATTTCAATAAGTGGGGGGCAAAGTGCACATCACCCCATAACTAAGGGGGTGTATGTTATTATCCCAAAAAACAATGATCATTATCATAATCCATTATTCACAAAGATTGAGGATTCCCATACATTGACAAAATTGTATCTATTATTCTTTATGTTTTGGAATAGACCACTTGACAACACTTAAGTGCGGAATTCAAATCGTATAATATAATGAATAGTTGGAAAGATAATTTCAAAACCACCTCAAAAGGAAGAAACAGAAAGAGGGAAACAACATAACATGGTACTGTAGCTAACTTATTACAAATTCAAAGTTAACAACATATAAGTAAAAGAAACTTCATTACGATATCTACGACCCCAACTTAGCCCGAGCGACCACTCCACAAGCCCCATATGCCTCTTGTACTCATCAAGAATGCATCCTCTCATGATATATTTAATTAGAATAGACGCTAAAAAATATGTTCAAATAACATTGACTCAACTATAATTATATTGAATTTAGATTAGAATATATAATAGCTTATTTTACATTAAAATACATCGATAACTTGTATATGACTCAAACACTTGTAAAATAGTTTATTTTGCACATTAGAGTATCAACATTTCGAGAATCTAATCTGTTTATGATGCATTTTACTGAATCTCTATATAAGATTCAAATCGGTAAGAAACCTAAACAACATGCTATAAACTGGAGAATATTTATTGCCGGCTTTCTTCTTACACTAATAAGCTATTTTGATTTGGGAAAAGTACCTGTTGTCACTGGGAAGGTGTAAGACCACTATGCCACTGAAAATCTGTCAAATGATCATGTACACATTAGTGGTATACTTGGCACAATTAATAAAGAAAGAATCTTCACTCTGAACAAACACAATGTTAAAACTTATTTACTGTTGGCTATCAAAAACTAAAACTCATTTACTCTTGGCTAAGACTCACGTTTGATTAGTTTCTGTAAAGATAATTTATCTAGACCGATGCTATAGAGATAAATTACAAAGACAAGTCAAGTGGAAGAGTTAAATGTTGACAATTAAATGGGATCGAGGATGTATATGAATGCTCAATAAAAGGAATTGCCTACATTAGGCGATCATCAACAGATAATTCTCTCTTCAAAGTCTTCCGCGGCTCCAATAATATTTACAGCAGTTTTCTTATCCGTTGAAAATGAAGATTATGGAATGGAATTTGCAGCAAGGCAAAAGAAAATTATATGAGACTTCATCCATTCATATTCTCTTGAACCATTTATATATTAATAATATACATTGAACAACCTTGTTAGGTTGTCAAAAAATATTAATTACAAGTGCATACATAATGTAACCTCTTTTTAATTTTCATATTTTATTTAATATTTGATGATTAGGATAATATTAGAATAGGGTTATTTTGGTCCTAATTCAAAAGTTGTAAATCATGTAAATCACCCTAAATTATTTACACTTTTAGAATAGATATAGATATATAATCTTACAATATATATCTATAATATATAAAAAGGAATACAATAGAAGAAAATTTTAGAGTAACTAACTTTTGGTTTGCTATCATCCTTTAAATAAATATGGAAAGTGTCAAAAAGAGTTTTTTCTCACTCATGGCACTATTATTACTTTTACATGTTTTTTCCTTCACTACATTCTTTTTTAATTTATTTTTTTTCATTTGTCTTTTTTTTTTTTTGGATAGGATTTCCATCGTTTTGTCTCACACTAATTTTTAACTACTTATAATAATTAACACAAAATCATATGCATGCATAATTTTGAGCAAAATATATGTTATAGAAATTTTTTTACATTATAAGATAATTTTCTTATAACATTTAAATAATAAAGCACCCGCATCGAGTGTGTCACCGCGACTAGTTATATTAAAGTAAGACGATCAATCATTGTATAACCATCATTCATTTTATGTCACTCACTTTGGTATGTATTTACGTGGGTTGTAACTCGGATGCAACGTGATTTTATCATTTCACTTGACGACATAGTCGTATGCATATCCAATAATACATAGAGTTGCTTAGTTAGAGGCGGAGCCTCTGTGGGTGGGTGGGGAGCGCTGGTATGGCAACTGCCTCCCCCTCAATTTTTAAAAAATATTTTTTTTAGTCCAACCCGCCCTCAAAACCCAAATCAAGCTTTCCCTTCATTTTTTTTTTATTTGCCCCCCCTAGATATAAAATCCTGACCCCATCACTGCACTTAGTTACTGTCAAAGTCAGTGACATGCACTAATCGCGTAACATATATCATATCAATGATTATAATTTGATCGGTTCTATTACATATGTTCCAACGTATCAACATCTTTTAAATTTCCAAAAAAAAAAAGAACTTATCAACAATTTATTAGCTGTCTTTTTTTCCTCAAGGAAATGAAACATTTAAGATGGGAGGGGGGATGTACAATAGTTTGTTTCTTGGTTAATGGATTATAATTTTTTTTTTTGGAGAAAATAAAATAACCGGGCAGGAGGGTCCGATTTTGTAGGCTTTTGCGGGTTAAATGAACCGACATTTATGCGTTTCTTACCGACAAAATAAGGAATATTCGGAGCTCCGGCTATATATCTTCAAATTTAATTAATATAATAATGTTTAAATACTTTAAATAATATTACATTTTGGACCAAAACTATGTGCGATAAACAAAAGAAGTTATCACCAACTCATTTAGAGGCCTCATTGATGATATATTTTAGTTCTGGGCCCGGCCCAAAAAGCCTGATTTACTGGTCTTATCATAAGATTGGTGGCCCAATAAAATATCATAAAGAGACTTTCACTAAGTCATATCAAATGTGACCTTTTTGAAATTAGTTAATTATGATTTTTTAAGCTAATTATGACACATCGATTGTTCTCCAGAGAAACTCGGAAGAAGTAATCAATCAAAAATCAAATACAATAACGGTGGTAATGAGATTGATTAGTTTGTTCGGTCAAATCTGGAAAGAATTTCAAATTCCAAAAGTTGACAAACAAAAGTTGAAATTCATCGTGTTAATACGCATCTCTTCGTGTGGTTTAAGCGTGTATCTTTTTGCATGCAATAAACTTTTCCCTTCACGTCTATAAAATAAAATTATATGTACATGGTCTTGCTTATTCCAAACAGTTAAGATGGTACTACATCAGTATAATAATTATGTCATTGTTGATGTGGTATCGTCCGAACCGTTTGATATATGTCAGAGTTTTCCAACCTCTCCATCCTTTTCTCATACACACAACGCTTTAACAATTCAAAAGCACACAAACTTCATATTTTCTCTACTAAAAACCCTTTGAAAAAGCCCATTCCAAAAACCACAAATTTTCTTGAAGTTTATTTCAAAGAAGTCATTTACCCAAATTAACTCTCCAAATACAAATTCATGGCAAAAACAAACTTCCTCCATAGCTTCTCAATAATTCTCCTATTTTCCCTCGTCGTTATTCAACTAGCATCAACCCGAGCCCGAGTCCGAGCCCGCCCTTTGCATGGTTTCGAAAATGAAATGAAGAACGAGTATCAAGTTGATAGGAAGCTGATTAATGGTGCAGTATACGGGCCTTTGGTGACGAACATGGTGCCTAAAGGAAGAGTTTCATCATCCGGGCCGAGTCGAAGGATCAACAATGCTAACAACTAGCTATCTCGCAAGCCCGAAATTGATAAAATGGCTCATTTTTATTAATCATCCTTCATTTCTGATCAAATTTTCAGATAGTAAAATATTGTAAATATATATATAACTAAGTATGATCAAGGCTTAGGAACTGTGATTGGGCTTTCTATTAGTAACTAATGAGTTTTGTTGATTTTATTGAATCAAATTCATGTTATATTACAATTACATTGATTGTGATTCGAATCACCTATATAATTTCGTGTTACTTCTTTTTATGGGATTTATTTATTTTCAAGTATAACTATAAGGAAGCAAACCAAGATTGGATTTATAGTTTTTAACTCAATAGGCTTTTAATTATATGGTTTTATTTTATTTATTTATTTTAAACTCTTGTTTATGGTAGATTGATCGAACCATCTATAATTCAGTTGTCTTGTAATCAATCACATAACACGTGTAATTCACTATTAAGATCATATAAAGTGTGAACTAGAACTTTCCTTGGTATCAGTATCACAACTCACCAACTTCACCTTACTCAACATTAATTGAGGGCAAAAAGACACATAAATTTATGGCTGAAATTAAGTTCTCAACCCATAATCATCTACATTTGCTTTGAGAGGTTAAGGACAAAATAATGGCCCGGAATCTACGGATGTTGAAAATAGTTCAGTCAAAGCTAGAATATACACGTCTCTTTCTCAAATTTTGTATAGATAGGTAAATTCTAGCTCGGATTAAGTTTAATTGGATCATTTTTGGCAAATTCTAACTCGGGTCAAGTTTAACCGAACCCTAGTGATTTACACGAGACTCAATGTGACTCATGTACTGTGCGTGTGACATTAAGGTGAGTATTATAACATTCATCATCGTGTAACTAATTTGATTTGACTAAACTCAATCCATGGCGAAACTATGTGTTTCTTCTCTTTCTTGCTTGCTTATCTTTTCTTAAAAATTTCTTTTTGTCGTCACTATTGACGTTAGTGGAAATACTCCAAACTTGGTTTTGTCGTGCCCGAGCCCAATCATTTAAATATAACATAATCTCTAATTTCATCACCTACTAGGCTATTACGCACTGAAGCGAGGACTACTAGGATCAGTGCGCTAGCATCCCTTGCTCTCTATCCGAACAAAAAAAAGAAGAGAACTGGGTGCTAGCTCGAATAGAGGGTGCGCAGAAAGCCCTGGCAAGACAGCAATTCATCGTTCCTTGAGAGACTGGAAAAGAAATTAGTGAAGGAATACAATGATATTCTGAAAGAAGAATTTCAGATCCTCTATTACATTACCTTATAACACTTCATGTTATATGCATATAGCCCATATTTTTGCTATTGCAAATAAGATGGTTAATTTGTTTCATAGAACATTCCTCCCAAGAAACATACATTCGAGTGATTTCTAAGTCTGTCTTGCGACTACAAAGCCCAATATAATCAAAATCATCCTCGTTATCCTACTATGTAAATGATTGTGATTGTTTTCAGGGCTTGATGCCTCAAACCTCCTCGGAATGACACCACATATTCAGATAAAAAAAACACATATTTTCAAATCAACAAATGCAGTAGGAAAATGAAGTAACAGGTAAATTTGAGCTTCAATAAACACAGACCATGTTTTTCAAGACTGAATTAGCTCAACTTGAGCTTCAATGAACACAAAAAATGTTTACCAAGACTTAAGTAGCTTGTCAAATATATATCAATGCGTACGGGCGGTATGGCAAAATTTGTGTGTTAATGCTCACACAAATTTATTTCCTCTCATCACCATAGAAATCGAAGTAATGACTCCAACGACAAGTTTGCATGATCAAGGGCACTCTTTTTCATAAACTTCACCGGCATATTTCCAGTTCATGATCTTCCATATATTCTTAAGGTACTCTGGTCTCACATTTTTGTACTGCACATTAAAAAGCAAAAGAAGTAAAATACATCAGTAATGGGGGGCAAAAAAAAAAAGGCAAAGGCTTAGTGGCTCAAAAAACCATAATGAGTTGTGGCAGGCGCCATGCCGCGATCAGAACTAAAACACATTAAATTATCACGCATTCGAGCAAGGCAGAATGGAAAAAGGTAAATTACAAAGACTTCGCATGTTAGTAAAAGCATATTATTTCACCCCTGTTAGTAAAATCAAGTCACAAAAGCAGATTACAATTTCACCCATGTTTTCAAAGTTGTCGAGATTTGACAGGGGATATCTTAGTAATTTGCAAAACCTCACAGGGCTCGTGGTAAGGGGGTGTGCATGTAATTATCCCAAGAGAAAATAATGAAAATCATAATAACTTTAAGATATAAGTTGATTGAACAGCAGGAGCACCATTATCGTTTTTTATTCTTAACCCTTCATGATTTAGTAGCAGGAATAATGATTATGCATCTAGATTCTCAGCAAGATAAAGTAATCGTATATAGCAAAGTATAGGAGAAAAGAAGTACACCTGCAAATAGTATGCATGCTCCCATACGTCGATTCCGAGCAAAGGAACCAAACTTGGGCCTTTAGTAACCAGAGGGTCCTGCAACACGAGACGGGAAAGAACCAATTTTATCTCTTGGCTTTCAAGAATCAAGTACCACCATAAAAGAATCATCTTAATTTCTCTTACATGCATCAAGAATTTTGGTAATGGAATATAAAATTTTCCGAACCGCTCACACATGCATAACTTCTGTAGTAAAGCATATTAAATTTCTCACACTTTGTTAGTTACAGACGGCAATTTATTCAAGCTACGTCATTGAATTTTTCGGGAAAAGAATTTGATTTTTTGGTAATTCTCATCTATTTCGAAAGTCGGGGTTTCAACTATAAACGGTTACCTAAAGCTAAAACATAAGTTAGGAACCGATAATATAAATGAGGAACACATCAAAGTAAATTCTTAACCTGTACAAATCTTTGCACAGAAAGTAGGCATTATCACCTCAAGTTGTTGTAAACCTTCCACATTATGATAAAATAACATATATTTTCCTGATTTTGCTACTGATTACAAGACCCAAGCAGCGAACAAATATCCTAAAGAATAATTAAGACTCACCTCTAGGCAGTTATATCCTGAACCCCAATCTATACTATTTATAAAGGGAGCGGGTATTAGAAAAACTAATTTGGTTTGCTTGGGAGTTTGGTATGACAACTAACCACCCACAAAAGCAAATGTCAAACTTGTTTTCCCTTCTTCTCACCTCTTTTCTCGTGTTTTCTTTTTTGTTTTTTCCCATATTTTTTATCCACCACCAATAACATTTACTACTTTCTCTCCAACTCATTTCCAATTTACTTGCAATAATTTATACAGAATCCTAATATTCATATACAATCATAGACAAAGTACTAGCTCACCATAACTTCAATTAAATCTATAGAATAGTAACAAAAGTACTAATTACAAACCAAGAAATTAATTAATTATTTTTAATAATAATTTCAAAATTATTAAGCACACATATAAAGCGTACCACCGTAACTAGTATATTCAGAGAGTGAAGCAGACTACACATTAAACAAAGAACTTAGAACCCTAAGCAACAACTGAAATTAGAATTCAATGTTATGTACCTGATTTGCAGTGGTCTCAACCACCAGGCGCTTCAAGTCTATGTCCACACCAAGCCACTGGAAAGTTCAATAAAGTAAAATAAGTGGCATTAAACAGGATACTACTGTTCAAGAAGCATACTTTTGCAATACTACAGAAAAAACATAATGAAAAGTGGAAACAAAATATTCAAGAAACTTACCACCCAACCAGAACCCTGTAAAGCAGCACCTTCGGCATTCATCTTCTGTATCAGTGCATCCAAGGAGCCGAAGTGACTGTCAATAGCCCAACCCAAAGGACCCTTGGGAGGCTCACCACCACCTTCCTGCAACGAGGTTTTAGCTTTTTAAAGAAAATTGTCAAAAAATTTCAAATAATAGATCAACGATAAGATTTGAAGGTTGATATCTAGGAGATAACTTACACGAACAGGTGCGAGATTCTTCCAGAAAATTGAGTGATTAACATGACCTGTATAGGCATGATTAGAATGGTAAGCAATATCACATAAAAATTACTCAAAAACTGTAAGTCTGTAGAATTCCACAAGACCACCAAAACACATTATTATACAAACCTAAAGAAGCTGTTGAAGATGAAAGCACGGAAACGCAAACGAAGACAACGATTGAACATTTCTCTCTTCAAATTAAACTCTTTTGCACAATGCAAACACAATAATAAATATGAAACATTCTCTGTTACATGATATCAGTCACCTATTTTCTCTTCATCACTTCAACCTTAATCAGAATGGCATTTTCCATCATTTTTAAAGATACTTCAAAAATATATTCTCTATGCATTTCACAAATTATCCAACAATGATACGGCGGAATGAACTTAAATTTCAATTAAATAATTCAATTTCCAATTCCGATCGCAATCAAGAACAAACATACATACATCTCAGCGTTCATCATTTCCAAAACAAAAGGCAAAATCCGTGAAACCTCAATTCAAAAGTCCGTCCCCAACATTAAACACGAACAGAGCAGAAATCAATCAAATTCAACATTTCAATAAACAGAGAGAGTAATAAATCGATCATAACCTAACCTCCGCCATTGAATTTGATGGCGCTCTGCAGCTTGACAGCGGTGGAGGCGTCGCCTTTGGCAATGGCGCTATCGAGCTGCTCGAGCGCTTTGTTGTAATTAGTTATGTAAGTCTGGTGATGTTTCTGGTGATGGAGCTGCATGATGTCGCCGCTGATTGCAGGCTCCAGTGCGCCATAGTCGTACGGAAGATCGGGCAGCGAGAACGTCTGCAGGCCTCGAAACCCTAGAGGCGCAGCTCGTAGGATTTTCCTTGTGACTAGGGCTCGGACCGCCATTGTTGACAGTATTGAAAGCTTCTCGAGAGAGAGAGAGAGAGAGAGAGATGACGAGCTGAGAAATGAGTGTTCGACCACTACTACCAACACGATGACGATTGATTATTTTAAAAGATTAAACCATTATAAGTCATTTAATCTTTATATGTGTATATATATATATATATATATATAAATATTCATATAAGAATTGTTTGACAAAATGAATAGTTTATAAAAGTGTTAGGGATCAAAATTTGAATCATCGAGTCTCTTAAATTGTACAAAACTTAATTTGCATATGAAAAATAATGCATAGTTTCAAATAAAAGGTAACTGTTAGGCTTTAAAAGTTTTTTAAAAAATATTAAAGAATAAGTTGTTCTTTTCCTTTCAATAAGCGTTTCACGCTTTTATTAAGTATTAAGGGGACGGTGCCATTTTGGGGAAGAGTTGGTTAATTAGGGTTTTTGGAAATCAATTAAACAGTAATTTGGGGAATTAGTTATCAGCTTTTAATTAAATGGTTCAGCAAATGGGACCGCGACACGTGGACGGAATATTCAGGCCCATTCGGTTAAATTGCAGAATTGGAGTGAGGAGTAGCAGCTTTTTGAGAATTTGTTAAATGCAGTGAGTCTCGTCTCTCTATCCTTCTTCCTTTCTTCTTCCATTGCTGCGTTTCAAAGCTCAAATTGCCACTGATAATTCCTTTTGTCATTTGCAGAGCGGATTTATGATATTGAGCTGGAGAGTGTTCATTTGAGTGGAGTATTGCCATAAATTGCTATTGTGAGTTTGAATTTGTATTTCCAATTAGTTACTGTGAAAATTTCAGAATTATAGTCTTCTTCTTAACAATTGGCCATCAGAGCTCGATCTTGTGGGAAAATGGCACCGAATCTGAATACAAGGGTGGAAGAAATGGAGCATCAGCTAAGTGCAATGAATGATTCCATTAGCAATATAGCAAAACAGAAAGAGGAGATTCTAGCTGAGGTTAGAATTATGCTGAATTTGCAGATGGAAACATTGTTGCAGAATATGGATAGGGCTAGAGGTAAGGAAGCAGGCCAAAGTTCATCCCCAGTCTTACCTTCTACACCTGCAAGTATAGAACAAGAACAAGGGAATGGAGCCCAAAACCCTGCTGCTAGAATGACTGAACCTACAAGACACGTGCAACCACAGAACCACTTTACTAGGGGTGTTAAATTGGAGTTTCCCAAGTTTGATGGGACAAATCCCAAGAGTTGGATTAGAAAATGTTCAAAATACTTCCTAGTTAATCCCCTCACGGATTATGAATAAATCATACTGGCTGCTATCAACATGGAGGGAAAGGCTGATCACTGGTATCAAGACTATGTGGAAGGCAGGGAGAATACGACCTAGGTTAGATTTACTGAAATGGCGTTGGAAAGATTCTTGGAAGCTGGGCTGGGAAGTATAATTGGTGACTTTAACAAGCTAAAACAGGTTGGATCAGTGGGTAACTATGTTGAACAATTTGATGAGCTTAAGTCATTCATGGTGAGTTTAAATAGAAATTTGAATGATGAATACTCTATGTATTCATTTATCAGTGGATTAAGAGAAGGGATCAAAACTGTGGTGCAAATGTTTAACCCCGCCAGCTTAAGTGCAGCTACTCAATATGCTAAGTTACAGGAAGCTTCACTAGAGGCAGTATCCAAAGTGCAAAAATCATGGACTAAAAGTGGAGGGGTTTCATCAACTAATTTCCAAAGAAGCAACAAGTATAACCCAGTGAGTAACAACAGAGGTATTTCACAACACACTGTGAGGACTTTACCCATGAAGAAACTCAGTCCAGAGGAGATAGAGAAGAGAAGGAAGAATGGTTTATGTTTTCACTGTGATGAACCTTATACTTTTGGTCATAAGTGCAAGAAACTATTTACTATAGTGGCCACAGAACTTCCAGAAGAAGAATCAGTTGATGAGGATAAAGAAACAGTAGATGAGGAAGAAGAGGACTTAGCCATTTCAGTGCATGCATTAGATGGAAAAACAGTGCATGATACTATTAAGTTGTTGGGAAATGTAAAGAATAATACTATATCCATTTTGGTGGATACAGGAAGTACTCATAGCTTCCTAGATCCTCATGTAGCAAGGAAGACTGGATATGAGGAGGAATACACCAATCCAATGCAAGTAACTATAGCAGATGGAAATAAGCTGGAATGTAACACAAGGTGCCCAAAATTCACCTGGAAAATGGGCAATCATGAGTTTCAGTCAGATGTGAGGATACTGAAATTAGGGGGTGTGACATGGTGCTAGGGGTGGACATGATGAGGAAATTTGGTCCTGTAACATTTGATTTTGACTAGCAGAAAGTAACCATGTTCAGAGAGGGTAAATCAGTAGCATTGCAAGGAATTCAAGGTGAAATGGAGTTGAAAATGATAACTGGAGAAAGGTTGAAGAAGACCATTGATAAGAGTGCATACATATCCTTGTGTCAAGTGTGTTATGACTGGTGATAAAGAGGAAAGTAAGGCAGGAAAGGATCCAATATTGCCTGAGATGGAACAACTAATCTCACAATATCAAGATCTGTTTGAGGAGCCAAAAGGATTACCACCCCCAAGAGCAAAGAATCATGAGATAACACTCAAAACTGGAGCTCATCAACCTGTTAAACAACCACCTTACAGGTACTCTTTCATACAGAGAAAAGAAATAGAATAGTAGAAGAGATGTTATCTGGAATTATTCAACCTAGTAGCAGTCCCTTTGCTTCACCAGTGTTGTTAGTTAAAAAGAAAAACAATAGTTGGAGGTTTTGTGTAGATTATAGGATGTTAAATGCTATGACTGTGAAGGATGGGTTCCCCATTCCTATTATAGATGATTTGTTGGATGGAGTTAAAGGCTGCTGCCATGTTTTCTAAAATTGACTTGAGGACTGGATACCATCAAATAAGGGTTAGAGAGGAAGATATTCATAAAACTGCTTTTGTCATAGTTTCAGGACATTATGAGTTCAGGGTAATGCCCTATGGGCTTACTAATGCACCTGCTATATTTCAATCCCTCATGAATGTAGTGTTCAAGGAATATTTGAGAGATTTTGTGTTGGTGTTCTTTGATGACATGCTCATTTACAGTCCAGATTGGAATACACACCTCACTCACTTACAGTTGGTATTTGAAAAATTGAGAAAGAATCAGCTATTGGCCAAAATGTCCAAGTGCTCATTTGCACAATCAAGAGTTGAGTACCTTGGACATGTGATCACCAAAGAAGGGATAGCTGCTGAACCTTCAAAGATACAATGTATGTTAGAGTGGCCCACACCTAAAACAGTCAAGGCACTTAGAGGATTTTTGGGATTAACTGGATACTACAGAAAGTTTGTTAAACAATATGGGATACTTGCCAAGCCACTCACTACACTCTTGAAAAAAGGGCAGTTTATTTGGAGTAAGGAAGTAGAAAATGCTTTTGAAATGTTGAAGGGAGTTATGGCCCAAACACTTGTACTTTCACTTCCTGATTACAGTAAGGTTTTTGTGGTTGAAACTGATGCATGTTATGGGGGAATAGGGCTGTACTTATGCAGAAAGGACATCCCATTGCTTACTTAAGCAAAGCTCTGGGACCAAGAAGCTTAAGGCTATCCATTTATGAAAAAGAATTCCTAGCCATAATTCTAGCAGTTTCAAAATGGAGGCATTACTTAATGTGTGGGGAGTTTGTGATCAGAACCGATCAGCAAAGTCTTAAGTATCTCCTAGAGCAAAAGATAACTACAACATTACAGCAGAAATATATAGCTAAGTTGATGGGGTTTACTTACAAAATAGAATACAAGAGGGGCTTAGAAAACAAGGCAGCAGATGCATTGTCCAGATTAGGAAGGGAGGACTTTTCATCTGACCAACATGTGGCTCAAAGTGTAGTGATGACAGTGGTTCAACCAGCCTGGATTGAACAATTAATTTTATCTTATGAAGGGGATGAGGAGATCAAAGATGCCATTACCCATTGTTTGCTGAGACCATATGGTGCATCCTTTTTCAGTTTCAATGGGAGAGTTCTGAGATTCAAGGGCAAAGTATATGTGGGAAGTGGTACAGAACTAAGGGCTCAAATCCTTGTTTCTATGTACAGCTCCAGCACAGGGGGGGCACTCTGGGGTTAGGGCAACTCTAAAAAGGTTACAAGTTATTTTCTACTGGCCAAAAATGAATGAAGGAGTGAAGAGTTTGGCGGAGCAATGTGATGTCTGTAAAAGGTGTAAAGGGGAGACAATGGCCTACCCTGGACTTTTACAACCTTTGCCAGTACCTGAGCAAGCTTGGCACCACATATGTATGGATTTTATAGAGTAGTTACCAAATTCAGAAGGGAAAGACACTATATTGGTTGTAGTAGATAGACTCACCAAGTATAGCCATTTCTTTGCCCTATCCCATCCTTTACCTGCATCTAAAGTGGCCCAAACTTTCATAGATGGGGTATATAAACTGAATGGATTACCTTCTACCTTAACCACTGATAGAGACAAAGTATTTGTGAGCAAGTTCTGGAGGGAATTGATGGACATTTTGGGTATACAGCAAGCTATGTCCACTGCCTATCATCCTCAAAGTGATGGGTAAAGTGAAAGGGTGAACCAGTGTTTGGAGAATTACTTGAGATGCATGTGCAATCATAACCCCAAGCAATGGGTCAGATGGATCAGCTTGGCAGAATGGTGGTATAATTCAAGCTTCCATACCAGCATACAGATGACCCCCTTTGAGGCTTTATATGGCTATAAACCTAGCCATTTTAGCATGGATCCTCATCAGGCAGTAAGAGTGAAAGGAGTTGAGGATTTAATTACACAGAAGCAGAGGGTCATCCATACTCTCAAGGAGTACTTAATCACTGCTCAAAACAGGATGAAACAGTATGTAGACAGACATAGAAGTGAGAGACAATTTTCAGTGGGAGATTCGGTTTATTTAAAGCTGCAGCCTTACAAACAATACACTTTGAGGGATAAAAAATTATGGAAGTTCAGCCCTAAGTACTGTGGACCTTTTGAGATATCAGACAGAGTTGGTTTGTTGGCTTATAGGTTGAATTTACCTGAAGATGCAAAAGTACATCCTGTGTTTCATGTGTCATTGTTGAAGAAATCTGTTCCTCCTAACACCACTGTAAGTTCCAATTTTCCTATGTTAAATAAAGAAGGAAACTCAATATTAACACCTTTAGCCATTTTGGGGTCTTTTGGGGAGAAGACTGGTTAAGAGAAATGACAAGCCTGTGGCTCAACTCTTATTACATTGGGCTCACTTACCAGAAGATGAAGCAACATGGGAGGATCGGAGGGTGATCATTGAGCAATTTCCTTACTTGGAGACTTGGGGACAAGTCTCTTTAAGGGGAGGGTTTTGTTAGGCTTTAACAGTTTTTTATAAAATATTAAAGAATAAGTTGTTCTTTTCCTTTCAATAAGCGTTTCACGCTTTTATTATGCATTAAGGGGACGGTGCCGTTTTGGGGAAGAGTTGGTTAATTAGGGTTTTTGGAAATCAATTAAACAGTAATTTGGGGAATTAATTATCAACTTTTAATTAAATGGTTCAACAAATGGGACTGCGACACGTGGATGGAATATTCAGGCCCATTCGGTTAAATTGTAGAATTGGAGTGAGGAGTAGCAGCTTTTTGAGAATTTGTTAAATGCAGTGAGTTGTCTCTCTTTATCCTTCTTCCTTTCTTCTTCCATTGCTGCGTTTCAAAGCTCAAATTGCCACTGATAATTCCTTTTGTCATTTGCAGAGCAGATTTATGATATTGAGCTGGAGAGTGTTCATTTAAGTGGAGTATTGCCATATATTGCTATTGTGAGTTTGAATTTGTATTTCCAATTAGTTACTATGAAAATTTCAGAATTATAATCTTCTTCTTAACAGTAACATCATGCTTTATTTGTTGGTTTGCAGGGGCAAGACAATATGGGCGCTATCCAAACTTGGGCTCAATTTGAAAATTAATACGAACTTTGAACTGAGCTCGAGTTGGTCCAAATTTATTTTCAATTTTTAAAGAGTTGCGGGTGAGAAAATAATTAAGAATTATATTTTAGAAAATAAATAATCTCAAGACTTCAAAATATTCAAAATCATCATGCTTGAAAGATAAATTAATGAATTCAATTTGACTAACTTAAAACATCGATTATCAATATAATAATAAAATAAAACGTAATATATCGTTAACGTGAAGATAAAACTTCAATCCTTTGACTTATATACGCTTTGCATTCTTATTAGAAAATGTATTCAAAATTAAAATAGGGTTAAATTTTTATATATTTTTTTCTCTTTTTGAGTTGGTTTGTGGTTGAGAAGTCTTTTTTTTCTTTTTTATTACAATAAAAGGGGACTCTAGCAAACTGATCTGACAGATCCAGGCTTATAGTCGTTTGTCTATGTCAAGTAAGGCCATTCCGATCTTGCTCACCAACAAGGTCCAGCACAGTTGGTAGATAGCTGGGTTCCTTAAGCATTTGTCCAGGGTTCGATTCCTGATGGTGTGTATGGAAAAGACTTTGTTGGGAGAGGCAAAACCCACTTCGGTGATCTCTACACCTCGAAGGAAAATAGTCTCTGGCGTCCGATTGAGGGAAACCCTGGTATATACCAAAAATAAATAAAATTCGATCTTGCTCCAAAACACTGCTCAAATCCGGACTTGGGGATGCATGTTAGTAAAGGGGTGCTAAAAACCCTTCTTGGCCAAGCAATCAACCACTCTATCAACTTCTCCCCGAATGTTGGTGATATTAACTTGCCATTTGCCAAGTCAACGCCAATTTCAATTTGCGCCTAATCGATCAATTAAATCAAAATTACGGTGGGAAGAGGTTCCATCTCGGATACTAGTGATAGCTTCGCTACTATCAAATTCAAGGATCACATCTCGAATTTGTAGATTTCATACCATGTCTAGGCCATACAGAGTTGCGTACAATTAGGCTCTCAGAGGTGTTGAGTTGTCCACGAAGCTTTTAGAATGTATGTGGATTGACTTAGAATTTTATTTTTACAAATTTAAACTTTTCATAATTGTTTATTTATTTTACATATCCTCATCCTTTTACAAGCCTAAGCACACCTCGATACTACTTGCATTCATGCTAAATAAGAATATATTCAAATCTTAACATTTAGCTTGGGTTCGACTTGGCTTGAAAAGATTTTTTATCATTGATTTTGAGTTGACTATGCAGTAATTTAATTTGTTTTTAGTCCATATTAATTTTTTAAATACCATCCACCAAACATAACCTCTAATTCTTTTATTGGGTAGACCAAACATAACCTCTAATAGAAGCCATATTATCATACTATATGTTCAACAAAAATATATATTAGCATACTATATCATATAAAAGTAGAGGTTTAAGTTGTCTTATGTTTTGTACTCTACACAAAAACTGCAGTTCAATTAAATATCTCTTCCTTCCAATTGGTTATTGCCTTTATTCCATTGAATATACTCATAGTGAAATATCCGATTAAATAGAGAAATTCATAGCGACCAACGATAGTCCATAATACATTTTTGCCCAAGACAAAATAAAACTGATTGGGGATATGATTTTCCGCAACTTCCATTGTTTTCTAATCTACAACACATGGTATCTGCCGAAATAGACATATTCCACTAGCAAACTTCTTATTTATTATATGGGATAAGAGTGAATTAATGTGTGAAGCATTCAAAATTTTGATTATATTAGTAGTAACTAAAAGAAAATAACAAAAAACAACTATATATCCCGTGTATATAGTTGTGTGTGGTCATAGTGTCTATATCTTTGACACAATAAAGTATATTGTGTATAATACTCATACACACTTGTGTGAAAGAGATAGACACAAAATACACTTTCAAACCATTAAATCCAAACTATCATAGAATTATCCGGTGGGGGGTCAGAATCTCCCCCTTCTTGGAAGTCGAAAACATTCATAGTAACGTAAAGACCAACCAAACAATTACAATTATTTAAGTGATGAGATCAACATAATGGCTTTAATGGAATTCCTTGATTTTAAATCCTCATATAATCGGAACCATTTTTTATATGGTAAACCTCACTATATGAATGATTGTACTTGATCTAGATTTTGAGTCTAAAAAATTCCTAATAATAATCCGGATCCATGTAGAACTCACATACACTAAATGTTGTAATTGTATTGAAACCTCCTAAAAAGTATACCTAAACAACCAAGTTTCTTACACAAACACAATTATCCTTCGTATGATGAACCCCAATACATAAATAATTGTAATTCTATATAACTTTGTCAAGCCCCTAACAATAAATCGAATTCACGTGAAACTCACCATACGCTAAAGGATGTAAATGTATGGGAACATCCTCAGACTTACACCTAAACAACCAAATTGTACTCCCCAAGATCTATAAACCAAACAATTTTTTCACAAAAGAATAATGCAAGCACTCAGACCAAAAAAGAAGTACAACATTAACCAAGAGAAGCCAAGGTACAAAACCCTCTGAAATATCAATGAACCAAACAGACAACATCAGAGCAGAGAAAGTGAAATAAACTTGTAGCATCAATCTTACGAACTACAGATACAGATTATTTTATCCTATGATTAAGATTTCTTTCGTTTCGTTCTCCACGGTTAACAAATCGAGGTTAAATATAGATGGTATCTTCTAGTATTGTGCTGGTGATGAACAATAACAATGATACAAGAATACTTCAAACTACGTTCTGAAACAAACAAAAACAACAAAGCCTCACCAGAATATCTACCTAAATTCCAGAAGCATAGATTGGCTACAAGGCCAATTCCAAGCAAAACTTTGGCATTAGCTATATTGGCAACAGGGATAATTCCAAACAAATTTCAGTTTTTGCCCAAGAGAAAACCCTGAATTTCACTCATATTCCATACACAATTTGTATATGCAATCAAGAGTTAATTTTCTACCTACCACAAGTAGCTGAATACTTACACTTAGAATGTAGGTAACAACAAAATGTTAATGTAGTAAATAATTAACGAGTAACCATATCTAGTTTATGTCTTGTTCATATGCTTGAGGTCCATTTGTCTCACTAATACATCCAAAAACACTTAGAAACTTACCTAAGACCATATCCCGTGCAGTATTGAAGATGACAACTATGATTCGGAAACATCAAGATTGAACCTGAATAAAATTTCCACATGCAAAGCTTTTGCAAGCTTAAATAGGGAGATATTGAAACAAAACCTAAATCACTATAAGCTAACCTCTTTTGTAAACACTTTTCACCATATCAAATATACTAGCTATTCTGTTGTCATTACCATGAAGAAGGTCAAAGAAGAAGTTAGTAAGCTTAATGTAAAGGAAGGCGAGAGTCCCTTCCATTACAAATTTCATCGGTTGAATCCGGTAAGAAGTAAATTATGTAATGCTCATGAATGGTTACACACAAACACAAATAAACAACGAAGTCATATACATTCTAAAATGTGTAAATAACAGAAACTCAATTTCTTCTTATTCCTCTTGAAATATCAAACCAAAAGTTATATAGATCTATCTCAAACTACGAAGTTCAAACTCAAGACATTTCACGTTACAAGAACACAATTCAAACATCGGAATACTGATCTTTATGCCACATACAAGATTAAAAATTGTGAGGCATCCTCAAATTTTTGGTTATGATAGTCTCAAAGGAAGCTAAAATCTCTTATTAAATAAATGGCTAAAGCATAATAGCACAATAAAGAAGATAATAGAAGTCTAGTATTTGGCAACCACAAAAGTGAGGCGAAAGCTACAAGTCTTTCGTAACGCTTCTACTACTGCATGATATTCTATCCCTGTCACCTCTTACATTTAACTTCACCAAAGACCCACCATTTTTCTTTCTCATTGATATTCATTTAAATAAGTAAAGTCATCATATACCAGCATAAAAAAAGTTAACACTCAATGTAACATAATGTGCCAAGTATATTCTCAAATCAAATCAAGGTGAATGGATTTGACATCTGCAGAACTTCAGTTGCCAGCAACATTCAAAAGTATATATGTTGATTTAATCAATTAAAAAAAAAAAAAAGTGGTTAATTCTAATGTCACGTAAACCGGACTTCAGGCACGAAGAATGTGAACCAATCCAAGCAAGTCAAACACGTTCATTTAATTATCATAAATAGTCCAGAAGTAAAGAGTAAGGCATACAGAACACACAGCCTGCTAGCGCATTCATCATGGCATAAAGAAGATACTTTCTGCTAGTGCATTCATCACATTACCAGCTGTCAAAAGAATGTACAGATTTTGTTTGCCAATTTGACCAGAAATACATCTGCTCAATTAAACAAAAAAGAAAAAAGACCCAAAAAGAATTGCATATCTTGCATTTCCAAGAACGTAGTGGCCTTTATTCATCAATAGGTATTTCTAAATTGATAAAGAGTCGAAGAGAATATGATCTATAAGAGTGTGAGGGACGGGAAGACATCAGATAGAATTGGAATAGTTTGTCGAGGAAAAAGAGATGCAACGTGGAGTAACTCACGTGTTTTAGTTTCAAGAGAATGGTTGATGTCTGCAATTTAATTGATCTGAATGGGCTCAATCTGTTATACCCTATCACTACAGAAATGTGGAAACTTGAATTTCAGCAAATAGTACCATATCTACCAAAGTAGAAAATTGAAAAAAAAATAGAAATATTTTAACAGCACTCAGATAGTCATACCCAGTCCTTGTTCCGAATGATAACCACATTTAATGCGTCTTGACAGTATAAATATCACAAATAAAGAAACGACAGATTTTTATACCTAAATGACAAATAAATTGATATTACAGCATGCAAAACGCCAACTGGCAAAAAAAACTGATGTACCATGCCATGTTCCGTGAGAATATAGAACTCATCTCAGCTATCATGATTAGCAAGAGAGATATTCCAAAATATGGGTGGATATTACACGTTCTACACATGCATGGGGTTTGAGGTTTTCCCTTGTCCTTTGTCTTCCGTGGTATTCTGTTTTTCATTAAATGAGTATATATATGCGGGCTTGTGTATGCATCTACCTTAACTCTACTCAGAACTCAGTTACCCGGACTGTAAATAGATGCCCTAATGATCAGAATACTTATAATACGAGGAAGTGTAAGTGCTCAAGGTTAAAGGTGTTTCATACTAATCAAGTAACAGTCATGTTCCTCAATCACCGCATGCAATAGTTAGAAACAAGCCACAAATCTCTACTTCCCCCATTTTCATTCAGTCAAAAAAGGCAAGCATCTGAAATTCATTTGTCTAATGGAGTATATGAATTCAATGCAGGTTGCAGAGAAGCTGATATCTTTGGCCAAAATTGCATGCCCCATCATTATCACAAGCTTGCTCATGTATTCAAAATCCTTCATCTCTATGCTCTTCTTGGGGCATCTTGGAGATATTGCATTGTCTGGGGGGTCATTGTCAATTAGCTTAGCCAACATAACAGGGTACTCTGTCCTCAAAGGGCTGGCCATGGGAATGGAGCCGATATGTTATCAAGCTTATGGAGCAAAGAGATGGGCAATTCTGACTGAAACCTACAAAAGAACTCTTGTTCTCCTCTTAGCTGCAGCTGTTCCAATCTCTTTGGTGTGGCTAAACATGGGATCTATCCTTTTATGGTTAGGTCAAGATGAGGACATTGCTGCAGTGGCCAAGATCTACATAAAGTGGTCAATTCCCGACTTGATCGCTCAGGCACACTTCCATCCCCTTAGAACATTTTTAAGGACTCAAAACATTAACAGACCCCTTACCATATCAGTAATATGTTCCATGCTTCTTCACTGTCCGATCAACTACTTTTTAGTGGTTTATTTAAATTTGGGAGTGAGAGGAGTTGCCTTAGCCTCTGCATGGAACACTTTAAATGTAAATCTTGGACTGTTAGTGTACCTTTTCCTCTCGAAAACCTCACTTAGACCTTGGGGAGGGGAGATAGCTAATATATTCTCCAAAGGCTGGTGGCCACTCCTTACACTTGCAGGTCCAAGCGTATTATCTGTATGCCTAGAGTGGTGGTGTTATGAAATATTGTTACTGCTTTGCAGTCTATTAAGCAACCCACAAGCTAATGTGGCAGCAATGGGCATTCTAATACAAACCACAAGCTTACTTTACGTATTCCCCTCTTCTTTTAGCTCAGGTTTGTCAATACAGGTAGGTCACGAGTTAGGGGCTGATCAGCCTGAACAGGCTCGACAGACGACTATTGTTGGTTTCACTCTGGCAGCTCTATGGGGAATTTTGGCCTTCATTTTCACCATTGCAGTAAAAGATGTTTGGGGTAAACTTTTTACAAGTGAGCCCAAGATTCTTGGTTTGACATCAGTTACTCTTCCTATATTAGGCTTTTGTGAATTGGGTAACAGCCCTCAAACATCTGCATGTGGGATTTTGGTAGGCTCTGCTCGCCCCAAGATTGGTTGTTGTATAAATTTTGTGTCCTTCTATCTTATTGGTTTGCCAGTTGCAGCTCTACTTGCCTTCAAGTTTAAGATGGGCTTTGTCGGGCTGTGGTTTGGGCTTGCAGCAGCACAAGTTTCATGTACATGCATGATGGTTTGCACTCTTTTTTACACAGATTGGTCACAGCAAGCCAGCAGAGCAAAGGAATTAACTCAGGGAAAAGAAGGTAGCAGAAATGACTTGGAAGCCCCTATCCTAGGCTGACATGTTTACTAGCGCTTGCAATGAACTTGAATAAAATAGGGTTACGGGATAGGGGATTAGTTGTAAAGATGCACAAATGGTATGCATGTAAAGCGAAAGGGTGATGTAGGTGGAGGTGATGTAGCAATGGGCATGGACCCATTTTCCTTGTATATCATCTCTGACCAATGTAAATGTGTACTGCTTCACTATCAAAGAGTTGCAATCTCCTTTTAAAATCTTAAACTGTCTTCATAACTTCATATGTAATATTAGAGCCTACATCTTCATTGGTAAAACATGGAGCTGAATGATTCTCTTATGTCGTAAGAAAAAAATGAGACAAATAGAACATGAAATAATGTGGTCAATAAACAGCTATATTGAATTTAGACATGTTGCGCACAAAAAACTAAAATTTTCATTTGAGGTAGATCAAAGCCAAATATACAAAGAAACTAGTGTCTTTGAGTTAGAAATATTTCTTATTTTCATCAGAATAGGTAATAATGTAGACTAAAAGAATCTCACTAGGTGTTAGCATGTCATATATAGAAATTCTAACAGGGAGAATAGAAGAGTACTCCTTGAACTCAAGCCAGCAATTTGAAGCTGAGGAAGGCTTCCATCTTTTTTCCTGAACTTGCACTTGCAGGCCACAAAAACACGTTGAACTGTAGAAAATTGCACATAAAACACAACCAAAATGCAGTCCTTCAAGCACGCAGATCCCTGTCAGATTCAGAAACTGTACTCTTTGAGACAGGAAGATCAATTGACTTTCTAGTGCCATTCTCCACATGTAAAAGGGGGTCAGATTCAGCTTCCTTCAGCTGGACAGATGACAAAACAAAGAGCTTAGCAGTATATAGCCATTACATGTCCCTACTTCAAAAGAAAGTCTCACTTAAGGAGCAATTTACTAGATTTGAAATAAGAACAAACAGCAGCATACAGTACCTGACTCTGTGCTGGTGCTTCTTCAGCTTTTTTCTGACTCTCTAGAGTGCAATAATATGAATAGAGAATCATCCCAACTAATGCCACCATTATCCCAAATATGTTCCTCCAGCTAAATGGATCACGAAGTAAAACATAACCAAATGCTAATACTAAACAAGTTTTGAGATGCCCAAGGACTTGATAGGTGACAGGAGATGTCTTTCCTATCACAAGGAATGTGCTAAAATTAACAGAGATCGAGATCAGGCAGGATAGAACAATAAAAACCTGCAATATCAACAAACAATTCAGGATTAGATACATAATTGAGCAAGAAAAACACTAGTCATAGAGATAAAAAAAAAAGAAATTAACACTTACCACTACTCGTGGTGTATAAGCGAAAGAAAACACATTTTGGTTGGTCAAAAGCCTATCCAGAAATGGACCAGATATAAGCAGGATCATTGCTTGATAAAGACAAGATTGATACAGAAGTTGGGTTGAAGAAATCTTATATTTCTTCTGAATGGTATTGGTCATCTGAAAGAAACTAATTAAGATCTCAAACAAAAAAAATAAAATGAAACGCATTGTTCGAGATAGTTTCTTCAAGAAAGTTACATCTATATCTTAGAAAATTGAAAATCAAAAACCATTAAACCGTGAAATATTGCAAGACAACCAATTCAGATGGATCTAAATGAAATAAACAACAAATATATGTAAAAAGAATTGGGTATGACTATTGATATTTGTAGATGACAGGGCAATCATCTCACCAATTGAAGTTACCTTCAAAAAGATAGAACTGTGACAATCTCTTGTTTACGAAATTTTAGCGTGTGCGAGAAGTTACTAAAAATTGTGACAATGTATATACCCAAAATCACACTCAAGTTGATACATGCATATATAGCTTAGTTGTTAGAATTCTGGCATGACTTGCAGCTAATACAAGGAGGTTTAAAAAACTCTTACACACATTATGAATTCTTGCTTTTGGTTGAAAAAAGGCTGCAAAAGTTTCCTTTTTACCTCTGATTTAAGAACTAAGTATTGTTATCATTATGTTCCTTGGAGTAAATTGTCAACATTTCTGGATTCTCTCTCATGTAACAACGGTGGGCCTTAGTGAACTGCTCAGGTTTCTCAATTTTATCCTGAAGGTACAGGTTAATGCAGGAAAGAGGGCTACATACAAAACCCTCCTTGGACCTCATATAGGTAGAAGCTTTGTGCACGAAGTACACAAACTCCCTTTTAGGGTGAAAACAGTGTTCTTGTACTCCTGGTTAGTTCATTATCAGATTATTTCAGGTTTCTTTATGTTTTCTTGATACATGCATGAACTTGAGCTTTATCAGTTGTTTTTATCTCTCCTTGCTTCCAGCTTTTTGTATTGGTAATTTGTCTGCATGTCAAGCTCAGAGTAAATGATACTAGGCTATACGAAAGGTAAAGCAAAGAATGCAACTATATGGGAAAAGGATACAATTTGAGCAACACACGTAGTGACAACTGCAAGGAAAGATAGAAAGGAGCCCAGGATATTGAGCTGCAGATCAGTGATCGTTGCAATTCCAACACCTAGAAGCAGAATGGACAGAGAAAGCTTGATGCTCCTACTGCAATAATCACAAATCAAGAAATATTAAAGACAGAAAAAGTCAACAAAAGACAGTTTCAATCTAGAGGATAAAAAACAGAATAATCTTACTTAACAAAGCCTACTCTTGACCTAAAGCAACTGATTAGATCCACTATTTCTTAGTGAATGTTAGATGTTTGAAAATGATATGAGAATGATCTGCCCACTGTTATGTGCATAGTTATGCACAACTCAAAGGCTTCCTGCTGTGTTAAGTCACACTCATGGCTTTCTCAGAAATAAAAATTCCACGAGTCTAGACATCACAATTCCCTTGGTCCTTCAAGATAGTTCCAGAAATATATATCTTTGTAATTATGCAGAGTTGCATATACTCTCGTGAAGCATTACCGGAGAAGGAAAAACAAAATTTGCTCCCACACATTATGAGTAAAATGTATCTAGGAAATAAATTACGGACAAAATAAAGTAAGTAAAGATCACATCAATGTTAATTTCTTTTCCATAGAATATTTGACAACCCACCTGAATGTTTTGTTGAAGAAAAGGGTTTCCAAAAGTACTGTGCATGGGATAATTGCCAGCTTCGTCATCTGGTGAGGTAATAAGAGTATATCTTTAATTTGAAAGTTAGGCGGGAACAGACCGAAGTGGTACCAGTTAGCAAAAGAACATGGAAGGAAAATATTTTACCTGATAGAAACCAACTGAATTGAAACCTAAGCTGAGGTTTAACAATCCAATAGAAATTCCATTTAGAATACCAAAACCAATTACAGTTTTTGAGTCTATTGGTTTGTGCTCAAAGAATTTCATCGATAGCGCCACATGAAGGGAACAATAAGTAACCAGCAGATGCCAGCTTGTCAGAGTCGTAGCTGAATAAAGAAAGAATCAGTATAGTCTCACACAGATTTTCTTCTTTGCTTTCCTTTCTGATACAATATATTAATTCCATTTTCAAAGAAATTTGTAGCAGAATAAGAAATTATCAAAATGCGGTTAAGAACAACCATAAGAAAAAAAAAGGCTTCCTGAAGTTATAATCACTCAATTCTCTAAGCAATTGTTCCAGTAACAAAGCCTAATCTCAACTTACGCTCAGAAAAAAATTGCTATGCTTAGCCCCTACAAAAACAAATCTTCGAGAATACAAGCTATGAAGCACAAACACGTAGAACAAACACGTACAAGGACACGGGGGGGGGGGGGACTAGTGGTGGCTGCCGCCTCCCTCGCCTCTAATTAATCTCGCTATTATGTTATAAATTTTATACAATCTACAAATCCACCCCTCCCAATGACAAAATCATCCTCCACAACTCTAATAACATCAACTTTGCCCAAATTTTTTCTACACCAACTTTAATCAATCTTCTTATTTGCAAAATCTAAATTTATCTCTTCGAATTTTACTTTACTCTTCTCATAGTAAAAACACTTTTTTTCAAACGAAAAATCCTAAAAATATGTTTCGCGAACCTTCATCTCAATGAGAATTATGGATCCTGGACCTTTATAAAACCAAGAAAGTTACTGGTCAACAAATTTTTAGTTTGTTTTAGTTCTTATTTTTAATTTTTTCTGTCTGATTGCACACTCATTTGTTTTATTTGTGATTATCTATAAAAAAAAGTTTGTTTAATTGTGTGCATGCCTCTTTTTGGTCCTTTGTCCTTTTTCTATTATTCTATCTCTCTACCCAAATTAGATATGGAAATTAGATGTACTTGTTTATATATTCTAGTGGATCAATTTCAACCTTTTTAACCAATCTAACATTTTCATTTATGGCAGTGACTTTGGGGCCCAGTTGCTCTTAATAATATCCTTAATAGCTACATTGTTTTTCAGTGAAGTCAAAGAGGTAAACAATCATTATACCACATTATATAATTTGCTTGTTAGAAGCTTAGAGGGAAAAGTTTTTCTTTTTGAAAAAACTGAAAAAATGAGTTACGGTTTTGCTACCTAATACTGCAGTAATTTTTGGATTACTTCAACCAATTTATCAAAGGAAGTAAACTGTATTACACATGTATCAAAATATTTAGAAGAGAAAGAGAAAAACTGGTGCTTAGAAATGTATAGAAGAATATTTTCACTTTCAACAATTCGATTCACAAAAAAAAAGTTCTGCAACCGTCCCAGAATAAGAAGTATACAACATGACACTGCAGGATACAAACATGATAGTGCAGCATTTTTCAAGGAGTGTAACACAGATAGGATTTAGGTATTAAGCGGGGTCACGAAGCATCCATATTTTCCGAAAATGTAGTATACTATCTCAACTCAAGTACACTTATATTCATCCTACTGCTTCACATCATCAGCACAAGTAGAGCAATTGAATACGGAATTAAAACCGCAAAATTAAAAACGACGAGCTAATCATGTAACTGGCATAAACAACAACTCCTCACCGAAAATGAAGTGCAATGAGCTCATAAGCGCTTTATTGCAGATCACGATTGAAACTGAGGAAACCACCGAAAGGCTCAGTGCCCCTATCGTCCCCAACTGAAACCCCTTGTTCTCACTCATCTTTCCTTTCGTATAAATCTTCTTCTTCCAGCCCTAAATTCAGATCGCAAACCATAATTAATCACCAAAAATCACAAACGATCAACAACAACAACCAAAAAAAATAAAATTGTACCGTGAGGTGAATCTCGATAAATGTTCGCGAGCGTGCGTGATCTGTATATATATATGGAAAAGAGGGGAAATGGTTGCTTCAAATTAGGGCAGAAAAAGATAGGCAGTCACTTTCGATAGCTCAACCACTGTTTGTTGTGCTCGATACTCATGATTTTTATATATGAATCAGCTTCAGAAATAGCAATATACAAAAGATTTCAGTCAATTCTATTGTAACGTATCGGTGCGTGTAATAGTGTGTTTGTGTGTGTATATATATTTGTATGTATAATTGCGTGTGGAAAGTAAAATATGGAATGGAGGGGGGGGGGGGGGGGGGGGGTGCGTTCTGTTCTTAATGTCCCATCTTCTCCTCCACTGAACGCGGGGGTATAGATCTGTTTTAAAATACGCCTGCATAAATTTAAGACGAATTACTGTTGCACCCCCATTAGTTAGGTCTAATTATAATACGGTCCTCATTGTTTACAAAAGTAAATTTAATACCTTTTTGAAGTGTGGGGAATTTTCATGCTCGATTCGGTTGAACCCAATTGTAATTTAAAAGAGTAGTTAATTACATTTATCAAGTAATTAATTAACATTCTGTAGAACAAAGAGTACTAGCTATGAATTTATATTTTAATCAGACATTATCTTGCTTTATTTAAGATTTCTAGATTCATTAAAGTCAATTTAAGATCAGTTTTGTGAATGCGTCATGTTTATGTATATGCTTTATTGTTTTTCCAATTGTTTGGTTGTTTTGAAATTCCTGGAAAATTGAAAAATCTTATAATAATTAGCTTTCATAAAAAGGGAAAACTTTCATATGTTGTTCTATGTTTGGTCTGAAAAGGGAAATGAATGTGAAAAGGTGTAGAAAGGGAAAAATGCTTTTCTAGTCCCGCATACATGCTCTATTGTTGAATTGGTACTATTTGTTTCTACAAATATCACAAACTTGGTTTTTTTCCCCTTTTAAACAGTTCGTGTAAGTATTTTTAAGTCTTACTTATATAGAGGTGATTTACATTTTTTTTTTCCCTTCCAAAAACCACTTATAACATGGTGGGAGGCATTTTCGAGAACTCATCCCTTCTATATATCAACAAACAAAAGGATGAATAAAAGGGTGATTACAAGTAGTCCCACATTTCAAAGACTTATGAAATGAAAACAATGAGTACTACTCTTTTTATAAAGGTTAAAAGAATTTGAGCGTTGGGAGATTAACTTTATCCACACGTATAAGACCCACAACATCGCCTTGAATTCGATGGGGGAGGTAAGTTCTAGAAGATAAAGTGGAACAAGCTTCATTAGCAAAGAAATTTGCAACCGAGTTCCATTCACGGTAAATATGCGAGATATAAAGCTCCATTTTGCTCTTAAGAGATTCCCTGGAGCTTCCAATGACAAAGAGGAGGAGAAGAGATGATAGAGATAACAACCATGGCATCAATTTTAGCCCAAATTTTATATATGACCAAATCGAAAGGTAACGAATACATTTAACTAAAGCAAAAACTTCAGTAAACATATTAGTGGCAGGCCAATTAAAATGATGAAAAGCAATAACAACATCACCAAAATGTTTCCGATTAATACCCCCACCCCGACAATAAAGTTATTGTATTTCAAAGTACCATCTGAATTAAGCTTAAACATATTCAAAGCAGCTCGACTATTTATGAAAATATGATCAATCGATTCAATGTGAGCGCAACATTGGCATTTAGAAGGCAATGAAAGACCTTTGTGTTGCATTTTATTATCCACCGGGATCCAATTGTTGAGCAAGCACCAGACGAAGACTGACATGGTAGGAGTAAGACAATTGTTCCAAATATATATCACCTAGATTTACATTGTTTATTGTTCTATCATTCTTCACGGTTCATGGACCCAGCCCCCACCGCCACCAGCTAACACCGGTCCGCCTCCACTGCCCCAACATTGGGGCACCCCCGCCCCCTAAAACCCTAAATTTCTAATTCCACCACCGCGCCATTGTTGTTTTTGGTGAAGCGGTGTTTGGGATGGGGGATAATAATTTTTTATTTATTTATTTTTAAATTTATTCCAAATTCAAGTAATAAGAGTGAGTTGCACACTTCCCATCAAGAAGTTAACGGATAGGGCCAGTTTTGTAACATTTTGTAACCTACGACTACGAGACTAATTTTGTAATCCCAAAATTCTACGACCAAAGTGGATGCAACGACTTATATTCAAGCGGGGGGAATTGCATTTTTGGTACATCAAATGGTCGTGTATGTTTTCTTCATACAAAAAAGGGTCCAATTGGCAATTTTGGTACACTCCGGCTAGAAACTTGGCAATTTCAGTACAAATTTCACAAAATTCAATATTGGCCGGAAAATACCATTTTGGCGGGGAAATTTATTTGAATTTGCGGATGTTTTTTTCACTTGGCGAGAAAATTGACCTTTAATTGGGAAGTTTTCCATGTGGAGGGAAAATTGACTTTTAGTTTGGGGATTTTAATTCAAGTACTATTAATTTGTTTTTTTGTTTAATTCATTTCACTTTTTGGAAATTTTATATCAAATATTTTTTATCAAAGTAATTTTTTATTTATTTATAATTAATAAAATTTGTATAATTAATCCATTTATAATTAATAAAAAAAATAATAAAAGATTAATTAAGAATTATAATATTAAATCATAAATTCACATTTAACTATGTTTTCCTTAATATTATAATTTTTACAATTATTTTTTCTGATTTTTAAAAATAAAAAAATCTAAGTTATTTTGTTTTTCTAATTTTCTTAAAATAAATTTCTTATGTTTACTTATAATTTTTTTGGATTTTTAATTAATTTATTTATTGTCAACGAAAATCGACAGCCATTAAGATACTTTTATTTAAATTTAAAAATTTGTTTAAGATATAATTTTTAATATTTTACAATTATTTATTTTATTTTTTGTTTAAAAAAACTATTTGTTTTCTAATGTTTTTTGGAGTTTTGAATATATTTAATTGCTAACGAAAAAAATATATTTTTCCATTAAAAATAATTTTTTTTAAATTAAAATTTTTATTTAAGATATAATTTTTAATAATTTTATTTTTCAAATATTTTTTGTTTTTAGTATTTTTAGATAGATTTTTAATATTTTTTTAAATTTAAAATAAAAAAAAAATCAGCTTTAAATAAAACTATTTTTGTAACGGTATTCACATATATATAATTATTGTATTAATATAGTTTTCCAATAATTATTAGTTTCTTCAAATTTAAATTAACGCAATATACAATTTTAATATTTTCTATTTTTTAGAATTATTTTATTTTATTTTTATAATTTTATCTTCACATGAGATTTGGGGATAATATTGACCTTTCCACTCATTTCCTCCAAATTTTGGTGCCACATAGGTAATTTCCCCCCAACTTTAGATTCCATGTAGGCAATTTTCCTCCCATATGCCAAAATCCTCAAATTTGATGCCAGTAATATTTTCCGATCAATTTTGAATTTTTCGGCAAAATTTGTACTCAAATTGTCAAATTTCTCACTGTAGTGTACCAAAATTGCCAATTGGACCCTTGTTTGTATAAAAAAAAACGCACATGTCCCTTTGGTGTACCAAAATTACAATTTTTCTATTCACACTAAAATTGCAATTCTCCCTTTGCAAAATTAATCACATATAAGTATGTTTTGCATTTTTAGTTCAGCTAATAAAAATTATTAAATATGTTAGTTTGACCACGTGTTTGCACATGATCATTACTTAAAAATTTGCATAAATATAATAAAAGTCCCTATATTATATTATGTAAAACGTGAAAAATAACTTGTTTTTTAATTAATGTTTTGCATTCAGTGTTGCAAAGGTCAGAGAGTATTTATGCAATTTGTCCAATCTATCCTAAACTTCTTAAAGCGCGTGCATACTACTTGTGAAGTTTCATCACTTCTCCAAACGTATTAGACCAAAAATGCAACAAAAAGAATCCTATAGGACTAAGACTAATATTGTAATTTTTCAGGAAAAATTGCAATAGTAATCCCATAGGATAGGGTCTGCTGCATTTTTAATCTCATTGTTTACAAACTTGTAAAATTTGTCCCATAGGATGCATTTGTTTGCAGTTCCAACTTTTAAAAAATGGACAGAAACCGTTAGTTTGGTCACATGTCTTGCACTTGATCAGTAATGAAATTAATGGCACATGCAGTGTACGCCCGATATTATGTCCAAGTTTTAACTGTTGGGACAAAAATTGCAGCAAAATGCATCATATGGGACTAGTTTTATGAGTTTATAAAGAATGAGAATAAAATAGTAACAAGTCATATATTACAAGATTAATATTCCAATTTTCCCATTAGAAAACTATCGTAGCAGCTATGGACATTGAGAGAATGACAGATGTTACTAGGATAATATTGAAGGTAAACAACACATGATTTGAGGAAAGTTTGAAGAATTGTTATTGGATAGGTTCACTAAATTTGAAAGGCGGAGTATTGTGGGGGATTTCAATAAATTGAAGCAATTAGGGTTTGATCAGTGAATATCAAGAACGTTTGACGAGCTTAAATCATTTATTAATAGCATGAATAGGTCATTAGGGGCCATCAGGGGCGTATATGGGAACACAGTGTTCCTAGTTTCATAAGTGATTTAAGGAGGAGATCGAATCAATGGTACAGATCGTTGGTCATAAATTTATAATGAGAATTGATATTGGAGCTTCACAAACTACTGTATGAACTCCACTTTTGTTTCCCTCTCCAAAAAAATGACAACAACGCCCACTCACAAAAAGAGCCTAAAATTTTATATAACAAATATATATATTTGTAATTAACAAAATCTTCGTACCTCATATAATTTTATTTTCCACCCTCAACTTTTTTGCCTCATTTTTTCTATTTCCCCACCATGAACTTTTTCTTTTTATGAAATAATACTGAACTTTTCTCTTTAATTTATCTAGAGAATATGCTTATGAATTGCACAATGGTGTAAAATATTTTTTTTTATTCAAGCATAAAATTATACAATATGAACATTGAATCACTATAAGGGAAGTTTGTTTTTTTTTTTTTAAACTTTATTGTATATTCAAATACGAAATATTCGTATAACTTGTTTATTTATATTAGGGAAAATTGCATAAGACCTCCCTGTGATATACGAAAGTTGCGCCAAACTCTCCTGTGTTAATTTTTTTGCAAATCACCCCCTTGTGTTATTTTTTATTCTGCATATTTCCCTTTTTTTATTTTTTTTGGTATTTTTTTCATCATAAATGTCAATCCAAATGCATTTTTGCCCCAAACATGTTTATAATAGTTAAATAATTTAATTTGGGTTAGATCTAGAACATTTATGATGGAAAAAAAAAACAACAAAAAAATCGAAAAAGGGGGAATATGCAAAATAAAAAATAACACAAGGGGGTGATTCACAAAAAAATTAACACAGGGGAGTTTGGCGCAGGTTTCGCATATCACATTGGGGTCTTATGTAATTATCCCTTTATATTAAACAAAAGCATTAACTACTTCTATCATTGTGGTTTTTATATTTGATAGAGGCAAGAGTGATTGAATATTTTTCCATGTGTATTCATTATTGATGTATATTTTTGAAGGAAGAAGGATATGAATTTGATTACTCGATGCTAATATGCAGTCAAAACAAAGAGAATTTAAACTGAATTCAATTTTTTTGTTGGCTTATGTTATAATTGTCCTTTTCAATTTTAACATAATTTTTTGACATTTTTCAAATTTAACATACTAAATATTGTATTTTTTGGATGATGCTTTATATTTTAAATGAATTAACTTTAGTATAAAGTAGTAAAGAGAAACATCTACAACTTGATAATATTTTTGTTTTCTTTTGACTTTTGAAAATTACAATTAATTTATTTTGGGATTTATGGGCATTCTTATCATAGTTTAGATATAAATTTTGTTGGATCAAAACTTCACTAACGTATCAAAATAGCTAATAACGGAGAAAATTTTATATCGAGGCGAGAGAGAACTCTCTATCCTTAACGCTAAATTGCCCCGCCTAAGTGGTACGGGTTTATGTAACAAACGTCCCAAGATACAACGATATACGTTCTAAAATCGAGACCACTTCGAATTTAGAACCATCAAACTTTGGCAACTTAGAAATCTTGAGAGAGAATATATGAGAGTGAGATTAGAGAGAAAGCTGAATGCTTTTTTTGTGTGTGTCTAACAATGCTGCTGGAGGGGCCTTTATATAGGCATGGAAAATCCTGCAAATTAAATGAGAGAATTCAATAGCAGAATGAAATTGCTGCCAACGTTCGAACGTTGACACCCCAACGTTCGAAAGTTGGGTCAAAATCGATTCTGCTACTTAAAGCAGCAAAAACGCTTTAACGTTTCAAACTTTCTTCTAGAAGCAGTCAACGTTCGAACGTTAAGAACCCAACGTTCGAACATTGGACCTTCTAGAAGGCTTTCTTGAACAAACGTGGCCAGCGTTTGATCAATCTCCATTTAACGGTTCAAATTTTTCCAACTATCTAAAAAATTAATATATTGCAAGCCCAAGCCCAATGCAATTCAAGCCCTATCCATGTCCAAGGCCCAAGGCCTAAGACACGGACCCGAGCCAGAGCCGGCGGCGCGCGCGCGCGTGTGGTTGACCGGACTATGGCTAGGTCCTTCCCCTTCACAAAGCCTACAAAAATCTTATGACCCAAAGGGTCAACCCTTAGTTTCAAGACAATAGTTTATAAATCATTCCAAATTTTGATCCATATCCAATGTGGGATAACCCACTTCAAACACCCCACTTTAGCACTTAATTTCTCATTCGTTTTTAATCCGATTTGAGAAATTCGAAATGCTAAACTCATCTACTCGGAACGTAGATTAATATTATCCAATAATATCTCATATTCTGGATACTTACGGTGTTCGAATTTCGTATGCAAAAGTCATGTCCAACACACTTTTCATAACACAAATATCCAACAAATTTGAAGGTGGAGCTTCTATATTAATTTGTGGAGTGCTAATATCATTCCCCATTCATAATACACTTAATCAGGCTATACATTATACTAGGTTACACTAAGCTTCCTTTCAGGCTATGGAAAAATCATAATGTGTGGACTAATCGTTCAAATCGTTCATGTTCTTCTGATTTTTTTCTTTTCTTTTTTAATTTCTTGATTTATTTATAAATATTTATATTTTATAAATACTTCGAATTTAATTTTTAAGGTATTTTTTTTTGGTACTTCTAAGTCTAGCCACACCTGTGTGACACGCCTTTTGTCCCGTCTATTTTGTGACGGCGGGACCACAGTTGTAGCTTTTTGAGTCTCCTGAGACTAAATTGCAACTTTGTATCCAATTATCCATTACGATCAATTTTGCAAGACCCTGTGGGAATAAATCCGCACTTTTCACAAAAGATTAATATTGAGAGGGGAGTGTTTAAATATTTAACATCTCTACAATAATCATACAAGATAGAATTTATGTTGGTCTACGGCTACGTACATAATTAGAGGTTTATATTATAAGTAGAGGGAAAAAATGCACTTTTCATCCCATAACTTTGCCCTATTTTAATTTTGATACAATTCTTCACGGGATTTCACATCTACTCTTATAACTTTTAAAATATCTCACATTTAGTCATCAACCAAAATTTTTGTCCAAAATTTAATGGCCAAACACATATTTTCCGTTAGTCAACAAATTTGACACTATTTTTTTGGGGAGAATCCGTTCGTGAATCACACTCACACGTTAATTCAATTCATTGTCATGATATTTCATTCAATATCACGTGTCATTCTAGCACAAATTTTCTCAAAAAAATTGATAAAAAATGTTGATTAAATATTAAGTAATAATCATGTGGCCAAACTAACGCTTTCCTTAAAAATTTTAACAATTGAGATAGAAAATGCAAAAAAAATACGTCCTAGGGGATCAATTTTGCAATTTTATAAATAATGAGACCAAAACTAAAAGAAGGCTTATTCATGGAACTAATATTGCAATTTTTCCTTACAAAAGTTTAAATAAAAACTTCCTCTATTTGGGAGCTTAATTGTAATACATATGGTAGCAACTAGCAAGAAAGGAAAAGTATAATCGTAAATAAGGTTAATTAATTATAGTTCTAGTCCGCGTAAAAAAAAAAAATTACACACACACACACACACATATATATATAGGGTCAAGATCTGTTAGGAAATCTCATGTTAGATGTTTTGATGATGACAAGATAGGATTCAATGTTAGACCCCAAATAAAATGTAAGTTTATGTTTTCATAGATCATTGTTTAAGCGTTTGAAAGTTTGTAATTGTTATTTTGTTTAGGCTTGTAATTTTTATCTTTGTAGATTTTAGACTAAGTATTAGATACTGAATCGCTAATAGAATTCTAGGTGAGTCTATTAGAGAAGAAGTTGAAGATCAGCGTCTGAAGTCAACCAGAGATGAAGATTTGTTTCTTAGCGTCCGTCAAACGCTAAAGGACCTCTTTTCAGGATTTATGGATCAAGCGCTCAAAGCACTTAAGCGACCGATGTCAGATTCACCTGAAATAAATCCTCAAGTCATGAATGACTTAAATGCAATCATTCAACAGACATTTATTTCCAACGGGAAATAAATTCAAATGCATTAAATGCCTGATAAGAGCATTAAATGTGATAAGCCACTGTGACTTGTGGACAAGCCACCTTTTTGACTAGACTGTCAGAACTTCAGAGTTTATAGCTGCTCTCATCCAATCGGTGCCAGCAGATTTTCAGGAATGTCAGGTTTTAGGTAGAATCACGCCCTGCATGAGAGGCACTCTCCTAAATGTGTCCAACGGACAGATCCCAAGAATTGCCTATAAATACCTTACCTTCAGCAAACCCCAAAAGTACAGTACATAATATTACAAGAGAAAATTACGTACATGCACAAGAAAAACTTGCTTAGAAAAAGCTTAGAAACTCCATAGCTAAAATTCCTTCAAGCTTTTTATCTACATTCCAGACAGTCACAAATATCTCAAACCTCTTCCAAAGAAGAAACCTAAATTCCTATTGAGATATTCCAAGTTGTTTGATCTTTCCAAAAACAAACAAAACCTTGTGACAAACCTTCAACCTTTCATCTGAGTGAGAAAGTTGTTGAAACCCCTTTTCAAGCAGTATTTCTGAGTGAGAGAAGCTTGTAGAAAACGATCTTCATTGGTGCTGAAATTTGTGTGATCAAGGAGCCCGAGATCTTTTTCATCCTTTACTATCTTGTAGAAGATTCTGTGTGATTCTTTGATAATCATCCTAGTAAATTCCTCCAAGTGAAAAAGGAAAAGAAGGACGTAACTGGGATTACATCACCCAGTGAACCTTATATATCTTGTGTCATTTATATTTTATTGTCTTATTTTCATATTACATCATTCATTCTGAAAAAGACAAGTAAAATTGCAAAGTGATTAATTAACCAATCGAACGCTAAAAATCATTTCCGCTGTGCTAACACTGATTAAGCGATCTAAGCGTTACCCTACTTTGGTAAATTGCTAAAATCACTAAATCTAAGTTATCTTTACTGAAGCACCTGACCCAAGCGCTCAACTTTCTAAGCGTTCAAATCTTTAAAAGTGATACGAATTTTTGAAGTCGAAAAAGACTTAAGGGTCTATTCAACCCCCCCTTCTAGACCCTTTCGTATGCCACTTGGGACCACCAAGATCCAATACATACCCTATATTAGATAAGATATAAGACCCAATCTTTACCATCGGATCTATTAAATCCAACAGTCCAAATTGGAAGCAAATACAGGCGAGAAAATTGATTCCAATTGGGTCAGGGGTATACTAGTCAATTGACCTCACTATACAGCATCCACCTACCAAAACAAAACGGCACATAATCTCCCCTAAAACCTCCCTAAAATCTCTCAAATTTAAACGCACAAAATCTCCCCTACAATCTCTCAATTTGTTGCCAAAATTAACTCAATCAATTTATAGAATCATATTAAACCTATAATTCCTTCGATTATCACCACAAAAACTCGTTCCAATCAGTAGATTATCATCACAACAAAACCTAAATTACAGAAGCAATACATTCGATATTTTTTAGCAAATATGAGGTCAAAAAACGCTCCCAGAATGATAGGTAACCAATTATACAGTCGGTTTTCTGTTGTTGTTCGGACATATACTGGATAATGACATGTTTTTTGTGTTACAAAAAGTGTTTTTGTTGATTTGTTGTGTAGATTAGCTGTTGATTGGGGTCCAATAATGTGTTTTGGTTGATTTGGTATGCATATTTGTGTAATAGATGTTGAATATTGTTAAATTAGTGGGTGTATTGTAACTGTATAATCACTAATCACACACTGTATAATGGTTTATACAATACTGTATACTGGGTTATAAGAATTTATAAGATTGAAATTGTATGATGTATACACACACACATTGTATAATTGGTTATAAGATACTGTATAATGTGTTATAATATATTGTATAATGTGTTATAAGATACTGTATAATGGTTTCAAATCACTAATTGTACGTCACTAATCACACACTGTATATCACCATTGTATTTACTGTATATTTGTTTATTAGCTATTGTATAATGTTTATTAGCTATTGAATTCACTGTATAATGGGTTATATAATACTGTATATTGGTTATATGATACTATATAATGAGTTATAAGATTCTGTATAATGGTTTATAAGATTGTAACTGTATGATATATAAACACACACTGTGTAACGGGTTATAAGATACTGTATAATGTGTTATAACATATTGTATAATTGTTTATAATATACTGTATAATGGTTTGAAATCACCAATTGTAAGTCACTAATCACACACTGTATATCACTGTTTTATTTACTGTATAATGGTTTATAAGCTATTGTATAATGTGTTATAAGCTACTGTATGATGGTTTAAAAATCATTAATTGTGATGTCACTAATACCACACTGTATATCACCACTCATGTACTGTATTTTGTTTTATTAGCTACTGTATAGTGAATTCCAATATGGAATTGATGATGATTACATGTATTTGTGATTTACAAGATACTGTGTGCTGAGTTTTTAGTGTATAATACACTAATATTTGTTGTATAAAAAGTTAATTAATAATGAAATGCTCTTTTATGACTACTGTATGATGTGTTAACCCACACTGTATACTACAATTAGTTAGTGTAAAATATATATATATATATATATATTTTGTGTATAATATCTTAGTTGTTACTAAATAATGTATTAATCCACACTGAATAATGGTGATTATGTACTGTATAATGTAGTTGTTGAAGAAGAGACATCATCACCAGTTTCAGCTGATAAGTTTACAGCTTGTGCCTGCACACGCTGAAGAGCCTCTTAGTGTCGAACAACGTAATTCTGATGATGATTACGTAGAATCAGAAGATGGAGAGACAGAATCGGAGCAACAACCCACTCCTACGAAAAGACGTGCAAAACAACAGCTTGCACAAACACCGTCCAAAAAATAGAAAACACATTCTGTATCCAAACATCAACCAAAAGGGAAGAAGAAGGCGGTTGATTATACGCAAATAAAAGTGTCAATGAAGGTGTTTGTGGATGCTGTTTCAAACTGACAGAGGCACAAAAGGAATGGGTGAAACAGTCCGGGTTCGGCTCCTTTTTGGATTTCAAAATAAAAGAGCTGCCTCACAAACTTGGTTTAAGTTTGTAAAAGCTTTAAATCCCGGAAACTTCAGACTAACTCTGCCCGGAGGAAAGATCGATATTAAAGAAGAAGATGTGGTAGAGCTTTTAGGTTTTTCGGACGGTGAGAGGCATATAGACCTAATTGGTAAAAATCCGGAGAGGGCGGACACCTGGACTGACCAATTTGGACTTGATAAGTCCAAAAAATTTAAAGTTTCAGCTTAGATGGTGTTGAAAGAGCTGCGATCTGAGAATCAACTCACAGAGTAATTCAAGATCTATACAATTACCTGATAGAGTCTCATCGTACAACATTTGTCAACAAGAAGATGCTGAATTTCAAGGGATCTTTTGATGAGTTGTCGACTTACAACTAGCCCAGACTTGTTATGGACAGTTTGGGAGACACAAAAGATGCGTGGGAAGCAGATCCGGCATCTCGCATGTATACGGGACCTCTTCTGTTTTTTATTGTAAGTGTACATGACCTCTTCTTATGTTGATTGTGTTCCAATAATGTATTTTAGCTGTGTCATGTATAAACACACACTGTATAATGGTATATTATCTATTGTATAATTGTTTATAAGCTACTGTATAATGTGCTATAAGATACTGTATAATGGTTTATAATTTACTCTATAATAGTTTATAAGTTACTGTATAATTAGTTACTGTATTTTAACTGTGTGATGTATAAACACACACCGTATAATGGTATATTATCTATTGTATAATAGTTTATAAGCTACTGTAGAGTGGTTTATAAGTTACTGTATAATGGTTTGTAATGGTTATAAGCTACTGTATAATGGTTTGTAATGGTTTGAAATCATATACTGTATTTTTATGTTTAACATACAATTTGTTTATTACCTTATTGTACAATAATAAAACACATTACCATACATTACAATCTCATTTCCCCCCCTCCAAATGCAGATATTGTATGTTGACAGAGTCAACTACAAGGGCCAATTGACAGTCCAAAGATCAATCCCAACTTGGCTTAATTGGACGGACGCTGCACTACGGGAAAAGAGTACCGTACAGATTAAACAAGGATTTTTTTGGAAAGGGGTGATATCACATGGACAGTGGCTGTTGAAAGCTGAAAAATGGAAAAATGTTGTTCAACAACTTGAAGCTCCAAACCAACCCCCTTCCTCAGTAGCAGCTCCAACAGAACAAGAGGAATCCATCAAGGAATGGAATATGGTTGAAGAGGTATGCATATTTATGTAATAGATAATGTATATTGTTTAATTAGATAGTGTATTTTAAATGTATGATGTATAATCACATACTATATAATTGTATGTTATTTACTATATAATGGTTTGTAAGCTACTGAATAATATTTTGAAATCACTAACATACAGTAGCTAACAACACAATATACAGTATCTAGTATAGTAGTATACAGTAAGTAATAAGGTGTTATACAGTAATAACACAATATACAGTATCTACAATGTTACTCATTATTTTTAAAATATACGCAGGGGATTATGAATAATTTGGAAAGGGCCGCATTCAACCTGATTGATGATATTATCAAGTACAATGGATACATGCAATCATGTGATTCCATGGTTCCAACAAATCCACGGTTGAAGGAAATTGAAAAAATGGTGTTCGATCATGTTGCAAATCTGTATAGAAGACAACCAGGGACTGAAGAAGAAACATTCATTGTTCCTGCCAAACTTTCAACTATAGATCAACAAGAAACACATTCCTCACATGAACAACATGCAGCCCAAACCGATCAACCTCTCCAAACCGAAAATGTTACACCCGAACAACCAATAAGTACACCAATGCATTCATAGCCAACTTTCAACTTGTTGTCGCTCCAAACACCAGAGAAAATGCAACAAGCAGACAAAGATGCAGCAAAGGAAACAACAAGTCTCCTAATCCCAAATTTTAACCTGTTGTCACAACAAACACCAGAGAAAAACAGCAGGCTGAACTGGAGGGGACTGTAGTGGCTGTAGCAGTGTCAATTGCTAGACAATACGCTGATGATGCCTCCAATGTCACTGACCAAGTGCCCCCATCAGCTTCAGATGTGACAATAAAGGCTGATAAAGGGAAGGGTCCGGCTGCATTGGAATTCGTTGGTGAAAAAAAGAGACAATTAAAACCAGGGTCAGATACATGTTCTCCTTACATTCAAAGGGTTGTACAAATAAACTCAAAACAGAGCCCAAATGAAAAAAGACTCTGGGATTGGATGAAGCAGATTGATGAGGACACTATGTGAGTACATATCATTTTTAATAAATTTGTTTTATTGAGTTTCCTGTGTATGCTATATGTATACTATATAATAACTTCATGTACACTGTATAATGTTTCATTTCATAACGTTGAATGTAGATTGTATAATGTATCATTTCATACTGTATAATGTATCATTGCATATTGTATAATGTATCATTACAAAATGTATAATGTACACTGTATAGTTTATGATTGCATACTATATAATGTATATTAAGCTTCAGTATAATTACTCATCACATACTGTATAATGGTTTTCAGGTCTATTATTTTCCAAAGTGGTGATATAATGTGCAATATTTGGGATGTAAAGTTCTTGGCTCAACATAATGAGCTTACATATGGTGTGATTGATACTTGGTCATATATGTTGAACAATGCCGAGACGACAAGATCCCCAACATCACCACTTAGATTTTCTTTTGCCCTGGCAGACACGGTAAAAAATATTGCTTATATTTTGTTAATACGTAGAGTATAATGTCTGCACGCTAACTAATTTTTTTTAAAAAATGGATTACAGATTTTCTTCACATTGACCTAAGGAAAGAAAGGAAATGATACGCTGCTGCCAATCTTCCTGGAGAACATACAAAATCGTATGAACATGTTTCCAAATGTCAACATAACCGATGTGACATTGGTAAATTAACCCCGTTTGTTTGTTCTAATTATTATCATATTTTATGTAATTTTATTAACATCATTTTCATACATCGCTGTGTAGGCTTTCTTTCCTGTTCTTCAATCTGGACACTACTACATGGTATGCTTTAATTTGAAGCATCCAGTGATTGAGATCCTTGACAACAACGCGATAGATGTGTCACTCGAAGCCAAATATCAATCTATGCCCTCCACTTTGGTAACTAACCTTTTAAACACTAATCTTGTACTTGCTGTCAAATATCATTGTTAAAGTTACATTATCACCTATTGTATAGCCTGATTTTTACTGTATATTATACAATCATATACTGTATAATGATATAGTAAAACACTGTATAATGATGTAGTCAGTGATTGTATAATGATATATTAATGGACTGTATAATGATATAATATTGGACTATATAATCATATAGTAGTGTACTGTATAGTGATATAGTTGTTGACTGTATATTGATATAGTAATGGATAGTACAATGATGTAGTACTCTACTGTGTAATGATACAGCAATGTAATTATACTTATATATTTCTACATGTACCTTACATTTTAAGTTTGTCGTTTCAATCAGAGAGACATGTTCGTCAAGTTCCTAATGGATAAGAACCATCCTGCTGGAATTGTGTTCTCAACCGTAGAAATTGTAAGGCTTCCAATGCCATGGCGTACGCTAAAAAACAAGGAAGATTGTGGTGTTTTTGTGATGCGTCACATGGAGACTTACAGTGGTGGAGGATTTAAGAATTGGGATCCGGAATTGGGTCCAGAAAATGTAATGTTTTACACTTTTTTATTCAATATACGTATGAAAATTTGTGAAACTCTTTTTTTCCTATCTATCTAACTTTAATATTTATAATTTGTGAAACGATTGAGAGGCCTTTATCTGGAAAAGATCCTGACTTCCGAGCTAAACGCATTCAAAGACGAAATTGTCAGACAGTCAAGGGAGGTGGAACAGGCTCAAGCCCAAAAGAAAAAGGATAGAAGGGGTAAATAAAAGCTTTTTGTAATGGATACAAAAATAGAATTGATATTAATAGAATGTAAATAGTAGAATAGATATATTAGAATGAAGGATAACACTTCATTATACGGTTTATTGTTTAATTCTTTAAATTTCAATGTTGGTTTTTTTATTTATGAGTTTTTGTTACAATGTAACTTTTATTTGGATCATTTAAGTCTATATATACAAGTTGTTCACTGCACAGAACATGATATTGTACTGTACATCGACTCATATACAGTACATAAAACACTGTTATACAGTTACTAACACCTCATTATACAGTGAATAAAACTTCATTATACAGCATAAATGTATGCAGTATAGAATATAACAGATTCATTATACAATATAAAAATAACACTACATTATATATTGAATAACACTTCATTATGCAGAAGAGCATTAAACTGTATAATACAAAACACTCAATTGTACAGTAACATTTCATTATACAGTTAATAACGTTTCATTATATACAGTGGAATATCACTTCATTATACAGTAACCAATATACAATACATACAAAATCCTAATGAAGGTAAACAGTTGCCCACTTCATTATATATTGAATAACACTTCAATATACAATGTATAACACTACATTATACAGTGAACAACCCTTCATTCTACAGTAACAAACTATAAAGAAAAAAAAATCTATTTTTCCTTTGAAGGATAAGTTCTCGCATTATGCCCATCAACTTTTCCACATGCAGCACATTTTCTCATCTTAGGAACATGCTTGGATGTCTCCACACTACTCTTAATTCTTTTACCACACCCTTTAGTTCGGCTCAGTTGAGAATTTCTGATCCCGAGCTCGTTCTCAAGTTGGGGGCCCACTAGTGTCTCGATAACGACATTCTTGTTATTCTTAGTGTTGTCGTCTGCACCGACACTCAAATGAGACTTTATATCCACCAATTGATTTTTTTATGTATTCGAATTTTTCTTTGTTAAAACCTGCAAGATTTAAACATGATTGAAAGTCAATCCAAATTTGACTCACATCAGTTGTAGTCTTCTCAATCATCGTACGATATTGTGTGACATGGTTGTTGATTATATTGGAAACCATAATTTCTACATTTTTCCTCCACTTCTTTAGAACATACTCGGCCAGAAATTTGTGTATTCGGCCATAGTTGAATGCAAAGAAAATGTGTCTACACAAACACCCCGCCTCAAAAACAATCTGCAAGAACAATCAATCTGATTGTTCGATACAACGTGTTTCATCTGTAACATATATACAGTGAACACAACTGTAACATACAATAACTGAAAGGTGAATATACAACATATATAACAGTAACATACAGTATAAGAAACGGAGATACCTCGTATAACTTTGATTCGTTGTCAGAGTCGAATACGACAAATAATTTCACACCATCAACAACGTTTAGACTTTGAAGTAGCACTTGATACACATAATTTTTTATCTCCACTTGTACATCATAGAAAATAGCGCGCGTGTATACCTCTGAAGCATTCTCTTCTATCCGCATAGGGGTTTTAGTTGATGGCTTAGAGACCAAAGACTCGTGATTTAACCTTGCATTCGTATTCCTTTGTCTATCCATAACACTTTCAAATCTATTGTAGAACTCAATGATTGTGTCACCCTTTACATAAAATTGATGAAAAAAGAAATTAACAGACTCTGAAATCTAAGTAGTCCTCAATAACCCACCCATAGAAACATCTCGATAATATGCGGATACCCGTGAATGTCTGTTCTCGTAAATTTCAGAAAACCAATCAATATGACTTAGTCCATACTTTGAAATAAGAGCATTCTATGTCTCTTCAAACTCAAGTGGAGTGATGTCATCGTTATACACAAAATTATTAACCTGTCTCACTACTTCAGCATATTTACCTGTATGTGGTGAAATCTGGAAAAATAAAAATCAAATTAAAAACATGTTATGCATTATGTTAAAGATCATTATACAGTTGGTGAAAAACTAATATACAGTATGAATTGAAAACATGTTAAACAACACTGTACACTATATAAATTATCATTATACAGTTGGTGTAATACTATTATACATCAAGATAACATGTAACATACATTATGGATTGAAACATGTTAAAGAGCACATTCTATATACACTATACACTGCCTACAACATAATTATACAATAAAACATAAACCTTGGTAGGACACTTCTTCATGATATGCCACGCGCACAAACGATGCTTAGCATTTTTAAAAACACTAGGAATAGCCTGCTTCATGGCAGGACATTGATCAGACACAATATAGTTTGGTTCCCGTCCCATCGCACGGGTAAAAGCTTCAAAAACCCATGTGTACGACTCAATGTCTTCTTTTGCGATTAGAGAAGCACCAAAGGTGACTATTTTATTGTGGTTATCTACACCAGTAAAAGGAACAAACTTCATTTGATACCTGAAAATGTGGTGTAAAACAATATGTAAGGTATTTTCACTAATTTTTTTTACTATAAATGAATTATACAGTAAATAATAGGGCATTATACAGTTACCTTATGAATCATTATACAGTGACTAACAAGGTGTTATACAGTACATATGCATTAATTATTGATATGTATACTATCATTATACAGTCACTGTATATACATTATACAGTGACTAACAATGTGTTATACATTACATGTGCATTAACTATTGAAGTGTACATTAGCATATCTTATTATCAAATAAATGTGCTTACTTGTTGGATCGAAATGTTGCGTCGACCGAGCAAACATCACCAAATAGTTCAAATTCCGTATTGCAATAGGATCAGCCCAAAACAACTTACTCATACAACCGTCGGCATTTGTGTCATAATTAAAGAAAAAGCCTTCACAAACTTTTTTCATATTCCATAAATTTTCCTAACAATCATCTCTCCCCGTCATTCTCACCGCTGTATGCTTCACACCCCTTTATACTTTTTAAAATTTGTAGACGTCGACCCAACTTATTGAAACCACCTGCACATTTCCTTTAGAAATGAATTGATCTAACGGCTCCATATCCACATTTGATTCGTTTAAGCAAAACATAATCTGTGATGGATCAATATTTCGATTGACTTTCAGAAACTGTTTCCCATCATCGGTTTCCAACTCGTGATTGTGCCGCTCAACAAAGTTCCTTATAACATATCCCTCTAAAGCACTAAACCTCAAAACAATCTTAGCGTTACAATCACATCGACGACCAATCATAAACTTCTTCTTCCTACTGACATTATTGTAGTTTTTGTAAATACCGGAACACTGCATACATAGTGTTTCGATATGACCGTACCATCTTTATGTGTTTTTTGTGAACACTTACGGACATCAAAACCACATAAACGTGCATATTTTTTTTGTAAAACTCAAATGCAGTCTTCAGCTTTGCAAATGCCTTAACCAATGCAAGGTTTAAACTCAGGAGCACACAACTGGAACCCATATTGGAACCACCGGTGATGTGATCGAATTAGAATGACAAAGAAGATTCGACACCTAGGATCTCAAAATCATTATTGCTAACCACTACTGATCTTGTTTAAAATATACATTATAAGACAGCAGGGCATACCTTGTGTGTAGTACTATTATACAGTATGGTAAAAAGACAACAGTCAGGAACTTATTTATTATCATGTACAGTAAATATACTGTGATTTATACAGTACAACTTAATATATAACATACATGTAAATTATGAAACATGTTGAAACATTTTGGAATATGTAAAGAGCACAGTTATATCTCTATACATTACAGACAACCTATGTATACAGTATGTTAATGAATGATTCCACGGTGTTAACATAAAACATGCAATAATTTAATGAAGACATCGGATTGTATAATACTTAAAGAAATGAGTCGAGCTGTTTATGTATATTGTTAATCAATAAGTTCTGTATACAATGATATTTAATACTGTTTATGAGTTTAGTGTATCCCATTTTAAAAGTATAAGTGTAACCAACCCCGTATTCATCATTATATGTACTGTATATGAGTATAATCTACTGTATAATGTATTCAACTTACGGTTTAATAGTGGGGATCATAAAGCTATGAGTGGAACCCACACTGAAATGCCAATTATATGTACTGATAAGGTAATATAAGTGCTTGTATAAGTATTCAACTCACTATAGTAAAAGCAAAAAAAAATAACACATGTATATCCCCATTATACGTTACTATATATGATGGAATATCCATTGTCTAATAATTATACAATTCATGCTTGCAATGGCAACTCATCCAACCACATACTATATAATGTGTTCTTACTATATAATGGTTTGTAAGCTACTGAATAATATTTGAAATCACTAACATACAGTAGCTAACAACACAATATACAGTATACTAGTAGTAGTATACAGTAAGTAATAAGGTTTATACAGTAATAACACAATATACAGTATCTACAATGTTACTCATTATTTTTAAAATATACGCAGGGATTATGAATAATTGGAAAGGGCCGCATTCAACCTGATTGATGATTATCAAGTACAATGGATACATGCAATCATGTGATTCCATGGTTCCAACAAATCCACGGTTGAAGGAAATTGAAAAAATGGTGTTCGATCATGTTGCAAATCTGTAAGAAGACAACCAGGGCTGAAGACAGAACATTCATTGTTCCTGCCAAACTTTCAACTATAGATCAACAAGAACACATTCCTCACATGAACCATGCAGCCCAAACCGATCAACCTCTCCAAACCGAAAATGTTACACCCGAACAACCAATAAGTACACCATGCATTCATAGCCAACTTTCAACTTGTTGTCGCTCCAAACACCAGAGAAAATGCAACAAGCAGACAAAGATGCAGCAAAGGAAACAACAAGTCTCCTAATCCCAAATTTTAACCTGTTGTCACAACAAACACCAGAGAAAAACAGCAGGCTGAACTGGAGGGGACTGTAGTGGCTGTAGCAGTGTCAATTGCTAGACAATACGCTGATGATGCCTCCAATGTCACTGACCAAGTGCCCCATCAGCTTCAGATGTGACAATAAAGGCTGATAAAGGGAAGGGTCCGGCTGCATTGGAATTCGTTGGTGAAAAAAAGAGACAATAAAACCAGGGTCAGATACATGTTCTCCTTACATTCAAAGGGTTGTACAAATAAACTCAAAACAGAGCCCAAATGAAAAAGACTCTGGGATTGGATGAAGCAGATTGATGAGGACACTATGTGAGTACATATCATTTTTAATAAATTGTTTTATTGAGTTTCCTGTGTATGCTATATGTATACTATATAATAACTTCATGTACACTGTATAATGTTTCATTTCATAACGTTGAATGTAGATTGTATAATGTATCATTTCATACTGTATAATGTATCATTGCATATTGTATAATGTATCATTACAAAATGTATAATGTACACTGTATAGTTATGATTGCATACTATATAATGTATATTAAGCTTCAGTATAATTACTCATCACATACTGTATAATGGTTTTCAGGTCTATTATTTTCCAAAGTGGTGATATAATGTGCAATATTTGGGATGTAAAGTTCTTGGCTCAACATAATGAGCTTACATATGGTGTGATTGATACTTGGTCATATATGTTGAACAATGCCGAGACGACAAGATCCCCACATCACCACTTAGATTTTCTTTTGCCCTGGCAGACACGGTAAAAATATTGCTTATATTTTGTTAATACGTAGAGTATAATGTCTGCACGCTAACTATTTTTTTTAAAAAATGGATTACAGATTTTCTTCACATTGACCTAAGGAAAGAAAGGAAATGATACGCTGCTGCCACTTCCTGGAGAACATACAAAATCGTATGAACATGTTTCCAAATGTCAACATAACCGATGTGACATTGGTAAATTAACCCCGTTTGTTTGTTCTAATTATTATCATATTTTATGTAATTTTATTACATCATTTTCATACATCGCTGTGTAGGCTTTCTTTCCTGTTCTTCAATCTGGACACTACTACATGGTATGCTTTAATTTGAAGCATCCAGTGATTGAGATCCTTGACAACAACGCGATAGATGTGTCACTCGAAGCCAAATATCAATCTATGCCCTCCACTTTGGTAACTAACCTTTTAAACACTAATCTTGTACTTGCTGTCAAATATCATTGTTAAAGTTACATTATCACCTATTGTATAGCCTGATTTTTACTGTATATTATACAATCATATACTGTATAATGATATAGTAAAACACTGTATAATGATGTAGTCAGTGATTGTATAATGATATATTAATGGACTGTATAATGATATAATATTGGACTATATAATCATATAGTAGTGTACTGTATAGTGATATAGTTGTTGACTGTATATTGATATAGTAATGGATAGTACAATGATGTAGTACTCTACTGTGTAATGATACAGCAATGTAATTATACTTATATATTTCTACATGTACCTTACATTTTAAGTTTGTCGTTTCAATCAGAGAGACATGTTCGTCAAGTTCCTAATGGATAAGAACCATCCTGCTGGAATTGTGTTCTCAACCGTAGAAATTGTAAGGCTTCCAATGCCATGGCGTACGCTAAAAAACAAGGAAGATTGTGGTGTTTTTGTGATGCGTCACATGGAGACTTACAGTGGTGGAGGATTTAAGAATTGGGATCCGGAATTGGGTCCAGAAAATGTAATGTTTTACACTTTTTTATTCAATATACGTATGAAAATTTGTGAAACTCTTTTTTTCCTATCTATCTAACTTTAATATTTATAATTTGTGAAACGATTGAGAGGCCTTTATCTGGAAAAGATCCTGACTTCCGAGCTAAACGCATTCAAAGACGAAATTGTCAGACAGTCAAGGGAGGTAGAACAGGCTCAAGCCCAAAAGAAAAAAGATAGAAGGGGTAAATAAAAACTTTTTGTAATGGATACAAAAATAGAATTGATATTAATAGAATGTAAACAGTAGAATAGATATATTACAATGAAGGATACACTTCATTATATGGTTTATTGTTTAATTCTTTAAATTTCAATGTTGGTTTTTTTATTTATGAGTTTTTGTTACAATGTAACTTTCATTTGGATCATTTAAGTCTATATATACAAGTTGTTCACTGCACAGAACATGATATTGTATTGTACATTGACTCATCTACAGTACATAAAACACTATTATACAGTAAATAACACTTTATTATACAGTGAATAAAACTTCATTATACAGTATAAATGTATGCAGTATAGAATATAACAGATTCATTATACAGTATAAAAATAACACTATATTATATATTGAATAACACTTCATTATGCAGAAGAGCATTAAACTGTATAATACAAAACACTCAATTGTACAGTAACATTTCATTATACAGTTAATAACGTTTCATTATATACAGTGGAATATCACTTCATTATACAGTAACCAATATACAATACATACAAAATCCTAATGAAGGTAAACAGTTGCCCACTTCATTATATATTGAATAACACTTCAATATACAATGTATAACACTACATTATACAGTGAACAACCCTTCATTCTACAGTAACAAACTATAAAGAAAAAAAAATCTATTTTTCCTTTGAAGGATAAGTTCTCGCATTATGCCCATCAACTTTTCCACATGCAGCACATTTTCTCATCTTAGGAACATGCTTGGATGTCTCCACACTACTCTTAATTCTTTTACCACACCCTTTAGTTCGGCTCAGTTGAGAATTTCTGATCCCGAGCTCGTTCTCAAGTTGGGGGCCCACTAGTGTCTCGATAACGACATTCTTGTTATTCTTAGTGTTGTCGTCTGCACCGACACTCAAATGAGACTTTATATCCACCAATTGATTTTTTTATGTATTCGAATTTTTCTTTGTTAAAACCTGCAAGATTTAAACATGATTGAAAGTCAATCCAAATTTGACTCACATCAGTTGTAGTCTTCTCAATCATCGTACGATATTGTGTGACATGGTTGTTGATTATATTGGAAACCATAATTTCTACATTTTTCCTCCACTTCTTTAGAACATACTCGGCCAGAAATTTGTGTATTCGGCCATAGTTGAATGCAAAGAAAATGTGTCTACACAAAACACCCCGCCTCAAAAACAATCTGCAAGAACAATCAATCTGATTGTTCGATACAACGTGTTTCATCTGTAACATATATACAGTGAACACAACTGTAACATACAATAACTGAAAGGTGAATATACAACATATATAACAGTAACATACAGTATAAGAAAACGGAGATACCTCGTATAACTTTGATTCGTTGTCAGAGTCGAATACGACAAATAATTTCACACCATCAACAACGTTTAGACTTTGAAGTAGCACTTGATACACATAATTTTTTATCTCCACTTGTACATCATAGAAAATAGCGCGCGTGTATACCTCTGAAGCATTCTCTTCTATCCGCATAGGGGTTTTAGTTGATGGCTTAGAGACCAAAGACTCGTGATTTAACCTTGCATTCGTATTCCTTTGTCTATCCATAACACTTTCAAATCTATTGTAGAACTCAATGATTGTGTCACCCTTTACATAAAATTGATGAAAAAAGAAATTAACAGACTCTGAAATCTAAGTAGTCCTCAATAACCCACCCATAGAAACATCTCGATAATATGCGGATACCCGTGAATGTCTGTTCTCGTAAATTTCAGAAAACCAATCAATATGACTTAGTCCATACTTTGAAATAAGAGCATTCTATGTCTCTTCAAACTCAAGTGGAGTGATGTCATCGTTATACACAAAATTATTAACCTGTCTCACTACTTCAGCATATTTACCTGTATGTGGTGAAATCTGGAAAAATAAAAATCAAATTAAAAACATGTTATGCATTATGTTAAAGATCATTATACAGTTGGTGAAAAACTAATATACAGTATGAATTGAAGACATGTTAAACAACACTGTACACTATATATTATCATTATACAGTTGGTGTAATACTATTATACATCAAGATAACATGTAACATACATTATGGATTGAAACATGTTAAAGAGCACATTCTATATACACTATACACTGCCTACAACATAATTATACAATAAAACATAAACCTTGGTAGGACACTTCTTCATGATATGCCACGCGCACAAACGATGCTTAGCATTTTTAAAAACACTAGGAATAGCCTGCTTCATGGCAGGACATTGATCAGACACAATATAGTTTGGTTCCCGTCCCATCGCACGGGTAAAAGCTTCAAAAACCCATGTGTACGACTCAATGTCTTCTTTTGCGATTAGAGAAGCACCAAAGGTGACTATTTTATTGTGGTTATCTACACCAGTAAAAGGAACAAACTTCATTTGATACCTGAAAATGTGGTGTAAAACAATATGTAAGGTATTTTCACTAATTTTTTTTACTATAAATGAATTATACAGTAAATAATAGGGCATTATACAGTTACCTTATGAATCATTATACAGTGACTAACAAGGTGTTATACAGTACATATGCATTAATTATTGATATGTATACTATCATTATACAGTCACTGTATATACATTATACAGTGACTAACAATGTGTTATACATTACATGTGCATTAACTATTGAAGTGTACATTAGCATATCTTATTATCAAATAAATGTGCTTACTTGTTGGATCGAAATGTTGCGTCGACCGAGCAAACATCACCAAATAGTTCAAATTCCGTATTGCAATAGGATCAGCCCAAAACAACTTACTCATACAACCGTCGGCATTTGTGTCATAATTAAAGAAAAAGCCTTCACAAACTTTTTTCATATTCATAAATTTCCTAACAATCATCTCCCCGTCATTCTCACCGATGTATTGCTTCACACCCCTTTATACATTTTTAAAATTTGTAGACGTCGACCCAACATTATTGAAACCACCTGCAATTTCCTTTAGAAATGAATGTGATCTAACGGCACCAATATTCACATTTGATTCGTTTAAGCAAAACATAATCTGTGATGGATCAATATTTCGATTGACTTTCAGAAACTGTTTCCCATCATCGGTTTCCAACTCGTGATTGTGCCGCTCAACAAAGTTCCTTATAACATATCCCTCTAAAGCACTAAACCTCAAAACAATCTTAGCGTTACAATCACATCGACCAATCATAAACTTCTTCTTCCTACTGACATTATTGTAGTTTTTGTAAATACCGGAACGACTGCATACATAGTGTTTCGATATGACCGTACCATCTTTATGTGTTTTTTGTGAACACTTACGGACATCAAAACCACATAAACGTGCATATTTTTTTTGTAAAACTCAAATGCAGTCTTCAAGCTTTCAAATGCCTTACCAATGCAAGGTTTAAACTCAGGAGCACACACTGGAACCCAATATTTGGAACCACCCGGTGATGTGATCGAATTAGATGACAAAGAAGATTCGACACCTAGGATCTCAACATCATTATTGCTAACCACTACTGATCTTGTTAATAATATACATTATAAGACAGCAGGGCATACATTGTGTGTAGTACTATTATACAGTATGTAAACAAACAACATTCAGGAACTTATATATCATTATACAGTAAATATAACTGTGATATACAGTAACTTAATATATAACATACAGTAAATATTGAAACATGTTGAAACATTATTGGAATATGTTAAAGAGCACATTCTATATCTCTATACATTACATACAACCTCATTATACAGTATGTGTAATTAAATGATACAGTGTGTTAACATATAACATGCAATAATTAATGAGACATCTTATTGTATAATACTTAAGAACCAGCTGTATAAAATCAATATATGTTCTGTATACAATGATATTATATACTGTTTAATTAGTTAGTGTATCATAAAAGTATAATGTGTTAACCAACACTGTATATCATCATTATATGTACTGTATATTGATGTATAATCTACTGTATAATGTATTCAACTTACTGTTTAATTATTTAGTGTATCATAAAAGTATGATGTGTTAACCCACACTGTATATCCCCATTATATGTACTGTATAATGTAATATAAGTTGCTGTATAATGTATTCAAATCACTATATGTAAAGCAAAAAAATACCACACTGTATATCACCATTATAGTTACTATATAATGATGAATAATCCATTGTCTAATATATACAATTCACTGCTTGCAATTGCAACTCATCCAACTGTATATTGATGTATAAGCTGTTGTATATCACAATTCTATTTACTGTATATTGATGTATAAGTTGTTGTATACATAAACATGCATATTTCTGTAACGCAATTTTGAAAATGATAACATAAATCGATATGATGATGATTACGCATACCTTCATTCATCTCAGCCATGAAAACGTAATCATAACCTATTGATAATGGAGGAGAAAACACAGAATTGACGATGCTGATTGATTGACGATGATGATGATGAATCGATCTTGATGATTAATTCAGTTTGATGATGAATAATGTAAATATTCTACGTTCTGTGAATCAAATTGTTAGGTTTGTGAGCTGATCGAATTGTAATTGGAAAGAAAAAATGAATTAGAAATAAGAATCTGTTATGGCGCAATAAGTGGGATTTGATTTTAATCCTGCATGATATTTGCATGAGTTTGTTACGTTTCATTGACTAAAATACCCCTGTCATCATTAAAAATAATTATACAATCTAAAAAATGGAGTTAAATCTGGACCTTAGGATCAAGTGTTATCAATGGTGTAGATTGAATCTTATATCTTACCTAATCCAATAGGATGTATTTGATCCATACCCTCTCTCTCTCTATATATATATAGAGGGTATGGACCAAATACATCTCATTACATTAGATAAGATATAAAACTCAATCTACATCATTGATACCGTTTGATCCTAAGGTCTGGATTTAACCCATTTTTCAGATTATATAATATTTTTTAATGCTAGTAGGGGCATTTTAGTCAACAAATCGTAACAAACTCATGCAATTATTATGCAGGATTAAAATCAAATCTCTGTTATTGCTCCATAACAGATTCTGTTTCTCAATTCATTTTTTATTTCTAATTATAATTCGATCCAAAATTATCAATTTCATTACCAAAACGTAAAATTTCTTCATCATTCATCAATTCTGCTTCCAAATTCATTTTTTTCTTTCGAATCATAATTGCCAATTCATCGTCATCACGAATTCTGCATTTTTTTCCTCCATTATCAATAGTTTTTTATTACGTCATTGTTAAGCCATCACCTGCGTCGCCGAAGAACAGCCATGGCGGAAGCTGTTGTTGCTACTTAAATAATTGATTTGAATTTGGAAGCTCCTAATGAGAAATTGGAAATTAATTAATCACACATAATTTTCAGTTTCATTATTATGGAAAAAGCTTTAGCCACATGAGACTATGCACAGGTAATGGGATGATGAATGAATAATTCTTCAGCCAATATACTGTATAATGAGTTACAATACACTGTATTATGTGTTATAACATAATGTATAATGACTTATAAGATATTGTATAATAATTATAAAATTGTAATTGTATGATGTATAAACACACACTCTATAATGAGTTGTAAGATACTGTATAAAATGTTATAACATACTGTATAGTTGTTTATAAGATACTATATAATGGTTTGAAATCACTAATTATATGTCACTAATCACACACTGTATATTACAGTTGTATTTACTGTATAATGGTTTACAAACTACTGTATAATGGTTTATAAGCTACTGTATGATGGTTTAAAAAATCACTAATTGTGATGTCACTAAATACTACATTGTATATCACCACTCATCTACTGCGTTTTGCTTTAAAAAAATAATAATAAATATATATTTTAAATTTCCGAAAGGCAAAAACTGTTTTTGGAATTTGGTCTCAAACTCTACTTCAATCTTGTAGGAAGCGTCGTTTTAAAAACAACTCAGTTATAAGTATGCTGAGCACCACCCTATCGAGTCCAAATTCCATCGTTTTAATAGGTTTTTTCGCGTTTTTGTGTTTTCAGTCGAATTTTTATTTTTATTTATTTCCATTATTTTCGTACTTTATCTTATTTATATTTATTGTATATTTGATTATTAACTATTATATAATGGATTAATTAGCTATTGGATTCACTGTATAATGGCTTATATGATACTGTATAATAGATTATAATATACTGTATAATGTAGTACAAAATGTTGTATAATATATTCAACTGACTGTTGAAAGGAGCACAATCACATGTTGTATATCCCTATTGTATGAACTGTATAATGTAATATAATACACTGTATAATGTAATATAATGAGTTGTATAATGTAATATAATGAGCTGTATAATGTGTTCAAATCACAATATATGGTATATCACCATTATAGTTTACTAATTAAGCAATATACAGAAATAACAGAACATTCAAAATCAAAAATCAAAGCAAATAACAATGATGTAAGCGAAAACATGTGGAATTCAATCTTTTCAGATTCTGGGTTTGCAATCTCGATTTTCAGAATTTTTTCGTGGGTTTCAGAATTTTTTTTTGTGATAATCGAACGAAATCTGAGGTTAATACGATTCTATAAATTGATTGCGTTAATCTTGGGCTGAGATTGTGATAATAAATGGCTGAGTTCGTGGGTATCAGTTTTTGAGAGATTGCAAGAGATGATTGCCGTTATTTTTGGTAAATGGGTGATGTATAATTTTGCCATTTTGTCCATTATACCCCTAATCCCTATTTTCCATTTTTTTCCTGCCTGTTTCTTCATTATTTTTTGGATTGTTGGATTTAATGTATCCAATGATGTATATTGGGTCTTAGATCTTATCTAAGAGAGGGTATGTATTCGATCTTGACTATATATATATATATATATATATATATATATATTGTTAGTGTATAGATTATAGTCCGGCCCATCTGTGTATTAGGGTTACGTTTCACTTCTATATATACATATGCTTGTATTATTGTAATAGATCATTCAGATAAATATATACAATGAGTTCATAAACATTACGTGCCTTGAACTCTATCATGGTATCAGTTACCGGGTTCACAAAGCCTATGGCTTCGTCTCCCGCCCTCACGGCACCTATAGCTTCCGGGATGGCCTCCTCCCTTTTCGGCACCACCGCTGCCGCCTCCTCTGTCACCACCTTCTCCTCCACCTCTACTGCTTCTCTCTCCTCTTTTACAGACGCGGTTTTCTCCCTCTCTTCTCTACCGGCGCCAACCACCACCGATAACTCCATCTCCAAGGCTCTAAATCTCCTCCATTCTCTTCTTTCTCCATCCTTTAATCTCTCACCCAAAGACGTTGCTGCGATTCTTTCTCAGTCGCCCCTTCTATCCTAAGTCGCCGAATTTTCTCCATCTACTGTCACCAGTAGCTCTCCGCAATTTGCCGCCGACGATGCGTCGTCATTTCAGACCATCAACACCGCCGGAGCCATTCTCTCACCTATGGCCGAGAGTATTCTAGCTGCTGAAATTAACGCTGCTGCCGGCGTTCTTCTTTCCCCATCGGCCACTGGGGCCGTTTCCTCCTCTATTGCCGCTGCCGGAAATCACTCGGTCGTTTCCCTTCTCCTCCTCATGCAGGCGCTCTCTTGTCCGCCCATTTCTCTAAAATACAACACCCCATCTCGACTTATTCACCCAACAACTCTCCTTTTACTTTTGACCCCACCACAATTACCCTCCATTTCTCTTTTGTCCCCCCCACAATCAGCACCTCTCTACCTTTTGACCCCACCTCACCCACTATATTTCCTCACAACCCGCACAGTAACAACAATTTACACAATAGCCCTTCACTTAATTCCTCTTCTTTTCAAAATAGCCCCCATAATAACCCTACTCTCCCAAATCGCCCCCACCAAATCACTAATTTCCAAAACAACCCCCATATTCTCTCTCATTTACACAACAATCCACATATGTCTTCTCTTCTTCCAATTAGCCCCCATGCAATCCCAATTTCCCCAACTTCATCTGTTCCCTCTCTTTTCTCTCCATCTTATGCCTTTGTCGCCCACTCTCACTCCTCAAAATTCAAAAATTGTGGTGTTAAAGGTAATGGTGGCTCCCATGGTCACGGTTCTAGTTCCGGACATGAGAAGGACCGTTATGGTCGTGACTCGTCCCCATCCCCTCATACTTTTCAGTACTCTCTGGGTCCTGGTCTATTTCCGACTCCTACTCTTGGTCAGACATGTCAACTTTGTGGTATTTTGGGTCACACTTGTGTTTCGTGTCCCCAGCGGGTTTAACCACAGATATATTTCTGCGGAGCTTCCACAGTCTTTTTCAGCCCTGTCTGCTGCTGCCACCTCTGGCATACCCTGGTATCCTGATAGTGGTGCCTCTGCTCATATGACTCCGGATGACAGTAATCTTTCTAACCTTACTCCCTATACTTGTACCAACAAAATTTTAGTTGGTAATGGTGCACTTTTGTCTATTAAGCATGTTGGCTCTTATACGTTTTGTACCCCTTCTGATCCCCTTACTTTATCTAATGTGTTGCATGTTCCTCATTTGTCTCATAATCTTTTGTCTGTTAGACAATTATGTCAAGATAATGATTGTATGGTTGAGTTTTCTTCCACTGGTTTCTATGTCAAGGACAACGCAACAGGGAGTGTTCTTCTGCAGTCCCCTTCCAGTAGTGGTTTGTATCCGATCTCCCCTAGCCTAGTGTCCTCCCTTGTTGCTCGTACCGTCTCTAGTGATGTTTGGCATCGCCGCCTGGGTCATCCTAGTCTTTCTACTTTTCAGCAATTGTCTCGTAGTGGTAATATCAAGTCTCAGGATTGTTCTGTCTCTTTTTGTCAAACTTGTCAGTTAGGTCGATCACACAAGTTACCTTTTCAGCATGTTGAGAACCGTAGCTCCGTACCCTTTTATTTAATTCACTCTGATGTTTGGACTTCTCCCGTTCTCTGTCCTACCGGTTTCAAATATTATGTTATTTTTGTTGATGATTTTTCGCGTTTTACTTGGTGCTATCCTATGCGTGTTAAATCTGGTCTATACTCACTTTTGTAATTTTAAAATTCTAATTGAAAATCTTTTTACAAGTAAAATCAAAATGTTTCAAAGTGATGGGGGTCGTGAGTTTGATAATGCTCAATTCCGTCATCTTTTTGCTGCTTCTGGTATTCAGTTTCGTCTGTCATGCCCTTACACCCCACAACAAAATGTTGTGTCAGAACGTAAGCATCGTCATATTTCTGAGTTACTTCGCACTTTGCTTCTTACTGCTCATCTCCCCCACTCTTTTTGGGTCGATGCTCTCTATACTGCTGTTTTTCTTATTAACCGTCTCCCTACCCCTACGCTTCGCCGCAAGTCTCCTTATGAGGTCCTATTTGGTCGTTCTCCCGACTATTCCACATTTCGGACTTTTGGTTGTGCCTGTTTTCCACATCTTGGTCATCGTGCTGCTCATAAGCTCGATCCTCGCTCTGCCTCATGTATCTTTTTAGGTTATGCCCCGAATTATAAAGGGTATCGGTGTCTCGATCCTATTTCTGGTACTATCCATATTAGTCGTCACGTCATCTTCGATGAAGACTCTTTTCCTTATCCGACCTTACCTTCCGCTTCCGCCTCTGGTACCCACCAGTCTGCTGCTGAATCTATTACGGTTTCTCTTCCTCATCCTCCTTATCTCGGTCCCACTGACCTACCTATTGCCACCACCACTGTGTCCTCCATGCCGCCTAATCTACCTATTGCCACCACCACTGTGTCCTCCATGCCGCCTAATCTACCTATTGCCACCACCACTATGTCCTCCATGCCGCCTCTTCTGGAGTCATCTCTTTCACCACCCTCCTCCCGGAGTCCTCCCCGTCCCACTGGTCCAGGACCATCTCCATCATCTTCCCCGACTCCCGTGTCTCCCTATGTCCAATCTCCTTCCACTACCTCTTCCTCGGTCTCTTCTTCTCCTGCGTCCTCACCTAGTGTTCCTCCTCCGTGTCCTCGTCATCCTATGGTCACCCGCTTACGTGATGGTACACGTAAGCCTCGTGTTCTTCCCTCCTTGTCTGCTGTTTCCCCTCCTCTCAAGCCGACATGCTATACACAGGCCCCCAAGGATCCCCTTTGGCGTGCTGCCATGGCTGATGAGTTTAATGCTCTCCAAGCCAATGGCACATGGACTTTAGTGCCATCGCATCCTTCACAAAATCTAGTTGGTTCCAAATGGGTGTATAAGGTTAAGTTACGTTCTGATGGATCTGTTGAGCGCTATAAGGCCCGCTTGGTTGCTCAGGAGTTTAAGCAACAGGCTGGTATTGACTTTGGTGAGACCTTCAGCCCTGTGGTTAAGCCGACCACTATTCGCAATGTTCTCTCTATTGCCGTTTCTCGTCAGTGGGTTATCCGACAGCTTGATGTGAAGAATGATTTTCTTCACGGTGATCTTACCGAGACTGTTTACATGGCTCAGCCCCGTGGTTTTACTCACCCCCAGTATCCTTTACATGTGTGTCAGTTACAGAAGGCTTTATATGGTCTGAAACAAGCACCTCGAGCTTGGTTTCAGAAATTTAGTTCGTATTTGCTGCGTCTGGGATTCACTAGCAGCAAAGCTGATATGTCGATGTTCGTCTACCGTTCTGGTTCTATCACCTTGGTTCTCTTGCTCTACGTTGATGACATTATCTTGACTGGGAATGACTCTGCTGCCGTTACTGCTCTTATTTCTCATCTTTCCCAAGCGTTTGCTATGAAGGATTTAGGGGATCTTCACTATTTTCTGGGTATTCATGCTACACGAGACTCTCTTGGATTGTTTCTTTCGCAGAAAAAGTATGCAACCGAGCTTCTACAGCGTTTTGACATGATGAGCTTGAAGCCTGTTGCCTCTCCTTTTTCTGCGACGTCTACTCCCTCCGCTCTTGCAGGCGACCTTTTCTCTGATCCGACTCTTTATCGCAGCATTGTTGGGGGTCTTCAGTATCTTACTCACACTCGGCCTGACATTGCTTATGCAGTTGCTTTAGTCAGTCAGTTCATGCACTCACCTCGGGATAGCCACTTTCAAATGGTTAAGCGCATTCTTCGTTATCTTCGGGGTACTCTTGATTATGGTCTTTTCCTTCGTTCTTCCACTGTGGACTCCCTGACTATTTATGCTGACTCAGATTGGGCTGGTTGTCCAGACAGTCGTCGTTCCACCACTGGCTATGCTGTTTATCTTGGTGATAATCTTATCTCCTGGTCTGCCAAGAAACAGGCTACCGTCTCCCGATCCAGTACAGAGTCTGAGTACCGCTCTGTTGCCTATGCTGTCGCTGAGTCTTGTTGGCTACGTTTTATTCTGCGTGACTTAGGCGTCTTCCTTCCGCATCCAGTTCGGGTCTACTGTGATAATATTAGTGCCATATATCTCGTTCTTAATCCTGTGTTTCATGCTCGTACGAAGCATATTGAGATTGATTACCATTTTGTTAGGGAAAAAGTTGCCATCAGTGATGTTTTGGTCAAATATGTTCCTACCGCTGAACAAGTTGCTGACATCTTCACCAAAGCCTTACCACCGACCAAGTTTTCCCAACTTCGGGCCAATCTTTGCGTTGGTCCCACTGCTCAGATTGCGGGGGGGGGGGTGTTAGTATATAGATTATAGTCCGGCCCATGTATAGGTTATAGTCCGGCCCATCTGTGTATTAGGGTTACGTTTCACTTCTATATATACATATGCTTGTATTATTGTAATAGATCATTCAGATAAATATATACAATGAGTTCATAAATATTACGTGACTTGAACTCTATCATATATATATATATATATAATCTTCCTAAGATTTGGCAGCTTAATGTACGGTAGCAAGAAAGGAAATACAGTTGTAAATAAGGCTAACTAATTATAGTTGTAGTAAGCTAAGGATTAGAATCCTTATTAGTTATAAATACATGATCTTCCACACGCAAAATATTGATTCATAACTAAATACTAGAGCTCCTTCCAACACCAATTCCCTTCCTAGATCTATATCTCATCCGTCAAAAACCCTACCTACCTAGCTATATATATTTGTTTGGATCTTGTTGAATTAATATTGTTACAAACATGGAGAATCCATTCACCGATTGCAAGCAGTCGATTGAGATGTATCACGAAGAGATGTTCACAACCCGCCAGCATAACCCCGACTCCCTGCCTAAATTCCACATTCAGTTCTCGTTTTCATGCAAACCCGTTTATCACAAAGGGGTTTTACACCAAGACTACCCCACAAGTCCTCGGTGGGTTGAAGTTGTTACTCAACCCAAGATCGATAGCTTTGCTTCTGTCAGCCTCGGGGATTTCATATCCCAAGAACCAGCACGAAAAACCATCAAAAAGAGCCTCAAACGTTGGCCTGTTAATGAGAATTGGCTCAGAAACTTTATTAATTACACGATGATTAAAGCACGAGATGAAATTATAAAAATGCCTGGTTGCCATAACTCTATCCATCTTAAGTTCAAAGTTAGCGCGACAGACACAAAAGTTTTCGATGTAAGTGCTGCGAAAGAGGCGAGGGTCAAGTTGAAACAAGTCTTTGGCGATGCCGACTTGCCCGGGTATTATCATCTTGAGGAGTGGATGATGAATGCAGTTTATGAAGATGAGTGGATGGAAAAAGAAAAAGAAGACAAGAATGATGATTGTGATTCAAAGATTGATCAGGAGTTGAATGTGGAAGAAGATGGTTACCATGATTCTTCTTCTATGGTTCCTAGGAATAGGATGGGTTCGGATATCACTTGTTGGATTTGTTTGGAAGGGTACTCCAGTCAAGGTCTTTGTATGCCGTGTTCGCATGTCTTGCATAGAGAACAAGGTTTTGTTTCCCGTATGCATTCTGAACATAATTAATAACACTTGTATTTTTGAGTTAGATTGTTTAGTACACATACTTTACGTATCTCCTATTAAACTTGACGATTAATACTCTAAATTTAGCCAAAAAAAATATTTTTTAATTTGAAAGTTGATAATTATAATTATTTTTTATAAGTACTAATTGAGTATTATACAATTAAAAACCAATGAACGTCGATAATTTATCAAAATTTTAATTACTATCAACTAGAGACTCATATAAACTATTATTTTTATATTAAATAAAAGAGAGTACAAGCAATATACTACTCAAATTTATATGAAAATAAGACGTATTTTTACTCCCAAATAATTTATTTGTATCCGTATTATACTCACACGCCTACGAATCCGTTTATTTTTTGTTCCCGTACTTTTAAGCCGATTTTTTCGACGTAACTTTCAAAAAAAATTTGTATTATACTCGTACGTATTAAATAACGAATTTTTCTTGTCCCGTATTTAACTAAATAGGAACTCGCTAAACCAGGACTAAAATTTCTTGTATAGTAGTTTACTAAGTGAGAAATCATGTTAGAAAATGGTATATATTTGCTACAAACGACACTAATAAAAAAAAAAAAGGAAAAATGTAACAAAAGAAATTCACGAAATAATTTTGAACGACAAAAGTCTACTTTTGCCCCGCTAGCTTTCAGGTGAATGGGCTTTCATTTTATTCTTAATCGTCATTTTCAAAAAAAATATGTGGAAAAATGAGTATATTTATTTTCATTTGAAAATAATAGTAGTAGACATATATTTATTTTCATTTGAAAATAATAATAGTAGACATGTTTGGTTGTGTTTTTAAAATGGTCTAAGTTGATGCAAAATGTTGAGTCAAGTGGAAATTTGATGACTAATGATATGTGAAGTGTTTGAGTCGATTAAATGTAACGATTATGTGAATATTGACTTAGATAAATATAATAGCTTACTTTGTACAAGTTAAATATATTTATAAGTGAAAATAACAAAAATTGACAAAAAGGCGCTATAAATACTGAAAATTGGTCTTTGAATGTCCATATGAGTTGTGAAGGTTGAGGCTAACTTTTTTTTTTTTTTTTTTGCACTATTATCGTCGACGGAAACATGATTTTTCAGATAAAGAGCTAAAAGAAAGAGAGACATTGGATGTGATTTTGTAAAGTACTGGGAAAGTGAAATGAAAATGAGTAACAATAGTTTAAAGTGTTGAATATCAAAAATAAGATATTTTTTCAAAATTGATTAGTTTCCTCCATAAACTCTGCTTTTTCCTTCATTTTCCAATAAACTTTATTAGTTTCTAAAGAGCTTTTTACTAATTACACCTTACTAATAAAATTGTTATTTGTGATTAGTTACACATGAATTTTTGGTATTACATATTATTACAAAATTATGTTAATTAGAACATTGCTATAAAACCTAGTATATGCTATATGCTTGTTTTTCTTATTCTATTATACTTATGTATAATTGATTTTTGATTATTACGAAAAATTATAATTAATAATTGTTTTTCCGTTTTGAAAATGAAACTTTGATTTTCCGAGGATGGGTTCAAAAGCACGGTGTTGTTGGTTTGTCAAGTAGTCTTGAAGCCCATTGCACACTGTAAATATATGGAGTGTTGGTCCATCAATGCTAAGCTCATTGGAGTTACATTTTATTATATTGAAGTATTTAAAGTAACTTATAGTATAATGTTTTATCTTTACATTTATTATTATGTAATATTAGGATATGTATAATTCGTAAAAAATTAGAGACATACTTATTGCAGAAAGTCCACATTGACTGATCAGGCAAGACTTCCTCAACAGATAAGAAGGGATTGAGTAATTTACACAAAATGTCAATTATGTCATTCTAAAACAATGCACTCAATGTGGTTTCGAAATATTGATACATAATTCAAATTCATTTAGCTTTAGTTCATTTTTTTAATAAAAGAAAAGCAATCATCTAATTTCATTCAATAAAAAAACTTATAACGTCAAGAACAATAAATATAGACGGTCTCTAACAAAACTTGAGGTTTCAAGATATTAGAGGTTTTGGATTCGATTTTCACCGAAAGCGTGTGAGCTTTTATCTGCTTTCATAATAATTGTTATATGATTGTAATAGCTGTTAGTTGATTGTAATTTGTCGTAATTTGATAATCATGACATGTATCATGTGACCGATTTTTTTTTTTAAAAAAACTAATGATGTAGTTAATAATAAAATTTTCAAGATAACAAATCTTAAGGAATAACAAATGAGCACAAGAAAACTCTTGTGCAAAAAAACACAATCTTATTCAAGAGAGACGAAACTCTCATTTGAGAGGAAAAACAAACTCTAACTCGAGAGAAAAAACAAATTACTAAACTAAAAAACTATATAAGATCTAATGAATCATCCGTCTTCATCTCGTTAGATCTATTGCTATCTCGTTAAATCCATCTCCGTCTCGTCAAATTTAAAGTTGAGATACACAACTTGAAGGAGGGTGCTCCAACTCAGCCAGTCGATGATGGTGGTGACAACAGTGGCGATGGAAGCAACTACTTCACAAAGCCATAGTCGGGAATGAAAAAAAGTTAAAAAAAAACAATTAGGATTTTTGAGAGAAGACCGAGAGCGACCATGATTTTTTCCGATTATTGCTTCTCGCCTACACATGTTTTACACTATTGCTTAGTTTTAGCTCAATTAGATTTGTCGCTTCAATAGATAAACGTGTATTTGATTATAAGAGAATAATAAGAGCTTATAAGCCCTCAAACATCTTATAAGTTATTTTAAAAAATTTATAAATTCATCCCAACACTCTCTTATTTCTAATTTGATTGAGATGGCCATAAAATTGTATAAGTTTTTAGAATTATTATTTCATGAAATTAGATTGAAAATAAATAAATTCTCCAATGGCGGCTTAATTCGGTTTAATTGTTTGGTCTTTTGACAAAAGAGCCAAAATAAGAAAAGGATATTGGATAAAAAATGAGCAAAAATGGACATAAATCATAAACGTCGATACAACGACGTCGTAATGATTTCCCGGAACATGATTGGTTGATTTATGCGTCAAAAGTTACAAAGCAGCCATACTTTTCAATTTCAGTTAAAAATTTAATAGTAGAGAGAAAACTACGATCTGCTGCATTCAATTATACGGTAAATTGTGATTCGATTTAGGTTACAGAACTTCGAATTTCAATGGTTTTTGTGAATTTATGATGTTCTTATGTGATTCTTCATCGTTCGTGCTTGATTTTTTTTTTTTTTTTTTGAATTTGAGAAATTGCAGAAATGGAGAATTCAAATTCAGGAGATTTGTGCGGCGTAGAGGCGAACGGAGATGGAAGAATCGACAATCCGGCGTCGACGAGCGCATCGTACAAGTTGTTCTCTCGTCAGAGTACTGTTCATCAAATGATGGGTGGCGGTAAAGGTATAATCGATGAATGAAACGATGCATTGAGTTATTGTGATGAAATTGATTTAATTTGGAGTTAAGTTGTTAGTTTGGGGTACTCGTCCGCTGTCGGTCGAAGAAACGGACGAAATTGTTCTGCTAGTTGTAGTTATTTGCTTTGATAGTAGCTCTTGATATTCTCCGAGCTAGTTATATTGTTGTTGTCATTTTTCAGAAAAAGCTGATGGTACTACTTAAGTGCAGAAATAGTTATTTAACTTTGATAGATTACTGTTAAGTGTGGTTGATGGCAATGGTAGCAGATTGTGGTAAACGTGCGGAGGAATGTTCCGGAGGCAATTCAGGGAAGCATCGATCACCTAAATAATGCAGATTGTTTAGTTGACAATTATACGTATGTGTGCTGTTTTATTGCAAGGCTAGCATGTTATATTGAACGCCGTAGTTATGGAAGGTATAGATATGTAGGAGTTGGTAAACTATTTCGTGATCATAACAATAGATAAGGTTTGTTGGTATTTGGTAGGTTTTGGAAACCGTTAAAGGTTCAGTGCACTCCCCTTTCTTTATTGGTTTGGGGTTTTTTTGTATCAAGAAATGTTACTCTTGACTCTCAGTAACCAAGTATACAATATGGAATCGCTAGTGGACTTTTTAGCTTGAGGTGATTTAGTGAATCGATTTGTTTTGTTTTGTTCCAATATCTACCTCTATGTAAAAATTCATTGTATTTTTTGTTGACTATACGATTTGTATGCACAACCTATCATACTATCAACTTTTTTGCCTAATCTGTGAGCATTTCTTTTTCAACTGATGCAGTTTGGCATAGAAAATATTGTTCAAAAGAAAGTTGAATGTACTAGTTAGTACATGTCTCTTGATTTTCTGGAATTTCTATGAGCAAGAAAACTTTCTGTCTCTTTTGTAGTTGTGATACTGGAAATTTATAGAATGTCAGTTGCATTGATTTCTGAAGCTAACGTTCTTAAACTGCAACCTTGAAATAGAAAACTGCTATGTTAAATAAGGACAAGTACAAATAGGCATGCTAGTAAACCTAGTGGTTATATTAACTATCTCTTATTTTACAGCATTCTTACCCATTTGCCTTTGAATGTTTTGATGGAAGAAGGTTGCAGCCTTAATTTTGTATTCACATCTGCTTCTTCAACAATTAGCCCATCTCACTGATTTTCTCACTCTGACTTCTAGCTGCTGATGTTATCTTGTGGAGACGGTGGAGTGTTTCATGTGGCACATTTGTTGTTGCTACTATTTCCTGGCTATTAATTGAGCGCTCAGGGATATCATTTTTATCTCTTTCTTCTGACGTCTTGCTGATTTTAATTGTCCTGCTGTTTCTCCGGGCAAATTATGCTGTATTCAGAAATGAGTATGATTTTACTACCTCTGATATGTCCTACATTTCAAGTTTTCATTGTTTCACTTAGAAGTCATCCAAGATCTTTCTGTTACTCTTTGTGCAGACAACTCCGAGCATTACCGGAACTAGTTCTATCAGAAGAAATGGTAAACAATGCTGCTGCATCATTTCGTGTCAAAGTCAATTATATGCTGCTTATGGCTCATGACATAACTCTTGGAAAAGATTTCAGACTTTTCTTCAAGGTTAGTGATTAGTGATTTATGAAGATTGAAGAACAAATAAATTTTTAGTCAGTGTCACTTCATGAGGAAAGCCTTCCCATCCCATTCCATTCCATGCCCTTCCCCGCCTATTTTTCCCCCTTTAGTTGGTAAAATGATGTTGCTCATTATCAATTCCAAAATAATAGCGCTACAGAAGTCGTAAAGATAACAACTAAAAGTAAGACTTCCAGTCAACTATCAAGCTTAGCTCGTTTAAGTTTGCTAAGAAGGCCAGGAAATAGGAGTGTCGAGGAATCCCACATTCTGTAATGCTAACTTCAGAGTTAGTAACTTTCTTGATGATTTATTTACTCTTTACTAGCTACCGGCACAAAACATTGAGAGCTTCCTGATGTATATAAAATACTAATAGGGAGCTAATTTGGTTTCACTTTATATTGGGTTTACAATATTGCTTGTCAATTTTGAGAAACAATGTATGCGGTGAATATTACATTTAAATTGGACTACATGGTCTGTGCTTGACCTGTTTACCACCTGCCTCACATATCGTCTGTTTTCTAGCTTATGATCATCGATATCTAAAAGTCTACTTCATTTTCTGCTTCAATGTCTATGCTAGTTCTAGAAATAACACTTTACTGCAATGTTTTTCTTTTGGTTTGATAAGTTCTGTGAAATTGCCAAGGACTCTCGTCCCCAAAGACTCATGGGTGTTTTCGAATTTTGGTTGCAAAATCTCTACCAAACATCTAATTTGCTGTTTCCCTCAAGTTCACTTTACTAGCCTTTAGACTTGTAATGTATATGAATGTAAACTGCATCTGTTCACTTTACTGAGCCTCGTTCTGAATTTATCTTTTCATATATATATTATATTTGCTTGTTAAGTACACTTTTCCAGATTATATATGAGATCTCCTTCATTATGGATTCTTAATTTTAATGTGATTTTTCTGTTTAGACCTTGCCCAAACTTTCCATTAAATTTCCCATTGATAATCATAGTTCAAGAAATGAAAACAGGACAAAGTTGCAGCGGGAGAATTATTCACTGCTTGGTCTTAATTAGAATTCTTTGACGAATGGATGAGTTTAGAATATGAAATATCTTCTTTCACAATGGATAATGAATACAGTTATGGTCTTTGCCACCCAAAAATTTTCCCGACTTACCAAACAATAAAATAGATGTGCATCTTTATCACTTTTGCTTCATGACTCCACAGGAAAGACGAACTTTCACAGCTTTGATGAAACTTGCAGGTCGTGATTGCTTTGTGGCTCTTGTCTGTGATTGGTAGCCTGATATCTTTCTTCACTCTCGCATATATAGGTATACCATACGGGTTTATCTTTGATGTTTTTGCCTGTTGTATCATGTACTTTTCATTTATAAATCCCATATGGTCATTTTATTTTCTTTTAAATCTATAAAGATCACTCTTTACTTGTGTAGTTAAATCTGAGTTGAATGCAAGCAAAATACGGACGGACCCTGTGTAAATTAGACTATCTAGCTGGTGCTAGCATTTTAAAAACAAGCTCACTGGGAGTATACTCCCATAACCTTAAAATACGGGGGCAACATATAATGCATATTTAGGGGCGCGTATATCCGGATTGTGCATTTAGTTTCTCTTGAGGTTTATATTGTTCTGTTTTTTTGAGTCGTTATCATTTTGATTATCGATTTTCTCCAGCGATTGATGAAATGAATGTTTTGGCATTTATAACGCTCTTTAACATTTCTTGCAAATTGTACTTGACGACTATGTTGAATAGAGTATAGGCAGTCTTATACGCGTAGCACATACATACAGCCATTCTGTGTTTGTCGAGCTGATCATATAAATTTCTATATCTTCATGATAACATTTTCTGAGATCTATTCTTCTGTGAGTTATGGAAATGACCCAAATGTCGTTATATTGAATGTTTTCTCACGTCGTTCTCTTAGGCAGTTCGCTGTGTTTATCACTGTTAGTGTAGAGTTTGTTTTGCTACTAATCACACTATACTTTCCCCTTGTAAGTTTACTATTGAATTCTCTTTAACATATTTACCATTCTGTGGCAGGAATAATTGTATCTATCACAATTCCAGCTTTGTATCACAAATTTGAAGAGCGTGTCGATCGATTTGCTGGGATGATCCATCGGAATTTTTCGAAGCATTATAAGATAGTAGATGAAAGTTTGCAAAGCAGACTACCTCGGACTCTATCCAAAGACAAAGATCCTTGATTTAGATCAATAGGAGCTATCGAAACATTGTAATCTTTTTCCGTTTTTGCCATAGCCTTTACTTTTTACTGCACCTGGTGATATGACATAACTATGCAACAAGCAATTGTTAGAAAATATCGAGACAATAATAGACTATTGGTGCCTAATGGATCCTAAAATTTTGTTGAAACTCAGAATCTTAGTAGCTCCTAAAAATGATGGCCAATCAACTAAACACGATTTAGCAAGAGGGAGAAACTCTTTTGCGGGGGGAGGCGACCGCAAGATCCAATGTCTATGCTCCTATTTAGTTCACTGCAGAACCCTTCGTGTCAAACTTCCTAAAACATGCATAATTTGAAGGAGATTAAAGCTTCTTCTATCCATGGACGGAGACGGAAATCCACATCTTGGGGCATATGATGGATGTTTTTACTCATATGAGAGGGCAATGTAGGAACTTGAGTGAGGAAACTTTTTGAATTGTATCTATGGAAAATTATATGAACCCCTTCACTTTAGTGCTTACTACCAAAAAATTCTTGACATTTAGTAAATTACAAGGAGGTTTCCTATCAGAGTTAAGAGTCTGACATCCCAAACAGGCGTCGAAATGAGTAAAAGAACATTTATGCCCTTTCGAAATATAGACCAAGAATTTGCATGATGAAAATAACGTAAGGGGTATTAATAATTATATAACAAGACATAGGGTGTTTATATAATAATCTCACCTAATTGATTTTTTTTTCAAGTTTATACCTTTACTTTATATTTATTTCTTATTTTAGATATATCTTATTTAATCTATTGTTGTTCAACTAAAATAAAATTCATATATATTGATAAGTAATTTCTAAACAAAAGAACATAATTAATCTATCTTATTTTAATTATTATTGTTACCTAATAAAATTAATATATAAGAATAATTAATATCTAAATAAAATGATAAATAACACAAAGAAACTAATTATTTATTTGCTAATATAATAATACTAAAATCATATTTATATTTGAGAAAAGAATTAATTATATATAATAATTAATCAACAAATTCACTATATAGTTTTCAAATTAAAAATCTTAAAATAATAAAGAAATTATAAGCAAGTTCAAATAATAAATTCGTGTATGTATTCAAACATGATTTATATCATTTTTTTGCTCTCTTGTTTTCCATCACCTCCTCTTTTCTTCTTATTCTTCCTTATCTAAAACCCTAACTACCACCATATCACCATCTCCACCACAACTCTGTCCACCATATCCCTGTGTCGCCGCGAAAGGGCAATATATTTTTTTGTTGGGTGGCGGTGGGTCGCCACGACAGGGGGATCGACAACGGAGAAGGTTGAGACGTAAACCAGATTTTGGGGTTCTTTGGTAGGGGAAGCCGACGGTCGTTCAACCATGACAGTAAGGATGGGAGTGTTGTGTGGTTGGGGTTTTTAAACCTATTTTGATATATTACCGAACCATAGCTCAAACGGACTTTTAATAATCAAATTCGAATAGAATATTGTATAATTTCATTCCTCTATTTTACAAATGAAAAAATAAATGCTCACGCTCCGAAATTAAAATTACGAATGTAGGACAAATAGATAGTTCACCTTCAACACATGCAAATCATAATTGTATTCCTCAACTAAAAATGTTGGCGAATATCATAATCAATTCGTACAATAAGAAATGAAAACCAAATCTGTCTTTTATGTTTAAGAAATAAAAGAAGCATAGCATACACATTCTTTTGCCTCAGCACAAAATTCAATCCCATATCTTAATCATGATGATTTATAAGACATCACTATTACCAACAAAGAAATCGAACCACAGCACCAAACCAACAATGTTTTTTGAACCCATAAAAAGGAAAATAAAATAAAACAATATATGTAATCACGCCAAGTGATGAATGCAATTCATGCAAAAACCGGATTCAAATACTGTGCAAAACTCACGAAAACTCAAAACACAACCGAGCGAGCGAGCAACTGAAGTTATTGACAGACTAAGTCTCAGGAGGTGGGACTGTCGACTTAAGGAGAGGCTGCAGAGCCTTCACAACAATGCTCATATTTGGCCGGAACTCTGCTTCATACTGAACGCACAATGCTGCAACCGCTGCCAGCTGTATCACCAAATTATATCAAAACTATTAATTTGCTTTCTTCAGAGAGAGAGAGAGAGAGAGAGAGAGAGAGAGAGAGGGAGACCTTGGCAACTCCTTTTGGCGGGTATTCTCCCTTAAGCTTTGGATCAACACATTGTTTGACTTTGTCCTCGCTGAGTCTTGGAGTGGCCTAAAAGTAGAGATATATATTAACTACATGATACTATAAGATGTAATACGCATACTATAAGCAATAGGGGCAAATTAAAATATCAAAATACAAAAGAATAAGATACTGGATGAGCAGGCAAGCAACAGCAAAAGGCTCACCCAAGTAACAAGACTCTGCTGGCCACGAGGCATGGTATGATCGACAGGCTTCCTTCCGGTCAGAAGCTCAAGCAAAACAACCCCAAAGCTATAAACGTCACTCTTCTGCGTCAATTGCCCTGTCATTGCATATCTGCACGGTATTCAAAATTTAAGTCGAGATTACTCATAAAATACAATAAATTTTAATTGTCAAACATATATTCATGAACTAAGTCAAGAAGTTCCACAAAAGCATTGCTACTATTGTCAAATAGAACATTGAGAGAGAAAGAAATCATTCATTCCTTTAATCCCAAGAATTGTCTGAATCTCATACCTCATCGAAAAATAAAACGTGATTTTTGTGGTCAAATCTTGTACATAAAATTTCAAATCTTGTACATAAAATTTAACCAAGTGATCCGATACAATCAACCATATACCACTCCTCTTGGGCTTTAAGTTAACAGAAAGAGACAATGCAGCTCCAAACAAGGATGTAATAAAGAGTTCAGGTCACAACGTTTGTCCTAAACAGCTTATAAATTAGAAGCCACTCCATTTCTAATAGAAGTTTCCAGTCTCTGAAAATATTGCATTCACAGGTTATGATACGAGGCAAGAATTGATTGATGTATGCAAAAAAAGAAAGAAGACAAGGTAAACTGTGCACCTAAAATGTGTTTTAATCCGTCGAGGTATCAAATGTGTCGGACAAGAAAACTTTAAAAAGACTGGAGACGGTATTTGAGATATCAAAAGATCATTCCTCGTGAATAAAGAAATTTTTAAAAGTCCATCTATCAGCATAGGAGAATGTCTTACATTTCCCACAACAGTTTCAGTCCCAATCGACGTCAGAAAAAAAATAGGACAAACTAAGATCTTCCAGCAGGGACTTATGGTATACACATTATTTAAGATTTACGCGAACCCTCTAAAGGTCCCTTCATGTGAATGTATTTTTCGAATAAACAGCATGAGCAATTTCCATCCTAATGGGGAAAAAGTAATAAAGATCTAGTAAACAGATCGAATATAAGTAGCTTAAAGAGTAAACCTGCATGGCTACATTTAAAGCCACTTTAGACTCTGTTTGTAAGAGTTCAATTAGTTACCAATAAGTCATTAACCATACCCTAGAGAAAATCATAAAGGCTCTATGATCGCACCCCTCCTCTTCCCCCAGGTCCTACGCCAGATTCTATCACAATTTTTGTGAGACGCTGAAAAATCAAAGTATGGTTTTGGATACAGGTGCAAACAAGTTGAGCTCAAATTGAGTTCTATGTGCAGAGAAAAGGGACAATTATAATAATCTCCATAAACCTACAAAGAGAATCTTCAGAAGATGATGCTAAACAAATGTTCACAAGGTCAATTAGCTCTCAGGCAAGAGCACCCTCGTACAACCCAAAAGCACCCTTGTACAACCCAAAGCACATCAGGAAATAGTACAATGTAGAGCTAATAATACAAAAATGTATATTTTTATACATGCATAAACTTTTGACGCATGTCTTTGAATTGTATATAGAGAAGAAATTATCACATAACAAGCATCATCTGCTTTTAAAAAGAATCACCGTACAACCTAAAGAATAGAAAGCGTACTATTATATCAAGAAAAAGCAATTTCTATTGAAAGGAATCTAAAGATCGCGTTATATAAATATATATTTTATATATATATATATATTATCTACTGATTATTCAAAAATTCACATCCATTAATTTCATACATGATAGTGATACTATATCAACTTTATGATGCTGATTGTTGGATATTCATCAACATGCATACAGCATAATTTTGATAGGCATCTCCTCGACCACTGGAAGTTTAAAAAATATTAGGCATCATTCCAGTTCATATTTCAGACGAAGTTCCAAAATGCTGAATCGACACAATGAGAATGTTTCTGACAAAGATTCTGCAATACAGTATATAATAATTGTTCGACAACAATGTTCCCATTTAGCCATCTGTTCATTATAAAATAGCACTTTTAACCCTCAACGGGAGAAAAGATCAGTCAGAGGTTAATGGAGGGTGGCATGCTTACATAGTAGGCCACAGAATCATATATACTTGATTAGTCATTATGTGGAAAAAAATCAGCAACTACATATCCAAACTGAATGCCATTTGATGGTGACATCACTGAAGATTATGATTGTACAATGAAGATTTTTGGCAGTGGCAGATATGTTTTTGCAGTAAATAGACTCACAATGATTTAATAATAACTATACCCTGTATATTCAAATTTAAGTTCAAGCATATCCTGTATATAGACGTGCCAATAGGACAGATCACGAAATGGTGGAGTTAAGAGACATTACTCTGGTGCATGGTAACCAAAGGTTCCCAGAACTCGAGTAGAATGAAGGCGCGCAGCCATGTCAGGGGCCTGATTTGAAAGGTTAAAGTCCGCAATCTTGGCTTTGTAGTCTTCAAATAGGAGAACATTGCTGGATCTGATATCTCTGTGAATTATTGAAGGCTGAACCTTCTCATGCAAATACTCCAGTCCCCTAGCAGCATCAACAGCAATTCTTACCCGTTGCATCCAATCAAGCACAGGACCAGGCTGTGCCCCTTGTACTCCTTTCCTTCCTGTAAATCAGGTAAGGTAAGCAACGGTCTTAGTATAAGGCCGTGTTTGGGAAGATTCAGGACGGTTTCACTAAACCAGGGGTGAGATGCGTATAATTTTGATTTTTGATCAGTGAAAGGAACTTCGAACACCGATGATGAAACAAGAGAGTCAGTCAAAAACTAACTAAAAGCAAACCGCTTATACATACCATGCAAAATGTCATGTAGAGATCCCATGGTTGCGAATTCATAAGCTAGGACACGGAGATTTCCATCTACACAGTAACCAAGCAATTCAACAAGATTTTCATGCTTCAGTCTTGACACCATGGATACCTGCAGTCACATAGTGACGGTCAATATGCATCATGAAGAAAAACAAAGAACTCTATACTTCAAGGGACTAAGAAGATATGCATCAAGTTATGAACATTTTGGGAATACCTGAGTCAAGAACTCAACATTTGAGTCGGGCTCAGACGAGACATCAAGCTTCTTGACAGCAACCTCCTTTCCATTGTTTAACTGTGCAAAGTATACTCTTCCATAGGATCCCTCACCAATTAATGCCTTTGATCCAAAATTATCAGTTTTCTCTTTCAGTTCCTCGAGAGACAGTGCAGACACCTCAATAGGAGGTACAGCCTTCTGAACTTCAGGCTTTACTGGAGCTGATACCTTAGAGCCTCTTTGATGCCCTGGTTTTTTCGATACATATAGATGGAGAGATCAAATGACTAATAGATTATTGGTGTGTGCAGAAAGTGGACGCTAACTTGGTACTACAAAAAACCTAATGAAGCAATCCCTTGCAATAAATACCATTGTAGAATGTATAAGGTAAAAACAAATTAACGCATCATCATTGTTGAGGGACGAACCTACCGACATATCAATAGACACCAAGACAATATGCAAGAACAATGAGTAACCATGAACCCACCGGAAAAGTACAAAATAAAAATAAAAGGTTATACTTCACAATATTTGTCCATTTCGGTGGTAGATGACAAACACTTCCTAAACAACATAACTAGAAGTTAAAAGTTGATATATGGCATATAAGAAAAGTGAGCTTAATATCATATTAACCTAAGATCTGTTTAAAGCAATGTAAGATAACTTCGGTTCTCAACAGATGCTTAGGATTTCTGAGCTGTTTGGTATAGTCATGTTGACTAACTACAATTAAGATAGCAGAAGAAATACATGTTCCATGATACATGCATCACAGAGTGCATAATTAATTGTTTGATTATTGATCAAGCGAAATTGATCACTGGACTGAACAGATACATATAATAAAGAGAAGAAAATCACATATGCAAACTCAGTAAAATAATATATTAGAAAAACTACGATGTCCACAAAAAAAAAAAAAAAAAGAAAGATATTCACGTGTTCTCATGGTGTTGCAATGTCCTATTTTCATGCCTGCGCATCTACCTAGAGTTGGGATTGTGGCTCAGCCAGAGTGATTGTTGCTAAGAGTAGGAGCACCACGGTCATCTCATGACAAGACAAAACTATAATAAACAAGAAAATACTTCATGGATAACATGGCTTTCTACAACATTGATGTCATTATTAAAGAGATGGACCTCCGAAACTAACAGCGTGTACAATAAGTTGAATCAACATTCTCAGAAACATTTACTCTTTTCAATTTTCAATTAGAGAGGCATCTATAGGTCTGGTAAAAGATTGCTGAAGTGTGTGCAAGTCAAGTAATTTAGCATACCGCATTTATTTAGCGTTTCAAGGAAACAAAGCACAAATATCTTATAGTCTGCACTCAGATTTTTTGTCAAGCAAATCACAAATAAAAGACCACTTGATTTCACCTATTGTTCTTCCTTTTCTTAATCAAGTGAAGCACAGTGTTTTATAGAAGCAATTAAAGGAATGTGATCCATTTACATGAGCATTACTCACATCATCAACTTCTACATGATCCAAGACAATGCACGGCCGTGCCAAGAAAGAGAAGCTTTGATGTCAACAGAAAATAATGGAAAGTACTTTCTTGGGCTGAAAATGTATAGACATACCATCAGCATGATTTCTTGGGCTCTTTAGGTGCTCATTTTCGTTTGATGGGTAGGATTCATCTACTTGACAGGTGCAACACAACCACCTACGCATTCTTGTTCTCTTACTCAAATAAAGATCGTCTTCAGTGCTCTTGTTCTCCAAGCGTACAAAGTAACCAGGAGGAGGTGCATGAGCCTAATAACATCAGATAATTTGAAAACAACACGATGAGATGAATATGTCAGACATTATCATGTACTATCCACACACATCAAATACATGTACCCAGAGGTACAGAACCACATCAGATACATCAGATTATTGAAGCTCAGAAAACATTAGCATCCAACTGTAATTCAAAACTGTCGTAATCATTTTTTTCTGACACAAATTAGTGATATAGAAAAGAATTTTGCAGCAAGGATCATGTACAAAGTAGAGAAAAGTTTTAAGGAATTTTTGCCTGCACCCTCACCATACTAACTCTTCAATTGTAAATAACTGAATATAGCACTATTCAGTGATAGTCAGCTGCTTTATACTTATCAAGCAGTTAGTTAAACAACCATAATTGCTCGACCCGAAAGTTTTAAGATAAATACTTGTACACAAGTACACCATCAAATTTTCCCTCATGCCATAGCAGAGTTCCTTTCTTTTTTGTACCCTAAAGAGGAGGGATGGATGGGCGACTTATTCTTCTACTACCCAGATTTTGGTAAAACTACGAGCACAACCCAAATTGCAATATTTGAAAGATATTCATGTATATACTAATCCAATTGTTATCTCATGCAATAACACAGTTTCTTTACTATAGCACCCTTACGAGAAAGGGGTTGGGGAGTTGAAGGAGGTTGTCCTATCACCCGGGGGGTTTGGTAAGACAACAAGCACAGCCCACATGAATGTAGATGACTGAAGGTGAATTAGAACCAAAAACCACAAACACCTGAACGATCCCATTCTAAGGCCTAAAACAATGACAATCTCAAAACGTGACCCAATAATTCATAGCTTGAAATTCTCCAAACAAAGGAAACCCCGTAAAGGAGGCAAAGGGGTGGGAATTGTTCTCATATTAGGGATTTTGGTAGAACAACAAGCACAAGCCCACATAAACACACATAACTGCAATGCAAAAGAATTAGAAACACAATTACAAACACGTGATGAATCCCATTCCAAGGCCCATACAATCACAATCTAAAACGTGACCAAATATCAAAGAATCTTCAAAAAAAAAAAAAAAAAGAAGAATCGCATAGATCCAGAAACCCATAAAATGATTTCAATCGATAATCTTACCACTAAACCACGCCGATTGATATAACTGTCATCCCTCGCCATTTATAACAAAATTATAACCAAACGATAATAACAAATGCGATGAAGGGAAAATCAATCAGAGGTAATGTATAGAAAAAGAGATCCAAGAAAGCAAACAAGTAAAGGGGGCGAAGAGGAAAATGAAAAAAAAAAAAAAAGGAGAGTCAGAATCAGATTGCAATCAGAAAGTAATAATAATAAAAGCCATTGAAGGAGAAGAAAACGAACCGAAATTAATGGGCCTCTTTTAATTTTATTTTTCTTTCCTCCCACCCTTTAATTCTGTGCGACTCTGTCAATACAGAATTAAATATATATGAAATCTTGTATGTATATATATATGTAATGGGGGTTTAGCTTTAAGACTAATACTACTATTAAAGGGGAGATGGGGGAGAAAAAGTGGGGTGGAAAGACAGGTAAGCAGACAGCCAGGCAAAGCAAAATAATCCAACGAACGAAGGTGAACGAAAAGTGAGAGATGAGAGAGAAAGAGAGATTCAGGAGAGGGGCGGTGGTGGATGGCGTCGTTTTGGATCCCTTTCGAGAAAAGTAGTATTATTACCACTTCTTCTTACGCGTTATAATATACGTACAAAACATACATACATATATATATATATATATACCCTTGCGTCTGCTTGTAATCAAATTTGGGGGTTTTTAACGGCGGCGAGGAGCGGCGTGCTGGACTTAAATCAGAAATTAAAATGAATCAACAAAAAATGGAAGAGAACAAAAAATGGCACCTTGAGGAGGTGAATCTTGATAAATGTTTGCGGGCGAATGATTGCTTCAAATTAGGGCAGAACTGGTCGGTCGGGTCGGGTCGGAACGGTCGGATCGGGCGCCAAATCGGAGCGAACTCTGGCCGGAGAAGATGAAGTATGAAAAAAAAGGGTTGAAAGAAAGAAAGAATTGTGGAGGAGACAAAGTTCTGACAAAAGAAACCAAAGTGGAAAAACAAAATATCTACTAGTTTTCCTGAATTTTATTATTATTATGGTAACTATAGTATCCATTAATAAACCAAAATACACACTAGTATGAATAAACTGAATTTAAATTTATTCAGGAATTGATACATTGGGATTTTTATTTAATAAAGTTATTATATCTATATCAATTCTGAGGTAGAATCTTGGTCAGCCTCCTATCGCTTAGTGCGCTGACAATGGGACGAGAAGATTAGTCATTGCGGTCGGTGGTGAAAACTCTAGTGTAAACTAAAAAATTATGAGGTAGAAAATTAATTCACTAGCCAAAATTGATAATTTGATTAATAATAAGATATAAGCGCGGTTTGCAAAAATTAAAAGAAAAAAATATTTTTGAATATTTTGTTGGGTTTAAATTGTTTTTTTGTTATTTGATTTCACCGCTTCTCTAAAAAAATTTTTGAAAATAAGCATAAGGGAAAAGCATGTTCATAGGATACTTCGACCAACCCTTTTTTTTCTTTTTTAAATTGCTTTTTAGCAAATTTTGTAACAAATCCCACTTTAGCTTTTTTAACAATTTATAATTTTCTCTAAAATTCATCATTTTTTTAAAGCACAAGTTTTGAACAGGTTCATAGGGATAGAAAAAGAAGGCTTGGTGCAACTGCAAACCATAGAAACTACTACTCACGAACGCCATGTAACTGAACAACGCCAAAGAAGGCGAATGATGACAGCTGAACAAAGGGAAGCATATCTTGCTCGCGGGCAGGATTCTTATCAAAGACGCCAGACTCAATCTGTAAATGGTGCAAACAAAAATGCATCTAACTTCAACCATTCCGAACTTCAATGTTCAAATCATGGTGGTAATCTTTTAGAGTATTAATTTTTTTTTCCCTTCTTTTTTATCTTTACATTTATTACTAAGCATATATTCGGTAGACTAAGTATAATTGGCAATAAATTTTAGTGACTTTTGAAAGTATTTCGAAAAAACAAACATAAACAAAATCTTGTAACAAAAACATAGGGAGTTCATATTAGTGCTCCACTTTAAAATTTATCATTGGACAAGGTTGCCCATGAATTGATGAAATGATATTATAGCATTATCTTATAATAAATACTGTAGATTATTAAGTATTTATTCTTCTATTTATCTTATGAATCCTAAAACCTAAATAAATTAACTTAATAATTTTTCTTCTCTCTTTGTAATTTTTTAAAGCTATATGTGAAATATAAAGGAAATCTTTTACCACTTTCATTGATATTAGATCGACTTCATGTCTGTTTAAATTCTGAATTTTATTCAAAACTATTGTATCACCAATTTTAGTATTTCATTGAGTGCAAAAGCAACTCCCCCGAGTTATCTTTTACTCTATTATTACAATTTAATTTATCGCAAATTATATTAGTGAAGTGGTCAAGAAATTGTACAATTAGTGGATAGAATATTAAATACAATATTAAGAAAATTAAAAAAAAAGGGTAAAAGAGTCATATGCTAAAAAGAACATATTTCTTTATTCTAAATTTTACCATAATTAGATGTATATTTGTCATAAGAAAACAAAACAAATAACATTAATTCAAGAGCTATATTGTCAATTGGCCAGGGAATAAGTTAAAATGGAACACCTATTTCAATTTGGGGTAGCTAACATCACCCGGTGACATGACATAACTATGCAACGAGTAATTATTAGAAAGTATCGAGACAATTATAGACTATTGGTGCATAATGGACAAAATCTCAGAAACTCCTAAAACGGACGGTCAATCAACCAAACATGGGTTAGCAAGCAAGAGCCAAGAAGAAACCATTTTCCGAGGTTTAATGTTTCAAAGAACCCAACCTCTCGATCTATTGATCCTAACCCATATTAGGGAGGACTCTAGTACGGTTATGGTGATTGTAAAGGAGGCACCAATCTATATTCCAAGCCTGGTATTGAGTACCAAATATTGTAGATTTAACCACATCGACACATGATATATATATATATATATATCTCTTTGCTGATATGGCTTTGGTGTATAAACGTTTTCCATGAGCCATGGATGTAACCTGGAAGATAAAAGAAGGGATAACTACATGCCAATCCCGTCACTTATAACGTAATTACCATGAGCCTTTTGATCATGTTGTAATTCTATTCTGTTTTCACTAACAATACGAGGTGAAATTATAATTTGTAAAATAATTTGTTTTTACAGACGGAAAAAGTCGTGGTAATCTCTCAAACTTAGGATGTTTTTTGTAATCAAAGTCACACGGGTTGTCTATGGAATTTACCTTGAAAAGTACCGCAGCGGTTTCATACAAGTAAAATGAATACGTTGCAAAACATATATCCACCCCCCTTTTTATCAATATAGGGCTAAGACAACTTCAATATCAAATCTCTTATGTTGTTCAACTACATTGTGTCACAAACTAAGTAGGATATATGCCACACAAGATCACTCAATGATCCATCTCATAGTTTTCCCATATCGATAATACCCACAACTACAATCTTCTAACTTCAATATACGAAATGAGCAGCTTCATACACTCAACTCAGCTCCAAAGATGGCAAACTTATAATCACTTTTGAAGCAATTCATTGGCCTTGTTCAACCAAACATCGTAAATCTCATCCGAGAACAGAACAAAGTGCACCTGCAATACAATATATTAGGTGATAGCGATCGGTCTATGCTAATGCATATACTCAGAGGACCCTTCAACAAAATTAAACCTACCATTCAGCCATGACAACATATAATCTCCTATTGATCTACAAACTTATGCTTCGACATAGCTACCAGCTTTGCTAGTTTGAAATCCACACTTCATTACCCAAATCCAAGTCTTGGGAACAATTATTTTGGAGTCCCATAAGAGGGTAGTTTAGGAATTTGAAGGGAGCATAATTTTGAGTTCTATTTCATTTAAGTAATAAAAGTTAAAACGATATATATTTGAGGGGGGCGACTGCTAGGTCCAGCCCCCACTTTGACCCGTCTATAATCCTATCATAGAAATAGAATTGCCTGTTATAATTCAAACAGTTTACAATGAAACAGAGTTCCATAAAAGAAAAGGTACCTCTTTGAAGTCCTCCAATTTCCTACTGATTCCTACAAACTTATGCTTTATATACTGCAGTACCCTTCGTATCAAACATCCCTAGAACATGCAAAATTTGAGGGAGATTTAAAGGTTCCTTTATCCATGGACGGAGAGGGAATTCTCATTCTTGGGGGCATGAGATATTTTGGCTCACGAGAGCGCAAACATAGAAGGGAGCAAATTTTTAATGTGTACTTAATTTAGAGATAAAAGTTTGATACTATATTGACCCAAGGGGGCTGACCGCTTAGGCCCATCAGCCGCTTCGCCGTCTATGCTCTTATCATACAATTACCTCTTATAATTCAAACTGTTTAGAGTGGAACAGTGTTCCATAAAACAGAAAATACCTCTTTGAAGTCCTTTGCAAATTCCATGATTGTAGAGATGGCCACAGCAGCAGCTTCATCATAAGGATATCTGCAACCACATGATATTAGGGACCGAGTACATAATTCACCTTTGTAGAGTATATGAACGTAAGCTACCAATCAAAGTTCAAGTAAAAAGCATACAAGTTTTTTCTTTTTAGTTCTGCAAAGCAGCATTTGCTTCCTCATGAGATACTTTTTTTTTTCTTTTCCTTTTACCAATCAGGTTTTCTGTTCCACGAACCATATTTCGTGGGTAAAGTTGTCTTGTGTATCAACAACTGTCATTGATACACTTCAGTTCATAAAAGGTACAATAATTCGTATTCCCAATTAAACACAAAAAATGGACAAGAGAAGGGATTCCAGGATGGTTACGGTGTGAAATTAAGTATTTTTTTTTTTTGAACAAACAAGAAATTAAGTACACTTCGAGGATGATGAATACTGTATATCATCTCATGCACGCTGATCTGGTCCATAAATCGTAACTACTGCACTTTCAGAGGCAATTACTTCTTTGAAAAGATAGATATAAATGACGATGATGCCAAAAAAAAAAAAAAAGAAGAAGAAGAAGAAGAAGTGAACTTTCATTAGCCATAAGATGATAGTTACGTTGTGAAACATACCCGTAGACCCCACAAGATATGGCAGTAAATGCAATGTACTGAATGTTGTTCTCTTTGGCAACGCGTAAACTGTTTCTGCAACATGTTTCAAGACAGAGGAAAATTACAAATGTGATTACAAATAATTATGTATGCAGAACACTTGAAGCAAGCTCAATTACGTTACCTATATGCATTTCTCAAAGAGGTTTCACTTTCAGCCTTTTTATCCATGTCATAAATGGGTCCAACTGTATGAATAACATGAGAAGCTGGCAACCGAAAGCCTCTATACATTTCAAAATGTCAGCATAATACAACATATTATTATTGAAATAATATTGCATCAATGCAACATAAAGCATAACATGTAACATATATATTATTTGAAGAAGGAGCACATACGGAGTAATCCTTGCTTCTCCTGTGGGGCAGCGAACTCCAGGCCTCACTTCTGGGACATCATAGCATGCCGCCCGTAACTCTGGACCAGCAGCTCGATGTATGGCTATAAAGGATAATGGGACAGAAAAACTAAATGAGAAAGATAACCCATGAGTGTATGTATTCCTCATAAAACAATTTGAAAATGAAATAATACCTCCATCAGCACCACCACCTCCAAGCATCCGTTCGTTAGCTGGGTTGACCTATAAAGAAACCGGTTCAAGTAAACCGCTAAAATTTAGAATAAATTACACCAAAAAAAGATTCAATATTAGGTAAAAGGAATTTTTCCATGAATCCTTTGATATTTTTGCTCCTAAATCTGAAGAGGAGTTATAGTCTAATAGATGCAAGAAGGCATCTAAATTGGCATAAGAGAACTAACTGAAATTGTCCACCTTCATCGGTATACTTGGACACCTTCAAGGTTTTGCTTAATTATATATATATTGCTTAAGACTCATTCAGTTAATTTCTGACGAATTCCTGAGGTTGAGGGTGCACAAACATGTATTCGATATAGTGCATCATATGTGGCACATGATTCCGGAGTGTTTGCAAACTCTTAAAATAAGTGATTATTGGCTTATAACTAAAAATAATCCATTTGGGAGTGTTTGAAAATCCAACTTACGATTCTAAATCTCTTAATTTAAGTGATAATAATATATAATCTATAAGTTGGTAAAAGGATGCTTAAAACTAATTATGCTATTTTCGTAATCAAATAAATTTAATTTAAACATATTAATCACTTTTAGTCACTTTTCTTCCAAACATCACTTTTCACTTTTTTGCAAACACTACCCACTTTTGATTTTTTTTTTTTTTTTCTCAATCCTAATTATTACCACTTATAATCACTTTCCGATAATCAATTGCGTTTGCAAACACTCCTGAAATTCGTTTGGCCTTCGATTTCACAAACTTGTAAAACCTATTAAAGAACCTATAGCTGAAGGCTTTAAACTTGCTACTACTCTCTACTAATCAACACACTTAAGTGGACATGTACCTTTCGTCTTGTTCATCTTATCTACGTAATTGCGTATTATCGAATTTATAATCGCAACTTCACTTTCACTGCAGAAATCAAATCCTTTAAAATACGCCCTAGTTTTACCAAATCTCCAAAATTTTCCATATTTTCTTTTCACAATGAAAAATCTAAACCTAAAAACAGAAACAATTGAAGAAGAAAAAGGAGTTAAAGAGTAGGGATCGTTACAATAGCGTCGGAGGAACCGTCGACGGACCACGTGGTTATATCGCCTTTCTGAATCTTGAGAACACTCGACGCCGACAACCGGAACTCCGCCACTTGATTTCCGTGGTCGCCGCCGCCGCCGCTGCTCGACATGATCGAAAATCCTCTGCCGCCGCCGCCTATGCAGCGCTTTGAGGTTGAAATGACAGAAAAGGGCCTGAGTAGCGATTGAATGGCAACAGCCTGATGATAGTCCCGGCGTAAATTGCGGAGGGCTTTTGGGGAATTTCGAGTGGAGAAAATGCGGAAAGTTCTAGAGTAGAGTGGAGCAACTGAAGAGATTAACTTGACCTTTTGACTTGCCATTTGGCGGAAAGGATCTTACAAATAATAATTTATTCAAAAATTTAGGCACATTTTCAATTTATTTTTAACCGTCACTTTTAAAAATATATAGGAGAACGATTTTTTTTATTTTTGTACGAAAAAAGTAAAAAAATTAAGTGTGTGTATGGTTGTATTTTTTAAAATGATTGAAATTAGTGATTGTGATATGTGTAATTGAAAAATAATGATTAAATTAATAGTAAAAAAAATTAAGTGTGTGTATGGTTGTGTTTTTTAAAATGATTGAAATTGGTGATTGTGATATGTGTGATTGAAAAATAATGATTAAATGAATAGTATTTGATTAGATCAGAAAAAAAAATGAGAAAAAAATGATGTGAAATGTAAGTTTAAAAAAATAATTAAAATTTATTGGGAACATAAAAATGAGAATAAAAATGAGAATATTTTTAGTTAAGAACAGTGTAAAGTGTTTATTTTTATTTTCAGATGAAAATAAAAATAAAAAAAGTAAAATAAAATCACAACTAAGAGGGTGTTTGGCTAAACTTATAAGCTCCTCTAAACATCTTATAAGATGTTTTAGAGCTTATGAACTCTATAAATTTATTTGGTAAATTTTTTTAAAAAACAGCTTATAAGACTAAAAAATAAGTTGTTTGGATCTTATAAGCTGTTTTTAAAAAAATAACTCACTCCCACCTTTTTTTAAACATCTTATAAGATGTTACATTTTATAAGCTCTTAAAACATCTTATAAGATGCAGTAGCTTATAAGATATTTTGAA